>CAMTDV010000005.1:92861801-95261801 GCA_947069175.1 Scalesia atractyloides | reverse complement strand
TTTTAACTATAGATAATTATTATTTAGTTTAAATTGAATGTAACTTCTCATTTATAATATTGTTTATTTGATTTTCTATATCATATGACATACACTTACTTTTTATTTGTAATATACAAATTTACTCTTATTCTTTTCGATGATGTAATTATATCTAATAAACTTTAAAGTTTTACCATAGTATATATAATGCTAGACATAAAATCGAAAAAACATTTTGGATGACATCAATAATTTAAGACATAATATAATTATATGTATAATATGCACTTTTTAATAAATTAATACGAAACAAAATTACAAATATAAAATCATTGATTTTACTAATAATAACAAAGTCTTAGTTTTTTTTAACTTCAATTTATTACGGGTTTTTTAAATATAATTTATATTTTATCACTCGAATGGTTGCTTATTTGCTTATTGAATAACATGTTTGACCACTGTATCTTTTTTTCAATAATCATCTCCGCAATCACCATATTTAGCGTGTAGTCGCGTACGTACCGAGTATGTCCATTAGTTTTCTTAAATTATAATTTTTTATTATTTGGTATATAAAATCATATTTATTCAAGCCGTGTAATACACGATGGTTTTTAAACATATAACTCTATTTGTTATTTGGTAAACAATATTACATTTATTCACCCTATGTAATACACATGGTTCTAAAGATATAACTTTTTTTATTTGGTATATAAAATTACATTTATTCCACCCGTACAATATGGTTCCAATAGATATCACTTTTTTAATATATAAAATTACATTTGTTCAACCCGTGCAATAATGAGGTTTTTAAATATATATTTTTTAATTATTTAATATATAAAATTTATTTACTCAACCCGTGTAATACACGGGGTTATAACCTAGTGAAAGACATACATAAATTTAAAACTTTTTTTTTTTGTAATTTTTTCTATTGTTTTTTGTTAGATTTAAAATTAAGGAATAAAAAAACATTGGATTTGTTATTAAAAAAATACTTAAACAATATACATAATGTTTGAAAATCGATTCTTCTATGAACAACCTATGTGTTTATGGGTTGAAGGTTACAAGATAGAAATACCCGCACTAGGGGTATACCTAGGCAGTGGCGGATTCAAGATTTTTTTTCCTATGGGTTCCTTTTTCAGCATTCAAATTTCTCAACATTAAACTTTAAAATTTCGGGCCGGTTTGAATCGGGTCAGATCACATCAATCAATCGAATCGGGTTGGGTAAGGTTGGTCACATATTGATTCAAAAATTAAAAGTGCAAAATAGGGATTTTCATTGTTTTCATTAGATATAGTGTTTTGAGTTGAAGTACAAGTCTGCTTATGTTTCAAAAGTGCATATTATTCCCTATTATTTTGTTCAGTTTAAGAACAGTAATGACTTGTGCTTCAGTTTGTGGATTGATCTTATGTAAATTATGTACTAGCTATTTGGATGTTGATATGGTCTTTTCTACTACTGTGCAGCCCATGTTCCAAATAATCATCAACAATTAAACAAAAAGGAATCACAACAATTAATATTACAAAACTAAATTTAGGACAAATTGCATGCATCCAGTATTCATATTTTATAACAATGAATTAACTAATAACATTATAATAACCCTTTCAATTAGAAAATTGGAATTTTATATTGCTAGTGTTCATCCAATAGGTTTTTCCTGCTCAATTTGAAAAAGAAAAAGTTTTCAAAAAGGCAAAATAAAAGATTGGACTAGCAACCTAAAACAGGAAAAAGAAGCTACATGTAGCAATACAGGAATCACACTTCTGATCTCTTGTTTTAAAAGGGCGCCTCAAACCAATTTTACACTACGGTTCACTCACAATTTATATATGGGCTCTCCTGAATTTTTTATATAGGTTTTCGCTTAAAATTATAAATCAAATGGGTTCCTGGAAACCCGTTCTTTTAACATAGATCCGCCCCTGTACATAGGGGAATTAAACGGATAAACTAAATGGTGTTAGGCATTGGAGTGAAATGCAAAAAGCACAATGTCTAAATGACAAGATTTAAGACTTAGGATTGAAATGACAAAACTGATCAAAATGTAGAGACGAAAGCAACACTATCCTCAAAGTAAAAAAAAATGTTGTATGGGGACCCAAGTGGCTCATCATTGGTTGTCCACTCCCGCGAACACATCTTCCAAGAGCACCCAATAGATGAGGTCACATAATGCGACATTTGTGAGGGATGTCGTGCGTAGATGCCACGTCAGTCGTCTATGACTCCACAATACCCATTGGGGTGGTTTTAGTTTCTTGTCATCGTAGAAGGTTCCATTCTATCATTAGAAATAGAGGTGGTAGTTCCTGATACAATCCGTAAAAAATAGGGTGTAGGTCGTCTAACACGATCCATTTTATTACAGAGATGTCAAAAGAAGACATGAAGATGTATCAAGATTATTATAGAAAAGAAGGCATTAGAAATGAATTGATGTATGGTCATCCAGATACAAATCCTGAAGATATTGGAAAAATCTTGGGAAGACCTCCTTCACCAAACTCATCACAAATAACTGTTAGCCCAGGAAATTCATCTAGCCTCACAATTCTAAAATGGAAGTATGACAAGACCACCATGAATTGACATTGCTTAGGGCTAATGGAAAGTTAAAAGGTTTTCCATGAATTGCCTATGGCCTTAAGAATGAAGATCTATAAGACCTACTAGGTCTTGAACTCGAAAGGGACCGAGAAGATAACTTTTCTCTGAAATTTAAATTACAATTCAAATTACAGATTGGAGAGAAGTTGATGAGAAACAAAAGTTGATCTAAGAAAGCTGAGTTTTGGCATCATCTGTTATAGGGGGAGATTGTTGGACCTACAAAAGAACAGATGATTGTAAAAGCCAAAATATGTTATCCTTGTCAAGAAATAAACACATTATGATGTACATCTCCTCCCAAAGATAGTGAATCTTGAACACTAACAGATCATCTGTTTGAAGACTTCAAAGATCTGTTGAAGACATGAAACCACTGTTGAAGAAGAAGAAAAGTCAGTTCAATGGTCAAAGCCCTGTTGAAGACAAAACACTGATATAGAAGACAAAACACTGATATAGAAGACCAAACATCTGTTTAGGCCAGAACAGAGGTTGGATCAAAGCAACAAAGGTTTAAAGAATAGTCGTTTCAATGTAACAATGTATATTAAACAGATGTTAGTAGACTTAGAACAGTTGTTATATTCCATCAGATGTTTCTAACATCAAACATTTGTGGAATCTTTTTAGTTAGGAATGTTAGATGTCCTTATTAGGGTGATGTTAGCCTTGATTGCCAATAGATGTTTGTACTTTGTATAAATAGATCTCACATGTTAGAGATCCAGTTATCACGATCACACATTCTTTTTGTACGAATAGTAAAGTTGAGTGATCAGGCTGAGAAGGAGTGTATAATCGTTTCTGTAACTGTAATCTTTTGATTATCAAAAGAAAACAGTATGATATCTTTCCAGGCTTGTGTTTGTCTTAAATTTCCGCTGCATTCATAATTATTTTCCATAATTCATCTATGTTTTACCAACATTTCACTGTTTCATCACATAGAACAATCGCAAGTTACAACTCAGATCCTAAAATGGAAGGTGTTATACGAAACACTTTTGGCTTATATAAATGTGTCTGCTAATTTTGTGTCTTTGATTCCAACACGAATTGATCTGAGTTTAAATAAAAGCTATTTTCGGTGATAGTTTTTTATGAATGTCCATTCTTTTGAAGGAAATGTCGTTGACACGTGTGACTTTGTGAGGATAATTGGTTTTAAAGTTATAGTCATAAATGGTGTTTCGTGACACCGTGGAATGTTTCGTTACTAGCTTACTAGCTTACTGAACCTTTTAGCTTCCTTGGTATGTCGTTATTGTTAGTGTCGTTGATTCCAAAACAACGTGACGTGGGTTTAAAACAAAAGGATTTGAAGTGACATCTTTCTAAACATATTCTTCCTTTGAGGAAAATGTTGGTGAAATAAAGCGAGGATGATAACTTTTCAGATCACAAGGAAAATCTTTCTAAACAAGTTCTATATTTCCAGTGATATTTTTGGGAAAAAAATATGCTTCCTTTTAAGGGGAATGTTGGTGAAACGTGTGAGGATCATAGTGATATTTTAAACATCATCCCCTGTTAAGGGAAATACCGGTTAAACGCTTAACTACTTAAGGATGATAGTTTTCAAGATTGCAAGGTTTTATGTGACGTTTTGGGAGCTTACGTTGTAGCTTTCCAAACACTTTGGTTTCTTTGAGCGTGTTCATTATTTTTAAGTCTTTCTAACACCACGCGACGTGTTTTAACAAGCTAAAGTGATTTCTAGAGATAATTGTGAAAAATATCTTTCATTTTAAGGGAAATGTTGGATAAATGCGTGTGGATGACAGTGTTTCGAGATTGTAAGGTATTATGTGACGTCGTGGAGGTTTTTGTTCTATCTTTTCGGACACTTTTGATTTCTTTGAGAGCATTTGTTATTTTTGTGTCTTCAATTTCTACACAACGTGACGTGGCTTTAAACAAAAGTGATTTCTACACAACGTGACGTGGCTTTAAACAAAAGTGGTTTCTAGTGATTTTTTTGAAGAATATCATTTCTTTTAAGGGAAATGTTGGTTAGATGCGTGCGAATGACAATTTTTGGATATTTAAAGTGATTTCCAATGACATTTTTGATGAATACCCTTCCTTTTAAGGGGAATGTAGGTGAAAGGTGCGAGGATGTAGCTTTTTCAGACAACACAATGTTTCAAGAAGTGGAAGGTACCATTCTAGCTTTCGAAACACTTTCCGCTTTTTTTATCGTGTTCATTATTTTTGTATGTCTTCGATTCCATAAAAACTTGGCGTCGGTTTTAAACAAAAGCGATTTTCAGTGATAATATTATAAATATGTTTCCTTTGAAGGGAAATCTTGGTGAAACATGTAAGGTTGACGTTTTTTGCATCGTGATCACAAGGTGTTCCGTGTATTTGAGCACTCGTCTATAGCTAAGTTTGTTGGACCATAAGTCACCAAATGAGGTAGAGGTGATCCTTTGGTCACCTTTAGAGCAAGCATATACAATACGACGTTCTTTACTCCATGAATGCCTATGTGGCTCCATCGTGGTGAGGAAGGCTCAAGGACAACATATACCCCTATAGCAAATGTACGTGGCCACTATTAAGGAGTTGATCCAATAGTTAGCTAGACTTTTGCGTGGACCGGACGACAAAGAGAAACATAGCTGTAAAAGCCCAAACTTAAAAAGGTCATAACTTGAGTTAAAAGTGAAGTTACAAGGCCCATAAACAACGTACAAAAAGTTACAAGGCCCATAAACAACGGATGAAAAGTAAGTTACAAGGCCCATAAACAACGGATGAAAGGTTCTTGCTTTCTCGTAGCGACAAACGAGAAAAAGAAGATGTGCGGGGGAAGGAGAGGGAGAGAGAGAGAGCGCGTGTGGGCATGTCAATAGATGTGGGGTCCAGTGGCCGAAGCCTGAGGTGGCTTCATCTTGTCGCGTTGTGGCTGCTCTTAAGAGACAAGGCTGGCATTAAACACGGCGTAACGTTGATGTCGCATGCCAGCCATACACAAGCATCTAGAATCAGTAAGAAATAAATAAACTTAATTCACAAAGAAACACAAAATCCACAAAACATGATTCATTCCAATTCCAATACCAATAAACACCAAAACATCCCATAGATTCAGCCAATTTCACTACATACGGAAAGAAACAAAACGAAAACGGAAACAACAACAACTACATTCATATGAAACCACCATATCACTAAACCACTTTATTCCCCTTCACTTCCACACCTGCACTCAAGCCACACCATGGTACCCTGCACACTCCAGCAGCACTGCTTTAACCTGATCAGGATGAACATCTTGCCCCTCTTTGCATTGCTAAAAAAAAAACCACAATAAAAAATCATAAAAATGAATCATAGAAAAGGGTACAATAAAAATGAATCAATAATATATAAAGATGATATAAATTGCAACCTCAGCCCGGAAGATATCGAGAGCAAATCCGTTGAAGCAACTTATCACAGCTTGTTGAATGTCCAAACCAAGAGTATCAATTGCTCTCATGGTTGACAGAAGCAAACCAGGCCTCCTGCTGCAGAACATATGTATGTTCACCGCGCGTCCTTCCCTCTGCCTAACTTCAATCTAAAACCACCACGAAAACAAAACCGACATTTTATTAAATAACTCGTCACAATATTTATTATAAGTCGAGAAATGTAAGTGTGATTACTCTTGCAGGTTGGCCGGTTGGGCTGGCGACTGCGGTGGGGCAAAGTTCTTCTTTGATTCGCAGAGGGAGACTGGAGGGAGTTGGGGTTAACGGGTAGAATCCGGTGGCTGCAGCGGCGGCCATGGTGGTGGCGGTGGTGGGAGTCAGCGATGAGCTTGACGGGGTAGCTTCAAGTTCCAGGTTGAGGTCATTGATCTTTTGAAGCAGCTCTTTAAGATACTCGATTGCGTCCCCGAGGATCGAAGCTCGGTCCATCTGATGATATCAACAACATTAATGACAATTCATGAAATATATGATCCAAAATTAATTACACATGGAAGAAAATCTACATTAAGATTCAAAATTTAAACTCACAAACAATAGCTAACTGTACACAAGTAATATCTCACTCGTAAAGTAAAGTGCGATATAAACAAATAATTAAATAAATTAAATAAAACGTAATGATTATTGTTTCGCACCTTGCTGATTTTCGGTACAACAGACCGGAGCATGTAAAGCCTGTCATTCAACTTCTTTCGCCTGCGTCTCTCGGCCATTAAATTTTTAGCCGGGACGCCTTTTTTCTTCCCTTTATTGTTTTCACCACTGGCACTGCCACCGGCACCAGCAGCAGTGACAGTACTGGTGGAAACAGAACAATTCCCACCACCACCAATTTTAATCCCGTCGTCAAAATTGGTGGTGGTATTCACCGTAAACTCATCTGAATCATAATTCAAACCCGACCCATCCAAACTCAAATTATCCACATCATCCCAACTTCCACCACTCATCTTCCTCTTCTTATCATTCATCCCTTCACCCAAACCCCCCAAACCACCATCTCCACCACCAGCACCGCCGGAACCACCGTCCACGTCACTCAAACTCCTCCTCAAAGCTCTTTTTTGAAACAAAGTAGGTGGTCCACTAGTGGAACCAAAGTTACCCAACGGTTTAAGCAACTTAGACCGGTTAAAAACCAACCCATTATCCGAAAACGGGAACCCGGGTGTCACTGACCCGAACCCGTTTCCAGTCAACTGAACTAGCTGGTTACTACTACCAAACTGAGGATCCGAACCCAGATCACAAAACCCGGGTAGAACAACACCATTTCCAAACCCGAGATCGAAGGTTTCATTCAAAGAATTATGGGCCAAAACTGTGGGTTTTGGTGGGGGTAAAAAGAAGTTTACATGGGTCGGGTCAAGGGTTTGAAAAGCAGAATTTGGTGAACAAGATGAAGAAATTTCAACAGGTTGTAAGGGTTGTAAGAACCAATTGTTGTTGGTATCATCATCAACTTCTAACATTGATTTGAAAGTAGCACTGTCTTCGTTTGTTGTGGGTGTTTGGTTGGTTGTTTCATCGTCCATCCAGATGATATTGTTGGGTCCGGATAGCATTTTTAAGGGGGGGGGGGGGGGGGGTAGGGGGAGTTGCAGAGCGTTGAGGAGGAGATGAATTTATATACTGTTGTTCTTTGTTAGGATCAGCTGAGAAGAAACGTTACTTTTGCGGTGATATGATTACAGGTTATGAACTTAGCTGGATGTTGAAATGTACAAGTTGTAATGCGTAGGTTACTTGTGTTTTTTCCTTTTTTTTAAGGCAAATTTGGATTACTGACGAACCACCGGAGTATAATCGTCTCACTAACGGAACCACCCGATTATATCCATCCCCACTAGTCATAATGTCTATACACCAATTCAGGAGAAAACCCAATAAATATGGGAAAACATCCTTTGTGTGAATTGAACACATGACCTATTAATCTTAAAGTTTTGTTTTTTGTTTTGTTTTTGTTTTGGGTTTTGAGTGTACACAAATAGAAAAGTGATACTTTATTTAATGTAATTTGGGTTTACAAAGATAGAAGAAAATCTGAAAAAGTTGTAGTTAATTTACATCAAAAGTTATTAGTATGGGATACCAGATTGTAAAAATATATGGTTTGTGAATTGGGGATTTTTTTGAAAAAAATTAAGGACTCGGTTTTGTTAATATTTTCTCAGATCTGATTATTTGAATTAAGGGTGTTAAATGAGTTGTATTTTTGAATTAATAATTAAAATCAGAATATAGCATGAGTCTGGAAATTGTGTCAAACATATAAACACGACATGAGTTTTGCTTTTGAAACGAACATGACCAATTTTACGTATATTCTATTTTATATTCTACATATAATGCTCTAAAGTTCTAATTTACGATAAAAAATACAAATGTACGTTATATCGTTATATTATATTTAAACTCAGGGGCGGTTCTTTCCATAGGCCAGGCGAGTCTTCGCCCCCTCTTTTTTCTTTTTTGCTTCGTAGTGTAATTTTATAAAAAAATTTCGATTTTTTAATGCTATGTAATATATTGGAGTGTGAGGGTCCGTCCATCCTTGATTTTACCAAAAACTAACTTCAAGATCCATTAATATTTAAACTATAACACTTGAACCTTATTTCTCTTTTTGTCTTTTAAATTAAAAACCTATAAATAAGCAACTTATTTATGCATATGTTGTCACACCCCGACCCGCAGCGGAAAAGGTGATCGGGGCATGATTGGGTTTTCATCAAAGCTCATGACATTTATCATAACGTTTCATATTTATTATTACAATTTAAAGGGAATCATACAATCATAATTACAACATGTTCTACACATCTTTATAGACTTCATTATTTTCTTCTAAGGCATTTCCTATGTTTTCCTTGCTTCATCCTGTTCACCTGTATCATGTGTAAAAATGGTTTTTGATCAACAGAAAGTTGGCGAGTGAATCCTATGAAAAAACATTTAAACAAGTTTATTGAATTGATTATAAATAAAGTGCATAACCACATCTGAGTAAATATAGATGTAAACTTATTCACAAAACACTAATATTAAATAATGCACACACATACAATAATAGATTGTTTTGAAGCACGCGTTGTTCAACTCGTCTCCCACGAGGAACTGATGGGCCTAATGAATGAGTTTTGAGGCACGCGTTGTTCTACGAACTGATGGGCCTAATGAATGAGTTTTAAAGCACGCGTTGTTCAACTCGTCTCCCACGAGGAACTGATGGGCCTAACAAATAATTTGCATACAAGTTGACAATATGTAATACATAACTACAAACAATATTTACATTCTAAGTTTAAATCATAATATGGTATGGCACGAGTTTGAATAAACGAATTAGTTTAAGTGACACATGATACACCCCAAAACGTGTAATAAAAAGGGGAGTTGTAAGATTCACTCACATCGGGTGCGTTTGGTTGATGATGTTAAATGCGCACGAAGTTGGATTTAACCACGAGTCAAACTAACCTAGATAATAACATAATGGTTCGGTAAATAAACGGATTTTATTAATCAATTTTAGTAGGATTATTGGATATATTTTTTGTGAGTTTAAGGCTATTTTTTAACTTTAAAGATGTTATTTTTAAGTATTTTTAATTTAAATAAATAAATAAAAAATAAAAAAAAATGTTAACTTTTGACCGTTGACCATAAGCGTTGACTGTTTGACCATAAGCGTTGACTGTTTGACCGGTTTTATTGTGTGTATGTATGCGCCGGGCAGGACTCAAACCCGATACCTCCCGTACGCGTGCACGCAGCTCTACCAACTGAGCTACGTGTCTAACCCGAAATATTTCTGTTTTTAATTATATTTATATACTAATTAAGTTAATCCGAAAATCACTTATTTTAAAATAAAGATTTAATGTATCGACTCGGTGCTCTCCACAGGTCTCGAACCCGGGACCTGTGGTTTAGTTTGGCACACAGTCCACCGCTGGACTGTGTGTCTAACTTGGTAAATATTCTGATTTTTATTATACTTAACATCTTACTGTTGTGGATCCGGTTCAGTTTTAAAAAAAAGGCATTTTATTACTGCGAAGTGCGTGTGTCAAGAATCGAACTCGGGACGTATGCGTATTGTTTGCACACAGTCTACCGCTGGACTGTGTGTCTAACCCGTTCAATATACTAATTTTAATTAATCTTATAATATATCTGAACTTCGTCTTCTTCGCTTAAGATTTCTGTTAATGATAATTCAACTAATTTATGTCTAATTCGATTAACAAGCTTTATAAGTAATTGAAAGGTAATGAATGGAGAGAGTTTGGGGGAAAGGATATACGGATCAGCGTCTTTCACAGAACTCCGGCAAAGATTCGTCGGCTCTGTTTGTGAACTTCGGCTGTTAGAATCAATTAACGTTTCTGTTCGATTAGTTATGAAATTGAGGTACTTAAACAAGGATTAACAGAAGTTTGGATGATTATACCGATTCCCAGCGTAAGATCAGAAATTTCAGAGGTTTTCCGGCGAGAGCTGAATATTCCGGCTACGTCGTCTGGGATTGATTCTGATGGTTGGACTGAAGTTAGTAACATTCTAACAACGGATTGAAACGGAAAGAGTCGAGGTATTTACCGTTTTGAGGTGAGTCTCGGTTTTCCGGCGAAAGTCCGGTGATGGCAGATTATTTCCGGCGAGTGAAAAATTCTTCGAGAAAAGGTGCGATTATGAGCGAAAAGGCTACCAGAGACTTGTGGGTGTATTTATAGGGAAGAACATCGATGAATTGGGTCCGATTACCGTCTTGATTCGTCGGTCAATAATTTTTCCGGCGGTTATGACTGATGTCGCAGACTGGACATCGGTTAACCGATGTAATAGTTATTATACGCGTTAAGACACAAGAAACCGACAGTGAAAGGCGAAATCGTCGGGATTTCCGACGACTGAGAATTGGGCGCGTCAGTTTGAATTCGAGATTGTGATATTTGAATTAATTGTTTTGGTATATTACTAAAGAACACAAGTGGCGGAGTGGTTTGGTGAATGAGAGTTAAGACTTGGCTGACCCGGTTGACCCGGCTGATCCGGCTGACCCGGGTTCGAATCCCGGCAGCCTTGTTTTATTTTTATTTCACTATTTTTAATACATTTTCAAATATAAATTTTATATTCTAATATACTTATTAATTATGTATCGTTTAAAATTAATTTGAGCATTAAATACGCAACGAAATTTTTAACTGGTTGTTCGGTTAATAAACGAAGCGGGTTTGGTAAATCCGGTTTTTGACGGATCTTACAGTATCCCCTACTTTTTAGAAATTTAAGTAGTGACATATTTGCTAAAAAGGATGGTGTTTAGTTTGACAGTTACATACTTAGAAAGGAGTAAGAGTTTAAATTTTTGTTTGAGGCGGTAACGTTCCTTGTAAGGGTTGAGTACCCTGCTACAGGAATCGCTTTTTGATGCCTAAGATAATGAATATTGATAAACAGAGTTGATTGACTATATATGATTTCATGTGCAAGAGTTTTGATATGTTTGGAAAGATAAGGTTATATCCCTAAGCAAAACTTCTACTACTAAAACCTACATGGAACTTCTCATAACCGCCTGACAATGCCTCTGATCCTTTGACAAGAATACTTATATATAGGAAGTACCAGCGGCGTATCCACCATATTCTTGTCAAATTTTCATTGGTTTTATCAGTAAGTTATGATTGGTTCTATGATGTGACTCTAGAACATAAATAAACACAACAACCAATATCTGAGTCCTAATTCTGATAGTATACATGTTTGAATGGTGACACAATCCAATTTCTTTAAATGATGTGATGATATGAATGCTAAATCAGTGAGTATAAAACAAACTTCAACCAAGACATTACTAAATCCTACATGGAACTTCTCATAACCGCCTGACAATGCCTCTGATCCTTTGACAAGAATACTTATATATAGGAAGTACCAGCGGCGTATCCACCATATTCTCGTCAAATTTTCATTGGTTTTATCAGTAAGTTATGATTGGTTCTATGATGTGACTCTAGAACATAAATAAACACAACAACCAATGTCTGAGTCATAATTCTGATAGTATACATGTTTGAATGGTGACACAATCCAATTTCTTTAAATGATGAGATGATATGAATGCTAAATCAGTGAGTATAAAACAAACTTCAACCAAGACATTACTAAATCCTACATGGAACTTCTCATAATCGCCTGATAATGCCTCTGATCCTTTGACAAGAATACTTATATATAGGAAGTACCAGCGGCGTATCCACCATATTCTTGTCAAATTTTCATTGGTTTTATCAATAAGTTATGATTGGTTCTACGTGACTCTAAATCATAAACAAACACAACAACCAAAGCTTGAGTCTTAATTCTGATAGTATACATGTTTGAATGATGACAGTACCTCTCTCGTTTGTTATGATGGAGAGGTTAGTCTATGTAGAAATGGAACACAATCCAATTTCTTTAAATGATGAGACTGAGATACGTCGTGAGGTATGATGATATGAATGTTAAATCAATGAGTATAAAACAAAACTGAAATAGTAATTCGCATTAAGATTCTTGGATAAATTTCCAATTTATAACTGAGATACGTGAAAATTGATAACATAAAGAAAATATAAAAACTAAGCGGTTGGAGTTGAATCTTGATTTTTTTTTGGTGAAGGAGACTAGTTGGGTGTTTCGTTTGGGCCGTCATTATCTTCAACAGGATTGGCGTTGATGTTGAAAACTCTTCCTCTTGCTGGTGGCCTAGTGATTAGGTTTCCTTGATTTGCTTGGTTAACTGGGTTTGCTTGAGCTTGGGTGTTTATGATGTTAACCAATCGAGGGCACGTGTTTCTAAAGTGGGTAGGGTCGCCACAATTGAAACAAGCTCGAACATATGGGAACATGGGGTATTGGAGTTGTTGATATGTTTGGATCATGTTTTGAGTAGGGGGTGAGGTTTGGTTTTGAGGGGTGCGGCAAACCTTGCTCAAATGACCATAGCGTCCACAATTCGCACATAGTCGACAAGGTAAGGTAGATGGATGGTGATAAAAACAGGTGTTACATTGAGGGTGAGGTCCAAGGTAAGGTTTCTTATTTGGGTAAGTTAAGTTGGGTGCTACTTGAGTGATTGGGATAGCTTGGAGGGGTACGGCTTGTGAGGCTAGTTGGTTACGTTGGGTGGCAGTGAAAAGTTGCCCGTCTCGTTTTCTCTTATAAATGGGTTGAGAAGGGGATTGGGTTTGGGTGGAGTTGGAGGTTTCAGTCGATGCTTTATCCTTCTTCTTCTCCTCCTTGAAGTCTTTGTTCCGGATTCGGTTCTCGGTGAGCTCTGTAGCTAACTCCATTGCTGCTTCCAAGGTTACAGGTGTGGTACTTATTACATAGTCCTGAATCTTTGAAGGAAGACCTCGAATGTAGTGCTCGATCAAACGGTAGGAGTGAACAAGTTGGGAACCATTTGATTTAACTCGAGGAATCTCTTGTTGTATGTGGTGTGGTCGCCTTCCTTTTGTTTCAACGAAGAGAACTCATCCTCTAGTTTCTTGATTTCGCTCCTTTGGCAAAACCGTCTTGTCATGATTTCCTTCAACTCTTCCCAAGTCAAAGTCATAGCATCTTCAACACCTCGTTTAGCCTTCTCTGTATTCCACCAAGTAAGTGCTATCCCAAGTAAACGACCAGTAGCATATCGCACTTTGCGATCATCGGGGCAATCGCAATTTAGAAAAGTGTTCTCCATTTCTTCAAACCAATGGAGGAGAGCGGTGACACCTTCAGTCCCTTCGTATTTTGGAGGGTCGCAGGATTTAAAATGCTTGTAGGTGCATTTAGTGGTATTTGTGGGAGGGTTGATAACATTTTGATCTTCTTGGTTAACAGGATTAGCGGTAAGGGCTTGTTGGACTTGAATTACAATGTTGGGGTATTACGGCAGCCATTTGTTGAGCGATTTGGGCAGCCATGCGCTCGCGGGCTTTTCCTGATCTCATCTTCCTACGGGCGAGGCTAGAAGACATCTACAAGGAATACATATCAAGAGTATGAGTTGGATGCTTTAGGGATCATGTGTCGTATTTAGGAATGAACTTTTATAAAATAAATAAAAAATAATAATAAATCTACTACATCCATAGGACGTCTTGGGCTTTGCTCGTAATTGGGCCTTGCATGCCGCCATACTTCACCTTCGTAATCATGTGGGCCCCCATGAATACCGGGTTTTTCATATGGTTCGCATGTGTTAGCCTGGTTACGTACACTAAAGCCCGGAGAAAATCGAGAAATATGTATGTAACGTATGATATTCGGAATGTATCTAGGTGTGGACACGGTGACACCTCAAAGTGGGGTTAGTTCGAACGACGTTTGGTGTGGCATGCTTTGGCCTAATAGGTCCTTCGTACTCTCATCGTTAGTCCCCAGGTAGGCAAACTGGTCCATTATATTGGATTTATACGAATGCCAACCTAGACAGGACGTTCCGACTACCGGTACTTGTACCCTTATAGTTACTACATGCCCGTCGCAGAACTCACTTTGATGAGATTTGAAAAATGAAAATGCGAGAAAATCTTGAATAACGGAAGTATGAAGATAATTTGAATATGTGAACATTGAAATATGTATGATGAATGTGTATGTAATTATGTATGTCTGACTGTAAGTATAATTCACTATGTATCACAAAATGTAGTATCGGAAGTATTTGCATGCATTTGTGTATGTAATAAATATGAAAGAAATAAACATCATGAGTTTGCATATAACCACATAAACAATTAAAATCTAATCAACTATAGTATAGGCTCTAAGGGTCTAATAACCTATCCTATATCCCTATAGTCAAAAGCTCTGATACCAATCTGTCACACCCCGACCCGCAGCGGAAAAGGTGATCGGGGCATGATTGGGTTTTCATCAAAGCTCATGACATTTATTATAACGTTTCATATTTATTATTGCAATTTAAAGGGAATCATATAATCATAATTACAACATGTTCTACACATCTTTCTAGACTTCATTATTTTCTTCTAAGGCATTTCCTATGTTTTCCTTGCTTCATCCTGTTCACCTGTATCATGTGTAAAAATGGTTTTTGGATCAACAAAAAGTTGGCGAGTGAATCCTATGAAAAAACATTTAAACAAGTTTATTGAATTGATTATAAATAAAGTGCATAACCACATATGAGTAAATATAGATGTAAACTTATTCACAAAACACTTAATATTAAACAATGCACACGCATACAATAATAGATTGTTTTGAGGCACGCGTTGTTCAACTCGTCTCCCACGAGGAACTGATGGGCCTAATGAATGAGTTTTGAGGCACGCGTTGTTCTACGAACTGATGGGCCTAATGAATAAGTTTTAAGGCACGCGTTGTTCAACTCGTCTCCACGAGGAACTTATGGGCCTAACAAATAATTTGCATACAAGTTGACAATATGTAATACATAACTACAAACAATATTTACATTCTAAGTTTGAATCATAATATGGTATGGCACGAGTTTGAATGAACGAATTAGTTTAAGTGACACATGATACACCCCAAAACGTGTAATAAAAAGGGGAGTTGTAAGATTCACTCACATCGGGTGCGTTCGGTTGATGATGTTGAATGCGCACGAAGTTGGATTTAACCACGAGTCAAACTAACCTAGATAATAACATAATGGTTCGTAAATAAGCGGATTTTATTAATCAATTTTAGTAGGATTATTGGATATATTTTTTGTGAGTTTAAGGCTATTTTCTAACTTTAAAAATGTTATTTTTAAGTATTTTTAATTTAAATAAATAAATAAAAGAAATAAAAAAAATGTTGACTTTTGACCGTTGACCATAAGCGTTGACTGTTTGACCATAAGTGTTGACTGTTTGACCAGTTTTATTGTGTGTATGTATGCGCCGGGCAGGACTCGAACCCGAGACCTCCCGTACGCGTGCACGCAGCTCTACCAACTGAGCTACGTGTCTAACCCGAAATATGTCTGTTTTTAATTATATTTATATACTAATTAAGTTAATCCGAAAATCACTTATTTTAAAATAAAGATTTAATGTATCGACTCGGTGCTCTCCACAGGTCTCGAACCCGGGACCTGTGGTTTAGTTTGGCACACAGTCCACCGCTGGACTATGTGTCTAACTTGGTAAATATTCTGATTTTTATTATACTTAACATCTTACTGTTGTGGATCCGGTTCAGTTTTAAAAAAAGGGCATTTTATTACTGCGAAGGTGCGTGTGTCAAGAATCGAACTCGGGACGTATGCGTATTGTTTGCACACAGTCCACTTCTGGACTGTGTGTCTAACCCGTTCAATATACTAATTTTAATTAATCTTATAATATATCTGAACTTCGTCTTCTTAGCTTAAGATTTCTGTTAATGATAATTCAACTGATTTATGTCTAATTCGATTAACAAGCTTTATAAGTAATTGAAAGGTAATGAATGGAGAGAGTTTGGGGGAAAGGATATACCGATCAGCGTCTTACACAGAACTCCGACAAAGATTCGTTGGCTCTGTTTGTGAACTTCGGCTGTTAGAATCAATTAACGTTTCTGTTCGATTAGCTATGAAATTGAGGTACTTAAACAAGGATTAACAGAAGTTTGGATGATTATACCGATTCCCAGCGTAAGATCAGAAATTTCAGAGGTTTTCCGGCGAGAGCTGAATATTCCGGCTACGTCGTCTGGGATTGATTCTGATGGTTGGACTGAAGTTAGTAACAGTCTAACAACGGATTGAAACGGAAAGAGTCGAGGTATTTACCGTTTTGAGGTGAGTCTCGGTTTTCCGGCGAAAGTCCGGTGATGGCAGGTTATTTCCGGCGAGTGAAAAATTCTTCGAGAAAAGGTGCGATTTTGAGCGAAAAGGCTACCAGAGACTTGTGGGTGTATTTACAGGGAAGAACATCGACGAATTGGGTCCGATTACCGTCTTGATTCGTCGGTCAATAATTTTTACGGCGGTTATGACTGATGTCGTGGACTGGACATCGGTTATAACCGATGTAATAGTTATTATACGCGTTAAGACACAAGAAACCGACAATGAAAGGCGAAATCGTCGGGATTTCCAACGACTGCGAATTGGGCGCGTCAGTTTGAATTCGAGATTGTGATATTTGAATTAATTGTTTTGGTATATTACTAAAGAACACAAGTGGCGGAGTGGTTTGGTGAATGAGAGTTAAGACTCGGCTGACCCGGGTTCGAATCCCGGCAGCCTTGTTTTATTTTTATTTCACTATTTTTAATACATTTTCAAATATAAATTTTATATTCTAATATACTTATTAATTATGTATCGTTTAAAATTAATTTGAGCATTAAATACGCAACGAAATTTTTAACTGGTTGTTCGGTTAATAAACGAAGCGGGTTTGGTAAATCCGGTTTTTGACGGATGTTACATATGTGTCTTGTACCAAATGCTTTGGAGATTTTCAAAAAAAAAAAAAAAATGATTTTTTACTTTTCAGCCAAAAGTATTTGATAGATTACTTTAACCAAAACTATTTGTTGTTTTTATTTTTAACCCAAAACTTTTTATTTTTTACAATCTATCATCACAATTTTTTTACTTTCAACTTTGGTCCTTTATAGTTTTCATTTTTAACAATTTTTCGTTTTATGCTTCGTCTAACTTTTGTGGGTTAACACATCGCA
This sequence comes from Scalesia atractyloides, assembly GCA_947069175.1. NCBI lineage: Eukaryota > Viridiplantae > Streptophyta > Magnoliopsida > Asterales > Asteraceae > Scalesia > Scalesia atractyloides. The sequence goes on along the minus strand of CAMTDV010000005.1, from coordinate 95,243,981 downwards.
ACGTACGTGTGTGATTTAACGCTTTTACGTATCGTTCTAAATTTTGCGAGTTAACATGACGCAACATGCGTGTGTGGTTCAACGTTTTTACATCGTCCGTTTTTCCCCGTTTGACATGTTCGACATAACGTGCGAGTCCTTGATCAACTTAGTTATTAATTTCCATATTTAGCGTTTCGGTCTAATTTCTTCACATAAACACGCCGCAACTTCAGTGTTGGTGGTCACTGTGGTAATGTGGCATTGATGCTATTTGACACGGTTTTACGCCTCTGCCGCAACGCGGGGTACTTAATACTAGTTTGATATAAAAGATAAGTATAGTTTAAGTTATAACACTAAACAATAATTTTTATAAGTAGAAAATTAAGGGGTTAACTTATGAAATCCCTTAAATTGATTATTTATATATTTATATTTATATAATATGTTTTCGTCCTTATGTATCTGTACATTTTCAACTGGTCACTTTGTGTTATAAATTCGTGTATTTGTTTAAGGTTTTCCCTGGTATTGTCGTTCGGTTAGCACGGTTTTACGCCCCCCTCGACCCCACATTGGTAGCACAATTTTACGCGTCCGACCCGCAACGTGGGCTTTTAAGACTAGTGATCTTAACATTTAACATGACCCATTTAGTTAAACGTGACACTAAATTCTACCTGATTTGTTTAGACTAAACTGAAGAATGTATCCGTATTATGTTCGAGTGTTTCAAAAATTCATACCTTAATATTTTTTTATTTATATATTTCCACGTTGTCTAAAACATTGAAACGTTCCTTGATAAATATTATTTGTTAAAATGGTAAAAGAATTTTAATTTAAAGAAAGGCTTATATACCAAAGTTCTATATTTCGTTATAATAATCGTTTACAAGTAATTTATGTAACAAGTTTTATTATGTTACTACAGATAAAAAAAAATATCGTGACATGTTTTTACCGGCTATAATTGGTAAAATGTGATGATTACAATAATTTATAATGGGTCAAATAGTAACATAATTGAGTTTTATTAATTAGTAACATAAGTAGTTTCTTATAAAAACAATACATGGAAAAATAATATATTTTAATTATATATATATATATAATATATATTAGGTAGAGGATCCTGTAAAAAAGGCCCAAGTGTGAGAAGAGTAAGAAAGAATCTAAACCATTAGATCTTTAATCTAATGGTTGAGATCTTAATGGCAATCTTGTAAATAGTATAACAATTAAAATAATTAATTTTCTAGATTAAGGGTATCAAGGTAAAATTAACATTTTTAATTTTAGAAAGTCACATGCAATCCACATGTAAGTTCCCCTTTTATTTTTAAATGTCAATAACTTTTTACACGTAACTCGTTTTTTTTTAAATTACACCATAATAACGAGTGTTTTTTAATCTTTAATATGAGTACTATATTACTCTATTTATATACATAAAAAAAATTACGTTCAATCGAATGTTTCAATTAATGGTTTTTTGTTTCAGTTCATGGTGTTATATAATTATTGAATGGTGTATATATGTGTTGAATGGTGTTATATAATTATTGAATGATGTTATATACTTATTGAATGTTGTTATATAATATTGAATGATGTTATATATGCATTGAATGGTTGTTGAAGTGTTATTCGTAGTGTTTTTATAGAGATCTTTAAAATGGTGTTATATACTTATTGAATGGTGTTATATACTTATTGTAGGATGTTATATAATTATTAAATGGTGTTATATACGTGCTGAATGGTGTTTGCAGTGTTATTCGGTATTCCTATAAATTAGAGTGGCGGTTTATGGAAGGTTTTGAATTAATTAAATCAATTATAAAATTACTTGATTACCCTTTTCAATTAATTTAGATCTAATGGCTGAGATTCTTTCTTACCTTTCTCACACTTTTGGTCTTTTTTACAATAACCTTACCCTATATATATATATAATATATATATATATATATATATTTTATATATATATTATATATAACTTTTAAGCCTAGAATTCATTGCACCGTGTCTTAAATTGTTATGTTTGATGTTTTTCTTGTCAAAACATCATGTCTAAGTCCAAAACATGGTACTTACATGTCAATTCTTATGCCTTCTCACCCTTCTCACGAAAAGTGTCTTTTTTACCATCATGCCAAGAACATTAAATAGTGTGTTTTAAGTGTTAAATAGTGTTTTTTAAATTGCACGCCTATAATACATTGCATTGTGGTTTAAACTGTTATGTTTGGTGTTTTTCTTGCCAAAACATCCCAAAACATCATGGGTAAATTCAAAACATGATGTCTACTTGTTAACTCTTATGCATTCTTCACACTTCTCACGAAAATGATCTTTTTTACGGGAACTTTACCCATATATAAAATATATATTATATATATATTATGTAGTAAACCCGTAAATAACTGAGGTTAAAAGTATTTTCTAATCTTGTTATACTTAATAGTAGTTTAAGATACTACTGTTTATCATAGTAGTATATATAAAGTTAAATCGATATATATAATAATAATTTTAATTTTTTTTTTCCGATTACTTAAGAAGGACTAGAACTAAAAGAAAAATTTTGGTTTTAAGAAAAGATATGTAAATTAGACATACACAACTATAATAATAATAATAATAATAATATATTATTATTTATTAATTATATTATTATTATTTTATAGTTTTGTACGTCTAATTTACATATCTTTTCTTAAAACCAAAAGTTTTTCTTTTACTTCTAGTCCTTCTTGAAATAATCGGAAAAAAAAATTAAAAAGCAAAGATTTGTTTGTGAGTGAATTTTACGATTCAACTTTTCTAATTGTTGACGTATAAATAAAGTGCAAGAAATTCAATCATGTTTTTGAAACTTACACATTATAGCTGTAAAAAAATTACAAGATGATCTCTCCACTTTACTTAGCCTTATTATATAAACCTCATACTTTTTCATATGTTTTTTTGCCAACCACACTTCGACTTCGACATCTGACACATTCATAAACTTCTCTTTTTTATAACTTTACAAATATAATATTTTATAAAAATGCGAATACATTGTTGCGACACATTTTGATATATGTTTTGTTCAAAACTGAGTTCTGCGTGATTATTTTGATATATGTTTTGTTCAAAACTGAGTTCTGCGTGATTATGACAAGTTATAACAAAAGACAAATGTTTAAGTCATTATTTTCTTTATTTTTTACGCCTACACTTCTGTTTTTTTCTAGACGTGTGTTTTTCTTCTAAATTGTCATTGTTAGACAAAACGTTGTGTCGAATGTGGGTATATGTAAATGTGGGTATAGTAATTGTAAGTTTTGGTCCCCTTAGGTTATGCGGTGTGGCATAAAGCCCCCCGACAAATAAGCAATTTTAGCGCCTCATAGCCACTTCCTGGGCGTCAAAGGGGGGCGCTATGGGGAGGGCTCAATTGCAGTAACACCCTTTAAAGGGGCTTTAAAGGTGGGGTCCATCTTTTCTACCAATCAAATCCCTTCTTTTTATTTATTTATTTTTTATTTTGTTTAATAGGGGGCTTTAAACCATTGCATGCAAGTTAAAGAGAGTGACTTTATAACCTCCTATGTGACATGACACTGATGTGACGCTGAGGTGGCGTTATAAAGCCCATAGGGGCTTTATACCACACCATGTAACCTTAATGCCTTATGGTTTTAGTGTTTGTTTTTCTAATAAGATTTTAAGTCTAAGATACAATTCTCTAATTATCTATGTATATTAATTTATAACATCTTAAGAAATAGTAATAATTTTGTCTTTTAGTATATTTCGTCATTAAGTGTAAACTTTTTGTATATTTAAGTACTAACAATAAAATTCTACAAAAATCCTACTTAAATATTCTACAAAAATCACATACTATACTTTTGGTATATTTAAGTACTAACAATAAAATTAGGCATTCTTGTTATTTTGCTAATGGGAAAATGTTTTTTTTTTTCTAGCATAAGTATACCAACATTTGGTTTAAGATCAATAGTGTCACTACTAAATTAAACAAACTAAATATATTAATTATTAATTAGAATACTACACAACAGGAGATTGATTATGAAATGAAACAAAAATACATAAAAAAGAATAATAAGATCATATTATAATGCTTTATTAGTTTTATAATTTATGGGTCCAATCTTAGTTCTCTAGTGTAAAGATCAAATAAAAATAATCTTAACGTACTAAACATACAAACTGAAGGAAAAGAGGAAAACACACGGTGGCATTTCGGTAATTATCAGCAACTATCAAATTACTCTACAAATGTTCCTGTAGAGTAATTTGATCTTTTGTAGAGTAATTTTGTAAAATGTTCTTGTAGAGTAATTTTGTTCTTGTAAGGTAATTATCAAATTACTCTATAAATGAATTCTGTAGAGTAATTTTGATCTTGTAGAGTAATTTTAGCATTTAGTTATGGAGTATAGCTTTATGGTTTAGTTTTTAGCTTTTAGTTTGGGGGGGGTTAGGTTTTTTAGGTTTTTGGGGGGGGGGGGTTAGTTTTTTTTAGGTTTTTTTTTTTTTTTTTTTGGGGGGGGGGGGGGTTAGGTTTTTTTTATCAAAATTACTCTACAAGAATATTTTACAAATTACTCTACAAGATCAAAATTACTCTACATGAACATTTTACAAAATTACTCTACAAGACCAAAATCACTCTACAAATGATCCTGTAGAGTAATTTTGATAATTACCCTACGACCATATATTACGAAAATGCCACCGTGTTTTTTTTACTTTTCCTTCAATTTGTACGTTTAGTACGTTAATTTTATTTTCACCTGAACTTAACTCTAGTTCTCTATATAGACATTTTAATCTGTCGAGACTCTCTTTTTAATATAACATGAGAACAAATTATACAATGCTATACAAATAATGCTCTATATATTTACGATTAGGGGTGTTCGTGGTCCGGTTTAAACAGTTTTTAAACCGTGAGTTAAACCGTTAGTCACGGTTTTGATAATTGAAAACCGAAACTAAACCGTTGAAAATTAAAACCAAACCGAACTGTTACAAAGGGTTTGGGCGTTGCCAAAGTTTTAAAAAAAATGACATAAAACATAAAAACATTTTAAACTAATCAATTTACAAATGAAATAGTATGTGGAAACAAAAACTGACAAATTCTTTTTAGCAACCCTTAAATTAAATTATTCTAACTCATTATATATTTTACAAAAAAAATGACATTAAACTTAAAAAAACATTTTGAACTAATCAATTTACAAATGAAATAGTAGGTGGATACAGAACCGACAATTTTTTAGCAACCCTTAAATTTAATTATTGTAACTCATTATATATTTTAATTGGTTATAGAATGATACTTGAACAAATAAGGCTTCTTCACCACTTACATAATAACAGTTACTAAAAAAAATAGATAACTTATAAGTATGATATAATCATAGTTTTATTATAATTAAACGTAGTACAAAATATAGATATTTAAATACATGTAACATAAAATATATAATAAAGCAAAAATATGTTATCAAATCTTATGGTGTTGTCCGGTTTTATAGGCCGGTTTTCGGGTGTAAACCGTAAACCAAACCATTCACTACATTTTAAATTTTTGAAACAGATCGACCGAAAGTTAAAGAAAAAACCAATCGTAAAACCAAACCAATAAAGAGTTTGGACGGTTTCACGGTTTGAAATTTTTAAATTTCAAAATTGCATAATTTATTTTCACGGTTTTGACAGTTTTACGGTTTGAAAACACCAATCGTAAAACCCCTGGTTACGGTTGTTTAATTTTCAAATTTCAAAATTGCATAATTTATTTTCAAATATTGGATGCTGTTAATAAAAATTAATGGTGTATAGTTTGGAGCTGAATCTATAGCTAAGGTTTTGTATTTAAGTTTTTAACGATTGAGGTTCTTTTATCGTCAATTTAACTATGATTAAGCCATGTTTTGATCCAAATAAAAAAGAAACACACTACTAATATACAAAGGAAGAGAAAAATTATAAGTTACTTATAGAAATTATATAAAAGTTTTTTAATATATAATATATTATTACTTTAATAAAAAAACATAAATATTAATAAAAAAACCAGCTGGACTGCAAAATTAGGTTGTAAAATTTTTTTTAGAATAATGAATTTCTCAATGAAATTTATTATTTCATTTTCATCCGGTTCATCACTACATTTCGTTACGCAAGTTGTTTTCTTCGAGTACCTTTCGGCATAGTCATTAGTTAAGGACAAATTTTATTTTACTGATTTTAATGATAAAGATAGTCATTAGTTAAGGACAAATTTTATTTTACTGATTTTAATGATAAAGATGCCACTAATAACGTAACTGTAATATGACATGATTACTACTAACAGATTTCATGCATTCAACATTTTTTTAATATTTGTTTATTAATTGTTTTAAAATAATAATCGGCTATCATGTATTTAATATGTAATAGTTTGTTCTAAAATCAGATTTTCAATAATATAACTTCAAATTGCACGTTTTATTTTCTCATTTTACTAATAAGAATATAACTAAACATTCATTTTACTAATAAGAATATAACTAAACATAAAAGTTAACAAAAAAATAGATATGTACTTTTTATAAGAAATGGGAAAAAGATATATACCTTTTTCCTTTCTTTCGTTCTTTTATTTTGTGAACAAATTCATTTCAGTCTTTTTATACACAAAAATCACCAAATTTGGTTTATTATGTTTTGCCTAAATAAAGCCAGTAATCGGGAAAAGTGATTCAACTTTTTGTGAAGTTTGTTGGTATTTGTGAATAATTGTGGTATGGACAAAAGTAATCATTTGTCTCAATGACCCTAACTTGTGAAAGAATGGCCTTTTCAGAGTGTGAAAGAAAAAGGGTAATATCATTTAAATCATTTATTTATATTAGAGGATGACGGAAAACACAACACTGATAATTATGTAATATGTAAATTTTTATAAATTTAAAAATAACGATAGCAATAACATATTTAATTAAGAGTAAATTGCATAAAACGTCCTTTAAGTTTCACCAATCTTGCTGGTTCCAGCCTTAATGTTTAAAAGTTGCCAAAAACATCCTTTAAGATTAAATTACTTACGGGTTTCATCCTTTATCACTAACCCAGTTATTAAATCATGTTAAATGGCATCACATGCAAGCCATGTGAGGGTAAAACCGTCTATTTCATACTTAAAGGACGTTTTGTGCAATTTACTCAAATTTCAGTTTACTCTAATATATCCATGCCCCCTCTCTCTCAATCTCTCTCCCTCTATGAATTGTCTGCAACAACAGAACCATCCAAATCCACCACTCATCACCGCCTCCATCTACATCCACCACACCAACACATCGCCTCCATCCAGATCCGCCACACCACCACCTCCATCCGAATCGTCACCGCCTCCATCCAGATCCGCCACACCACCACCTCCATCCGAATCGTCACACAACACATCTACATCCACCACACCAACACATCGCCTCCATCCAGATCCTCCTACTGAGCAGGGCGGCGGCGGTCGAGCAAGGCGGTGCCGGAAGTGGAGATGGTGGGGGAGGAGCCGCGTGGAGCAGGGGGTGGCTGAGGCGGTCGAGTAGAAGGAGCAGGCGGTGGGGGCGGTCGAGCAAGGGGGCGGCGGCGGTCGACCAGGGTGGTGGCGAAAGTGGAGATAGTGAAGCTGGGAGATCGAGGGTTTGGGTTCGGAGTTCATGCCGATGAAGATAACCAAGGGAATGAAACCGTAATGAGTGATGACTTTAGCTTTCTTCATGGTCCATGTGCTCCATTCTTTCAAGATCTTCGATGCTGATTTGTCATCCGATGGCTTTGATCCTTTTGTTGATTTTCCTTTCGTCTTCAGGGCCACCTTCGATGACATGATTTGCGATCGGTCGATGGAAGTTTCGTGTGTGATCCTGCGAGTTGTAGGTTGTTGAGATTTGGAACCCTAAATTCCAAAATGGAGGCGAAGAAAACGAATTACGCCCAATAACATAAATCCTTTTGTTACTCCTTCAATCAGCGATTCGGTTTGGCTTTAATGATTTTGGGTGTTTTCTTGATGGTGTTTTCTTGCATGATTTTGGGTGTTTTGAAGAAGATGAAAACAGGGGAAGATAGGGTGCTCTGTTTTGGCTTCAATGGAGGAGAAGAAGAGTTGAGAGTTGAATGATGATTTAGGAGTAAAACTGAAATTAGAGTAAACTGAAATTTGAGTAAATTGCACAAAACGTCCTTTAAGTATGAAATAGACGGTTTTACCCTCACATGGCTTGCATGTGATGCCATTTAACATGATTTAATAACTGGGTTAGTAATAAAGGATGAAACCCGTAACTAATTTAATCTTAAAGGATGTTTTTGGCAACTTTTAAACATTAAGGCTGGAACCAGCAAGATTGGTGAAACTTAAAGGACGTTTTGTGCAATTTACTCTTTAATTAATGAGAATATAATAACTCGTTTATTTGTATATCTTTTTAAAATAGTAACGTATGAAAACATTATTATTGTTTAAAAATCCTACGGGTAATTGGTTAAAGTTAACAAAGTATTGAACCAAATGTTTTAAAAGTTGTCATAAAATAATGTAAAATTATTGTTGTGTTCTTATATTTATTCTAATAATATAGTGTGTATATATTCCATATATAACATGTTAATTTAAAAAAATGAAGAGAATAAAATACTTATTTTTATGATATTTTTTTTAATATTAACATATGAAAAAGTTATGACCGTATAAAAATCGTGATAAGAAGTTAATTTAAAAGTCAACAATATGTATAAAAGATTTTTATCATTTATTTTAAAACCGTATTTACTTAAAGTTATAAAATTATGTAAAATTAATGTTTTTCTTTTTATTATATATATATATATATATATTATATATATTGGGATTGGGAAATGAGAACAACCATTAGTTGTGATAACCGTAGGAACCAATATTAACCATTGATCAAATGTGTTTTGATGTATGAGATTAAAAGACAATAAAGCAGAGTAATGATTGTGCTTTAATTAATTAATGAGATTTTTGTTTTTAGTGAGATAAGGGCTAATTGGTCTTTTTACTATTACCATTAATAATTGGTCTCATTAACGATTGTGCTTTAATTAATAAGATTGTTCTTAATAAAAATAATTTTAAAAATTGAGATAAATGTTTATATTGCAAATAAATCACAAGAAAATGAAAAAAAAAACTAAAATAAATAAAGCGAAGTCGTCGTTAGTAAATGATAGTTTGCACCTCCATCGTCAGAGATCTGGACACCGCACAAAACATGTAAAAATCCCAAATTATCATTCTACAAACAAATTAAATATCATTTACTCCAAAATATAGTGTTTACATTCCACAAAAGTAACGTTTAGAGGAGCTCGAGCAGGCATTCAGGGACATAAAAAACATTTTTCTACCGCATGTAAAAAAATATTTTTTACTTTCGACACCTTGCACAATTTTTTTTACATTCGACAACGAATGTAAAAACATTTTTTTAAACGTATGTAAAAACTACAAATTTACAAACGTGAATTTACAAAACATTTTATATAATTGGCTTTTATGCCGCCAACACGTAGTTTTTTATTTTTACCCCAGCCCCGGCTGTAAATTACTTTTACGCCCTGGTTGTAAATTTTTATTTTTGTCTCGGTTATATGTTTTTTACGCCCCTATTAATGATGATGTGATGTGTATTATAAATACGAGAGAGGTGATGTTACATTAAGAAAAGACAAAATTATTCTTTTAAATTAAATTGATTATATGTGATTTGTTATAATTCTATTGGATTGGAGGAGTTTTCATGGTTCTCGCAACTGGTAGTGGTTCTCTCTTGAACTGTATTATATGTGTGTGTGTGTTGTATATATATATATATATATATATAGTGGGGATCATGCGAAAAGTGTGTTTTTCCTAGAAAGTGTAGGAAGCGATATGGGCCATCAGATTAGTGTGTTTAATGGTTGAGATAAATTTGGTGGCATTTTGGTAATATACATGTCTTTAAAATAGGTTAATTTAATTGATTGGGGGTAAATGTGTCATTTAAGTTGTTTTAAATAAGGAAATAACTTCCAATCATAAAACCACCTCCAAAAATGTCGTAATTTTTCTCTCTCTGATCCCTCACATTTGAAAACACAAAATCATACAAAAAATAACAATAAATCAGATCTAGATGTGTTCATGGTAGTGTGTTTTAGCGATAAAACACAATGTGACGAACTAGTGACTGACTGCTAAAACACAACATCAAGAATGCCAAAATCATATCAACCAGTAACTGATAAAACACATTGTGATGAAACAGTAACTGAACCAGTAACTGATAAAACACATTGTGATGAAACCAATAACTGATAAAACACAACATCAAGAATGCCAAAATCACATCAACCAGTAACTGATAAAACACGTTGTGATGAAAGAGTAGATAAAATACAAAAGAACATGCCATTAGTGAATCATAATTGTTATAACACATTGTGATGAACCGGTAATTGATAAAAACACAACATCAAAAATGCCAAAAATCATATCAACCAGTAACTGATAAAATACATTGTGATAAAACAGTAACTGAAACCAGTAACTGCTAAAACACATTGTGATGAAACAAGTAACTGATAAAACACAACATCAAGAATGCCAAAATCACATAAACCAGTAAATGATAGAACACATTATGATGAAGCCAGTAACTGATAGAACACAACATGAACCAAATAACTGATAAAACACAACATCAAGAATGCTAAAAATCATAACAACCATTAACTGATAAAACATATTGTGATGAAACAGTAACTAAAACCAATAACTGCTAAAACACATTGTGATGAAAGTAGTAACTAATAAAACACAACATCAAGAATGCCAAAATCACATCAACCAGTAAATGATAGAACATATTGTGATGAAATAGTAACTGAAACCCATAACTGATAAAACACAACGTGAAGAAATTGTTAAAGATTTGAACTTTGTAATTTAAAGTAACTGCCTTTTTGAAATCGTAATGATTTGAAATTGTCAAAGAGATATGCGTTTTCATAAATATCTGGATAGTTAGTTTAGGATATACAATATTCCAAAATTAAATTAATAATTAAATTACCATCATGCCCTTTTGAACAAAAAACTAAAAGCCACATGTCACCTCCCTATTGCTTCCTAGACTTTCTATGAAACTTAGTCTTTCTAGCCAACTACCAATATATATATATATATATATATATTATATATATATATATTTTATATATAGGGGAGGGTTTAAATGAGAACGCTAAATATCGTGAGAACGGTGAGAACGAATGAAAAAAACCACGAAAACTTGGTCAAAAACAATTCAAATTCAAAATTTATTTTTACATTTATCATTATTAATCGAATACAATGTTAGAAATTTAATTTACACGTTTAGATTTACGTGAATTCGTAAATAATTTTTTTTACACATGTGTAAGTTTGTCATTTACACATGTGTAAATTTGTTATATTTACACATGTGTAAAAAATCTAATAAGAATGATTTTGAGTGAAAAATGAATTATTTAATGTTGTAAATTCTTATTTTAATGTTTTATTTTAATTACAATGAGTGTAGTATTAAAAAATGGTTTTGATTTGTTTTCTCATTCGTTCTCACGGTTCTCGCAATATTTAGCGTTCTCAAGATAACCCTCCCATATATATATATATATATATATATATATATTATATATATATGAGAACAACCTTGAGTTGTGAATATTGCGAGAACCGTGAGAACGAATGAGAAACCAATCAAAATGATTTTTTAATACAAACCTCATTGTAATTAAAAGACAACATCAAATAATTTATTTCTCCGCTCAAAATCACTCTTATTAGATTTTTTACACATGTGTAAATTTAACAAATTTACACATGTGTAAATGACAAACTTACACATATGTAAAATTTATTTACGAATTCACGTAAATTTAAACGTGTAAATGAAATTTCTAACATTGTATTCGAATAATAATGATAAATGTAAAAATAAATTTTAAATTTGAATTGTTTTTAACCAAGTTTTCGTGGTTTTTTCATTTGTTCTCACGGTTCTCGCGATATTTAGCGTTCTCATTTAAACCCTCCCTTATATATATATATATAGGTATTGGGTAAAATGAGAACAACCTTGAGTTGTGAGAACCGTAGGAATCAATATTAACCATTGATCTAATGTGTGTTTGATGGATGAGATTAAAAGACAATAAAACAGAGTAATGATTGTTCTTTAATTAATAAGATTTTTGTTTTTAGTGAGATAAAGGCTAATTGGTCTTTTTACAATGACCATTAATGATTGGTCTCATTAATGATTGCGCTTTAATTAATAATATTGTTCTTTAATAAAAAAATTGAGGTAAATGTTTACATTGCAAATAAATCACAAGTAAATGAATAAAACAAATAAAGTGAAGTCACCGTTAGAAAATTATAGTTTGCACCTCCATCGTCTGAGATCTGCACGGACACCACAAAAAACATGTAAAAAATCCCAAAAGTAAATGATAGTTTGCATCTCTACAAAAGTGACATTTAGAGGAGCTCGAGCGGGCATTCAGAGGCGTAAAAAACATTTTCCTGCCGCATTAAAATTTTTTTTACTTTCGACAACGTGCACAATTTTTTTACATGAACGAATGTAAAACATTTTTTTAAACGTATGTAAAACATTTTTTTAAACGTATGTAAAAACTAAAAATTTACAAACGTGAATTTACAAAAAAATTTATATAATTGCTTTTATGCCACCGACACGTAATTTTTTTTACCCAGCCCCGGCTGGAAATTATGTTTACGCCCCGGTTGTATATTTTTATTTTCGTCTCGGTTGTATGTTTTTTACGCCCCTATTAAAAGAATTTAAACTTTTTTTACGCCTTAGTTGTAAACTTTTTGTACGCCCCCAGTCGATTGTTTGGCTAAGGGTTTTTTAAACTTTTTACGGGGCTGCAAAAAAAATTTGAGAATAAAAAACTTTCTACATGGAGTTTTTACGGTTAGCGTAAAGTTTTATGTAAAGTTTTACAAAGTTTTTACGAGGTGCGTAAAGGTTTGCAAACAAATTTACGCATGCGGTTGGGTATAAAAAAGTTTTAACATATTATTTTTACGGGGTGCGTAAAAGGTTTGCAACAAATTTATGCACGTTGTCAAAACTTTTTTTTGCGTGCATTGTCGAATGTTTTTTTTTAAAAGTTGTAGTGGAAAGTTATCAAACGTTAACGAATGAAATAGAAATTCTCAAAACATATAAGACAAATATAGCTTGAATTTTATAAAAAAAAACATTATGTCAGAAATTAGGAAAAATACAGCAAAAAGAAATAGATATAATTTTCGATAATTTTATATTTTCTAATTAACATATAAGACAAATATAGCTTGCATTTTATAAAGAACATTATGTCATAATTAAGGAAAATAGAGCAAAAATAGATATTATTTTCGATATTTTTGTATTTTATAAATTACGTAATATTTTTTGTGTTTAAATTTAAAACTTAAAATATTTTTTCCTAATTTTAAATATAAAAAGTATAAAAAAATGAAAAGAAAGAGATATATATTGTTATGCCAGAGATATTAATGATGATGTGGTGTGTATTATAGATAAGAGAGAGGTGATGTGAAATTAAGTGTCACACCCCGACCCGCAGCGGAAAAGGTGACCGGGGCATGATTGGGTTATCATCAAAGCTCATGACATTTATTAAGCGTTTCATATTCATTAATACAAATTAAATGGAAATTTACAATAAATGATACAACATGTTCTAACTATCAGTCTAAGCTTCTTGGTTCTCTTCTAAGGCATATCCTATGTTTTCCTTGCTTCAACCTGTTCACCTGTATCATGTGTAAAAAGGTTTTTGGATCAACATAATGTTGGCGAGTGAATCCTATGGAAAACATTTGAACAAGTTTATCCAATTGATTATAAATAATGTGCATACCACATATGAGTAAATGTAGATGTAAATTTATTCACACAACACATAATATTGAATATTGAACACACATACACCAAATGATTGTTTTGAGGCACGCGTTGTTCGACTCGTCTCCCACGAGGAACTGATGGGCCTAATGAATGAGTTTTGAGGCACGCGTTGTTCCACGAACTGATGGGCCTAATGAATAAGTTTTGAGGCACGCGTTGTTCTTACGAACTGATGGGCCTAATGTATGAGTTTTGAGGCACGCGTTGTTCTTACGAACTGATGGGCCTAATGAATGAGTTTTGAGGCACGCGTTGTTCTACGAACTGATGGGCCTAATGAATGAGTTTTAAGGCACGCGTTGTTCAACTCGTCTCCCACGAGGAACTGATGGGCCTAAATAATTTGCATACAACTTTGACAATATGTAATACATCACAACCAACAATAGTTACATTCTAATTTAGTTCATATAATGGTATAGCACGAATTTGCATAAGAGAATTAGTTTAAGCGACACATGATACACCCAAAACATGAATAAAAAGGGGAGTTTGTAAGAATTCACTCACAGTGGGTGCGTTCGGTTGATGATGTTGAATGCACGCGAAGTGGTTTTAACCACGAGTGAGATTAACCTAGATAAATCGCATTATGGTTTGGTAAGTAAACGGATTTTATTAATCTATTTTAGTAGGATTGTTGGGTGTATTTTTATGAGTTTGAGGCTATTTTCTAACCTTAAAAATGTTATTTTTAAGTATTTTTAATTGATTTTTAATTAAAATAATTAAATAAAAATAATAAAAAAAATTTATTTTTTCTGACCGTTGACCTGACCGTTGACCGTTGACTGACCGTTGACCGGTTCGAGTTGTGTATACAAGTGCGCTGAGTGAGGCTCGAACCCGAGACCTCCCGTACGCGTGCACGCAGCTCTACCAACTGAGCTACGTGTCTAACCCGTTATATATCTGATTTTAATTATATATATATACTAATTAGTTTAAACCGAAATTCATTTTATTTTAAAAACAGTTTAAGCGAATCGGACGGTGCACTCCACAGGTCTCGAACCCGGGACCTGTGGGTTAGCGTACACACAGTCCACCGCTGGACTGTGTGTCTCACTTGGTTATAAACTCGGTTATCAATATACTTAACATATACCTAAATCAATCCGGTTCAGTTTGCTGAAACAAATAATTTTTATTAAGGCAGCGTGTGAGGAACAATACTCGAACTCGAGACCTTAGCGTTCAATGTGCACACAGTCCACCGCTGGACTGTGTGTCTAACCCGGTAAATAACTGGATTTTAATTATACTTAACTATTACCGAAACTTCGTCTTCTTCACTGGTTTTCACCGGAAGTGACGACTGACGATTCGAAATGTTGATTCAGGTTTCTTTAGCGTTTTATGATCAATTACAGACGAGATAAAAGTAAAAAGGAAAGGAATTAGGCGTGAAAAGTACCGACTGGTTCTCCTCTGTTTTCCGGCAGAACTCCGGCGACAGCAATTCCTTCCGGCGACGAGTGTCTTGTAGCAGCGAGTCTCCAGGAAGCTTACAAAGGGTGTGGGTATCTCCGGTATAAGCTCAGGGGCTCAGTGAGGTTCAGAAATGAGGAAACCGGTTTTCCGGCGACGAACAGAAAAATTCCGGCGAGAGAGTTTTCGCCGAGAATGGGTGTGGTTTTGAGCGAAAGTGTTTGCAGAGGTTCGAGGTGGTTTTTATAGGGCAAATCGTCGATGTATTTGGCCCGATTTCCAACTGGATTCATTGATTTAAATTTTTCCGGCGGTTATAATTTTGGTCGCGGACTCAGACGTCGGTTATAACCGATGTCTTAGTAATGGTTTACGTTATAACGTAAATTGTCGTTAAAACTCGTGATATTTCCGGGATTTCCGACGACTGAACTATTGGGCGCCGGTTTTGAATTCGTAACGTTATTATATCAATTAAATGATTCTATTATTTAACAAACAAAACAAGTGGCGCAGTGGTTTGTGTGTGTGAGTTAAGTCTGTTCGCTGGATCGGTCACTGACCCGGGTTGAAACCCGGCAGAGGTATTTTATTTTTATTTTGCGATTTTTGACACTTTTTCAAAAACTAATTATATATTCTTGTATAATAATTGATTATGTATCGTTTAAAATTATTTTGGGCATTTAATTCGCAACGAAATTTTTGACTGACTGTTCGGTTGATAAACGGAGCGGGTTTGGTAAATCCGTTTTTGACGGATGTTACAGTATCCCCTGCTTTTTAGAAATTTCGTCCCGAAATTTAAATTGTGATATATTTGACTAAAAGAATGATGGTGTTTAGTTTGACCGTTATAAGCTTAGAAAAATAAGGGTTTAAGTTTTTTGTTCGAGGCGGTAACGTTCCTTGTAAGGGTTAAGTACCCTATTCCAGGAATCGCTTTTTGTTGCCTACTGTATAAGTATTGATAAGCAGGAATGATTCGCTAAAAATGATATCATGCATAAGAGTTTAGGTACGTTTGGAAAAAGTATGGTTATATCCTAAGGCAAAACTTCTAACACTACAACCTACATGGAAACATAAATAAAACACAACAGCTGATATTTGAACATAATTAAACACAACAGCAAATATTTGAATCCACATTCTGATTGCATATATGTTTGAATGGTGGAAGTTCCTCTCTCGTTTGTTATGATGGAGAGGTTAGTTTATGTAGAAATGGAACACAATCCAATCTCTTTAAATAGCAAGAAGATATAAATTCCAACCAAGGCAATACTAAATCCTACATGGAACTTCTCATAACCGCCTGATAATGCCTCTGATCCTTTGGCAAGAATACTTATATATAGGAAGTACCAGCGGCGTATCCACCATATTCTTGCCAAATTTTCATTAGTTTTATCCACAAGTTATGATTGGTTACCAAGAAACTAATAAATCCTACATAGAACTTCTCATAACCGTCCGATAATGCCTCTGATCCTTTGACAAGAATACTTATATATAGGAAGTACCAGCGGCGTATCCACCATATTCTTGTCAAATTTTCATTGGTTTTATCAGTGAATTATGATTAGTCCTATAACTCTACAACCAATACAACAAACATAAATTACTGAAATGAAATATATCTATGCGATCAAGGCTCAATCAAACGGAGCTGATCGTATTGCATGTACTGAAAATGAAATGCCTGCGCGCTCAAGGCTCAATCAAACGGAGCCGAACGTATTGAATGTACTGAAAATGAAATTGTCTATGTGCTCAAGGCTCAATCAAACGGAGCCGAGCGTATTGCATGTACTGAAAATGAATAACTTAACCACACAAACAGCCTATGCATGGAACCTCTCATAACCGCCTGATAATGCCTCCGATCATTTGACAAGAATACTTATATATAGGAAGTACCAGCGGCGTATCCACCGTATTCTTGTCAAATTCTCATTGACTTTATCCGCAAGTTATGATTAGTTCTATGCGACTCTACAACAAACACAACAACCACAAGATACTGATAATGAAATTGTCTGTGCGCTCAAGGCTCAATCAAACGGAGCCGAACGTATTGCATGTACTGAAAATGAAATTGTATGTGCGCTCAAGGCTCAATCAAACGGAGCCGAACGTATTGAATGTACTGAAATTGAACAACTTAATCTAAAAAACAATCACACAAACAGCCTATGCATGGAACCTCTCATAACCGCCTGATAATGCCTCCGATCATTTGACAAGAATACTTATATATAGGAAGTACCAGCGGCGTATCCACCATATTCTTGTCAAATTCTCATTGACTTTATCCGCCAGTTATGATTAGTTCTATGCGACTCTACAACAAACACCACAACCACAAGATACTGATAATGAAAATGTATGTGCGCTCAAGGCTCAATCAAACGGAGCCGAACGTATTGCATGAACTGGAAATGTAAATTGAACTGTGTGCTCAAGGCTCAATCAAACGGAGCCGAGCGTATTGCATGTATTGAAATGTAAATTGAACTGTGCGCTCAAGGCTCAATCGAACGGAGCCGAGCGTATTGCATGTATTGAAATGTAAAATGAAATGACCGATCAAGGCTCAATCAAACGGAGCCGATCGTGCGGGCACGCCACTGATCAACCGCATAATAAAATGGGGATCAAGCTCAACCTCGATGGATGGGGAGCTGCGGCCTCGGCAAAAGCATATACTGAAAACAATATATAATATATAATATACAATAATTACTCTAACAGTCTACAATGTGATAAAGAAAAAACATAAAACTAAACGATAGGAGTTGAATCTGGATCTTCGGCGAAGAGGACTAGTTGGGTATCTTCGTTTGGGCCGTCATTATCTTCGACAGGATTAGCGTTGATATTGAAGACTCTTCCTCTTGTTGGTGGCATAGTGGTTGGGTTTTCTTGGTTTAATTGGTTAACTGAGTTTGATTGGGCTTGAGTGTTGATAACGTTAACCAATTGAGGGCATGTGTTTCTAAAGTGGGTAGGGTCGCCACAATTGAAACAAGCTCGAGCATATGGAAACATGGGTATTGGGGTTGGTGATAAAAATAGTTGTTGCATCGAGGGTGAGGTCCAAGATATGGTTTCTTATTTGGATAAGCTGAGCTGGGTGCACTTGGGTGATTGGGATAGCTTGGATGGGTATGGCGTGCAAAACTGGTTGATTTCGTTGGGTAGCAGCGAAAGGTTGCCCGTCTCTTCTTCTCTTAGGATTGGGTCGAGAAGGGGATTCGGTTTGAGTGGAGTCGGAGGTTTCAGTCGATTCTCTATCCTTCTTTTTCTCCTCCTTGAAGTCTTTGTTTCGGATTCGATTCTCGGTGAGCTCTGTTGCTAGCTCCATTGCTGCTTCCAAAGTTGCAGGCTTGGTACTTATTACAGGGTCTTGAATCTTTGACGGAAGACCACGAATGTAGTGCTCGATCAAACGGTAGAGGGGAGTAAACATGTTGGGAACCATTTGATGTAATTCGAGGAACCTTTTGTTGTATGCGATGTGGTCTCCTTCCATTTGCTTCAATGAGTAAAATTCATCTTCTAACTTCTTGATTTCGCTGCTTGGGCAAAATCGTCTGGTCATGATTTCCTTCAATTCGTTCCAAGTTAAGGTCATAGCATCTTCAACACCTCGTTTGGACTTCTCTGTTCCACCAAGTAAGTGCTATCCCATATAGTCGACCGGTAGCATAACGCACTTTGCGATCATCAGGGCAATCGCAATTTAGAAAAGTATTCTCCATTTCTTCAAACCAATGGAGGAGAGCGGTGACACCTTCAGTCTCTTTGTATTTCGGAGGGTCGCATGATTTGAAATGCTTGTAGGTACATTTAGTGGTATTTGGGGGAGAGTTGATAATGTTTTGGTTTGCTTGATTGACAGGATTAGCGGTAAGTGCTTGTTGAACTTGGATTACAATGTTGGGTATTACGGCAGCCATATGTTGAACGATTTGGGATCATGGGTCGCATTAGGAATGAACATTCATAAAATAATTATAGAAAAATACTACATCCATAGGATGTCTTGGGCTTTGCTCGCTGTTAGGCCCTACATGCCGCCATACTTTACCTGTGTAATCATGTGGGCCCCCATGAATACCGGTTTTTCATATGGTTCGCACGGGTTTGCCAGGTTGCGTACACAAAAACCCGGAGAAAATCGAGAAATATGTATACAACGTGTGATATTCGGAATGTGTCCAGGTGTAGACACGGTGACACCTCAAAGTAGGGTTAGTTCGAACGACGTTTGGTGTGGCATGCTTTGGCCTAATAGGTCCTTCGTACTCTCATCGTTGGTCCCCAGGTAGGCAAACTGGTCCGTTATATTGGATTTATACGAATGCCAGCCTAGACAGGACGTTCCGACTACCGGTACTTGTACCCTTCCAGTTACTACATGCCCGTCGCAGAACTTACTTTGATGAGATTTGAAAATTGCACAAAATCTTTGGATAATGAGAGTATGAAAATAAATTGAATACATGAACATCGATATATGTATAATGAATATGTATATATGTATAATGAATATGTATATAAGCATGTATGTTTGACTGTAAATGTAAACAAATATGAAACAAATAAATATCACAAGTTTGTATGTAACCACCTAATCAATTAAAATTTAGGCAGACTATAGTATAGGCTCTAAGGGTCTAATAACCTATCCTATATCCCTATAGTCATGGCTCTGATACCAATCTGTCACACCCCGACCCGCAGCGGAAAAGGTGACCGGGGCATGATTGGGTTATCATCAAAGCTCATGACATTTATTAAGCGTTTCATATTCATTAATACAAATTAAATGGAAATTTACAATAAATGATACAACATGTTCTAACTATCAGTCTAAGCTTCTTGGTTCTCTTCTAAGGCATATCCTATGTTTTCCTTGCTTCAACCTGTTCACCTGTATCATGTGTAAAAAGGTTTTTGGATCAACATAATGTTGGCGAGTGAATCCTATGGAAAACATTTGAACAAGTTTATCCAATTGATTATAAATAATGTGCATACCACATATGAGTAAATGTAGATGTAAATTTATTCACACAACACATAATATTGAATATTGAACACACATACACCAAATGATTGTTTTGAGGCACGCGTTGTTCGACTCGTCTCCCACGAGGAACTGATGGGCCTAATGAATGAGTTTTGAGGCACGCGTTGTTCCACGAACTGATGGGCCTAATGAATGAGTTTTGAGGCACGCCTTGTTCTTACGAACTGATGGGCCTAATGTATGAGTTTTGAGGCACGCGTTGTTCTTACGAACTGATGGGCCTAATGAATGAGTTTTGAGGCACGCGTTGTTCTACGAACTGATGGGCCTAATGAATGAGTTTTAAGGCACGCGTTGTTCAACTCGTCTCCCATGAGGAACTGATGGGCCTAAATAATTTGCATACAACTTTGACAATATGTAATACATCACAACCAACAATAGTTACATTCTAATTTAGTTCATATAATGGTATAGCACGAATTTGCATAAGAGAATTAGTTTAAGCGACACATGATACACCCCAAAACATGAATAAAAAGGGGAGTTTGTAAGAATTCACTCACAGTGGGTGCGTTCGGTTGATGATGTTGAATGCACGCGAAGTGGTTTTAACCACGAGTGAGATTAACCTAGATAAATCGCATTATGGTTTGGTAAGTAAACGGATTTTATTAATCTATTTTAGTAGGATTGTTGGGTGTATTTTTGTGAGTTTGAGGCTATTTTCTAACCTTAAAAATGTTATTTTTAAGTATTTTTAATTGATTTTTAATTAAAATAATTAAATAAAAATAATAAAAAAAATTTATTTTTTCTGACCGTTCTGACCGTGACCGTTGACTGACCGTTGACCGGTTCGAGTTGTGTATACAAGTGCGCTGAGTGAGGCTCGAACCCGAGACCTCCCGTACGCGTGCACGCAGCTCTACCAACTGAGCTACGTGTCTAACCCGTTATATATCTGATTTTAATTATATATATACACTAATTAGTTTAAACCGAAATTCATTTTATTTTAAAAACAGTTTAAGCGAATCGGACGGTGCACTCCACAGGTCTCGAACCCGGACCTGTGGGTTAGCGTACACACAGTCCACCGCTGGACTGTGTGTCTCACTTGGTTATAAACTCGGTTATCAATATACTTAACATATACCTAAATCAATCCGGTTCAGTTTGCTGAAAAAAAGAATTTTTATTAAGGCAGCGTGTGAGGAACAATACTCGAACTCGAGACCTTAGCGTTCAATGTGCACACAGTCCACCGCTGGACTGTGTGTCTAACCCGGTAAATAACTGGATTTTAGTTATACTTAACTATTACCGAAATTTCGTCTTCTTCACTGGTTTTCACCGGAAGTGACGACTGACTGATTCGAAATGTTGATTCAGGTTTCTTTAGCGTTTTATGATCAATTACAGACGATATAAAAGTAAAAAGGAAAGGAATTAGGCGTGAAAAGTACCGACTGGTTCTCCTCTGTTTTCCGGCAGAACTCCGGCGACAGCAATTCCTTCCGGCGACGAGTGTCTTGTAGCAGCGAGTCTCCAGGAAGCTTACAAAGGGTGTGGGTATCTCCGGTATAAGCTCAGGGGCTCAGTGAGGTTCAGAAATGAGGAAACCGGTTTTCCGGCGACGAACAGAAAAATTCCGGCGAGAGAGTTTTTGCCGAGAATGGGTGTGGTTTTGAGCGAAAGTGTTTGCAGAGGTTCGAGGTGGTTTTTATAGGGCAAATCGTCGATGTATTTGGCCCGATTTCCAACTGGATTCATTGATTTAAATTTTTCCGGCGGTTATAATTTTGGTCGCGGACTCAGACGTCGGTTATAACCGATGTCTTAGTAATGGTTTACGTTATAAGGTAAATTGTCGTTAAAACTCGCGATATTTCCGGGATTTCCAACGACTGAACTATTGGGCGCCGGTTTTGAATTCGTAACGTTATTATATCAATTAAATGATTCTATTATTTAACAAACAAAACAAGTGGCGCAGTGGTTTGTGTGTGTGAGTTAAGTCTGTTCGCTGGATCGGTCACTGACCCGGGTTCGAAACCCGGCAGAGGTATTTTATTTTTATTTTGAGATTTTTGACAGTTTTTCAAAAACTAATTATATATTCTTGTATAATAATTGGTTATGTATGTTTAAAATTATTTTGGGCATTTAATTCGCAACGAAATTTTTGACTGACTGTTCGGTTGATAAACGTAGCGGGTTTGGTAAACCGTTTTTGACGGATGTTAATTAAGAGAAGAAGACTAAATTACCCTTTTAAATTAAATTGATTATAGGTGATGTGTTAAAATTCTATCGGATTGGAGGAGTTCTTGGTTCTCGCAACTGATAGTAGTTCACTCTTGAACCGTATTCTATATATATATATATATATATATATATATATATGGGGTAGAGTTAGGCTACAAAGAGTGTTTCTCCTAAGAAGGCTATGAAACATCATGGACCATTAGATTGTAATTTTGAATGAATGAGATTGATTAGTGGCATTTTTGTAAATTATGTTTTATTTTTAATTATTTATTTGATAGTATAGGGGCACAAGTGTAATTATGGCGTGTCCTAAATTCAGAAACTCTCTCCGTCTCTTTTAAATGCCAATAATGTTTATATACATATTTTTTAGACGATAAATTACACCATTATAGCAAACGTTTTTTATCTTTAATATGAGTATCATATTGGACTCTCCGTCTCTCTCTCTCTCTCTCTCTATATATATATATATATATAATTACGTTTCAACCGAGTACTTTTAGTCTAAAGTATTTTGGTGTTGTTCATACAATGGTGTTTTAGTTATAGCAGGTACATGGTGTTTTATTTTGCAAATAACAAAGTGTTCATTACACGGGGTTTTATGCCTCTCTCTTAATTTTAATGATTTCCATATGTTGTATTCCTATAGCTTCTTAGTATTCTTAAGAATTTAACCCTTTGTAGAGGAACTTATATATATATATATATATATATATATATATATATATAAAATCGATGATACGAGTTTTGTTATAATAAAATTTAAAGTCCGTAAATTTGTTTGTTTTGTCTATAACTAGTGTTGAAGCCTGCGCTTCGCGTCGGGGTCGTAAAATGGTGATGGAGAGGATGTATTTGTTAGATGATATACCAATGAGTTATTATAAACCATGCAAGCTTTAATCTAAACGTCGATAAAAATAGGCAATCAACATAGTTAAATAAACATGTCTAGAGCTAAAAGTTAGTTTTAAATATAGTAAGATAAATAAAAAGTTAATTAAATTTGTTATATTAGATATTGAAGGGTTAATATAAACCATGTAGGCATCAATCTAAAGGTCGGTAAAAATAAGCAAGTAACACGACTAAGTAAACATGTATAGAGTTAAAAGTTAGTTTTAAATATTATAAGTTAAATGAATAATAAGTAAAATAGAAAAGAATTAAACTTATAAAAAGATAAAAGAAAAAATATTTGTTATAAATATAAATAATAACTTTATTAAACTTCAAGGCCCGTATGATAACTCTATTAAAATTCAATGGATCAAAACACAAACCGTTTATAGAAAAAGAGTTATTACTAACTTCCGTATGATAAACCTATTAAAGTTTAGGGCCCTAAACGTAAATCATATATAAAAATGAATTATTATAATCCAGGGTTCTATGATAACTCTATTAAAGCCCAAGGTTATAAACGTGTATTAATAAAAATAATAATAATAACAATAACACCAACATTCTAACCCCGTAGACCAATAAAAAATTACTGAAATTCACAATTTGAATTTTTCTTGTATATTGAAAGAGCTAATATCAGAGGTGGCAAAAGTGATGGGTTGGGTAGGTTTGGGTCATGGGTTAGAATGGGTATAGGTTAGGATGGGTTTTGGTTATGATGAGTTTTTTTATGAAAGAGGTTATAATGGGTATGGGTTAGGATGGGTATGGGTTAGGATGTGTTTGGGTAAAGATGAGTTTATTAAAGGTTTAAGACGAGTTTAGGTAAAATATTAAAAAAAATTCTAAAAAATCAAAATAAATTTAAAAATTTAAAAAATTATAATATTAAAAAAATCCAAAAAATTCTATAAAAATTCCAAAAATAAAAAAATCAAAAAAATTATAAAAATAAAAAAAACTCAAAAAAATTGAAATAATTCAAAAATCCAAAAAATTAAAAAGCATTTCTAAAAATAAAAAAATTCAAAGAAATTCCAAAAATTCTAAAAAATTATAAAAATAAAAAATCAAAAAAATTTATAAAAAATAAAAAAACTCAAAAAATCGAAATAATTCAAAAAAATCCAAAAAACAAAAAAAAATCTAAAAATTCTAAAAAAATAAAAATAAAAGTTCAAAAAGGTAAAAAAATAAAAAAAAATAAAAAAAATAATAATTTCAAAAAAAAATTATTATTTTTTTTAGTTTGGATTTTTTGTATTTTTTGCGATTTTTTTGAACTTTTAGAATTTTTTGAAATTTTGATTTTTTGACCTTTTATAATTTTTTATAATTTTTTTATTTTTAGAACTTTTTTGAATTTTTTGGTTTTTTTGAAGTTTTTTTGATTTTTTAGATTTTTTTTAGTTTTTTGAATTTTTAGGTTTTTTGGTATTTTTTTGAATTTTTTTTGTATTTTTTTGATATTTTTAATTTTTTATTTTTCAAGATTTTCTATTATTTTTTAGTTTTATTTTTTTGAACTTTTTTTGTATTTTTAAGATTTGTTTTTATTTTTTTAAATTTTTCGGATTTTTTCGTAATTTTTTAGATTTTTTGTTTACATCTACGAGCACTTGAATAAGATTAAGAATTTGACGATTCTCCTTTTAGAGTTATCTATTTACCCAGCTTAATACCCATCCTAACCCACAAATTATTTTTAATAGATATCTTACAACCCATCCTAACCCATCCTTAATTATTTCCCAACTCATCCTGACCCATCCATATTTTTAAAATGACCCAAAATAACCCAAAATACCCAAATGGGTTTTTATTGCCAGGTCTAGTTAATATATATCATGTAGGCTTTAATATAAACAACGGTAAAAATAAGCAAGTAACACGATTAAGTAAACATGTATATAGTTAAAAGTTAGTTTTAACTATAATAAGTTAAATAAATAATAAGTAAAATAAGAAGAGAATTCAACTTATAAAAAAGATAAAAAGACAAATATATTTTTATAAGTATTAAAGAATTAACTTTATTAAACTCCAAGGCTCATATCATAACTCTATAAAAGTTTGGGGAATCAAAATATAAATCTTTTATAGAAAAAGAATTATTATTATACTCCTGTACTATAATCTATTAAAGTTTAGGGGTATAAACGTAAATCATTTATGAAAACAAATTATCAGAGTCCTTGGATCATATGATAACACTATTAAAATTCAAGGTTAAAAAAATAAATTAATAAAAAAGAATAAACGAATAATATCCAAGATAAAGTAACCGGAAGCAAGCCTACTACTATTAGTAAGGCTATTGAACTAGCAGCATGTCACACCCCGACCCGCAGCGGAAAAGGTGATCGGGGCATAATTGGGTTATCATCAAAGCTCATGACATTTATTATATGTTTCATATTCATTAATACAATTTAATGGAAATTTACAATAAATGATACAACATGTTCTAACTATCAGTCTAAGCTTCTTGTTTCTCTTCTAAGGCATATCCTATGTTTTCCTTGCTTCAACCTGTCCACCTGTATCATGTGTAAAAAGGTTTTTGGATCAACATAATGTTGGCGAGTGAATCCTATGGAAAAACATTTGAACGAGTTTATCCAATTGATTATAAATAATGTGCATACCTCATATGAGTAAATGTAGATGTAAATTTATTCACACATCACATAATATTGAATATTGAACATACAAACACCAAATGATAGTTTTGAGGCACGCGTTGTTCTCGTCTCACACGAGGAACTGATGGGCCTAATAAATGAGTTTTGAGGCACGCGTTGTTCTTACGAACTGATGGGCCTAATGTATGAGTTTTGAGGCACGCGTTGTTCTCGTCTCACACGAGGAAACTGATGGGCCTAATAAATGAGTTTTGAGGCACGCGTTGTTCTTACGAACTGATGGGCCTAAATAATTTGTATACAACTTTGACAATATGAAATACATCACAAACAAACAATAGTTACATTCTAATTTAGTTCATATAATGGTATAGCACGAATTTGCATAAGAGAATTAGTTTAAGCGACACATGATACACCCCAAAACATAAATAAAAAAAAAAGGGGAGTTTGTAAGAATTCACTCACATTGGGTGCGTTCGGTTGATGACGTTGAATGCACGCGAAATGGTGTTAACCACGAGTGAAATTAATCCTAGATAAATCGCATAATGGTTCGGTAAGTAAACGGGTTTTATGAATCTATTTTAGTAGGATTGTTGGGTGTATTTTTGTAAATTTGAGGCTATTTTCTAACCTTAACAATGTTATTTTTAAATATTTATAATTGATTTTTAATTAAAATAATTAAATAAAAATAATAAAAAAATATTTTATTTTTGCTACAGTGATATTGACCGTTGACGTTGACTGACTGTTTGACCGGTTCAATGGCATTTTGTTGTGCGCCGGGTGAGGCTCGAACCCGAGACCTCCCGTACGCGTGCACGCAGCTCTACCAACTGAGCTACGTGTCTAACCCGTTATATATCCGATTTTAATTATATATATACATTAATTAGGATTTAACAGAAAACCTTTATTTTAAAAATGAATTAAGTCTCGAGAACCGGTGCGCTCCACAGGTCTCGAACCCGGGACCTGTGGGTTAGCGGACACACACTCCACCGCTGGACTGTGTGTCACACTTGGTTATAACTCGGTTATCAATATACTTAACATATACTCAAGGCGACTCCGGTTCAGTTTGCTAAAAAATAGGGTTTTTATCAAAGCGGCGTGTGTGAAACTGGAATCGAACTCGTGACCTTAGCGTTAAAAGTGCACACAGTCCACCGCTGGACTGTGTGTCTAACCCGGTAAATAACTTGATTTTAATTATACTTAACCATTACCGAAATGTCGTCTTCTTCACTGTTTTTAACCGGAAGTGACGACTAACTGGTTAAAATGTTGATTTAAGTTTCTATAGCGTTTAATGATCAATTACAAATGAGATAAAAGTAAAAAGGGAATGAATTTAAGCGTGAGATATACCGACTGGTTATACTCTGTTTTCCGGCAGAACTCCGGCGACAGAAACCTTTTTCCGGCGACAACTTCTTGCAGCAGAGAGTCTTCCGAAAGGTTACAAAGGGGGTGGGTGACTTAGGTGAAAGTTTAGGGGGTTCAGTAAGCTCGAAGGTTAATGATACGGTTTTCCGGCGATGTATCAAATACTTCCGGCGAGTGATGTTTCGCTGATAAAGGGTGCGATTTGAGTGTGAAAGACTTCTGGCGAGTTGTGGGTGTATTTATAGGGTAGCAACGAGATGAATGGGGTCTGAATTCGGTCTATATTCGAAGTCAACTGTTCTCCGGCGATTTTGGCAATGACGCGTTTTCAGACGTTGGCTATAGCTGGCGAGAGTTAATTGATTGATTAAATTGAGCGAAAACGTGTTTTATGGGCGAAGTCGTCGGAATTTCCGACGACAGCTGTTTGGGCGCAAGTTGACGGAATTTGAATTTCCGCACATCATTATTTGATTTAATAATTCCATTAACTTAACAGAAAATCAAAGTGGCGGAGTGGTCTATGATGTGTGAGTTAAGTGTTTGGTTGAACCGGTAGAGACCCGAGTTCGAAACCCGGCATGAGTAAATCATTTTTATTTTGTTATTTTTATCAGTTTTTCAAAAACTAAATATATATCCCCGCATAATAAGTGATTACGGATCGTTTAAAATTATTTTGGGCATTTAATTCGCAACGAAAAATTTGACTGACTGTTCGGTTGATAAACGGAGCGGGTTTGGTAAATCCGTTTTTGACGGATGTTACAGTATCCCCTGCTTTTTAGAAATTTCGTCCCGAAATTTAATTTGGGATATAATTGACTAAAAGAATGATGGTGTTGAGTTTGCCGGTTACATTTTTGAGAATTAGGGTTTAGGTTTTTGTTTGAGGCGGTAACGTTCCTTGTAAAGGTTAAGTATCCTAATACAGGAATCGCTTTTTGTTGCCTACTGTATAAGTATTGTTAAGCAGGAATGATTCGCTAAAATGATATCACGCATAAAAGTTTGAATATGCTTAGGGTTATATCCTAAGGCAGAAATTCTACAATCTACACAAATAAACACAACAACTAACAATTGTATCCACATTCTGATAGCATATATGTTTGAATGGTGATGGTTCCTCTCTCGTTTGTTATGATGGAGAGGTTAGTCTATATAGAAATGGATCACAATCCAATTCCTTTAACTAGTGAGATGATATTTATATGTAACACAATTTCAACCAAGGCAATACTAAATCCTACATGGAACATCTCATAACCGCCTGATAATGCCTCTGATCCTTTGGCAAGAATACTTATATATAGGAAGTACCAGCGGCGTATCCACCATATTCTTGTCAAATTTTCATTGGTTTTATCAGTGAATTATGATTAGTTCTATGCGACTCTACAACATAAACAACACAACAATCAGCGCTTGAGTCTTAATTCTGATAGTATCCGTGTTTGACAAAACCTCTCTCGTTTAATATGATGGAGAGGTTAGTCTATGTGAAACTGAAATATGCCGTGAAGTATGATGATATGAATAATGAGTATAAAACAAACTGAACTAGTAATTTGCATTAAAATTTCTTGGATAAAAATTCCAACTGAGATACATGAAAATCGAGATATAAACATAAAAACTAAGTGATTGGAGTTGAATCTTGATTCTTGGTGAGAGAAGGCTAGTTAAGTGGTTGGTTTGGTCCGTTAACATCTTCAACAGGATTGGCATTGATGTTAAAAACTCTTCCCCTTGCTGGCGGTGGAGCTGGATTTGCTTGGTTTGCTTGGTTAACTGGGTTTGCCTGAGCTTGGGCATTTATGATGTTAACCAAACGAGGGCACGTGTTTCTAAAATGGGTAGGGTCGCCACAATTGAAACAAGCTCGAACATATGGGTACATGGGGTATTGAGGTTGTTGATATGTTTGGATCATGGGTTGAGTAGGGGTTGAGGTTTGGTTTTGAGGGGTGCGGCAAACGTTGCTCAAATGACCGTAGCGTCCACAATTCGCACATAGTCGACAGGGTAAGGTAGATGGATGGTGATAGAAACAGGTGTTGCATTGAGGGTGAGGTCCAATGTAAGGTTTCTTGTTTGGGTAAGTTGAGTTGGGTGCTACTTGAGCGTTTGGGATAGTTTGAGGAGGTACAACTTGTGAAGCTGGTTGGTTACGTTGGGTGACGGCGAAGATTTGCCCATCACGTTTTCTCTTAGAAATAGGTGGTGTAGAGGATTCGGTTCGGGTGGAGTTTGAGGTTTCGGTTGATGCTTTATCCTTCTTCTTCTCCTCTTTGAAATCTTTATTCCGGATTCGGTTCTCGGTGAGCGCGGTTGCTAGCTCCATTGCTGCTTCCAAAGTTGCAGGCGAGGTGCTTATTACAGGGTCTTGAATTTTTGATGGAAGACCACGAATGTAGTGCTCGATCAAACGGTAGAGGGGAGTGAACAAGTTGGGAACCATTTGATTTAACTCAAGGAATCTCTTGTTGTATGTGGTGTGGTCGCCTTCCTTTTGTTTCAAAGCATGGAACTCATCCTCCAATTTCTTGATTTCACTTCTTGGGCAAAACCGTCTTGTCATGATTCCCTTCAATTCTTCCCAAGTCAAGGTCATAGTTTCTTCAACACCTCGTTTGGTCTTTTCTGTATTCCACCATGTGAGTGCCGTTCCAAGTAAGCGACCGGTAGCATAACGCACTTTGCGATCATCGGGGCAATCGCAATTTAGAAAAGTGTTCTCCATTTCTTCGAACCAATGGAGGAGAGCGGTGACACCTTCAGTACCTTCGTATTTTGGAGGATCGCAGGATTTGAAATGTTTGTAGGTGCATTTAGTGACTGAAGGATTGATAGTGTTTTGATCTTCTTGTTGGGTTGGGTTAACGGAATTAGCGGTAAGGGCTTGTTGAACTTGAACTACGATGTTGGGTATTACGGTCGCCATTTGCTGAGCGATTTGGGTAGCCATGCGTTCACGGGCTTTTCCTGCTCTCATTTTCCTACGAGCGAGGCTAGAAGACATCTACAAGGAATACATGTCAAGAGTATGAGTTGAATGCCTTTGGGATCGTGGGTCGTGTTTGGGATTGAACGTTCATAAAATAATTATAGAAAAATAACTCTACTACATCCATAGGATGTCTTGGGCTTTGCTCGCTGTTAGGCCCGTCATGCCGCCATACTTTACCTGTGTAATCATGTGGGCCCCCATGAATACCGGTTTTTCATATGGTTCGCATGGTTTCTGCCTGATTGCGTACACAAAACCCGGAGAAAATCGAGAAATATGTATACAACGTGTGATATTCGGAATGTGTCCAGGTGTAGACACGGTGACATCTCAAAGGGAGGTTAGTTCGAACGACGTTTGGTGTGGCATGCTTTGGCCTAATAGGTCCGTCGTACTCTCATCGTTAGTCCCCAGGTAGGCAAACTGGTCCGTTATTTTGGATTTATACGAATGCCAACCTAGACAGGACGTTCCGACTACCGGTACTTGTACCCTTCCAGTTACTACATGCCCGTCGCAGAACTTACTTTGATGAGATTTGAAATTTGCATAAAATCTTTGGATACTGAGAGTATGAAAATAAATTGAATACATGAACATCGATATATGTATATATGTATAATGAATGAGCATGTATGTTTGACTGAAATGTAAACAAATATGAAACAAATAAATATCACAAGTTTGTATGTAACCACCTAATCAATTTAAAATTTAGGCAGACTATAGTATAGGCTCTAAGGGTCTAATAACCTATCCTATATCCCTATAGTCATGGCTCTGATACCAATCTGTCACACCCCGACCCGCAGCGGAAAAGGTGATCGGGGCATAATTGGGTTATCATCAAAGCTCATGACATTTATTATATGTTTCATATTCATTAATACAATTTAATGGAAATTTACAATAAATGATACAACATGTTCTAACTATCAGTCTAAGCTTCTTGTTTCTCTTCTAAGGCATATCCTATGTTTTCCTTGCTTCAACCTGTCCACCTGTATCATGTGTAAAAAGGTTTTTGGATCAACATAATGTTGGCGAGTGAATCCTATGGAAAAACATTTGAACGAGTTTATCCAATTGATTATAAATAATGTGCATACCTCATATGAGTAAATGTAGATGTAAATTTATTCACACATCACATAATATTGAATATTGAACATACAAACACCAAATGATAGTTTTGAGGCACGCGTTGTTCTCGTCTCACACGAGGAACTGATGGGCCTAATAAATGAGTTTTGAGGCACGCGTTGTTCTTACGAACTGATGGGCCTAATGTATGAGTTTTGAGGCACGCGTTGTTCTCGTCTCACACGAGGAAACTGATGGGCCTAATAAATGAGTTTTTTGATTTTTTTTTAGTTTTTAGACTTTTTTTAGAATTTTTTTATTTTTTCTTTTTTTGAATTTTTAGTTTTTGTGGTATTTTTTTTGAATTTTTTTGTATTTTTTGATTTTTTTAATTTTTTTATTTTTCAAGATTTTCTTATTATTTTTTACGTTTTATTTTTTTGAACTTTTTTGTATTTTTAAGATTTGTTTTTATTTATTTTTTAAATTTTTCGGATTTTTTGTAATTTTTTAGATTTTTTGGTTTTACATCTACGAGCACTTGAATAAGATTACGAATTTGCGATTCTCCTTTTAGAGTTAATTATTTTACCAGCATAAATACCCATTCCTAACCCCCACATTATTTTTATAGATTCTTACCAACCCTCCTAAAACCCATCCTTAAATATTTCCCAAACCCATCCTGACCCATCCTTATTTTTTTTTTTTAAACTGAGCCAACATAACCCAAAATACCCAACTGGGTTTTTAGTGCCAGGTTAGTTAATATTTCTCTGTAGGCTCATTACATATAACACACTTTTAACAATAAGCAACGTACACGAATAAGTAAATGTCTTAGTTACAAGTTAGTTATCACCTCTACTAAGTTAACTCAATCACACCTTCACTACTACGAGGAATTCACTTATAACAAAGAAATCCAAGAGCCAATATATTTTTGTCACACCCCGACCCGCAGCGGAAAAGGTGATCGGGGCATAATTGGGTTATCATCAAAGCTCATGACATTTATTATATGTTTCATATTCATTAATACAATTTAATGGAAATTTACAATAAATGATACAACATGTTCTAACTATCAGTCTAAGCTTCTTGTTTCTCTTCTAAGGCATATCCTATGTTTTCCTTGCTTCAACCTGTCCACCTGTATCATGTGTAAAAAGGTTTTTGGATCAACATAATGTTGGCGAGTGAATCCTATGGAAAAACATTTGAACGAGTTTATCCAATTGATTATAAATAATGTGCATACCTCATATGAGTAAATGTAGATGTAAATTTATTCACACATCACATAATATTGAATATTGAACATACAAACACCAAATGATAGTTTTGAGGCACGCGTTGTTCTCGTCTCACACGAGGAACTGATGGGCCTAATAAATGAGTTTTGAGGCACGCGTTGTTCTTACGAACTGATGGGCCTAATGTATGAGTTTTGAGGCACGCGTTGTTCTCGTCTCACACGAGGAAACTGATGGGCCTAATAAATGAGTTTTGAGGCACGCGTTGTTCTTACGAACTGATGGGCCTAAATAATTTGTATACAACTTTGACAATATGAAATACATCACAAACAAACAATAGTTACATTCTAATTTAGTTCATATAATGGTATAGCACGAATTTGCATAAGAGAATTAGTTTAAGCGACACATGATACACCCCAAAACATAAATAAAAAAAAAAGGGGAGTTTGTAAGAATTCACTCACATTGGGTGCGTTCGGTTGATGACGTTGAATGCACGCGAAATGGTGTTAACCACGAGTGAAATTAATCCTAGATAAATCGCATAATGGTTCGGTAAGTAAACGGGTTTTATGAATCTATTTTAGTAGGATTGTTGGGTGTATTTTTGTAATTTGAGGCTATTTTCTAACCTTAACAATGTTATTTTTAAATATTTATAATTGATTTTTAATTAAAATAATTAAATAAAAATAATAAAAAAATATTTTATTTTTGCTACAGTGATATTGACCGTTGACGTTGACTGACTGTTTGACCGGTTCAATGGCATTTTGTTGTGCGCCGGGTGAGGCTCGAACCCGAGACCTCCCGTACGCGTGCACGCAGCTCTACCAACTGAGCTACGTGTCTAACCCGTTATATATCCGATTTTAATTATATATATACATTAATTAGGATTTAACAGAAAACCTTTATTTTAAAAATGAATTAAGTCTCGAGAACCGGTGCGCTCCACAGGTCTCGAACCCGGGACCTGTGGGTTAGCGGACACACACTCCACCGCTGGACTGTGTGTCACACTTGGTTATAACTCGGTTATCAATATACTTAACATATACTCAAGGCGACTCCGGTTCAGTTTGCTAAAAATAGGGTTTTTATCAAAGCGGCGTGTGTGAAACTGGAATCGAACTCGTGACCTTAGCGTTAAAAGTGCACACAGTCCACCGCTGGACTGTGTGTCTAACCCGGTAAATAACTTGATTTTAATTATACTTAACCATTACCGAAATGTCGTCTTCTTCACTGTTTTTAACCGGAAGTGACGACTAACTGGTTAAAATGTTGATTTAAGTTTCTATAGCGTTTAATGATCAATTACAAATGAGATAAAAGTAAAAAGGGAATGAATTTAAGCGTGAGATATACCGACTGGTTATACTCTGTTTTTCGGCAGAACTCCGGCGACAGAAACCTTTTTCCGGCGACAACTTCTTGCAGCAGAGAGTCTTCCGAAAGGTTACAAAGGGGGTGGGTGACTTAGGTGAAAGTTTAGGGGGTTCAGTAAGCTCGAAGGTTAATGATACGGTTTTCCGGCGATGTATCAAATACTTCCGGCGAGTGATGTTTCGCTGATAAAGGGTGCGATTTGAGTGTGAAAGACTTCTGGCGAGTTGTGGGTGTATTTATAGGGTAGCAACGAGATGAATGGGGTCTGAATTCGGTCTATATTCGAAGTCAACTGTTCTCCGGCGATTTTGGCAATGACGCGTTTTCAGACGTTGGCTATAGCTGGCGAGAGTTAATTGATTGATTAAATTGAGCGAAAACGTGTTTTATGGGCGAAGTCGTCGGAATTTCCGACGACAGCTGTTTGGGCGCAAGTTGACGGAATTTGAATTTCCGCACATCATTATTTGATTTAATAATTCCATTAACTTAACAGAAAATCAAAGTGGCGGAGTGGTCTATGATGTGTGAGTTAAGTGTTTGGTTGAACCGGTAGAGACCCGAGTTCGAAACCCGGCATGAGTAAATCATTTTTATTTTGTTATTTTTATCAGTTTTTCAAAAACTAAATATATATCCCCGCATAATAAGTGATTACGGATCGTTTAAAATTATTTTGGGCATTTAATTCGCAACGAAAAATTTGACTGACTGTCGGTTGATAAACGGAGCGGGTTTGGTAAATCCGTTTTTGACGGATGTTACAGTATCCCCTGCTTTTTAGAAATTTCGTCCCGAAATTTAATTTGGGATATAATTGACTAAAAGAATGATGGTGTTGAGTTTGCCGGTTACATTTTTGAGAATTAGGGTTTAGGTTTTTGTTTGAGGCGGTAACGTTCCTTGTAAAGGTTAAGTATCCTAATACAGGAATCGCTTTTTGTTGCCTACTGTATAAGTATTGTTAAGCAGGAATGATTCGCTAAAATGATATCACGCATAAAAGTTTGAATATGCTTAGGGTTATATCCTAAGGCAGAAATTCTACAATCT
This sequence comes from Scalesia atractyloides, assembly GCA_947069175.1. Taxonomy (NCBI): domain Eukaryota; kingdom Viridiplantae; phylum Streptophyta; class Magnoliopsida; order Asterales; family Asteraceae; genus Scalesia; species Scalesia atractyloides. Next base: position 95,208,414 of record CAMTDV010000005.1, on the reverse strand, counting down.
ACACAAATAAACACAACAACTAACAATTGTATCCACATTCTGATAGCATATATGTTTGAATGGTGATGGTTCCTCTCTCGTTTGTTATGATGGAGAGGTTAGTCTATATAGAAATGGATCACAATCCAATTCCTTTAACTAGTGAGATGATATTTATATGTAACACAATTTCAACCAAGGCAATACTAAATCCTACATGGAACATCTCATAACCGCCTGATAATGCCTCTGATCCTTTGGCAAGAATACTTATATATAGGAAGTACCAGCGGCGTATCCACCATATTCTTGTCAAATTTTCATTGGTTTTATCAGTGAATTATGATTAGTTCTATGCGACTCTACAACATAAACAACACAACAATCAGCGCTTGAGTCTTAATTCTGATAGTATCCGTGTTTGACAAAACCTCTCTCGTTTAATATGATGGAGAGGTTAGTCTATGTGAAACTGAAATATGCCGTGAAGTATGATGATATGAATAATGAGTATAAAACAAACTGAACTAGTAATTTGCATTAAAATTTCTTGGATAAAAATTCAACTGAGATACATGAAAATCGAGATAAAACATAAAAACTAAGTGATTGGAGTTGAATCTTGATTCTTGGTGAGAGAAGGCTAGTTAAGTGGTTGGTTTGGTCCGTTAACATCTTCAACAGGATTGGCATTGATGTTAAAAACTCTTCCCCTTGCTGGCGGTGGAGCTGGATTTGCTTGGTTTGCTTGGTTAACTGGGTTTGCCTGAGCTTGGGCATTTATGATGTTAACCAAACGAGGGCACGTGTTTCTAAAATGGGTAGGGTCGCCACAATTGAAACAAGCTCGAACATATGGGTACATGGGGTATTGAGGTTGTTGATATGTTTGGATCATGGGTTGAGTAGGGGTTGAGGTTTGGTTTTGAGGGGTGCGGCAAACGTTGCTCAAATGACCGTAGCGTCCACAATTCGCACATAGTCGACAGGGTAAGGTAGATGGATGGTGATAGAAACAGGTGTTGCATTGAGGGTGAGGTCCAATGTAAGGTTTCTTGTTTGGGTAAGTTGAGTTGGGTGCTACTTGAGCGTTTGGGATAGTTTGAGGAGGTACAACTTGTGAAGCTGGTTGGTTACGTTGGGTGACGGCGAAGATTTGCCCATCACGTTTTCTCTTAGAAATAGGTGGTGTAGAGGATTCGGTTCGGGTGGAGTTTGAGGTTTCGGTTGATGCTTTATCCTTCTTCTTCTCCTCTTTGAAATCTTTATTCCGGATTCGGTTCTCGGTGAGCGCGGTTGCTAGCTCCATTGCTGCTTCCAAAGTTGCAGGCGAGGTGCTTATTACAGGGTCTTGAATTTTTGATGGAAGACCACGAATGTAGTGCTCGATCAAACGGTAGAGGGGAGTGAACAAGTTGGGAACCATTTGATTTAACTCAAGGAATCTCTTGTTGTATGTGGTGTGGTCGCCTTCCTTTTGTTTCAAAGCATGGAACTCATCCTCCAATTTCTTGATTTCACTTCTTGGGCAAAACCGTCTTGTCATGATTCCCTTCAATTCTTCCCAAGTCAAGGTCATAGTTTCTTCAACACCTCGTTTGGTCTTTTCTGTATTCCACCATGTGAGTGCCGTTCCAAGTAAGCGACCGGTAGCATAACGCACTTTGCGATCATCGGGGCAATCGCAATTTAGAAAAGTGTTCTCCATTTCTTCGAACCAATGGAGGAGAGCGGTGACACCTTCAGTACCTTCGTATTTTGGAGGATCGCAGGATTTGAAATGTTTGTAGGTGCATTTAGTGACTGAAGGATTGATAGTGTTTTGATCTTCTTGTTGGGTTGGGTTAACGGAATTAGCGGTAAGGGCTTGTTGAACTTGAACTACGATGTTGGGTATTACGGTCGCCATTTGCTGAGCGATTTGGGTAGCCATGCGTTCACGGGCTTTTCCTGCTCTCATTTTCCTACGAGCGAGGCTAGAAGACATCTACAAGGAATACATGTCAAGAGTATGAGTTGAATGCCTTTGGGATCGTGGGTCGTGTTTGGGATTGAACGTTCATAAAATAATTATAGAAAAATAACTCTACTACATCCATAGGATGTCTTGGGCTTTGCTCGCTGTTAGGCCCGTCATGCCGCCATACTTTACCTGTGTAATCATGTGGGCCCCCATGAATACCGGTTTTTCATATGGTTCGCATGGTTTCTGCCTGATTGCGTACACAAAACCCGGAGAAAATCGAGAAATATGTATACAACGTGTGATATTCGGAATGTGTCCAGGTGTAGACACGGTGACATCTCAAAGGGAGGTTAGTTCGAACGACGTTTGGTGTGGCATGCTTTGGCCTAATAGGTCCGTCGTACTCTCATCGTTAGTCCCCAGGTAGGCAAACTGGTCCGTTATTTTGGATTTATACGAATGCCAACCTAGACAGGACGTTCCGACTACCGGTACTTGTACCCTTCCAGTTACTACATGCCCGTCGCAGAACTTACTTTGATGAGATTTGAAATTTGCATAAAATCTTTGGATACTGAGAGTATGAAAATAAATTGAATACATGAACATCGATATATGTATATATGTATAATGAATGAGCATGTATGTTTGACTGAAATGTAAACAAATATGAAACAAATAAATATCACAAGTTTGTATGTAACCACCTAATCAATTTAAAATTTAGGCAGACTATAGTATAGGCTCTAAGGGTCTAATAACCTATCCTATATCCCTATAGTCATGGCTCTGATACCAATCTGTCACACCCCGACCCGCAGCGGAAAAGGTGATCGGGGCATAATTGGGTTATCATCAAAGCTCATGACATTTATTATATGTTTCATATTCATTAATACAATTTAATGGAAATTTACAATAAATGATACAACATGTTCTAACTATCAGTCTAAGCTTCTTGTTTCTCTTCTAAGGCATATCCTATGTTTTCCTTGCTTCAACCTGTCCACCTGTATCATGTGTAAAAAGGTTTTTGGATCAACATAATGTTGGCGAGTGAATCCTATGGAAAAACATTTGAACGAGTTTATCCAATTGATTATAAATAATGTGCATACCTCATATGAGTAAATGTAGATGTAAATTTATTCACACATCACATAATATTGAATATTGAACATACAAACACCAAATGATAGTTTTGAGGCACGCGTTGTTCTCGTCTCACACGAGGAACTGATGGGCCTAATAAATGAGTTTTGAGGCACGCGTTGTTCTTACGAACTGATGGGCCTAATGTATGAGTTTTGAGGCACGCGTTGTTCTCGTCTCACACGAGGAAACTGATGGGCCTAATAAATGAGTTTTGAGGCACGCGTTGTTCTTACGAACTGATGGGCCTAAATAATTTGTATACAACTTTGACAATATGAAATACATCACAAACAAACAATAGTTACATTCTAATTTAGTTCATATAATGGTATAGCACGAATTTGCATAAGAGAATTAGTTTAAGCGACACATGATACACCCCAAAACATAAATAAAAAAAAAAGGGGAGTTTGTAAGAATTCACTCACATTGGGTGCGTTCGGTTGATGACGTTGAATGCACGCGAAATGGTGTTAACCACGAGTGAAATTAATCCTAGATAAATCGCATAATGGTTCGGTAAGTAAACGGGTTTTATGAATCTATTTTAGTAGGATTGTTGGGTGTATTTTTGTAAATTTGAGGCTATTTTCTAACCTTAACAATGTTATTTTTAAATATTTATAATTGATTTTTAATTAAAATAATTAAATAAAAATAATAAAAAAATATTTTATTTTTGCTACAGTGATATTGACCGTTGACGTTGACTGACTGTTTGACCGGTTTAATGGCATTTTGTTGTGCGCCGGGTGAGGCTCGAACCCGAGACCTCCCGTACGCGTGCACGCAGCTCTACCAACTGAGCTACGTGTCTAACCCGTTATATATCCGATTTTAATTATATATATACATTAATTAGGATTTAACAGAAAACCTTTATTTTAAAAATGAATTAAGTCTCGAGAACCGGTGCGCTCCACAGGTCTCGAACCCGGGACCTGTGGGTTAGCGGACACACACTCCACCGCTGGACTGTGTGTCACACTTGGTTATAACTCGGTTATCAATATACTTAACATATACTCAAGGCGACTCCGGTTCAGTTTGCTAAAAAATAGGGTTTTTATCAAAGCGGCGTGTGTGAAACTGGAATCGAACTCGTGACCTTAGCGTTAAAAGTGCACACAGTCCACCGCTGGACTGTGTGTCTAACCCGGTAAATAACTTGATTTTAATTATACTTAACCATTACCGAAATGTCGTCTTCTTCACTGTTTTTAACCGGAAGTGACGACTAACTGGTTAAAATGTTGATTTAAGTTTCTATAGCGTTTAATGATCAATTACAAATGAGATAAAAGTAAAAAGGGAATGAATTTAAGCGTGAGATATACCGACTGGTTATACTCTGTTTTCCGGCAGAACTCCGGCGACAGAAACCTTTTTCCGGCGACAACTTCTTGCAGCAGAGAGTCTTCCGAAAGGTTACAAAGGGGGTGGGTGACTTAGGTGAAAGTTTAGGGGGTTCAGTAAGCTCGAAGGTTAATGATACGGTTTTCCGGCGATGTATCAAATACTTCCGGCGAGTGATGTTTCGCTGATAAAGGGTGCGATTTGAGTGTGAAAGACTTCTGGCGAGTTGTGGGTGTATTTATAGGGTAGCAACGAGATGAATGGGGTCTGAATTCGGTCTATATTCGAAGTCAACTGTTCTCCGGCGATTTTGGCAATGACGCGTTTTCAGACGTTGGCTATAGCTGGCGAGAGTTAATTGATTGATTAAATTGAGCGAAAACGTGTTTTATGGGCGAAGTCGTCGGAATTTCCGACGACAGCTGTTTGGGCGCAAGTTGACGGAATTTGAATTTCCGCACATCATTATTTGATTTAATAATTCCATTAACTTAACAGAAAATCAAAGTGGCGGAGTGGTCTATGATGTGTGAGTTAAGTGTTTGGTTGAACCGGTAGAGACCCGAGTTCGAAACCCGGCATGAGTAAATCATTTTTATTTTGTTATTTTTATCAGTTTTTCAAAAACTAAATATATATCCCCGCATAATAAGTGATTACGGATCGTTTAAAATTATTTTGGGCATTTAATTCGCAACGAAAAATTTGACTGACTGTTCGGTTGATAAACGGAGCGGGTTTGGTAAATCCGTTTTTGACGGATGTTACACAGCAAACTTGACCAACACCCATGTGAAGAAGGGTAACTTGTTTCGAAAGGGTGGTTAAAAAGCGATTGATAAAGTTTCAATTGAAACACAACGAAAGCTGGATCTTCAAGCAAGTCCAATAAGCACAAGGCTTCTAAAAGTTATGCCATCGTTACCCCTACTCTAATGAATTAAGTGGCTCGAGTAACCCAAGTGGCCTAAGTGGCTTAAGGGGCTCAAATGGTTTAATACCCTGATAAGAGGCCTTACACATGTCCCCCATCCCTTGCGTAACTATTATGGGCGACACCACCCAGCCAACAAGCCTTGTCGTATGTGCAACAACTGTGGATGATATGGGCATTTGATCAATACTTAACGTGTTGCCCCAAGATTTAACCAAGTTATTCCAGCCCAACATGTTGCACCTGCTCAGCTCATTATTGATGTTGTTCATGTTGTTCAAGTTGTTCCCCTATGTTGGTTCGCGCCTTTCATCCTCATGGTACATGCTTCGAATGTGGTGACCCAAACCATTTTCGACACTAGTGCCCAATATTCGCCATTGTACCTCAAGGGCCTTGTGGATGTGCCAATAATATTAATTAAGTCGAGGCATAAGAAGACAACAATGTGGAGAACGGCCAATAACTTTTAGCATAATTTCAACTACGTTTTAGCATTTAGATTATCTTTTCCCTTGTATTCGTACTTTCACTTCTTCAATAAAATGTTCGAGGTTTTTATTCATTACAACTACATTTGTTATTTTATATACGTATGTAACCACACTTATTTAGTTAGACATATGGTATAAACTTATATTAATTTCATAACCCATATGTCACTATTCCAGACTAATAGGGGTTTGTCTCTCTTGATCTAAAATTTTATCATCGTTGATTTAGTCTTGGTGTGGCACCCATACCCTCGATAACCACACTCTTTTCATTGACTCTTATAACCATAAACTTGCCTAGCTATGTGATTTTAGATCATGTACCTAAAAATTTATACTTGCTTACCTATCAACGAAATTTGATCCACTATGAGTCGGTTGATCTATGAAACTTGATTTGACATGAACATGTTGATTTGTGAAACTTGAATTTCCATAAACATGTTGATATGTAATACTTGAATTTCCATGAACACGTTGATCTAGAAAACTTTATTTGCCATGAACATGTTGACCCATGAAACTTGACTGCTATGAAAATAATTTCCTACTTAGTGATTGCATGGAAATTTGATATTCCATTACATGGAAAATTGGACATTCCCTCACATATGAACTTGATCTATTTCATGAACATGATTACACCTAACATGATCACCTATGAACAATAGTTGTCTTTGATTTTATGAAACCACATCTATGATCTAGAAGTTTTAAGTTTGTATTGTCCCACACACAACAAGGCGAATCATGATTAGGGGATAAGAGAAAAGGGAAGGTAAATGATAATTTGACTTCTTTTAACCATAAATTAGTGTATTAACACCAAACATACTTAAAGAATGACTCGAGTAAGGGGTGGTCTACGAGACCAAAATGACCTTCGGGTCACGAATCGAGAGGAATGAACCTTAAGAGGTCTCACATAAAAAAGGTAAAAATCTAAAGAAACACTAGGTTGTCGATTTCTTAATGTGAGTAATCGACACAAGTTACAGAGAAAATGTTAAACTAAAACTCGGTTTTAGTTGAAAACAACGTTTAAACAGTTATAAATAGTATGAAATAGATTGGGAAACGGCTAGTGTTAAAAGAAACAAGCCTTGACACCAAAAGGTGCAAGAAGATAAATTCGAAAAGAAAACTTTCGAAACGAAAAGATGATATAACCTTAAACATGATGTGATGCAATCACGGTCAATAAAATAACAAAGTATATAATTACTTTGTAACACTAGTTATGAGACTGGGGTCATAAAAGCCTTGTGAAGGCATTATGAGTGTACCTAAACTGTGAGGTATAAGGTAACCGGTGACTAATAAGTCTAACCGGCAAAAACCGGTCGAGGTCAAACTATATTTAAAACTTGTTTAATGCGTTTATCATTATAGGATTAGCGTGGATAATCATGTTGACAGATTCATATGACCTAGTTACTAAATGACTACTCGATCAAATGAATGATAAAGATATGGGATACAAGAGGAAAGTAACGGCTCACGAAGCCCTTCACATGAAAGGCGCATGCACATTGGAGCCCGAAAGACACTACCATACCTTCCTGGTAAGACTATTAAATTAAAGGTATGAGCAACGCCCAAGTGAAAATGAAACGATGTTCATTGGGTTTAACCCAAGGAATCTAGTAAGAAAGGTTTCAGGGACGAAACCTGTTTAAGGGGAGTAGACTTGTAACACCCTAAAAACGGGTTTGGTAATCAAACCATGTTAGTATTTAAGGGCGGGTAAAGTACCGTTAGTGGTAAAGTTAACGCGTAAACATTGAGATTTAGATAAACAAACCTAGTGCTAAATAAAAAGGTAAACAAGTTCTTTATAAGAAGCAAGTATACTAAGAGCCCGAGCAAACGGGACCTAAGTTGAATCGGGTTGTAGTAACCCATATTTAACAATTTGACTAAGAACATTAAAACCTAGTTATGAGAATTGGTTAAATGTTAGTAGTGTTATATGGGGGTTTTAAACAAAACCAAACCTAAGGGGCTAATTCTGGACAATTAAAAGTAAGGGATTAAAAGGGGCAAAAAGCTAAGAAGAACACACATAGTGTGTGTTCTGATCGATGCTCAGGAGAAAGAAAAAGGGGAGCAACCCTTGTTGATCCAATTCCATCAAATTGAAGGCTAATTCCTTCAAGAAATGCTTGCATGATAATGAAATAATGATCATCTAGCCTTAGTGATCATAAGGTATGTCTAAAAACCTAGATTGGTGAAAGTCATAACTTGAAACAAGTAGAATACTTGCAATTAAATTGTTAGATTATGATCTGAAGAGGAAATTGAGTGTTTATGTATGCTTAATTTCGTTAGACATAATGAAATTATGAGATAATTGAGGTATGATTACTTGTAGGTGATTAACAAGTAGATTATGAAGGGAGGGGGGTTGATAATATGATGAAGTTGATGATATACTTGTGTTTGGAATCATCATGCATGATAGCAATAGCAAGATATTTCAATAATCTATGAGTTCGAGTACATGTCCATATTTGCCATGGAATGGGTTGTTTCATAGTGATGAAACAATTCCAAGATTCATGTATGAGATTGATAATTAGCATACAATGATTGAAATTATGTTAAATTGATGTTAACAATTGTGTGAACTTAGTTGAGAAATTTAGTTAAGACGGTAGCTTAGAAATAACGCCTACCAGGAAATTGATGGAATGCCTAAAAGAGATGTTAAACTTAATTGTGGATTTGTATATGTTAATAGGCAGTTGACTTTTAAAAGTCAAACTAACCTATAATATGATCAAATGGTAATTTGATATACAATATGTAAGATGGGATAGTCGTGATAAACAATGACTAATTTAGCCATCTTATGAATGATAAATGATAGTTTGACGCTTGACAAGCTAGGTGGAAGCTTGGGAAGAAGCGGGTCAAACGGATCAAGTGCGCGGGAAAGACATGATCGGATTCAAGGTAAGTAAAGCTTACATCTTTTTAGTAGAATACTTACTTGTTGTAATTGTTATGAACAAAGTAAATTGGTAATTTAAACATGATGTTCCGACACGAAATGATACGGGTTGGAATAAGTGAAAATGGTAAAAGGGGTAAAACGGTAATTCGATCATGACATCATGTGATGATCGAATAAACAAAGAGTTTGGAAAAGACACCTTTATGGTGTAAGCTATGATAGGTCGAAAGAATAAAGTAACAAACTTTAAGTAATGTGATTATACGGTGTAAACCGAAACGGTTCAAAAGGTGAGATAGTAAATAAATACTATTTCATAATGAATAAATGGTTATTTAGGCTAAACGGGTCAAATGGTGATGTCGTCACCATTTGACAACAATAACTAATGATCGATTGTCGAGTTTGTGCTCACAGGGATATAGCGTATGGTTCGTGTTGCTACTAATTAGTAATTATTAGTGCAAGGTATTTAACAGGTCTATGCTATGACCCAAGCAAGACATGTGTAATGGGTCAAACTCTCATTAAGGACTTAAGATTCGATGAGAGTTAAAAGAAGTCATGAATAAACATTGGGTTAACTAAAGAAAGGTAAATTTTATAATATAAATTGTGGACATTATCTTCTTAGAAACATAATGATTTTTAAATAAGAATACGGTTAAAATGTGCAAATTTGGTCAAACATGTTATGAAAGTCCTTCGCCGCAAAAGAGGTGACTAAAGTTGATCAAAATGCCCTTGAATGGCAAACCGGACAAACGACCCTTCGGGGTAGTTAAAAAATGATTTTTAAAATTGAGTAGACCTTTTTGTTAGTGTAAAAGCGAAAGGCATAAGCCTTTTTGGTCTAAGGCCTCTTAACGGGTCTTTTTCGTAATTTGTCAAACTTAATGGTAGATTCGGAATATACGATTTTACTAGAACTAATCCACCACAAATATAGTTGTGGTGGAAGGTAATTCGAAGTCTTAGTGTCGAAATAGGAGGCAAGGAAAGAAAGGACAAGATTTAAGTTTAAAAGCGCTTTAAACCTTTAACGGGTCAAAAAAATAAAATAATAATGATGCGCATGCCGTGTAACGGGAGTATAAACAAGAATAGATAAGAAATTGGATTAATATTTCAAAGTCATATCATAGGAAATCAAATTACAATCGTTTTGAATCGAATTTGAAGCAAAACAGACCTACGGTCGCAAAGTTATCACGATCTTAGTGCGATTAAGAAATCAAAGAAAAACTGCAGAGTGGGCTACGGTGCAGACCATGACCCACGGTCTGCAGCTGCTGAGTTTGGCATAAAACACCCACCGTGGGTAACTGTGGGCTACTGTGGCCTACGGCGGGTTTAACAACAAAAAATTTTAAAATTTTTGTTTTGGTTTCCTGAATCCGTTTAGATGCGTTTCAAGGTCTCATTAACTAACGTTTGTGATAAATTCACAATGTAGGTGTGATTTAATTCATGACGGATGACGATCAAGCTCAAGGAAGAATCGAACACAATCAAGATACAAGCTTCCACACTATGTTTCGTCGTCATTTTAAACGACGAACTTATAAATATGATGTTGAAATGTTTTAAATTCTTAAATGTTTTAATAAACCCGCATTTTCAAATGTATGTGTAACTGTAAACACACATTTATACTCGAAACCAATATGAAAATTGTTAAATAGAAGTATGGGCCTTACACATATTCAACAATCTTCTCTATAAAAATGTCGGGATGAAATTCTTAAAAGTAGAGGGACTGTAACAACTTTGATATTCTACCTTTGCATTTGTCATCTAATTTATTTTAAACTATATTTCTACACCATTTTATTCAATAAAGCGCTTGGGTTTATCTATCATTTAAGCATTATGTATTTACATGTATATGTGTGTGTATATATATATATATATAATATATAATTTAACTCTAAAATTTCCTACTAGTTGTACAAATATTCTATTTATAAAGGTGCGTGTGTATGTTTAATGAATTTATTTAATTAGTAGTTTATTGAAACTAAGTTAAATATTAGTGTCACCCTTAACTTGGGTCATTAGTATTTCGGCTTAACCCTTATAATATACCAATAATCTTGCGATGCCATTGAATTGGGCCGTTCATGTTTTCTATGTCAATGTAGAGTCAAAACATGTTGATGCTCTGATCGAAGGTTAAAGGTTTTGGAAGCGACTTCGCGTTAGGTAAGCTCTTGCCTTTACGTGAAGCTAGTACCAAAGTGGAAAGGACTTGGTTTTTATAAAAGTAACCACCCTAGTTGAGTTGACGGTTCATCGAAGGACTAATAAGGACAAGTAATTTAAACCCTTTAAACAATCTAATTAATTAATACTAGATTGTAGTGGTATATACTTTCCTTGCTGATTAGCGTTACCATTATGGTTTGATTCCGGCCTCGAGTGGCGTTTCCCTGCTGATTTAAAGCGACAGGTTCAGGTGTTTTAGGATTCCGACCCAGATACTGTACGACATCACGCATTAACACACGTAGTTCCTCGACTGCCAATCGAGCCCTTAATACCCCATGGTAAAAGCTAGTTAACGAAGCATCAAAATGTATGTTAATCCTAAACACCCTCTTTTCTTATCATTGATTACTACCTTCTTTTAGTTTCCTCTTCATTTTTTCTTTTGAGCCATTTTTAAAAATTCAACTTTTGGGTTTGACTAGATGCTAACGAAGACTCGGTACTAAAATTCGTTGTATCCTTGGATGACATCGGTATCTTACCATCACTATATTATGTCAACAATGGGTACACTTTCCCAACGTGAAGTGTTAGTGTGATAATATTACATGGTATTCTTATAAATATTAAGACTTAAACAAATACATAAAAGAACTAAAAATAAGCATCTTTTTATAAGCACACCACACAATGTCAATCTTGTACCCCTTTAACTTGAACAACATTAGTTTTAAGGATTTGAAATTTTTACAGAAAGTAATACTATGAGTTACAAAGCTTTTCCAACTGAAATGAGATGATTTTAATAAACACAGAATTTTTAATAATTTTTGTTGTAAACTGTCGCCAAAAAAATACTATACTGACCTTTTAATGTTCCAGGATTTTTTTTGATTATTCTACATACATAAAAAGTATTTCCAAAGAAAAAAAGCATGTAGTAGCATGTCATAAAATCTTCATAATTTATTTTGACCAATTAGTTAGTCAATAAAATTCAAAAACTTAGCCATTAAAAGTGATTCGAATGTAACTTGCTGAATTGTTTTAATTACACATTAAATTGTTTCCAAACAACACTATATAACTTATAATTTTGTTAAAACCTAAAACACTATTAGAAAACCTTAATACTAATACTTAATAAGCTTACGATTTATCATGGAAACCATTAATTTTAAGCATAATGCTTATCGATTCATCCAACTTAATCCTTATACGCGTTATACACTTAGTAGCTTTTGTGTAAGACGACCTATCAAGAATCTTAGCAACTTGTTATGTGGAATTTAGCAATGAAACCACTGAGTAACACAACCCCCCTTTTTTAATATTTTTTTTTATTTTTTGGGTGATTCATGTGTGTATTTACAAAGCTTTCAATATTTCATATTTCAATTCAATATTATGGCATGTTTCATATCTAGTTGCAAGTTTGTGTGACATTATGTGATTCACATCTCATGTACATTCATTAACATTGATAAAGCCGACTAGTGGTAGACTATAGCATAATAGGATTGACAATCTCATTCCCACTCCTTGATTATGATGTGTTGTGAGGATGCCTTCGTGGAATGATTGAAACTGAAACTCTGAACTATCATTTTTCTCATAATTCATTACTATGGATCTCATATTATCATAGAACGTATTATTTCTTTGGTATGAATTTCACATTATCCTGTCAACACAAGGTTTAAATGTACTCTCATAATCTATTATGTCTCATCACATATTGTTTAGATATTCTTACATTTTGTCATATAAATTTAACACATATCAACTTTTTATTATGCTTAAAATTTATGTTTCTCACTAAATTCATTGAAGTTGACAGTTGCTTTTCACATTTTTTAGATGGCCAAGTTTGATATCTCAAGTTCATTACACATAGGATGCATGGACTTTAGGCTTATAATTTAATTTAGACATTATTGAATTTGTTTGGACATTTTATGTTTGTTTGAATACTTTAATAAAAAAGAAAGCATATTTCAATTTCAATAGTTTGATTATGTGTTTTGAACAATCATTTGTATCGTACCAATGTTTTCACCATTAGTTGGGGTGTTACATGTTGGCGAGGCATGGAGCGTGCATGGACACTTTTCTCCATGTTCTTCAGTTTTTTGTCTGGATTTGCTTTCTTTGTTCAACTTGGATTTGTTTTGTCCTGAAAATAAAATATAAACCAAAATAAGCTTATTTTAAATATTTCTTTAACAAAACTTAATAAAAAGTTGGTGTTATATAAAAACATGTGCATTTTTGCTTATGTCAATTAGTTGTTTCCCGCTTATACTTAATGTTACATGTTTATGAATGATGCCATATCATTGATATTAAATGTAGAATGATTGATGATAAATTGTTGATGACTAGCATTTGTTGCTAGAAGTATTGATAAATCTTGTAAGCGCGATTGTGCAAGGAAATGAGCATTTTTTTTGTCGTGTGAGCCTTCTTGGCTTTGTGACAAGTAGTTGATGGTGAAGTTTGCTTGATAATTTGATGTTTTTTATGATAATTGTTGTTGGCATGCATGATTGATGTTTAGTACGGTTTTATGCTATTTTCTAAATATAAACTTTTACATAAAATGATAACTTTATGTTTATTATCAGAACCCACTTAGCACATTTGACATTTTTTATCATACACGTCGACAATGTTTAGTAGTTAACATCATATTTAACATAAATTGTTGTTAGCTTGTGCTTAGAAATACGGTTAAACCTATAGTTTAGCTACAATAAATCCAACATATGATAGAAGTAATATTTTATGTAATTCTTGATAGTTCCAATATTCGAACACTGTTGTGTATTGTAGTTCTCGTACCTCGTGCAATTTATCATATGAAAACTAATAAAATGAATACATAAATATTAAGGTAATCATTGGGAGATATTATATTCATATAAGTTTAGTTGGAATAATGTAATGCCTAAACCTAGGAGACTTCAGTGGGTAGATCATAGCATACACAATTCTTATATTGAAACTTTGATAAACCAAAGCAGCATAAACATTTTAATAACCCGAATCAAAATTGTACAAAACATAATTCAATTCCAACAATTCAAGCATAACTACATAACTAAGGATGTCAGTCCACAAAATGTTGAGTAACTTCATGACCATGCTAGGGCTCTAACCATCTTATCACTTGCCATACCTAGTTTAACCTAACAAACATGCTAAAAAGTTAGTTTTGCTGAATTATTTCTAGTAACAAGCTAAAGGAAAAAGAATCATAGAACATAAAAAGTCTTCTTATTTATTTCATATACTACAGCCCCATAACCATAACCATTGTAACAACCATTGCCCATTACCCTTCCATGTTTACCATTCCTGCATGCAATAGATGCAAGACTTTAAAATCCTTGTCTTCCCTAGTAATATTTTATGTAATTCTTGATAGTTCCAATATTCGAACACTGTTGTGTATTGTAGTTCTCGTACCTCGTGCAATTTATCATATGAAAACTAATAAAATGAATACATAAATATTAAGGTAATCATTGGGAGATATTATATTCATATAAGTTTAGTTGGAATAATGTAATGCCTAAACCTAGGAGACTTCAGTGGTAGATCATAGCATACACAATTCTTATATTGAAACTTCGGTATAGACCTTTGTCGTTCCTGCTTGCAACTAGTGCCAGACTTAGTTGTCCCTGGGTGTTAGTTTCTTACTATTAGCAATGCACAATTTGGCCTTTGAATGCTTAATTAAACTAGTGAAAGGCTACACATAATTCATCAGCTTTGCATTCTTAAACCCAGCGCAAAGTAAGACTCCGCGCATGCATTAATGCCACGTGCAAAGTGGCTTTTCATTTGGGAAGGAATACATCTCCAAGGTATTCGTTATGCTAACTATAGTACGATAATCTATACACTATGTGTGACTCACTTTGCGTGCTAACAAATCCAACACAAAGGAGCACATTGCATGTCATTAACTAGAAGCGTGAAGAGGCGTGTAAAGTACCTGAAAGTCATGCTAATAGCGGTTGTTCTTCTGAATCAAGTTGTTTAACGTCATGGCCTTACCTTTATCATTGGAAACACAATATAACCACCCATAACATCATTCCATGTGAAAAGTACATGAATCTTACTTGGTTAAGCCGGACCTTCAAACCGAGCTTGTAAACCCTAAAAAACAACCGCGTGCAAAACGCACATTTATCATATGTGAAGGGTCCAAAATCAAACCCAAGAAATCTCCTTAGCTTTCACAAGAGAAAGCCATGTAAAACACAATCTGATTTCACTTTCTCCCTCTAGCTCTCTTTCTTTCTTGCTTTGCCATAGTTATCCTATAACGGGCCTTTTTATAATCCTCCATTTATTCAATGGCTTGAGCTTTTATTCCATACATATTTATAAAGCATGTATGTCATTACCGTTTATTGATAGCTGGGGTGTTACAAATTTTAATAATGAAAATAACTAAAACTATAGGTGAGGAGTTGCTTACAAAGTCAAAAATTCTGAAAAAGTATAAAAAGTCATAAAACACCATAATGTCAACCAGAAAACACACCTAAAACCCACAAATAACATAAAAAGATTATTAAACACTATATTTATGGGTTTTGTATTGTGTTTTGGATGATAAGGCTCTGATTATCCAATGACTAACATTATGTGTTTTATGTTTATTATCATATTGTGTTTTATATTCGTATTTCTACGATGGTGTGTTTTGAGTTTTTTTATGGACTGCTAGGGTATGAATATAGTTTTTGAGTAATCTTTATTCTGTTATTTATGGGTTTTGAGTAAATTAATTTGTGACACGTGTTATCTATTGGAGGCATCTACTTTTAAATTTTCTCCTATTTCTTTCATACTTATCTTATATTAAATTAATAAATTAATATTAAATTTTATCCTACTTTGAATTTCAAATATTTTTCTAATAAAATATTATCCTCAAATTTAACTTGTTAATTTAAGATATTTTTAGATAAATAAAACAAAGTATTTATCTTTGAATTTCGAATAGAATTCTTCTATTTTTCTAATAAACTATTTTCCTCAAATTTAAATTGTTAATTTAATATATTTTTAGATAAATAAAACAAATTATTTGTCACGAAAGCTAAACTTTATATTAATATATTACTTATTATTATTTTCATTGTTAAAAAAATATTATACCGATTTTGTTACATAATTTATAAATAAAATTATCAGAATCGGTACTAACATTTTATCACTTAAATGGATGTTGATTTGTTTATTGAATAACGTATCTATATTTCAAGAACCATCTCCTCAATCACCATATCCATCGCGTATTAAGTATATCCGTTAGTACTTTTAAAGATATAACTTTTTTTTATTATTTGGTATACTTTTTTTTATTCTTTGGTATATAAAATTAGATTTATTCAGCCCGTGTTATACATGTGTTTTTTTTAAGATATAAATATTCTTTTATGATTTAGTATATAAAATTACATTTATTTAACCTGTACAATACATGAGTTTTTTTAAAGATATAACTTTTTTTTATTTGGTATAGTAAATTACATTTATACAACCCGTGTAATACATATAGTTTTAAAGATAACTTTTTTATTATTTGGTATACAAAATTACATTTATTCAACCCGTACAAGAGACGAGGTTCTTAAAGATATAACTTTTTTATTATTTAATATATAAAATTACATTTATTCAACATGTGTAATAAACGAAGTTTTTAAAGATATATTGTTTTATTATTTAGTATATAAAATTACATGTATTAAACTCGTTTAATGCACGGGGTTCTAATCTAGTATATATAAAATATATTTTATTAGAATAGTAATAACTTATTTATATTAATAAAATAATTAATAATTTTTTAACCAAGTAAACTCAAGTTTTGGACATAGAGCTTGAATCAATCCTTGGACATATAGCTCGAATCGAGCAGAGCTTGAAGTTAGACGAGCGCGAGTTCGAATCAACTCATCTACACACTTACATAGAATTTAATATTCACATTGATGACATTAAAGTCTTTTACGCGAATAAAAACAGATAAACGACCATGAATTCATGTAAGGCTGTTCCTGAGACGAACAGAATCAAGCGAGCGTTCACTCATACTCTGCTCAAATTGAAACCGTGCTGCTCAGCTCTGTTTGAATTTAAGGAAATGAGCATAAAATGTTGCTCAAACTCGCTTGGTTTACTACCGAGCAGCTCGGTATTGCTCGTTTTCGCTCTATTTCAATTTTAAATTAAATTTTAATACAAAGACTTCAAATTTTAATGTCACCATTGTTTCATTCAAAATTGTTTAACTCAGAAAGTTGCTCATTTTCGCTCAATTGTCATTCACTCAAGATACATATAAGTTCAACGAATACAAATATAAAATGGTTGACTAGTCAAACGGCGTCGTGCGAATTGCGATGGTCATAAGCGGTGCGAACTAGGGCTGAAGAGTGAAGCATGATTGTGTGAAGCACTGAACCCTGAAGCGTGAAGACGTGAGGTAATTTGATTGGGGCGGCTTAGTTTGATATGTGCGAGTAAGTGTGTGAAGTGAAAACCAAAAGAAATTAGGTTTTATGACTTAGATTTGGTGTTGGGCTAGTGATAATTTGGGCTAAATTCACTTACAATTCCAATATTCAATAGGGTGATAATTATAAAAAATTATATATTTGTGCATATAATAAATAAATAAATAAAATAAATATATATATATATATAACACAAATTTAAAATATTCAACCGAACCGAGCGGACCTTTGCTCGTGCTTGGCTCGTTTACAAACCGAGCCGAACCGATCGGCTGGTTTACAATCGAGCGATAATTTTCTAAGCAAATTCCGAACGAGCGACGAGCACTTTGCCCAGCCCTAAATTCATGTATCTAATAGCTATACATGTAAATACTTTTTAAATTAATTACCAAAGTATAAACATTAGAGAAAATAGCTTTTTTTCATACTGTTCAGGTAAAAATATTTTCCATTACCATATATGAGAAAGATATAAGGGTCCTTCAAATATAACTATAGAGGAGTGAATCACAAATTTGCTCGATAGTATACTGTACATAGTAACACCGTGTTGTCGATATTTTTGTTTATTATGTTGTAGGCCAATTCATGTGACAGTACATTGTATTTGCTTCTTCTTTTATTTCTAAAATAATATATATTTGACATGATTGTCATGTTGTTTTAATATATATAATTAAAAACGTGTAAAAATATGAGGACATCTTTATTTGTCTTATCTAGATCTTAAAATTAAGGTCATAGCAGTTTTACATAATTTTACAGTGAATAAAATTCTTATAAAAGGGATATAATTGGAATATTGGAGAAGATTTACATAGGGAAATAAATAACAAATCATCTTATTGAGTAAATAACTAGAAGAACAAAATATATATGTTCGTTTACATATTTTTTAAAAACAGCTACTATATAACAAATACTTGGTAACGGTATAACATTCGTACGTCTATACTCTATGGTATATATACAGTTTCAATCTACAAAGTATAAGCTAATTAATTAACATTATTAAATTTATATAGTATCTTAAAATTCGAAAGACGATAGTACCATATTTGATAACTAAACACGTTTAACTCGAAGTTTCTCTATCTTCCACAACTAATATGCCCAAACTATGCTGATAATATTTGAGTTCGGACGATTCTATAAACATATCATTTCTATGGTGCGCGACTGTAACAGTTGAGTCTTCTTACGGTATTCTTGTTTTAGAAAAATTAATAGCGATTTTATATAAGACTTAGTTTTAATGTATATATAATTAGTGTTTGTGCATTTGGATACATCTAGAATATATTTTTATTTAGGTAATAAAGAAATATATACATACAAATAAGTATATGTATTTTTATTTATCCTTATCCTATTAAAAAAAAGTAGGAGAATAAAACACAAAAAATGAAGATAATAGGTAGTGTTATAATGATATAAAACCCTACATTAATATTATCATATTTTGATATAAGAAGACATTGTGTGGTTATCATAGAGTTGCAGTAGGAAAAAAGAAGAAAGGTGGGAAGCAAAGCCAAGGATCCCGTGAAGGTTAGTGGTCACCACCGCACCCTTGCAATTCTCAGTTACAGAAGAATTAAAGAACTTAAATATTTATATATATCTACCTATTTTTAGTATTAATTTTAATACATAATGTTAGACCCAAATCTCACATACGTCTTAATTAAAGAAAAGAAATGTGTACATAAAAGGGAATCAATTACTCCAATTTTTTTCAACTGAATCTAAAATGAAACCAATGGGGTGGTATATATTAGTCAGGCGGGCTGAATAATCGATCATATCACATGATACATATATGATTCAGTAAAGAAACAAAAAGAATATTTCAAATCATGGTAATAAACATTGTTAGGTCAGGGAAGGAGGCAAGGGTCGGGGAGGTGAGCTGCCCTCTGTCCAATCCTCAGACGTCTTCGGTGGAAATCTCCCGAGCTCCCCGAGTTTGACTCTCTCTCTCTCTCTCTCTCATGTTCGGTGACGGAAAGGCTCCACCCCTGATGGGATGGAGAAGAAGGTGGTATGAGGTGGAGGTGATGTGGAGGCTGAGGGGTGATCGGTGGGGTGTCAACCACACCCGATAGCCCTATGCTTGCCATTATTATAATTATTATTATTATCTTAGAACGTGGGGGGTGGGGGTGGCTTAAAACTGTGAGAAATAGCACCAATGTCACACCACTGATAACGACCACCGACACTGAAGTTGCGGCGTGTTAATGTAAAGAAATTAAGCCGAAACTTAATATATATAAAATAATAACTAAGTCAATTTAGAACCACATGTTGTGAGGAACCTGTTAACCGGGAAAAATAGACGACTTAAAAATGTTGAACCACACATGCACGTTGTGCCATGTTAACTCACAAAATTTAGAACAAGACGTAAACAAAATGTAAAAAAACGTTGAGCCATATATGCACCAATGTCACATCACTGACAACGACCACCAACACTGAAGTTGCGGCGTGTTAATGTGAAGAAATTAAACCGAAACTTAAAATATATAAAATAATAACTAAGTCAATTTAGAACCCACATGTTGTGATGAACCTGTTAACCAGGAAAAATAGACGACTTAAAAACGTTGAACCACACATGCACGTTGTGCCATGTTAACTCATCAAAATTTAGAACAAGACGTAAAACAAAATGTAAAAAACGTTGAACCATATATGCACGTGTTGCACCATGATGCAAAATTTCGAGCGAAACATAAAACGAAAAATTTGCGAAATATGAAAAGTAGGAGACCAAAGTTAAAAGTAAAAGAGTTGTGCATAATTTTTTTTTCATAAATAGTCTTGAGTAGAAGATCAAAGTTAAAAAGTAAAAAATTTCTATCCACAAACATTACATTACATGCTTTAAATATAAATGTTAGAGAAGGCATACTTAACAAATACTGTGTTACATTGGGTGTTGCTACTCTTCCTATACAAGTGACAGGATACAAATACCATATCTAGAAGTCGTTATCGATCTGCTTTACGATACTCCAAAGGATTTTTCTTCGTAGTCTCTTTTGTCGGCACATGTCTTTCATTGATTGTTAGTCCATGATGTGAAGTTGACACAAGAAGAAGTGTTAAGACTCTTCCTATAGCAACTTAACCTAGTATCGGGTCGTTGATATCTATTTTTCAATTGACAAGAGTTTTGTTTGGATCATTCCTTTTTCTCCATGTAAGCTTTATTGATTTGAAATCATGGGAGATTTACTTATGAACTTATGTGTGTTTGTGTTTAGACTCCATACATGATAGCATTTAATCGTTGTCGACCAAATATACAGTTAATTAATAATCCTAGGCAAGTATGACCAAACACACGTGAATGAATATGATTGACAAAAATGGTTTAACAATGACCTTGAATTGATATTCTGAATTTACTTCAACTAGGGACTGTACTTCATAACTTATCTAGTTATGAGAGTTTGAATCATGAAGTAAATAATTTTTTTGAGAGTTGAACTTCTAGAGGCAGAGGCTTTGGTAATTATAATCTCATATCTCATTGTAAAATTGTATCCTACAGACGGTTTCATATCCGTCAATATCCATTACTTATTATCAGTTTGGTTCATATGTTTTCTAGCCGATGTCATGTAGGCTCATTTATGATTATTACGTGGTTAAAAATTAATATTGAGATTCATATTACCAAAAACCTTAATATAAACTCACCTAAAAAATCAACTTAAAGTATCAAATAATAAACCATAGTTCTAATGGTTCTTTACTTTTTATAACTTAAACTCACCTAAAAATCAACTTAAAGTGTCCATTAATAAAGCATAGTTCTAATGGTTCTTTATTTTTTATAGTTTCAACTTTCTTACAATTTCAACATATTGCTTATTGTAGCTTTAATATATATAGTGGGGAACCGGTTGCAGCGGAGTCGACAATATAGATAAAGAACATAACTCAAACCTAAAAACGTTAAAACATCATATATGTGTTGTGTGTGTATATATAAAAGCACTCGCTCTACGCGGCTGCAACACACAGGAAACCCTTATAATAAACATTATATAGTATACTGCATCATTTTTTTATCTAGTGGGGAAACCCGCGTGTTACGGCGGAGTCAGAAAATTTACATCTAAATTTTTTACTAACTTCTCTAAAATTACAAAACACATTTTATATTAATTTGATTAATTTTGGTTCACTGTTTAGTCCTTTATTCCAAATACACAAATATAATAAAATGTATTTTTGAATATATATGTGTTTGATGAATGTGATTAGTTTATTACCGTAAGCTAATTATTTGTTATTTACAAATAATCTAATATACAGTATAGATTTATTAAACATATGTATGACATCGATCAAGGGAAGGGGGGATATGAATGGAAGAAAATGATTAAAAAAATAGACATTTTAATTTGACCCTTCATATGTCATTTTAAAATTAGATGAGAATTTACTAATTTATACATAGGAAATGTTTTATATAGTAATATATGTAACAACTCCAGTTTTTCGTTGCTATTTATTTCTGTTTATTTTGTGTACCTCAATCATCTTGTACTCCGAGATTTGTATTATGAAAAGTTTATGTTAATGGAATTGAGTTTTGACGCATCTATATCGCATTTAATCGCTAATACAACGCAATCACAACTAATTATGCTATTATACGAGCCGAGTTGTGTTACTGTTTAATAAACACTTGTGCCATCGCATCGCAAAACCCAGTTATTTATGTGGAATTATGTTTTGTATGTGTTATGTTTATTTATGTTATGGTTTAGTATCGCAACGCTCTCACACGCACGAATCGCTAAATCGCATTATTGTATCAATTATAACGCTTAATATAGCTATCTAATATGAACCGAATCGCCAAACGAACTCGTAACACGAAATAATCGAACAAAACTTGGCCACTAGGTCAAGTTCGGCCGAACTTGTATATCACAAGTTCGCCCGAACTTGTCTAAGCCACATTAACCCTCAAGAACTACAAGTCCGCCCGGACTTGTTCTCACAATTCACAAGAAGCACACAAGTTCGCTCGAACTTGTAACAAGTTCGCCCGAACTGTAACAAGTTTGCCGACTTGATGTCTGCCCTCACATTCTCACCTCACCTATAAATACCCAACTCCTCTTCTCATTTGAACTTGCAGCAAGTTCGCCCGGAGCTCCCCAAAACCGAAACCTTTTGTGTTCTAAGTAAGATTCAACCCGTTTCAACTACAACAACATTCAACAACGTTTTACAACGATTTTGCACAAACCTCTGCCTTCGTTTTCATCAAATCTCTTCTGTTTACGAAGATCTTCATCTTTTTATGCAAAACTTCTACTTTTCACTCAGATCTATGTTTAGATATGAGTAAAACCTTTAAAACCTTGATTTTTACACACTATTCGGACTAAACGACGTATGTTTCGTTCACTTTGAAGTGGAACGAGGCGTTGTCAAGCTAGATCTCAGATCCCGAAGCACAAGGACGAAAACGTCACTTTGCACAAACTGGACTAAACCGTTCGAACCTTCAAGTTCGCTCGGATTAGTCCGAGTTTTTGTAAAATGGCTAAAACTCGCTCCAAAAGACCTCTTCTGTAACATCCGTCAAAAACGGATTTACCAAACCCGCTCCGTTTATCAACCGAACAGTCAGTCAAAAATTTCGTTGCGAATTAAATGCCCAAAATAATTTTAAACAATACATAATCAATTATTATACAAGAATATATAATTAGTTTTTGAAAAACTGTCAAAAATCGCAAAATAAAAATAAAAGTACTCTGCCGGGTTTCGAACCCGGGTCTGTACCGATTCCGGAAACATGTCTTAACACACACACACAAACCACTGCGCCACTTGTTCTGTTTGGTAAATATTGAAACCATTTAATTCATAAAGTGACGTTACGAATTCAAAAACCGGCGCCCAATAGTTCAGTCGTCGGAATCCCGGTAATCTCGCGAACTTTTAACAACACTTTCAGTTATAACGTAAACCAGTATTAAGACATCGGTTATAACCGATGTTTGAAGTCCGCGACCAAACCATAACCGCCGGAGTTTTTATAATCAATGAATCCAGTTGGAAATCAGGCCAAATACATTGACGATTTGTCCTATAAATTCACCCACAACCCACTGCAAACCTTTTCGCTCAAAACCACACCTTTTCTCGGCGTAATTCCACTCGCCGGAATTTCTCTGCTCATCGCCGGAAAACCGATTTCCTCATTTCTGAACCTCACTGAGCCCCTGAGCTTATACCGGAGATACCCACACCCTTTGTAAGCTTCCTGGAGACTCGCTGCTACAAGGAACACGTCGCCGAGGTTTTCTATCGCCGGAGTTTCTGCCGGAAAACAGAGAGTCCAGTCGGTATACCTCTCCGCCCAATTTCTTTTTCTTTTCACATTTATCTCACCGTAATGAACTGAAACACACTAATAAACTGATAAAAACCTTGAACCAGTCGATTTCCGATTTCTGGTTATAACCTGACGAGGAAGACGATGACCGCTATAACGTATAAGTATAATATAAATCAAGAAATTACTCTGGTTAGACACACAGTCCAGCGGTGGACTGTGTGCACGTTAAACATGCAAAGGTCTCGAGTTCGAATCCCGTTTCACACACGCTGCCTTAATAAAAATCATTTTTTTTGTTTAACTGAACCGGAGTCGCCACTCGGTATATGTTAAGTATATTAATAACCGGAATAATAACCAAGTTAGACACACAGTCCAGCGGTGGACTGTGTGTTTGTTTATATCACTGGTCACGAGTTCGAGTCCGGTCTTCTGCATCGACCCGGACAATTATTAACCCTTTTTAAATAAAGTCAGAAATGAAATCAGGTAATTTGTATTTAAGTATAATAAAAGTTGGAATATATAACATGTTAAACACACAGTCCAGCGGTGGACTGTGTGTTAGTTTAAGCCACAGGTCCCGGGTTCGAGACCTGTGGAGCGCACCGTCCGAATTGATTTAAACTGTTTTAAAAATAAAATGATTTTCGGTTTAAACTAATTAATATATATATATAATTAAAATCAGATATATAACGGGTTAGACACGTAGCTCAGTTGGTAGAGCTGCGTGCACGCGTACGGGAGGTCTCGGGTTCGAGCCTCACTCAGCGCACCTATATTCCGAATCGAACCGGTCAACGGTCAGTCAAACGGTCAGTCAAACGGTCAGAAAAAAATCAATTTTTTTATTATTTTTTTATTTAATTATTTTAATTAAAAATCAATTAAAAATACTTAAAAATAACATTTTTAAGGTTAGAAAATAGCCTCAAACTCACAAAAATACACCCAACAATCCTACTAAAATAGATTAATAAAATCCGTTTACTTACCAAACCATAATGCGATTTATCTAGGTTAAATCTCACTCATGGTTAAAACCACTTCACGTGCATTCAACGTCATCAACCGAACGCACCCACTGTGAGTGAATCTTACAACTCCCCCTTTTAAATTACACGTTTTGGGGTGTGTCATGTGTTATGAAAATAATTAACTTATTTATTTAAACTTGTGCCATACCACATCATGACTTAAACTTAGATTGTTTTTATTGTTGTGATTTACTTATTTCCTTTTGTCAAATTATATGAAACTCATACATTAAGCCCATCAGTTCCTCGTGGGAGACGAGTAGAACATCGCGTGCTTCAAATCAAATTCATTATTGTTCATGTGTGTATCATTGAGTTTATATTGTTTGTAGTTGTGTCATTCATATTATCATGTTTATGCAATTCATTCATCAGGCCCCTCAGTTCCTCGTGAGAGACGAGTTGAGCATCGCGTGCCTCTAATTGTTCCATTATTGTTCATGAGTGTTTCATTTAATATCTTACGATTGTTGATTAAGTTACATCTAATTTTACTCATGTTTGGTTGTGCACATATTTCATAATCAATTTAAATAAATTTGTTCAAATGTTTTCCATAGGATTCACTCGCCAACATTATGTTGATCCAAAAACCTTTTTACACATGATACAGGTGAACAGGTTGAAGCAAGAAAACATAGGATATGCCTTAGAAGAGAACAAAGAAGTTTAGATTGTTAGTTAGAACAGTTGTAACCTTTATTGTAAATTTCCATTTAATTTGTATTAAAGAATATGAAACGATAATAAATGTCATGAGCTTTGATGATAACCCAATCATGCCCCGATCACCTTATCCGCTGCGGGTCGGGGTGTGACATCTTCAGCCTTGGTTTTGCTCAGTAGCCTAAGGTTGGACGGATGGACACTCGATTTCCTCAGCAAAAAACGCGAAAACACACGATTTGGATGCCAAAACAGTCAAATTCACTCGGATTACATCAAGTTCACTCGAACTTGTCACCAGAATGGTGACCAAGTTCGCCGAACTTGACCAACACTTCAACAAATACCACAAGTTCACTTGTACTGATTTCCAAGGAAATCAGACAAGTTCGCCCGAACTTGTATCCTCCCTCAACAAAAGGGACAAGTTCGCTCGAACTTGTCTGGTTTCCTAGGAAACCAGACAATTTCACCCGAACTTTTACTTTCAAGTACAAGTTCGCCCGAACTTGTCTGCTGTCCTCTCAAACTGTAACCGTTTCAGCAATTCGGAAGATTGATGCACTTCTATTCGCTTACAGGATGATCCGGCACTCTCTGCAACTCTTCTCAGATCCCGTCTCACCTCCCAAAACGTACCAACAGTGAGTATACTTGAACCCCTTTACGCTTAAACGCACTTTTGGGTGTCACATATGTTCTATATCAAATCACATCACACAACTCAACTCTTATTCGCAATCCCGCTGTTACATGACTATACGTGAAATCTGCTGAATTGTATGTATTGCTTGATTGCTTGTACGCCACCCTTAACAAGATAGTATACTAGAGGTTGACCCGCCAATCGGAGGCCCGGGATTGTTAAGGCTCGCATTTTCATTTCTCATTTATTTTCTCTTTTAGGATGTGAACACTTGTTTGCATGCCTCGATCAATCGCGGTTTGTTGGTTTACTTGAATCTGAGTAGTTACATAATTCATAACTATTACGCATGCCATGCGGTGTATGCTAAACGCTTTTATATCTATTATGTACGCAAACCTGTATGCTCACCTTTACTTAATTGTATTGACGTTTTATTTTAACATATGTGGCAGGTTGAGGATTTCATTTGGATGCAAATGGACTTAGGCTTACTTTAGAAACTCATTGTAATAAATCTAGGGAAGATCGAACTTGAATTTGTGTTATGAGAATCTTGATATTTTGTAATTTTATTTGAGGATTATATGTTAATAGTATGGGATATTGAAGTTTAAATATTGCCGCTTAAATAGTGTTATGGAATTTCTCATGAGACAATCTGGTTCGCCTAATGTCGCGCCCCATGTTTCCGCCATCGGTTGGGGTGTGACAGATTGGTATCAGAGCCATAACTATAGGGAAATTTAGGTAGAATTGCCATGTTTGCCTTAGACTATAGTTAGGATACCAAATCAGACTGTTGCGCATCGATTAACGCCAAAAACTCATACGAACAGACAAGTCCGCCCGAACTTGGGGGACAAGTTCGCTCGAAATTGATCAAGTTCGCCCGAACTTGATCAAGTTCGACCGGACTTGACCAAGTTCGACCGAACTAGCCTGTCCCCTCAACAAACAACAAGTTCGCTTGGGTGATGCCAAGTTCGCCCGAACTTGACCAGAATCCTTCGACACGAACTTGACCAGAATCCTTCGACACGAACTTTTAAACATTGCTTTTCCTAAATCAACCACAACACATGCTGAAGAACGCTCGTATCCCACAAAACAAATGATCAAGTCGAGAATAGGTGTGAAAACCAAGAACTCTCGATGAGATCGTTCACTTCGCGCATTCTCTCGCACGAGATACCTTCGTTGAGTTAGGAGTGATATCCAAACCTAGACGAAAATCTCCATATCTATCTAGTGGAACTCCCGATTTGATCGGTGAGCATAACCACAACTAGGAATGATGTTGTTAAGTTAGGGGTGAAACACGCATCTTAATAACTAGTTCCCCTCCTCGATTTTCAATCTCACCAAAGTCTCGATTATTTCGATGACTCGGAACACGACGTAACTGGAAGGATAAATGTCGTTAACCGTTGCACGGCGAGAGCATTTGTCTATTAGGCTAAATCGTGTGCCCGAACTCAGAGAATCTTCGAATCACTTTGGGTAGTCGTTGTCTCAAAATCCAGGACGCTCCCAATTGATTTAAGCCTATAATCGTCGATTTTACGCATCATCGAGTTTACTTATTATTTCTGTGTTTAAATTTATGGATTTTTTACGCTTATTCGATTTCTCGATTTATCGCTCTTACGCTCCATCGATATATGCACTACTCGCACAGCTCGTAATCTAAAACGCTAATTAATTCACCAGCCAAACAAATCGCTCAACTCGCTTACGCTCATGAGGGCATATGTGCCTCATACGCAGATCTACTCGCTATTTACGCTATTATATCGCATCTCGTACGCGCTACGCATGTTTTAGTTTGAAGATAAATACGTGCAAAATATGTGCCTATGTGCTTATGTGATTATGTGCCTACATGATTATGTGCTTATGTGCTTACGTGCTTATGTGGATACGTGTCTATGTGTTATATGCCTTAACTGTATAATAATAACAATAAACTTTTGAACATAAACATATCATAATCAAATCTCATCCAATCAAATCCTTTGTGTAGATGTCTTCTATGGGATCTCACACACGGAGGAACATCCAGCGCAACAACGTTGATAAGCGCATCGCTTTTCTGGTAGCCAAGCAAATGGCTAAGTTATCCCCCAGATCGTCAGCGAGATTCATGCCGTCAGTAGCAATTCATCGGTTGATTCCAAAGTCGACACGCCCAAGACTTCTTTCAACTTTAAGCAGTTCAAAGCTTGTGGACCCCTTACTTTCTCAGGCACTGAAGGACCAAGTGCCATGTTCCACTGGTTTGATGCCATAGAGGTCACATTTCGCCAGAGTGGGTGTCCCGAACCCTTCGCACTATTAACGCTACCGGCGTTTTCCAGTCCAGAGCTCTCGATTGGTGGCTGCGGAACGTAACAGGAGGGGAAACGATGAAGCCTACGGACTCACCTGGGAGGAACTTAAAGAAATCATGATCAAGGAATTCTGTCCTCCCTATGAAATCCAGAAGTTGGAGAACGAATTTTGGGGAATTAAGCAAGATGGACCCAATGCTGGTCTAACAGCTCGTTTCAAACAGCTGAGCATTATCTGTCCCGGTCAAGTGGACACGACCGAGAAAGCAATCAAGAAGTACCTCAACGCTCTGCCAGACTGCGTCGCTGACTTTGTTCAAGCAACACGCCCTTCTACTATTGAGGAGACTTACCAGCTAGCCGCAAAGATCAATGACAAACGAGTTCATTCTGGTTATTTCAAGAACCACAGCAAAGTCTCCAACCAAGCTATCACTGAAGCAGCAGCTCCTACCGATCAGTATCCAGAATCAAAGAACAGCCGCCGAGGTCGCAAAAGGGAAAACCCGAGTAAGAACTTTGCCCTTACCGCTCCGCAAAACCCTCAACCACTTCAGTCTGCCGTACCAAACGCACTGCCGGCAAAGCGTGCATATACTGGCCTGCATCCTTTGTTCTCAAAATGCACTTATCACCATGTGGTTGGAGGCAATTGTCGTTTCTGCACCAACTGCAACATCTACGACCACTTTACTGTCAGTTGTCGTTCAGGCCCTCGCCAACCAGCTCCTCAGGCCCCTGCAGCACCAGCTCTACCAGCTCCCCTTTGCACTCCTCAAGCTAATCAGCAGCAGCAGGCGCCAGCCCCAAGGGCCCGTGCTTGCTACACATGTGGGGAACCAAAGCATTTCAGTAATGTCTGCCCTAATCGAGCTATCAAACAAGAGCCGCAGCAACAGCAGCCTCAGCCTCAGCAGCAGCCACCACCACAGCCTCAGCAGCAACCATAGGTTGCGCGTGGATGAGCCTTCAATCTGAATCATCGCCAAGCTCAGAACGACAACAATGTTGTCAACGGTATGTTCCTTGTCAATGGTATTTATGCTTCATGTTTATTTGATACTGGTGCCGATAATTGTTTTGTATCGTTAGAATTCGAAAAGGTTTTAAAATGTAAACGCGCTAAACTCCCAAAGACTTTCGATGTGGAAGTCGCCACCGGAAAAACCATTACCGTCACCTCTGTCCTACGTGGTTGTACTCTCGATCTCAACAACCATGTCTTCTCGATCAATCTCATGCCTATGTATTTAGGTAGCTTCGATATCATAGTAGGCATGGATTTTTTTTCGTGAAAGTCATGCTGAAGTTGTATGCTTCGATAAAATGACTCGCTTCCTCTCCCTAACGGTGATCAGTTACATGTCTATGGTGAAACTCTCTCAAAGAAGTTGATGCTTATGTCATGTACTCAAGCGAGCAAGCATCTGCGCAAGCAATGCGTCGCTTTCCTAGCTCATATCGTGAACCAGGAGAAGGAAAAGAAAACCTGGAAAGATGTACCCGTTGTTCGTGAATTTCCCAAAGTTTTTCCCGACGATTTACCCGGTTTACCCCCTACTTGAGATGTTGAATTCTGTATCAATTTGATTCCCGGTGCTACTCCCGTTGCAAAAGCCCCCTATCGTCTTTCCCACCATCCGAAATGCGCGAGCTATCCAGCCAACTTCAAGAGCTTCTTGATAAAGCCTTCATACGCCCGAGCACTTCACCATGGGGCCACCCGTTCTTTTTGTGAAAAAGAAAGATGGGACGTTCCGAATGTGCATCGTTATCGTGAACTTAATAAGCTTACGACAAAGAACCGCTACCCTCTTCCTCGAATCGATGACTTATTTGATCCGCTTCATGGTGCTACATGTTTTTCCAAGATCGATTCAGGTTATCATCAGTTGCGTGTACTCGAATAAGATATTCCGAAAACCGCCTTTCGTACCCGTTATAGCCATTTAGTGGTCATGCCTTTCGGTCTCACTAATGCACCCGTGGTCTTCATGGATTTGATGAACCTGTGTGTAAAGCTTTCCTAGATCGTTTCGTCATGTGTTTATCGATGACATCCTCATCTATTCGAAGTCGAGAGACGCTCACGCGCGCCATCTCTGATTAGTCCTCGAACTTCTCCAAGGCAGTCGCCTTTATGCTAAGTTCTCAAAATGTGAATTCTGGCTCGAAGAAGTCCAATTTCTCGGCCACATCGTTAACAGTCAAGGTATTCACATCGACCCTACAAAGATTGAAGCTGTCAAGAGTTGGATCACACCGAAGAATGCTTTCGAAATCCGTTCATTTCTTGGATTGGCGGGCTACTACCGTCGATTCATCACCGACTTCTCGAAAATCGCCAACTTCTCGAAAATCGTCGTTCCGCTTACCGCTTTAACTCATAAAGACAAACCTTTCGTTTGGGATTCCAAACAAGAGGAAGCCTTCCAAACTCTGAAGCATATGCTATGCAATGCTCCTGTACTCGCTCTTCCCGATGGAAACGACGATTCCGTTGTTTATTGCGATGCCTCAAATCTTGGTCTCGGTTGTGTTCTCATGCAATGAGACAAGGTTATCGCGTATGCGTCTCGACAACTCAAGATCTACGAGAAAAACTACAAAACCCACGATCTCGAACTCGGTGCAGTTGTTTTTGCATTTAAGATATGGCGACACTACCTTTACGGTACTAAGTGTACGGTCTTCACCGACCATAAGAGCTTACAACATATCTTCAATCAAAAGGAACTGAATATGCGCCAACGCCGATGGGTTGAACTTCTCAACGATTACGATTGCGAGATACGCTACCATCCCGGCAAAGCAAACGTCGTCGCCGATGCTCTAAGTCGACGAAGCTACATGTGTAGTATTCGTGACTCTCAAGCTTTGAATGATCTCGAAATCATGATTCACTCCGCTCAATTTGCTTGTTTTAACGAGAATACCCTTCAAGAAGAAATGAAATGTGGTGCCGAAACTCAAATCGTCGTTAAGCCCAATGGTATCTATTACTATCTCGATCGTATTTGGATTCCCAGCCATGATAATCTCCGTGAATTGCTAATGATCGAAGCTCATAAATCCCGATACTCCATTCATCCCGGAGCCGACAAGATGTACCAGGACCTTCGTCCTAAGTACTGGTGACCGGGCATGAAAAAGGACATCGTCGTGTACGTTTCGAAGTGCTTAACTTGTTCGAAGGTTAAAGCCGAACATCAAAGGCCCTCTGACTTGCTTGAGCAACCCGAAATCTCGATGTGGAAATGAGAGAGCATAGCTATGGACTGCATTATGAAACTTCCCCGCACTTCCTCCGGTCACGATAGCATTTGGGTTATCGTTGATCGTCTTACTAAATCTGTGCACTTTATTGCTATACGAGAAGACTTTAAGGTTGAACGATTAGCCCGAATCTATACCGACGAAGTCATTTGTTGACACGGGACGCCTCGTGACATCATCTCTGACCGCGACGGTCGCTTTACCTCACGTCTCTGGGAGACTTTTCAATCCGCCCTCGGTACTACTCTTAATTTCAGTACCGCTTTTCACCCTCAAACCGACAGTCAGACCGAGCGCACGATCAGCACCCTCGAAGACATGCTTTGTGTGTGCATCATAGATTTCGGTGGTAATTGGGATACGCATTTACCTTTAATTGAATTCTCGTACAATAATAGTTATCACACCAGCATTCAAATGGCTCCTTTTGAGGCGCTGTATGGAAGGAAATGTCGGTCGCCTATTGCATGGCACAAGATCGGGGAAGCACAAATCACCAGTTCGGAGTTAATTCAAGAAACGACATACAAAATCCTCCGGATCAGAGACAATCTCTTGAAAGCTCAGAGTCATCAAAAGAGTTATGCCGATAAACGCCGCAAGCCCCTACAATTCGAAGTGGGAGATCACGTTCTCTTAAAGGTTGCACCTTGGAAAGGAGTGATCCACTTCGGAAAGAAAGGAAAGCTAGCGCCACGATACGTAGGACCCTTTAAGATTCTGGAAAGAATCGGCAAAGTGGCCTATCGACTCGAGTAGAACTTAACAACGTTCATCCGACTTTCCACGTGTCGAACCTCAAGAAATGCCTAGCTGAAGAAAATCTCCACGTCCCCCTCGAGGACTTGCAAATAAACGAGACTCTGCATTTCGTGGAAAAGCCTGTCGAAATCATGGACTGAGAAAACCAAGAAATTACGGCGCTCTCGCATACCTATCGTGAAGGTCTGATGGGAAGGCAAACGCGGTGTCAAGTTCACTTGAGAATTGGAAAGTGACATGAAGGCTAAGTACCCGCATCTCTTTGTTACGGCCACTACTTAAATTTCGAGACGAAATTTCCTAAAGTAAGGGAGACTGTAACAACTCTAGTTTTTTCATTGTTATTTATTTATGCTTATTTTGTGTACCTCAATCATCTTATACTAACGAGATGAAAAGCTTATGTTAATGGAATTGAGTTTTGACACATCTATATCGCATTTAATCGCTAATACAACGCATCGCAACTAATTATGCTATTATACGAGCCGAGTGTGTTACTGTTTAATAAACACTTGTGCCATCGCATCGCAAAACGCAGTTATTTATGTGGAATTATGTTTTATATGTGTTATGTTTATTTATGTTGTGGTTAATATCACAACGCTCTCACACGCACAAATCGCTAAATCGCATTATTATATCACTTATAACGCTTAATATAGCTATCTAATACGAACCGAATCGCCAAACGAACTCGTAACGCGAAATAACCGTACAAAACTTGCCCACTAGGTCAAGTTCGGCCGAACTGTATATCACAAGTTCGCCCGAACTTGTCTAAGCCACAATAACCCTCAAGAACTACAAGTCCGCCCGGACTTGTTCTCACAATTCACAAGGAGCACACAAGTTGTAACAGGTTCGCCCGAACTTGTAACAGGTTCGCCCGAACTTGTAACAGGTTCGCCCGAACTTGATACAGGTTCGCCCGAACTTGATGTCTGCCCTCACATTCTCACCTCACCTATAAATACCCAGCTCCTCTTCTCATTTGAACTTACTGCAAGTTCGCCCGGAGCTCCCCAAAACCGAAACCTTTTGTGTTCTAAGTAAGATTCAACCCGTTTTCAACTACAACAACGTTCAACAACGTTTTACAACGATTTGCACAAGGCTATGCCTTCGTTTTCATCAAATCTCTTCTGTTTACGAAGATCTTCATCTTTTTATGCAAAACTTCTACTTTTCACTCAGATCTATGCTTAGATCTGAGTAAAACCTTTAAAACCTTGATTTTTACACAATTTTCGGACTAAACGACGTATGTTCGTTCAATTTGAAGTGGAACGAGGCGTTGTCAAGCAAGATCTCAGATCCGGAAGCACAAGGACGAAAATGTCACTTTGCACAAACTGGACTAAACCGTTCGAACCTTCAAGTTCGCCCAGATTAGTCCGAGTTTCTGTAAAATGGCTAAAACTCACTCCAAAAGACCTCTTCAGCCTTGGTTTTGCTCAGTAGCCTAAGGTTGGAGGATGGACACTCGATTTCCTCAGCAAACGACGCGAAAACGCACGATTTAGATGCCAAAACAGTCAAATTCGCTCGGATCACATCAAGTTCGCTCGAACTTGTCACCAGAATGGTGACCAAGTTCGCCCGAACTTGACCAACACTTCAACAAATACCACAAGTTCGCCCGAACTTGTACTGATTTCCAAGGAAATCAAACAAGTTCGCCCGAACTTGTTCACTCAGTAAGTTCAGTTATACAAGTTCGCCCGAACTTGTAATTTCAAGTACAAGTTCGCCCGAACTTGTCTGCTGTCCTCTCAAACCGTAACCGTTTCAGCAATTCGAAAGACTGATGCACTTATGTTCGCTTACAGGCTGATCCGGTACTCTTCGCAACTTTTCTCAGTTCCCGTCTCACCTCCCAAAACGCACCAACAGTGAGTATACTTGAACCCCTTTACGCTTAAACGCACTTTTGGGTGTCACATATGTTCCATATCAAATCGCATCGCACAACTCAACTCTTCTTCGCAATCCCGCTATTACATGACTATATGTGAAATCTGCTGAATTGTATGTATTGCTTGATTGCTTGTACGCCACCCTTAACATGATAGTATACTAGAGGTTGACCCGCCACCCGGAGGCCCGGGGTTGTTAAGGCTCGCATTTTCATTTCTCATTTATTTTCTCTTTTAGGATGTGAACACTTATTTGCATGCCTCGATCAATCACAGTTTGTTGGTTTACTTGAATCTGAGTAGTTACATAATTCACAACTATTACGTATGTCATGCGGTGTATGCTAAACGCTTTTATATCTATTATATACGCAAACCTGTATGCTCACATTTACTTAATTGTATTGACGTTTTATTTTAACATATGTGGCAGGTTGAGGATTTCATATGGATGCAAATGAACTTAGGTTTACTTTAGAAACTCATTGTAATAAATCTAGGGAAGATCGAACTTGAATTTGTGTTATGAGAATCTTGATATTTTGTAATGTTATTTGAGGATTATATGTTAACAGTATGGGATATTGACGCTTAAATATTGTCGCTTAAATAGTGTTATGGAATTTCTAACGAGACAATCTGGTTGGCCTAATGTCGCGCCTCGATGTTTCCGCCATTGGTTGGGGTGTGACAATATAGACATAGTTGTTAGACCATTACCAGTAGAGATGTGCATGGGTCGGTTTTGACCTAAAACCATAACCATAATCGCGATGTCGGTTAATGGATAACCATAACCGATCGGTTATGGTTAATCGGTTTTGATGGTTATAGCGGGTCGGTTATGGGTGGTTAACCGTGTATGTATTTAGCCTAGCTAAAAATAACTTAATTTTTTTTAACATGGAATAAGTTATTACATATTTGTATATATTAGTATATTACGTAGTACTATAAAATACATATATTCTATAATATTAATACCGACTATTACCGAATATTAAAATAAACTGATGTGATATATTCCATAAATTCAAATAAACATTTAACCAAAACCGCAAAATGGTATGAAATAACCTATAAATACTAAAAACTTTTAATCAAAAAAATCAAATTTTAAAAAAAATGGTGAAAATTCCTAAATCCTACAAAAATTTATTACATGTCGGTTCGGTTCTGTTATGGTAGGTATGGAAACATTGATAACCATAAGCGACTCACTACTTTTGGTTTTCAAAAAACCATTAATCGACCCACCGGTTTTTTATTTGGTTCGGCTTTTTTGGTTCGGTTTTGTTGGTTAATTCGGTTATGATTCGGTTAGTTCGGTTTTTTGCACACCCCTAATCACCAGTGCAAGGAGCTAAATGCATGTCCAGTCAGCTGGCACATCAGATTTTCACAAATGCATCAAAAACACTTATTTTCCCTCCAACCCTACAAACATACTTACCAATACTTAAATTTCCACATCATCATCGTATTTTACATTTTATAATACCAAAACTCTATTTTATAATTGATACATTTCTTTTAATATAGTATTAATAGAATATACTTAACATATTAACTATAACTGTAATAATTAAAATATTAAAATGTATTTCAAATAAGTAAGTAAAACTTTATTATTAAAATTTTAAAACTAAAAAATTAGACATAGCATAAGTATACATATTAATCATTAAAATATATTTCAAATAAGTAAGTAGAGTTTTAATCACCTCCACTTTTAAATTTATTTTAATAATTATGTTATTTCTATAAATATACATATTTTATTTTCATATTTTTTATATTGAAAGTTATAAAAAACATTAAATTTCTAAACATGAATATTTATATATATATGTATCTTAAACTTTTGTATTATTATTTTTTATTAAAATAGCATCAATAAACTTATTTTTTTAAATAAAACATTACATTTTTTTTGTTATTTTGCAAATTACTATACTTGAAATTAAAGAATGGTATAAAAGTCACTAAAGCTTATAGTGTACAACTTATTTATGCATATCAAAATAATTTAAAATAATAAAAGAATAAAATAAATACAAAACAAACCTAGAGGCCTACCATCCCACCAAATGCATCATTCTTTCTTAAGAACACTCCACTCAAATGCAAGCCCCTCCAATGCACTCCCCCTCAAATGCTAAATCCATATAAGCCAAATGCAAGCTAAATGCTTTGCATTAGCCATGATCTTATACATTAATATATTCAGTTAAAATGTAGGTAATTAGACATGAGACCGGTTTCAATAATCAGACAGGTATCACCCAATATCACACATCTTCTAAATATATAAAAAAAATAAATTATAATTAAATTTTCCCTTTACCTATCCTGAGTGCTTCAAAATTTTCATTCAGGTTTAAGTTTTAGTGTCATTCCAAATCAATTTCCATAATAACGATAGATTTCCCTCCCAGATTAACCAATGATACAACTTCATAGTCAATTATTCAGGTAGAAATGCAGAACTTGTTACTTACAAAACCTGTATATTAATCATATTACGAAAAAGGAAACATTTATTATGATTAGGTCATATAAATTTTATAATTGAATGTAATATATTTTAGTAAACTAATGTATGATAAAATTACAAGTTATACTTGCAAGATAATATTAATATAATGTGCAATTTAAAAGAGTGAAGCTCCTCCCACAAAATCAAGTATTAAATTTTCTTTACGAAAAAAATTAAATTTGTATGTTCACCAAAATTTTGATATATATTATTTAATGAAGAAAAACTAGTGACAAGTAAAGAAGTAAGATGTAATAAATGAAAGACAAAATTCCTGTACGTACGTAGTTATTATTCCTCTTGTAACCTCGTGAATTTGGATGTTGATATGGCTATTTTATCTACCAACATTCATTGCTTTTTTTGTATTTAATTGGGCAAATACATTTTGAAAATTTTCTTATAGAATTCAGTGCAAAGAATATTTTACACGAGGGGCTTCCCAAAAAATGTGTTGGAAATCAACAATAAAAGTATGCAACTTAGAGAATATATATATATATAATAAAAAAAGTGATTTATCTCTATACATAGGAAGCAATTTTTATTTGTTTATCTTGTTACTGCGTTACTATCTCATATATTAGACAAATTAAATAAAAGAAATATTAAATAGCTAATATTAAAATAGATAAAAGTCCATAGATGGACGATAAAAAATTAACAAAAACTAATTAATAAAATATCATATATAATTAACTTATTAAAAACAAGATTGTTCGGCCCTAAGCGAACTACAAAGTAAATATTCGTGTCGGACAGCATGTCGCGTCAGAACATGCTACTTAAAGAGGGTTATTTTAGTTCGAGTCAAATCAAGTTGGGATCAAAGTAGTTTTAGATCAAAATAGTTTTTGGTCAAAAAATGTCACATGATATTTAATATTTATTAATTAGTTTAATTTAGTATTTTAATTTGAATTTTATTTTTTTTATTAATTTTTCTTTTAAAACGTTTGGTTTTTAATAATTGATAGGGGTTGGATCACTTACATATGTCGATCATGCCAAAATTTAGCAAACCCTGGAGCGGAGCGCAAGCTCAATTACTATCTATACTATATTATAATGCATGACGGGTGGACATTTTAAGATACCTAAAAAATAAGAATTTTTTTTCTTTTGATTTATAAATACACCCCCTAAAATGAGGGTGAATTGGTCTTTTAAGTAATAATTATATTTTAGCCCACATCTTATTACACTTAAATCCCTGAGTTTAAGACAATATTGGGTAATTAGTTACACTTGTCCCTCTCTACAACATATTTGTAATTCTTATACGTATTTTTGTCATATCTTATAAACTATAATGTTTAAAAAAAATTAAAAGTACCGTGACGACCTACTCATTTTTGTCAACGTTTCGATAGTTATCTTAGCCAGTATTGACATATGTATTAAAAGGTACAAGTAGATGATGCCTTAGTGTACAAATGATTAAAGCTCAACGTACTTAGTCATCATCCCAGAATGTATTTAATAGCTCTAGTGCCTACAGAATATCAAGTGATTAAATATCGTTAGTTTAATTATCTCATCAAGATTACACTTTAATCCATCATCTTTAACAAAATTAGAGATAATTAGTTAGTAGTTACACTTCATCCCCTTATAAAAAACTAACTCTCCCCTAATGATTTTTAAACGGTCATAACTTTTTGTTACGTTAATATATATATATATACACACACACACAAACATTAAATTACCTCATATAAATAAGTATTTTATTCTCTTTAATTTGATTATAGTATTGCTATAATTTTTTAATTAAACACATTGATATGTTACGTGATTAAAAGTGTTTAAGGGTGGGTAATAACTAAATCGTTAACCGAAACCGAATCGAAATCAACAAAAATGATTAACAAAAAATGATTAACCGAAGCCCGAATTAACCAAAATCGGTTATGCAACACCCGACTCATTAAAACAATATTAACAAACTTTGGGAAAAGAGGCCCATATTTTTTTATCTAACTTAATAAAGGTTATTATTCCATAAATATATTAATCCACATATTCGGATTAATAAAACATTTACAAATGCTTATTTAGAAAATTTTACCATGGCCCGTTTGCAAAACGACCATTCCTTGCGAAAACAAAACCTACTTAATAACCAAAGTTTTTATAAAACAAACATAACCAACTACTACATTGACATACTAGCGCTTAACTAAAACAAACATTGAAGTTAAACTCCAAAATTTAAATAACTAGGTCAATTTGACCTGATAAGGAAACCCATAAACTTCGTGAACAAAACATCACTAAATCTTCCATAGTTGACCCGCTTCCAAGACCTGATCACTTTCGCCTTTCTACCACCATAATTTGTGAGTTCTTTTCTTTTTTCATGTTATTGGTTCAAGCCACCATGTTGATTCTCATGACTTATCTACCCCGTTCATAGTTCTTAAACATATCACCTACATAGAAAAACACCCCAAAATTAGCGTTTGCTAAGTGAAGACTCATAACACTATTTTGCATTAAGCATAAAGGAGTTTATTTTTATGCTCGTGATGCCCAACAAAACAACGTTGAGCCTCCACTTCATTATCTCAAGTCACACATTATGTGACTTTCTCCATTCTAATCTGGGAGTTTTTTATCCATATCTTATGTATATCTCTGCTAATGTATAGTCAAGGACGCTTCAAAGTAGACAATTATTAAAGCAATTCGGTCAATATAGATAAAATAGTAATTTGTCGCATAACTATATTGTAGTCCATCAAACAACATATACGATTATCAACGATCATATTTTTTTTACTTGATCTATGCTTGATAATTCATGTATGTATTCATAGCATACTCAATTAGGTCACATATGTTTAACGACTCAAGTTTCATTCGTTTATAAGTACTACTCAATAATCACATGTATTTGTACATACGGGTCACAACACCAATGACTTCTTAATCTAGCATACACATCTCATATTCAAGGAATCACTCATTTCAACTCATGTAAATATATATAATTACATTAGGGTTTACAACAATAACAAAATCACATCAGATGGTTTCTATGTAAATTCCCAAGTTTATGCAAGTACTACAAAAAATATAATTTTTCACTCAGCTTTGCGCAGATGTAGTAATTCAGTGTTTTCTCCCCTTTTCAGTGAGTATACTACTTCAAAATGAAATTCTTAGCAACGACGACTCAGAGACATTTCCATGGATATAAAAATCGCTCCAAACGGACATTCGGTTGATTTACCATGAATTTTTAAAAACTAGTAAAAATCAAGAAACAAGCTGAATTTTCAGCACTTTGGACTCTCGACCCATTAACAATTTGCACTATTTTTCAATGGGTTTAAACCCTAAAAAATCACCAAAACAATATGTTATTGTTAAATCAAACCCCATTCAATAATTTGTGTTGAAATGTCCACCTTAACTATAAAATTTCAAGTCAACAGGAATACCCAAACATATTCGAGTCACTCACCTTCGCCCGTAGGAGTCTTGCTGATTTATCTTTCTTTTGACCCGTTGTCATCCAAACATTATCTCGCCTATCTTGACAACTAATCAAACTTTCAATTCATTAGAACACATAACATGGGGATTTATCTCATAATATCTAAGTATTTATCCACCCATCATCAAACATACGTTCTAAATCATTCTTTTACCCCAAACTTATAATTTGTTTATTACCATTCATTTGACCCATTATCACCCATTTTGTATAACCTCAAGTTACGGGTCAATACTATCATATTAAGATTTAAAAGCATACTTAAATTCACAAATTAATAAGAACACATAAGTTATTGTTCTAAACCAAACCATATAAATTCATTTACCGAACTGACCCATTTGGTTGATTAACCCATTCTTTAACATAACGAACTCATATGTGTCATTATGATAATATAATAAACCAATTCACAATCTAGATTTGTCATAGACTTGCGCCCACTAGTTAACTCTTGATTATTAACAAATCATTTCATGAAGTAAACATGACAAATCTTTCAAAAATTCACTTTTACTTTGAACTATATTCCACCATTTTTACGCTTATATGAACTCTCATACACCCAATTCATCATCAAAGATGTCTACTTTCTTTGTAATTCTCAAATAATATCATCTTTTATGTTTTTAAATAAAATCATTGTTGTTTTAGGATCGTCAGTTTCTACTCAGATTTTGGTCAGCAATTTCACACATGGTTTCCATACATCTCTACCCTAATCACCAAATCATGAATTTAACCCAAATTATAACATGCAACATGAATTCATAACTCAAAAGTTACAATCAATCAGTTTAGCATAAAGACTATGGTTGTTTAGCACCAAAATCACACACATTTACCCCTAATTTCGTGGGTTTGAACAAAAAGCATGAAGAACACTAACTTTGAGTTTCATCAAAATAACATAAAAAATCACTTATAGAGCCTTAGAATCAAGCAAAGAAGACAGAATCGAGACTTCAACCTTCCAATTTCGTGATCCTCATGTGAAATCAGTCTCCCTCTCCTTTTTCCTTGGTCTGCGTCGCACAGGGGTGACCTCCTGGTCATACCCTTCATTTTTTTTGTTTTTATTTATCTAAGGTTCTAGCATATTCACTTTTGGCCCTTATGATTTGGTTAGTTATCTAGTTTGGTCAAAACACTATTTCCACTAGTAGATAATTAATATTTTAACTAGGTTCAATACACCTAGTTACAATACTTCATTTTAATATCATAATGAAGCATGATAACCGAACTTTAGTATTTTAGGGGTGTTATAAAATACTATTTCCATCAATACAAACTTACATGAAAGATTATACATATTTTAATCCTACAAAAATCGGGATGTTACAGGTTATTGATTTTTTTGTACCCTTATTTAACCAAAATTAACTAAACGGAATCATTCATATTTTCACATATTTCTAGCTTTTATACCTTCAGTTCATTATTTCATATTTATACCTCCGTTTTATGTATTATACCTCCATTTCATGGCTTATACATGCATTTCATGTATTTATACCTAAATTTCATGTATTCCTAATCAAACGTTTTAGCCCAAGTTTGGTTTTGGCTATTAACCAAAATTAAATGAATCAAACAAAAACCGTCAATCTAGTTGAATAAACCAAACCGATTAACTGAAAACGGATTAGTTAATAAAATAGATTAATCGATGACCTCGATTCGGTTGAGGATAATAATCTAACCAACCGAACAATGCACACCGTGGCAATGTCTGTTTTTCCCGCCGCATCACTCGTGCACCTATTGTTATTAACCAAA
Source organism: Scalesia atractyloides (assembly GCA_947069175.1). Lineage (NCBI taxonomy): Eukaryota > Viridiplantae > Streptophyta > Magnoliopsida > Asterales > Asteraceae > Scalesia > Scalesia atractyloides. The sequence continues at coordinate 95,165,956 of CAMTDV010000005.1, read as the reverse complement.
ACCGGTTATTGGTGAGCAATAATCAAATCCTTAACCTAAATCAAACCGAAAACAGATGAAACTGAACTGAAATCAACAAAAAAACTAAGTTAATTGAAAACCAAATTAACCAAAACAGGTTATCAATTTTTTTGTATACTCGTTCAACCAAAATTAGTTGAACCAAACCGAATCATTAATATTTTCATATATTTATAGCTTTTATACATCCAGTTCATCTATTTATTTTATATCTCCATTTCATATATTTACACTTTTATTTCATGTATTTATACCTCAATTTCATATATTTCTAAGCAAAAGTTTTAGCCCAAGTTTGGTTTTTGCTATTAATTGAAATTAAATGAACCAAATCATAAACCGTCAATCTATCTGAATAAATCGAAGTGATTAACCAAAAACCGATTGGTTAATAAAATAGACTAACCGATGACTTTGGTTTCGGCTTCGGTTGAGGATAATAACCGAACCGACCGAACCATGAACAACACAATGAAATGCATTACTTGATTACTTCGCTTTTAATGCATATTTATCACAATAATGCTACAATAAATATTATATGAATACGAAAACTACCAAAAACAAGTATCGCAATGCAATGTGTCGCTCCCACCGCTAGATCTTGTATACATGTACTTGTCGAAAGCCTCAATTTTTTTAATCCGTTTGGCACCCTTATATAGTTTGGGTCACCCTGTGCGAACAAGTGATTATATTTCGACTTGACTCCGGAATCCGAATATAATTGAACATAACATGTTAATTTCGAATTCATCAGTCTTACTTGTTTGGGCTTCAAAAAGCCCATTAGTTACCAATTCGTACGTCAAGAAACGAATAAATAATAAAAGTAAAAAGTCAATTGCTTCGCCCAGGTGTACATATTTACATTGATATTTCCTATTTTATTCAAAGTCCAACAACGTGTTTCTCTCATTTCTTATGCTTGTTGAACAATTAGAAAGTTCAGCCGCCGTTGAAAACTTACATAAATTCAACATATAATATTTATTAAAAAGTAAGAGAAAGAAAATATAAAATTATAGAAAAATAATAAATTTTGTTTTATAAATCTTAGACGACCGTGTGTCCTGACCATCGTTAGGACATAAGGAGCATATGACTTGGCGGTATCCCCACCTCCCTCTTATGGTTTTTTCAGGGTTCCGAACTCAAGCATTACAACTAAATATGAGTTCACGCATAAAACCTTATACCATAAATCCATTACTTTGATGTGTTATGAATCTAAAACTTCAAACGCTTTTAAAACATGTTTTATAAGTTTCAAACATAGTTTTTACATTGAGTTACTAAAATACTTTGTTTTTCTTTTGATTATCTTTTAAAACCTGTATATAAATTTATTAAAACATATTAAAATTCATATCTCTTATATAAATTTATTAAAACCTTTACCAAGTCAAACATTATATTACGAAAAGCCTGAACCATCACGTCTTAAAAAGAATTATATTTTATAAGAAAAACCTACGAATTCTATTCAGTAGATGGTCAACGGACCCTTTGACCCGATAAATCTATAGTCATGCCTTATGATTACAAGTTCAAAAATTATATTACAAAACGCCAGAACCATCACATCTTAAACGTTAGAACCATCACGTCTTAAAAATGCTCATATCTTATAAGAAAAACCAACAAATTCTGTTCACTAGATGGTCAACGGACCCTTTTGACCCGAAAGAAATCCATAGTCATGCCTTACGATTACAAGTTCCGGTCAAATGGGGGAAGTTGCATACTTTCAGTTACGTTGTTTCTTTGCCATTCGCTACCTATTATTCTTGACTTTTTTTTGGTCAATTACAATACTACCCTTCCAGCTACCGATTCAAGTCATCACCCCCATTGTAATTTAACCTTAGTCCAAGGGCAAAAGTGTACTACAACAATCTATATATATGACTTCTCTTCAAAGTCTACATCATTTGAATTACTCATTATTACAATTATTATTCACCAAAACATAAGTTTTTAGCAGATAAATCTTGAAGAAATTTAGCAACAGTTGCAAAGGGATTGATGGAGAATTATCGGAACTCGCTACTACCGAGCTTTCTCTACTCGTCTTCGATGAAAAGCGGATTGAATTTTGATCAGGGGATGGCTGATCAAGGGAAGTTGACTGATGGTTCATCGTTTTCTGTCCCAGCATCTTCGGCTGTTGCGAAAAGAGGTTTTGTGGTGCAGGCTCCGAGTGAGCCCGGTGGTATTAAGTTGTTCTCGCCGGCTTATTATGCGGCTTGTACGCGGGTGGTACTTTGGCCTGTGGGATTACTCACACGGCCATCACTCCGTTGGATGTTGTCAAATGTAATATGCATGGTAAGATGGGCATAATCGGGTTTTATTATTACTTGGAAGCGGTTTAACCCGGACCCGGTTCTGCTTGGATGTTATTGGAACCGGGTATGGTGTGGAACTGGGTCCAGTTCCTACCCGGGTTCACACCCAAGAATATGGAACCGTGTAGAACCGGGTAGGGTATTATGGAACCGGGTATGGTGTGGAACCGGGTATGGTGCGGAACCAGTTTCTGACAGTACTGGGAACCGAACATGTGATTTGTCATTTAAAATCTGCAGGAACCGATTCTGACAGTCAAACCTCCATTTTACTATTCAGAACCGGTTCCACATAAATGTTACGGTTGGAAACCGGTTCCTTATTAAAAAAATCGGTTTTTTTATTGTATATAAACTTCTTCCTACTTACCATTTCTAAACTTAAACTCACCATCATCAACTTACAAAATCAATCAACTTCTAAGTTCTTGCAAATACCTATGGCATGCAACGATGAAGTTGTTACGGTCTTAGAGACGAAAAGAAACCCTGCATATGGGAAGAATTTTGATCTCTGTTTAATTCCGACAGCCACGAGATGGCTAGATGCAAAGATTGTGGAAAATTTATGAAGGCCGCCGCCAACTCAACTCTTAAGAAACACACTGAGCAGCATTGCCCATTGACGAAGGCAAAGAAAAATGAGACGGGAGAAGGTTCCGGCACCGGTTCTTCAAATGTTTGATGTAACCCGTTTGGTTTGGTGTTTTTAATAAAGTTTGTGTAATGTTTCTTTCTATTGTGTTTGTTATGTTTGATTTTTATTATTAGTTACATTGATAAATAAAAATAGTAACAATAATCGGTTAAAATTAAAAAAAATTAATCGGTTACAATATATAAAAAAAATTAACCGGTTACAAAAAAAAATAAAAAATTACTTAGAACCGGTTCCAGTAAGATTTTTTTCTTTGATCGTTTACTAGCGGCAGGTGCAACACTTTCCGATGAGTTTCTCTTAGGTGCGGATACCTCGGTACAATCGTCGTCCGAATCGTTAGGCTTCACTTCTTCGTCCTTCTCTTCGTCAACAATTTTATGCTCTAACTCAACTTCATCTTCTAGACTAGTTTTATGTTGAACACGATCAACGACATCCAAATGGTCCTTTAAGCATATTGCCATCTCTAGCGATTCCGGAGTTAGTCTTGTTCTTCTAATGACAAAACCATGCCACTAAGAGAAAACACACTTTCCGAAGCTACCGTGGAAGCTTGGACCGTTAGTATATCACGAGCCATGGTGGCTAGAATCGGGTATTCGGATTCTTTCGATTTCCACCATGCCAAAAATCAAATTTCCTATACTCCTCGGTGGTCATAGTAAGCGAATACTGATTTTTTTTTTATCTCCCAAGTTTACTTGTTGGTTCACTACCCCTTTGTTGTCTAGCCGTCTCGTCTCTAACGGTATATCCCAATTCGGTCCAATAATTTTTTGGTTGACATCTTTACAAAGTTTTTTATATTCTTGATATCTTTCTTTTCCACTTTTGAAAACATCTTGGAGCATAGCTCTAAATGCTATAATAAAATCCGATACAAATTGATCTTTTAAACCGGTTTGCACTACTAAGTTAATAATATGTGCAACACATCGTGTGTGGAAAAAAAACACCATCAACTATTGGTTTGTACTTCAACTTTAATTTTTCAATCGCCATTGTGTTGTTTGAAGCGTTATCAAAGGATATTGAAAAAATTTTATCTTCTAAACCATATTTAATTATTGTGCCATTTATAATTTTATAAATATTTTCTCCCGTATGAGGAGAAGGAAACTCGTCAAAGCAATCGTACGCTTCATCATTTCCATGTATCGGGATCAACCCAATGAGCAGTGACACATATGTACGATTCCGGTAAACCATGTGGAGCCGACCACACATCACTAGTTAGGTTTACACTAGTTTTTAAATTCTTAAAAAAACAATTAAATCTTTTTTTGCATTTTCCCATAAACATAAACAATGACGTTTTAAAGTGCGACGACTTACATGTTTATAGCTAGGTTGTAGCGTCTCCCGAATAAGCTTAGTAAGATCGGGGTCGTCGAAGTGTCCAAACGGCAACGCTTTTTGTATCACCAACTTCGTCATCCGATCGCAATACTTATTAATATGCTTCGCTAACGTTGAGTTTGATTCCTTGGCTAATAACGATCCACGATGTTTACATTGAGCTTTTTGTGAGCCGTCACTCATCTCGACCAACTCCCAATTGCTCCAAACTTCCTTATTGCGATTATGAGACAATGTTCCAACCACATATGAAACCAATTGATCTTGAGGAACATTGTTAACGGATTGGGAATTTGCGTTTTTGGAACTCTTTGAGGCCATTTGTTGATTAGTATGTGAAAAAGAACAAGAAAGAAATGTAACAAGAAGAATAGATATGAGAAATTGTGTGCTAAACAATAGATTTCTAAACACTATATATAGAATCGGTTCCAACGGGCAGGAACCGGTTCCAACGGTCAGATTTGCATTAAATGCTTCTAGGAACCGGTTCCAACGGTAACATTATAACGGCTATAATTGGTTCCTACTGGAACTGCATTACCGGGTACTGGTGGAACCGGGTACTAGTGAAACCGGGTACGGGTAGGAAGCGGGTACGACCCGATTCAAATGGTAAAATGTGGAACCGGGTTGGAACCAACAAGTATTTTAAACCCGGAACCGGTTCTACTTAATGTCGGGTAGGAACTGGAACCGAGTCCAGTTCGGTTCTACCGGTTCGGGTTCGGAACCGGTTTTTATGCCCATCTCTATATGCAGGTACGTATCACTCTCTCTCAGGGCCGGCCCGAAGAAGGGCGGGGAGGGTGACTGCCCAGGCCCGCTCTCCCAAGGCCCAAATTTAAAAAGATATATATCTTTTTTTAAACAAGAATTATATATATATATATGTATATGTGTGTATATATGTATCGTACATTTGCCTTAACGTACGAGCGTACGCATTGTCAAATTCGCACGTTATAATTCCAGAAATGAAATCTCGCATGTTGCAAAAACAAAGATTGCATGTTCAAAAAAAATCGCATGTTTAAAAAAAATCGCATGTTGTTAAAAATACCAAATTCACATGTTCAAAAAAAATTGCATGTTGATACCGAATCTCGTACACATCATACGTTAAGGCAATTTGTTTAATAACCGGCCTCTATATAGAAAAAGTATATATATTAAAAGTTATATTTTAGGGGCCTGTTTTCTCTACTGGCTCCAGGCCCAGGATTTTGTGGGATTCTCGGGGACGACCTGCTTTTTCTCTCTCACTTTAAGTTAGATGTTGTCAAAAGTGTGATCATGTAGCGTGTATGATACGGAGCTGTGGATTCTTATGGTTAACGGGCTAGAAAATGATTAAATTAAAAATTACATAATCTGGGCTTAGTCTGAAGTTACGGGCCCAACAGCCAACATATTGGAAACATCTTAACGGGCCGGATAATATGGCAAATGTTATATCAATCAGAGTAGGTTGGATTAGGTGGCAAGGAAAAAGCCATAAGCGGTTTAGCCTAACTCTCAGCCCGAATTCCATCATTTAGAGCCCAAAATTAACTATTTTCCTCAATTTTTTGAGTTTTATTTTATTTCCTTTTTTTATATAAAACGTGTGCATCTTTAATTTGAGTAATTTACATGTATATTTATAGGAAGTCATTTTCATATTTATGCAATCATGCATAAAAATGGTCTTAATGTAATAGTCCATGCATTCATTACACTGAACATTTCTATGTTTTGATTATTCAGATTGACCCTGCAAAGTACAAGAACATTTCTTCCGGATTCGGTGTATTGCTCAAGGAGCAAGGAATCAAAGGTTTTTACAAGGGCTGGGCACCAACACTATTGGGTTATAGTGCACAGGGTGCTTCCAAATACGGGTTTTATGAGTATTTCAAGAGAACATACTCCGACATTGCTGGTCCGGAGTATGCTGCCAAGTACAAGACTTTGATCTACCTTGCTGGTTCCGCATCAGCAGAAATTATCGCAGACGTTGCTCTTTGCCCGTTTGAGGCGGTTAAGATTCGTGTCCAAACGCAACCTGGGTTTGCTAGAGGTTTGTCGGATGGGCTTCCAAAGATTATCAGGAATGAAGGTGTTGCGGGGTATGATCAGTTCGCTTCCTTAACTAATTTGGAAACTTTAAGAAACATATTTGTTTATAAAAAGATTCTGAGTTTGATTGATTTTTCTAATATTTGCATATGTTTTACAGGCTCTACAAGGGGCTGGTTCCATTGTGGGGAAGACAAATTCCATGTGAGTTTATAATTATTGAATTCATGATTAATTGTAGTTTACTATCCTTAGCATCATATGGCACAAAACATATCGGTTCATGTCTCTTACATTTTGTTTACATTTATGATTTTGTCGATATAAACCAGTTATAAGTAGAGAATCGTCAGAATTGCATAACGTGCTTGTAGGTAGTGTTGTCCTGATATAATATGAGAGATAAAGAGAGTGAGGTAAGCGGTTCCCATAGAATATATGTCAATTTAATATTATTCATTGTATCAATATATGTCAGTAATATGACAAATATTGATACAGTGAATAATATAATATTGACAGATATTCTGATAGTTACATAACTGTCTTATGTATCACATTTTAAGCAATAGTTACAGTATGGTTTTAGCAGATTTCTACTTCTAATTGTTTCTATATTGAACAACCCTCTATGCATAAAGTCATATACGTTTATTATTTGAGTGCCATATTTGGTAACTAATGAACACTTTGGCGTGCAGATACAATGATGAAGTTCGCATCTTTTGAGACAATAGTGGAGATGATATACAAACATGCCATCCCTACACCGGAAGAGCAATGCAGTCCAAGTTTTCAGCTTGGAGTGAGCTTTGCCGGTGGTTATTTGGCTGGTATATTATGCGCTGTTGTTTCTCACCCGGCGGATAACTTGGTCTCTTTTCTCAACAATGCCGAAGGTGCTACTGTTGGAGATGTGAGTATAAAATCTAAATCTTAAGCTTTAAACCCTATAAAGGTGATCAAATTTAAATGTTACAGTTTTGAGCCTTTAAGAATTGGTGAATTCTGGTATATTTTATCTCAAACGGGTAAAATAAATAGAACGTTGAAGGTAACGGGTCAAATGTCATTTTAATTCTAGATTAGTAGGAAATGAGGGGTATGGTTGGTAACCATAAAAACTGTTAATTTCATATAGAAAGGATTCTTTATTTAACGAATATATGGTTGTTTATGTAGTTGGTTAAATAATATATTTACTGAATAAAAATAAAAATAACCATTATTGAAAAATATTACTTTGTAATCATTTTGACATACTGATTGTTTATAATAGAAAAACAAAAACCTTTAGGGCGTTTCGGGATTAACCCGGCTCAAAAGTTTCCATTTTGACGTGTTGCACAACCCATCTACCCACTCAGTTTGGCAGATCTAGTTATACGCCTCCATTGTGTATGCATATTTCCTGACATGATATGCAACCCGTTTTGCAGGCTGTCAAGAAACTCGGTTTATGGGGTCTCTTCACGCGTGGGCTGCCTCTTCGTATAATCATGATTGGAAGTCTTACCGGAGTACAATGGGGTATCTATGATTCATTCAAAGTTTACGTCGGGCTGTAAGTTTCTACTTCGAAAAAACTTTTTGGAGGCATATTTTAAGATTAAAAAATCTCGAATTTTATTTATTTATTTATTTTTTGTTATTCTTTTAGGCCGACTATTGGTGGTGCTGCTCCTGTTGCTGCAAAGTAAACCATCATATGAGTAATTATGCAAAAAATGTTATTACATCTATCTGTATCATAGGAGAGCAAATCTCCCTTTTTTTGCTGTCTAGTGATTTTAGCTCATGCCATTATTAGATACCGATTTTGGTTGCAAATAAGCACCTTGTGTTGTCCAGTCCTTTACTGTATTGTTTATCAATTAATATTTGTTTCTGTAATTCATTTTTAAATTCTTTTTGAGAATGTCTTGTATGATTTAAAAAGACTATTGTGGGTTTAAAACCCTCATCCATATACTATTGTAATTTGTTTTTTTTAATTCTTAAATTCCTTATCATTTCGATTCATATAAAAACTTGGCCGAGTTACATCAAAATCGTAGGTAAGCGGGCAACAAGTTGTGCCGCTATCCCTTTCTGATTTATATTAAATTTGAACTTACGGATATATAACTTTGTCCGCATGATTCAAGTACCATTTACTATAGATGTTTTGAAACTGATTGGGCCGTCAAACCAAATCAGCACAGTTCAGTTTTGCAGCCTATCCGGCTAACAGATTAGAACTTGAAACCGTCCGTTTAACCTTTATTATTTATAAATGTCATTTAGTCCCTGTGGTTTAGGTCATTTTGCCAGTTTAGTCCAAAGGTTTGAAACGTTGCCAATTTAGTCCAAATAGTTTCAAATGTTGCCATTTTAGTCCACTGGGTTTTCATCCATTTTTTCTATTAACGAGAAGAGCAATTCGATCATTCTCTATGTAATTCTGTTAACTAAAAGGGCAGTCCGGCCATATAAAATGACCGAATTGCGCTTCTCTTTAACAAGAAAAATGGATAAAATTAACCCAGTGGACTAAAATGGCAACGTTTGAAACTATTTGGACTAAAATGACAACGTTTCAAACATTTGGACTAAACTTGCAAAATGGCCAAACCATAGGGACTAAAATGGCATTTAACTCTTTATATATTTTTTCCCTTACAAACCATGAAGTTTTGTATATGTATCATATCAATGAACCATCTTTTTATCATTTTAATACATACAAATGACTAAAAAGAAACTAGCATAGCTTTTAACCGTCGACCCACCCAGTTTGGTTTGTCATCACATGAAACCGTAGTTCGACCCCTGAATTTTCATCGAATTTGACCAAGAACACCCCTATCATTTACTCCCCTAACAAAGAGGAGCATTTTAGCGACTTCTTAAAATCTCAACCAACCAACAAACATAAAAACAGTCAAATGGGATCCGAAAATTCAAATCAATTCTTTATAATAATACTCATATAATCCAGATCCTCCCTCCTAAACAATGTGAAAAAGAACTCATAAAACTTCTTTCACTTGACAGCCAAACAAAATTATTCATTCTAAGCCATAAAATGTTGCTATAAACTTAGAATATTAAGCTAGAAGTTTAAAAGCTAGTGTTGACATTTTTAATACCTTTCAGAAGGGATGATTTCAGTGACGAGAAGGTTTAATCCTCTGATTCAGAGCTTTTGACTTCTTTAGGAGAAGCAAAACTCCTGCTAAGCTTAGATCTTGTCCAGGGATCCAACGGTGGTCTTTGAGCGGGTTGTGGGGCTGGCGGTTTTGACTGTCGAAGCTCGTTTTCCCTGTCTATGAACCTGTTGGCAATTAACGACGTTTCACAATAAGAATATATTGTTTATCGACACACTTCGATAGCATAAAGAGAAAATAAGCTAACAGAAAAGTCTTTCAACCAATGTGATAAAATAGCTTACTCAATATACGCCATTGGTGCAGCGTCACCAACTCTTATTCGAGTTCGAAGCACTCTTGTATATCCTCCGGCCCGATCTCTGCATCACCATTATATTGTTTTAACTACAGTTAATATCAAGTAAAAACTTAACCAAAGAAAAGGTTTAAGGTTCACTTGTATCGGTAAGCCAGCTCTGTAAATAGTTTGTGAATAACATCATCTCCTCGCACAAAGGAAGCAGCACGCCTGGCAGCACAAAGGGTACCCTATAATAGTTACAGGACAGTAAGTACATGGAAAGATTACCAAAATTTTTTGAATTCTTCTATAAGTAACTGAAGAATAAGAGTATTAAAAACATCAACGAACTGTAATGATGACAGGCAAGAGAGTAATTAGCTTCAACACATTTCCAATTAAAGAAAACATTGTAATTTTCATAAGAGCTATGTAGTTAATATCCCGATATATCAGTTATATATCGGTTATCGGTCATCCACCAAGACAAAGATGCAAAATATCGGTCAGAATATCAGTACCGATAATATCAGCGATATTGACCGATATTCGATCGATATTGGACCGGTATTTGACCAATATATCTCCGATTTTCCCGATATCAGTACATTTCTTCTTATTTCTACCATTTGTCTTTCTTCTTATGGTTGCTATTAGTGTTTTAAGTCTTAATTGTTAGTTGTTATTGTTAAATTTGTTAGTATTTTAAATCTTAGTCAGTTCCTATTTGCTACAATTGTTACTGTTTCGCAAGTTGCAAAAGGTTAATTTGTTAATGATAGTAGAGTATACTGAATTGTTAGTGATAAATTGATATATATATATATATATAAATTTAGCTTGATATTAAAAGTACCGATATCCCAATGCGATAACCGATATCTAAATATCAGTAGTTGACCAATATCCGATATTTTACCGTATTAACTACTTAGCATAAGAGTTGAAACTTTTGCATCATCCATAAGGTTCATGATAGAAAATATATGAAATGTATAATAGGTTCCAAGCTACACAACCTCTTTCCCAAGTTGCACCATGTTATCAGCAAGTCGTCGAACTTCTTTTGCCTATACCAATTAAATAAAGGAGATGAGACAAGTAACATTATTTTTCAATATAGTAAGTAATAAAAGTGTTAATTTATAAGTAGGGCCAGATTTAAACTACGCTAACATGAGACATTTAAGAAAGCCAAATACATATTATGTATTAGCATGTTTTGCAGCTCTAACTTAATCCAAATTACAAGTATAAAGTTAACATGTGTATACAGAATTTGGATGTTTAAGCTTGAGTGACAATAAAGTAAAGTTATTTCCACTAGAAGATCAAGAAAAGGTAGTTATTTACGCTGCAAACTAGCTGACAAAGAAAATTGTACACGAACCAAACGCCAGGCTTTATAGTCTATAATATATCTCACCAGGGCTGCAAACGAACAGAACGTTCAGCAAACAGTTCGTGAATTGTTCGGCGGGAAGTTCGTTTGTGTTCGTAGGTTTAACAAATGAACGAACACAACAATTTCGTTTCTATTAAATGAACGAACATGAACATAAATGGCGTTCGTTCATTTATGTTCGTGAACGTTCGGCAACGTGTTTATTTATGTTCGTTCCAATACGTGTGTTTGTGTTTGAACGTTCATTAGGGTTTTTTAATTTTTTATATCTTAATAATATACTTAAAAAATTCCCACTAATACAATATTCTACAAATATTGGTGTATTGTATACAACATACCTTTTAACATATGTCCGTTTATGTTCATGAACGTTTGTTTGTGCTTGTTTACGTTTCATTTGTGATCATGAACGTTTGTTTGTCTTTGTTAACAAACAAACACGAACATAAAATCAAGTTCGGTAAGTGTTCATGAACAATTGGTGAACACATCATTTCCTTTAACAACGAACACGAACAAGGAGTTGTTCATGTTCGTTCGGTTCGTTTGCAGCCCTATATCTCACACTACGATAAACGAGTATCGATTCAACAATGCAATTTTACTAACAACAGTAAGAGAAAAATCAATAAGCTAGTTCACCTTGGCAACAGTAGTTTCAATTCGTTCATGCTTCACCAGCTGAGAAACCATGGTCCTGCAAAAACACACAGCATTTAGCGTTTTCTTCCTAGGTGGCATGCAACGGTAACTACCCGCACACTTAAAACGAATGTAAGACAAATCTAATATACAAAACCTGAGCATGGACATTCGATGTCCGGTAGGGCGATTGAGCTTCCTGAACTTCGTCATGATGCTTAAGTCTTAACAAGAATACGAATTGTGAAACACCTGCCATGTTGACACTAAGTTTGTGAGGTTGGAAATAAGATGAGTGAATACAGGGTCTCATTTCACACTTTCACTGTTGCTGCCTTGCTGGTTCTTAATATGGAGTTATTGATTCTTAATACATTGACCTAACAACTATAATCCCTTTAACCGATGATTCGTCAACTTAAAAAACTGAAAGCAATAGGAAACTTCATCCGTTTATTCTTACATGCATTTAGAACTACTCACAAATAAACGATATACACCCAAGATCAAATTATACTCCGCTGTCTCATATTTAGTCCACTTATGATTTCGTATATTCAAGCCTTCAACTTCCAAAAGTCAAATTTCACATTGACAGTTTGACACTTGAATCTACTAAGCCTGTGGAACGCTCTATAGAAAAAAGCCATATACTGATTACTGAATCACAAGCTATTTCTCAATTCTGATCGTAACCTTATTTCAGACTCTTACAAATCAAAATGAACACTTATTCCAGAGCTAAGTAGTTAATGCGGTAAAATATCAGATATCGGTCAAGGACTGATATTTGAGACATTGATTATTGCAGTGGGATATCCGTAATTTTAATATTATGCTAAATTTATATATATAGCAATTTAACACTAACAATTTAGTATACTCTTCTACCATTAACAAATCAATCTTTTGCAACTTGCAAAACACTAACAATTGTAGCAAGTAGAAACTGACTAAGACTTAAAACACTAACATTTACCAGAACAACTAACAGTTAAACTTAAAACACTAATAGCGGCAATAAGAAGAAAGACGAATGGTAGAACTAGGAAGAAAGGTACTAATATCGGTAAAATCAGTGATATATCGGTCAATATCCCCGATATTATAGGTACCGATATTCTGACCGATATTTTGCACTTATATCTCGGCAGGGACCGATAACCGATGTATCACTTATATATCGATGATATATCGGAATATTAACTACATAGTTCGAGGGGAATCTTCAATACAAAACATGTGAACTCAAATTATCCCAAGAGTTACACTAAAATTTACAGATTGAATCATCAAACGAGTGCCTACGCACTATTGGTCCAAAGACTACAAATTTCATAAACTAATTCCTTCCAAATGATAAACGAATTTCACTAAATTTTGCTATCAAATGGAACGATGAATTAGGTTAGTTAAACGTGGTAGTTCAGTCAAAACCCTAACGGAAAAGTAAACGAAAAATGAACGCCGTAAGTGTGTATCACTGTATTGTATGTACGTGTGTGAGGAGAGTGATAACGGGAGGAAAATTACTAACCTGTGGAGACGATGCTAATCGTTAGTGGTGTGGGCGAGACGGCGGAGCCGACGATCTCAATATGCTTTATTACTAGAAGAAGAAAACTAATTTAAGAAACCCTCCCCAAGGTTAAACCAATGACATAAACTTACCCTGTAACTCTACAAATTCACAATTTTGGCCATTTTGTTGTTTTACTATCGGCACGTGTGTGCGTGTATTCTCAAAGAGTTAAGGGTGCTAAACGGATCGTGTTTATGGGTTGGCGGGTTTAACCCAACCTGAACCTGAAAATTTTAGGCGAATCTAAACATGACCCAAACCCGAAAATATGTCATACATATGAACCCGAACACGATCGAAGATTCGCGGATTGACCCGAACATGACCCATTCAACATGAATTCTTTTATTTTTTTTCCCCAAATTAATATATTAAAATTAAAATTTACTAAAAAACCTAAAGGTATGTAATACAATTACATTTAAATTATAAAATATTGTCATATTATTTTTTTAAGTTATAATTATGGCATAAAAAGCACACTCGATTTAATTTATGACTTTAAACATATTGTAAAAATATATATTATAATTTAAATGGGTTAAACAGGTCAACTCGACCGGGTTGACCTGAAACCGACCCGTTTAGTTAAACGGGTTCGTGGGTTCAACCTGAAACTGGCCCGAACCCGTTTAGACTAAATCTAAACCCACAAATTTCGTGTTATGTGCATGTCATGTCAGAAATTCACACCCCTACTCAATAGGTTATGAATTTGATGTGTTTGATGAACAAAGTTTGTATAACCTATTGAATCTACATGACATTTATTGATAAAATGTAATTGATTTTATAAAAGTTTATTTTAACATGAAAGAAGGGTTATGTAAGCATTGTTTTCGATCTCTATAAGACGGATACAAATATATGACTAGTAGATTAGGGAGAGGTGGTATGGAGGCGATTTCTTTAATCCAACTTCGATTTATGGCATAAGTAGGTAAACCAGAAAAGTCTCATATAACTTTCATCGTCTGTCATATTGCATAAATATGTATACAAATGTACACCATGTATTTCAGTAAATTTACTTTTTGGTACTATAACATGATATCTTATATTTTCATAGCATCCACACATATTTTATGTATCTTATATATTTAAGTATAAATCCTTTTTGTTTAGTATTAATTTAATTTAATAAGAATATTTGGTCGTAACGTTATTAGAAAAAAGATGTATGATTTAGAGATGAATCATAACTAAAAAAAAGAACGATAATAGATTTTTTTATTGAATACAATAAAATCAAATATAGAAAATGGTTTGAAAATATCATGTATTTATCTTACTACTTGTTTGAAAATATCATGTATTTATCTTACTACCTACACCCTTGTAATAAACTGATAATTAAATAAACCACTTTTTATAACTGTTTTACTTTCTGGTTTTTTATTTTATTTTATTTAGGGTGAAATAAGTATCCATCTAAAAAAACTCATTTTATTTTGTAAATCCAACCAATAGTAAATGCCAACTTATTTAAAGACGTGACATCTCATCTCAACCCTAAAATGAAGGAACGGCCATCTAATAATCCACCATCTAGTGCAGAAAATGTTTTTTTTTCTTAAACTTAATGGTAATATTACCGTCAGAAATGACACAATCACATTGATATAGTACCAAGTTCATGAACCCAAGGTAGGCAGTTGCGGTGGTGTTTTAGTGAACCCACCCATCTAGAACACGAACCTCCCTTAGGTAGTGTTTGGTATGGAGGAATGGGAGGCGGAATGGAATAGATCATTATGAGGGAATGAAGAAAATGATGTTTGGTTAGTCAATAGGTGGAATCACCCATTCCATAAGGCATTCCATTCCCTCAAAATCATTCCATCCATCCCCTTTTGTACCATTCATCAACACCACCACAATCCACCACCTTCGACACCACCCACCACAACCATCACCACCACCGATGCCATCGTCGCCTCCACCCGCAACCCGTCACCGCCTCCACCGACAGTCACCACCGCCGCCGCCACCACCCGCCACCGTTGCCACCCACCATCATCACCACCCACCATCGCCGCCAACGCCACTCGCCTCCGCCACCTACCACCACGTCGATGCCACAACCACCAACCGCCGCCACCAACCACCACCAACAGCTGCCGCCACCACCACCCCGTCACCGCTGTCGCCGCCTCTACCATCACTCACCGCCGTCGCCACCACCCATCGCCGCCTCCACCACCTCCCACCTCCGTTACCTATAACCATTCACAATAACTATCACCGACTACCACACTCACCACTGATTTATTCCATTATTTTTCTTGCTAACCAAGCAATACACAATAATCATTCATTTCATTCCCATGGTAACCAAACAAGAAATGAAATGGTAATGATCCATTGCATTCCCTTGTCTATTCCATTACCTTGTCAATTCTATTCCCTCGCCCATTCCATTACCCCATACCAAACAGACCCTTAAAGTGTGAGTTTATATTTTTAACTTTTAATAAGTTATTTATAATGTATATTGGATAAGGTATTTCGCAGGGCGGCCTGGAGAGGGTGCAGGCACGGCTCAGGGCCCAAACCCTTCGGGGGCCCGAATATTTATTTTTTTAATAAAGTAAAGTTGTAAAACTTAGAATATATAATACTGAATTGGGAAATGATATAATGAAGCACATGGTCTAGTGGTTCCAATGTCACTTTATTAGCAAATAGACCATGGGTTCAAATCCCAATAGTATCATTTTAGCTGACTTTTTTTGTTCAGGTTTGTTACTTATGGATTAAATGCAAATGACATTAATTAATTTTGTGTTATATTAAATCAAAATGGGAGTGATAGTTATTTCTCAAATATAGTTTAAAAATGATTATTTATGTTAAAACCTCAAAATATTATTCAATCTACAATTAGTTTTTTGTGTTTCGAAAAAAGTCTTATTTTGTATTTTTTTTCAACTCTGTGTATTTTTCTAAATAGATTTGGATAGGTTACGATGGTTTTACATGATTGTAAATAACAGTTTTGGAAGTTACGACGTAACTATACCGTATTTTCTGAATTACCCTTACAACGTGTTTTATTTCTACGTTTCGTTGTCCAAATATGCGTGTGATGTATATTTTTTTTAAAAAGTTTATATTTTAAGGGCCCTTATTTTATTTTCGCACAGGGTCTTCAGATTTTCGAAGATTTTCAGAGACGGCCCTGGTATTTCGTGTATGATAAACTACCCTATTTTTTTTATTTTTATATAAGTTGACATATACCTATTTTTTTATATAAATTGACAAAACCTAGGGGGTAAGTTATAATCTAGAATATACTTGAAGGGTGATAACTGTTATTTTCTCTCTTTAACTATAAAAGCCCTGCTCTTTGCAAATCAGATCGAGAAACGCATCAGCCACACTCCGCGATTTCATACACCGACTGTATAATAGCACATCTCTACGTCAATCTCCGACGAATTAGGGTTTCAAATTCGTTCAAACACACACTCAATCGAACTAATTGAACACAGATCTCAACAGATTATCAACCTAACAGACTCGTAGATTATGAGGCTCTTACAGTTCGCATTCATTGTTGCATTAGCATCTGGATTTGCAGCCATTTTCATCTACATCAGTGGCGTTTCGGATCTAAGTACGTTTTCTGTTCTCTCTGTTAGTTTTGTTATGAATTGTTGAGTTAGTTTAGTTTAGTTTGATTTGATGTTGTTATTGGTAATGTGAGTAGACAGGACGTTGAACGTTTCCGATGAAGAAATTGAAGCGTTGCAGTCGTTGCAGAGTGGATTTCAGAAGTGTGTGGTGAGTTTTTTTGTGTGATTTAAGTCATTTAGCTGAGTTTTTTATTTGGAAGCTGTAATGAAATGTTTGTTAGTGTAATGGAGTAGTTGCAACTTGCAAGTAGTTATATGGTTATAGGTTGCTACATTTGAACTTGTATGGAGGTCTGTAGAAAGTTGATTGGGAGTTTACATCTTTTTTAGAAGTTATTTTCTGAAGTCTTCAAGGAATGGAGACTGAAGAATAGAGGTGATCGGCTATGTGTTATGATTGATTGGGCTGTAGATGTTTGTTTATTAATCGAGGAAATAGAATCATTTGGAAGTTGAAAGGCATGTACTTCAGTTATTTCAGAGGCTTGATGTTTTACACATAGTTATCATAGGCGCTTAAAAAGCTAGGGCCCGAGATGAGCAAGGCTTATAGCATTAAAGTACCATTTTTTAATGGTTTTAGGCTTGTTTAAGGCTAGTTCAGGCTGGTTACAGGCCATTTTTGGATGGCGGCAAGGCGTTTTGTCTGTGCCTTGCTTCGCTTGTGGGCCTAGATGCGTGCCTGTAGGGCTTTTGACAACATAGGTTTTACATGCTACAATAAATAGAATTGAGTGTAAAGGCCTAGTTCTAAAGTATAAATGGGGTTCAACTGCTCATCCACAATGTACTTTTTCAAATCATTCTATAACGAACTCAGGGTGTCAGGGCTGTCATGTATGAGTAGAAGATTACTATCAGAAGAACAACACTGCCTTCTTATTTTTGTGATGTCTTATGCTTACTATGTTCAAATTCGTTCAGGCGGCTAATGGATTAGGGCTGCAAGCTATCAGCGGCAGAGACTACTGCAAAGTTACACTACAATTTCCTAGTGATACAATCCCTAAATGGGTAGGTTTTTTTTTTTAATTTTTTTAATTATGGATTTTTGTTAATCAAATCTGGTTAAAGAATATCCAATGCATGATTATTGCTTTACTTTTGGGCGTTGGCTAATAATGTACAAAGGGCTATATGGTTCATAATTAGTTTTTTCCTCTTCATGTTTGTCTTCTACCTGTATCTTTCTATTTTGCATCTGAATTAGGCTGATTTTTAACAGAAAGACCCCAAAACTGGAAATGTGGAGGGCTTATCTTTCGAGTTTAATATATGTGAAGCAGTTGCCACATGGGAGCAGGTTAGTCTCTGATGTGTACTTCGTTTTATTGCTTTTTGGTCAAATTAAAGCCTTTCTTAGCAAATTGTGTCACACTAATAAAATCCACACATGATGCCACCTCATGCAATCCAAGAAAAACATCACACATGATGCTGATTCATCTGTTTTGAAATTGAAATATATCACAGATTGCCAATTCACATTGTAGAGTGACACATTTACGTCATACTTAAGTTATTCAACATACATGGAAGTTATTTATGCCAAACTGCACAAGCATACTTGAAAGTTGAAAGTTGATATTTCGTATTAAGCAAAGATCATGTCCTATATAAGTATTCGCGTCATTGACGGGTACTTTAAATGTGAACTGATATTGAAGCTGCTTAGTTTTGTATTTTTATATTTTTTTTTCAAAGGTGCATCTTGTATTGTAATTTTTTTGATTGTTTGATTATTCATAAGTCGAGTTGTTCAGGTTCGGAATAGTACCACCATTCTCACAAAGGAGTTTATTGATGCTTTACCTGATGGGTGGACAGATTATGCATGGCGAAGGATTAATAAAGGAATACTTCTGTAAGTCCCCAAACCATTTGTAAAAGACGCATATTATTATGTATTTGATGTTCAGGAAAAATAATTATAATTGCTAATATCTCTAGTTTAATCTCTACGAATGTCCAGTTTTTTCTTTTGTGTAAACTTAGTCTTTCATAGCTAATTACCAGTATGATTTGGTGCACTCCTGCTGCAGCAACAACTGTGCAAATAAAACTCTTTGCATGGAGAAACTATCTTTGGTACTGCCGGAAACACCACCATATGTCCCCCGTCAATTTGGCCGCTGTGCAGTTATTGGTAACTCTGGAGATCTGTTAAAAACAAAGTTTGGGAAGGAAATTGATGGTTATGATGCTGTTCTTAGGGAAAATGGTGCACCAATTGATGTATGTATCCGTTACATTGAATTTTAACATATAGTTTTTTGGGTGAAAAGAAATAGTCTTCAACAGGGTTTATTAATACAAATTTCAGTATACTTATTAAACTTCCCTCTCTTATTGCAATGCAGAATTACACAGAACATGTGGGTAAAAAAAGTACATTTCGCCTACTTAATAGGGGTTCTGCCAAAGCTTTGGATAAAGTTGCCGAGTTATATGGTAATTCTATTCTTGCAATATGTTATTCCAGTATATTATACTGGAAGCATACTAAGAGTTTCATATTTTACAGAAACTGGGAAAGAGGTACTGATTGTAAAAACTACAATCCACGACATCATGAACAAGATGATTCGGGTGAGTACAATCTTTACACGACACCCTACTTGGATGTATGAATTGTAATTTTAAGTTTACAGTAGATGACAGTTTTGTTGTATCTTTTGGGGTGACATATGATAATTACCTAACCGTCAATTGAATGCTGCACTTGTTACAACCATTAATGCTGTATGCTCAAATATTTTGTTGCATAGATAAACTTTTAACTCTCCTTGAATTTGATTACCTAAATGTTGACATGTTGTACATGATATCTTTTGTGAAATCTACCATTCCATCTCCCTGATATTCAAGTTGTGAATTTTGTATTGTAGGAAATTCCAATTCTCAATCCCGTATATCTCATGTTAGGTGCATCTTTCGGATCAGCTGCAAAGGGAACTGGGCTCAAGGCTCTTGAGTTTGCTCTGTCGATATGTGATACTGTTGACATGTATGGGTTTACTGTGGATCCAGGCTATAAAGAATGGTATACAATCTTTTTATAAACTTCTCTCTACTCCTTAGGCTTGTTTATAATAGAAATAATTGGTTACCAACAATTGTGGTGGTCGTACAAGACGCCAATGCGCATGTACGAAATAGATGATGTGACGCGCTATATTACTTTCCTCGGTTTTTATCAACAAAATCGTTATGTCCAATTTGAATAAGACAAATAAAAAACTTCAGGAACTAAATTCATCGAGAAAAAATAATGACCTAAGAAAAAATTCAGGAAAGTTGAATGGCTCATAAACCCAATTAGATTATAATCTAATTTTGCATAATGTGATTTAGAAAGTTGTATGGGTTTGACCCGCTTGACTAATTTTCTTCTAAATTTTATCTTAGATTTTTCCATTTAGAATAGAGCATAACCAAAATCGACTCATGCGTAAGTAAATTTGTCAAAATTGCCACCTCTAATTCTAACAAATATATTCATTTTCACGGTACCGATGAATACAATGTAAGAACTTACAGCAAATGTCTCTGATGAATGATCTTGGCTATGTTGCTTTTGCTTACAGGACAAGATATTTCTCCGAGTCTCGACAAGGTCATACACCATTGCAGGGTAGGGCTTACTACCAGATGATGGAGTGTTTAGGAGTAAGTTATTGTATTCCACCTCCTTCTGGTTTAATATTATTACTGCTTTTAGGAGATAAAGCCTCTGATTCTCCCAATCAAATGTTATAAACATGATGAATGTGGAGATGCGGTTTTCCGTCTTGATTGTTGTGGATCTAGAATAAATTTTTGCTTTTCCAGTAATATTATTGTTGCTTGTTAAAAATCGTTTTTTTTTTCACTCTCACCACACTAATTTATTGTTCCAATTTGTCATACAAGCTTATCAAAATCCATTCTCCGATGAGAGCTGACCCGAACCGTGTTGTCAAATGGGTGCCAAGCCAAAGTACAATCACTGCTGCTAGACTTGCGTCAGAAAAAATGCTGAGGTATGTATCTTTTCCATCTTGTAATCTTGTAGTCTTTTGAATAATGATTTTAGTCTTTGAATAAAACTTTTCGGAGGTTGTATTATGTATGCATTTAAAATAGACTCATGGGACTTGAGAATCTATTAATTCAATGATTACGTATTGAATATTAGAATTTGTTCACCAAACACTAAATAATACTTCCAAAATGTAAATCTAGACGCCCCCAAACCCTCACCGACCCTATTATATATGTTTTTCAAGAAGCAACTCATGTTTATTCCTTGCCTGTAAGTGGTATACTTCTGTGAAAATTAAGCCCGGCAAAATGGGCGGGTGGGTCACTCAGATATTGGTTAAAAGGGAACGGGTCATTCTAAACATGTATCAATTTGGTTTGAATCAAAATAGACTCTCACCAAAATGGACTCGGGTTGAAACATGTTTTAGAAAAAAAAAGAGTAAAATGCCATTTTCGTCCGTGAGGTTTGGCTAGTGTTGCGACTTTCGTCCAAAGGTTTGTTTTTTTTTCGCATCTGGACGCAAACAGTTTGAAATCTTGTAATTTTCATACGGCTGTTAACTCCTATTTTTCTCCGTTAAGCCAGCATATCTTTTGTTAACTTAAAGGGCAGTTCGGTCTTTTTCAGGGGTATTTGGTTTTTTACATGAAGTGAAAAAGAGTTTCCCTTTTAAGTTAGCAAAAAGATGGAAGTACCCCTGATCTAACAGAGAAAATTGGATGGAGTTAACGAGCCGGATGAAAATGGCAAGATTTCTTAACTTTTGGATTCAGATGCGGAAAAACAAACCTTTAGACGAAAGTTGCAAAATTGGCCAAATCTTAGGGACGACAATGGCATTTAACTAAAAAAAAGTCAAAATGGGTTCACCTACTATATTTGTTTTAATTTTTTAATGATGCTAGTGGTGACGGGAGGCAGTGGTTCTGGTGTTGGTGGCGTGTGGTGGTCTATTTGGACCCGTTCTAAGTTAGCTAGTTTTATAGGAGTAACCCATTTTCACTCGTGATATGATCTCAATGACCCAAATCAACCCATTCATTTTAAGAACGGATCATAATTGCCAAGTGTAAGGAGATCTAAATGCACAATTCATTACAACAACAACAACAACCATACCCAGTGTAATCCCACCCATAGCCAAGCTATTGGTAGGGTCTGGGGAGGGTGAGATGTAGGCAAGCTTTACCTCTACCCAGGGGATAAAGAGGCTGCTTCCAGTGATACCCCCAGCTCTAGAGTCACGTATAACCATATAAGTCAAAGTAAGACACACATAGCTACTAGAAAAAAGACATAAAACACACGATATAGACAAGTAAAACACCACTATAGAATATAAACACATGATATAGACAAGTAACGCACCACATGCACAGGTTACCGAAATAAATTAAGAAAAGTTAAGCTACTAAGCAAAAACCTATAGCAACACCAAATCATCTCCCTAACATCTCCCTAAAAATCCTTGACCTTAATCCTACGTCTCCACGCACTCCTATCCTCGACCATGTCCTCAGAGAGATGCAATTCTAACAAATCATTCCTAATTCGCTCGTCCCAAGTAAGTTTAGGCCTCCTCTACTCCTTCTCCCCTCAACAGTGAGAGTTTCCACAATTTAACGGTATCAGTCGCCTGCCTTCTCCTGACATGCGAAACCATCTTAACCTCCCTTCCCTTGTCTTATCTGATATACTAGCAACCCCAAATTTTTCCCTAAAAACCTTATTTCTTAAATGCACAATTCATTGTTTTCCGTAATCGGAAACATGATTAAGCGATGCATTATTATTGTAACAGGTGGGTTGGAGCAGGGTCCGATGATCCACTGGCATCTTGTTCCATCATCAAGAAGAAACTCCACAAAAGCCGATTTCCATCCCTAAGAAAAGCTGCTATTGATCATAAAAAATATGTGAAAGAGACCACAATGTACCCTTTGGAGCATAGTGTTGGACACAGTCAACTCTGCACCGTGTCAAACAGCTGAACCAACGTTTATCATCACCTCCGTATACAGAAACCGCAACACATCATCAACACTGCTGCTCAAGATTATCGAGCATCTGTTACCAAATACCCATTTTTCAGTAGTGTAAGTTTCTCTATATCATCATACTTCGGGGTGTTAGACATGTCGAGGCTGGCATGTTGAACCCAATATGAACCCAAAATCGTGTCAAACACATGAACCAGAACACGACATGGGTTTTCACGGGTTGACTTGAGCACTACCCGGGTAACCCTGAGTATTTATTTGTTATTATTATATTTTTTGCATACAAATACTCTTGTTGATTTACAACAAAAAATTTGAAAGTACATAACGTAGTTATGTTGAAGCTCATTTATCTTTTTATCTTTTTAATTTTGGTATAAAACTAGTAAATGTTCCCGGGCGTTACGGCGGAGTTTTATGTTGATTGAAAACGATAAGGTGAATACTAATACCGGTCCTGATTAAAAGGTATAACTACTCAATAAATAGTAAAATTCACTCACAATATTTTGAACAAAATATATATTTGAACGTTGAGAAAAAATTACTATAACCGCGTATAATTTTACGTTAACGAACGTTATTAGAAAAAAAATATAATTTCTGATAATTTAATTTGGTTAAAGACGTATATTGTTTATAGTGTAATGGTTGAAATTATTATATATATAATTTTCAAGTGCTTAATACGTGCCTTTTCTTTGAGTTTTATTTTGGCCACTAAACTTTGTTTGGTGGTTAAGTTTGACCCTTTCATTTTTTTTTGTCTTTTAGTGAAATGGTTTTTTCTTTTCTTCAAGTTTCGAAACTTTCTACTTCCTCGAACGTGTCGGTATAAGTTTGATTTCGATTACCAAACTTTTTCTGGTGATCACATTTGGTCCTTCAAGTTTTTTTTTCATCTTTTAGTGAAAGAGTTTTCTCCTTTCCCTCAAGTTTCAAATTTGTCACCCTTGCCCTCTGCTTTTTTAAAATTTTATACATTATCTCTTTGACTCTCTCGACTTGCTAATATGTGTCGGTATAAGTTTGACATCGTCTATGTTTTACATGACGTCAGTCATTTGGTGCTGTTAAATCGTGTTATAGTTTTAGACTTTTTCCCGATTTCAGTATAGCTGCTGCAACGCAGCGGGATCAATTCTCGTTATATAAAAAAACCACTATTTGATGAATAGTAAAATTCATTACAATGTAAGTTTGATAATTGTTATTATAGTAAAGTAATAGTAATAGTATACCCTCAAGTTAAGTTGTGACTTAAAAATATCTTTTTATAAACTTTATAAAATTAAATCCGTTAAACCGTGAACATGCCAAATTGACCGGAACATGACCTGCTACTCTGCTAGGCTAAATGTTTTTCCGGGTTCAAACCAAAACTGACCCGCCCTCGTTTTGAATACATCCAAACCAATGAATTACGTGTTGGGTTCATGCATTTCAATAATTCACACAACCACCGAATCATGCAATTTAGTCTCGGTTTTGTATTGCATTTTTCAGGTTGGCGTTTCTGATCATGCCAGGAGGCAGTTTCCGCTTCATTTAGCACTTGTAAAATATGTTTATTATTGTTGATTTTTTCGTATGGAATCCGAACAATCAAAAGGTTCTAGCATCATTCGATTAACATCATGTACTTTCTTGTTCGGCCATAGGTTTAAGTTTGATTTAGTGTCGGAATGTTTTATACTGCTACTAATCAGAGTCTAGCGGGATCTTATGTATATTTAAACTTTTTCTAATCTTTGAGGTTAGTCGGTGAGGAATTCGTGTTTAGAGTTGCATTTTTTCGCTCCCTTGAATGATTAAGGTTTTGAAATCCTAATATAAACCCCAGCAGTTAAAATATGACATTCATGTCAGGTTGGAAGTATCTTTCATTTTGTTTACTCAATAATTAATACACAATCATGGCATTAATGTCAGGTTGAAATATAGTTCAGTTTGTTGATCCGAAATTAATACACAATCAATTGAGAAAGTGATAATGGTAGATATGTAAAAATACGTAATTCGCTTATCTAGATAGGTAACATGTGTCGAACAGCCAACATCTTGTTTGATTATAAAAGGAAACTGAAAATGTTCGATTGTAAAGCTATTTCTAATGGGTTTACTCGTATTCACTACTATATCATAAAGTGACTGTCATATTACCAAACTGCTTTTCACTGCACAGTGTAATGGTTTTATTACCATCCATCATCTATTAAAATAAAATAATTAATTATATAGATTTAAAAACTTAAAAAAATAAAATTGGGTTATATGTAAAAGGTAAAGTGATTTAGCCAACACATATAACCTTGAAAAGTACATTGGGTACCCGTATATTAACCAATCAGAACATAATAGGGATGAGATCGGTACCATATCGGTAGCGATACCGAAATTGAAGCAAAGTGGATACCGAATACCGTACCGCATATATTGGTTCAGTACCGGTATCGATACCGGTTTTTCAGTACTTTACCGCATTGGTACCGCTTTGGTGTTTTTCATTGTTTTACCTAATCTCCGTAACTGACGGATACGAACTATTATATTACAAATAAGTTTAAATTATCATACTAGAAGATGTCATGAATGAGTGCACTTGGGTCATGTTTTTTGCTTTTTACTGATGATAAAAATGTCATGAACAACTTAGAAGAAAAACTGTGAAGATGAGATATGGTTTAAAATTCAGATTTAAACATAAAAGTACAATATAATGAAAAATTGATAACGAATGAGTACAAGATAATCTGGCACATATGCGTAACTAGTTTTGATTTATCGACTCAATCATGCAACTACTATCCAGTATTTGCCTATTGTTCATTTCACAACTTATTCAAACACTTTATGTTTAGTTTACAAAATCAATAAATAACTAAACTAATTGTAAACAAAAAATTCAACTGAAAATAAGGAAAAAATACATCAGCCAAGTTAACCCATCTACCATTATTTAAAATATAAATTCAAGGATAAATTATTAAACAGTGGCAAAAAAAAAACCCTTGAAATTTCTTAGTAAAATTCGATATTAACACTGTTTTTTACCAAAAAATACCGGTACCGATACCATAAGTTACCGATACCAAAATTCAAAAAATCTAATACCACCGTTTATGATCGGTATGATACGGTAACAGTATTTCAGTAAGAAAATCTCATTCCTAAAACAAAACATGTGTAAAGGTAGGATAAATTTATGATGCCAGGGAAATTTAGGTATCTCACTAGATGATATTAAGATCCCACATTTAATCACGGCTGAAATTTAACCTGCTTTTTCTTTGGCGTAGGCTTAAATTTAGCCTATGTTTTTTTTTTTGTTGGTTGCTTAAATTTAGCCCTCGCTTTGAGCCACCAACTAAAGCAGGCCATGACACGTGTTTTTTTGTATTTTTTTTGAACGGTGTTGCTACAAGAGATATGGGATCAGTGGGTCTCCGAGGTAAAAGGGTTCAGAGTTTCAGTTAGCCTAACACAGGTCGTAGGGTCCTCTCACGTTTTGCATTACGTGGGGTGGATCACTTGTTCTTGTTCTTATTGTTCTTAGTGTTAAGGATTGAATGAGGATTCAACCAAGAACTTTAGTTTGTGATAAAGTGTTATTTGAAGTGAAGAACAACTTAAGCAGTAAGCAAAAGCTGAGGAGAGAAAGTGAACAAGGTATGTTTTTTGGAGGCCAGGAGGTGTTCCTTTTATAAGGGAGTGACGTCTCCCAAAGAAGAAACCTTTGACCTCGTGATCCTGAATGCAGTGGTGGCTTACCCATTTATGGGGTTTAAGGGATCGGACCTGCGGATAAAAGATTGTAACCTTTGCACATGCTCTGGCTGAGTATTGTTTGGGTAGTAGTACATGCAAAGGTTGATGTGACAAGGCCCTGTTGCGTTCCTTTTGCTCGTTGAGACACTCCAGCGCTTTTGAACCTTTAAACCTTTCAACCCTTTAAGCTGTATTGTATTTTTAGTCATTTTATTATGCTTTATGCTTTCCTTTGGGCTACCCCCGTCATCAGCCCCCCAAGTCAGAGGATTTGGGGTGAAGGCCCAAAGACATCTGACTTTTGTACAATTTTTCTTTGCTTAAAGGCTTCAAGGCTTGAAAGGTTGTTGTTCAGTAATTGTTGAAATAACACAAATGTTATGTGAATGTAATATTTATTTCAAGGCTTCGAGGCTTAGAATGTTGTAAACATATTTTTAGGTGATGACCCAAGTGTTATGTATGGGCTTCTAAGCTTGAAGGCTTTGATTGGCGGTTGGGATACTGCTTTTTTGAATTTTGATGTGACAGTTGATTGATGGGTGACAGTTTTCAGTCGGCGCTTTTCAATGCCTTTAATTATGGTAGTTGTATATATATTTTGTTTTTATATATATTTTACTTAATATAAACCTTTCATTTCACATTTTATTTTTACCATTCCATCAATTTCTCTCAAACTTCAGGTTAGTTTCCCCTTTGCTCTTTCTTCATCTTTTTCACATGGGTGTCAAAAAAGATTTGTCGATTAGTTTTTCTTGCTTAACACAAGAACATGTTGAAACCTTTTGCACAGAATGGGATATTGATCTTAAGTTCAAACCGGTTGCTCCGGGTGCGAACAAATCGATTGATCGTTGCCCTAAAGGTTCGATTGCTCTCTATTGCTGTCATTTTGAGTTTTCGAACCTTCGATATCCCTTTTCCATGTTTTTGTTGAATGTGCTAGAGTATTATAGGGTTTCTCTTGGTCAGTTACACCCTTTTGGCGTTTCTAGGGTTATCCATTTTCAGGTTTTATGTCGTGCTTTGGGGTATGATCCCTCATTGCTAATGTTTCGCCGTTTTTTCCGCTTGGCTAAAAGTGGTGATTGGTTTACATTTGAGACATCCTAGGTTGATGTTAACCTGATTTCATCGTATGTTACTACTTTGGGGTCCTGAAAGGATCGTTTCTTTTTGGTTTCTGATTCGATCTTGCCTTTTAAATCTGTTTGGAGAGTTCCTCCTGCTGTGTTGAACGATCCTGTGCCTGATGATTCTAAGTTGAACGAGTTGTTCTTGACGTCCATTAGTGCTTGTCCTTCAAGGCTTCGGCCTTTTCCTGAACTGTTTTTAGTTTTGAGCGGTGTGAGTGTTCTTTGGGATAAACCAAATCATGACCCTGTTCTCATGAAGGGTGGCCAGGGTATGGCCTTTTTTAAGTTTTACTTTGTATTGTTGTTTTGTTACTAATTTTTGTTTATTGTTCTACTTGTAGTGATGTCTGCTTTAGACTTTATCAAGAGTGATGATACCTCTGATGTTGTTTTTGGAGAAGATGAGGCGACTCTTGGTGAGAACGTGTTGTTAAGACCACAGAGAGTAGGTATGAAGGTTTCGGGTATGTTAGTGTTCCGGATGTTAAAGGGTTTACTAAAGCTGGTTCCTCGAAACCTTTAACAAGAAAGTCCAAACATGATTTGCTGAAAGATACTACTCCTCATCTTTCTTTGGAGGTGGCGGATGTGGATGATATCGAAGATTTCGATGATGTTGAGGCTAACCCTGTTACTGAGAAGGAGTTACCTTTGGTCAACTTGAGGAAAGATAAGGCTGCTGGTAAAAAGGTTGTAAGTTCAAAGGGTTTGATGAAGAGAACAGGAGGTTCCTCAACTGTGAGTTAGGGTGAAGTTTTTGTGCCAGACTAGAAGGTTACTATCGAAGATAATTTCAGGTCATCCGCTGTTTATGAAGATGTGCTTACTCATTTTGCTCCCCCTGTTGTTCAAGCTGCTGCCTCTGCGATGGATGATGATATCATGACTGCCAAACTAATGACCCTAGCATGTAATTTTATGGCTATCCTTCCAGAAGGTGTTTCCCGCTTTCATCATATGATGAGAGAATATGAGGGTTTCTCTAAACAGAAAGGGGAAATGAAAGAGTCTATTGTTGGTTTGAAGAAGCAAGTAGAGGATTTGACAGAGAGTGAGAGATCTTTGAAGGTAGAGATGGAAGAGCTTGCTATTGGTCATCAAAATGAGCTGTTGGCTGTTGAGAAACGTTTGGAGGCGGATAAGCAACGAGTGAAGGCTGAGAAGGCATCCTTGGAGATTCAGAGGAAAGCTTTTGAAAATGAGAAAGATGGGTTGAAAGCTTCCCTTTCTCAGGTGACTGCGGACAACAAATGGTTAATAGAACATGGATTTCAGCAGGTTGTTACCTATCTCCTTCATTCCTCTGAATTTAACAAAGCTCTTGGTGACGTTTATAGGAAGCTTCTTGTCCATGGTCGACACCAAGGTCACCTCACTGGTTATAAGGCTGGCGTTGCTGGTGAGCCTCAAGAGAAATCTTCTTTATTCCAACCAATGGCTTTTGAAGTGTTCAAGGACGAGGTTTTGAAGATGGAGCATATGACCTACTGTAAGACCCTTACTTTTATTTAGCAATTTTCATATTGGTTTCGAGTATAATGTGTATTTACGATTAAACATACATTTGAAAAATGCGGGTTTATCAAAACATTTAAGAATTTAAAACTTTTCAACATCATATATCTAGTTCGTTGTTTAAAGATGACGACGACGCATGGTGTGGAAGCTTGTATCTTAATCGTGTTCGGTTCTTCCTTGAGCTTGATCGTCTTTCGGCACTTCAAAATGTACCTACATTTCATAAACCATGAAATGGGTTAGTCATTCAGAGTTTATAAGTGTTTAATCAAGTCCGGATGCTAAAACGAACAAGAAAAACAATTTTTGCCAGTTCAGGGGGACCTCACGGACCGCAACCGGTATTGCCTCAGTCTTCGCGCGGCGTGACAGGCCCTGGTGGGGCGTGACCGGTTTACTCAATTCTGTCGCGGAGCGCGACAAGCTTGTTTCGACAGAAGGTTTGTTGTTTTGAGCGGCATCTGTCCAGCTCTATTTTCTCAAACTTAATATGCACAACAACTTGCATAACTTTCAATTTACACATCCGTTTCACGACCCGTTTCTTCCTACACGATCGTCATTTATTCTCCATCACATGGAGTTAAAATCCGACTTCCAAATTAACGCTTTTCTAGATTTTAAGCCCTCGGCTTTATATTTAATTTCAACACATTTGTCCCGTTCATGTTTAAAATCACCAACTTGTTTCTAGTTAATCATAAATCATACACCAATGTATTTAACTCAAAATCTTTATCTCGGATTCATAACTTTTATGAATTACGCGGCCAATACCCAAGTTATGCGCGTAATTCGTTTTGACCCGTTTAGAAGATTTAAACCTTTAAGTTTAAATTTCGCTCGTTCTTTTCACACATCACTTTCCCACATTTAAATTATCTACTTACATTCCACCAACTATTTTCTTTTTGTGGTGGATTTAATATAATTGACCATTTATCCCGAACTCTACTCTTTGGTTAGTCGTTTAACAGAAAATGCCCATTTTTAGGCATTTGACCCCCAAAAGGCTTATTTCTAAAACCTTTATACTTATCAAAAGCTTACATGAATATAATACATGTTCCTAAACAAACCTTAAGGGTCGTTTGCCCGGTTTATGGATCTAGGGCGTTTTGGTCAACATTAGTCCCTCCTTTTACGACGCAGGACTTTTAACAACTATCTGACCAAAATCACACGTTTAACTATAATCTTATTTACGCGTACCTGGCTCGGGTCATAGCATTGAGCCGTTTAAATACCTTTCACTATTTATTACTAGATAATAGCGATGCGAACCTTATCTTATTCCCTGTGATCACAAAACTCAACAAGCGATCATTAATTATATTGTCCAATGGTGTTAACAACACCAATCGACCCGTTTACTTGAAACAACCATTTATCCTTATGAGTTGTTATTTAATTACCATCTCACCTCTTTGACCTATTCCGGTTTATTACGTGAGTTCATATTACTTAAAAATCGTTTCTTATTTTGTTTGACCCGTTATGACTCACGCCATGTGGTGTCTTTTCAAATCTCTTTATCTATCCGTCAACTCATGTCCGGGTTACTATTTTACCACTTTTACCCGTCACGGTTGTACCATCATGTCATATTTCAAAATTCCTCATTTGTTCATCTTCACATGACTAATTTACCGTTTTACCCTTTTTACCATAAATTATGGTTTCTCACCTTTTCACTTGTTCCGACGCATAGTATTTCACGTCGGAACATCATATTTCAATTATGAAATTTCATTTTCGTTTTTTTATATATCCAATACACACAAGTAGGTATTCTATAAAAAGGTGTAAGCTTTACTTACCTTGCATCCGATTATGCTCTTTTCCCGCATACTCGATCCGTTTGACCCGCTTCTTTTCCAAGCCTCCACCTAGCTTGTCAAGCGTCAAACTATCATATAATATTCACAAGGTGGTTAGGTTAGTCGTTCTAGATCATAACCTTTACGCCTTGTGAACCCTTATACTACTTTTCTTACCGAACTCTATCATAGGTCGGTTTGACTTTTAAAAAGTCAAGCCACCTTATAACATATGAGATTGAACACCTAGGTTTGACAAACTCATGTTGGCATTCCACCATTCTCTCGGTAAGCACTATTCTTAGGCCATCATTTTAGCTAATCTTCCATGCTATTTTAACACTAAGTTAACTTAGCTCTCGATTATTAAAGACACTTTATTCCTTCATTACGCAAAACCTAAGGGTTTTCATCTATAAGTGAGACCCGTTTCATCATGTTATTAGGCATTCCTCCGGATACCTAATCTAATCAAGTTCTACATACAACCGAGTAGACGCACGATTTCACTTAGGCATTTTAACAAACACCTTGCGAGTAAGATTTTTATACATCTTTTGTCTAGTTCATGCCTAACATTTTAACCAAGTTTCAATCATCAAAATCAAGTCCTTATGTCTAACATTCATAAACAATATCAAGACTCACATCATAACATAAGTTTTTCTCAATCTAACATTCAAATTCATGTGTTCATTACATTGTTATAAAAACCTACTTAAACATATATGGGTGTTCATCAAATTCCTAGTTTTTAACACTAATACATCAAGTTTTCAACTAGGGTTTGTTCCTAAACATGGATTCAACCCAATATCATTCATACATACAACATGCATCACAAAATTTAGATTTATGATTTTTCATCATAGAATCATAACTTCACTAAACATGAAATTTTAACATACCTTGTGATCCCCTATCTCGAGTGATCACTAATTTCAGCTTGGTATTGATTTTGATCCGATTTTCTTCTTGAGTTTGAGGGACTTCATGAAGTCTAGGGTTTTGAGAAGAGCTCTATTGGCTCTGTGGAAACTCACGACCAGAACACACACTTTAGTGTGTGTTTTGGTGTTTTTTTATTAAATTAAAACCAATCTTAATTCTTTGTCAACTTTAGTCCCTCCACTTAATCGAGTTTTATAAAAGGGTTACTTATTCAAGTTTCTTAATTATTTTAACAACACTTATTTAACTAGGTTGATATTCCTAGCTACTTAGTGGGTTCGGGGAATTTATGACCTGTTTTTATTTTAAGTCCCGTTAACCCGAGCTTCTTATAAACTTTGTTTTCTCAAAGCGTTTATTCTATATTTGATTAAATAGATTTATTTATTTAAATCCTAATAGTCATCGGGTTAATTTTACCACTAACGGTATTTTTACCCATTCATTATTATTAGCTTGGTTTAATTACCAATCCCGTTTTTCGGGGTGTTACAAGTCTTCCCCCCTTAAAGAAGTTTCGTCCCCGAAACCTTTCTCACTCTTTTCACTTATCCCACGCTAATTCTGAAATGATAAGCGCTTTTATTATGTTTTAATTGCCATTTTGACCTTAAATGGTCTTTACGACTAGACTTATTAGTCATCGGCTACTTTATGCCCCGTCATTCGGTATATCAATTGCCATTCCCGGCCTTATATGAGTTTATGCTCTCCTATTGCGTAACTCACGTTACCATGCGATTATATTCTATATTACTTTTCTTGACCATGATCGCATCACGTCATGTTTAAGTTTATATCGCCCTTTCTTTATCGAAAATTTTTCTTTCGAAAGTATCGTCCGACACCTATTGGTGTTAAAATCGATATCCATTAATATTTACCTTTTTCTAATCTCTCTCATAATATTCATATTCGTTAAACCGTTGTTTCTTACGAAAACTGAATTTTAGTTTAACGTTTTTTTAACTTATGTCGATTACTCATATCGAGGAATTGACGATCAAGAATTTATTCCTTCCCGTTATTATTTTATGCGGGAGTCGTAATTAGTTCCCACGCTTTACCCAAGTGACCCGTAGATTCTTTCACTTAGCATTGTAGGCTATTTCTATAGGTCTTCACTCCCTTTTGGCGAGACCCTTATAGTTCATTTCTTTTATTCATGACCCGAGGGTCATTCGGTCTCGTAGACCTTCACACTGTTTACTACCAAGGGTTTTGGTGATCCCGTAGATCAATTCCCTTACTTATTTCGTTCTAAAAATATACTTTCGGTGTCAAGGCACCCTTTTTAAGTTTAGCAATCATTCATTTTCATTCTTGAATTTTACTGACCTGGACCATAGTCTAAGGCTACATTCGTTTTATTTTGGACTAATCTTCCGACTTATGACTTCTCATGTCGTTTACACGTCGATCTGTTCTTCGCTTACCGTTACCCGGTTCATACATATATTTCTTTACAACCCGTTACCCGGGTCTTTATCTTTATGTTTTTAACACTCTTGTTTTACGAGTTTGCGTTTTTCCTTTCTATATTCTTTCACGACCCATCACATAGGTTCATTAATATTTCGCGCTTCCATTATTCGGTCTGCGCTTACTTGCACTATCAAGTATTTATGCTTTATTTGGCCAGTTTGACATGTTCGTGTGAAATCCATCACTAATGACGGTCGAACTTCATTCTTTATTAGCTCGTTCAACCTCGAAATAGCTGAATATCACTAACAAAATTCGGTTTTGAGAAATTTTATTATTCTCTTAGTCATAACTCATAATCCAAGTCTTTTGACTTTCTATTCCGTGTTCCTGTCTCTTGGTTTACGCATATTCTCAAAATCCTACCCATCTATCGGGTATTTTTACCGAAGTCATCATGAAAGCAACCATTCTGGTATGCATTTAGACTTCGTTTTATTTTATTTGGTCATCCTAGCGAAATCCATTGCTTTTATTCAATCAAGTCCCTTATTCTTGATTCAATCTGTTTGGCTTGTCCGCGTGAGTTTCATCACTTATGACAGTCAAACTTTATTTCCTATGCCTTAGCATTCTCATTTGTCGGTTTGTATTTACATTTACTTTGATCCTTGTCCCTTCCCCCGGGCTCGTCATACGCTTCCGTTACCCGGCTTGCGTTTACATTTATTATCAAATATTTTACTTATTTGATCCGTTTTGGGTACCTTTTTAATTTGTCCCATTCACCTCATCTTTACCACATCGGACATAAATGTGTCCATTATAAGAAGTTCACGGTATCATGTGTTCACTACTTACTTGGCCAGAGTAAGCGATCAACACATGGTACACATGACCTTTTTATAGTTTTCACATCACGCCCCATGTAAGTAACACCTCTATTTGTTTCCATATTCATGATTTCAATCGGTAAAACTTTATTTAATTGTTATTTAACAATCATTAGTTTTACCCATTTTATTCTTGACCATCTAAAATGTTTTCCTTTTATCAAACTGTTATAGCATGACATTCGTTAATGTGATCGCTACTTTTCTCAATAGTATTTATATTGAGAATACTTAGTTGGATGATTACCTCCGTCCAGGTTTGTATATAAACTAAGTCGGTTATTGTCTTGTTATTCACAATCATGAATAACATTTATTTCTGCTTATTTTCTCTTGGAAAATATCTTCCTGGATAGGTATCCTATTCAGGTTTTTCCAAGTTTTATCTTACATATGTAACAATCAGTCTCTACGTATTTGTTGCATATTACTATTTGTGCAATAAAATTTTAAACGTGCACCTGGTAAATGCTTGCCCTTACGGGCTTTCCTTGCCATTAACCTTATTCGTGATCGTTACGCGATTTAGGTCCTTAGTAAGCATGCTCTACTTGTCACTTCGGACCGTTCCTCCGTCATATTCGCAATTTGTTAAACTCTCGCCATCTTCAGAAGCGAGTGTCCTTCAATTAAATCATTTACAAAGATTGGTAATGTCGACATCAATAAACACATGTACTATAATACAAGGCTTTCTACTATACATGTCAACACACGTAATTTCGTTATCTATATCAACCCTTTATCAATTTAATTAGGGTAACGTGTATTGCACGATAACCCTATGTGTTGTTTACAACACTTTATTATGATAAATCGTTATTATAATTATAACTTACCGAATTATGCGATCAAGTTTCGAACCGAACACTTTACTCTTTAACCCCTTGAGCTCTGATTACCAACTTGTAAGACCCTTACTTCTATTTAGCAATTTTCATATTGGTTTCGAGTATAAATGTGTATTTACGATTAAACATACATTTGAAAAATGCGGGTTTATTAAAACATTTAAGAATTTAAAACTTTTCAACATCATATATCTAGTTCGTCGTTTAAAGATGACGACGACGCATGGTGCGTGAAGGGGTATGGTCCCAAAAACCTTGCTCCAATCAAGGGAACCATACCCACTATTAACTGCCAAGAAATGTAACGCCTCGTATTTCCGCAAATCTGTACCTTTAGGAAATACGTATCGTTTCACTATATTTATTTATTCATCTATTTATTATCATTATTATTAATGTTTATCTATTTATTTATTATTATTATTGTTATATTTTTTATAATAATAACAATAAATAAATAATAATAATAATAACAACAACAACGATAATAATAAAAGAAATATTACGACATTTAACAAAGTTCGGGTGTGAAATCGGATCCTAAAAACGTAAATTGGTCGTCTCAAATACAAGAACCGGACTCGTGGGCTTTGGGCCCAAGACACAACCTAAACCTAACCCTAAACCTAATTAAAACTAAACACTAAACACACACCTCACGCTCTCATCAGCCGCACCCGTACACACACACAACACTCACGCACACACCTTGCTCTCTCACTCACTCACATCTTCGGTCACCGGAGAAGAATTCCGGCGACGCACAACCCCCCCACCTCCGGCGAACGACCTCACCACAACCACTCACCACATTCCTTCCCTCCCTCTCTCTCGTTGATAACCAGCCGGCCGACCACCACCACTCGGTGGCGGCCCATGACCACTGCAACAACAACACCACAGGCGTCGATCCTGTGGTGGTTGACCGGGTGTTATAACGCGAAAACCGGCGAGGCCGGTGACGGAGATGGAAGCCGCAGACGGCAGAAGCAGAACCTGCAACAGGTAGCGACACGGGTCTCCGGCAGGTTCATCACAAATCAGCCCGTCTAGTCTTGTTTCAGATTGTTTTGGGCTCGGTTCAGGTTTCCGGTTGACTCGGCTCAGACTCAGATGACCCGATTCAGCTCATTGTCGTTTCAGTCCCGTTTCAGCGGATCGTCCTGGTTCAGGTACAGGTTGAATTAATTCAATTCAGTTTCAGTTTGATCTCGGTTCGGTCAGTTTCCTTGTGTCGGGTCTCGTGTCGGGTCAAAGTCAGTCAACACGACCAAACCAGTAACTCAGTTAAGTCATATGTCGGGTTTGGGTCAGCAAGTTAAACGTAAGACTCGGTAAATAAATGTCGCGATTATCGGTTATGTTTTTATGAAAATATGTATATATATATGGTTTAAAATGTATAACTGAACCGAGTACTAAGCGAGGTATTATTTTATATAGGCGTATAAATGTCGGAATTGATAAGACGAAATGTGGGTTTTGATTAGAATTTGTAAGTTATAAATTATCCGTTAAAAACTTTTGAGCTTGAAGTAAAACGATACGATTATTAACGATGATGCCCTCATGTTTGTTAAACGTTTTAATTGCGGGACCGAACATAACTCATATATGTACTTATATACTGATGTTGCGTTGTGCATTGTTGCTTTTTGACAAATTTTATCGATAAATCACATTGTCGGGATCGTCCAATAAACAGAGGAAACTCTGCCCGATTTTCTTCAGAATCCGAAACCAAAATCATGTAAAATTATGAAATCAAACGTATCGAATATGAATATATTTTTTATATATAAAAAACAAATATAAGGCATATTTATTTTTTTAACAACACTACTGTAACATTCGTCTTCCTATGCGAGGTACCCTCGGTATCTACCATTCAACCTTCACCACTTTACTGATTTGTCAGAAGAAGTTTCGCAAATGTGAGCATACTCGACCCCTTTTTACACTTTAACGCATTTTGGGGTGCA
Organism: Scalesia atractyloides; assembly: GCA_947069175.1. NCBI lineage: Eukaryota > Viridiplantae > Streptophyta > Magnoliopsida > Asterales > Asteraceae > Scalesia > Scalesia atractyloides. Next base: position 95,128,421 of record CAMTDV010000005.1, on the reverse strand, counting down.
ACATGTACAAATTAACAAATTTATATTATACGATACTAAATATGTTCAAATTATCAAACGTATTACCAGTTATGCGTAAGTGAGTTATACGTGTTAGTTCAAATTCATCTATTTCATGCTATTTGTTATGCTTGAGCTGTTTACGCTTATTTGTCTCAACTTGTATTCACATGTTATTATTATGCATAAGATGCCATGTATGCTAGATAAAGAATTCAGTTATATGCTATCGTTATGCGAAAGTCGTCTACATATATGTTGTCGTGATTAAAACAAAGTTTTATACTTATAATTATTTTCAAACTTGTATGCTCGCCAATACTTTTGTATTGATCCATGATTTTAATACATGTTGCAGGATTGCTGATGATGCAAGGAATCTAGTAGGATTGCCTAGAAACGCATTAAAATTTCTAAATACTTTTGTAGCGTATTTTATGTCAACATGTTGTATTTGTTTCGAAACCATGTATGAATTGTTATTAATGAAATGAAAGTGTATTCTTTTTTTTGTGACATGATTAAATTTCGTATTATCTGATTTAAAGCGATGTAAAATGTAATTATTAAACACTCGACACAAATAGCGTTACGAAGCTTCTAGCAATCTCGTTTTCGTCTCATCCCGATGTTTCCGCCATCGGTTGGGGTGTGACAGATTGGTATCAGAGCCATAACTATAGGGAATTAGGTAGAATTGCCATGTTCGACCTAGTCTATAGTTTAAGTACCATCCTCTTGACCATTTGTGATACTTGTCTAAATTTTATTCTTTCTATCATGCTTCTCCCCCTTTGGTTTTAAAACTTACAATATGTCTTTCCTAAGACACGACACAATGCAGATTCTTGAGAATATTCTTATTCCACAATCGAAATAACTCATCAAAACAGGGGTGATTCCCGCCACTGTGACGAACTTCAATCCACTTTACATGTTATTTTACGCGAATTTCCAACATCAAGTCAGGAGTGGTATCCATATCTTGATGCGAATCACTTTTCATAATCTAGTGGATTTTTATTGACGATTCGAGATTATATCTTGATACGTTCAATAAATCACAATTTGGGGACGAAATTGTCAAGCCAGGATTAACATCCACACCTTGATGACTGGTCCCGCTCTTTAATTTTTCAATCTGACCGAAGTTTCGTATTTTCAATCAAGTTAGGGACATGTATTAACTGGAAGGGTAAAATACCGTTAATCGCTTGGCGCATTAAAATTTCTAAATACTTTTGTATCGTATTTTATGTCAACATGTTGTATTTGTTTCGAAACCATGTATTAACTGTTATTAATGAAATGAAATTGTATTCTTTTTTTGTGACATGATTAAATTTCGTATTATCTGATTTAAAGCGATGTAAAATGTAATTATTAAACACTCGACACAAATAGCGTTATGAAGTTTCTAGCAATCTCGTTTCATCTCATCCCGATGTTTCCGCCATCGGTTGGGGTGTGACAAGAAAACCTTGCGCAGGCTTCTCTGCCAAAGAAAGACTCACTAAAACTCTGCGCCAGGTACCCAAAGAAGGAAAAGATCATTTAACTACCTTGCGCGGGGCTGCGCAAGGTTCAAAGTTAATCTTGATTAATTTCCTTGGGTAATACTTCATTCATAAACCTTGCGCAGACACTTGTACCAAAACAAGAACTCCGGAAACGTTACGCTAAACAACAAAGAAGGAAAAAGATCATTTAACTACTTTGCACCGCTTGCGCAAGGAAACAGTTAATCCTGAAAGACTTTTCCTTAGCAGAAATCCCTGTTTACAAGAAATGGTACGAAGGCAAAAGGAATATTTTCTGTTATAACAGAATGCATACGTGGCAGTGGTCCTGCAGGTCACAGCTGTATAAATGTTCTAGAAGCATTTATTGCCAATCGTGCAAAGCCACTATTCGGTTATAACCGAATGACATGTGGCAGCATCTAAGGAGATCACGGTGATAGCATGCTCACATCCATAAAATATAGTGATCTCATGACGACACGTGGCATCTCCCTAGCCTTAGATGAGCTCACGATCCGTGTGCACTAACGGACAGTCAAGACTTCACAGAGCAGTGAAAGATTCCATTTAGTTTTCCATCTCTCATTTTGGTGCCCAAACTCTGGCTATAAATAAGTAAATTGGGGTTCAAGGAAAAGGTATTCACTCTCACTTACTCTCTCTCTTACTTTACTTTACTTCCGACTACCTGTACTTATTCTCACGCCTGAGGGTGGTCACGGGGAACCCCCCTTCTCCCCGTGGTGAGGCTGACGGTGTTCTTTTTTGCAGGATCAGTCGAAGTATCCTTCCCGAAACCAAATGAAGGATTAACACCTTTATGCAGAGCCCGATCCATAGATCTACTCAGATTCCTATCTGGTTGATCTAGGGTTTCTTCATTGGCGCCCACCGTGGGGATCGACAATGGACCCCCTTAACGAAGTCTCCTGCGGAAGTCTTGAGTACTGAGAATTATCAATTTAAACAACCTAAGCCCATGAAGAACAAAAAGGGTCAAGACCTAAACCTCTTCTGTGATTTCCACAAAGTCACAGGGTATACAACTGACAATTGCATTAACCTGCGCACGGAAATCGAAAAGGCTTTGAAAAGTGATAAGTGGACACACTTGGTGCAATCAGTTCGAAAAGAGGTCAGGCATGAGGGGCAAGTAATAAGAAAATGAAACAATTTGACATGATTCAAGGAGGCTCGTCGCGCAAGTGCAACTTTCAAAGATTCCGAAAAGAGAAATGGCGTGAGCAGCAAGTGATATTTCCTGTGGTTCCAGGTGGACCTTAGGAAGAAAGACCCGTGGTAATTATAGGTATCTTTGGCCATTACCAGACCGACTATATGTTCATTGATCCAGGAAGTTCTATGGACATCATATACAAGCAATGTTTCAAGCAGTTAGACCCAGAAGATAAGGCACGCCTGAACCAGTTGACTTCCCGTTAACTGGATTCTGCAATGAGGCTGTCTTCCTCTTGGACAAATAGTTTTTCCCGTGATTCTTTCAGACGGTAAGAATTCACGAACTATTCATGTAAACTTCATGGTAATGCCAGCAACATCTCGTCACGATGTTTTATTAGGGCGTCGAGCGCAGCGAGATTTCAGTAAGGTCACGTCTGAGCTCACGCTGCATGTGGTTTCCCATGAAGAACAAAAAGGGTCAAGACCCAAACCTCTTCTATGATTTCCACAAAGTCACAGGGTATACAACTGACAATTGCATTAACCTGCGCATGGAAATCGAAAAGGCTTTGAAAAGTGATAAGTGGACACACTTGGTGCAATCAGTTCGAAAAGAGGTCAGGCAACTCATGCACGGAGATGAGGGGCCAAGTAATAAGAAAATGAAACAATTTGACATGATTCAAGGAGGCTCATCGCGCAAGTGCAACTTTCAAAGATTCCGAGAAGAGAAATGGCGTGAGCAGCAAGTGATATTTCCTGTGGTTCCAGGTGGACCTTAGGAAGAAAGACCCGTGGTAATTATAGGTTTCTTTGGCCATTACCAGACCGACTATATGTTCATTGATCCAGGAAGTTCTATGGACATCATATACAAGCAATGTTTCAAGCAGTTAGACCCAGAAGATAAGGCACGCCTGAACCATTTGACTTCCCGTTAACTGGATTCTGCAATGAGGCTGTCTTTCCTCTTGGACAAATAGTTTTTCCCGTGATTCTTTCAGATGGTAAGAATTCATGAACTATTCAAGTAAACTTCATGGTAATGCCAGCAACAACTCGTCACGACGTTTTATTAGGGCGTCGAGCGCAGCGAGATTTCAGCAAGGTCACGTCTGAGCTCACGCTGCATGTGGTTTCCCAACTGGAATAGCTATCATTTTCGCTCGAAAAGAGATTATGTTCATTGAAGAACCAGTAGTTAAGGCTGCTAAAACAACATCACCAAATGAACCTGAGAAATGGGTTCTGAACAACAAGTATCCAAAGCAACCAATTATTCTTGGTCCTGCAATTTCTATTGCAATTCGTGCAAAACTCAAAACCTTGTTGTTTCAAAATATGGATATCTTTGCATGAACACCTGCAGACATGATAGGGGTTCCGCGCAACGTTGCAGAGCGTTGCTTAAATGTCTTCCCATCAGCAGAACCAGTAGTTCAGAAAAAGCGCAGCTTGGGAAATGAAAAAACGGAAGCTATGAACGAGCAAGTTGCTGAATTGCTTAAAGCTGGTATCCTCCGCGAATTCAAGTATTAAAATTGGGTAGCGAACCCCGTTATGGTCAAAAAACATAATGGCGGATGGCGCATGTGTGTCGATTTTAATGATTTAAACAAAGCATGTCCCAAAGATTGTTATTTGCTTCCAGAAATTGACAAAAAAGTGGATTCATTAGCATCATTTCGTTGGAAATGTTTTCTCGACTGTTACAAAGGGTACCATCAAGTGCTGATGAAACAAGAGGATGAAGACAAAACGGCTTTCCGCACAGAAAAAAGGTATTTTTTGTTATACAAAAATGCATTTTGGGCTCCGCAATGCGGGAGCAACGTATCAGCGACTTATGGATTCCGTTTTTGGAGATGACATCAGGAAAACTATTGAGGTGTATATTGATGATCTAGTCATCATGAGCAATACAGAAAAAACGATGTTAGAAAACATTCAGAAAACTTTTGATTCTTTACGAAGTGTGAACTTGAAATTAAACCCAAGCAAGTGCTCTTTTGGCATGGAAGAGGGCAAGTTTCTCGGTTTCATCGTCACAAAGAATGGGTTTAAAGTCAATCCAGAAAAAGTTGAAGCAATTAAAAGTTTGACATCTCCTGATGCATAAAGGAGATGCAGAGATTGGCGGGGCGATTAGCTGCTCTCAATCGTTTTCTTACGAACCATGCGGCAAAATCTTATTCTTTCATCCGTACTTTGCGCAACTGTGTGAAAAAGGAAAATTTTCAATGGACATCAGAGGCGGAGAAAGCTTTCCAAGACATGAAGGATTGCTTGATTCAGTTACCAACTTTGATAGCCCCACGCAACAAAGAACCTCTGATTCTATATCTTGCTGCATCTGAATTAGCAGTCGGAGTAGTGTTGCTTGTCGAACGAGAAGGTGTTCAAACGCCTATTTATTACATCAGCAAAATGCTAAATGACCCGGAATCTCAATACTTAATGATGGAAAAACTGGTACTTGCGCTTGTTCACGCGTCGCGCAGGCTTCGCAGGTACTTCTCAGGGCATGTCATTAATGTCTTGACAAATTACCATCTTGGTCAAATTCTTTCGAAACTAGACGTCTCAGGACGATTAGCCAAATGGGCTATTGAACTAGGCGGTCACAATATTATCTACAAGCCAAGACCAGCAGTTAAAGGGCAAATCCTTGCCCATTTTATAGCCGAAGTTCCAGCAGATAAAGCGCAAGAGTGCGAAGAAATTCAAAATCCAGTCCCAATTACGGATGACAGAGAATGGCTATTGCATACTGATGGCGCATCTAATAGTGACGGAGCAAGCGCAGGCCTTCGGTTGGTCAACCCAGATAACCAATAATTCACTTATGTTATACGCCTAGATTTCAAAAGCACAAATAATGAGGCCGAGTATGAAGCATTTCTGGCAGGGTTGCGCCTTGCTATAAGAATGGGCGCGACAGCGCATGTTGATTCCCGACTGGTAGCCGAACAAATCAACGGCACCTATGACGCGCGCGACGATGTTATGGCATTATATCTGGAACAAGCCAAATCTTTAATCAGTCAATTCCGACAGTTTAAAGTTATACATGTCAACATAAGTGAAAACAAACACGATGATGCTCTAAGCAAACTTGCAGCCATGAGCTTTCAGCATTTAGCAAAGGAAGTTAGGATTGAAGTTCTACAAAATCCATCTGTCCCGCTAAAACAAGTCACCATGGTCGAAATGGGGAATCCATCCTGGATGTCTCCAATCATCTTGTTTTTACAACATGGCCAACTTCCTGACAACAAAGCACAGGCACGAAAGATCGATGCAAAGCTTTAAACTACGAAATGGCAGATGGTATTCTGTATCGCAAGTCGTACATGGGCCCTTTATTGAGATGTGTCGATAAGAACGATGCGCAGTATCTGATCCGAGAAATCCATGAAGGATTGTGTGGCATACGTTCGGGGCCACGCATTGTCATTGCAAAAGGTGATGAGTGCAGGTTATTATTGGCCCGGGATGTACGTAGATGCTATGGACACGTTGCGCAAGTGAATGGCTTGTCAAAGACATGCACCCAAAACGTTGCGCCCCAAAAATCCATTGGTCCTAGTTACAACAGCATGGCCGTTTCAACAATGGGCCATCGATTTGGTGGGGCCCTTTCCTGATGCGCCAGGCGCAGTAAAATTCATCGTTGTTGCTGTCGACTACTTCACAAAGTGGGTTGAAGCAAAACCATTAGCCTCGACAACAGCCATGGTAATCCGCAAATTTATCTGGGAGCATATCATTTGTCATTTCGGATTACCCATGCGCATCGTTACAGATAATGGTCCCAATTTAGCATCCGAAGATCTGCAAAAGTGGATGCAGGATATGCAGATTGAACATGGTTTGTCATTTCTTAAACAATTTCTCTTTTGTCGGGGAACCGTTTAGGTCCTCTTTGTAGCCCTTGATGGCTGTTGAACAATTCGAAGGTGTTATGGCCCATAAGGCCTTTGACAATGGTAGGATTTGGTGGCCCTTAAGGCCTTGACATGGTTGTGGAACTTTTGGCCTTAAGGCCTTAAGATGGTTTAATGGCTCTAGGAGCCTTTGAATGTTATGACTAATTATCTTAACCTACTGTTTGCCATGTTATCTTGTTTGTGCATTTGTGTATGTCTTTGTTTATGATGTATCCTTTGTCAATAATTCTTTAAAGGTTAGTGCTGCAGTCACTTATCCTTAAAGTATTTCTGTCAAAAGATTCATGCTTTATCCTATCTTTGACATATTTTGATGTCTTTGTGGTTTCGTAAGCTTGTTATAAAAGCTTAAGGAACATTTGATGTAGGCTGTTCAAACCCTTCTATGAGACAATGTTTTTTTTTTAAATTTAGTTAAATCTCATGGAGTTGGATTGATCTAGGAACTCACCTCTTATATAGGTCGATTCAACCCTTGAACCTATTGAGCGATATGGCCTGGGAGCTCATCCCGTTACATGACCCTTGCCATGGAGTTTATTGCTAGGTTCTCAACCTGATTTATAGGATAAAAAGACAAGTGTTGGTTCAAAATAATTCATTCGTTCATAGCAAATTGCTTTCATTACAAATGCAAGATGAAGCAAGTCATAGGTGTTTCATGGAACATTTGTCTAAGTGTAGAACCCTTTTAAGGTTTTTGCCATTCCAATGATGAGCGAGCTTATTGCCTTATGAGTTGGCCAGCTTATATGATCCCCTCTTGTGGGCTTCGAGAACAGTGTAGGGCCCCTCCCATTTAGGCCCCAGCTTGCCTTGGTTCTCTTTCTTGCTTGCTTTGTTGTTCCGGAGAACCAGGTCTCCCGGCTTGAAGCGTTCGTTCTTGACTTTGACGTTGTAGTAAGTTTCCATCTTTTGTTTGTACCTAGCTTCTTTTATTGATGCCAGGTCTCGTGCTTCTTCCAAAAGTTCCAAGTTTAACATTGTTTCAATTTATTTTCTTCAAGGTTGATGCAGGATGTGCGTTTGGTGGTTACCCCAATCTCAGCAGGAATGACAGCCTCAGATCCAAATATGAGACTATATGGGGTTCTTTTATGGCTTGTTTTTCAATGGTACGAATTGCCTACATGACATTCGAGAGCTCTTCAAGCCAATTTTTATCGTGTTTCCCAAGCCTTTCCTTAATGCCCTCGACTACACTTCTGTTCATCCTTTCAACCTATCCATTGGACTGGGGATATGCAACGGAGCTGAATATTTGTGTGATTTTGAACTCTTTGCACCAGGAGCTAAAAGGCTTTTCAGCAAATTGTTTGTCATTATCAGTGATGAGGATCCCTTGAAGCCCAAAGTGGCAAATGATATTCTCCCAAACAAAGTTAATGATTTGTTTCCCGGTGATTTTGGCAAGTGGTTTAACTTCAGGCCACTTCGTGAAATAATCAACCGCTACAAGAAGAAACTTGACCCCCCTTTAGTTGGTGGGAATGGACCAACAATGTCCATTCCCCATTTGTGGAAGGGCCAGGCTGAAGTGATAGGAACTAAATCATGTTTTGGGCTCTTTGGCACTGGTGCATGTAGCTGACAGGGTTCACACCTTCGAAGCTATTCAGTGGTGTCTCAATGATCTTGGGCCACAATGAGCTCCACTTATACCTTTGTGAACTTCTTTGATCAGATACTGGCTTTGATCAGGGCCGACACAACGAAGCAATGGTGCAAGATATCCTTTTTTGTAAAGGATTTCTCCTTGTAGCACATATTGCCTGGACTTGATTCGAACCCTTTCAGCCTCCGTCTGGTCTTCAGGCAATTCACCATTCTTGAGGAATTTGATAAGTGGAGTCATCCAACTTGGTCCTCCTTAGTGATTACATCTTGAATTTCTAGTTCTTGGATGGATGGCGCTTTCAATACTTCGACCAAAACTTTTTTGGTCAAGTGAGCAAAGGTGAGGGATGCTAGTTTGCTTAATGCATCATCTCTTTTGTTTTATGATCTGGGGACTTGACTAATAGCACATGTCTGGAATGTGTTCATCAATTCTTTTGCCTTTTCCCGATACTTTTTCATGTTTGGTTCTTTGGCTATGTAGCTGTCATTGACTTGGCTTGAAACCAGAAGTGAGTCGGTGAAGACTTGAAGTTTTTGAGCTCCCATTTCTTTGGCTATCTTGAGCGCATCAATGAGCGCTTCATACTCAGCTTCATTGTTGGTTGTCTAAAATTCAAACCGGAGAGCGTATGTAAATTCTAACCCTTCAGGGTTGATCAAAACTAGCCCTGCTCCTGACCCTTCGATGCTGGAAGCTCCGTCAGTAAAAAGATTCCCGGCTTCAGGGTCAGAAGGTTCAGCAGTTGTCGTGTTTACTTCAGTTGTGGCTTCCTTAGGGATTTCCACAATGAAATCGGCCAATATTTGGGCTTTAATAGCTTTTCTTGGAACATAGGTGATTTTGTGTTCACCTAGTTCCACAACCCACTTGGCTAATCTTCCTGAATTTTTGGGTTTTTCAAGCACACTTTTGATAGGCTGGCCAGTGACCACTTGAATGGGGTGTGCTTGAAAATACCTTCGGAGCTTTCTGTCCATTTGCACTAAAGCTAGAGCAAGTTTCTCCAAAAGTGGATACTTAATCTCTGCCAACTTTAATGTTTTACTGAAGTAATAAACGGGTGCCTGAACCGTGTCTCGTTCGATGGTTAGGACCACGCTTATAGCTTCTTCAGCAATGGAGAGATAGACAGATATTGTTTCTCCAGCTTCTAGTGCTGCAATGGTTGGTAATGAAGCCATGTGTTGCTTCAACTGGTTGAAAGCTTCTTCTGCTTCCTCGGTCCAGCGGAAATCTTTCTTGTTTGCACACCCTTTAAGGGTTCCGAAGAAAGGTAAAGATTTCTCTGCCAGTTTGGACATGAAACGTTTTAAGGCTGCAAGCTTTCCGTTCAGGCTTTCAACCTCCTTCTTGCTTTGGGGAGACTTCATTTCAAGAACAGCCCTGACCTTGTTAGGATTGGCTTTAATGCTTTGTTTACCAACGATGTGACCTAAGAACTTTCCTTCTTCAAAACCAAACGGGCATTTGGCTGGATTAAGCTTCATGTTGATTTTCTTCAAGTTTTTGAAGGTTTCTTGTATATCATCTAGCATTTGGTTTTCCGTCTTGCTTTTGATCACCAAATCATCGACGCAAGCTTCCATATTTCGGCCAATTTGATTAGTAAATGTCTTATCGACCAGCCGTTGGTAGGTAGCACCTGCATTTTACAAGCCGAAGGGCATTTTTCTATAGCAAAAAATATCTTTGTCAGTATGAAAGGCTTTTTTTTCTTCGTCTTGTTCTTTCATTTGAATTTGGTGATAGCCCTTGTAGGCATCTAGAAAACACTTGTAGTTGAAGCCTGTAAGCGAGTCAACCTTGAGGTCTAACTTGGGCAAAGGATAACAATCTTTAGGACATGCCCAATTGAGGTCTTTGAAGTCAATGCACATCCTCCAGGACTCATCAGGCTTTCGGACCATCACCGGGTTGGCTATCCAAGACTGGTATTTAACCTCTTGAAGGATCCCTGCTTGAACCAATTTTTCAATCTCTTGGTAGGCTGCCAGGCTTCTGCTCCGTTTCTTTTGGACTATTGGCTTGACATGGCGTTGGATCCGAAGTTCATGCTCAATAAACTCTCGTGGGATACCAGTCATGTCTTCGGGACACCAGGCAAATACATCCTTATTTTCAAGAAGCAGCTTCTTGAGTCGAGTGAGAATGAGCTCGGGCAAGTCAGTGTTAATCCTTACCCTTTGTTCAGGGTATTGTGGTTGATGCTGAATCCCTGTTTATCTTCTTCAAGATTTTGAGGCTTCTGCCCTTCAACCATAAGAGCTTCGTTGATAAGTCGAAGGGTTACAATCCCTCTTTTAGTAGGAAACTTGGTTGTTCCTTGACCGATACAAATTGACATACCAAACACACTTATCCCGGGTCTTCCAATGATGACATCATAATTGGAAGGAATGTTTACCACCACAAAGGTGAGTGGTTCAGTTTGTTTTAGATTTCCTTCACAAAAACAGACATCAAGGGTTATCTGGCCCAAAGGCTTGATGGGTACATCAGCAATACCTTTAATAGAGGACTCAGATTGTTGGAGCTTGGCACGTTCTTCCGGGCTGAGGAGGTTGAAATATTTTTCAAACATAATTTCCGTAGCAGCTCCCGTGTCAAGATAAGCCCCTGGTGTCTTGATGCTTCCAATTTTAGCTTCCACAACCAAAGGATCAGTGATCAGTTCACCCCTTGGTGGTGGGAAGCAAACACATTGTTGTTCCCACGTTTCCAATCTTGGCCGCTTATGGGAGGTTTCACCTTCAAAGCTTACCATGTTGACTTCCTTCTTTTTTCCCTCTGACATCTTGTCTTTGACCACTTTGACCAAATGGGCTAGCTCACCTGACTTCACAGCTTCCTCAATTCTTTTCTTGAGCTGGAAGCAATCGTTTGTGTGGTGGCCTTTTTCTTCATGGAACTCACAAATTGCGTTGAGTTTTCGTTTTGTTTGCTTTTGGGTAAGGGTCTAGGAGGTCGAAAGCTATGCTTTACTTCTTCCGTGGCTAATTTCTTGAGGGGTTTTTGTTAACGCTGTGAAATTTATGGATTTCTCCTTGCTTGGAGGGTTCCGAGGTTCAGACCTTCGGTGGTCTGAATGCCTGGAATTTCTGTCATAAGAACTGAAATTACCTTTCTTTCGGCCGGGACTGTGATTTCACCAACTTGAACCCCTCTTTCGTTGTTCTTTTATGTCGACAGCTTCTTCCCCTCGAATGTGGGCTTCAGCCCTTTCGAGTGCTTCTTCAAGGGTTCTGGGCAGGCTTTTGTTAAAATCCCTAGTAAGGTACTTGGAATTTATGGCGTTCATGAATCCTGCAACCCTCAGTTTCTCGTCAGCACCAATATAGGTCAGCCCTTCTTTTTTGTATCTTTTGATGAAGTCTCGAAGGCTTTCATCATCTCGTTGCTTGATTTGGAAAATTACGGTGGCATCTTTGACATACCTTCGTTGTTGTGAGAAATTGGCCAATCGTCTAAGGTCATCAAAGGTTCGGATGCTTCGTTCCGGAAGATCATTGAACCATATACGAGCTGACCCTATGAGGGTTTGCATGAACATAAGGCAGCATTCTGCATTGGACCACTTCTCAATCCTAGCGGATCCTGTGAAGATTTGAAGGTGATCTTCAGGATCTTCAATACCGTCATAGGTTCTGATGTGTGAAGGCATTTTGATACGGGTTTGAAAATCATAATCAGCAATTTGTTGAGAAAAACAAGACAGGTTGCTGGGCTTGTAGGGTTTCGCTATGTCTTCTTCTGCCCTTGTGGTGTTAGTATTGCCACCTTGGTGAGTGGTTAACACTTGATTGATAAAGTTTTGCCATGGGAACTGAGCCATCATTTGTGCCATCATCTGAGGCATGAGGTTAAAGCCTTGAAGGCTTCCTGGTGTTGTTGAACAGCTCACGAGGTTGCTCATAACGGCACTTCAGGCTAAGGGCAGTGAAGCCATTGCTTGTTCCCAAGTTGTGGGAGCTGGAGGAGGAACACTTGAAACTTGTGTTTGCCAAAGTTGGTCAAGAGTGACCTCATGTCCAATAGGTGCACTTGTTGGCTGGGAGGTAAACAACGGGAAGGCTGTTGGATCAGGCCTTCCAAAAGTAAAGGGTGAAGGGTGGAGTGGCACCTGAGTGGTGCTTGGACCAACTTCAAGATAAGAAGTAACTGATCGTGAGTTACTGAAAGGGTTTTGTGGAGGACCAGGTGTAAGTGAAGGTTCAAGAACCTCATAATCCAGCCTTATCCTCACTCCTTTCTCTCTTTCTTGACTCACGTGTTGGTTTAAAAGAGACCTTAGTTGTAAAAATTTCCTTGCTACCCCTTCCAGGGTAAAATCTATACGTTCCAGAGCAGGTGTAGCACCGATTTGTGTGACGCAACACCTGATCTCGTGGGATCCGGCGTTTGAAAAGAAGTAAACTCCGGAAACGTAGTTCCCGTTGGAGTGTTACCGGGAGTAGAAAATGGTGTAGACATGGACGGTGAAAAACGACCAGAATTTGGCGTTGTAACCGTGTTGTTAGGCCTTTGATTAACTTCACCAGGAGATTCACTGTCTGACATGTTGAATCTTGGAGCTACACAACTGATTTTTCAGAAAAGCTAGCGGCATAGCCCTATGGTGGGCGCCACTTGTTGCTACAAGAGATATGGGATCAGTGGGTCTCCGGGGTAAAAGGGTTCAGAGTTTCAGTTAGCCTAACGCAGGTTGTGGGGTCCTCCCACGTTTAGCATTACGTGGGGTGGATCACTTGTTCTTGTTCTTATTGTTCTTAGTGTTAAGGATTGAATGAGGATTCAACCAAGAACTTTAGTTTGTGATAAAGTGTTATTTGAAGTGAAGAACAGCTTAAGCAGTAAGCAAAAGCTGAGGAGAGAAAGTGAACAAGGTGTGTTTTTGGAGGCCAGGAGGTGTTCCTTTTATAGGGGAGTGACGTCTCCAAAAGAGGAAACCTTTGACCTCGTGATCCTGAATGCAGTGGTGGCTTACCTATTTATGGGGGGTTTAAGGGATCGGACCTGCGGATAAAAGATTGTAACCTTTGTACATGCTCTGGCTGAGTATTGTTTGGGTAGTAGTACACGCAAAGGTTAACGTGACAAGGCCCTGTTGCATTCCTTTTGCTGGCTGAGACACTCCAGCGCTTTTGAACCTTTAAACCTTTCAACCCTTTAAGCTGTATTGTATCTTTAGTCATTTTATTATGCTTTATGCTTTCCTTTGGGCTACCCCCGTCATCAAACGACAAATTTGGATAAATTTGGATCATTGACGGATCACTGGAGTATCATCGTGCCATCAGCGGAACCACCCGATCATATCCATCTCCACTAGGAATAATGCCTTTATACCAATTCAGGAGGAAACTCAATAAATATGAAAAAACCCACCTTGTGGGAATCGAACCCAGGATCTATTGGTCCCAAAAGTGTTATCCCACCCCAAAATGTCACTAGGCTAACATGACAGAAGGGAAAGAGGGCATGACAGAAAAGAGAGAATACATAAAAAGGTTCAAATGAGAAATATGACGTGTTTTTTTTTATTGATTGGTTTTCTTGTGCACCTCATTCTACGTTTCATTGACTTTTTGTCGGTTGAATTCCTGCCTTCTTAACTAGCTCTACTTATGTGGCCTTTTTTACCGGTTATTTTTGCATGTCTACGTCTTTAAAAACTAAAAGTCAATGCCTAATTTGAAAAAAAAATATGCGTTTGGTGATTTTCCCTTATGGAACCCTATCCGGTTACATAAGTTATAACAAAAATACTTGTAAAGATTTGGTGACATAAATCAGTTTAGTCGGGTCTCTTAGATGATCTATATATATATTTGAAGATTACAATTTACAAGAGGAATCATGGTCTGTGTTATATACTATTATGAAAAGGCATGTCAGTTTGTTCTAAGGTGATTGTCATGATTCTTTGGTTAATCCACCCTAAGCGGTTCATCACACAACTAATTAATCTTGTAAACCACAGAGGTTGAGCTCATGATTTGATCCATGGACCTCCACTTTGTGATTCATGTCCCAAACCGAAATGATTTTATATTTTCAAACGTCTGAAACTTCCTCTGAGCGTCAGCTAATGTGGGGCTAGCTCACTTATATGCCTCTTAGAGGAGAGATCACGGATTCAAATCTAAGCAAAGAAGATTAATTTAGAATTATTAGTATAATAGAGTAGGAAGAAGCTTTAACTAAAAAAAATATGAGCGCCATATAAGTCTACATAACCATATTCCTAGATTAGATTGATCTTAAACTTACATATATCTTACCTATACCTGGATAGTGTGGACGTGTGGTCAAGATTACATTAACTCACCATTTACTTTCATTTATAAAAAAAAAATATGATACAATGAAAAAGTCACTACTTCTAATTAGATTACATTAACTCACCCGTGACTTTTATTTTCAAAAGTGGCGTCAAGATAAGCCTTTGCTTTCTAATTTTTTCTTAAACTTTGAACTTTATGTATAAGATTACCACACTCAGTAAGATTTTAATAACAGATTAGAGAATATTGGAGTTACCACTTAAAAAAACGATATTAACTGGAGTGATAAATACAAAAAAATGTTTTTAGCATAGAAACCGTATTAATGGAATCGATATATACTTAAACCGACCGTATTAATGGAATCAATATAACTTAAACCGGCCAACTATAAATATATCAAAAATTAGTTATAGGTTCAACTTTATCCATAAACAAACCGGACCGGTACATACTCACCCTATATATACTCATGTAACATTTTCTCTCCATCTTCGAACACATTTTTCACTAGGATTAATTAAGTTGTTGCTTAATAACATTACAAGTGAAAATATGAAGATCGCGGTACGAGAATCGACCATGGTGAGTCCAAAGGAGGAGATCCAAAGACGAACCTATGGTGCTCTAACCTCGACCTAATGGTCCCAAACGTCCACACGCAAACTGTCTACATGTATCGTCCCAATAGTGCTGCTAACTTCTTTGATACAAAACCAATGAAGCACGCTTTGAGCAAAGCTTTGGTCCCTTTTTACCCGGTGGGAGGCCGGTTAAAGGAAGACAAAAATGGTCGAATTGAGATTGATTGTCAAGGACAAGGCGTGTTGTTTGTGGAGGCGGAATCCGATGGTGTGATTGACGATTATGGTGATTTTGCACCTACACCCGAGCTCGCAAACTTGTTCCAACCGTAGATTACTCCCAAGGAATTGGATCATATCCGTTACTAGTCTTACAGGTAATTAAAAACATGTCCATGCATGCTCAAAGTCTTAGTTAATATGACTTCGATGTCGTGCCAATTTCCAAGTGCTAACCAATATTTTTATAGCTTATAAAATCGGTTGTTTACTGGTCGAATTATTATATATATAAAAGGTTGACCACTTAGCTACAGTGAATTTGACCATCTTTTTATTTTTGTTTTTTTCTTTTGAAAATTACCTCTTAAACTTTTAGCATTGATAGTAATACTCCCTCAATTTTCTAAAAAGTTTGTAAAACGTTATTTTGACCAACACTCGAGTTTTACATGTTTATTTTTATATGCATGACCAACATATTTTGTTCACTTGCCCATAACCTATTTGTCAACGAAGGTAGTTCAAAAGTATTCAAAAAGATCGGTTTTGATTTAGTTATGAGAATAGTTATAACTCAAATATACAAACATTTTTGCATGTAAATTTGAGCAGGTTACTCTTTTCAAATGTGGGGGAGTTTCCCTCGGAGTTGGGATGTACCATTATGTCTGCGATGGGACATCTGGCTGCACTTCATGAACACCTGGGCCGATATGGCTCGTGGTCTTGACCTCACCATACCTCCATTCATTGACCGAACCCTCCTTCGAGCTAGGGACCCACCACGACCAGTCTATGACAACATCGAATACCACCTTGGTCAGCCAATGAAATTGCCACTCGAAGCCTGTTGTTACAACAGATATGAGACCAAGGGTAGTGGACAGGCTGGTTAGGCTAAAAGGCTTCGAGGGTTTCAATTAGCCTAACGCAGGTCGTGGGGTCCTCCCACGTTTGTAGCAAGCGGGGTGGATCACTTTATTATTGATCGCTTTTGATTCCAGCTCGAAGGGAATTCAAGCCGGAATGAAGCAGTTAGCGAAGCAATGCTGTTTGAAGTGAAGAAGAGAAGCAAGCAAGGAGCTTGTTCTCAAGAAAGGAGAGAAGATCAGTGAGTATGTGTAAACTCAGCAGATCTGGTGTGTGGATTATGGTTGTTGGAGCTGGCTCTTATAGATAAGACATATTCCATAAGGGGAAGCTCGTGACCAAGGATCCGAGGCTACAGTGGAGGAATTACCCATTTCAGGGTTGAAGGCTTTGGACCTGCGGTCAATAGGTTGTTCTCTGTGTACATACTCTCTTTTACGGTTGTGAGAGAGTTTGACAAGCAATCAGTGAGGTGATGGTTTACTGTTCACATGTTTTTTGCTGTTCACCTGAATTCGAGCGTTTTGAACCTTTTAACCTTTTAATCCTTTAAGCTGTTATGCATTTTAGTCATTTTATTGAGGCTTGAGCTACCCCCCTCATCAGCCCCCTAAGTCAGAGGTTTTTGGGATGTAAGCTCAAAGGCTTCTGACTTTTCTACAATATTTTTATTGCTTGAAGGCTTAAAGGGTTCGTTGCAGTTGATATTTTGAAATTTGAATTTTGAAAAGACAGTTGATGTGACTTATGGCAGTTTTTCATCAGGCGGCGGTTGTAATTGCCTGATGGGTAATGATAACCTCTATTACTTCATTTACTTTTCATTTATTCATTATCAAAAACTAACTTTTCACCTTTCTCTCGAGTTCATATCCATTTCTTCATTATCAGGTTAGTCTCAATTTTTCCTTCTTTCTTCATATTTTTCATTTAGTCTTTGTTAATGGGTGCTTGCAAGGATCTGTCGATGACTTACTCACGTTTAACCCAAGAAGAAGTAGAGGCGTTCTGTGTAGAACGGGGTTTTGATTTGAAATTTAAACCGGTTGCGCCGGGTTGCGATACTTCTATTGATCAATGTCCTTCTGGGTCAATCGCTCTCTATTGTCGCCACTTTGAGTTTTCCAATCTTCGCTATCCCTTTTCAACATTTGTGTTGAATGTTTTAGAGTACTATCGTGTTTCGTTTGGCCAAATCCATCCTCATGGTTTGGCTAGGGTTTCTCATTTTGAACTTCTTTGTCGGGCCAGTAGGTATGACCCAACCTTGCTGTGTGTCCTTCTTTTCTTTCGTTTGTCGAAGAATGGTGATTGGTTCACTTTTGAAATCGCTAAAGTCGACACTTTCTTGATTTAGTCCATGGTTACTACTCTCTCTTCTTGGAAGGACCGATTCTTTTGGGTCTCTGATGAAATTGTACCCTTTAAGATGGTTTGGAGACATCCAGACACCGTTCTTAATGAATCAGAACCCCTTGAATCTGATTTGAATAGTTGTTTTCTTAAAGCTCTTAGGACTTGTCCTTTGAGGCTTCATCCCTTCCCTGAACACTTGTTAGTTTTGTTGGGTGTTACCAAATCTATGTGATAAAAAGGATCGAGAACCTGTTTTAATGAGGGATGGACAGGGTATGCACTTTGTTTTCTGTTTATGTGTGTGGGTTTTGTTTTGTTATCACCTGTGTTTTAAATCTATGTGTTGTTTTTTGTAGTTATGTCTGCGCTTGATTTTATCAAGAGTGATGACACATCGTGTAACATTCATGTAAACCGGGTTTCAAAACCCGCTCCGCTTAAAAATCAAGTATTCATCTAAATGTTCGTTGCGTATTTATTGTGTTAGTTATTTTAATTCATAACTAATAAATAACTCATAATAAAAAAGATAACCAATAAATAATAATAATAAGTTTTATAAAATAAGCCTTGACAAAAAATAAATAAATAAAATTCAAAAGGAGTAGCCGGGTCTCGAACCCGGGTCTCCGTATAATTACACACACCAAACACCACTAAGCTGCACACACTTTTGTGAATAAAACTGAAACTAATTAAATTAATACTAAACAAAACGGCAACCTGCAAATCCATCAATCAGAGCAGAAACCCCCATTTTCAATCAAGCATGAGTTTCGTTTCTGTTTCTATGTTAGCATCCATAACCGTCGCGAAATTATCAAGTTTAAAACGGAAGTTCGGATTCTATGAGAGTAACCGATTGAAGTCAATGATTTCCATAATCATGAACTAAAAACCGACCGGAATTAATCATTTACCCGTGAGTTGAGTCGTGAAACCGAAATCGGTGTTGACTACACACATTATAAATACTGAGGCATCTCACCTCAATTGAACTCGCCATTCTCGTCGATTTTCCTCTCTCAAATACTCCCAGATACCTCTCCGTTCAAACAAAACCGTCGCCGGAGTTTTCCTGCTCGTGGCCGAAATCCAACCGGAAAAGTTCATAACTCATCTCAGACTGGTATATTCATTTTACTTCCTTTAAATGTCAGTTGTTTAGTAAAATAATGTTAGTCAAAAACTGTTTAATCAGATTTTCAGTCGGGTTGGTATTTCTGGGTAACTTCATATGAAGAGGATGAAGTTTCTTCAATGTATAATATATTTTTAAAAGCGGGTTTTTAATCGGGTTAGACACACAGTCCAGTGGTGGACTGTGTGCAATTGCAAAACACATGTCTCGGTTCGACTCGTATACGTTACCGATTCTCTGTAAATAAAACCAAACTTTTTAACTCACTCAGATCACTCTGGAACAAGTGTTTAAAGTTAATACAAATAAGGATTCATACGGGTTAGACACACAGCCCAACTGGTTGGGCTGTGTGCACGGGAACTAAAGGTCTCGGGTTCGAATCATGAAGTCTCAACCGGTTTTGGAGATTTATAAATCTTTTTAAAATAAATAAATTCCGTATTAACCTAACTAGTATATATAAATAATTAAAATTGATATTATTTCGGGTTAGACACGTAGCTCAGTTGGTAGAGCTGCGTGCACGTATACGGGAGGTCACGAGTTCGAACCTCACACGCTGCCAATTTCTCATACAATCCGACCGGTTGACCCGGTCAGACCTGACAAGGTCAAATATTTTTAATTTTTATTTTATTTATTCTCCCTATTTGTATTACTTCAAAATCATATAGAAATGCTTAAAAATAGGACTCTTTAAGTTTAAAATTTTTATTAAATACCACAAAAATAAACCTGAAAATCTAACAAAAAGCACTAATTAAAAATGTTAATTTCAAATAAAAATTTATTTATTTATCGAGTTATTACGTTATTATTTAGGTTAGTTCCTCTCGTGGTTAAATCTAAATTCGTGCGCACTCCTCATCAATCAAGAAAAACGCACCCACTGTGAGTGAATCCTTACAAATTCCTCTTTTTATTCATGTTTTGGGGTGTATCATGTGTCGCCTTATTTATTTCGTTTATTCAAACTTGTGCTATTACCATTATATGATCTAAATGTGTGATGTAAATGTTGTTTGTTGTGATGTGTGTTTACATTTTGTCAAGTTGCGTGCAAATCATTCATTAGGCCCATCAGTTCCTCGTTGGAGACGAGTTGAGCATCGCGTGCCTCATTAGATCGGCTCCGTTTGATTGAGCCTTGATCTCATTGTTCATCATTTGGCGTGTGCGTGTGCATTAATTGATATTATGTGTTTTGTGATTAAATTTACATATACGTATACTCATATGTGGTTATGCACCTTTTTATAACCAATATAACAAATTCGTTCAAATGTTTTCATAAGATTCACTCGCCAACTTTTGTTGACCCAAAACCCTATTTTTACACATGATACAGGTGGACATGTTGAAGCAAGGAACCCATAGGAAATTGCCTTAGAAGAAAAATAAAGAAGTCATGAAAAATGTATTTGAACATGTTGTGTTTGTATGTTTATTGTAATTTCTTCTTTAAAAAGAAATAATAAATATGAAACTTTATAGTAAATGTCATGAGCTTTGATGAAAACCCAATCATGCCCCGACTACCATTTCCGCTGCGGGTCAGGGTGTGACACATTGGACGTTGTGTTTACTGATGCTGAAGCCACAAAGGGGGAGGATGCTGTTGTGAGAGGGGTGGAATATAGATTCGAAGGATATGGTTATGTGAATGTGCCAAATGTGAAGGTATTTTCTAAATCTGTTGTGAAGGGTGATACCCGGCGTTCAAATCGCCGTTTGATCAAAGGTGTTGACCAGCCTTCAAGTTCTGGTCCTGTTGATCTGAGTGATGAGATAGAGGCTTCTGATGACTTGGGTACCGCCATTGAGGGTGAGAAGAAAGGGTTATCTGTGATGGTTGGGAAGAAGAAGCCAGGAGTTAAGAAGGGTGTAGCTGTGGTAGGTTCATCTACCAAAAGTGTTAGTGAGTCTGAAGGGTTGGACGTAGATGCCGTGTATGTACCCAACTAGGGTGTCAAGGTTGGTGATAGCTTCAAGGATGCAGCTGTTTGTGAAGACGTGCTGAACCATTTTACCCCTCCTATGGTTCGTTGTACCATTGCTGAGATGGAGGATGACATGATGTTATCCCGCCTGATGTTGGGTGCTTGCAACTTTGCTGCGACGCTTCCTCAAGGGGTTGCCTGTTTTCGTAAACGGATGCATGAATACGAGGCATTCTCCAAGAATAGAGACAAGATGAAGGCCTCTATTGATGACTTGAAGAAAGAATGTGAGGGTTTTGCTAAAAAAGAGGTGGCATGGGTGAAAAAGGTTAGGGAGCTTACTCAGAGGCATGAGGCGGAGGTTGGTGGTTTGAAGAAGCAGTTGGAGGCTTCTATGGAGGAGAAAGATAGGATGACAGCCTCCCTTGCTCAAGTGACTAATGATAACAAGTGGCTTATTGAGCAAGGTTTTCAGCAGGTAGTTACCTATCTTCTTCATTCTGCCGAGTTTAACAGCGTCCTGGGTGGTGTGTATTGTAACATCCGTCAAAAATGGGTTTCCAAAACCCGCTTCGTTTATTAACCGAACATCCAGTTAAAATTTTCGTTGCATGTTTAGAGCTCAAACTGATTTTAAACAATACATAATTAATAAACATTTTAGAATTTAAAAACTATAATTATTAAAAATAAAAAATTATTGCAAAAAAAAATAATAACAAGCTGCTGGGTTTCGAACCCGGGTCAACTAGTTCACCAAACAAACACTTCACCGCTCCGCCACTTGCTTCCTTTGTGAATATTACGAAACAAATAAAACTTAAGATGAGATCCGGATTCAAACCAGAAACAGCCGCGCTAAATCACCGGCTATCATCAAGAAAACCGGATGTTTCTCGTCAATCCTCGAATGTAACCGATAGACTCAATCAAGGAATCAACAATCCCCAATCGGTTATGCAATCAGTTAGTCAATTTCATCTTGACCGAGATTTTTAAATCGAAAACATGTGTGATATTGGGCACTATAAATATCGACCCTTTCACTCATAGGAACCCGCTCACTTCCTTCACAAATTACCTCTATTTTATCTGCTCAACCTTCTGCTCGTCGGAAAGTCCATCTGCAACTCGCCGGAGTTCGCCGCAAGACGCCGGAATTCGGGTGTAATCATCAGAGGTGTCACCGGAGAATCTGCAGCGTATATAATCACCTTCTCTATCCTTGTGTTTAATGTTGTATCAGGATCGAATCGAATTAACAAGATTCAAATGATCGATCCTGAAACAGTGGACTTCAAATGAAGAAGATGAAGTCTGATCAGTCTATGAATATAATTAAAATCGGTGTTTTAAACGAGTTAGACACACAGTCCAGCGGTGGACTGTGTGCATTTCATGCTATTGATACCGAGTTCGATTCGTACACTTAAACGGTCTCCTGTGATAAATCTCAAATTTTTTTGAAAGGCCCCAGAACACCTTCCGGTTAGTATTTAAGTTTAATTAAAACCAGTATTCTAACCAGGTTAGACACACAGTCCAGCGGTGGACTGTGTGCAAAGTTAAACCACAGGTCCCGAGTTCGAATCCTGCTTCTGTAACCGGTTCTGGCAATTATCAAGTTTTTAAATAAAGACAGAAATGAATTAATCTAATTTGTATATATATAATTAAAAACGAGATTATTTCGGGTTAGACACGTAACTCAGTTGGTAGAGCTGCGTGCACGTGTACGGGAGGTCACGAGTTCGAACCTCACTCAGCGCATATAATAAACACGGTCCGACTGGTCAACGGCCCGGTCAACAGTCAACGGTCAAAAAGTCAAAATTTTTATTTTCTTTTATTTATTTATTTTATTTAAAAATCAATTAAAAATACTTAAAAATAATATTTTTAAAGTTAGAAAATGACCTTAAACTTACAAAAATAAATCTAAAAATCCTATTAAAATTGTTAATAATCCACTTATTTACCGAACCATTATGTTATTATTTAGGTTAGTTTTCTCTCGTGGTTAAATCCAAATTCGTGCGCATTCATCATCAATCCAAGAAACGCGACCACTGTGAGTGAATTCTTACAAATTCCCCTTTTTATTCATGTTTTGGGGTGTATCATGTGTCGCTTAAATTAATTCGCTTATTCAAACTCGTGCTATACCATTATATGATCTAAACTTAGAATGTAAATATTGTTTGTTGTGATGTATTACATATTGTCAAGTTGTATGCAAATTATTTATTAGGCCCATCAGTTCCTCGTGGGAGACGAGTTGAACAACGCGTGCCTCAAAAACATTCATTAGGCCCATCAGTTCGTTGAACAACGCGTGCCTCAAAACTCATTCATTAGGCCCATCAGTTCCTCGTGGGAGACGAGTTGAACAACGCGTGCCTCAAAACAATCATTTGTTGTATGTGTGTGCAATATTTAATATTATGTGTTTTGTGAATAAATTTACATCTACATTTACTCATATGTGGTTATGCACTTTATTTTATAATCAATACAATAAACACGTTTAAATGTTTTCATAGGATTCACTCGCCAACTTTTTGTTGACCCAAAAACCATTTTTTACACATGATACAGGTAGACAGGATGAAGCAAGGAACACATAGGAAATTGCCTTAGAAGAAAAATAATGAAGTCTAGAAAGATGTGTAGAACATGTTGTACTTGTATGATTTGATTGTATGATCTCCTTTAAATTGTAATAATAAATATGAAACATTATAATAAATGTCATGAGCTTTGATGAAAACCTAATCATGCCTCGATCACCTTTTTCCGCTGCGGGTCGGGGTGTGACATGTATGGCAAACTTTTAGCCCATGGAAGGCATCAGGGCTATGTTGCTGGTTACAAGGCTTGTGAATCCGGTGATCCTCAGGAAAAATCCTCCCTTTACCAACCCAAAGCTTTTCAAGTGTTTCAAGATTCGGTCTGGGACATGGAGCAACTGACCTATCCTCATGTGGTTGAGGTCTCTGAGTGTTTTGGCAAACCTCTCTCTGTTTTATAGGACTTGAAACCTCGTGGTCTTGATGAGGTTGCTTGTAAGAAGGTGCTAAAGTCTTTGTCCAAGAAGCGCTCATGCTCAGGAGATAGTGAGGAGACCTTTTCTGGTGATGGTGAAGGCATGAAGGATCCAAGCCTTGAAGCCTCTAAGGTGGCTGGTGAGGGCAGAAGGAAGAAGAAGAAGGCAAAGAAAGCTAAATGTGGAGAAGCTGTTTCACCAAAGCCTGTGGCTAGTGATGCGAAATGAAGACTTTCAAAATTCATTCGTAGCTTTCTTAGCATCTTGTTATGTTCTGTCTTTTGAACAATGTAGGTTAAGCAGAAACCCTTAAGGTTTCTTTTGGTGGTTTTGGTTAGCTTTTGTGGCTTATTTGAACAATTTCTAGGTTTTGAAACCCTTAAGGTTTCTTATGTTGGTTAGCCTTGATGGCTATTGAAACAATGGTTAGTTATTATGGCCCTTATGGCTTTTATGAATATTTTGTGTTTGACGTGCTTATAATTTCGTTTGTGTATTGATGATGATTGTCTTGTTTGTTTGATGCGTCCGTTTATCTAATTTCCTTAAGAAGTTTTAGTGCTGCAGTCACTTTAGCTTCAAGGCTTCATTAGGTAAAGAGCACATGTTGTCTATCCTTTATATCACTACTTAGTGTATTTTGATTTCGTAAACTTTTTTTCCAAAGTTAAGGAACTATTTGATGTAGGCTGTTCAGACCCGTCTATGAGACAAGTATTGTTGGAAAAATTTTCTAAGTCTCATGGAGTTGAATTGGTCTAGGAACTCACCCCTTATATAGGTTCATTTAACCCTTTGAACCTATTGAGCGATGTGGTCTGGGAGCTCCCCTTACATGGCCCTTGCCATGGAGTTTTTTTGCAAGGTTCTCAACCTGATTATAGGATAGTTAAGAAAAGTTATGATAAAAGCTTCATCATTCATTCAAGAGGTTTTTCGTTTACAAAGGGGAAATTTAACAACTCTTGAGATACATTCTTCATTTTCAACTAGGGGTGGAACCTTTTAAGGGTTTTGCCGTTCCAGTGTCTGGGAATCTTTTTGCCTTCTGTGTCGGCCAGTTTGTAGGATCCCCCCTTGTGAGCTTCGAGGATTGTGTATGGCCCCTCCCATTTTGGGCCAAGTTTTCCTTGGTTTTCTTTCTTGCTGGCCTCGTTGTTTCAGAGTACAAGATCACCTGGCGTGAAACGTTCGTGTTTCACCCTTGCATTGTAATAGGCTTCCATTTTTTGCTTGTACTTGGCTTCTTGTATGGCAGCTTGATCGCGAATTTCTTCAAGGATTTGCACGTTCAACATGGTCTCATTGTTATTTGATTTGAGATCCGTGTTGAGTGTTCTTTGAGTCACAACTCCAACCTCCCTGGGATTACAGCTTCCGATCCAAACACCAAACTGTAAGGTGTTCTTTTGTGGCTTGTTTTTTCCGTTGTTCGTATTGCCCATAGAACCTTTGGGAGTTCTTCAAGCCAGTTGTTTTCAAGTCTTCCTAGTCGGGTCTTGATACCTTCTACTATGCTTTGATTTGTTCTTTCGACTTGGCCATTGGATTGGGGGTATGCAACTGAGCTGAACACTTGAGTTATCCTGAATTCTTTGCACCAAGTGCTAAAAGGCTTCTCAGCAAATTGTTTCCCGTTATCCGTAACCAAAACTCCCGGCAACCCAAAGCGGCAAATGATGTTTTCCCATACAAAGTCGATGACTTGTTTACCCGTTATCTTTGCAAGTGGCTTAACTTCGGGCCACTTGGTAAAGTAGTCCACGGCTACCAATAAGAACTTCACTCCACCCTTGGCCGGTGGGAATGGTCCAACGATATCCATTCCCCATTTGTGAAATGGCCAGGCTGAAGTGATAGGAACGAGATCGTGTTTGTGGCTCTTGGGAACCGGTGCATGTATTTGACAAGCTTCACACTTTCTTAGTTGCTCGGTGGCATCTCGATGCATAGAAGGCCAAAAATACCCGAGATTCATCAATTTTGCAACCACTGATCTCGGTCCAAAATGAGCTCCACATATCCCCGCGTGAACCTCTTTGACTAGATATTGGCTTTGTTTAGGGCCAACACATCTCAGCAACGGTGCAAGGTATCCTTTCTTGAAAAGGGCCCCTTGCAACACGTACTGTCTAGATTTTATTCGAACCCTTTCAGCCTCTATCGGATCAATGGGTAATTCACCATTTTTGAGAAAATTTTCAATAGGAGTCATCCAATTAGGGCCTTCTTCAGTGATTACGTCTTGAACTTCCAATTCTTGGATGGAGGGGGTTTTCAACACTTCAACCAACACTTTCTTTGTAAGGTGAGCAAACATAAGAGATGAAAGTTTGCTCAAAGCGTCAGCTCTCTTGTTTTGGGATCTAGGGACTTGCTTGATGGTACATGCTTGAAATGTGTTCATCAGTTCTTTTGATTTCTCCCGATACTTCTTCATGCTGGGCTCTTTTGCTATATAGCTATCATTGACTTGACTTGAAACAAGCAACGAGTCTGTGAAGACTTGAAGCTTTTGAACCTTCATTTCTTTGGCTATCTTTAAACCAACGATCAGTGCTTCGTATTCAGCTTCGTTGTTGGTGGTCTGAAATTCAAGTCGAAGAGCGTATGTAAACTCTAACCCTTCAGGGTTGATTAAAATGAGCCCAGCCCCTGACCTTTCAATGCTGGAAGCCCCATCGGTAAAAAGCTTTCAGGCTTCAGGGTCAGAGGGTTCAGGGATGGTTACATTGACTTCTGAGGTGACTTGCTTTGGTATTTCAACAATGAAATCGGCCAAGACTTGGGCTTTAACATCTTTTCTGGGAACGTAGGTGATGTTGTGTTCACCTAGTTCCACAGCCCATTTGGCTAATCGTCCTGAATTTTCTGGTTTTTCAAGCACACTTTTGATGGATTGGTCAGTGACCACTTGCATTGGGTGTGCTTGAAAGTACCTTCGAAGCCTTCTAGCCGTTTGGACTAGGGCTAAAGCAAGTTTTCCCAAAGGAGGATATTTGATCTCAGCCAGTTTTAATGTTTTACCGAAGAAATAAACGGGTACCTGAACTTTGTCTCCTTCGATGGTTAAGACCGCGCTTATGGCTTCCTCAGTAGCTGAGAGGTAAACAGAGATTGTTTCTCCCGTTTTTGGGGCTGCTATGGCCGGGAGTGACGCTAAGTGCTGCTTCATCTGGTTAAAAGCTTCTTCTGCCTCTTCCGTCCACCTGAAATCTTTTTTGTTTGCACACCCTTTGAGTGTCTTGAAAAAGGGAAGGGACTTCTCAGCGAGCTTGGAGGTAAAATGCTTCAAGGCTGCAAGCCTTCCATTCAGACTCTCTACTTCTTTTTTACTTTGTGGGGATTTGGTTTCCAGAACAGCTCTGACCTTGTTTGGAATGGCTTTTATACTTTGTTTCCCCACAATGTGCCCCAAAAACTTTCCTTCTTCGAATCCGAGTGAACACTTTACCGGGTTGAGTTTCATGTTGATTTTTCTCAGGTTTTGGAAGGTCTCTTGTATGTCGTCGAGCATTTGGTACTCGGTTTTGCTTTTGATCACTAAATCATCGACGTAGGCTTCCATGTTTTTGCCAATTTGACTAGCGAATGCTTTGTCAACAAGACGTGGTAGGTTGCACCGGCATTTCTTAGACCGAAAGGCATTTTTTGGTAGCAAAAGATACCTTTGTCTGTGTGAAATGCGGGTTTTTCTTCATCTTCTTCTTTCATGAGAATTTGGTGATAACCTTTGTAAGCATCAAGGAAACACTTAAAAGGATAACAAGTAAGAGAGTCAACCTTGAGGTCAATTTCTGGCAAGGGGTAACAGTCCTTTGGGCATGATTTGTTCAAGTCTTTGAAGTTGATACACATCCTCCAAGACTTGTCGAGTTTTCGAACCATAACGGGGTTGGCAAACCAAGATTGATATTTCACTTCCCGAAGGATCCAACTAGAACAAGTTTTTCGACCTCTTGGCATGCTGCCAGGCTTCGTTCAGGAGATAGACTCCGCTTCTTTTGGACCACAGGCTTGACATCTGGTGGTATTTTTAACTCATGTTTAGGAATGCTTTGAGGGATACCCGTCATGTCTTCCGGGCACCAAGCAAAGACATCGCTATAGTGTATCAGCAGCTTCTGAAGGTACGAAAGAGTTTCTTTGGAAAGGCTTGTGTTTACCCTTATCCTTTGTTCAGGATATTTAGGGTTTATTATAAGGCCTTGTTTGTCATCTTCATTTTTTGAACTTTCCCCTTCAACCATGTAAGCTTCCTGGGTAGGTTGAAGGGTTGCAATCCCTCTCTCGGTGGGGAACTTCACGGTGCCTTGACCAACTGAAACAGCCATGAAAAATGTAGTTTGGCTCGACCTTCCTATGATCACATCATAGTTGGAAAGGATGTCGATAACTACAAAGGTGAGTGGTTCGATCTTTTCCATCTTTCCTTCATTGAAACAAACATTGAGGGTTAATTGGCCCAAAGGATTGAGGGGTATATCAGCGATACCTTTTATAGACGATCCGGATGGTTGAAGCCTTGAACGTTCCTCATTGCTTAGACGTCTGAAGAATTTTTCGAATATGATCTCTGTAGCTGCCCTTGTGTCGATGTAGGCTTTGCTTGTTTTAATGCTCCCACAGTTTCTTCAACCACCAAAGGGTTCGAGGTCAGGCTCCTTTCTGGTGGTGGGAAGCAGACACATTGAAGCTCCCAAGCCTCCAAGCGTGGCTTTTTGTGGGAGGCTTCCCATCAAGTCTACCATGTTTACTTCTTTGCTTTTTCCTTAGGCCATCTTGTCTCGTACCCCTTTTACTAAATGGGCCAACTCTTCGACTTAACACATTCCTCAATCCATTTCTTAAGCTGAAAGCAATCATTCGTGTGATGTCGTGGAACTCACAATATTGAGTAGAGTTTTCATTCTTCTTGCTTTTGGGTAAAGGTCTTGGGGGTCGGAAGCTGTGCTCGATTTCCTCGGTTGCTAGGATTTCTTGGGGGTTTTGGTTAAGGCTGTGAAATTGACGGTTCTCTCTCTGCTTGGAGGATTCCAGGGTTCAGGCTTTCGAGAATTGAACCCTGAACCATTTATCATAATGGCCAAAATTTCCCCTCTTTCTGCTTGGGCTATTGTTTCGCCAGCTAGGTGCCTGTTTCCTTTGTTCTTTGATATCTACTGCTTCCTCTCGTCGTATATGTGCTTCGGCCCTTTCAAGAGCTTCCTCAAGAGTCTTGGGTAGGCTCTTGTTGAAGCCTCTTGCGAGATACTTGGAGGTGATGGCGTTCATAAATCCAGCCACCCTCATTTTTTTCGTCTGCACCCACGTAGGTGAGACCTTCTTTTTTGTGTCTCTCAATGAATTCTTTGAGACTTTCGTCGTCCCTTTGCTTGATTTGGAAAATCACCGTTGCGTTCTTTGACATATCTCCTTTGTTGTGAGAAGTTGGCCAAGAATCCCTTGCTTAATCGAAGAATGCTTTTGTCTGGTAAATCATTGAACCATATCCTGGCCGATCCAACGAGTGTTTGCATAAACATGAGGCAACATTCAGCGTTGGACCATTTCTCAATTCTTGCTGCTCTGGTGAATATTTGGAGGTGATCCTCTGGATCCTCCATTCCGTCGTATGTCTTTATATGAGATGGCATCTTGATTCTGGTTTGGGATCGTAGTCAGCGATTTGCTGTGAAAAACAAGACAACTTGCTTGGCTTGCATGGTTTAGCCAGATCTTCTTCAGTTCTTGAACCTTGGTTGCCATTTGAAGTTCCCTGGTGAGTGAAAGCACCTGATTAATGAAATGTTGCCAAGGGAACTGTGCCATCATGTGGGTCATCAGTTGAGGCACAAGGTTGAAGCCTTGGAGGCTTTCTAGCTGTGCAACACAAGGCATTCCCATGGAGGCATTCATAACGGCGCCTCGTGCTAAAGGCAAAGTAGCCAACGCTTGCTCCCATGTGGAGGCAACCAGAGGGGGAACACTTGTTATTGGGGACTGCCATAGCTGCTCAAAGGTGGTCTCGTGCCCGACGGGTGCACTTGTCATGACCGGTTGGGAGGTGAATATGGGGAAGGCCGTTGGGTTAGGCCTTCCGTAAGAATAAGGGGTATGGTTGAAAGGTTGATATATCGGCTGGGACCAGCTTCATGGCTAGAGGCCATGGGTTGTGAGTTGCTGAAAGGTGGAGGCGATGGTCCCGACGATAAAGACGGTTCTAGCTCATCATAATCCAACCCCTTTTTCCCGCTCTTGGCTTACGTGTTGGTTGAGGAAAGACCTCAACCGCAAGAAATTCCTGGCAACTCCTTCTGGGGTTAAATCAACGGTTTCGGGGCACTTGAAGTACCAATCTGTGGGGAAGGCGCTCCAGAATGGGATGGGGTTGGTGTTTGGAAAAACTCAGGGAACGAGATCTCGGCAGAAGTGTCTCCAGGGATGGAGATTAGGGTTGTCACAACCGGTGAGGCTGGACTTACGGTGGACGTTAGAGTATGTGGCACTTGATTCACTTCTCCCGGAGATCCGTTTTCCGACATGATTATTTTGAAGAGACTGGAGCTACACTACTGGTCTTTTGAGAAGAATAAGTGGCGTAGCCCCATGGTGGGTGCCAACTTGTTGTTACAACAGATATGAGACCAAGGGTAGTGGACATGCTGGTTAGGCTAAAAGGCTTCAAGGGTTTCAATTAGCCTAACGCAGGTCGTGGGGTCCTCCCACATTTGTAGCACGCCGGGTGGATCACTTGATCATTGATCGCTTTTGATTCCACCTCGAAGGGAATTCAAGCCGGAATGAAGTAGTTAACGAAGCAATGTTGTTTGAAGTGAAGAAGAGAAGCAAGCAAGGAGCTTGTTCTCAAGAAAGAGAGAAGACCAGTGAGTATGTGTAAACTCAGCAGATCTGGTGTGTGGATTATGGTTGTTGGAGCTGGCTCTTATAGATAAGACATATTCCATAAGGGGAAGCTCGTGACCAAGGATCCGAGGCTACAATGGAGGAATTACCCATTTGAGGGTTGAAGGCTTTGGACCTACGGTCAATAGGTTGTTCTCTGTGCACAGAATCTCTTTTACGGCTGTGAGAGAGTTTAACAAGAAATCAGTGAGGTGATGGTTTACTGTTCACATGCTTTTTGCTGTTCACATAAATTCGCGCGTTTTGAACCTTTTAACCTTTTAATCCTTTAAGATGTTATGCATTTTAGTCATTTTATTGAGGCTTGAGCTACCCCCGTCATCAAAGCCCAACCGCAAGAAAAAGAAGTCTCAATATTCAAGTTAACACGAGACCAACTCAATACACTCAAAAAAAACGAGGGAGGATGGCGGCCCAATCAACTATAGTTCCTTTGAAACGATCTCAGTTCATGTTTGGAAGTGCGTGTGTAGAGCACGTGGCCTTCCTGTTGACCAGGAAACCAAACTCTACTTTCCTGCTGATGGGCGGGCCCATCTTGAGCCCGCTCTACCAGCAGGCTATTTTGGAGTCAAATAACGCCACATCAACAGTAGGCGAAATTCTATCGAATCCTAGTTGGTTTGCCGCCAGTAAAATCCGCGAGGCTGTAGTAAGGAGGACCAACGATTACCTAAGGTCAATAATCGACTACTTGGAACTTCAACCTAATATGTTATCTTTGGCTGGTGCCACCATGGAGACTTATAAAAGCTCAAATGTTGCTATAACCACTTGGGCTTGGCTACTGATTCATGATGCTGACTTTGGATGAGGCCGACCGATATTCATGGGGCCCGGTGGGGTCGGTGTTGAAGGAATATCAACTGTGGTACCAAGCCCGATTAATGACGGGAGCTTGTCGATAGCCATATCGCTACAAGATGAACAACTGAGCTTTTCAAGAAGTTCCTCTATGATATATAACATGTTATACACTTGTTCGTCAAAACAATTCCATGCTTTGGCTTGGTTTAGTTTATATATAGTTTTATGTTTTAACAATTACAAGAAATTTAAATATGATACATTAGATACATATTTGCATCACTATAAAATGTTTAACATATTTAAAAAATGTAAATTTCATGAAGTTATAGATAGTAAATCTCAAAAGATAACGTATACTTTGTCACATACAAATATAAATAATATCACCAAAATAAAAAAAAAGAAAAGTTTATTTTTCGCATGAGAAAGCTGCTAGAGAACGAAGCATTGCTAGTCACGGGTTAAGATAAAACAATAAGTTTTCGGGTATATAATTTAGGTTAACGCACATATAGTCTTCGGTTATGGAGCCGGATATCACCTAGTCTCATACCCGCAAGATTTTTTTTAACATAAATTCTTCGTATTAGCTCAAGTTCTTATCAAACCTACAAAATATAAAAACAAACTAAAGTTAAGGCTGACCCAACGTTTTTAAGTCCCTGAGTAAACTACAAAGTCATGACCCCCTTGAACTGTTATAAAGAAAAAGTTGGGCTTTTCATCATTTGAACCCCTAAACTAAAATTTGTTTTGCTTTGGGCATTAATTAACTCTTTACTTGTTTTCAAGCTTGATCATATGGGTCTAACACACATATATTATATATAATTTTTTTAAAGGCGCTTCCATAGCCTAAAAAGCCTAATGGGCCAGCCTTGACTAAAGTAATATATAGTTTGTAAACAAATTGTTTATAATTGAGATTTTAAGGTGTCAACCTACACATATGTATGTGTTTCCTACAAATATGCATGCCATGTGTTTTTTGTCTCCTACATATCTGGATGTCTTCGAGAAAAGAATCACCTGAAAATGCATATGTCATATGTTCTATAACTATCCTAAGTAGAGCGGTGAAATTGGTGGCTCTAGAAATGGGCCTAAATGGGTTATATTTAGTATGGGTTGGATCAGATTGATCAACAACATGTTATGACCAATTTGAATAAGACAAATAAAAAGCTTCATGGACTAAATCCATTGAGAAAAATTAATGACCAAGAAATAAATCATGAAAGTTGATTGGCTCATAAACCTAATTAGATTATAATCCAAAATTTTGCATAAAATGATTTAGAAAGTTGTATGGGTTTAGACCCATTGGATTGATTTTCTTCTAAACTATTTTTTTGGTTTCTCTCATTTTAGAATAGAGCGTAACCAAAATCGACCCATGCATAAGTTAATGTGTTATGTGTCAAAATTGCCACCTCTAATTCTCCCAACCAAATTGTTACATTTCACCTACTTTCGCCACACCAATTTATTGTTCTAATTTGTCATACAAGCTTATCAAAATACATTCTTCAATAGAGATGGCCCGAACCGTGTTGTCAAATGGGTGTCAAGCCAAAGTACAATTATTGTTGCTAGACGGGGTATTCATCGGATCAAATATCAAATTTTCGAATTGCTCAAATTGAATTTTTCGAATAATTTATTTTTTTTTGCTTGAATTCGTATTTGATTCGAATTCGTATTCAAATTAAAACCCAATTCGAATTCAATTCTAATTAGATTAAAAATTCGGATTCAAATTGAATTTGGATAAGTTCGTTTTGATTCAAATTCAGTTAAAATATGTAATAATTTCGTTTAAGTTTTGGGCTTTGTAATGGGTTTGGTGATGGGCTATTTTAATACTTAGAATAAATTTAGAAATTAATTTATACTATAGCCGAATAAAATTTTATATGTATTGTATAT
Source organism: Scalesia atractyloides (assembly GCA_947069175.1). Lineage (NCBI taxonomy): Eukaryota > Viridiplantae > Streptophyta > Magnoliopsida > Asterales > Asteraceae > Scalesia > Scalesia atractyloides. The sequence continues at coordinate 95,095,054 of CAMTDV010000005.1, read as the reverse complement.
AAAAGTAATAAATAAATATATATAATTTTAATTCGACTTGAATTGAATTGAATTTAAAATTATAAATTCGTATTCGATTTACTGGACTTGAATTGAATCGAATTCGAATCATTGATAACTAAAACGAATCCTGAACACACTTACTGTTAGACTTGCGTTAGAAAAAATGGCGTGGTATGTATCTTCTGCATCTTGTAAGCTTGTAGTTTTTAAAATAATGATGTTTGTCTTTGAATAAGTCGTTTTCGAAGGTTGTCTTTTGTAGGGTTGTATAAATGGGTCTTCACATACAAAATACTCTGAGCATAAGAAGTGAATTAGATTTTTTTTATTAATTTTTTCTTATCTTATTAAGCACGTATTTTAGTCTCAGAATTAAAAAAAATACACTTATAGAGTAATTATGTTGTTTTGTAGAGTAATTATAATTACGATACAAAATTGTAGAGTAATTATAACTACCCTACAATAATTGCTCTACTACTGTAAATTCATGATTATTCTTAAGTGGTAGGGAAAAATATTTATAAAAAAAAAGAAAATTCTCTCATTCACTTTTTTACGTTAATGGTATTTTGTATATTAAGACTCATTTGTATTTGATCGTTACACAGAAAACAAAATTACAAATAAAATTCTCTCATTCACTTTTACGTTAAAGATATTTTCTATGTCAAAGCTAATCTGTATGTTATCTTTACACCTATTACGTATACTAATATGTATACGTTAAAAATAGACTCATGGGAGTTGCAGAATTTGTTAATTCAATGATTGGATATTGAATAGAATTTGTTCACCAAACATTAAATAAGCACACTTTCAAAATGCAAATCCAGATGCCCCATACCCTCACCGACCCTAGTATATTTGTTTGTCTAGAAGCAACTCATGTTTATCCCTTGCTTGTAAGTTGTATACTTCTGTGAAAATTAAGCCTGGCAAAATGGACGGGTGGGTCAGCCAGATAACATTAAAAGGGTTTGGGTCAAAAGAAGTCGTTCTGAACATGTATCAATTTGGTTAAAATCAAAATAGGTTCCTATCAAAATAGACTTGGGTTGAAACATGTTTTAGAAAAAAAAAAAGTCAAAATGGGTTCACTCACTATGTTTGTTTTGATAATGGCTAGTGGCAATGGGAGGCAGTGGTTCCCGATGGCAACGGCGACATGTGGTGGTCTATTTGGACCCGTTTTAAGTGTTATAGGAGTAACCCATTTTCATTCGTGATACGATCTCAATGACCCAAAACAACCCATTCATTTTAAGAGCATATTATAATTGTCAAGTGTAATGAGAATTTAAATACCCATTTTCCAGTAGTGTAAGTTTCTCTACTTCATCATACTTAAGGGTGTTAGTCATGTCGGGTTTGGCATGTTGAACCTGACATGAACCCAAAATTGTGTCAAACACATGAACAAGAACACGACACGAGTTTACACGGGTTGAAACAAGCACTACTCAGTTAACCACCTGATGAGAAGCCATGGGTGTAGGGTGTTGAAACAACAGATTACAGGTCACTGAACCAACTAAAAACACAAAATAGGCTCATAGACTCCTGGGCAACAACAACGAAGTAACAGGCTTCCCAGGCACACCAGCAGATGAAGGTCTTGCAATGGACCCACTAGACCTGCCACGTCCAATGGTACAATCATCCCCTTTTTTCTTTAGCCCAAACCCAGGTGCAGCCCGAACAGAACCATGTCCGGTAGAGTTTTCTTCCATCCTGTGGTGGGGCCTCCATGTATCACGGGTATATGCATCGCATTCGGAGTTGAATCTTGTGGTACTTGAATGTGTTTTGAGTCCCACCATGATTGTCTTCCTTTTCGACTTCTGCTCGTTTTTTGACCGAACTTCCTCAACACCCATCAAAGTCTTGATTTCTGCGACATCACCCTTCAATTGCGACACCATGGACTCAAGTCTGGATGCAATTGTGGCTAATTGAGTAGCGAGAGAGTCAGGGTGAGTGACTCTACCTTCAGGATTGGTGCCATGGCTGGATTTGCAATTACGAAGAGTAAAATCAGATTTTAGAACGTGAACATTTTGGTTTTCAGGATTTGATTTGCTGAGATTCAAAATTTTAGAAATTCAACGGTTCAATTCAGGATTGCGATTTCCGAAATTGGACATTTCAAAACTTGATTTGGGGTTCAAAATTTCAGAAATGGAACGTTTCAGAATTGATTTGGGATTGCGATTTTCAATCCGAGAAGAATTGGAATTTCCCGGCAATGCAACCAAATGATAGAATCTGAAACTTTGATTAACTGAAACTAAATTACAAGATAGTTGGCCCTATTTCGAGATGGGCAAATTCTCCAGGATACAAGGCATAAAACCCTATATTGATAAACATAAAACATTGACACCTAATCTAAAGCAAAACATACATTAATAATACCAAATCTTAATTGATTGCCCCACTAACATCCCCCCCCCATTAATTCAGTTTTTCCCATATACTTAACTTCTGATTGGTTGGGTCAGTTGGTTATGTCTGATTAGATTATGGGCTCACCCAATATATCTAATCAGGTTATGCGCTCCCCAATTTGGCCCAAACTCCAGCAGGTTCGTATCATTTTCACTTTGTAAACCCATTTAAGACCAATTGGGTTTACACCTCTTAGGAGGATCACTAACACCCATGTTCGATTCTTCTCGATTGATTCAATCTCGGCTCTCATGGCTCGCCTCCAGTCTTTACTTTTTCCAGCTTCATTAAAATTCGTAGGCTCGTTTTCTTCTATTAAAAACAACTTGAAATCATTAAACTTCTGTGGGACAACAGTAACTCGAATGGACATTCTTAGACCTGTTTCTGGGCAATTTGCAGCAGCATTTTGGACCTTTTCTAGGTTGTTTTGGGCCTGATCAGAATCAAACTGATCCATGCCTTCGTTCTGGGCTGAATCTGATTGAGCTGAAGATTCGACTGTGCTTGAGGAGCCTACTTTGGTTGTATTTTCTTGCGCTGAAGATTGGGTTGTATCGAAGTCTAGGTTTTCAATAACCTCAGGTTCCCAACCCAATTCTACATCACCCAAACTCAACTCAAAATATTCCCAAACCTCATTATTTTTAACTTTTCCGAACCAATTCCAACCCATGTCTTCGTCAAACACCACATCTTGACTAATAACCACCTTGTCTTCATCAGGATTATATAATCGATATGCCTTGGAACCCAGCTCGTTTTCAAGATGTACCACTTTTTCGCTTTAATTGTCCAACTTGTCGAGAAATTGTGAAGGGACTTTCGTTGTAGGCAATGCACCCGAACACCCTTAGATGAGAGATATTTAGTTTTTGCTTCTTGTAGACTTCATACGGTGTTTGATTCATCAAGGCACGTGTAGTTACCTGATTTCAAATATAGGTCGAGTGGCGTACACGCCCTCCACCTAAATCTCTAGGAACATCATAGCTTTCAGAATGCTTCTTGTCATCCCAATTAAAGTTCTATTTCTCCGCTCCACCACACCATTTTGTTGGGGTGTGTACGGGGCAGTGATTTATCGAACTATACCATTGGTCGTGCAAAAATTCATGAAACTATGCGAAGTAAACTCACCTCCTCTATCCGTGCGAAAAACTTTAATCTTCAACCACGTTTCTTTATCTACTGTTGCTCTAAAACCTTTAAACGTCTCTAATGCTTCACTTTTTTCCTTTATCATAAATGTTCACATGTATATGATCATTGACCAAGACGAAAAATATAGTTTCTACCTCCTCGGCGTTGGAGGAGTAATAGGCCCACATAAATAGCCGTAGCCCAACTCCCAACACATTTGATTCTCTAAAACTCGTTTGATTCAGAAAAGAGTTTCTTGTTTGCTTACCCTTCTTACATGGATCGCATATCTCATTATTTGGACAATTTTAGTAGTCCGATAACAAGTTCTTTTGACGCCATTGTCTTCAACGAGTCATAGTTTGAATGGCCAAATCTTGCGTGTAAAATTGAGGATAAACTTTCACCTTTGCCAGTAAACATGAATCTTTAGCAACTCGAAGCTTAATTTTAGATAGACGGTTTGTCTTCGTTAATTTCATGATCAAAACACCATTAGCTCCATACATCCAAAGAAACTGTTGTGCATTACACATGGTTGTAAAAGTCGCTAGGCGCTTCCTAGTCGGTCGACAGGGAAGTTGAGAAATACTCGGGAAGGTATTTTGAATATTAAATATATGTCAAATAACATAAATTTACCAATATTTATAACAAAATATGTAAATATGATATCTATTCTTTAATATGATAGTCATAAAAATTCTATTTTATTATTATTTAAGTCAAACTAGGCCCGATTTGACCTACTAGATCCAATCTGTGAGTAATTAGATTAGGCGGAGTCGAAAAAAGTCGCTTCGGCAGCCTAGCGACTACTGGAGTACTCGGCTTGAGACTGTTTTACACCATGATTACAACCTTGCATCCGTATCAGTAACTTGACCTTAACTCAAGATGTTGCAACGAAGGTTAGGAATATAATAAACATTAGTAATATTTCTTTTCTCACCGTTATTACAATGCACTAGTATTGTTGCTTTGCCTTGAATCTCCACTAGTGAGCCATCCCCGAACCTAACTCATCCAGATACTTGTTCATCAAGAATCAAGAAGAACGAGCGCCGACAGTATGTGTTTGTGTAGCTTACAGATTGAGCAAACAAATGTAACAAAAAAAAGAGAATTTTAGAGAAAAATGAAGATGAAATTGAATTCAAAAGAAGAGAGTGTGTACATTTGCAGTGTTGGTTAATGTCATTGTTGCGATGTGCGGAGGTTTAGTGTTGCCTGAGTGTAGAGAGAGTGTGTGTGTTATGGTGGTTTGTCGGCGTCGATGCGGCGATGACCGATGAAGTGTGGAAGTGAACGGTGATGTGTGGAAAGTGAACGGGGAGTGGTTGAAAGTGATAAATATTTGATTCTGATCCATCAAGCTTATCATACCTTTATGGAGAACTTGAAAATTTGATTTGACGGTGATTTTGGTTGTTGTGTGATGATGAGATGCGGGGTGAAGCTTGAGATTTCCGACCGGGGTCGAAAAATATATATACACTTAAAAATTTCAATAAAATCGGGGGGTCGGTCGGTCGGTCGCTCCCTCCCGCTCCTTATAACCTACGCCCTTGATGAGATGAATGGATGATGATTGTGATTTTCTGGTACAACAACAACAATAATAACTAGGTTAATCACCTCGTCGTGTTGTAACTAACTTTTTCTGTTATTTAGTTTGTGTTACATGTGTTTGAAAATCACTACGAGCGCTTTGTGCATGAAACGGTGTAAAGAATAAAAAGAAAATATCCAAAAAAAACACTAAAAGATAACCGAAAAAAATCAACCAAAAAGTTGTATGGTAATGATGTTGTTCGTATGAAACCCAAGGTCCAAGGTGAGCAAATGGTACTGGGTACCAGTACCGAATTTCCCTAAACGACAGATCTTAAGTACCAATTCGGTATCGACTTTTGGTGTTCCTGGTATCGGTTCATTACTGGTTTTTACCTTCATATACTGGTACTGTAACTGGTGTTTTCGATTCCAGTACCGATTCGGTATCGGTTGGCACCGAGCTCTTCCTTACCCTCAAAGCTAAAAAAATGATTAAAAGTTGAAGAAAATCAACAAAAAAAAAGTTGTACGATGCCGTTGTTGTTCGTACGGTACCCATGATCAGGGATAAGCAAATGGTACCGGATAGCAGTACCATATTTCCCGAACTAAACGTTTTCAATATCAATTCGGTACCGACTTTTGACGTTTTTTGTACCAGATTAGTGCCGGTTTTTACCTTCATGTACCAATACCGAACAGGACCGTACCATCATAGTACCGGTTCGATACCTGTTGATACCAAACTTGTCCCAACCCGTGTTTAAAAAAACAAACATTAAAGTTAAGAAAAATATGAAAATGTATCTAACTTAAAAAGCTAAGAAAATAACTATTATTATAATACACAATATTAAAGTTACTATTCATTAGCTTCTATTATTAATAAATAAATAAATATAAATATAGTGTGTTTCTCCATGCTTCGCGGAGGGTTTTTCGTGAGCATCAGTTTGATTCATTACGAAACTGATACGATACGGAGACTCGATAAAGAAATAGAAATAGAAATCGAAGAATCAAAAAGCGAATACATGGGTGAACACAACTCCGGCTATGGATAAATTTATAAGGTTATGAATAGTAAAATCGATAATGGTTTTAGCAGTACAGATGTTATTCAGTTGGAATCGAATTGGTTCGTTACGAAACCTGTAGAAACATCGAGGAAAGCATAAATCAAATCCTAGTATCTATATTATTCGTATGGTGTTGGTTCAATTCATCATGGTAAGAAAAAAATCAATTATATATATAACTTATTTACAGTTGAACTAAAATAAAAATATTTAGTTTAAATAAAAAAATATTTTGAAGAATGAAAATAGAAAAAAAAAACACCATTATTTAGTTTCTTTTTAATATTTATATATATTAGAGCTACTCCTCATGAAGAGTTTCTGTTAATATTATATATAAAAAAAAATTCAAGAATGAAAATAGCAAAAAGAAGACAACATATTTAGTATTTTTTAATATTTATATATTAGAGATACTATTTATGAAGAGTTTCTATAAATATATAAATATAAGATAATATAATATAATATCATAATAATAATAATTGTTTTCTTTTTATCAAAAAGAAATTGAATTTTTTTATTTAATGATAGACCAAACTGCCCTTGGATTGGATGATCAACTAACGGAGGAGGTTTGAGTGTTATGAAATACAAGCACAGGAAGTTAAACAACAAAAACTGAAAGATAGGATGTCAAAGTGTATTCTAGACCAAACTACGAGGATGCAAATTATAGTTTATTCGTATATTTATGACAGCTAAGTGGAAGAATAAGGAAGTTTGAAGAAAAAAATAAATAGAAACATAAATAATGGAGAAACAAAGAGAAAGAGAAAAAAAAACACAAATTAAAAAAATACAAAGGAAAACGCCCTACAAATGAGCAAATTCACTCCCTTTTAAAACATAAAAATATAAAGCTTCTTATTGAGTTAAGCATGCGTTTTTTTAGTAAATATTACAATTTAGGTATTTGTTGTTAGAACCGTTTGCGTGTAAAAGAAAAAAACAATTTTATTACGAATTACAATACTAGAATAAACAGAAAACAGTTACTTTTACAACTGAAATAAAACAAAAATATAAGAAATTAGATGAAACAGAATGGTCTGGTGGCTAAGGGTTATGTTTGACACAGTGCCATTAAATCAAATTTTGAGTCTCCTAAGAGAACTTGTTTTCTTGCCTAGGGTAGAACAGCTGGAGCAGTATGTACTGCTAGAGCTGGCACGAGAACCCCCCGAAAAGTACCTTGAAGCGAGTAGAGAAAAGAACAGAAAGCTGCAAAAATTCTATGCATGTGCTGTTGGTAATGGTGTCTTCTGCAACCAGCTCTCACCTGGGTTTTATAGAGCAGCAAATGAGTCAAAACAGATCTGAATAAAAACGAAAAATTAATTAGCATTGAATGTCTTCAATGCCTATTATTTCTGTTTTGAATTCTGATTCCCAACTGCTGTTTGATTGGTCTGTTTCAACTCAGTCCTGATAATGACAATCTGTTAAAGTTTGGAAGCTGCTATGGGACCGCGCACCAGAATTGGTACGTTGGTGCGAACCAATAGGTGTACGTCACTAAGGTGTGCACACGCCACGTCATCTGCGAGCCTATACGAACACGCCACACCGCCATATTGACCCATCTTAGTATGCACCTATGCGCCCTCTAGAATCAGCCACGCAGACCAGGACACTACGTGGTCATGCGCCATGTGCATGCGCCACGTCATCAGCTAGGCTGACCATGCGTCATCAAAGCGCCATATTGCTCCTATCACCCACACCATGTGCGTGTGCGAGGTGCTCCGCACCCTTCGCGACTTCACTAGTGTGTGATTCCATGGAACAATAACGAAGGAGAGTTCCCACTTATATACCACCTAAATTTTGTCTCTTCTATATGGGACAAAATGCCACTTTCCCATTCCACTTCATATTTCTGCATTGTATATTTCAAACACTAAACTTTGAGCATCGATATTCCATTCATCTTAGCTGTTTAGGACATGGTTGGCATGTTGTGAAGCTCTCTTAACATAGAACACAAACCCACAAAGAAATATATATATATATATATATATATATATATATATTTCTCTTATATATGTTTATTGTCTAAAATTAGAAAAAAAAAAAGAATTTCCTATATTTGTGAAAATTCCATTTTCACAAAATTTCCAACAATGCCTCACATGAATGGAAATCAATCTTTACTTATAAGTTTAAATGATACAATTCGACAATTAAGTATTGCAAGATAGGTAGGTTGTTACCTTTGAACCTTCCTTTATGAAGCATACTTAGCTTGCTAGCGATTGGTAACGCGATGTCCCCTAACATACCCCTATCCATTTGTGTAAACAACTATACACTTCACGCAATACTCTTCCTAGTTTGGCCAACCCCTCATTGTCGTGTCCTATTATGGTCTTGGGACACTAGCCTGGTTCTGCGAGAGCTCTAGGATTTGCGTACCCCACATGTCCATTCGAAGCGACCCTACTTCTCTCTCACATAGATGATTCCCATGAATCATTCAAAGCATCATGTTATTTGATTTTCGCAAATCATTAACCTCAATATGCTTAACCTCACATCAATTTCATTGGTTGAAATGGGCTAGGAAGTATATGAGTCCCTTTTATTTTGGTTTTGGGTACTCCCCCACAGTGACTCCGCTTTGGATATATGATTAAGTTGTCCCATTAAACATAGATCTTTTGATCTCTAGTCAAGTAGGTTAGGTTTCCCTCATATTCCCATTTGTTTCCACAGACTCTAGTCCCATCCCTATTGAAGACTTGAAACTAACTCTTTGCTTAAGCCTTTTGTTAACGGGTCCGCAATGTTATCTTATGATTTAACATAATCAAGCATGATAACACCCGTTGAGAGTAGTTGTCATACCGTGTTATGTCTACATTGAATGTGCCTTGATTTGCCATTGTACATTGAGATTTGAGCTCTACCAACCGCAGAGTGGTTATCACAAAGTATGCAAATAGCTGGCAATGGCTTTGGCCATCTTAAAATGTTTTCCACGTATTGTCATAGCCACTATGCCTCCACTCCTGACTTATCCAAGGCGATAAACTCAGATTCCATGGTGGATCTAGCTATAACAGTTTGCTTAGGTGACTTCCAAGCTACGGTTGCTCCCCCAAGTGTAATCAGGAAACCACTTATTGATTTGGAATCTTTTATATCCGATATCCAGTTTGCGTCAGTGTATCCTTTAATTAGTGTTGGTTGTCAGGTATAATGCAATCCATAATCTTTTATGTATCTTATGTATCTAAGCACCCTTGTTATACTTTTGCAATGTTCATGACTTGGATTGCTAGTATATTTACTTAGCATACTCACCGCGTATACCAAGTCGGGTCTAGTACTTGTCATTAGATACAATAGACTGCCAATGATTCTTGACTACTCTAACTGAGTAACACCCTTTCCTTTATTTTTAGTTAGCTGTTGTGTAATATCAACAGGAGTTTGAGCTATACTCGTGTCTCTTGAATTGAATTTTTCAAGAATCTTATCCACATAGTGAGATTAACTTAACACAAGACCATTTTGGGTTCTAACGATTTTTACTCCAAGGATCACATCCGTTAAACTCATGTCTTTCATGTCAAATCTTGATTTCAACAGTTTTTTGGCAGATTTAATCATTTTCTCATTACTCCCAATGATAAGCATATCGTCTACATAAAGACATAAGATCACATAACCTTTCGTTGTGTCTTTAAAATAAACACGTTTGTTGCACTCATTTATTTTGAAACCATTGTCAATCATGACATGATTAAACTTTTGGTGTTATTGTTTTGGAGCTTGCGTCAAGCCATACAAAGACTTGACCAGTTTACATATGTTACCCTCTTGACCTGTGGCAGAGAAACCTTCCGGTTGCTCCATGTAAATCTCTTCTTCTAAATCGCCATTTAGATAAACGAATTTGACATCCATTTGGTGAACTTCCAAATTTCTTAAGGCCGCTGTAGCAAGAACAAATCGTATGGAAGTTATACGTGTCACAAGCGAGTATGTATCAAAGTAATCTAGACCTTCTTTTTGTCAAAATCCTTTTATCACCAACCTAGCCTTGTATTTATCAATACTTCGATCAGTTTTCATCTTCCTTTTGAATATCCAACGATATCCAAGTAGTTTACAACTTGGTGGAAGATGTACTAGCTCCCAAGTATGATTTTGCAATATAGATCAGTTTCGTGTTTTATTGCTTCTTTCTATTGAAGTATTCCCAAAGAGGACTGCTTCTCGGTAGGTATTGGGCTCACCCTCAACCATATAGCATACAAAGTTTTGACCAAAGGATTTTCCAACCCTTTGCCTTTTGCTTCGCCTTGGGTCACCATCTTCAACCTCGGGTCGTTCATGTGTCTCATCATGAATTGCATCATCAACTGGTGTAGATCAACTTTCACCTACATCATAACTGGTGTTGATGATGTTTCATGTGTTTGTCCTCACATAAGAAACACATTTTCAAAGTATGAGACAATGCTCGGATTTACCTCCATAATAGTGTGCTTGTGTACATATGGACTCTTGGACTCATGTACAAGAAAATGATGCATACTACTTTAATGTGCATAACCAATGAATATGCAATCAACAGTTTTGGGTCAGATCCTAAGAGACTTAGGAGGTGGTACAATCACATTGGCTAGGCACCCTCACACTTTCAAGTATTTGTATGAAGGCTTTCTTCATCCTTCTTTTTAAGTGGTATCGTGTTTAAAAGATAATTTGCCAAGAGAATGGCATCCCCCCACATGTTCTAGCTCACCCCATACTAACCAACATGACATTCATCATTTCTTTCAATGTGCGGTTCTTTGGTTCCGCTACACCATTTTATTATGGATAATAACGAGGTGTACACTCATGTATAATGCCACTTTTTTGCGTAAAAATTCGCAAAAGGTGCAACATATTCTCCTCCTCGGTCGCTTCTTACTGCTTTTATCTTCTTTTTAAGTTGATTCTCAACATCGTTTTTATACAAGATACATTTATTTCTTGCTTCGTCTGTATTTTTAAGTAAATATACATAGCAATATTTAGTACAATCATCAATAAATGTGATAAAGTACTTGTTTCCTCCTCTTGTGGGAATCAATTTTTTATCACAAACATCTGTGTGAATTAAATCAAGGGGTTTGTTTATTCGTTTAACCGATTTAAATGATGATCTTATAAGTTTGGATTCTACACATGTTTCGCATTTTGAATGTGAGTTAATGTGGAATGTTGGTATACTTTTCAAATTAGTTAAATGATGCATGGAATAAAAATTTGTGTGACCTAGTCTACCATGCCATTTATTTGAATCGGAAAACTCAAGCATATAAGTTGAAGTAGTAGCAATTTTATTCATGTCTTTCTTGACTGCCATTACATTCAATTTAAACATGCCATTTAGGGCATAACCCTTACTAACATACGTTCCTTGTTTGGTAAGAACAACATTGTCAAGTTTCAAACACTAAATGAAATCTAAACTTATTAAGCAACCATCCCGACACTGGGCTCCTACGCAAGTCTTGAACATATAATACATTTCTTAGATTGAGCTCTTTCTCGAAAGTCCACTTCAAGATCACTTTTCCTTCACCTTTGATAACAGCGGTGACTGCATTTCCCATGTACAATTCTCATCTCCTACAGCCTTTTTAAATGTACTTAAGAGGCTCTTGTCTGGGTAAACATGTTGGGTCGCGCCCATATCAACCCACCATCCTTTTGGAGTGTTGGTCACAAGGTTGACCTTTTCCATCATGGCAGTTAGGTTGGAAATCATTGCTACTAAAGGCATTCCATCCTCATCTACCATATGCTCACGCTCATGCTTTGGTTTCTTGTATTGGTTAGGTCGATGCCTCGTCTCATCATAGTTGTAACAAGTCCTTTGGAATGGTTGAGGCTTCTTTTTCACAGTCCCTTTATTTGGTCCAAGCTTGCTAGCCTTTGCTTTCTCTTTGTTTTTCCCCTTTGCTTTGTTGCCTTTAGAGGACTACCCATGTTCAACCATATTTGTGCTCGCCGAATCTTGCGGAAGGCTGTTCTTTTGAGCCACCTTATTGTCCTCTTCGATCTGAAAACAAACAATAAGTTCCTCTATAGTCATCTCCTTTCGTATGTGTTTAAGATAATTCTTAAATTCCACCCAACTAGGAGGTAACTTTCCAATCAATGCTGCCACTTGAAGTGTCTCACTAAGTGTCATCCCTTCTATGTGGATCTCGTGTAGTATAATATGCAACTCTTAGACTTTCATTACGGTCTTATTATGGACCATTTTATTGTCCAAGAAATGGGCTACATCGAATTTCTTCATTCCAGCATCCTCCATTTTGTACTTCTTGTCTAAAGACTCCTATAATTCTTAGAAAGTCTTGACATTGTAGTACACATAATCTATGTAGTTAATATCTCGATATATCACCAAGCATCCACCGCACTCAAAGATTGAGTGTCGGTATCCCCTTTAGCAATTTGGGGAGCGGTTTCAGTCAAGAACCTACTAAGGTTCACGGTGGTCAAGTAGAAGAACATCTTTTGTTGCTACCTTTTGAAGTGTAAACTTGAGAACTTCTCAGGTCATTCAGCATGATTATCCACTGTGGACGCTCGCACAATGTTGGTAGTCAATGGGTTCCAACCACAACGTTAGTGTTGTTGCTGTTGTTATCTGATGTTGACATTCTGAAACTAAAATTGTCCAAGTTAATATTTTAAAATCAAAACTGTCTACTGTTTACGCAAAAACAAAATATCAACTTATTATTTAATGTTAATGTCAAATATAATACACATACAAGGTCTTTCACACTAATTTAAACCATTAGAGACCGCCCACAGGTTAGGTCTAGTGCGAAATACCAAAGAGTTTTTAGTCAATTTTAAGGAAACCAACTGGCTTCTAAGTCCGACTTTGAAGACCTAACAATAGGTTTTTGAATTTTAGGATAGAACTGAATTGTAACCAATTCTTTTTTCATACAAAGTACTCCTTTAAGTCGAAAACAAAAGATAATTTTTTTTTAAAACACAATTACTATGAAACAAACTAGTTTGAGTCACAAAACATAACGGTTTGTAATACACGAATGCTGTTTTAAAAACTTGTTTTAAGATTATAGGAACCGTTCACGTGTAAAAGAAACAAAAACAATTTTCTTACGAATTACAATATAGAAATAAATAGAAAGCACTAAATTACAAGTACATTTACAGCTGAATGAAACAAATAATACAAGAAATGAGATGAGGCAGAATGGTCTAGTGGTGAGGGTGTTGTTTAACGTAGGGCCCTTAAAACAAATTCTGAGTCTCCCAAGAGAACTTGTTTTGTTTCCCAGGGTACAACAGTTGAAGCATTGTGTACTGCCAGAGCTTGCACGAGGACCCAAAGAGTACCTTGAAGCAAATAAAGAGAAGAACAAAAAGATGCAGAAAATTTTTGCATGTGCTGTTGGTAATGGTGTCTTCTGCAACTAGGTCTCACTTTGGTTTTATAGTGCACCAAGTGAGTCAAAACTTATATGAATTAAAAATGAAAATTAATTAGCATTTAACATCTTCAATGCCGTTTTAATCATGATTCATAAATGTTGTTTGACTGGTCTGTTTCAACTCGGACCTGAAAATGATAATCTGCTGAAGTTCGGAAGCTGCTGCGAGACCCACGCGCTAAGACTGGTATCGCCGGTGCGAACCCACAAGTCTGCACCACTCAGGTGCGCACATGACCGTCATCCATGAGCCTATATGAACACGTCACACAGTCGCGCCATATCAACCCATCTTCGTACGCCACGCGCGCCACTAATGTTCCTTTTAGAAGCAGCCACGCAGACCAGGACACTACCGGGTCATGCGCCACCTGGTCCTTGCAGCCTGTGTACTGAACCACGCGCACATGGTAAAACAACAAAGGCGGCTACCAAGCGGCTCGCGGCATTGCGAAGTGTGCGCCACATTGTGGTCGTTCCATGTGCAAGCGCAATGGCAAGTGCGAGCTAGGTTGCTCCGCACCCTACACGACTTCACTAGTGTGTGCTTCATGGAGCAATAAGGAAGGAAAGTTCTCACTTAAATACCACCTAAAGTTTTGTCTCTCCTCCTATGTGGACAAGATGCCACTTTCCCCTCCACTCTAATATTATAACATTGTATGTTTCAAACACCAAACTTTTAGCATTAATATCTCATTCATCTTAGCTCCATTTTGGATTTGGTTTGGTTCATTACGAAGCTCTCTCAACATAGAACACAAACCACAAAGAAATATATATAATAATATATGTTTCTTATATATATTTATTGTTCAAAATTAAAAAAAAATGCATTCCTATATTTGTGAAAATTCCAAATTTTGTAGAAATTCCATTTTCACAAAATTCCCAACATTTTTATTTTATGTTTATAACTAGTAATGAAACCCGCGCTTCGCCATGGTTTGGCTAATTAGGAGTTAAGAGACTTCAATGTGAAATACGATCAACCAAAAACGATAACTAATTTGAGTATACGCATAACCTAATAAGAAAATTTATGAAGAAAGCTTAAATCAAATATGAATATGTTTTGTGCCAAATGATAACGGCAACAAAGTAAAAGTATAAAATGTAAAACCGAAACGAAAAAAAAAACGATGAATTCGTAGAGACACGAAGCTGTAAAAAGACAATACACTAATCCCCTTTAGAGCTTTTATAATCTTAGAACAACTTAAAACGACAAACAAAATTAGCGTTAAGAAAACTTCAACTATTTTATCAAACTTATCCTAACATGCACGTATTTCACGTAATTACATATAAAAGTATGCCAAATTCAAATTATTTTTTCATTTAAAAATGAATTATATCGTTTTATGGTTAACGAAATAATAACTGTTAAAAAATAACATAACCTTAAATTAAACTCTATAATAACTTTATAGAAAATAATAGTTAGAGTGAATAATAGATAAATATGTATTATATTAAATAATAAAAAAAACAGAGAAGCACAAAAGGAGGAAAATATATTAAAGACGTAGGGCCAGTAGAAAAAAGTAATAATAAAACACCACAAGTATAAGCCAATGGAATTTTGTTACTGTAGGCTAGTAGAAAAAAAATAATAATAGGGAAGCACAAAAGAAGGGTTTAACACACTTGTGTGGGTTTCCGTCCGGGGGTCGCGGGTTCAAGTCCATTCTGGTACCAATATTGGGTAATTCCAGTGCGGCTGGACCTTAGGGGAGGCCTGGGATTTCGAACTCGTGTATGGGTTCAATTCTTGAGAGAGGTTCCCGTTGCCATTAAAAAAACAAAAGAAGGGAAATATGTTAAAGACTTAGGGGCCGGTAGAAAAAAAACTATTAACACATCACAAGTATAAGCTAATAGAATATTGTTATGAGTAAATTACAAGTTTTGTCTTTTATGTTTGTACCAAATTGCAGACGGTGTCCTTTGCCTTTAAATTTGACAAGTTTTGTCCTTAACGTTTCAAAATCCTGCACGTTATGTCCTTTAGCCCTAACTCAGTCAGATTTTTTTTGTTAAATATGGTCATGTGCCTTGCATACGAGGGTATTCTTGTCATTTTACATGATCATGGACTATTGTGTAAATCAAATTATAGCAAGGGATTGTTGTGTAAAATATAAAAAAGATTTACATTTATAAGAAAATCTACAACAACTCTCTCTCCTCCCTTCCAGCCTCAAGATGACGGTAGTGATGGTGGTTTCAGGATGAATCGGCGACGATAGTGACCGTGGTGGTTTCAAGATGAATCGGTGGTGGGTGTAAAGCTTCAAGATGACGGCTGTGGCGGGGAACGACGGAAATGGATTATGGAACCTTCACTTTACTTCACATTATTTATTCAATTTTGTAATTTTCATGATCATATATTCATATCCCCTTTTCAGTTTCTGATCAAGTTTGTATTTTTGCTTATGTGATTTAATTTGATCTGGGTTTGATTTGATTTGAAGGGATTAGTCTAAACTAGTATTTTTTAATATGGGTTTTGATGATTGTAGCTTATATGATCTGGGTTTGGTTTAATTTAAAGGGATTAATCTAAATTAGTATTTTTCAATATGGGTTTTGAATATTGTAGCTTATGTGATCTGGGTTTGGTTTAATTTGATGAGATTATTATGAAATTGTAAGACCCATAAATAATACCTTAATAATCGTATTATAATTATAAGATAACACATGATATAGATTTTTTCCAACCATAACTTTCAAAAGTGTTTTAAACTTCCCTACATACTAAGTTAGTTAAATGTTTAGAAACGATTTTAATAATAACACGGAAGCTTGATCATTGATTATGTTCGGTTCTTCACGGGACTTGATCTTCATCCGTAAGCACTTAGAAACCACCTAAAGGTCAAAATTGATCATATACGTTAAATATAGTAAGCATATAACATATATAAATGACCCCAAATAATCAAACAACAAACAAATTTTTTTAAAGGTCTGCCGTAAGCTACGGTTAGGTACCGTAGCTTACCGTACACCCTTTCTGTCCGAGACAGCAGGTCTGAACCACCGTAGCTTACGCTGCAGCCCAGTTTCAGCTATTTCACTTTCAGTCCCTGTTACGAAAACCCCATAACTTTCTCGTTTTTCCTTTTGTCAACGGTCTTTGGTCCCTCAAATATTCGCGTGTTTTATGCGAAACTCCGTAATTTGTAATCCCCACATTTTAGTATTCAATCACAACTTGTTTTAAAACTTTGATTTCTCATGTTTTATAACCCGTTAGACTTTAACCATACAGAAATTTTTTTCCGTTAACATATTTAACTATTATGCATACGTTTCTCATGGTTAAGCGTTTCACTCCTTTGGATTTTGAGTATTTCCAATCACTAATTGGTAACCATTCATGACCCGCTATTTGTTGTTTGGTTCCCTTCGGGTAATTTAACCATAACAATGAAATTTTTCACAATATATTTTACTATTATAGCCTCAATTATAGCTACTTTGACATCCGAGTATGAATACACCTATGAACTAAACCCATCATTTTCAACGTATTTGTTCCTTGGTTCATTGGTTATGCAACCAAATTCCATAGATTTCAATCTTTTACATTTAAATTCTTAGTACAACATATTAAAAAATTCACAAGAAGTATAAAACCATGTTTCTCAAGTCATCTTTAATGTTTTACTCACTTAGCCATTATTTTATCAAACAAGTTGCCTATAGATTTCAATCCAATTTATCATTTAGAATTCTTAGTACAACATATGACAAAAAAATTCAAAGTTTTAATTATAAGATCCATATCATGATTTTCTCAATTCATTTATTATTTTATCTTCATTTAGGCATTATATATCAAACACCTTATAGGCATGGGTCTTTACGTTAAATCTATTAAGTTCCTATTTCATGAATTTGCCATGTTTTCACACCATACAAGTCAATATGACTAGTATGCACATATATTATATAAAATTCAAGACTCTAACAATAAATATACATCAACTAGAAGTTATACCCATGCTTCGCGACAGGATAACACCTTTTTAAAGTTTACGTTACGGCTGGTTGTTTACAAAATTAAAACGTAGACATAACGTACTTAACAACTATATATTTGAAAGCACAAAATTGTATGTCGTTGTAAAAGTGTATGCATATAATAACCAAAAATAAATTCAAAGAAGTCGTGTATCATTTAATTTGATCCGACTGGTTTAAGAAGAAAAAACATGTCAAAATGTAGAGCAACTGAAAACGTACATAAAAATAAGCACGAAAATGTATTATATTTGATGTGATGTATTTTCGAATAAAATTTAATTTGAAACATAAACAACTTGAATTTATACAAACGTACATAAAAATATGCTCCTAAGAAAATAGTTTTCTTTTTGAAATTAAAGAATGGTACGGCGCATTGCGGCGGTGTCGAAACGTAATCGAATTTATACCGTCTAATGAAAACGCATTAAATTTGACCCGACTCGTTTTTGAACAAAATTTATGGCACAACGTAGACCAACTGAACATCGTGCATAAAAATAAGAATGAAAACGTATTATATCTGACCCGAATCATTTCCGGGGGAATAATAAAATGTACGTCAAAACTTACCTTGAATTTATACAGACACTTAATTAAAACTAAACACATAAAACTTCATTACAAAGTCTTCAGAAAGTTAAAGGATTGTAAGTGTCAATGTTAAAAGTTGAGAAAACACAAAAAAATTACGTCAAACATAAATCAACTTGAATTTATACCGACACGTAAATAAAAATAAACACGTAAAACTGATTAAAAAACCTTTAGAAAGTTACAGGATTATAAGTGTAAATACTGAAATTAAGGATTAAAATATATAAAAATAAAAATGCAAACAAAAAAGTCAAAAATACTATTCACACAAAAAGACAAAAATAAAAACACTGTTCATAAAACTTGCAATTGTTATAATAATAATTTCAATATCACGATTCATGGATTAACCCCTTATTAAAACCCATTTACCTAACAATGGCTACATTAATCAAAACACCCAATTCCTAGTGTTTGACTATAATTCTTCATCAAAATTTGTTCTAAACCATTTATTTTACTCTTATTTCACCTTGATTCCTACAACTTATGCAAGAATTGAGATTTCAAGAATTATATAAATCTTCATATCATCATCAAATCTCAAATTTTAACATACCTCATAATTCTCTAGTTTAGATGATTAAGAATCTTGGTTCATGCAAGAGATTTATGCCTTGTTAGCCTTTCAATTTTGAAGATTTGATGATTTGAGGGTTTGGGAATTTGTTCTTTTGCTGAGAGCATATACACGTACACACATAAATATGTGTTGTGTTTTGAATTTTTCTTTTTAATAAAACACTTTCCAAATTGTCTATTTTAGTCCCTCTTGTTGTTATAAAAAGGCCACAATTTATGATTTCATTATTTATAACATGCCATTAACTTGGTTAGATAATTCTAGTTATTATTCATAATGTTATAACCAAACATATATGTGTATATATAATTAATCTATAAATTTGGTGGTGTTACAAGTCCACCCGTTAAAAGGGTTTCGTCCCCGAAACATATTACGTACAAGAGAAGAATATAGCCTCTTCATTTCTTCTTCAGACTCCCAAGTAGTGTCCGACCTTTTTCGGTGCTCCCACTTAACCTTCACTTGGTTAATTTCCTTGTTTCTCAACCCTTTGACTTCCGGTCAAGAATTTCAATTGGTTTAGCTATGTAGTTAAGTTTGTTATCAACTTCAATATCATCAAGCGGTACCTAGGCAGTCTCGTCCGCTAAGCATTTTCAAAGGTGCGATATGTGGAAGGTGTTATGTATTCCACTTAACTCGTTCGGAAGCTCTAGGCGATAATCTTAAATGGCCCGATAAACCGCGGGCTCAATTTTTCCTCTTTTCCTAAATCGAATGATCCCCTTCCATGAAGACACTTTGAGCTTTACTCTATCGCCTATTTGAAATTCAATAGGTCTTTATCTTTTATCCGCGCATGAATTTTGTCGATCTTGAGCCGCTTTTAAATGGGCTTGTATCGCATCAATATTTTCGTTCGTGGATTTGACTACGTCTTTATGGGCGAGTTCTCTCGGACCCACTTCACCCAACATACCAGGGTTCGGCATTTTCGGCCATAAAGCATCTCATACGAAGCCATACCAATGCTTGAATGGTAGCTGTTATTGTAAGAAAATTCGACTAACGGTAGATAAACATCCCAACTACCACCAAAATCAATAATACACGCCCGAAGCATGTCTTCTAACGTCTGAATTGTTCGTTCGCTTTGCCCGTCTGTTTGAGGGTGATACGCTGTACTGATTAACAGCTTTGTACCCATTTGTTCTTGAAAGTCGGGCTAGAAATTTGAAGGGAATCGAGTATCCCTATCGGATACAATGGACACCGGTACTCCGTGGCATGCTATGATCTCATTCATATACACTTCCGACATCTTTTCTGATGTATAGGTCTCACGGATAGGAATAAAGGGAGCACTTTTAGTCAATCTATCCACGAGCATCCAAACAACATCGAAACCCCGAGCCATTCTCGGCAATTTGGTCAATTGATCCATAGTTTTATGTTCCCATTTCCAAACGGGTATGTCTAATTGTTGGAGCTTGCCGTAAGGCTTTTGATACTCCACTTTTACTTGCAAGCAAGTTAAACATTTTTCAACATATTTCGCCACATCTCTTTACATTTCGGGTTGTTTTAGATCTCTACATTTTGGTCGCTCCCGGGTGAATTGTGAGCTTCGTCGAGTGATAAGTCCTTAAAATCACATGTGTTTGGAACCCGTATTCTACCTAATCAATATTTCAAACCGTTTTCTCCGTCTTCAATGTCTTTTACTAAACCTTTCACCCGTTCTATTCTCCAATTCACTTTCTTTACCGCTTCTTCTTGTGCTACTCGGATTCGTTCAAGTAATCCTGAAGTGACCACAAGTTGCATGGATCGTACCCGAATGGGTTCATAATCTCCCTTCCTGCTGAGGGCATCTACCACTACGTTGGCTTTTCCCGGGTGATAATGGATTTCGCAGTCATAATCCTTCATCGTCTCTAACCAACGTCTTTGTCTCATATTTAACTCCTTTTGGTCAAAGAAGTACTTTAGACTCTTACGATCGGTGAAAATGGTGCACTTCACCCCATACAGGTAATGCCTCCAGATTTTTAAAGCAAAGACCACCACCGCCAACTCAAGATCATGAATCGGTTATTTCTTTTCGTGAACCTTTAATTGTCTTGAGGCATAGGCAATCACATTGCCCCGTTGCATAAGTACACACCCAAGACCTAGGTGTGATGCATCCGAGTACACTACCAAGTCATCGGTACCATCCGGTAATGTCAATACCGAAGCACTAGTCAACTTCTCCTTGAGCATTTGGAACGCACTTTCTTGTTCGTCAATCCAGACAAACTTTTCCTCCTTACGGGTTAGTTTAGTTAACGGCAATGCAATTTTGGAGAAGTCTTGAATGAATATCCTATAGTAACCCGTAAGTCCTAAGAAGCTTCTGATATCCGATGGATTCTTCGGGGTTTCCAATTCGACACTTCTTCTATTTTGGATGGGTCTACTAAAACCCCATCGGCACTTATGATGTGTCCAAGGAATTGTACCTTCCGTAGCCAAAAGGCACATTTTGAAAATTTTGCGTAAAGCTTTTCTCGCCTAAGTGTTTCTAATACTTCCCGCAAATGGCGTGCATGATCCGCCTCGCTTTTGGAATACACGAGAATATCGTCGATGAACACTATCACAGACTTGTCTAGCATCAGCTTGCAAACCCGGTTCATAAGATCCATGAAAGCCGCGGGTGCATTTGTTAGTCCAAAAGACATTACTAGAAATTCATGATGTCCGTAATGTGTACGGAATGTCATTTTCGGTATGTCATCCTCTTTTACTCTCAGATGATGGTAACCCGACCTCAAGTCGATCTTCGAGAACCAGCTCGCACCTTGTAATTGATCGAACAGATCATCGATCCTCGGAAGTGGGTATCGATTCTTCACCGTGAGCTTGTTTAGCTCGGAATAATCTATGCACATTCACATGCTTCCATCTTTCTTCTTTACGAACAATACTGGCGCTCCCCAAGGAGAAACACTCGGTCGTATAAATCCTTTGTCGAGTAAATCTTGCAGTTGCGACATTAATTCTTGAAGCTCCGACGGTGCTAGCCTATATGGTGCCTTAGCCACCGGCTTTGCACCTGAAACTAATTCAATTCCAAACTCCACCTCCCGTTCGGGGGTATCCTCGGTAAGTCTTCCGGAAATACATATTCCAATTCTCGTACGACGGGTACATCTTCAACCCTTGGCGACTCTTTTTCCGAATCGTGTACGTCAATAAAATAAGCCTTGCACCCATGTTGTATGAGCCTACGAGCTTCCATAATTAAGCATATTATGGGGTTGCAACTTTTCTCCCCATAAATAATGACATCCCTTCCAGGAGATGTTAGTTGTATCTCCTTACGAGAGCATATCACTATAGCGTGGTGACGAGACAACCAGTCCATCCCAGTCACCACTTGGAATCCCCCCATTGACATGGGTATCAAATCAACCAAGTAGCCTCACCATCAATGTTTAGTTTGCAATCCCGACACATATCACAGACAATAAAACTTTTGTTATTACCTATTTCTACTTCCAATGGCATAGGTAATTTTACTAATGTAAACGAAGAATGTTGAATAAATCTATGTGAAACAAAAGATTTATTCGCACACATACCAAATAAAACACGTGCGGGAATTGAATTTGAGGTAAATGTACCTGAAACCACATTAGGTTCAATTTTTGCCTCCACCGCAGTTATGTGGAAGGATCTCGCTTTTGACTTTGGGACTTCAGCCTTTGCATCGGGTATCTTTTTCTATCCTACCAACTCCGGGCACTCAGATTTCTTGTGACCCGGTTGGTAACATTTGTAGCATACCGACACCTTGCCAGGGCAAATTGAGGCTGCATGTCCCGTCTTTCTGCATATCACACACGACTTTTTTTAAAATAGCATTTGCCCTTATAAGCACGACCACAAGTCTTACAGCTAGGTGATCCTCCTTTTGCGTTCGCTTTCTTTGAGGACTCGTCCATCTTCGGCTTCTTTGTGGGGCTTGGGTTTGCGTCCAGACCCCTTCTTTCGCCCCTCTCAACTTGTTTCTTTAACTCGATTTCAGGCTCCCAAGCAGCATTGATAATCTCCGTGAGATTCTTATAATTTGAGGGAGTCATAAACTCCCTATATTCTGCACTCAACACATTGTGGTAGTGATATACCTTTTGTTCTTTGGTTTTCACCAATTTATCATTAAATTTCAACTTGTCAAGGAATATGCCTGTGATCTTGTCTATCGATTCACCCTTTTACCTTAGATGCATAAACTCTTCCTTTATCTTGTTGATCACGACCGTAGGACTGTGATGTTTAAGGAAAGGTTCCTTAAATTCCTCCAAAGTCATAGCTCGAGTGGCCTCAACACCTATCTCCTTCTTGAGATTATCCCACCAATCTTTAGCTTGGCCTCTTAGCTGGCCCGTTCCGTAATGAGTCCGTTCAAATACACCCTCTATATCACTTATCCACCTTTGACAAGCAATTGGATCTACTTCGCCATTGAAAACTGGGGGTTTACATGCTAGAACTTATTATATGAGCAACCCTTTTTTTCTTTGACCTTATCTCTTTTGTTGATAAGATCTCCTTTCAGTTCATTTATTCTTTCTTCAACGTTCGTGAGTATTACGGTTTGTAGCCTTTCCATGAATCCCGGTAGGCTAGCTTCAAGGGCCTTTCCGACTTCTTCGAAAATCTTTTCTTTTATTTGTTCGGTAATTAACGGTACCGTGTCATGACCGTTTCCCCCTGACATCGTTTATCTGAAACATTTATAATAATTTAGTAAACATTTCAATTCATTATTCTCATATTACTGAGAGTTTATCTTCTATTTTTGTTTTTACATTCAGTGTATCATTCTACTTCGGTTTGACCAAGTATATAACTTGTCTAAACCGTTTGTACTTAGTGCATTTTCCAGGTTCGAGTGTATTAATACACTCCTCCCATGCTCTTTAAATCAGTTCTCTTTCTTGTGTTTTTAGTTGAAACTCATTTCATAATTAATTCTTACCGGATGTCTTGATCAAGCCTCGAAACGAACACATATAACTTTTAACCTTAAGCTCTGATTACCAACTTGTAAGACCCATAAATAATACCTTAAAAATAGTATTATAATTATATGATAACATATCGATATAGAATTTTTCCAACCATCAACATTCAAAAGTGTTTTAAAACTTCACTACATACCAAGTTAGTTAAATGTTTACAAAAGATTTTAATCATAACACGAAAGCTTGATCATTGATTATGTTCGGTTCTTCACGGGACTTGATCTTCATCCGTAAGCACTTAGAAACCATCTAAACGTCAAAATTGATCATATAGGTTAAATATAGTAAGCATATAACATATATAAATGACCCCAAATAATTAAACAACAAACAAATTTTATTAAAAGGTCTGCCGTAAGCCACGGTTAGGTACCGTAGCTTACGACAACCCTTTCTATCCGGGACAGCAGTTCTAAATCGTAAGCTACGGTTCAGGACCGTAGCTTACGTTGCAGCCCAGTTTTAGCTTTTTCACTTTCAGTTCATGTTACGAAAACGTCCATAACTTTCTTGTTTCTTGTCCGTTTTGCCTCAAATTCGCGTCTATGCGATCGTAATTTGATCCCCCAATTTTAGATTCAAAATCCACGATTCAAAACATTGATTTCTTACACTTTATATAATCGGTATAAGATTTATTCATACAAATTTTTTGATCCGTTAACAATTTTAACTATAATGCATACATTCTCATGGTAAGGATCATCTCCTTATTGATTTTAGCTATTCTCCGAATCGACTAAACTTGTCGCTTCCATGACCAGGCTAGCGTTTCTGCTATGTTTTTGACCCGTTCGGCTACTTTAACCAAACAAGGAAATCTTTTCAACAATATCATGATTTTACTACTTATTGCCTGCGTTTCCGATACCCGGCTTACGCGTTTGCACATTTTTGGTTGTTCGAGTGAATTCCATCACCTATGAACTAACCCAATCATTTATCATACGCTATTTGTTCATTTGGTTCATTCGGGTGAATTCCATCACTTATAAATGCACCAAATTTCACAAGTATAACTTCTTACATTAACATAAAATCAATATAAACATATTAATGAAATCATACGAAGTATAAAACTATGTACCTCAAAGCATCCCTTTCAATCGTGTGTCTACCTCGGCCTAGCCACTTGATGTTTCACCCAAGTTGCCTATAGATTTCAATCCAATTTATCATTTATAATTCTTAGTACAACTTATGACAAAAAAATTCAAAGTTTTAATTATAAGATCCATATCATGATTTTCTCAATTCATTTATTATTTTATCTTCATTTAGGCATTATATCAAACACCTTATAGGCGTGGGTCTTTTCGTTAAATCTATTAAGTTCCTATTTCATGAATTTGCCATGTTTACACACCATACAAGTCAATATGGCTAGTATGCACATATAATATCTAAAATTCAAGATTCTAACAACAAATATACATCAATTTCAATATCACGATTCATGGATTAACCCCTTTATTAAAACCATTTACCTAACAATGGCTAATTAATCAAAACACCCAATTCCTAGTGTTTGACTTTAATTCTTCATCAAAAAATTTTCTAAACCATTTACTTTACTCTTATTTCGCCTTGATTCCTACAATTTATGCAAGAATTGAGATTTCAAGAATTCTATAAATCTTCATATCATCATCAAATCTCAAATTTCAACTTACCTCATTATTCTCTAGTTTAGATGATTAAGAATCTTGGTTCATACAAGAGATTATGCTTTGTTAGCCTTTCAATTTTGAAGATTTGATGATTTGAGGGTTTGGGAATTTCTTCTTTTGCTCAGAGCATATACACGTACACACACACAAATATGTGTTGTGTTTTGAATTTTTCTTTTTGATAAAACACTTTCCCAATTGTCTATTTTAGTTCCTCTTGTTCAGTTTTGTTATAAAAAGGCCACAATTTATGATTTCATTATTTATAATATGCCATTAACTAGGTTAGATAATCCTAGTTATTATTCATAAAGTTATAACCTAACATATATGTGTATATATATGTAATCTATAAATTTTGGGGTGTTACAAAAATTTGATGGGTTTGTGTGGATTTCACAGAGTTTGAACTCAAATGGATAGTGTAGTTCAGTTGGAGTTTGGAGATGATGTAGATGAGTTTAGAAGTTGTTGTGGATATGAGGATAAGTTGGAAGAAATTGTGAAGAATGGTGATGATGAGGTTGTTGCGGAGTGATCGGAGATGGTGGAGGTGCGGTGCCAAAGGGATTTGCGGTGGATGAAGGCGGAGTGATCAGAGATGGCTAATGGGTTGGGTTAGCTCTCCTCTGGTGTTGTTGAATGGTGGTGGAGATGGTGAATAGTGGTGGTGGTAGGTGGGGTAGATGGTGGTTGTGCGGTGAGTGAGGTTGTGGCTAGGAATGTGTGTAGTGTGTGAGAGAGAGATGATAAAAGAGTTTTTATTTGTATAAAATAGCCCCCGAATAAGAGTTTTTACAAAATATCCATAGGGAGGTAAAATGACAGGAATACCGTCATGTGCAAAGCACATGATCATACTTAACCAAAAAATCTAACTGAGTTTAGGCTAAAGGACATAACGTGCAGGATTTTACAACGTTAAGGACAAAACTCATCAAATTTAAAGGCAAATGACACCACCTGCAATTTGTTACAAACATAAAGGACAAAACTTGTAATTTACTCTATTGTTATTTTAGATACTCTAAGATATTGTATATGATAAAATATAATATAATTGAAAGACTGAGTGTTGTATATTAGATGATACAATTTGGTGAATTTATAAAATTTTTACCTTTATGTACGATACCAAACAGGATCGTAGCGGTTGACACCAAGATTATCCCAACTCGTAATACTAAAAAAATTATTAAAGTTACGAAAAATTTGAAAATGTATGAAAACTAATTAGTTATAAAATTTTTACCTTCATGTAACGATACCAAACAGGATCGTATCGGTTGACACAAGCTTATCCTAACCCGTGATTCTAAAAAAATCATTATACTTAAGAAAAATCTGAATATGTATGAAAATGAATTAGTATTATAATATTAAATAATAAAAGTATTAAAAAACAATATGTATATTATTATAATATAAAAATCACTATTCATAAGTTTGTATTATTAATATATAGGATAATGTATGATCTCGATAATTAAATATTGTATGCGAGTAGAATTCATAAATATATTTCTTTTAAAGAAATGGGTTCAGGAGAAAAAAACGATTTAAAGTTGGAAAACGGTGAGAACGATTTTCAGCCATAAGATCTTTATGAGTTGTGGCTGAGATTGATCCGGTGACATTTTTTGTAAATAATAGGAACTTTAGAACTATCAGGAGGGGTAATATGGAAGATCCAAATAAGGGTGCACATGCTAATCACATGCCATTTCCCCGTCATATTTAAACGCCAATAACTTTTTTATACGTGATTATTTTTTTTAAATTACACCATAAAATTCAACGTTTTTATATCTTACCAACGAGAATACTATTGATATATTTTTCGAAAAAAATGAACTGGGGTTTTATGGCGTTTTGAGCTTTGTTTTTTTTTTTGCGTTTTGAGCTTTGTTTTTTTGGAGTTTTGAATTTTGTTTTTTATGGCGTTTTGAACTAGATTTTTTTGGCGTTTTCAACTAGTTTTTATGGCGTTTTTCTGAACTGGTGTTTTTATGGTGTTTTCAACTGGGTTTTCATGGTTTTTTTTTAATTTGGATGTTTTATGGCGTTTTCAACTGGGTATTTTATGGCGTTTTTGAACTGGATGTTTTATGACGTTTTTATTTGAATACCTAGTTCATATCATTTTTTATTTCAAAAGTATAACATAGTATACTCGTTAGAAAAATAATAAAACACTCGATTTTATGGTGAATTTTTTTTAAAATATAATCACGTATAAAAAAGTTATGTGAGTTTAAAAAATGGTCCCTTGTGACTTGCATGTGAAGGGTCTTTGGCATGTGAGTGGCACGTGCATGGACCTTTTTGACAATAATACCCCTTAGTGTATGTTAACACCAACGTCACATGTCAATACAAAAATCATTCTCACCGTTTTCATACTTTTAAGCGTTTTCCCCAAATCTCATCCCTTCTTCTAAAAACGGAAAAGTTTGCTAATTTTTGTTCATTAGATTCTACAAGAATCGAAGTCCAACGTTAAGTTTGAGATGAAAATTTGGTTAATAATGCTAGTGGCAAAAATATTTCAATCACAATAAATGGCCACGTAACCGGGCATTTACGATAATTTTGGCAGACGAATTCTTTAGACACTATTGCAAGGTAATTTTATGGGGCACAAGTGCACAACTCGCAAATGTGATAATCAGTTTGTAGCTATTTCGTAGTATTTCCCCCCTAAATACTAAAAGGATATGCATCATTGAGGTTATCTTTGTATAATTCACTAGTCTAAGTACCCGTGTGTTACACGGGTTACTCAAAGTAAATTACATAATATAAACAGTGTTGACATAAAATTTGAAATAAAAGTAACGTTCCCTTCTTCCTATCGAGGCCAAATTTGGTGATGTTTTGCTCCCTTTGTTTTGCATGAGATCCGAGAGCGATAAGTTGAAGTTGGTTAAGTCTTCTCGGGTTGCTTCAAGATTGCGAGATGAGTTCATGTCTAGTACGGGTTTTCTTTTCTGAGCATTCTCTAATATTCCTTGCAAGTATATCCCTTGAGTTTCTATTCTCATTTGGAGTTTCTTTTGTACCTATACCCAGATGTTAAATGACTAAAATACCCTCTAACAATATAAAAATCGGAAGTTCTAAACTCTTTCTACTAACTTGCAACGGTCTAAACTTCGTTTGAAAACTTATTACTCGCCCATAACCCTCCACCTATTTCATGACATTATAGCCTAGTGGCATCTTAGGGTGGGATAAATGTAACAACCCTCAAAAAAATACCCTTACTAGACTCACAATTAAAAACCAAACCATTTAAGATCAAGACCCGAGCATACGCGATAAGTATCGGCACGAAAATCGAGAAAAACACGCGATTGGCCGACCTCTCCTGCGCCACGCGGGAGATACCATGTCTCCTCCCACGAACGCGGGGAGAGTCCAACCTAGCCTATATTTTTTTGAACGGCCAACTAAATCACCGGATAAGCATCATGAGATGCCCTCAATGAAGCAAATGCATTCTCTCCCCCATAACGGTCAGAGTTGAATGCATACCCGAGCCACCAAGCCACCAGTTATGGGGAAAACCCGCCGCACGAAAGCCCACTGCCGTAAAACCCTTTTCGGCTCGGTTTCGAACTGGCGACCTCTAGAGAGGCCTAGTTTTAAACTTCATTGCCACCACCAATGTTCTTCAAAGTGTTGCTAGTGGGAGTTGAACTTGGAACCTCAAATAGAGAAACCAAGTGACTAACCATTAGATCAACTTGTCAGGACCCAACCTAGCCTATATAAAGGCTGGGTCTTGGACAACTTCATTTGTTCATGTTCGACTTCTAAAACTCTTACTCTCGAATCTCTGTCTCGATTTCAGTGTACGAAACCCTAATCGCTAAAAGGATACCCTGTTTAATTGATCTGAAACCCTAGAAACGAAAAGTTGAAGTTTCGCCTGAATAAGGTGATACTTTATACGTTGTGTTTTGATCTCGTGATTATCGTTAAAGTTTGTATTTGGTTTCTTAAAAAATCTATGTCACATTTTGGTATATCTAGAAATTAGAACTGTAACCAGGGGCAACTAAACCAGAAAACTTAGTGGTTAAGAAAACTTAGCAGTTAGGAAAACGTAGCAGCTAAGAAAACTTAACAACTAAGTAAGTTAATCAGTTAAACCATTAAGTAAGTTAATTAGTTACAGTTAAGTAAGTTAATCAGTTAAACACTTAAGTAAGCTAATTAGTTAATCAACTAAATAAGTTAATTGGTTAAACAACAAAGTAGAATAATGGGTTAAACAACTAAGTGAGTTAATCCTCTAAACAACTAAGTGAGTTAATCCGCTGAATAACCAAGTAAACTTAACAGCTGAACGATTAAGTCAAACTTAAGAGTTAAAGAAACTTAATATCTAAGGAAGGTATATATGGGTGGATAGTATCTAAGGAAAGTATATATATGGATAGATAATATCTAAGGAAGGTGTATATGGATAGGTAGTATCTAGAGAAGGTTTATCTAGGGAAGATTTATCTAGGGAATGTATATATGAAACTTCATCGAAAAGAAAGGCATATTCCTTACCTATTAATAGGAAGCCTAGGATTCATTTTTCTTTGCTCTTCCTTCTCTTCTTCTCTTTATAAGTTGGTTTTCTAACCGATAATCACCCATATGATATTCTATCCGAGCAATCAGAGAACCAACTAACGAATGCCAAAGTGCTTCCTGAATAAGGCTATACTTTGTTAACTTACATTATGGTTATGATCTCGTGACAATCATTACGTTTGAACCGGTTTTACACTAATACGTATTCTACTATGTTAAACTAAATGTTTAACTATGAGAAAGCTCAGTACTATAAACTTACTATTGAAATATATGCTTAATTACTAGAAGATTCAGAAATTAAAGTAGATGCTTAACTATCAGAAGGCTGAGAATCAGGAGGCATGTTAGATCAAGAACTATAGACCTACAAGGTGAGTCATTCTCTTTTACTCAAATGATTTGCAAAACCCTAAATGTTTTCCAAGTTGTATTTACAGTGATTAAGTTTTTGTATTTTTAAATTACTGCCGATATGTGTGGTTTTATATACACTACTTGATAATCTTCATTATTGGACAACGGGTTAGCCAATAAATGATATGACCACAGTCACAGGAGCTGCCACCGAGTGACAAATATTGAGTTGAGTAATTGAAAGATATAAACAAATGTAAAAACTCTTAATGTTTTAACTAAATACTATGTCTTTTTATACAAATGAATGATCTCACCAGTATTTCCCGCTGACAAAATGTTTCTAAACGCGTTTAAGGTGATTATAGTAGATTTGTATAAGAGTTGTGATACAGCACCAAAAAGGCTTAAAGAAGTGACTTATTTTATCAATTAAATTAAGAAATGTTGTTTTATGAATTCAGGTTTATCCCCGATTAAAGCTACCTTTGTAAAACATGGGTTTTATTCCCATTTGTTATAAAAAAAATCTGGTATTTCTAAACTCTAATATTTTTCCTAACACACGATCATGATGAAATTTCCGCCGAAATATTTTCAAAATGACCACCGGTACCACTTGATTGTTCACGGCTCTCGTCCTAGGGTGTGGTTGGGGGTTGTGACAATTAGGCTTAGGGACTATTTGGTCATGCGTTCGATTCCTACAAGGGGATTTTCCCTGATTTATTGGGTTTCCTCCTGAAATGGTGTATAGACATTATAGCCTAGTGGAGATGGATATGATCAGGGTGGTTCCGCTGGTGGCACGATGATACTCTAGTGGTCGATCAGTGATCCAAGTGTGCCGTTCAAAAAAAAACCTCCACCTATCTCTATTTTTTTCGAAATGGTGAACTTCACGTATTAGGTTACCACATTCCAGAAATCAAAGAACCTCATTTTCCCAATTCTAGCCAGACTATGTTGTCTTAACCGGGCCCACACTGGCTTCAGAGTTTGGCTTTTACGGGCCTTCCTCTGGGAAACCATACCGCTGGCTTCACTTGACAGTCGTTGTGCTGATACAAGAGGAGAACTCCCTGGCGTAACATACGTGGAACGAAACTCGGGTGGACTCGGGAATCGAACTGACAGTTCAAATCCTTCATTGCCCATATCACCCTAAAATGATACAAGTGGAATTTAAACTTAGGTCTTCAATAGAAAACCTAAACCTTTTACTACTCGGTCACAAATGAGGGACACCTATCTCTATTTACATCAATGAATTTATAATAGTCGTATACTCGTATTTATGGTCTTAACTTTTGAATCTAGACTTCAATATTGAGATCCTAGGAGGAATATGAAAAGTTTCACTCCGTTTAATTTCAAAAGATGTAACATGTGTAGTCTATCTAAAATGTGGTTTAAGATTTTCTGTAACAAGTTTTTTTTTTCTTAAAACATTTTAAATGTTAATTCAACAATTGAATTGTTTATTAATGCATCACTTTTGGGACGAATTTTATTTTAGGGAGGTATAGTCATTAGTTTCAATAAATGAAAATTATAAAACATATCTTAGGTGTTAGAATATAATGGGATTTGAATCTAATTATGGCTAGGGTAAAGTATGTAACAAAAACCAAAATCTACTACTTTTCATCAAGGCTTTAATCAAACATTATGCTTAACGTTTCATGGTGAATCGCTTCAAATTGATACCGAAGCAACATGCGTAGAATCTCTTATCAACACACTACTTCCTTGCAGTAAGCCGATTGAATTATTAAAAATTTCAAATTAATAAAAATCATTTTGGGGTCATATATAACGGTTAGTGAAAAAAATCAACGCCCAACTAAAGCGTCTGTTAAATTCTAAATGGCCAACCCGATCTCTCTGCGGTTAGTTTAATTTGGTCACTAATTTCTAGTTGAACCAACATAATTTTTTAGCCAGTCTGTTGTTACTTGTTAGTTCCTAGTATTGGATTGGTGAAGAAATCACTAAGTGATTAGTTTGTTTTCTGTCACCAAAGGTTTTGTATTTGTGGTAGAGAATGGGAGAGGACTCCTCTCTTTTGCTCTTATGCTTCTTTCAAATGAAAGAACAAATACAGTCATTAGACCATGCTTGAAAAGGTCACAATCCTTGGAATGATCACAAACCGAACCGTTACAATAGTTCATTGGTAACCGCCGTTAGAACATGGAACATTGCGAAGTGCAAGTGTGTTAACAAAACGTCACATTGCACCATCACCCAAGGTCTTAGTCATAGTGTTACACGAGTGTGTAATGGTGATTGACACCTTAAACTACCCATTTCTTCCACTTATTATGAAATTAATATAATCATTTAAATTTGCAACTTCATCTTGTTCATTAACAATAATCAAGCAATTTTTTTTCTCTTTTTTCGGAAGAATATCCAAAGTGCATGTTTCTTTGTTATTTTGAAAGTTATTCTCAAGAAAAAAGGAAACTTCATCCATTTCTACAAAACTATTTTTGATTCAATGTCATGTAAAAATGACTTCTTTTAGGTTTGTACGAAACTATTTTAATTTAATGTCGTGTAAAAATGATTTCTTTTGGGTGTGTACGATTAGTGTCTACATAAATTTTTATATTGATAAAATCATATAATTCCATCACATACATACACCCTAAAAGGGTAATTTCACGTACTCTCGAAAATGGGTAGACTTTCAAGAGCATAACTACATTATTCATAGCATTATTTTGGATCTTAACCATATAGAGAAGTCATATAAGATTACATGTAGAGGCTCACATCTCTCAGTCTTTGAGAAGGAATAGCAATGAGTGGATTTCTTTTCTTCAATGCAATGCCAAATATTTCAGTAAGGTCAAGTTTTTCACCCTTGGGCATGCTCCAATCAAACGAGTGCAAGAGTGAAGCCAATATAAGCATTAACATTTTCTCGGCCAATGGAGCACCTGGACACAATCTTCTTCCTGATCCAAATGGGAAATACGCCAAATTGTTTCCCTTATAATCCCATTTGTTTGACAAGAACCTCTCAGGGTTGAATTTCAAAGGATCATCCCAGTACCGTGGATCCCGGTGGATTGACCAAACATTCAGAAAGATTGTACAACCTTTTGGAATGGTGTATCCACCTACCACACATGCCTTGCCTGGTGATCGTGGGATTAAGAAAGGGACTGTAGGATACATACGGAATGTTTCTTTAATTGTTGCATCGAGGTATTTTAGTTTTGGAAGATGATATTCTTCGACTATGTTATTTAGTCCTACAATTTCTATCAATTCTTCTTGAAGCTTTTTCAATATGTTATGATTTTTCAAAATAATTGACATCGCCCATTCTATAGTGGTTGCCGTTGTTTCTGTTCCAGCAATCATCATGTCCTGATACAACAAAGTTTTACCACGTTGTTAGTAAATCATATTAGTAGTTATTCTTAAATCTCCGTGCCTGGTGAAAATGTGTAACGATAATCAGTTTTGTCAAAGTTGTTAATATAAGCGTTAGAAACTAAGACTTCAATTATAAGTTTCTTAACTCAGGTAACAAGAAACAAATCGGTGAGTTTTTTTTGCACATAAAAGACAATATTGATTGGTATTAGGTTTTTTTGGGTGTTTCTAGGACAACAAAACAAAACTCTCACCGATATATATCATGCATCGGGAGGAAAATTGACGAGTATTGGGTCAACTAGCCTAATCTGCGTTGGTCTATGTAAGTAGCTGATCGACAAATGAAACAAACCTGAAGACTTGTATTAGCGGTACCACAAATACATCAAAGAATATTTTTCATAACAGAATGGTTTTGATTACCATTAAAGTTGGGTAAACTCGATGTGACATTGTATAAGTATAACATACCATCAGCAATTAAGGGTAATACCCCTTCACATGTAATTGCTAAAATGACCTTAAGAGTTTCTAATTTTATGTAACCATATATTATTTTAATAATATAATTTTTATATTATGTAAATTGTTATAATTATTTTTCAGCTTCTTTTGTTTTTCTTTTGTAATTTATAAGATTAAGATACACTTTTTTAGGCTTAAAAAGCAAAAATAAGTAAAACGGATCTTAAGGATTTAATGGTACCCTCCCTATAAAATTTTAAAATATAACTTTTAAGTTTTATCCAACATAGAGCACACAAATGTTTTAGAATTGATTATCTTCTAATATTTTAGATATATATACATACATATATATATATATATTATATATATATATATATATATATATATATAATTTAAGAATGTGTTAAATTGATTTTATAAGAATAAATCTTACCAGGAGAACTGATTTTATTTGGATCATGCTAAGCGGTGTTGCATCTTTTTCGTCCTTGTAGTCTAATAAGACTTGTAGAAAATCTTTCTTTCCTTCATGCCCCATTTTTTCTTTTGACTCTTTTAAGTTGAATTTGATTCGATCTTCAATGATGGTAGTGAAAAGTTGATCCAACTTGCTACGTTGCTTCTCCATGTCCCGCGCTACTCCTTGTATATCAAACCGCGCAAGAATAGGGAAAAAATCAGATAAATTCATCCGTCCAAGTAATTGCACAATGTTTGAAGCCACCATATCTATCTCACTTGCAAGATTGTTGTTTTTCACCCCTTTATCTGACTTGCTTTCCCAGATTGTTCTTATTAGGACACTTGTCCCTATAGCGAAAGAAACCTCACGAAAGTTAACTTTGGTACCAATTTTACTAAAAACATCCTTGACGGTTTTTCTAACTTCGTCCAATCTAACATAACTAGAACTAGTTGCTTCAAGATTGGTGTTGCTTAGCATCTTGTGAACACTTATTTTACGAAGCTTACGCCAGTAGGCATTGTTGTCCGAAAATATTATATCTTTGCCACCGTTAGTTAGTACTAAGGCGGCAACAGTTTGGTCACGGTTAGAAAAGGCCTCATCTTGGTCACGAACCACCTCCTTTGCTAACTCGGGGGTATTTATCACAACATGAAGTTTGCTACCCAACTTTAGCTTAAACATCGGGCCGTAGGTGTGAGCCATGTTAGTGAACTGTGTGTGCAAGTTAGGGAGTAAGAAACGGAATGTACCCAACGATTGGTAACGAACGGGGACCTGGTGGCAATGGTGGTGCGCTTTTCGAGGAATTCGATAGTTTGAACTTGTACCATAAAATAGCCAAGATTAGTAGTACTGAAGTGGTGACAACTAACATGGTTAGGTTGTTATTATTTTGTTCTGCCATTTTGCAAGTGACTGAACTTGAGTACAATGCTACAAGTGCGTGGGTGCATTTATAGGCCAGGGCTGGGCCAAGCTCATGCATATATATGGTAATAATTCTGTTAATAACTGGGAATATGCTACACAAATGATTCTTATTATACTAAAAACATTTATTAAATATAAAAGAAACGCAAGAAATTAAAAGTATATGCTAAAAAGAAAATTACTGCTCATTAATCTATAAAGTTTTTAAATTTATCAGTTTTATATTTTAAATCATTGATCATGGTAGTTGTATAAGTATACTTATAGTAATCATTAAACAACTTCAAATAAATATGGGCAACTTTGTGTAATTCAAAAATGTTAATTTTTTAAACAATTTCTAAATTTTCTAAGATAAATACACCACTATCTGCGTTATATCCAACTTTTTGATTACGAAACCTAACATGATGCGATGAAATTATTTTAAAAAAATAATCTAATTATCATCATAAATAGTAATAAATCCTAGAACATTTCAGTGAAAGTGATAATTACCTTATCATAAACTTCAAGGTTACTTTTATGGAAAATGAAAGAGAAAAAAGGGTAAGATTTACAGAATTGTCAACACAGGAAGAAAAAAATAGGTGATTGATAGCCATACATTTCCAACTCGTTTAAAGGACCATACACTAAAAACCATTAAAATCTCTAAATCTTTTCTTTTTTCTTAATTTTAAAAATAAAAATGTTGAATGGTTCATTTGGAAAAAAAATGCGAATTGTCAACACAAAGAAAAATCACCATGAGGCGCATCGTGGAAATGTCAAGCAAGTTCGACAAATAGAGATGTTGATAAGATGAATAAATGCAGATTGGAAATAGATCGTCTAATCCCTGTGCTCTAGCAGGATATTTTGTTCAATATTAGTTAGCAATTTTGGTAAAAGTGTATGCTATAGAAACCAAAAAAAAAACTCAAAAAATTAAAGTCGTGATATGCCTAAGAAGACATGGGCATATGTTTTTCATTAATAAGAACTATAAAAACAATTATTGGTATAAGTTCCCATAATACTTTTACTGGACCGATGTTTGGTCAGAAAGGTTCAGTTTGGTCATGGTACCGGTACGGTCACGACACTCGATAATTACAACACAAAAAAGAAAAATATTTTATATATAAATTTATACCAACATGTTTATTCAACATTTAAAAAAAAACTTAAAGAACGAAAGTTAGTAGAAAAAAGATCAAATTAAATAAATTTTGATCGGTTTAAAGACATATCTAACGAATAATGGTATCGGTTGTGCATTAGCGATACCAGTGCCGATTTTGTCGGTCAAATCGGTTCAGTTTGTCGCATCATTGGTATGGTACCGACACTCGTGTAGCTTAAAAACCATGAGAACTCCTACTTCCCGCGCGAGTTAGGCCACCATTTTTTGTATAAACGTAGATGAAAATGTTATAAACACGTCTGTAAAAAAAAACAAAAAAATTGTCTAGTCGATAGTTAAGCCCGATATAAATTTTATTTACGCCTAATGTAATTTTGTTTATGACGATGTATTTTTTTTATATCTATGTAAATTTTTGTATGCGACACTTTTTTTGCTAGAACAAGTGAATTTTTTTAAATATTTTTGAGAAATTTTTCTTTGAAAAACCTTTTGGAATGCCTAGTTCTAATGGTTCTCACAACTCAAGGTGGTTCTCATTTTACGTTTTGTAGGGGATCATGTAAAAAAGACTAAAAGTGTGAAAGGGATAAGAAAATCTATGGTGATGACATATGTCCCTACCTATTTTACTAAGTTTAAGGGTAAGATGATAATTTAACCATAATCCTAATTAAATATATAATCTTGTAACCAAATTTATCAGTTATTTTAGGAATTCATCAGTTCGTATAAAACACCATACGAATTCCAGAAAACACCACAATTTGAATCGTAATACAACCATGGTGTTCTAAC
Source organism: Scalesia atractyloides (assembly GCA_947069175.1). Classification (NCBI taxonomy): domain Eukaryota; kingdom Viridiplantae; phylum Streptophyta; class Magnoliopsida; order Asterales; family Asteraceae; genus Scalesia; species Scalesia atractyloides. The sequence goes on along the minus strand of CAMTDV010000005.1, from coordinate 95,057,282 downwards.
ATCTGTAATGATTTTTGTTATTTTTGCAGGTATAAAACACATACAGATTCCAAAACACCATGAATTGAATCATAATACAGTCGTGGTGTTTTCATATTTAGAATGATTCTATTGCTATTCCAGATGTTAAAACACAATGATTGTAATCACAATACAATGTTACATACTCTAGATGTTAAAACACCACGACTTGATTCATATTTCATTATTTGCAATGCTATGGTGTCTTATTTACGTCATGGTGTTTTACTGTAAAACACAACACCTTGAATCACAATACAATTAAAACACCATTGTATGAACATAGAAAAAACACCATGGACTAAAACATCCAATCGAAACATAATTTTTTTCTCTACATAAGTATAACAATATGGTATTCATATTAAAGATAAAAAAACACTCTATTATGGTGTAATTTAAAAAAAAAAGAAGTTACATATAAAAAGTTATTGGCGTTTAAAAAAGAAGAGGCGAACTTGCATGTGTATTGCATGTGACTTTCTAAATTTAAAAATGTTAAATTTACCTTTATACCCTTAACTAAAAAATTAATTATTTTAATGGTGAACACTATTACAAGATTGTCATCAAGATCTCAACCATTAGATTAAAGATCTAATAGTTTAGATTCTTTCTTATCATTCTCACAAAAAAACACTTTTTTTTACAATAACCTCACCCTATATATGTAACATTTGTGTAAATCGGGTTTCGAAAACCCGCCTTGGTCATCAATCAAAGAATAATTGTTTTCGTGTTTAGTTATTTATATATAATAATTAAGAGTTTAAAAAAAATAAATTTATAAATAAAAGTTAAAGATTTAATCCATTAATTAAGAAAAACAAATAAATAATTATTTATAATAATAAAAATAACTAAGGAAAAGAGGTTTTAAAAATAAATGGGTGAACTGGGAGTCGAACCCGGGTTCCCCCGGATACACACACACAACAAACACCACTCGGCTACACGCACTTCTTATGTCTAACTCCGCATATCAGCATATGTATACGCTTAGACCAAGCGGGAAACCTGCAGCTATACCAAAATCATCGCGTATCACCACCGCGTTTTTCCTTTTTGAATTTCGATAACTGTTGCGGCCATTTTTGGCAAATCGAAATCAATCTGGCTGTCATCTTGCTGGCAATTATCAATCATCGAATCGTGTTACCAAAAACCGAAATCGAAACCTCCTGCCTCTGCCTATAAATACTAAACGATTTCTCAATCAAGACTTGCACCTTTCTACTCTCTCTGTTTTCTCTGCTCAAAACACCCCTGTTCGCCGAAGAAAGTCTGCCCACCACCGGCAAATTTTTGTCGCCGGAAACATCACCGGAGTACACCCCTGATCGGTACAATCATCTTAATTCTTTTGCTATCGTTTGTTTAGTGTTTTATTACCTCAAAACAATTAATCAAAACTGTTTAATCAGATTTTCAGTCGGGTTGGTCTTTCTGGGTAACTCATATGAAGAGGATGAAGTTTCTTCAATGTATAAATATTTTTAAAAGCGGGTTCTTAATCGGGTTAGACACACAATCCAGTGGTGGACTGTGTGCAATTACAAAACACATGTCCTGGGTTCAACTCGTATACGTTACCGATTCTCTGTAAATAAAACCAAACTTTTTAACTCACGCAGATCACTCTGGAACAAGTGTTTAAAGTTAATAAAAATAAGGATTCATACGGGTCAGACACACAGCCCAACTGGTTGGGCTGTGTGCACAGGAACTAAAGGTCTCGGGTTCGAATCGTGAAGTCTCAACGGTTTTGGAGATTTATAAATCTTTTTAAAATAAATAAATTTCGTATTAACCTAACTAGTATATATATATAATTAAAATTGATATTATTTCGGGTTAGACACGTAGCTCAGTTGGAAGAGCTGCGTGCACGTATACGGGAGGTCACGAGTTCGAACCTCACACAGCTGCCAATTTCTCATACAATCCGACCGGTTGACCCGGTCAGACCTGACAAGGTTAATATTTTTTAATTTTTATTTTATTTATTTTCTCTATTTGTATTACTTCAAAATCATATAAAAATGCTTAAAAATAGGACTCTTTAAGTTTAAAAATTTTATTAAATACCACAAAAATAAACCTAAAAATCTAACAAAAAGCACTAATTAAAAATGTTAATTTCAAATAAAAATTTATTTATTTATCGAGTTATTACGTTATTATTTAGGTTAGTTCCTCTCGTGGTTAAATCTAAATTCAGTGCGCACTTTTCATCAATCAAGAAAAACGCACCCACTGTGAGTGAATTCTTACAAATTCCCCTTTTTATTCATGTTTTGGGGTGTATCATGTGTCGCTTTATTTATTTCGTTTATTCAAACTTGTGCTGTTACCATTATATGATCTAAACGTGTGATGTAAATGTTGTTTGTTGTGATGTGTGTTTACATTTTGTCAAGTTGCGTGTAAATCATTCATTAGGCCCATCAGTTCCTTGTTGGAGACGAGTTGAGCATCGCGTGCCTCATTAGATCGGCTCCGTTTGATTGAGCCTTGATCTCATTGTTCATCATTTGGTGTGTGCGTGTGCATTAATTGATATTATGTGTTTTGTGATTAAATTTATATATACGTATACTCATATGTGGTTATGCACCTTTTTATAACCAATATAACAAATTCGTTCAAATGTTTTCATAAGATTCACTCGCCAACTTTTGTTGACCCCAAACCCTATTTTTACACATGATACAGGTGGACAGGTTGAAGCAAGGAACACATAGGAAATTGCCTTAGAAGAAAAATAAAGAAGTCATGAAAAATGTATTTGAACATGTTGTGCTTGTATGTTTATTGTAATTTCTTCTTTAAAAAGAAATAATAAATATGAAACTTTATAGTAAATGTCATGAGCTTTGATGAAAACCCAATCATGCCCCGACTACCATTTCCGCTGCGGGTCAGGGTGTGACAGATTGGTATCAGAGCTTTTGACTATAGGGATATATGATAGGTTATTAGACCCTTAGAGCCTATACTATAGTTGATTAGATTTTAATTGTTTATGTGGTTACATGCAAACTCATGATGTTTATTTGTTTCGTATTTATTACACCACAATGCAAAACACTTCCACTATCATTTTGTGTGATACTTAATGAGTTATACTTACTGTCAAACATAACATGCTTACATATACATTCATCACGCATGTTTCAATGTTCACATATTCAAATCATCCTCAAAATTCCTTTATTCAAGATTTTGTAGTATTTTCGTTTTTCAATCTCCTCAAAGTAAGTTCTACGGCGGGCACGTAGTAACTGGAAGGGTACGAGTACCGGTAGTCGAAACGTTCTGTCTAGGTTGGCATTCGTATAAATCCAATACAACGGACTAGTTTGCCTACCTGGGGACTAACGATGAGAGTACGAAGGACCTATTAGGCCAAAGCATGCCACACCAAACGTCGTTCGAACTAACCCTACTTTGAGTTGTCATTGTGTCCATACCAGGACACCTTCCAACCTTATACTTTGCTGTCATGTTTTACGATTTTCATTCGGGTGGCGCAAGTGTTAACAGGCCAACACCAATATGAACCCTACCAGAGCCAGTAGTCATGGGGGCCCACATGACTACCAAGGCCAAGTAAGGGGACATATGGGAGCCCAAACATGAGCAAAGCCCAAGACACCTATGGATGTAGCAAATTTATTTTCTTCATTTGTTTTGTGAATGTTCATTTCTAAATACGACACATGACCCATAAAACGTCAAACTCAGACTCTCGATACGTATTCCCTGTAGATGTCTTCTAGTCTCTCTCGTAGAGGTATGAGATAAGGAAAATCCCGCGAGCGCATGGCTGCCCAAATCGCTCGACAAATGGCCGCCGTAATACCCAACATTGTAGTTCAAGTCAACAAGCCCTTGTCGCCAATCCTATCACCCCAACCAATCTAGAAGGACAAAATGTCGCCCACCCTCCACTCAACACCACTAAATGCACCTTCAAGCATTTAAATCCTGCGATCCTCCAAAATATGAAGGGACTGAAGGTGTCACCGCTCTCCTCCATTGGTTTGAGGAGATGGAAAACACTTTTCTCAATTGTGACTGCCCCGATGATCGCAAGGTGCGATATGCTACCGGTCGTTTGTTCGGAGAAGCACTTACATGGTGGAATACAGAGAAGGGCAAGCGAGGTGCTTGTAACATCCGTCAAAAACCGAAATTACCAAACCCGCTTCGTTTATTAACCGAACAACCAGTTAAAAATTTCGTTGCATATTTAATGCTCAAATTAATTTTAAACGATACATAATTAATAAGTATATTAGAATATAAAATTTATAATTGAAAATCTATTAAAAATAATGAAATAAAAATAAAATACTGATGCGGGTTTTGAACCCGGGTCACCGAATGTTTCACAAAGACTTAACTCACACGCGCCCAACCACTCCGCCACTTGTGTTTCTTGTTGATTTATTGATTCAATTAATACATATAATAAAAACTGAAGTCGAATTCGGTCACTCAGCGCCCAAATCATTCTCGCCGGAAATCCCGACGAATTCATCAAACATTGACGTTTTCTTTTGTCATAACGGATGCATTTACATCATCGCCGGTTATAACTGAAAAACGTTAATGTCCCTCATTCAAATCACCAAACCATAACCGAAAGATTTTGGAATTCAAACCGAAAATGTAAATCAATCTGAATTATACATCATTCATCAGTTGAACGCGAGTTTATCAAGATTACACTCTCCATTTCGCTCAGAAAAGCCTCGCCGCAGTCGCCGGAATTCTCTGTAAATTAACCGGAAATTTTCGCCGAAAAACCGAATTCATTCCATCCCGTCTGCTTACCCAAAATAAGATCTTAGAGCTCATACTGACATCACCCACACTCACCTTAAACCTATGAAGAATCTCTGTTGCAAGAAATTTCACTCGCCGGAATTCGCTGCAAGTCGCCGGAAAACCGAGACTTTCATCTACACGGTAAATACCTCGACTTTTTCTGTTTTAACCCATTGTTAGATTATTACTAACATCAATCCCTCACCCAGAATCTATTCCAGACGACGTTGCCGGATTTTCTGTTTTCGCCGGAAAACTTCTGGAATTTCCAGAATCACACTGTTAATCGGTATGATCATCTAAACACCCTTATAATCGTTGCTCAGTAATTCAATTTCATATCTAATCAATCAAACTGATTACTGAATCCGAACAGAAGGAGTTCACAAAACAGAGCCGACGATCTTTGCCGGATTTCTGAAAAAGTCATCTGTTCGGTACATCCTCTCCCCAAACTTTCTCTGTCCATTGCATTTCAATCGTTGATATTGTCCGTTAATCAAATTAAACAAGAAACAGTTGGTTTAATCATTGTCTGTGTTTTGAACGAAGAAGACGAAGTCGTGTATGATATAAGATTAATTAAAATCGGTATTATAAACAGGTTAGACACACAGTCCAGCGGTGGACTGTGTGCAAACAATACGCATACGTCCCGAGTTCGATCCTTGACACACGCACACTCGCTGTAATAAAAATGTTTTTTTAAAACCGAACCGGATCCACACGCAGAATCATGTTAAGTATAATAAAAACCGGAATAATTACCAAGTTAGACACACAGTCCAGCTGTGGACTGGTGCCAAACTAAACCACAGGTCCCGGGTTCGAGACCTGTGGAGAGCACCGAGTCGATACCATTAAGTCCTTTTTAAAATAAATGATTTTCGGATTAACTTAAATAGTGTATAAATATAATTAAAAACAAAAATATTTCGGGTTAGACACGTAGCTCAGTTGGTAGAGCTGCGTGCACGCGTACGGGAGGTCACGGGTTCGAGTCTCACCCATCGCACACATACAAACGACCGAACCGGTCAACGGTCAACAGTAATGGTCAACGGTCAACGGTCAAGTCAAAAAGTCAACATTTTTTTTATTATTTTATTTATTTATTTAAATTAAAAATCAATTAAAAATACTTAAAAAATAACATTTTTAAAGTTAGAAAATAGCCTTAAACTCACAAAAATATATCCAAGAATCCTATTAAAATTGTTAAAAAAATCCATTTATTTACCTTACTTTTTCGTTATTAATTAGGTTAGTTTTTCCTCGTCGATCAGTCCTCTAAACTCGTGCGCATTCAACATCATCAACCGAACGCACCCAATGTGAGTGAATCTCTACAAATTCCCCGTTTTAATCACATTTTTGGGGTGTATCATGTGTCTTATCATTTATTATATTTAAACTATTGTGCATCCATCATATCCTTGAACAAATGTGTATTCAACATGTATCAACTGTTTGTGTGGTTATTGTTTAGATTAAATTTATCATTTTCAGTACATACATTATCATAGGCCGCCGCTCCCCATTACATTATGAGCGTTGAGCTGTTCCCCATTACATTATGAGCGTGAACCAGGCGTTGCCAACATACGATCGGCTCCGTTTGATTGAGCCTTGATCGCACATACATTATCATAGGCCGCCTCTCCCCATTACATTATGAGCGTTGTGCTGTTCCCCATTACATTATGAACGTGAACCAGGCGTTGCCAACATACGATCGGCTCCGTTTGATTGAGCCTTGATCGCACAGACATTTATCATAGGCCGTCCGTTCCCCATTACATTATGAGCGTGAACGTGACGTGGCCAACATATACAGTTTCATTCATGTTATATATTCATGCAAGTTGTTTTGTTATTGTATGCTATTGGTTTGTTATTGTATGTTTATTTACGTTTGTTCATATATGAATATTGCACAATTTTTCCATATTAAATACAATAAGAAATAAATAATAAATGTTTTCTAACAAGGTTCACTCGCCAATTTTGTTGATCCGAAAACCATTTTTACACATGATACAGGTGGAAAGGATGAAGCAAGGAACACATAGGAAAGTGCCTTAGAAGAAGAATAATGAAGTTTAGATAGATGTATAGAACATGTTGTATTTGTATGATTTGATTGTATGATCTCTTTTAAATTGTAATAATAAATATGAAACATTATAATAAATGTCATGAGCTTTGATGAAAACCCAATCATGCCCCGATCACCTTTTCCGCTGCGGGTCGGGGTGTGACAGATTGGTATCAGAGCTTTTGACTATAGGGATATAGGATAGGTTATTAGACCCTTAGAGCCTATACTATAGTTGATTAGATTTTAATTGTTTATGTGGTTACATGCAAACTCATGATGTTTATTTCTTTCATATTTATTACATACACAAATGCATGCAAACATTTCCAATATTACATTTTGTGATACATAGTGAATTATACTTACAGTCAAACATACATACTTACATACATATTCATCATACATGTTACAATATTCACATATTCAATTCATCTTCATACTTCCGTTATTCAAGATTTTGTCGCATTTTTCATTTTTCAAATCTCATCAAAGTGAGTTCTGCGACGGGCATGTAGTAACTGTAAGGGTACAAGTACCGGTAGTCGGAACGTCCTGTCTAGGTTGGCATTCGTATAAATCCAATATAACGGACCAGTTTGCCTACCTGGGGACTAACGATGAGAGTACGAAGGACCTATTAGGCCAAAGCATGCCACACCAAACGTCGTTCGAACTAACCCCACTTTAAGGTGTTACCGTGTCCACACCTGGATACATTCCGAATATCATACGTTACATACTTATTTCTCGATTTTCTCTGGGTTTTAGTGTACGTAACCAGGCTAACACATGCGAACCATATGAAAAACCCGGTAATCATGGGGCCCCACATGATTACGAAGGTGAAGTATGGTGGCATGCAAGGCCCAATTACGTGCAAAGCCCAAGACATCCTATGGATGTAGTAGATTTATTATGCTATGTTTATTTTATGAATGTTCATTCCTAAATACGACACATGATCCCAAAAACATCCAACTCATACTCTTGATATGTATTCCTTGTAGATGTCTTCTAATTCCGCTCGTAGGAAGATGAGAGCAGGAAAAGCTCGCGAGCGTATGGCTGCCCAAATCGCTCAACAAATGGCTGCCGTAATACCCAACATTGTAGTTCAAGTTCAACAAGCCCTTACCGCTAATCCCGTCAATCAAGAAGATCAAAACATTGTCAATCCTCCCCCAATTACCACTAAATGCACCTTCAAGCATTTCAAATCCTGCGACCCTCCAAAATACGAAGGGACTGAAGGTGTCACCGCTCTCCTCCATTGGTTTGAAGAAATGGAAAACACTTTTCTAAATTGCGATTGCCCCGATGATCGCAAAGTGCGATATGCTACTGGTCGTTTACTTGGAATAGCACTTACATGATGGAATACAGAGAAGGCCAAACGAGGTGTTGAAGATGCTATGACTTTGACTTGGGAAGAGTTGAAGGAAATCATGACAAGACGGTTTTGCCCAAGAAGCGAAATCAAGAAATTAGAGGATGAGTTCTATTCTTTGAAACAAAAGGAAGGCGATCACACCACATACAACAAGAGATTCCTCGAGTTAAATCAAATTGTCCCCAACTTGTTCACTCCTCTTTACCGTTTGATCGAGCACTACATTCGAGGTCTTCCTTCAAAAATTCAAGACTCTGTAATAAGTACCACACCTGCAACTTTGGAAGCAGCTATGGAGTTAGCTACAGAATTCACCGAGAACCGCATAAGAAATAAGGACTTCAAGGAGGAGAAGAAGAAGGATAAAGCATCAACTGAAACCTCGAACTCCACCCAAACCGAATCCTTTTCTCAACCCATTTCTAAGAGAAAACGAGATGGGCAACTTTTCGCTATCACCCAACACAATCAACCAACGTCACAAGCCATACCCCTCCAAGCTATCCCAATCATTCAAGTAGCACCCAACTCAACTTACCCAAATAAGAAACCTTACTTTGGACCTCACCCTCAATGCAATACCTGTTCTTATCACCATCCATTTACTTTACCTTGTCGACTATGTGCGAATTGTGGATGCTATGGTCATTCGAGCAAGGTTTGCCGCACCTCTCAAAACCAAACCTTACCCCCTACTCAAAACATGATCCAAACATATCAACAACCTCAATACCCCATGCTCCCATATGTTCGAGCTTGTTTCAATTGTGGCGACCCTACCCACTTTAGAAACACGTGCCCTCGATTGATTAACATCATAAACGCCCAAGCTCAAGCAAACCCAGTTAACCAAGCAAATCAAGAAAACCTAACCACTAGGCCACCAGCAAGAGGAAGGGTTTACAACATCAACGCCAATCCTGATGAAGATAATGACGGCCCAAACGAACCACCCAACTAGTTTCTTCACCAAAAATCAAGAATTCAACTCCAACCGCTTAGTGTTTATGTTTTATTTATGTTTATCTCAATCTTCACGTATCTCATTTGTAAATTGAAAATTGAATCCAAGAATCTTAATGCGAATTACTATCTCAATTTTGTTTTATACTCATTGTGTTAACATTCATATCATCAGACATCTCGACGTACCTCGATCTCATCATTTAAAGAAGTTGGGTTGTGTCTCACTTTTATATAGACTAACCCCTTCATCATAACAAACGAAAGAGGTACCGTCATCATTCAAGCATGTATACTATCAGAATTAAGACTCAAGCTTTGGTTGTCATGTTTGTTTATGTTCTAGAGTCACATCATAGAACTAATCATAACTTACTGATAAAACCAATGAAAATTTGACAAGAATATGGTGGATACGCCGCTGGTACTTCCTATATATAAGTATTCTTGCCAAAGGATCAGAGGCATTGTTAGGCGGTTATGAAAAGTTCCATATAGGATTTAGTAATGTCTTGGGTGAAGTTTGTTTTATACTCACTGATTTGGCATTCATATCATTTCAATCTCATCATTTAAAGAAGTTGGGCTGTGTCTCACTTCTACATAGACTAACCTCTCCATCATAACAAACGAGAGAGGTACTGTCTTTATTCAAGCATGTATACTATCAGAATTAAGACTCAAGCTTTGGTTGTCGTGTTTGTTTATGTTCTAGAGTCACATCATAGAACTAATCATAACTTACTGATAAAACCAATGAAAATTTGACAAGAATATGGTGGATACGCCGCTGGTACTTCCTATATATAAGTATTCTTGCCAAAGGATCAGAGGCATTGTCAGGCGGTTATGAGAAGTTCCATGTAGGTTTTAGTGGTAGAAGTTTTGTTTTAGGGTATAACCTTATCTTTCCAAACGTATCAAAACTCTTATGCATAAAATCGTACTTAGTCAATCAACTCTGTGTATCCATGTTCCGTATTCATACACTTTAGGCAACAAAAAGCGATTCCTGTAGCAGGGTATTCAACCCCTACAAGGAACGTTACCGCCTCAAACAAAAATTTAAACTCTTACTCGCTTCTAAGTATGTAATTGTCAAAATAAAATACCATCCTTTTGAGTCAAACATGCCACTACTTAAATTTCGGGACGAAATTTCTAAAAGTAGGGGATACTGTAACATCCGTCAAAAACTGGAATTACCAAACCCGCTTCGTTTATTAACCGAACAACCAGTTAAAAATTTCGTTGCATATTTAATGCTCAAATTAATTTTAAATGATACATAATTAATAAGTATATTAGAATATAAAATTTATAATTGAAAATCTATTAAAAATAATGAAATAAAAATAAAATACTGATGCCGGGTTTCGAACCCGGGTCAGCCGAATGTTTCACAAAGACTTAACTCACACGCGCCCAACCACTCCGCCACTTGTGTTTCTTGTTGATTTACTGATTCAATTAATACATATAATAAAAACTGAAGTCGAATTCGGTCACTCAGCGCCCAAATCATTCTCGCCGGAAATCCCGACGAATTCATCAAACATTGACGTTTTCTTTTGTCATAACGGATGCATTTACATCATCGCCGGTTATAACTGAAAAACGTTAATGTCCCTCATTCAAATCACCAAACCATAACCGAAAGATTTTGGAATTCGAAACCGAAAATGTAAATCAATCTGAGTTATACATCATTCATCAGTTGAGCGCGAGTTTATCAAGATTACACTCTCCATTTCGATCAGAAAAGCCTCGCCGTAGTCGCCGGAATTCTCTGTAAATTAACCGGAAATTTTCGCCGGAAAACCGAATTCATTCCATCCCGTCTGCTTACCCAAAAATAAGATCTTAGAGCTCATACTGACATCACCCACACTCACCTTAAACCTCTGAAGAATCTCTGTCGCAAGAAATTTCACTCGCCGGAATTCTCTGCAAGTCGCCGGAAAACCGAGACTTTCATCTACACGGTAAATACCTCGACTTTTTCTGTTTTAACCCATTGTTAGATTATTACTAACATCAATCCCTCACCCAGAATCTATTCCAGACGACGTTGCCGGATTTTCTGTTTTCGCCGGAAAACTTCTGGAATTTCCAGAATCACACTGTTAATCGGTATGATCATCTAAACACCCTTATAATCGTTGCTCAGTAATTCAATTTCATATCTAATCAATCAAACTGATTATTGAATCCGAACAGAAGGAGTTCACAAAACAGAGCCGACGATCTTTGCCGGATTTCTGAAAAAGTCATCTGTTCGGTACATCCTCTCCCCAAACTTTCTCTGTCCATTGCATTTCAATCGTTGATATTATCCGTTAATCAAATTAAACAAGAAACAGTTGGTTTAATCATTGTCTGTGTTTTGAATGAAGAAGACGAAGTCGTGTATGATTTAAGATTAATTAAAATCGGTATTATAAACAGGTTAGACACACAGTCCAGCGGTGGACTGTGTGCAAACAATACGCATACGTCCCGAGTTCGATCCTTGACACACGCACACTCGCTGTAATAAAAATGTTTTTTTTTTAAAACGAACCGGATCCACACGCAGAATCATGTTAAGTATAATAAAAACCGGAATAATTACCAAGTTAGACACACAGTCCAGCGGTGGACTGTGTACCAAATTAAACCACAGGTCCCGGTTCGAGACCTGTGGAGAGCACCGAGTCGATACCATTAAGTCCTTTTTAAAATAAATGATTTTCGGATTAACTTAAATAGTGTATAAATATAATTAAAAACAGAAATATTTCGGGTTAGACACGTAGCTCAGTTGGTAGAGCTGCGTGCACGCGTACGGGAGGTCACGGGTTCGAGTCTCACCCAACGCACACATACAAACGACCGAACCGGTCAACGGTCAACAGTAATGGTCAACGGTCAACGGTCAAGTCAAAAAGTCAACATTTTTATTATTTTATTTATTTATTTAAATTAAAAATCAATTAAAAATACTTAAAAAATAACATTTTTAAAGGTAGAAAATAGCCTTAAACTCACAAAAATATATCAAGAATCCTATTAAAATTGTTAATAAAATCCATTTATTTACCTTACTTTTCGTTATTAATTAGGTTAGTTTTTCCTCGTCGATCAGTCCCTCTAAACTCGTGCGCATTCAACATCATCAACCGAACGCACCCAATGTGAGTGAATCTCTACAAATTCCCCGTTTTAATCACGTTTTTGGGGTGTATCATGTGTCTTATCATTTATTATATTTAAACTATTGTGCATCCATCATATCCATGAACAATTGTGTATTCAACATGTATCAACTGTTTGTGTGGTTATTGTTTAGATTAAATTTATCATTTTCAGTACATACATTATCATAGGCCGCCGCTCCCCATTACATTATGAGCGTTGAGCTGTTCCCCATTACATTATGAGCGTGAACCAGGCGTTGCCAACATACGATCGGCTCCGTTTGATTGAGCCTTGATCGCACATACATTATCATAGGCCGCCGCTCCCCATTACATTATGAGCGTTGAGCTGTTCCCCATTACATTATGAGCGTGAACCAGGCGTTGCCAACATACGATCAGCTCCGTTTGATTGAGCCTTGATCGCACAGACATTTATCATAGGCCGTCCGTTCCCCATTACATTATGAGCGTGAACGTGACGTTGCCAACATATACAGTTTCATTCATGTTATATATTCATGCAAGTTGTTTTGTTATTGTATGTTTATTTACGTGTTATTGTATGTTTATTTACGTTTGTTCATATATGAATATTGCACAATTTTTCCATATTAAAGACAATAAGAAATAAATAATAAATGTTTTCTAACAAGGTTCACTCGCCAACTTTTGTTGATCCAAAAACCATTTTTACACATGATACAGGTGGAAAGGATGAAGCAAGGAACACATAGGAAAGTGCCTTAGAAGAAAAATAATGAAGTTTAGATAGATGTATAGAACATGTTGTATTTGTATGATTTGATTGTATGATCTCTTTTAAATTGTAATAATAAATATGAAACATTATAATAAATGTCATGAGCTTTGATGAAAACCCAATCATGCCCCGATCACCTTTTCCGCTGCGGGTCGGGTGTGACAGTGCTGAGGATGCTATGACCTTGACTTGGGAAGAGTTGAGGGAGGTCATGACAAGACGTTTTTGTCCAAGAAGCGAAATCAAGAAATTAGAAGATGAGTTCTACTCTTTGAAACAAAAGGAGGGCGACCACACCACATACAACAAGAGATTCTTTGAGTTGAATCAGATGGTCCCCAACTTGTTCACTCCCCTCTACCGTTTGATCGAGCACTACATTCGAGGTCTTCCTTCAAAAATTCAAGACCCTGTAATAAGTACCACACCTGCAACGTTGGAAGCAGCAATGGAGTTAGCTACAGAGCTCACCGAAAACCACATACGGAATAAAGACTTCAAGGAGGAGAAGAAGAAGGATAAAGCGTCAACCGAAACCTCAAACTCAACCCAGACCGAATCTTCTTCTCAACCCACTTCTAAGAGAAAACGAGATGGGCAAAATTTCGTTGTCACCCAAGGCAATCAACCAGCTCCACAAGCCGTACCCCTCCAAGCCATCCCAATCACTCAAGTAGCTCCCAACTCTACTTACCCAAATAAGAAACCTTACATTGGACCTCACCCTTAATGCAACACCTGTTTTTATCACCATCCATCTACCATACCTTGTCGACTGTGTGCTAATTGTGGGCGTTAGGTCATTTGAGCAAAACTTGTCGCACCCCTCCAAACCAAGCTTCACCCCTACCCAAAACATGATCCAATCATATCAACAACCCCAATACCCCATGTTTCCACATGTTCGACTTGCTTTAATTGTGGGGACCCTACCCATTTTAGAAACACATGCCCTCGATTGGTTAACATCATAAACGCCCAAGCTCAAGCAAACCCAGTTAACCAAGCAAATCAAGCAAACCCAACACTACCACCAGCAAGAGGAAGAGCTTACAACATCAACGCCAATCATGTTGAAGATAATAATGGCCCAAACGAACACCCAACTAGCCTTCCCTCACCAAGAATCAACACTCAACTCCAACCCGTCTAGTTTTAGTGTTTTCTTTATGTTATCTCAATCTTTACGTATCCCAGTTATAAATTGGGAATTTATGTATCCAAGAATTTTAATGCGAATTGATATTACAGTTTTGTTTTATATCTTTACTCATTGATTTAACTTTCATATCATCATACACCACGACGTATCTCGATCTCATCATTTAAAGAAGTTGGGTTGTGTCTCACTTTTTCATAGACTGACCCCTTCATCATAGCAAACGAGAGAGGTACGGTGTCATTCAGTCATGTATTCTTTCAGATTTGAGACTCAAGCTTTGGCTGTTGTGTTTGTTTTGTAGATTTTAGAATCACATAGAACTAATCATAACTTACTGACAAAGCCAATGAAAATTTGACAAGAATATGGTGGATACGCCGCTGGTACTTCCTATATGTAAGTATTCTTGTCAAAGGATCAAAAGCATTGTCAGGCGGTTATGAGAAAATCCGTGTAGGTTTTAATATCGTCATAGTTGAAGTTTTGTTTTATGATATAACCTTATCTTCTCAAACGTATCAATTCTCTCAAAACTATTATGCATGAGATCATACCTAGTCAATCAACTCTGTTTATTCATGTTCCGCATTTTTATACTTTAGGCATCAAAAAGCGATTCCTATAGCAGGGTATTCAACCCCTATTTAGGAACTTACCGCCTCATTTAGAACTCAAAATTTCACACTCCGTCGGGTTATGTAATCGTCAAATCCAAGCATCACACCTCCGTTTCTATTAATAGATATTCAAACTTTTGTCAGAATCAAAAGCGAGGACCTGAGTTTACTTGGGAACGTGAAGATTTAATGCTCGGAAAACACCTGTATCCTACCCTATTACAGCTCCTACCTAAATTTCGGAACGAAATTTCTAAAAGTAGGGGATACTGTAACATTTGTGTAAATCGGGTTTCGAAAACCCGCCTTGGTTATCAATCAAAGAATAATTGTTTTTGTGTTTAGTTATTTATATATAATAATTAAGAGTTTAAAAAAAATAAATTTATAAATAAAAGTTAAAGATTTAATCCATTAATTAAGAAAAACAAATCAATAATTATTTATAATAATAAAAATAACTAAGGAAAAGAGGTTTTAAAAATAAATGGGTGAACCGGGAGTCGAACCCGGGTTCCCCCGGATACACACACAACAAGCACCACTGGGCTACACGCACTTCTTATGTCTAACTCCGCATATCAGCATATGTATACGCTTAGACCAAGCGGAAACCTGCAGCTATACCAAAATCATCGCGTATCACCACCGCGTTTTTCCTTTTTGAATTTCGACAACCGTTGCGGCCATTTTTCGGCAAATCGAAATCAATCCGGCCGTCATCTTGCTGGCAATTATCAATCATCGAATCGTGTTACTAAAAACCGAAATCGAAACCTCCTGCCTCTGCCTATAAATACTAAACGATTTCTCAATCTAGACTTGCACCTTTCTACTTCTCTGTTTTCTCTGCTCAAAACACCCCTGTTCGCCGGAGAAAGTCTGCCCACCACCGGCAAATTTTTGTCGCCGGAAACATCACCGGAGTACACCCCTGATCGGTACAATCATCTTAATTCTTTTGCTATAGTTTGTTTAGTGTTTTATTACCTCAAAACAATTAATCAAAACTGTTTAATCAGATTTTCAATCGGGTTGGTATTTCTGGGTAATTCATATGAAGAGGATGAAGTTTCTTCAATGTATAAATATTTTTAAAAGCGGGTTCTTAATCGGGTTAGACACACAGTCCAGTGGTGGACTGTGTGCAATTACAAACACATGTCTTGGGTTCGACTCGTATACGTTACCGATTCTCTGTAAATAAAACCAAACTTTTTAACTCACACAGATCACTCTGGAACAAGTGTTTAAAGTTAACAAAAATAAGGATTCATACGGGTCAGACACACAGCCCAACTGGTTGGCTGTGTGCACGGGAACTAAAGGTCTCGGGTTCGAATCGTGAAGTCTCAACCGGTTTTGGAGATTTATAAATCTTTTTAAAATAAATAAATTCCGTATTAACCTAACTAGTATATATATATATAATTAAAATTGATATTATTTCGGGTTAGACACGTAGCTCAGTTGGAAGAGCTGCGTGCACGTATACGGGAGGTCACGAGTTCGAACCTCACACGCTGCCAATTTCTCTTACAATCCGACCAGTTGACCCGGTCAGACCTGACAAGGTCTAATATTTTTTAATTTTTATTATATTTATTTTCTCTATTTGTATTACTTCAAAATCATATAAAAATGCTTAAAAATAGGACTCTTTAAGTTTAAAAATTTTATTAAATACCACAAAAATAAACCTAAAAATCTAACAAAAAGCACTAATTAAAATGTTAATTTCAAATAAAAATTTATTTGTTTATCGAGTTATTACGTTATTATTTAGGTTAGTTCCTCTCGTGGTTAAATCTAAATTCGTACGCACTCTTCATCAATCAAGAAAAACGCACCCACTGTGAGTGAATTCTTACAAATTCCCCTTTTATTCATGTTTTGGGGTGTATCATGTGTCGCTTTATTTATTTCGTTTATTCAAACTTGTGCTGTTACCATTATATGATCTAAACGTGTGATGTAAATGTTGTTTGTTGTAATGTGTGTTTACATTTTGTCAAGTTGCGTGCAAATCATTCATTAGGCCCATCAGATCCTCGTTGGAGACGAGTTGAGCATCGCGTGCCTCATTAGATCGGCTCCGTTTGATTGAGCCTTGATCTCATTGTTCATCATTTGGTGTGTGCGTGTGCATTAATTGATATTATGTGTTTTGTGATTAAATTTACATATACGTATACTCATATGTGGTTATGCACCTTTTTATAACCAATATAACAAATTCGTTCAAATGTTTTCATAAGATTCACTCGCCAACTTTTGTTGACCCCAAACCCTATTTTTAAACATGATACAAGTGGACATGTTGAAGCAAGGAACACATAGGAAATTGCCTTAGAAGAAAAATAAAGAAGTCATGAAAAATGTATTTGAACATGTTGTGCTTGTATGTTTATTGTAATTTCTTCTTTAAAAAGAAATAATAAATATGAAACTTTATAGTAAATGTCATGAGCTTTGATGAAAACCCAATCATGCCCCGACTACCATTTCCGTTGCGGGTCAGGGTGTGACAATATATATATATATAATATATATATATATATATATATATAATATATATATATATTATATATATATATATTGAACGGCAACGCTTATTACACCAATAACTCTACAATACTCAACATGTTCGATTTTGTATAAAACTTATATCGAAGCATAGATAAAAATAAACATATCGCAATGTTATATCTGGGAGTAAATTACAAAAATCGTCCTTTATGTTGACACTAAATTACAAACTATATCCTTTACTATAGGAACGTCCACGTTTTGCACGGGAACCTAAATTTGTTATCTATTGTCCGATTAGGCGGAAACTAATGACAAATTAACCAAATATCAAGAATTACTCATTTAAATGTTGTTTTTATTGATCTAAAGTTCAATACATTTAAGATCCGGATCCGACAGAGCTTCGCCTCTGATTTGATAAAGTTACAAATGAATGAGACAAGCTAGGTATATATAGTAGTACAAGTCCACTCATGGAAGGTATAAGTTCGCCCGAACTTGACAATCCAAGACCTTCATGGGCGAACTTAACCCTATTTCACATAAATACTCCGTATAGCTAGCCTAATCAATTCTATTCTATACAGACTCGATACAAGACTAATATACAAACATTATGCACCAATAGACTCCTCTTGGATATCTAGTTTGTCTTGTTCGGTCTTCAGAAACTCTCGTTTATTCTAGACTCGTTCTCGTGTAATGACAAAGGCAACATACATATGCACCAACAGACTCCCCCCTTGGATGTTGCCGCAGTCAACTTCTTTCATAGACATCTTTGACAATAATCATCCTCGTCAGTCTTCAAGTGTCATAGTCTTCTTTGAACGCCTTGTAATCATCAGACTTCAAATATGTTCTTGAGTCTTTATCTTTATCCTTGAATAAGCATTAAACTTTATGATCTTCAAACTTTATCTTTTCTTCAATTTAACTTGATAAAATTTTAATCTCCAAGCTCTCCCTTGCTGTGAGCTGTGCTCCCCCTAGCTTTGAGCTTTATCTTCAATCACGTTTCATCCTGCTCCCCCTAAAACTTTACTTCCTGTTTCAAAGTACTTGGGAATTCAAATAAACATTTCAGATTCTAACTTTGAAATTTTGTACCACATGTATTATATACCACCCGTACAAAACTTGTACTTCAAATCTTCATTTTTCAGTTATTTCAAGTTCAAATTAATGATCTTGAAACATTTTACGTTCAAAACCTTTTTCAATTGATTTATTTTTTCAATCATTGAAATGAAATCCACTTAGTTGATCAAGTCCAAGTTAATGACATTGATTAACTAATTTTGTTTACCAAGTCCAAGTTAATGACCTTGGCTAAAACCGTTGTGAACAACTGATATTATCTTCAATTTTAAAGATTCAAATTAATGAACTTTTCTTTACCACACTTCGATGATCCGTTCTCCAACATTGGCTCGTTGAAAATCTTTTTGGATTTTAAAAAGTAAGTAAAGTATTTACAGAACTTTTAACAAGTAAAGCAACTATGTACAAACATATTTACAGACATATTTTTGTGAATTCGTGTCTAAGAATCATATCAGTTTTGTTGAGACATATCACCAGTACCGTTGACCTTTTGAAGACTTTAAGTTCTAAACTCGTTTACCTAGATTGTCGTTATATTTGTCCACTTAAACTTCATCACATTTCTCAATTGTTCCAAGATATGTTAGGTAAGAATTATAAAACTTGACTTAACTATGGTTCCCACCTCTTGGATATACTCCCGAATCCAGATTCCCTAGATTTCATCTTACAGGTGAGTATAGCGTAATTGATATATGTATTTGGGTTATGCGAGGCCTTGAGAGCTCAGGTTAGTACTACCGTACAGACAAAGAGATGAAGGCTCGTCTTTAAGGTGTGTTAATCTTTTCGGCATTGCAAATGATTAGATCTTTCGATTCTTTCAGGTTTGCATGCTATTTGGGGTTTTTAGCAAAAAACATTATAGAAGTTCTAGGCTATTGCTTCCGCAAAATCAGAAGAACTTGTATAATACCCCAGATATCAATCATCTATAAAGACCTCGTATCTCAGAATCAGGCAAACTTTCAATCGAAATTTCGAAGTACTAAGTCCATATATACAAGACGTGTTAATCCACAAGATTAAGCAGTTGTAAAATTTAGTTTATATCCCGGAAACAATCTACTGAACGTGTAAAGCCTATCGACACATCCATAGTAAGACTTGTTTATCACTTTTAAACTTCACATTTCTTTAGCATACTGTGATAGTCCACTGATGTACTATCATTTCCTTTTTGACAACAAATTCTTTTTGTCTTTTTCATGTTTTCGTATTTTTTTTTTGAATTTTTTCAATGTTTTTGAATTTTCAATTTTTACATATGTTTTTGAGTTTTCAACAAATTTTTAAAATTTTCTTACTCCACCTAAAATCAAAAACATATTTTTTTTTAATTTTAGATTTTAAATAAATTCTTCTAAAAAATGTAACAAACCAATGAGGATCCCGAGAACTCGTCGTTCGATCCTTTTTCTCAATCCTGTATCTGCAATTGTTTAACAAACAATCATTAAACATATTTAC
Source organism: Scalesia atractyloides (assembly GCA_947069175.1). NCBI lineage: Eukaryota > Viridiplantae > Streptophyta > Magnoliopsida > Asterales > Asteraceae > Scalesia > Scalesia atractyloides. Next base: position 95,037,141 of record CAMTDV010000005.1, on the reverse strand, counting down.
CACTTGTAAAAGCAGTTTGAACTTGTAAGTACTTTGAAATCAGTTTTTCTGTTCAACAGTGTGGATTTTCATAATTTTGACTTTTTCAAAACATTTTCTTCATAACTACTCCCCCTCAAAATGACAAAGATTTGAGATTCTAGATAAGTTAAATATAATGAAGCTCCTCAATCCCGTATCAACTTTGATAAGCTGGATCTTGGAACTCCTGCACATGAAAGGATTTAGTTAAAAAGCTCAACCCAAGCCTTCTTGGTCTTAGGTTTCGGATATAGCTCCTCATACACCTCTTCGTAATCACTTTCGTATGCTCTTTGATAAGCATATTCAACATCACAAACTTCAAACTCACAATCAACTTTACTTTTATCTTTCTTGATTGATTTGATATTTTTGGTTTTATCACAAACAATCTTCACTTTTTCAGGTGATTTCTTTTTAGTAATCCAAGCTTGAGAATTAACTCTAGCTTTCTTGATATAAAACCTAGAATCATTGTTTGACTTTGAAGTCTCTCCTTTTTGAAGAATTGAATTTTCAAATTTTGATTCATTTTTAGGTTTTATTTCAAGATTGGATTCAACATTTCGTTTTATTTCTTTTGACACTTCTTTTCTTCTAAAATTCACAGGCTTAGACTTCGGACACTTGCGAGCAATGTGACCAACTTCATTGCATTTGAAGCAAGTCTGAGTATCATGAACATTTCCACTAGTGGGTTTTACTCCACTTGTGGACTTGGTCTTAGCCTTGTCCCGAAGTTCTTTTTTTTCTTGAATTCATCGTTTGACTTCTTAACGATTAAGCTTTCCTCCTGAACCGTGCTCGTTCCGTATATAAACTTTATGTTCTTACCTTTGTATTCCTGGAACGTTGACTTCTGATTCTTCTTCGGTTCATCTTCAGCTTCTTCCAAACCTAAACCTGCTCTCCTGTTCTCAGGAAAATCACCACCGTTTCGGTTTAGAATAAAACTTCTTTTCATTTTTCTCGAGATTATCTGAGGAAACTTCCACAAGTTTAAACAATTTATCGATTTGATCTTCTTTCACATTCTGAATCGGAAAGCTATCATTGAAATATAATCTATCAGATTCCTTAACCTTGTACATGACAATGTTAGGATCATCACTTAGATCATTTTCTGATGATGTATCGTCACTTTCAGATTGTGAACCAGAACTATTTGAACTCGAGTTAGCACTTTTAAAGCTGCCGTCATCAGAATCATTTCCCAAGACATTTTTTACCACATCTTTTACCACCGATTCATTGTCATCGTTTGATTTCGTAAAGTCTACGTCAATGTTCTCAGGCAATTTAACTTTCTTTTCTGAAAGAAGTAAAAGATTAAATGTCTTTTCAATGTCATCATCTTTCTTACAGTAGTAACTTGTAAGAAATGGTGGAGGAACACTTCCATACACTTTACCTTTGAATTATCAACATTTTCCTCCGACTTGATCATAGGAAGAATGTGATCAATGACATATGTGTTTGTGGTGTAACTTTTTAGTAATTGTCTGACTCTTTCTGTTTCAATCTTCATTTCGTGAAACTCACGCTTTGTCTCACAATTGTATTAATGTACATGTTAATTACCTTTTGTTTTTCAATAACTGTGGCATTTAACATGGTGACATTAGCGTTGAGTTCACTGTTAGCTCTTTCAACATGTTTATATTTGCCTGATATTTTGTCATAAGCTTCTTTTATGGTTCTGTAATCATAACGAAAGTTTTCGTTATGTTCAGTCAATTCTCTTATGACTTTGACTTTATCCAAACATGGTTCATAAGGACTTGCACACTTTATGCAAGGTTTTTCAACTTCCACAACTTCACAACTTCCTTTTCAGACATGCTTACCTCAGCTTTTACCTTTTCGGCTTCTGCTTTCAACTCTTCTTGCTTTTGCGTCTCAAGGTAAGCTATTCCATCTTCCTCTGTTTGTTGCATGTATCTTTCCAGAACTGCATCTTCCAGGACAGCTTCTTCCTCAGCTCTCTGCATTAATGCTTCTTGAATAGCATTTTCGATAGCAGCTTCCACAAATGATGTCTCAGATTCATTCACAACCTCTGCCATCATAGCAACACCAGTCTTCTTTCCAATGTATTTATTCCAATCGAAACCATCGTCTTCATGATTGGCAACAATAGCTTGTTTGGCTTTCTTTGCAGGTTTTTCTTCAACTTCAACTTGTGTTCTATTCGGATATGACTTGTATTGCAACGCTTTCTTTAATATTCGTTACCAGTTCCAAAAGGGTTTTGGTTTCCACTTGCTTCTTGATTATGGCATTCACATTTGAAGTGCCCTTTTTGTCGACCTCTGAAACAATTAACTTTCGTTTTGTCGAAACCAAGTTTATTGCTTGAGTTACCAATATCCCTTCCAGTGAGTGCTACAAACTTTGAAACTCTCCGGATAATTGATGCTAAGGACCATTTGATGTCCATCAGTTCCAACTCTTCCTCATCTGCCTGATCGTAATCCTCAGCTGTCATTTCAGGATTTCCGATCTTTCCAGCAACAAGACTTTCATACGATTCCAGAACTGTGCAAGAAGTGCTATATGCTGTTTTGCAACTTTTTCAGGAAATACATTCTTTAAATCATCTGCTATGTTGCATTAGAAAACATTTGAATTAGAAGTAGATTGGCTTGTCTGATGAGATTGACTTTAAGGAGAAGAACTTGAACCAACATATGAATAACCAGTGTTTGGAGAATATTGATTTTGTGACGACTGATCTGATGTATTCATGTTTGCACTAAATGCCGTTTGGATTTTTGGACTTTGAATCAGAGTATCTGGAACACCACCTTTGTAATAAACTCCAACATCCTCAACAACATTAGTGTTTTTGGATTTTGCAATCTTCATCAATTCCATTTCATACCTTCAAGTTTGTCAATGAAAGATGACAATTTAAAATGTCTCCAAGATGGACTATTCTTTAGAATCATCAGATACGTTGTCCATTCTCCTTCTGGAAGTGCATCGGCCAGCTTCTCAATCTGCTCTTCATTAGTTCTCTTGATATCATGTCTTCGCATCTGGACCATGAGATGACAATATCTATCAATCATTTGCTTCATTGTCTCTCATTTGATCATCGTGAAGATCTCAAACTCTTTCTTAATCAGGGCCTTTTTGCTCTTGATCATTTCATCACTTCTTTTGAATTTTTCGCAAAGAGAATTCCATAATTCTTGAGAAGTATCATATTCTGGTAATAATATCAAGATATCTTCTTTGACAGATTGTTGTATCAAGCTGATTATCTTCTTTTCAGCAACATATTTCTCTTTGTCAATCGCTGAAAACTTGTTCAGTGGAAGATCTTGATCAGGTTCATCTTTGGGCCATGTATAACCATCTTCAATCGCAACCCAGCTGTTGAATTGATTCGCTTGAATCCAATTAACAAACTTTTCTTTCCATCCCTCGAACTCGTCCATACTCATCAACTTTGGCGGTTTCTGAGTAGTACCCATTTCATTATCAAGGTTCATCTGGTTAACCGCAATTGAATTTGACGTTGAGGCTTGTGCTACTCCAGCTGCAAATGCGTTATGGAAATCTTCCATTTTGAAAAACGAGACACGTACGCTGAAAATACGATAAAACTTTGAAAATTGTTAGATTTACTACAAGTTCGGTCGAACTTGTAGTTGAGAATGAGAAATTTCAGGTTTTAAACAAGTTCGGTCGAACTTGTGTCAAAACATATTTTGAAATCAAGTTTCAACAAGTTCGGTTCGAACTTAGATATCAATTTTCAGAATTTTATCACTTATACTCAAGTTCGGTCGAACTTGGTATTATTTTTGAGAACAAACACACTTCGAGCAGACTTGTAAGATTTCAAGACAAACACTTTAAGTTCGGTCGAACTTAGGTAAATTTCAATGAGTTTGTTAAGTTCGGGCGAACTTGTGAATAAAAATTCAATGAGATTCAATCAAGTTCGGTCGAACTTAACCAAAACTACTGAATTATCCTTCAAGTTCGAGCGAACTTCTTACAAAAACCTTGAAAAACCTATCAAGTTCGGTCGAACTTGATGAAAATCAGTGAGATTTTAATCAATTTCGGTCGAACTTGATGTTAAGTTCGGCCATGACTTGTCCCAAAAACATGGTTTTTGCAACTTTTTGATGTCAAAACGTTTGAATTTGATGTCCAAACTCTCAGGGGTTTGTTATTAGTGTGTTTTACATGACATATTCAAATTTGAACAGAATTTGTCCGTGAATTCTTCATTTTTGATCAAAAGTTAAGAAAAATAGAAGAATGGAGATGAAATTGAGATATTCTTGTCTTGATTTCAACAAATACAGGTATCCAGGCTCTGATACCACTTGTAGGAACGTCCACGTTTTGCACGGAACCTAAATTTTTTATCTATTGTCCGATTAGGCGGAAACTAATGACAAGTTAACCAAATAACAAGAATTACTCATTTAAATGTTGTTTTCATTGATTTAAAGTTCAATACATTCGAGATCCGGATCCGACAGAGCTTCGCCTCTGATTTGACAAAGTTACAAATGAATGAGACAAGCTAGGTATATATAGTAGTACAAGTCCACTCATGGAAGGTATAAGTTCGCCAGAACTTGCCTTAGCAAGTTCGGCCGAACTTGACAATCCAAGACCTTCATGGGCGAACTTGACCCTATTTCACATAAATACTCCGTATAGCTAGCCTAATCAATTCTATTCTATACAGACTCGATACAAGACTAATATACAAACATTATGCACCAATAGACTCCCTCTTGGATATCTACTTTGTCTTGTTCGGTCTTCAGAAACTCTCGTTTATTGCAAACTCGTTCTCGTGTAATGACGAAGGCAACAGACATATGCACCAACATTTACCTTCAAAAAGTACAAAAATGTACTCGATGTTTGCAAACCCTTGCACATTACGTCCTTTGATCCTAACTCAGTTAGATATCATGGTAAATCTGACCAAATGGACCCCACATGAGGGTATTTTGGTCATTTTACCTTAAATACTAAAATAAATCATCATAATCATAAAAAATAACAAATAAAAATAATTTTATTTAAAAGAAAAATTATATATATATTATAAATTTTGAATGGCAACGCTTATTACACCAATAACTCTGCAATACTCAACATGTTCGATTTTGTATAAAACTTATACTGAAGCATATATAAAAATAAACATATCGCAATGTTATATCTGGGAGTAAATTACAAAAGTCATCTTTTTATGTTGACGCTATTTTGCAAACTATATCCTTTACCTTCAAAAAGTATAAAAAAACATACTCAATGTTTGCGAACCGTTGCACGTTATGTCCTTTGATCCTAACTCAGTTAGATTTCACGGTTAAATCTAACATGAGGGCTTTTTGGTCATTTTACCTTAAATGCTAAAATAAATCATCAAAATCATAAAAAAATAATAAATGAAAATAATTTTGTTTAAAAGAAAAATTATATATCTATCTATGTGTGTGTATATATATTACACATAAATCCTCTCTCTCTATCTCACGCCTTTCCCTCTCTACCACTCTCACTCTTTTTATCTGATCCAACTCACCAGCCACACCACCACTGGTCATCACCTGCCACCACCCACCCCACACAACCTGTCACTACCAACTTGCCAACACCACCACACACCCCACACCACTTACCATTACCACCACCCACCCCAAGCAACCTGTCATTACCGCCACCCACCCCAAACCACCTAGCACCCCCGGCGAGGGTTTTTAGATCTGAATAAAAGTTGTGTTCACCTGAACCAGGGTTTTTAGATTTACAATCCTCCACTGAACTAGGTTTTTTGATCTGCAATCCTCCACTAAACTAGGTTTTTAGATTTTAAACACTCTTTTTGCTGAGTTTGATCCATTGGAAGACAAGTTTCGTTTTGGGTTTAACCGGGATTTTGTGGTTTCGGTGGGGGAAGGTTTAATCATAGGTTGATGGTGGGTGTTAGGTGGTTACATCGTCGGTTGGGAGTTAGGGTTGTGGTGGAGTCGATGATGGAGGAGATGTACGGCGGAGGATTGTGGTTGTGGGTTGCAGGTTATTGCGGTGGGTTGTGGGGAATGTTGCAGGTAGGAGGTGGCAGCGGAAGTTGGTGGAAATAGTGGCTTAGATTTGTGAGAAAGAATACTGAATATATAGTATTTTCAAATTCTTTTTTGGTTTATTTTTAACATAATTTATTAAAATAAACCGGTAAAAAGACTAAACTACCCTTGAGTGATCAGATTTAACCCTGAAACCTAACTGGGTTAGGGTCAAAGGACGTAACATGCAAGGGTTTGCAAACATCGAGTATGTTTTTTGTACTTTTTGAAGATAAAGGATATAGTTTGCAATCTCTAGTCAACATCAATGATGATTTGTAATTTACTCTATATCTGAATATCTCAAATATATTATACTAGGTTAACACCCGGGTAGCAAACCCGGGCAGGAAATTTAAATTACATTAATCATAAGTGTATTAATAAAAGTAATGAAAATAAAGTGACATTACATAAATTAGTAATAAAGTGGACTATATCATTAGGTATGAAGTTTTCTTTATACGCTGTGTAGAAAAACATCAAGAGAGACAAATAATGTTACATTTACAATTTACTAAAAGTAACATGAGCTCACTACATTTGGTGTAGCATGCCCTGCCACATCCAACGTTAATGCAAGTCCTCTTTGATTTAACAAACACCTAAAATTTGATATCCTTGAAATCACTTCATAAATCATAAATAAAGTGACATCCAAATATCATTGAGAGTGGGGCAGCCAGAATGATCCATTTTGAGCTTAAGTTCATCCTTCAACATTTCTTCCAACTCCATACTCTCGTTAGAAAAACAATGAGAATTTTGTTTTTTTGGTTATGGTAATAATAAGCAAATACTAACAGTAACACAATCGTTAACAGATATAACGTTTATAGATTTTAAAAAAGTCAAAGGCAATATTTATGAGTCTAGTCAATCAAAGTATATTAGTTATATCACGGACCCGTTTGATAATTTAGTTTAAGGTTCTTGGTTTCTTTATTTGGTGAGTTCTCGGTTCCGGATCGCTTCCGGGTATGAACTTGTTTTCTCATTGAAACCCATGGTAACTATGTGCAGCAATGCAACCTTAAATAGCCATCATCAATTATTGGCATGGGTTTCAATGAAAATACAAGTTCATAACCGGAAGCGAACTGGAACTGCGAACCTTAAACTAAGTCATCAAACGGGTAGGTGATATCTCTAGGTGGTTCTGATCCACGGTTCTGGCGGGTTAGAACCTTGAACTGCCACCCCCAGCAAAAGTAAATAAGGGTTTTGAACAAACAATTTACCTGGTGAGCTGATTAGGATTTCTTAATTCGGTTTGCTTCAAGTGATTAGCCTATGCAACCGAAACTCCGTTCATTTTACTGTACAATCATGCGGTAAATGTTTAAACCTGTCAAATAAAAAATAAATAAACAATACAAATTCAAATAAATAATCATATCCAGAACCCAATATCTCAAACCACCAAACATTATATTCCACCAACAAACAAATCGAAAGACAAACTATTAACCCAAAAATCAAACATATACCAAGCTAATAATCAAAACACAAATCCTAAACTCCATAATCCTGAACCTAATGGCCCTCAACTAAAACCAACCACCCACAAAACTATTGTCCTAAAATAAACAATATCAAAACAAAAATCCTAAACACAATACGCCAAAACTCAACATCCGTAAACTGAATCCACCCATACACAAAACTAAAGTACAAAAACACAACTAAGACAAAGACAGTGGAAACTAACAATGAGGATTAAAAAACTGATACATACCACCAAGCTACCAAGCGCCGAACAACCGCAATCCCGAGGATGTAAGCAAACACAAAAACCTAAGTAAAAAGTGAAATATGCCGCACATAAATCAATAAAGAAACAACTAAATTCCAGAAAATTAAATTTACACACACCACTAAGAACTCAACTATGCATCTCAATCATTTTGACCTATTTTTTAATTAATCCGTATAGTTTAACTCATTCTGAGATAAAAATATACAACACATGCTAAAACATGTTTAAAAGTGGAAAGGAAAAGTGTGTTTACTTTGTGAGAATAGGGTACCCGGGAAATATTTGGCTAGAATCTCAACCACTTATCCGCGATGAAGTACACTCTCAACACATAGATACCGACCAGAAGTCGATGGAGTCTCAAATTGTAAAATGTGTGCCAATGCTACATAAGTGTATAAATAAAATAAAATAAATAAAACCAAAGTGCCATGTTACATAAATTAGTAACAAAATGGATGCAGGCGCACTAAATAGGACCAAACTATGAACCTTTGTCATCAGAACCACTTTTCAAAGCAACAAAAAATAAATAAAAAAACTACTTTTTTTGGACGGTAAACAATGATTTTATTCCACACCAAATTTACATACATCACAACGGCATGCTGGCCAGTAAGTCGCCGGTACCCATTAACCCATACCCCAGTACATAACTCACCCCATACACCCATTACAGGTTAGCCCAGAACATCAAACTTTAGTCACTTCGCCCACTCTAACCCTAGTCGTCTCGCCTGATATTTCAGCCGCATGAACGACATCACCTGAGTTACCACGAATATCTGATCAGATATTCAAAGTATATATTAAATGAAGTTCATTTAAATCTTTAGTATATATTCGCGGAATAAATCAAGTATATATTTAAATCTTTAGTATATATTCCTTGATTAATTATGAATGTAGGTGCAAAAAGGGACGGGCTTGGTAACATGCTAAACATCAAGTATCATTTTGTTGCAAACATTACATTATTTGAATGTTGTAATTTTTATCAATCAAGTAATTTATGGTTTTTTTTTGCATTAATATATACCTCTTCATTTAATCCTTGCAATACTTGATACTCTAACTTTGTTCTACACCCACTAAGATCCTCGAGTTAAATAGATCTACACATATAAAAAATATGTTTATATGAAGAATAGGTTACCACCCGGGCGCTACCCGGGCTCGAGCAAGATATCTATATTAATTATTAAATGTCGGGTCCAAAATAACTAAAATGTCAGATCTATAAAATAATTTGGTATTGGTTTTATAAAAGAAACAACTCATAAAACAATTTGTCGTGACACTATGGTGTGTCAAGCCAAGTTATGTATACGTATTTACACTAACAACAATGTACTTAATTATAGACTTCACGAAATATCCAACTTGACAACGGTTGCACCGGTTTGATGATAACTCTCGAGCCGGTTCGTTTCTATATATACATAACGACATGTATTCATTCAATGGAGATAATCAACTGCCCAACACTAAAACTGATGCCTATGACTGAACTCCCACATTCCATTCCATGCTATCGTGATCTCCATTGCCCCCATGGAAGCTACATGTTCACGTAAATGATTACGTGAGCACCATGTAAATGTATTTTTTCCATATCCCTAAATCTGAGTAAGATTAGCAAACTTGTTGTTATCTTTTCAGTAATTTGTTAATATAAAAGTAAATAAAAAACATGTGTACTTTAGTGACTCAGCCTTGTTGGTCAAAGCTAGTATTGCCGGTATATACAGGTTAAGAGATATGAATGTTGCTGATGTAGAGCCTAGCTGAAGTGCACTTGTTGTAAAATGCAATATATATGAAAAAGTCCACAAAAAGGATTGCAATTTTCATGGTGGTGGTAGAATATGTAGTAGTGGTTTTGTTTTTCTGCTTGTAAACAATGTGCAATAAAAAATATCACCACAATGAAATGCAAACCTTTTTTAAGGTAAGCATATTTTTAGAAAACAAAAATAGAAATGCATTGTGCTTAATATTGGAAATTTTTTAAATGTGATGAATGGAAGAAATTTATTGAGATTATTCATATTAAATTCTACATATAGTGACAAACTCTTGAGTAGAGTTATTTATGTCACTTGTTTAATTTTCTATTAGAATAATAAACTTTTCATGTGGTGTATTGATGACAACTCTTGAGTAGAGTTTCTTTTATAACAATTGATTAGAGATTTTATGGCAAAATTATGTCTCTAATTATGTTAGACTTTTCACCACCCACGACTCTTGCATACTTAGTAGGCCATATGCCTCTTTTGATGTGGCTAGATACAAAAAAAAATATGTATGCATGAAGAGTTCTTGGAGAAGAAGTACTTTATGACCCATATGTTGGGAACATATAGAGATAAGTTTCTCTAAACGATTTAACTTCATTTCTATTCTAAGTTTCCAAAATTTTAACACTATGATTTTACTCGATGTAACCTCGGGCGCGTGGCCTTCTCCGGCAGTACAGACTGCTTCGGCTGTTGTACCCTGGGAGACAGACGCGTCGTCTTTAGCAGAGGCGCCAAATCTGTTTTAAGGGAAGCGTGTTGAACACGTGCCTTAGCCACAATTCATTATCTTGGCTTATTCTAGATGTTAAATAAGAATTATAAGTTGGTGACAAACTTATGACAATGGCATGTGTTGATTTGGTCAGCTCGAAAGCTTATGTAAGCTAATTTAATATGAGTTGAATTCACAAATACAATAAGGTTGATCTTGTTCAATCATTGTATAAATGTCGTCATAAGTGAAGTTACGAAAGTGTTGATCGAATGACAAGAAATGTGGGGGGAGGAGCCATTTAAGAAACAACCCTCTAAGGGCCATTTAAGAAACAACCCTCTAAGGATGTGTAGAAATGGTTTTTTCTTTACCTCATATGGATGTTATCCAATAACAGTTAAATGTGGGGGTGTCTTGCATTTGTATCGTAAAATTTTGGAAATAAGGATTTTGTAATCCAATCTAACATTGCAAACAGACGACTAAGCGAAGGACACAAAGGTCGTAGTGCATAATGGAGATGTGTTTGCCTTAAATGATACGCGTGTCTTACAAAGACATATATTATAACCAGATTCAGATGGCCACTGAGGTTATAGTCTTAGAAGTTGACAATAGGCAAAATTAACTTGCGGGTTAAGAACACATCATGACAACTGATCTCAAATACGTAAGTTATTTGTAGTGACTAGACAAAGACAAAGATAATGTTATGGATCCAACAACATGGGGGTTTAGTAGAGATCAAATTGTGGAATAAGACTAAAGCCCATGGAAAAAAGGTGTGTGAAGGAAACCTAACTTAGTTTAATGGAGATCCCAAGATCTAAGTTCAATAGGACAACGAATTCATATGCCTAAGGGTGGTTACTGTGGGGGCATAGCTGATATGCATAAGTTAGTATATATAATTATATATACCCCCTAAACGAGAAAAGGTGTTTAAATACGTCCTAGTTCATTCCTATAAAATTCAGTGACAAACTGTGAGGCTAAGCATATTATGTGGTAAACGATTTTGCATAATCATGGTAACCACGATGCTTTTAATGATTTAAGGAGAATCACCTATGTTAGAGAGAAGTGGGGTCGCTTCGAATGGAATTGGGGGCACAATTCCTAGAGCTCTCGCAGAACCAGGAAAGTGTTCCACGACCATTATTGGACACGACTATGAGGGGATGACCCGGCTAAGGAGAGTATTGTGTTAATTGTATTGTCGTCTACACAGGGTTTGTTCAAGGACATATTGTCTACAAATCGCTAGGAGGCTAAGAATGCTTCACAACGGAAAGTTCAAAGGGAACACCTACTTATCCGGCAAAACGCAACTGTCGAGGCTGCATTGGAAATGTTATGTGTTTTGATCAATCTCCATTCATGTGGGGGATTGTTGGAAATTTTTTAAATGTGATGAATGGAAGAAATTTATTGAGATTATTCATATTAAATTCTACATATAGTGACAAACTCTTGAGTAGAGTTATTTATGTCACTTGTTTAATTTTCTATTAGAATACTAAATTTTTCATGCGATGTACTGATGACAACTCTTGAGTAGAGTTTCTTTTATGACAATTGATTAGAGATTTTATGGCAAAATTATGTCTCTAATTATGTTGGACTTTTCACCACCCATGACTCTTGCATACTTAGTAGGCCATATGCCTCTTTTGATGTGGCTAGATACAAGAAAGAAATATGTATGCATGAAGAGTTCTTGGAGAAGAAGTACTTGATGACCCATATGTTAGGAACATATAGAGATAAGTTTCTCTAAACGATTCAACTTCATTTCTATTCTAAGTTTCCAAAATTTCTAACACTATGATTTTACTCGATGAAACCTCGGGCGCGTGGCCTTCTCCGGCAGTACAGACTGCTTCGACTGTTGTACCCTGGGAGACAGACGCGTCGTCTTTAGCAGAGGCGCGAAATCTATTTTAAGGGAAGCGTGTTGAACACGTGCCTCAGCCACAACCGTCAACATCGTTTGTTCTTTCTTGCAGCAAGGGATACTACAAGAAGGCCTTGTTCGAGCACAAAGTTGATTACTCTATCTTTTGAAGATCTTGCTAAGGAGACTAAAAGAATATGTTCCTAAAGATCAAGTTGAAGACTTTATCTTTTGAAAATATTGGTTTGAATCGATTGTTCTATTAAATATGTTGTAGTTCATATTTAATTTTCGTTTGAATTTGTACACGGTCATGTACTACAATTTCCCAAATGTGTAAAGAGAGTATCTTTACTATTTTTTATTCATATAATTTTTATTATAATTGTCACCTATGTCCTACACTTAATAAATGATAAAATTTTGGAGTTGATAGCACCTTGGTGTGCTGATCATCTATAGAAGCAATTGAGAATGTAGGCACCAGGTCAAATACGTTGAGAATGTAGGCACCATGTCATACATGCAACTAAAGATAATAAAATTAGAATCATGAACCAACAAACTGCAAATATAGCTTTAAACTGTCACAATAAAATTTGCTTTTAATGAAAGGTTCATTTATTACCTGGTCAAGAACTTGCACTCTACACAAGCCACTTCATCTCTTTTAGCTGCAAATGGGTTTGGCTTCCTAATCCTTAATTAAAATGTACTATCTAAATAGCATGTTCATTTGGCAAACATATCTAGATGTGCAAGTGTAGATAACTATCATCTTAATGGTATCGCCACAACTGCAACAATATAAATTTCATTAAAAAAAGTTCTAATAAAAGTAAACTCCAATAACATACTGTTAGGGCATGGATTTTATGCCAAGGATCATCCATCCTGAGACTGAACCTGGATCACGGATCCTTAACGGAAATCGCAGGGAGTCTAAGGATCAAGGATCCTTACCTATATCTATGTTAGCTGATAATTGTTCCTTTGTGTTAGTTTACGTATGCAGGTAATCGTGGACTAAGTCATCGAGGGAATGTCGGAGGAATATGCCATTTCTAGCACGTGCAAGTGAAGCCATGACCGTTATATGTGAATGTGGGGAGCTTGCATGGATTTCGGAGAGTTAGTTAATGAGATTAGCTAGATATTTAGTGGGATATTGAGCTTGATAGACACACAATCTGACCGAACACACACTCGCATACATACTGTTGCTACTCTCTCGAACACTCGTTAGAATTCTTATTGTAACAGGCTCAATATTTCCAAAGTTGTAATCTTTCTTGTTCAATATTGTTGGTGATCGGTAGTTTCCATCACCCGAGGTTTTTTATGCCGGAGATCAACTCTTGATCAAGGGCTTTTTCCTCATACAAATCATTGTGTTCATCGTCATTTACTTTTTATATTTGTTCATACATTTGTTCGTTTAACCAAGCACTAAACCTCACATTCAAAGTTTGGTTACATTATCCTTGTTGTGATTTTTGACCAAAACAATTTGGCCCACAGTGAGGCAATCGGTGCTTCAATTCTAAAAATTCCGTTCGTTTCATTTATTTCTGTTCATCTCCATTAACTACATGGCTTCTCATGGAAAATTTGCTTCAAGTGCCATGCCAGCGGTCACCTCATCTCAGACTTGTGCATCATTACATCCCATTCCCACTGCACCGGCGAGGAGTGCTGATAATGCTCAGAAGAAGCCAACACCAGTTTACTCGAAGGCTTCTACTGTTTCATCCTCTACACCTACTAACAATGATCTGTCTACTTTGATTTTGCAGATGAAAGGATACATGGAACAACAAGACAAAACTAACCAGAGGATCCTCAGGGAGATTGATGAAATCAAGAAGCAGAAGAGATCAGTGGAGGATCACTATCCGCTGATGCCCAGATCATTGGATTTCACTTCTCCAGCGTCAACAATCCAGCATTCAAGGGGATCTGGTGTTCAAATCCAAGGATCCTCCAATTACCAACAGGGGTCAATGGCGCTGACACAGGCTCAAGAATCCTCAGGATTACAGGATGGATCATTAGCAATGATGCAGCCACAAGCATCTCATTACCAACCTTATGGATCCTCAAATCAACATCAAGGTGGCTATCTCAGCTCAGGAGGATATTTGGAGTCGGTTGCACCAAAGGAATCCTATTTCCAACATCAAGGATCCTGCGCTTGAGATAAGGTTCAAGGATCCTCCTCTCAGGTTCAAGGATCCACGCAGTATCCTTCAAGGCCCTCAGCACACGTGTATCCTGGACCCAATGTCTTTCAGGATCAAGGATCCTCAGGAAGTCAGATATTCAAGGATTTTGAAGTTCACGAAGGGGACTTCATCCCTATGCAGACTATTGCTTCATATGGTCCAACTGTTGCACCTGAAGTGTCTACTTTTGGATACACTTCTGCGATACCGGTTCCAAACCAATCAGGAGGTAATCATGTCCATACATCTTTTAGTACTAATTATGGTTCCATGCAGGATACAGGTATCAATCAGGCTATGGCACGGGAACTTCAGAAGCTTAAGGATATGATATCCAACATCCCAGGAGTGGTTAAGCCCATTCCTGAGATCCCAGATGGAAGTCATAGGGTGTCTCGTTTTGCACCTCCTATATGCAATGCTGAGATACCAAAACACTTTCAAACCCCCAACATGAAGCTGTACGATGGTACGACAGATCCAGAGGAGCATGTGGCACAGTACCGGGAAAGAATGGAGATCAACCCCATTCCAGAAAGGTTAAAAGAAGCCTGTCTTTGTAAGGGCTTCGGATCCACACTCACTGGATCGGCACTGAAATGGATGCTAAGTCTTCCTCCTTACTCAATTACTTCATTTTCTCATTTAGTTAATTTGTTCAATAATCAGTTTTCATGTAGTAGAACCTTTGAACGATTAACTAGTGATTTATATAGGGTAACACAAGGTCATAATGAATCCTTAAGGGATTATATCACTAGGTTTAGTAAAGAATCCTTAGAAAACACCAATCTGGATATTGCCACTACTATGGAAGCATTTAAAATGGGATTACTTAGAGATTCAAAATTCTATGATGATCTTGTTATGACACCTTGCAGGAATTTAGATGAAGTAAGGAACAGGGCATGGAGGTTCATTCGGTTAGAGGATGATAAGAGGACCCAAGAGAGACTGTCAGGATCCTCAAGACAGGAAAAACAGGGATCATTCTTTAAGAATAATCGATCCAAGTCATACTCTAAGAACGACAATCACCATGTGCATGCGGTCGAAGAGGAGGAAGATGATGAGGATTATCCTCCGATTTCTGAATATTGTTTTTTGCTGATAATAATGAACTAATACTTGCTATGCAGAATTTAGGTGACAGGGCTAGATGGCCAAGGAAAACTGATAAACCTGGAGCCACTAAGGATAAATCCAAATGGTATGCTTATCATGAGGATTTTGGCCACCTTACTGATGAGTGTATAGCGTTGAGGAAGGAAATTGGCTATCTTCTTAGCAAAGGGTATTTGAAGGAGCTGCTAGGAAGGAAACGATCAAGGACTCAGATACTAAGAAAGTTCCTGAGAGAGCTCCTCCACTGCCAGCAAATGCTCAGATCATTAACCTT
This sequence comes from Scalesia atractyloides, assembly GCA_947069175.1. NCBI lineage: Eukaryota > Viridiplantae > Streptophyta > Magnoliopsida > Asterales > Asteraceae > Scalesia > Scalesia atractyloides. The sequence goes on along the minus strand of CAMTDV010000005.1, from coordinate 95,021,207 downwards.
ATTTCCGGTGGTTCTGATATCTGTGGAACTTCGTTTTCAGCGGCTAAAAGGCATGCTAAGGAGACGAAGATGGAGAATATGGAGAGACCAGTTCGAACATCTACCCTCACACAGCAAAAAGTGATATCCTTTGATGAGGAGGATCGCGTAGACATTCAGGATCCTCATCATGATGGTCGTGTCATTACTTTATTTATTTCTAACCATTTTGTTCGCAGGATTCTTATTGATGGAGGGAGTTCAGTGAACATAATCCAGTTTGATGTCCTCAAAAAGATGAACATTTCTGAATCTGAAATCATACCAAGATCATCGGTGCTCGTGGGATTCAGTGGGGAAACCAAGAATACATTGGGGACATCAAACTTCCAATTTACATAGAGGGGGTGAATTCTATCCAAAAATTTTGTGTAATAGATAGCTTATCTTACTGTAATGTTATCCTTGGCAGGCCATGGAGACCTGACATGAAGGCAGTCCCATCAACATACCACCAATGTGTCAAGCTTCCAAGTCCATGGGGAATAGTCAAGATAGAAAGTGATCAGCAGGAGACAAAGAATTGCTACACTTCCTCGATGAAACATGCTTCCAAGTCTAGGGAAGCATAGCAATTAAAGCATCATCCAAAAGACGTGATGAGGCAAGAGAACAGGACGTCAAGGAAATACTCTTAGAGCTTGAGGATCCTGAATCCAAGTTGTATATAAGATCCGGGATCCAGGAGAACATAGAGCAGGATCTAGTATCTTTCCTTAAACGAAGAAAATCTACCTTCGCCTGGAAGCACGAGGATATGACAGCTATTTCGAAGGATATCATCATCATAAGCTTGGTATTGACAGGTCTTTCAGGCCAATTCACCAAAAAAGGAGGAAGTTTGCACCTTAAATTCACACCCCGACATCCACGTGTCTACTGGTGGGCCCGGTGGGGAGTATCATGACGTATAGTTGATATCATCATTACCAAACAAGATAAACACAGCGGAAGTCTTGGAATAAATAAACTATTACAAACCGATAGTGTTCAAAGTTCAGAACAAATATACACAAACAAGGCTTGTAATAGGATCCACAGGCGGATCGAAATACATACAAAATGATAACAGACTAGAAACAGGCAATTCCCTAAGGTCGCAACTCCTCGGTTATACGCCCTGCAGCTGCCGGCCTATTCCGTACTTGCAACCTGTAACTTAAGCTTTTGAAAATACGTTAGTTTACACTGGTAAATACGCTCAACCGACTCATTTTGAAAACCTTTTCGAAAATGGTTTTATGTGCACAAGGCACATTTTCAGAAATAACTTAGGATAGTACAATTGATCTTATATACAGATTTACATGCTGGCTTTTACATATGAGGCCCGGTACAAAAACCGAGAATGGTTCAAAACGGGTCAGAACTAAAAGTCAACAGAAAGTCAACTGTTTGAGACTTTCGGTTACAAACCGAGCCTAGAATTGATGAGCCGAATCTATTGACACAAGTTCTAATACTTATTTTAAGGTTATTAATGCTTTTAAAACATAATTTATAACTTTTGGATCATTGGATATAGATTTTACAAAAATTACTCAGCTTGACTTTTATTGACTTTTCGTTTGACTTGTCGATTGGTCTTGAATCTGTGAATATCTAAAGATGCCCTCCTGAGGGTTTATTACCTCCGTCATTATGAGCACATAGGACCTTTCGTTACGCACAATGGCGGAGTATACACGGATTTAGATCAAAGTCAAGGCGTTTTTACGTCAAGACTTTAATCTAAGCTCAAACCTTAAACGAATGGACTTAGCACGAGATTGAATACTTACATATGGTTCAAGTAATGCTAGGAACAGAATGCAATGCTTGAGAATGACCAGAAACTCCTCTAGATGATCTTGATGCACTTTGGTGAAGAACACTAAGTTGCAACATAGAATGCATCATAAAAAGAGTTGATGAGAAGCTAAAAGGTGTTGCCAGGTGTTTGGAACTGATGTAGGATGAGCACAAGTGTTAAGGGACGTGTCTTGAGGTGCTAGAAGGTGGCAAATTCGCGAAAAATGTGCAGAACATGCAAGCTGCCACGATTCTGTGAATCTAGATGTCGTTGGCACCCTCTCGAGGGGCGCGAGAGGTGTGAGCCCAGGTGGTTGCGGCCCGCGATCGGGCTTCAGGTCAGCCATTCAAGTTTGCAACTTGGCAAATTTAAGTCCATGTACTCTTTTAGCTCATATGTCTCTCATTTCTGGCACTTATGGCCCTTTTAGTTAAGTTATAACTATCCTGGAAGATATAACCGAGCAACGCAATGTCCCGGTTTAATAAAAAAATCACTCAGAGGTGTAATTAAATATGTTGACGCTCTTAATTCTTTAAATTAGAGAATCTCTGTCCAGAGGTTATTAATTAACATAACGGAAATTTTGGTCCCTCTCGTTTTACAGGACGAATTTTTACGAGGTGTTACATCCTCACCACCTTAAAAGAAATCTCGACCTTGAGATTTTATTCAAAAGATAGAGGTACTTTTGTCACATATTGGACTCGACCTCACATGTACTCGGGATTTCTGCAGACTTCCCGTATGGCCTTTATAATAGGCATGTGATTTCTTCAAAGCTTTTTATCTTGTCGGTCTTCAATCAATATCGGTTTTCCAACAAAATCATAGGCTCTCATTAATTTGCACATCTTTATGCGATATTGCTAGCAACTCATTTGCTAGTCTTTTCCTTTAAATTGCATTCGTGAGACGCATTATCAATTTCGCTGAGTTCCTCAAGTAATTAGCTTATAAGCTAAAGTCCTGACACATTCGATCATCTCGAATGGTCATATATTTATAGGGTTTAATTTGTCCTCATAACTACACCATACTACACCATTCCAGGGTGATGCCTGCAATAAGACTTTATCCGTTATTGGGAACTTATAAGTTCGCAACGCTTGTCAGCGTAGTTCTTCTGCCATTCATCGACAGTTTTGAAACAGATCTTGGGTTTGTATTATCTTATTCATGATTCCTAAGACAATCTTAGGTCTTGTTAGTTGGGTCCTTCCAACTTATGCCTAACAAACGGGCGTTTGACATTTCTCCCATACAAGACTTCCAAGGGAGCAGCCTTGGTATTTATATAACAATTAATGTATAAGAGAACTTAACTAGGGTGAGATGGTCACTCCAACTACTATCCAATCAATCTTTAAGAAGTACCTAACCCTTATAGTTGGTCGAGCAAATCTTCGATCCTGGGCTGAGATTAACAATTCTTAATCTTTATGTTTTAAGCTTGTGGCAATCAATGCGTGACCGCATTGAACCGTCTTTCTTAATAAAATACTATCAGAGTCTCCAAAGTGACAAGTTAGGATGCGCAAGCCTTTCTTCAGAAGTTCATTCAATTAGGATCTAAATTATTCTTTTCTTTTTCCGTCGGTGTTAATTGATATGAGCTTTTTGCAACAGGTCTAGTCCTTAGTATGATGTCAATCTTAACTCCACTTGTCTTTCAGAAGGTAAATTGTGTAGTTCCTTAAAGAAGATATTAAGATAATCAGAATTGATATATATATAATTTAAACTTCAGCCTTTGGTTCATCTAACGTTGCTTGTGTCATCAAAATGACACATTCGCCCTTCGAATACTTGGATGCCTTGAGTGGAGACACTTACTCAAGCATCTTTGTACGGAATATCTCCTTGAATACCGTTTGCTGATTTTAGTACAATATGAATGTTGGGAGATCCTAGTGGTTCCATGCATTAAACCTTCATGTTGATCAGGCATGAAAACAATCTATGGGACACATTAAGATATTGCCAATTACCATATGGCGCTTTTATCAAACTAGTTTGGCATTCGTAGTCGATAGAAATCAGAGAGATTAATAAATAAATTAATTAATTTAAATAATAATAATAATGAAAATTCGTCGTACTTCAACCGAAGGAAGAGCATGACTGATTTTAGAGCATCCATCAAAAAGGAGTGATTTTCTATGGTTTTATTGATAAGTTCTATCTTATACTTAATATCTAGGGTTCTCATGGATATAATAGAAGTTTGCTAGACTTATGGTTTATGAAAGACTTATTAGTGCCTGAATTAAAACAGAACTCTTAGCAAACATAACCATAATTGATGATAAGGAATGTACCAAATAGCTTGTTGATATTTACTGCCTACTTACTACATTCGTCAGGAAAATATTCAGGCGGTTCCTTTCTTAGCTTCTCCAGGCTTAGCTGCACCGTCTTTTTCCGCTTTAGGGCAGTTAGTACTTATGTGGCCTTTGTCGCCACAGCTGAAGCAGACCGCATTCTTCATGTCCCTACATTTATGGGACTAATGACCAGTTCTTTTACAAATACCATGTTGTTTTGGATTTTGGTCTGTTCGACACTGTCCCCAGTGCCTTTTGTTACAGGTTTCGCACGTAGGCATTTCATCCGACTCTTTCTGGTTCTTATTGAATCCAGACTTCCATTTTTCTTAGATTTCTGGGAGTTATCCTTCTTCCTTTCTCTTTTCCCATCAGTCTCAGCTTTGACTAATTTTTTTTGTCTCACTAAATCCTGAGTGAGAATCAGAGCTAGGTCTACAGCAGACCTATGTGTTCTGGGCCTTGAAGCCCTAACATTTCCCTTAATTTCTGGCGCTAAGCTACCAATAAAACGAGCAATCCGTTTTTGGTTAAGGGGAAACTAGGTATGGCACTAACCTAGACAAGGAGTTGTAGTCGGTCACATATTTTTGACAATCCAAATTCTTCATTGCTAGAGATAAGAAATCCGTCTCTATCATTTCCAACTCATGAGGTGGACAATATGTTTCTTTAATCGGATCCATAAACTTGGATCGACTCAAATTATACAAATACACCTTTCAGCAGACTGTACCATAGTTTTCCACCATATTAGGGCATTGTCCTTAAATGATTGTGATACAAATTTCACAATTTCTTTGTCAGCGCAACCACTGATCTCGACTACAGTTTCTATTCATTTAACCACCTAAGGGCTTTAACTACCCCTTCCTCCCCTTTGAAATCACGGGGCTTACAGGATACGAAATTCTTGTATGAACATCCATCCTTATTGGAACGCATCTTCTCCTGATGCTCCTGTCTCTCAGTCTTACTCCTCACATTTGAGGAGCGTATCTCACTATCCCTTGGATTCGATCGAGGTATAGACGAGTGGTTTGATAATTGTTTGAAGCGAGAAGCACCCGACTCCTGTTGCCTTGCCGTATAGGCATTCATAGCCTTGTCAACCTCCGTGGCAATTAAAGCTTGCAGATCATTTTTACTTATGATAATATTTTCATTTGCATTATCGTCGTTACGCTTGCCGTTGGCTCCATCAGAAGTTGCCATTGTAGCTACTTGGTACTAAACACCAATTTGTATTCTATTAGCTGGTCATTCGCATTTGATGACTCATTGAATCTATGCCATGGAATTATCAAACCATTTTGGCTCTAAGTTGGGTATATAAATCCCTTGCCTTTTGAATCAGTGTGCTCGAAGTCACAACTGTCAGGCTTTGACATTTTAAATGAATGTCTAATAGCTACTTATATATAACCTAGGTCTCAAAGGACCATCACAGGTGTTTAAAAGATCGGACATAGTCCAGAAATATTAGACAGTGGATTATAAAGTCACATCTATCCTTGTCGTAACAACAATTTAAGTAGCTCGCAAACTTGTCACCAAGGACTTAAAATATGGCACAACTGGCCTTGTTAAAAAAATATATATAGATATGGCACAAACGGCCTTGTCACTAAGGGACATTATAATATATGGCACAAAAGGCCTGGTCACAAAGGACATCAAAATACGGCACGAGGCCTTGTCACAAGGACGTTTAAAAAATTATATATATATATATATATATAAGCCGCGATCTTATTGATCAACAGGCTTTAAGGCTTGAACATAGTTCATTACTTTGGACAAGGGGTCGTAGACCACAACTGTCACTGTCATAATTGACGATATTATATAGCCCGTAGGCAAATCAATTGACATCTCGAACGGATGTTAAAATAATAATTATTGGACTAATAATAGTAGTCACTATCATATTGATCTATGAGGCTTGGGCATAGCCCACCACCTTGGACAGGGAACCATAAAGGTCACAACTGTCATTGCTTTATTAACAATATAGCCCGAAGGCAAAACACCACTAATGAATGTTAATTTATAGCTCAATGGCATTGCATCACTAATGGATGTTAAATCATGGCCCGTAGGCACTACATCACTAATGGATGTTTATAATACGATCATCGCACTGATGATATTTAATTGGATCACAATGATCACATAGGTTTGGACATAGTCCATTACCTAGATGGCTCGTGTGGTTCCTCAAGTCACACGCCAGGAGGTTAATACCTTAAACATATTAACTTTTAGGACAATCTTAAAATGGTTTAAGTAACTAGTCCAGATCGGGCAGACTAGTGAGATTTAGAACGTGGTTCACCGCCTCTGGATAGAAGGGACTCCACAAAAGGATTTCTCAACCTTAACTATCAGGGTAGAAGACCATCTTAACTACCGTTTCGCCAATATATGTGACCTATTGCACTCGGCGGGTGTAAACCATTAAGAAGATCTTTGGATATGTTTCGCAGATCATAAATTTCGAATCAAAATCGAGACATTCGCTTAAACAATGAATATAACGAATACATATATAATAATGATAATGACTTCTAATCTTTCCATAATTCATTAGGAATTTACAATCGCGCCTTAAATAGGACTTTTAATAATTAACTTGTCCACACGGGGACTTAAACACATCACAAGTCCACACAGGGACTAAAAGGAAATATATAAGTCCTTATAGGGACTTTAAGAAATAACATGTCCACGAGGGACTATAATGAACATAAATATTCACGAATGGACTATTTTGAAAATAAATGTGCGCATAGGGACTTAAGTCGAAAGTTATGTCCACATGGGAACTATAATAAACAAATGTCCACACGGGGACTTAAACAGAAGGGACATGTCCACAATAGGGACTATAATAAACAAATGTCCATTAAGGAATTATTTTCATTAAATGTCCGCACAGGGACTAATTAGAAGAGACATGTCCTCATAGGACTCAAAGGAAAAAGAAATACAATTGATAGAAGAATTCTCTTGAGCCTCCATTGCTTAACTCCTGATATTTCTCTTCGTGGTTAATTGCATATGGTACTAACACTGAAGGTTAGTGGATAATGTAAGTTTTCCAAATCAGGATCCGTTGTAGAAGCAGAATTCAAGGATTCAAGGGTTAAAAATAAAATGGATTATGGATTTGAGTTTGGTAAGCATAATCCAAGTTTGGAATTCCAAGAACTCAGATGTAAGAAATATGGGTCATAAGTATTCATCGGTATTATATTAGAAGTTGGAGACTCAGGGACCTCTGGTATGGAATCCACACATGCAGACTTCAAAAGTTGAGCATCAGGGACCTCCAGTATGGACTCTGAAGTCTAGTTTAAGGTTTTAATAGGTTTGGGTTTAAGAATAAGTTTATATAAGGTCTTTCCTCCAAACCGGTCGCATGCTTAACTTAGCCGTGGTACGAAGCATAGCATTCTGTGGCTTCGGATGAGAAGAACTTTCATCAATGGCTTATTTTCTTGGCTACTTGTTTCTGAAATACATAAAATCGAAAGCAAGATTTATTTAACAGGGATGAGAGCATTCCTATGTCAAGTCTAGACTCGGAAGGTTTAAGGAATATGCTATTATGTTATTTGAGATTAAACACAAAAGGCTAGTGCTTAATTCACTCAAACGTTGGCTCTGATACCAACCTATCACACCTCGACATCCACGTGTCTACCGGTGGGCCCGGTGGGGAGTATCGTGACCTACAGTTGATATCATCATTACCAAACAAGATAAACACAGCGGAAGTCTAGGAAGTGTTCAAAGTTCAGAACAAATATACACAAACAAGGCTTGTAATAGGATCCACAGGCGGATCGAAATACATACAAAATGATAACAGACTATAAACAGGCAATTCCCTAAGGTCACAACTCCTTGGTTATTCGCCCCGCAGCTCCCGGCCTATTCCGTACTTGCAACCTGTAACTTAAGCTTTTGAAAATACGTCAGTTTACACTAGTAAATACGCTCAACCGACTCATTTTGAAAACCTTTTCGAAAATGGTTTTAGGTGCACAAGGCACATTTTCAGAAATAACTTGGGATAGTACAATTGACCTTGTATACAGATTTACATGCTGGCTTTTACATATGAGGCCTGGTACAAAAACCGAGACATGATCAACTGACACAACACTCTGAACTTTCACACAGAAAGCAGGATAGCAATTACGCAGTGTATGCCTACACGCCATGCTATATTGTCGTGGTCACTACCAATTTAGTGAGCCAAGGATATCCCAGACACGGTCAAGCCCACCCTTAATGTTTTAGTTTCAGTCAAAACAGATCAAAACCGGGTTATGTAAGATTTAAATTAATTATCAGAACTAGATAAAACATTATCCCATACCTGACCAAGCGGTAGTTGTCTACCATATGCCAAGCCCGTATTGGGAAAATAAGTTAAGAGTATTTACCGTATTGAAGTTCGCAAGTAATCCAAATTCAGCCGTATTCCAAAGCAAGTACATGAGCAATCTACCGGGAGGCGTTCAGTCTGGAGTGATGGTAATTAATAACCAATATTAGAATGCTAACGGGCCCTTAGTTAAGTCCTAGACTTGGACCGGTTAGTCTTACGCTAAACTGTGATACGATACGAGACGCTAGATTAAGCGGTGACCGGAATAGAATGTTAATTGGATCTGACAAGTACATAGACTTGTATGATATGGGAATACCAATAACATTCTGGATTTTGATAAAGAATGGACAAAGTTAAACCCGTTTTGGTTAAAATACGTAAAATAGCTACGTATGCTTAATCGAATGCGTATAAGCGAAACCGGGTAACCGTAAGAGTCGTATATAAGTTCCATAATGAGATATGTTTAAAATATGTTATAAAATCAGTAGCATTTGCAAAGATAGGTCAGATGTGTATTTAAAACCGAATTATGCCTTACAAGGGCATTTTAGTCATTTTTAGGCTTATAAAAGATGTTTGAGTGAATCTGATGTTATGACCTTAAATATTCTGTAAAAAAATATATTTAATCATGTTATAACAGTAGGATATCAAATATATGTGTGTTTGACGGTTTTGAAGTAAACTATGTCCCGTAGGGACATTTTAGTCATTTCACGCATAGCTTTGAACCAAATTTGGGATTCTGAGTTCGGACTTGTACTTACTGTTTTTATGATTAAAATATGTTTATAAATCAGTAGGTAACAAGTCTCGGTTCATAGTTATGGTTTTAAACCATACTATGTGCCAAAAAGGCGTAAAAGTCGCTAAAACGTCGTTAAACCGATAATTTGAATTAAACAGAAGTTAGGACCTGTTTATATATATAAAATCATGCCATATAACTTATTATATTAGTAGTTTCAAGTTTTGATTACGAAAGAATGGATTTAAGTGATTTTCCATAGAAATGGTAGTTTCATCATTTTGCGGTGATTAGCGATCTTTAGACTTTTATCCAGGTATTAAACTGAATAAATATTCCAATTGGTCCTACTTACCATATTACATCAGAAAATATTTCATCTTTTCACAACATCAAGTTTAATCTTTCTAAAATGCCGAAAAGGGCATTTTAGTCCTTTATGTGTCGTAAACACATTTCTTTATAAAAATTAAGTTTTGATCAGATTACAAACATCAATAAAATTAGTTTAAAATTACAAATCAGTAACAACTTCAAATGTAGGTTTATAAGTGTTTAACATCTTAATCTTGCACAAAAGGACCTTTTTGCAAGGTTTTATAGACTTTTATGGAACTTATGTAAAAACTCGATTTCTTAGGAATCGAGTCACGAAACTTATGTAAAAACTCGGATTTCTTAATCTTGCACAAAAGGACCTTTTTGCCGGCCTATTCCGTACTTGCAACCTGTAACTTAAGCTTTTGAAAATACGTTAGTTACACTGGTAAATACGCTCAACCGACTCATTTTGAAAACCTTTTCGAAAATGGTTTTAGGTGCACAAGGCACATTTTCAGAAATAACTTAGGATAGTACAATTGACCTTATATACAGATTTACATGCTGGCTTTTACATATGAGGCCCGGTACAAAAACCGAGAATGGTTCAAAACGGGTCAGAACTAAGTCAAAAAAGTCAACTGTTTGAGACTTTCGGTTACAAACCGAGCCTAGAATTGATGAGCCGAATCTATTGACACAAGTTCTAATACTTATTTTAAGGTTATTAATGCTTTTAAAACATAATTTATAACTTTTGGATCATTGGATATAGATTTTACAAAAATTACTCAGCTTGACTTTTATTGACTTTTCGTTTGACTTGTCGATTGGTCTTGAATCTGTGAAAATCTAAAGACGCCCTCCTGAGGGTTTATTACCTCCGTCATTATGAGCACATAGGACCTTTCGTTACGCACAATGGCGGAGTATACACGGATTTAGATCAAAGTCAAGGCGTTTTTACGTCAAGACTTTAATCTAAGCTCAAACCTTAAACGAATGAACTTAGCACGAGATTGAATACTTACATATGATTCAAGTAATGCTAGGAACAGAATGCAATGCTTGAGAATGACCAGAAACTCCTCTAGATGATCTTGATGCACTTTGGTGAAGAACACTAAGTTGCAACATAGAATGCATCATAAAAAGAGTTGATGATGAGCTAAGAGGAGATGCCAGGTGTTTGGAAATGATGTAGGATGAGCATAGTGTTAAGGGACATGACTTGAGGTGCTAGAAGGTGGCAAATTCGCAAAAATGTGCAGAACATGCAAGCTGCCACGATTCTGTGAATCTAGCTGTCGCTGGCACCCTCTCGCGGGGCGCGAGATGTGTGAGCCCAGGGGGTTGCGGCCCGCGACCGGCTTTGGGTCAGCCATTCAAGTTTGCAACTTGGCAAATTTCAGTCCCTGTACTCTTTTGGCTCATATGTCTTTCATTTCTGGCACTTATGGCCCTTTTAGTTAAGTTATAAGTATACTGGAAGATATAACCGAGCAACGCAATGTCCCGGTTTAATAAAAAAATCACTCAGAGGTGTAATTAAATATGTTGACGCTCTTAATTCTTTAAATTAGAGAATCTCCGTCCAGAGGTTATTAATTAACATAACGGAAATTTTGGTCCCTCTCGTTTTAGCACGTGGCATACGAGTATCATTAGGACACGTGTCGGAATTTTACAGAACGGATTTTTACGAGGTGTTACATTAAAGAAATGCAAGTATCCAAGAAGAGGTAGACAAATTACTAAAGGCAGGTATGATAAGAGAAGTCAAATATCCAAGATGGTTAGCCAATGTGGTTGTGGTTCAAAAGAAAAATGGAAAGTGGAGGGTATGTGTCGATTTTACTGATTTGAACAAGGCATGCCCCAATGATCCTTTCCCTTTACCCCAAATTGACTCCATGGTGGATGCAACGGCGGGTCATGAATTGTTAACCTTTATGGATGCTTCATCTGGATTTCAGCAAATGCAGATGGAACCATCTGATCAAGAGGATACTGCATTCATGACACCCACCGGCATATATTGTTATATTGCTATGCCCTTTGGTTTAAGAAATGCAGGTGCTACATATGATGTTCAAGGAGCAACTTGGACATACAATGGGAGTATACATATATGATATGGTGGTCAAATCTAAAAGAGCCGAGGATCACCTGAAGGATCTTGAAGTAGCATTCAATATCCTTGACCAATACAACATGAAGTTAAGCCTGTCTAAATGCCATTTCGGGGTCAAAGCTGGAAAGTTTTTAAGATATATGGTGACCAAAAGAGGAATTGAAGCAAGTCCTAAACAAATCAAGGCTTTGGTGAATATCAAGTCTCCTGCTAATGCTAAGGATGTGCAAAGATTGACAGGAAGGATTGCCGCCTTGAATAGATTCATCTCAAAATCCTCAGAAAGATGCAAGGATTTCTATGACATTTTGAGGAAGAAAAAGAAATTCGAGTTGACTGAAACGCATGAAGCTGCTCTACAGGCTCTCAAGGATTACCTATCCTCAGCACCGGCTTGATGAAACCAGGAAATGGAGAACCATTGTCTTTATACCTAGCTGTTTCAGGTAAAGCGGTAAGTGCGGTCGTGGTTAAGGATCACGAAGGCCAACAACATTCGGTATACTATGTAAGTAAAAGTCTACATGATGCTGAGGCCAGGTATTCTCATTTAGAGAAACTAATATGCTCTAATCATGGCTTCTACTAAATTAAGACATTATTTTGAAACTCATACTATTGTTGTTAAAACTAACTTTCCTATTAAGAATGTTCTCAGGAAACCAGAGATGTCGGGAAGAATGGCAAAATGGGTTGTTAAACTTAGTGCATATGACATTAAGTATGAGCCAGAACTGCTATTAAATCCCAAGCTTTGGCTGACTTTATGGCTGATTTCAGTAGTGATCTACAAAGAGAAGCTGAATTAGAAGTGCAACAACTTGAAGAGACCAAGGATCCTTGGACACTCTTCACAGATGGAGCTTCAAATGTCAAAGGAACTGGACTAGGCCTACTACTAAAATCGCCACAGGGGGACATTATACCCCAGCCTATAGCGTGTGAGTTTCAGACAACTAATAATGAGGCTGAATATGAAGCCTTGATAGCAGGTTTGCAATTAGCTAAGCAGATGAGGATCAGGTATCTTCAAGTGTTTGGGGATTCTCTTTAATTACTGATCACTATAATGGTTCTTATGCTGTTAAAGGTGAGAAACTAATCAAATATTTGGAGATAGTCAAGAAATTGGCAGATTCTTTTGTTTTTTTCAGCCTTACACAGGTACCAAGAGAAGAAAATGCAGAAGCAGATGCCTTGGCCAATCTAGGATCCTCACTGAAGATGCCCGAGGATGTAAAGATACCTATTATCCATGTTCTAACTCCTGCAATTGAGGAAAATGAAACAATGGAGATCGTGGGTGGTACAGCGATTCTACCCAATGATAATCCAAAGTCGAATTCAGGATCCTGGATCCTTCCAATCTTGAAATACATTCAGAATGGAGAAATTCCTATTGGAGAGAATCGTAGAACCTTCAGGATTAAGGTAGCACAATTTACTATAATTAATAACATGATGTATAAAAAATCTCTTGCAGGACCCTATCTATGATGCATTGAAGATCCTGAAATCCAAGAAGTCTTAAAAGATTTTCATGAGGGAGATTGTGGAAATCACACTGGGGCAGAGCTGTAACATCCGTCAAAAACGGATTTACCAAACCCGCTCCGTTTAGCAACCGAACAGTCAGTCAAAATTTTCGTTGCGAATTAAATGCCCAAAATATTTTTAAACGATCCGTAATCAATTATTATACGGGGGTATATATTTAGTTTTTGAAAAACTGTTGAAAATCGAAAAATAAAAAATGAATTGTTACAGCCGGGTTTCGAACCCGGGTCTGTACCGAGTCACCTAGTGACTTAACATCTCACACACAAACCACTGCGCCGCTTGATCTGTTTGTTATATATTGCAATCATTTAATTGATAAAATAATGTTAAGAATTCAAAATCGGCGCCCAAACGTTTCAGTCGTCGGAATCCCGGTAAATTAGCGAGCTTTAACACCGATTTACGTTATAACGTAAACCTTTAATCACATATCGGTTATAACCGATGTTTGAAGTCCGCGACACTTTTCAAAACCGCCGGAAAACTTAAACCGATGAATACAGCCCAAAATCAGACCAAATACATTTCGATTATTCCCTATAAATTCAACCACAATCATCTGCAAACCTTTTCGCTAAAAATCACATCTTTTCACGGCGTAATTTCACTCGCCGGAACTTTCCTATTTTTCGCCGGAAAACCGAGATTTAATTTTCTGAACCTCACTAATTCCCTAAACCTTTACTGAAGTTACCCATACTCTTTCCAAGATTTCCGGAGACTTGCTGCTGCAAGGAACCTATCGCCGGAGGAGAATTCTGTCGCCGGAGTTCTGCCGGAAAACAGAGAGTCTTGTCGGTATACTTTTTCCGCCCAGTTCCTTTTCCTTTTTACTTTTACCTCACCTTAATCAACTGTAAAACGCTAATAAACTGATAAGAATCTTAAACCCGTCGATTTCCGATTCTGGTTCAAACTAGATGAAGAAGACGATGAATTTCAGTATGTTATAAGTATAATATAAATCATGAAATTAAACGGGTTAGACACACAGTCCAGCGGTGGACTGTGTGCACATAAAACGTTATACATACAAACGTCTCGAGTTCGATTCCCGTCTCACACACGCTGCCTTAATAAAATGCATTTTTTGTTACTGAACCGGAGTCGCCTTAGTTATATGTTAAGTATATTAATAACCGGAATAATAACCAAGTTAGACACACAGTCCAGCGGTGGACTGTGTGTTTGTTTATATCGCTGGTCACGAGTTCGAGTCCGGTCTTCAGCACCGACTCGGACAATTATCTTTTCTTTTTAAATAAGGCAGAAAAGGAAATAACTAAATTGTCTTTAAGTATAATAAAAATCAAGTTATATAACATGTTGAACACACAGTCCAGCGGTGGACTGTGTGTTATATTAACCCACAGGTCCCGGGTTCGAGACCTGTGGAGTGCACTGCCGAATCGCTTGAACAGTTTTTAAAATAAAAATGATTTTCGGTTTAATCTAATTAATATATATATATAATTAAAATCAGATATATAACGGGTTAGACACGTAGCTCAGTTGGTAGAGCTGCGTGCACGCGTACGAGAGGTCTCGGGTTCGAGCCTCACTCAGCGCACAACAATATGCCATCAAAACCGGTCAACGACCAGTCGAAGTCAACTGGTCAATGTTACTGTAGCAGAAAAAAAATAAAATATTTTTATTATTTTTATTTAATTATTTTAAGTAAAAATCAATTATAAATACTTAAAAATAACATTTTTAAGATTTGAAAATAGCCTCAAACTCACAAAAATACACCCAACAATCCTACTAAAATAGTTTAATAAAATCCGTTTACTCACCAAACCATAATGCGATTTATCTAGGTTAAATCTCACTCGTGGTTAAAACCACTTCGCGTGCATTCATCATCATCAACCGAACGCACCCACTGTGAGTGAATCTTACAATTCCCCCTTTTAAATTACACGTTTTGGGGTGTGTCATGTGTTATGAATTAATTAATTTATTTATTTAAACTTGTGTCATACCACATCATGACTTAATCTTAGATTGATTTATTGTTGTGATTTATTTTCCGTTTGTCAAATTACATGAAACTCATACAATAAGCCCATCAGTTCCTCGTGGGAAACGAGTAGAACATCGCGTGCTTCAATTCAAATTCATTATTGTTCATGTGTGTTTTCATTGAGTTTATATTGTTTGTAGTTGTGTTATTCATATTATCATGTTTATGCAATTCATTCATCAGGCCCCTCAGTTCCTCGTGAGAGACGAGTTGAGCATCGCGTGCCTTTAATTGTTCCATTATTGTTCATGAGTGTTTTCATTTAACATCTTATGATTATTGATCAAGTTACATCTAATTTTACTCATGTTTGGTTGTGCACATTTTTCATAATCAATTTAAATAAATTGTTCAAATGTTTTCCATAGGATTCACTCGCCAACATTATGTTGATCCAAAAACCTTTTTACACATGATACAGGTGAACAGGTTGAAGCAAGGATAGCATAGGATATGCCTTAGAAGAGAACAAAGGAGTTAGATTGTTAGTTAGATCATGTTGTAGCAATCATTGTAAACTTTCATTTAATTTGTATTAATGAATATGAAACATTTAATAAATGTCATGAGCTTTGATGATAACCCAATCATGCCCCGATCACCTTATCCGCTGCGGGTTGGGGTGTGACAGATTGGTATCAGAGCCATGACTATAGGGATATAGGATAGGTTATTAGACCCTTAGAGCCTATACTATAGTCTGCCTAAAATATTAAATTGATTAAGTGGTTACATACAAACTTGTGATATTTATTTGTTTCATATTTGTTTACATTTCAGTCAAACATACATGCTCGTATACATGTTCATTATACATATATACATATTCATCATACATATATCGATGTTCATGTGTTCAATTTATTTTCATATTCTCATTATCCAAAGATTTTATGCAATTTTCAATTCTCATCAAAGTAAGTTCTGCGACGGGCATGTAGTAACTGGAAGGGTACAAGTACCGGTAGTCGGAACGTCCTGTCTAGGCTGGCATTCGTATAAATCCAATATAACGGACCAGTTTGCCTACCTGGGGACCAACGATGAGAGTACGAAGGACCTATTAGGCCAAAGCATGCCACACCAAACGTCGTTCGAACTAACCCTACTTTGAGGTGTCACCGTGTCTACACCTGGACACATTCCGAACATCACACGTTGTATACATATTTCTCGATTTTCTCCGGGTTTTGTGTACGCAACCAGGCAGAAACCGTGCGAACCATATGAAAAACCGGTAATTCATGGGGGCCCACATGATTACATAAGGTAAAGTATGGCGGCATGACGGGCCTAACAGCGAGCAAAGCCCAAGACATCCTATGGATGTAGTATTTTTGTATAATTATTTTATGAATGTTCATTCTTGAATGCGACCCACGATCTCAAAAGCATCCAACTCATACTCTTGTCATGTATTCATTGTAGATGTCTTCTAACCTCGCCCGTAGGAAGATGAGAGCAGGAAAAGCCCGCGAACGCATGGCTACCTTGATCGCTCAACAAATGGCTGCTGTAATACCCAATATTGTAATCCAAGTTCAACAAGCACTTACCAATAATCCTGTCAACCAAGCAAATCAAAACATTTTCAACTCTTCCCCAAACACCACTAAATGCACCTACAAGCATTTAAAATCATGCGACCCTCCGAAATATAAAGGGACTGAAGGTGTCACCGCACTCCTCCATTGGTTTGAAGAAATGGAGAATACTTTTCTAAATTGCGATTGCCCTGATGATCGCAAAGTGCGTTATGCTACCGGTCGACTTTATGGGATAGCACTTACTTGGTGGAATACAGAGAAGGCAAAACAAGGTGTGGAAGATGCTATGTCTTTAACTTGGAACGAATTGAAGGAAATCATGACCAGACGATTTTGCCCAAGGAGCGAAATCAAGAAGCTAGAAGATGAATTTTACTCATTGAGGCAAGTGGAAGGAGACCACACCACCTACAACAAAAGGTTCCTCGAATTACATCAAATGGTTCCCAACATGTTTACTCCCCTCTACCGTTTGATCGAGCACTACATTCGTGGTCTTCCGTCAAGATTCAAGACCCCATGATAAGTACCAAGCCTGCAACTTTGGAAGCAGCAATGGAGCTAGCAATAGAGCTCACCGAGAACCGAATCCGAAACAAAGACTTCGAGGAAGAGAAGAAGAAGGATAAAGAATCAACTGAAACCTCCGAATCCCCTTCTCAAACCGAATCCCCTTCTCAAACCGAATCCCCTTCTCAAACCGAATCCCCTTCTCAACCCGAATCCCCTTCTCAACCCGAATCCCCTTCTCAACCCAAACCTAAGAGAAGAAGAGTCGGGCGACTTTTCGCTGCTACTCAACGAAATCAACCAGTTTTTTCACGCTATACCCATCCGAGATGTCCCAATCACCCAAGTGGCACCCAACTCAGCTTACCCAAATAAGAAACCATATCTTGGACCTCACCCTCAATGCAACCACTGTTTTTATCACCATCCCTTTACTTTACCTTGCCGGCTATGTACAACTTGTGGACGCTATGGTCATTTGAGCAATGTTTGTCGCACCTTTCAAGACCAAACCTTTTCCCCTACTCAAAACATGGCCCAAACTTATCACCAACCCCAATACCCCATGTTCCCATATGCTCGAGCTTGCTTCAATTGTGGCGACCCTACCCACTTTAGAAACACATGCCCTCAATTGGTAAACGTTATCAACACTCAAGCCCAATCAAACCCAGTTAACCAAGTAAACCAAGAAAACCCAACCACTATGCCGCCAGCAAGAGGAAGAGTCTTCAATATCAACGCCAACCCTGTCGAAGATAATGACGGCCCAAACGAAGATACTCAGCTAGTCCTTTTCGCCGAAGATCCAGATTCAGCTCCTATTGTTTAGTCTTCTTTATCACATGTGTAGACTGTTAGAGTAATTATGGTATATTATATATTATATATTGTTTTCAGTATACGATTTTGCCGAGGCCGTGGCTCCCCATCCATCGAGGTTGAGTTGGATCCCCATTTTATTATGTGGTTGATCTTGGCGTGCCCGCACGATCGGCTCCGTTTGTTGAGCCTTGATCGGTTACGTAATATTACATTTCAATACATGCAATATGCTCGGCTCCGTTTGATTGAGCCTTGAGTACACAGATTTATTTACATTTCCAGTTCACGCAATATGCTCGCTCCGTTTGATTGAGCCTTGAGTACACAGATTTATTTACATTTCCAGTTCATGCAATATGCTCGGCTCCGTTTGATTGAGCCTTGAGTACACAGATTTATTTACATTTCCAGTTCATGCAATATGCTCGGCTCCGTTTGATTGAGCCTTGAGTACACAGATTTATTTACATTTCCAGTTCATGCAATATGCTCGGCTCCGTTTGGTTGAGCCTTGAGCGCACATACAATTTCATTATCAGTATCTTGTGGTTGTGGTGTTTGTAGTAGTGTCGCATCGAACTAACCATAACTTGCGGATAAAGTCAATGAAAATTTGACAAGGATATGGTGGATACGCCGATGGTACTTCCTATATATAAGTATTCTTGTCAAATAATCGGAGGCATTATCAGGCGGTTATGAGAGGTTCCATGCATAGGCTGTTTGTGTGGTTAAGTTATTCATATTCAGTACATGCAATATGTTCGGCTCCGTTTGATTGAGCCTTGAGCACACAATTTCAATTTCAGTACATTCAATATGTTCGGCTCCGTTTGATTGAGCCTTGAGCACACAATTTCATTTTCAGTACATGCAATACGATCGGCTCCGTTCGATTGAGCCTTGATCGCACAGATATGTTTCATTTCAGTATTTATGTTTGTTGTATTGATTGTAGAGTTATAGGACCAATCATAATTCACTGATAAAACCAATGAAAATTTGACAAGAATATGGTGGATACGCCGCTGGTACTTCCTATATATAAGTATTCTTGTCAAAGGATTAGAGGCCTTATCGGACGGTTATGAGAAGTTCTATGTAGGATTTATTAGTTTCTTGGTAACCAATCATAACTTGTGGATAAAACTAATGAAAATTTGGCAAGAATATGGTGGATACGCCGCTGGTACTTCCTATATATAAGTATTCTTGCCAAAGGATCAGAGGCATTATCAGGCGGTTATGAGAAGTTCCATGTAGGATTTAGTATTGCCTTGGTTGGAATTTGTGTTACATTTATATCATCATGTTATTTAAAGAGATTGGATTGTGTTCTATTTTCTACATAAACTAACCTCTTCATCATAATAAACGAGAGAGAAACTTCCATCATTCAAACATATATGCTATCAGAATGTGGATTCAAATATTTGCTGATGTGTTTATTCATGTTCAAATATTTGCTGATGTGTTTATTCATGTTCAAATATTTGCTGTTGTGTTTATTCATGTTCAAATATTTGCTGATGTGTTCATTCATGTTCGAATATTTGCTGTTATGTTTATTCATGTTCAAATATTTGCTGATGTGTTCATTCATGTTTGGATATCAGTTGTTGTGTTTTTATTTATGTTCCATGTAGATTGTAGTGTTAGAAGTTTTGCCTTAGGATATAACCATATTTTTCCAAACGTATCTAAACTCTTATGCATGATATCATTTTTAGAGAATCATTCCTGTTTATCAATATTCATACAGTAGGCAACAAAAAGCGATTCCTGAATAGGGTACTTAACCTTTACAAGGAACGTTACCGCCTCGAACAAAAACTAAAACCCTCATTTTTGCTAAGCATACAACTGTCAAACAAAACATCATCATTCTTATAGTCAAAATATATCATTATTTAAATTTCGGGACAAAATTTCTAAAAAGCAGGGGATACTGTAACATCCGTCAAAAACGGATTTACCAAACCCGCTCCGTTTAGCAACCGAACAGTCAGTCAAAATTTTCGTTGCGAATTAAATGCCCAAAATATTTTTAAACGATCCGTAATCAATTATTATACGGGGGTATATATTTAGTTTTTGAAAAACTGTTGAAAATCGAAAAATAAAAATGAATTGTTACAGCCGGGTTTCGAACCCGGGTCTGTACCGAGTCACCTAGTGACTTAACATCTCACACACAAACCACTGCGCCGCTTGATCTGTTTGTTATATATTGCAATCATTTAATTGATAAAATAATGTTAAGAATTCAAAATCGGCGCCCAAACGTTTCAGTCGTCGGAATCCCGGTAAATTAGCGAGCTTTAACACCGATTTACGTTATAACGTAAACCTTTAATCACATATCGGTTATAACCGATGTTTGAAGTCCGCGACACTTTTCAAAACCGCCGGAAAACTTAAACCGATGAATACAGCCCAAAATCAGACCAAATACATTTCGATTATTCCCTATAAATTCAACCACAATCATCTGCAAACCTTTTCGCTAAAAATCACATCTTTTCACGGCGTAATTTCACTCGCCGGAACTTTCCTATTTTTCGCCGGAAAACCGAGATTTAATTTTCTGAACCTCACTAATTCCCTAAACCTTTACTGAAGTTACCCATACTCTTTCCAAGATTTCCGGAGACTTGCTGCTGCAAGGAACCTATCGCCGGAGGAGAATTCTGTCGCCGGAGTTCTGCCGGAAAACAGAGAGTCTTGTCGGTATACTTTTTCCGCCCAGTTCCTTTTCCTTTTTACTTTTACCTCACCTTAATCAACTGTAAAACGCTAATAAACTGATAAGAATCTTAAACCCGTCGATTTCCGATTCTGGTTCAAACTAGATGAAGAAGACGATGAATTTCAGTATGTTATAAGTATAATATAAATCATGAAATTAAACGGGTTAGACACACAGTCCAGCGGTGGACTGTGTGCACATAAAACGTTATACATACAAACGTCTCGAGTTCGATTCCCGTCTCACACACGCTGCCTTAATAAAATGCATTTTTTGTTACTGAACCGGAGTCGCCTTAGTTATATGTTAAGTATATTAATAACCGGAATAATAACCAAGTTAGACACACAGTCCAGCGGTGGACTGTGTGTTTGTTTATATCGCTGGTCACGAGTTCGAGTCCGGTCTTCAGCACCGACTCGGACAATTATCTTTTCTTTTTAAATAAGGCAGAAAAGGAAATAACTAAATTGTCTTTAAGTATAATAAAAATCAAGTTATATAACATGTTGAACACACAGTCCAGCGGTGGACTGTGTGTTATATTAACCCACAGGTCCCGGGTTCGAGACCTGTGGAGTGCACTGCCGAATCGCTTGAACAGTTTTTAAAATAAAAATGATTTTCGGTTTAATCTAATTAATATATATATATAATTAAAATCAGATATATAACGGGTTAGACACGTAGCTCAGTTGGTAGAGCTGCGTGCACGCGTACGAGAGGTCTCGGGTTCGAGCCTCACTCAGCGCACAACAATATGCCTCAAAACCGGTCAACGACCAGTCGAAGTCAACTGGTCAATGTTACTGTAGCAGAAAAAAAATAAAATATTTTTATTATTTTTATTTAATTATTTTAAGTAAAAATCAATTATAAATACTTAAAAATAACATTTTTAAGATTTGAAAATAGCCTCAAACTCACAAAAATACACCCAACAATCCTACTAAAATAGTTTAATAAAATCCGTTTACTCACCAAACCATAATGCGATTTATCTAGGTTAAATCTCACTCGTGGTTAAAACCACTTCGCGTGCATTCATCATCATCAACCGAACGCACCCACTGTGAGTGAATCTTACAATTCCCCCTTTTAAATTACACGTTTTGGGGTGTGTCATGTGTTATGAATTAATTAATTTATTTATTTAAACTTGTGTCATACCACATCATGACTTAATCTTAGATTGATTTATTGTTGTGATTTATTTTCCGTTTGTCAAATTACATGAAACTCATACAATAAGCCCATCAGTTCCTCGTGGGAAACGAGTAGAACATCGCGTGCTTCAATTCAAATTCATTATTGTTCATGTGTGTTTTCATTGAGTTTATATTGTTTGTAGTTGTGTTATTCATATTATCATGTTTATGCAATTCATTCATCAGGCCCCTCAGTTCCTCGTGAGAGACGAGTTGAGCATCGCGTGCCTTTAATTGTTCCATTATTGTTCATGAGTGTTTTCATTTAACATCTTATGATTATTGATCAAGTTACATCTAATTTTACTCATGTTTGGTTGTGCACATTTTTCATAATCAATTTAAATAAATTGTTCAAATGTTTTCCATAGGATTCACTCGCCAACATTATGTTGATCCAAAAACCTTTTTACACATGATACAGGTGAACAGGTTGAAGCAAGGATAGCATAGGATATGCCTTAGAAGAGAACAAAGGAGTTAGATTGTTAGTTAGATCATGTTGTAGCAATCATTGTAAACTTTCATTTAATTTGTATTAATGAATATGAAACATTTAATAAATGTCATGAGCTTTGATGATAACCCAATCATGCCCCGATCACCTTATCCGCTGCGGGTTGGGGTGTGACAGATTGGTATCAGAGCCATGACTATAGGGATATAGGATAGGTTATTAGACCCTTAGAGCCTATACTATAGTCTGCCTAAAATATTAAATTGATTAAGTGGTTACATACAAACTTGTGATATTTATTTGTTTCATATTTGTTTACATTTCAGTCAAACATACATGCTCGTATACATGTTCATTATACATATATACATATTCATCATACATATATCGATGTTCATGTGTTCAATTTATTTTCATATTCTCATTATCCAAAGATTTTATGCAATTTTCAATTCTCATCAAAGTAAGTTCTGCGACGGGCATGTAGTAACTGGAAGGGTACAAGTACCGGTAGTCGGAACGTCCTGTCTAGGCTGGCATTCGTATAAATCCAATATAACGGACCAGTTTGCCTACCTGGGGACCAACGATGAGAGTACGAAGGACCTATTAGGCCAAAGCATGCCACACCAAACGTCGTTCGAACTAACCCTACTTTGAGGTGTCACCGTGTCTACACCTGGACACATTCCGAACATCACACGTTGTATACATATTTCTCGATTTTCTCCGGGTTTTGTGTACGCAACCAGGCAGAAACCGTGCGAACCATATGAAAAACCGGTAATTCATGGGGGCCCACATGATTACATAAGGTAAAGTATGGCGGCATGACGGGCCTAACAGCGAGCAAAGCCCAAGACATCCTATGGATGTAGTATTTTTGTATAATTATTTTATGAATGTTCATTCTTGAATGCGACCCACGATCTCAAAAGCATCCAACTCATACTCTTGTCATGTATTCATTGTAGATGTCTTCTAACCTCGCCCGTAGGAAGATGAGAGCAGGAAAAGCCCGCGAACGCATGGCTACCTTGATCGCTCAACAAATGGCTGCTGTAATACCCAATATTGTAATCCAAGTTCAACAAGCACTTACCAATAATCCTGTCAACCAAGCAAATCAAAACATTTTCAACTCTTCCCCAAACACCACTAAATGCACCTACAAGCATTTAAAATCATGCGACCCTCCGAAATATAAAGGGACTGAAGGTGTCACCGCACTCCTCCATTGGTTTGAAGAAATGGAGAATACTTTTCTAAATTGCGATTGCCCTGATGATCGCAAAGTGCGTTATGCTACCGGTCGACTTTATGGGATAGCACTTACTTGGTGGAATACAGAGAAGGCAAAACAAGGTGTGGAAGATGCTATGTCTTTAACTTGGAACGAATTGAAGGAAATCATGACCAGACGATTTTGCCCAAGGAGCGAAATCAAGAAGCTAGAAGATGAATTTTACTCATTGAGGCAAGTGGAAGGAGACCACACCACCTACAACAAAAGGTTCCTCGAATTACATCAAATGGTTCCCAACATGTTTACTCCCTCTACCGTTTGATCGAGCACTACATTCGTGGTCTTCCGTCAAGATTCAAGACCCCATGATAAGTACCAAGCCTGCAACTTTGGAAGCAGCAATGGAGCTAGCAATAGAGCTCACCGAGAACCGAATCCGAAACAAAGACTTCGAGGAAGAGAAGAAGAAGGATAAAGAATCAACTGAAACCTCCGAATCCCCTTCTCAAACCGAATCCCCTTCTCAAACCGAATCCCCTTCTCAAACCGAATCCCCTTCTCAACCCGAATCCCCTTCTCAACCCGAATCCCCTTCTCAACCCAAACCTAAGAGAAGAAGAGTCGGGCGACTTTTCGCTGCTACTCAACGAAATCAACCAGTTTTTTCACGCTATACCCATCCGAGATGTCCCAATCACCCAAGTGGCACCCAACTCAGCTTACCCAAATAAGAAACCATATCTTGGACCTCACCCTCAATGCAACCACTGTTTTTATCACCATCCCTTTACTTTACCTTGCCGGCTATGTACAACTTGTGGACGCTATGGTCATTTGAGCAATGTTTGTCGCACCTTTCAAGACCAAACCTTTTCCCCTACTCAAAACATGGCCCAAACTTATCACCAACCCCAATACCCCATGTTCCCATATGCTCGAGCTTGCTTCAATTGTGGCGACCCTACCCACTTTAGAAACACATGCCCTCAATTGGTAAACGTTATCAACACTCAAGCCCAATCAAACCCAGTTAACCAAGTAAACCAAGAAAACCCAACCACTATGCCGCCAGCAAGAGGAAGAGTCTTCAATATCAACGCCAACCCTGTCGAAGATAATGACGGCCCAAACGAAGATACTCAGCTAGTCCTTTTCGCCGAAGATCCAGATTCAGCTCCTATTGTTTAGTCTTCTTTATCACATGTGTAGACTGTTAGAGTAATTATGGTATATTATATATTATATATTGTTTTCAGTATACGATTTTGCCGAGGCCGTGGCTCCCCATCCATCGAGGTTGAGTTGGATCCCCATTTTATTATGTGGTTGATCTTGGCGTGCCCGCACGATCGGCTCCGTTTGTTGAGCCTTGATCGGTTACGTAATATTACATTTCAATACATGCAATATGCTCGGCTCCGTTTGATTGAGCCTTGAGTACACAGATTTATTTACATTTCCAGTTCACGCAATATGCTCGGCTCCGTTTGATTGAGCCTTGAGTACACAGATTTATTTACATTTCCAGTTCATGCAATATGCTCGGCTCCGTTTGATTGAGCCTTGAGTACACAGATTTATTTACATTTCCAGTTCATGCAATATGCTCGGCTCCGTTTGATTGAGCCTTGAGTACACAGATTTATTTACATTTCCAGTTCATGCAATATGCTCGGCTCCGTTTGGTTGAGCCTTGAGCGCACATACAATTTCATTATCAGTATCTTGTGGTTGTGGTGTTTGTAGTAGTGTCGCATCGAACTAACCATAACTTGCGGATAAAGTCAATGAAAATTTGACAAGGATATGGTGGATACGCCGATGGTACTTCCTATATATAAGTATTCTTGTCAAATAATCGGAGGCATTATCAGGCGGTTATGAGAGGTTCCATGCATAGGCTGTTTGTGTGGTTAAGTTATTCATATTCAGTACATGCAATATGTTCGGCTCCGTTTGATTGAGCCTTGAGCACACAATTTCAATTTCAGTACATTCAATATGTTCGGCTCCGTTTGATTGAGCCTTGAGCACACAATTTCATTTTCAGTACATGCAATACGATCGGCTCCGTTCGATTGAGCCTTGATCGCACAGATATGTTTCATTTCAGTATTTATGTTTGTTGTATTGATTGTAGAGTTATAGGACCAATCATAATTCACTGATAAAACCAATGAAAATTTGACAAGAATATGGTGGATACGCCGCTGGTACTTCCTATATATAAGTATTCTTGTCAAAGGATTAGAGGCCTTATCGGACGGTTATGAGAAGTTCTATGTAGGATTTATTAGTTTCTTGGTAACCAATCATAACTTGTGGATAAAACTAATGAAAATTTGGCAAGAATATGGTGGATACGCCGCTGGTACTTCCTATATATAAGTATTCTTGCCAAAGGATCAGAGGCATTATCAGGCGGTTATGAGAAGTTCCATGTAGGATTTAGTATTGCCTTGGTTGGAATTTGTGTTACATTTATATCATCATGTTATTTAAAGAGATTGGATTGTGTTCTATTTTCTACATAAACTAACCTCTTCATCATAATAAACGAGAGAGAAACTTCCATCATTCAAACATATATGCTATCAGAATGTGGATTCAAATATTTGCTGATGTGTTTATTCATGTTCAAATATTTGCTGATGTGTTTATTCATGTTCAAATATTTGCTGTTGTGTTTATTCATGTTCAAATATTTGCTGATGTGTTCATTCATGTTCGAATATTTGCTGTTATGTTTATTCATGTTCAAATATTTGCTGATGTGTTCATTCATGTTTGGATATCAGTTGTTGTGTTTTTATTTATGTTCCATGTAGATTGTAGTGTTAGAAGTTTTGCCTTAGGATATAACCATATTTTTCCAAACGTATCTAAACTCTTATGCATGATATCATTTTTAGAGAATCATTCCTGTTTATCAATATTCATACAGTAGGCAACAAAAAGCGATTCCTGAATAGGGTACTTAACCTTTACAAGGAACGTTACCGCCTCGAACAAAAACTAAAACCCTCATTTTTGCTAAGCATACAACTGTCAAACAAAACATCATCATTCTTATAGTCAAAATATATCATTATTTAAATTTCGGGACAAAATTTCTAAAAAGCAGGGGATACTGTAACATCCGTCAAAAACGGATTTACCAAACCCGCTCCGTTTAGCAACCGAACAGTCAGTCAAAATTTTCGTTGCGAATTAAATGCCCAAAATATTTTTAAACGATCCGTAATCAATTATTATACGGGGGTATATATTTAGTTTTTGAAAAACTGTTGAAAATCGAAAAATAAAAATGAATTGTTACAGCCGGGTTTCGAACCCGGGTCTGTACCGAGTCACCTAGTGACTTAACATCTCACACACAAACCACTGCGCCGCTTGATCTGTTTGTTATATATTGCAATCATTTAATTGATAAAATAATGTTAAGAATTCAAAATCGGCGCCCAAACGTTTCAGTCGTCGGAATCCCGGTAAATTAGCGAGCTTTAACACCGATTTACGTTATAACGTAAACCTTTAATCACATATCGGTTATAACCGATGTTTGAAGTCCGCGACACTTTTCAAAACCGCCGGAAAACTTAAACCGATGAATACAGCCCAAAATCAGACCAAATACATTTCGATTATTCCCTATAAATTCAACCACAATCATCTGCAAACCTTTTCGCTAAAAATCACATCTTTTCACGGCGTAATTTCACTCGCCGGAACTTTCCTATTTTTCGCCGGAAAACCGAGATTTAATTTTCTGAACCTCACTAATTCCCTAAACCTTTACTGAAGTTACCCATACTCTTTCCAAGATTTCCGGAGACTTGCTGCTGCAAGGAACCTATCGCCGGAGGAGAATTCTGTCGCCGGAGTTCTGCCGGAAAACAGAGAGTCTTGTCGGTATACTTTTTCCGCCCAGTTCCTTTTCCTTTTTACTTTTACCTCACCTTAATCAACTGTAAAACGCTAATAAACTGATAAGAATCTTAAACCCGTCGATTTCCGATTCTGGTTCAAACTAGATGAAGAAGACGATGAATTTCAGTATGTTATAAGTATAATATAAATCATGAAATTAAACGGGTTAGACACACAGTCCAGCGGTGGACTGTGTGCACATAAAACGTTATACATACAAACGTCTCGAGTTCGATTCCCGTCTCACACACGCTGCCTTAATAAAATGCATTTTTTGTTACTGAACCGGAGTCGCCTTAGTTATATGTTAAGTATATTAATAACCGGAATAATAACCAAGTTAGACACACAGTCCAGCGGTGGACTGTGTGTTTGTTTATATCGCTGGTCACGAGTTCGAGTCCGGTCTTCAGCACCGACTCGGACAATTATCTTTTCTTTTTAAATAAGGCAGAAAAGGAAATAACTAAATTGTCTTTAAGTATAATAAAAATCAAGTTATATAACATGTTGAACACACAGTCCAGCGGTGGACTGTGTGTTATATTAACCCACAGGTCCCGGGTTCGAGACCTGTGGAGTGCACTGCCGAATCGCTTGAACAGTTTTTAAAATAAAAATGATTTTCGGTTTAATCTAATTAATTATATATATATAATTAAAATCAGATATATAACGGGTTAGACACGTAGCTCAGTTGGTAGAGCTGCGTGCACGCGTACGAGAGGTCTCGGGTTCGAGCCTCACTCAGCGCACAACAATATGCCTCAAAACCGGTCAACGACCAGTCGAAGTCAACTGGTCAATGTTACTGTAGCAGAAAAAAAATAAAATATTTTTATTATTTTTATTTAATTATTTTAAGTAAAAATCAATTATAAATACTTAAAAATAACATTTTTAAGATTTGAAAATAGCCTCAAACTCACAAAAATACACCAACAATCCTACTAAAATAGTTTAATAAAATCCGTTTACTCACCAAACCATAATGCGATTTATCTAGGTTAAATCTCACTCGTGGTTAAAACCACTTCGCGTGCATTCATCATCATCAACCGAACGCACCCACTGTGAGTGAATCTTACAATTCCCCCTTTTAAATTACACGTTTTGGGGTGTGTCATGTGTATGAATTAATTAATTTATTTATTTAAACTTGTGTCATACCACATCATGACTTAATCTTAGATTGATTTATTGTTGTGATTTATTTTCCGTTTGTCAAATTACATGAAACTCATACAATAAGCCCATCAGTTCCTCGTGGGAAACGAGTAGAACATCGCGTGCTTCAATTCAAATTCATTATTGTTCATGTTGTTTTCATTGAGTTTATATTGTTTGTAGTTGTGTTATTCATATTATCATGTTTATGCAATTCATTCATCAGGCCCCTCAGTTCCTCGTGAGAGACGAGTTGAGCATCGCGTGCCTTTAATTGTTCCATTATTGTTCATGAGTGTTTTCATTTAACATCTTATGATTATTGATCAAGTTACATCTAATTTTACTCATGTTTGGTTGTGCACATTTTTCATAATCAATTTAAATAAATTGTTCAAATGTTTTCCATAGGATTCACTCGCCAACATTATGTTGATCCAAAAACCTTTTTACACATGATACAGGTGAACAGGTTGAAGCAAGGATAGCATAGGATATGCCTTAGAAGAGAACAAAGGAGTTAGATTGTTAGTTAGATCATGTTGTAGCAATCATTGTAAACTTTCATTTAATTTGTATTAATGAATATGAAACATTTAATAAATGTCATGAGCTTTGATGATAACCCAATCATGCCCCGATCACCTTATCCGCTGCGGGTTGGGGTGTGACAAGAGCGCTATTCTCCAGGATCCTCAGGACAGGATATTATTGGCCTACAATGAAGAAGGATGTTGTGGAGTATGAAAGGAAATGTGATGCATGCCAAAGACACAGCAACATTCTTCATCAACCAGCAGAACCTCTGCATCCTATATCCTCTTATTGGCCATTTATGAGATGGGAAATGGATATAGTTGACAAGCTTCGTAAGGCACCAGGGGAAAAGTATTCATGTTGGCTATGACTGACTATTTCTCCAAATTGATAGAAGCTGAAGCCTTTGCTCAAGGTAGAGAAAAAGGAAGTTATATCCTTTATCAAATGAAATATTATTACTAGATTTGGTATTCCTTCAGAGATAGTTTGTGACAATGGATCCCAGTTTATTGGGAATCGAACTACTAACTTTTGTGACAGCTGGGGGATTAGGATGATTACATCAACACTAGTCCACCCACAAGCTAATGGCCAGGCGGAATCATCCAAGAAGATCATCATCAACAATTTGAAGAAAAAGCTTGGATCAAAGAAAGCAAAGTGGGCTGAAGAACTACCATATGTCTTATCGGCAGATAGAACAACTCCCAAGAATGCTACGGGTCAAACTCCTTTTTCCTTAGTCTTTGGAGCTTAGGCAGTGATCCCTACAGAAATGGTAGTCCCTACAGCCAGAACAAGCATACGTGATCCTGAAGTAAATGCTGAGACTCTGGCTCAAGACCTAGACACCGTGGAAGAATTAAGAAACTTGGAAAGGATAAGGCTGGCTAGTTATCAACAAAGGATGGCCGGTGCTTAAAATAAGAATATCAGAATAAGAAGATTTGAAGTTGGTGACATGGTGCTGAGGAAAGCATTTCAGAATACCACGAATCCTTCTGATGGCAATTGGCACCAAAATGGGAAGGCCCCTATCTAATTGAAGCCGAGGCAGGAAAGGGGGCATATCGATTACTGACTATGGATGGTGACCTTCTTCCAAGAGTTGGAATGATATCCACCTAAAAAAGTATTTTATGTAAAGGATCAGGGATCCTAAAGTATCCTAATGATCAATTCATATTGAAGGATCCTCAAAGGATATGAGATTCTTGATTTGGTAACATTTTACTAATGCTTTCATTCTTATTGTACTTCTTATTATTTATTCTAAAGTAAGGATGTTGAACTTTCAACATTCAACCTTATCAAGTTTTAAGTTTTGCAGAAGTTATTACAAATGATCAAGAGGTTAGCCACCTATCCAAGACTTTGGGCATGTCCCCAGTTTAACGTATCCAATACCTTCTAAGGTTTAAAGGTTTTCACCTTTCACACGAATTGGGTTTCAACACCCCGCCAGCAGCGCACGTTATCCAAGTATAGTTCGAGGCAATAGGACCAGTACCCGCTTTAGGGGCTGACAATTTCATTGTTGTTGGCTATATGTAGGTCCTAAGTATAATGGTAGACGTACCACATCTGTTCCTAAGGTTTCTAACGTTTTCACGTTAGCTAAGGTTTCGACATTTTCATGTCGTTCACGATTGGATCGATGCTAGTTTGGGCCATACTACAGTTTACACCAGTTATTTGGGCTTGCCCCCAGTTATTTGGGCTTATCCCCAGCTATTTGGGCTTGTCCCCAGTTACTGATGAGTCTTCAATTGATGTTTGGCTTAGTCCCAAGTTGTATGTTATAACAGGTCCCTGAAGCTTAATAAATAAGGATCCTGGATCCTGCAGTTCTACTGATTTCTATTTCTTATTGTTTCGATTGTAAGCTTTAAGGATAAAGAATCCTAACTTAGATTCACTGGTATGATCTTTATTTTGCATTTGCTTTATTTCTGGCTTATTTATGTTACCCTAATCCTTTGACAACAGAATATGTGATCCTTGATCATATGATGTCTATCTTTAAAAATATATTTTGACAAACTCATATAGATTTCTTAGCTAAATATTATGGAATTATTGACGTATACAATTATAAATATATTCAAACTAAAGAGAAGTAACAACAAAGATGGTCAAAAGCTTAAAGTTTTATTTATTTATAAAAACCCAAGGTTGTCAAAATTGCTAAACCAAGCTTCTACTAGCAAAGCGTGGCCCGTCCACTTGGGTTGGCAAAGGGTGTCCATACTAACGAGTCAATAAGTGCAGGAAAGTAAAGGCGGGGGGCATCAAGGGCTTCCACAAACAGAAGGACCCATCCACCTTTGCTACCCCCTATTGTTCAAAAAGGATCAGTGATCCTTAACCCTAAAAACTATTATTCAAATACACACCAGAATTGTTCACCATAAAAACACCAACCACCAAAAAACATAAAAAATGGGCTCCGGCCACGTCTAGAAATTTCCATCATTGCCCATTGATGCAGCCTACTCCTTCGCTGCTTCATCACCTGCACCGCTGCCTCCTCAGGATCCTTAGTGCCACTTGGGATAGCCTCCAGCTTGACTGCCTCCTCCAGCTCATCCTCATCCCCAAGCTCCTTCAGCCTTTGCCTCTAGCTAGCAGTGTCCCATTCAGCCCTGTCGAAGGAAGGATCCGTAGCCTCCTTTGCCATCTTGAGTTTGGCCTTTAGAATCACGATGGCAGCGGATAGTTTGGCCTCTTCTGTGACCTCCAACCGATCCTTGTTGACCTGGATTTCATCCACCAGAATCTGCTTCTCCAAGCGACCATTCTCCTTCTCCAGCTGGGCGATTTTCTTCTCCATGGCAGCACCGATGGCATGTAGATTGGCCACCATTTCCTCAGCCTTGGCGAGACGCTTGCTCTGGATGGTCTGGATCTCAACAAGTTTCTGTTGAGAGCAAATTGTTAGAATTTATGACGATCAAGTATCTTTAAAAGAAGGATCCATGATCCTTACCTCGGAGATGAAGTCATGGATCTGCTGTTCAATCCCGGGGACGTCACTGGATGGTGCATCTGGCTTCTTCCTCTTGGCTCCAGATTTAGCTTTGCTGGTGGTGCTCCTGGTCCCGACTTGGCTTGGGCCTGTGGCCAGCTCCTTCTTGATGGATCGGGGGGACATGATACCTTCGACATCTCCCATGCCGAACCTGGTGGCTGATTTTGATGAGGATTTAGCAGCACCTACAGACACAAAACTCAGATAAGTATTCATTTTTTATTTCATACCAAATAACTAAATACATATATACATGCACACTTACTTGACATTGTGTAGGAGGCTGATGTTGTTTCTTCTAAATCCTTGATCTTGAGATGGAATGTTCTGACAGTTGAATCTAGAGCCCAAAAAGCAGCAACTCTCTCAGCGGTGGTGGCAAAGTCTTTCGAAGTGTTGATATTGGTCACTGCACAAAAAATGAAGGATCAGATATCCTTAGATTTAAATATCAAATTTTCTATGAAGCAACTTTATAAATCCTACATCCTACCTCTACATTCCACTTCTTGGGAAGATGATCCCCGTTGGGAATGGAATCCTTCCTGACGAAGAAGAATTGACTTCTCCAGAGGGAATCATTTTTGGTAATTTTGAGTATAGGGTGGGGTTGTTGAGGCTTGGCTTTGAAGAGGAATCGGTGAGACCCGTGGCTAACCAGATTGTACAGGTGGTTGAGTTCAGCAAGACGAAGCTATATACCCTCTCTAGCAATGATCTGCTCAAGGGTATAAAGAACCCTCCAGAGCATAGGCATGCCTGGATGTAGCATAGGCCGGTAAAGGTGAAAAAGCTCTGGGTGAAAGCTGGAAAAGGGTAAGTAAAACCTATTTGAAAAAGGGGTAGCAGGGAAACACACCCATGTGGATGATATGCAGTCACTCTTCATTGAATAATCGAAGAGCCTAAAAATAGTACCCTCCAGAAAACAGGGGTGCATTTGCTCAATCTCAGGATCAGTGAATCGGCAAAGTTCTTGCGAAGGTTCTTTCAAAAGGTCTTGGCTTTTGGGAGGACTGTTTCTCCCTTGATCTTTGTGTGGTGAGGAACAGATCATGGTTTTGGTCATGATGCTCGAGGAAGAAATGAGGAATGAAAGAATTGCAGAGAATAAAAGATGAGATAGAGAGTGAATACCTGTTTGATCTTCGGTGTGAGGATTTAAGCAAAGGATATCGATATTAAATAGGAGATATCATCTATATCCCTACCCTATTTATAATCATGTTTGTTGCAGGGGGAGTCTTATCGATGATGTCATCTTTGTAACGGCTAGTCCTAGGGTAACGGCTAGTTTGTTGGTACGAGTCGTCCAGAATAAACGAGAAAATATGACTCACTTAGTTACAATTAATTCCTCATATTTCAGGGGCAATTGTTAGGGCATGGATTTTATGCCAGGGATCATCCATCCTGAGACTGAACCTGGATCACGGATCCTTAACGCAAATCGTAGGGAGTCTAAGGATCAAGGATCCTTACCTATATCTATGTTAGCTGATAATTGTTCTTTTGTGCTAGTTTACGTATGCAGGTAATCGTGGACTAAGTCATCGAGGGAATGTCGGAGGAATATGCCATTTCAAGCATGTGCAAGTGAAGCCATGACCGTTATATGTGAACGTGGGGAGCTTGCATGGATTTCGGAGGGTTAGTTAATGAGATTAGCTAGATATTTAGTGGGATATTGAGCTTGATAGACAC
The DNA here is from genome assembly GCA_947069175.1 of Scalesia atractyloides. Lineage (NCBI taxonomy): Eukaryota > Viridiplantae > Streptophyta > Magnoliopsida > Asterales > Asteraceae > Scalesia > Scalesia atractyloides. Next base: position 94,986,935 of record CAMTDV010000005.1, on the reverse strand, counting down.
ACAATCTGACCGAACACACACTCGCATACATACTGTTGCTACTCTCTCGAACACTGATTGGAATTCTTATTGTAACAGGCTCAATATTTCCAAAGTTGTAATCTTTCTTGTTCAATATAGTTGGTGATCAGTAGTTTCCATCACCCGAGGTTTTTTATGCCGGAGATCAACTCTTGATCAAGGGCTTTTTCCTCGTACAAATCATTGTGTACATTGTCAATATTTGTTCATACATTTGTTCGTTTAACCAAGCACTAAACCTCACATTTAAAGTTTGGTTACATTATCCTTGTTGTGATTTTTGACCAAAACACATACACATTGATTTTGTTCCTTATTCATCCTCTGTTAATCTTAACTAAAATACTATATTAAAAGATAATAATAATGCTACCCCCATACGAGATCAAAGTTTATTCAAACCTGCAATGATCATTATTTAGCTAAAACCATGAAAGCCCCTTTTCAATTCAACGTTATTTACAAGGGTGTCAAATAGATACTGACTTTTCTCTTGACACACGTCTGAAAACCATTAATCATAAGAAAATACCTTAAACCACATGTTTTGAAACTTTAATGGTTATTATTAATATTTGTTGAACGTTACAGCTAGACCTATTCGTTTGATTCATGGTGAAATACTAAAATACATTACTTTGGAAAACTAATTACGATTTATTGTGTGTTATACACTTCTGGAGTCTTCGACTCATTTGAGATTTTCTTTATTAGCCGACCTTTTATTTACCCATATGACCCGTTGGACAAAATCCCCAACACAAAGCAATAACCCTTCAAAAGCAGTCCACTATCTCAAATGGTAAAAAAATCAGTTCTTATACTTTCAATAGAAGAGATTATGAGAAGTCTTTCAATTCAAAATTTCAGATATATCTAATCCGAAGAACTTGATTTCCAAATCATGAAGAAAGCTAAACTTAATTCTAAGTCAAAATGGCTTACCAAATCCAAAGGTTTCTGCCTTAGCTTTTCCACTTTAACACCAATAAAGTTGATAAATATTGATGTTTGAAGACTTCTAGTGATGTCTCAGTGACGATGAAGTCCTAATAAAGCCTCAAAATCTCATGATTTATAACCTTAAATATCATAATAGCATCTTATATTAACAGTATTATGATCTTAAACAATAATATTCTTACCAAATTGAAGATGATTGAATCCTAACTTCTTAGTGTTTTCTTATTACAGTGTTCTCAAAAAAAAAAAATAAAAACTAAATACCCACACGGGTAATTAATGCGTGCCATAGAAAGAAATATGTAATCTTTTAGAAAATTCACGCTAGCCTCCGCTGTTAAAATGTAGCTACATCAGCTAATAATCATTAACTCTGTTAATCAAAGTGCCATGTTTGAAAATGTGAAGTTATTCAGTTCCAGTTCTACCAAAATACAAATAGGTAAATATAGTCAATGAAAACCAAATCCCACTATTTGAATTAGAAATTTCAATATCAGCAAATGTAATCATACTCAAATACTAAACTAATTAAATAACTAAACATCAATTATGCACATACAGGTAGGTTAAGCTTTCAATCTTAATTGCAATGCTTTTTCATTCTGTATAAACCCGAATAAAAAATGATGTACATGTGCAATTCAACTATAAAAGCATAATCCAACATATACAGGACCACATATCCAATAGGCACACCAAATAGCTTCTCAAAAACATATAAATAATTGAACTTTAAACAAACTAAAGGTAGAACAACTACAAAACATCACCTATATTTGTCTCGGTTCAAGCTCTGGTATCGATGTTGTTTGGTCTGAATTGGTTTGGTTCGTCACGATATCGGTACAATACCATCACTCGTATAGCTTAAATGCAATATACATCTGAACTGTGCGATTTTGTATAAAACTTTTATTGAAACGTAACTTGCACTATCTCAATTTTCAGCTTGGCAAAACAAACAAAAAAGTTAGAAAAATACCCATTTTGGGAGAGTTTGGAAAAACCCACAAAGGGCATGATGGTAATTACACACAAAATCCTAAATTATGGTACACGGATCTATCTCTTTTACCCCTTCATTTGAGTCACCAAAGTTTAGAACGGGAAAGAAAGAGAACTAGAGAGACAAAGTGGTAGAATAAGTCATAAAGCCCACGAGTTACACAGTTTACATTGAGGATTCATAATTCTAAGAGAACTTTTTGGAACCCAAAGCAACCTATTTCATAAAGTTTTGAAGGTTTCGAACTCGGGTTTCGTACTCCATGGGTTTAAGGTAAGATTCTTGTAAAAGTTCTTATATTTTTTTATGTATATTGCACGAAAATATGTTATGGATCGATCCCGATACATTTACAATTAAGAAATGTAGGATCTTGACCTGAAACAAGTTCAAATTTGAGCGCAGCTGCCATTTTGCGTGAGTAGGGGTTTCACCATGTACGTTGCACACCACTATAGGCTTCTTGATTGATGAAACGCAACGTGTCAATTTGCGCTCGGGGTGTTAACGTGCAGTGTAAACTTTGCGAGTTGACTAAGAGAACGAGAGTTAGATCGTACTTTTAAACGGTAAAAGAAGTTAACTCCCATATGATTTCTATATGCCACATTTTACTTATCAAGTACTTGATTGCTATGACATGATCATTAATTGATTGATGTTACGTGTTTAGTATTGATTGGTTAAGTCTATAAGTCTAAATGATTGAAGATTGACGTTAAATGATTGATAGTTAAAAGTAGGGGCAAGCAAATGCATGAGAACCATTGACCCGACCCATTAAAACCTTAGAATTGAACCTGTATAGATATAAGGGTCGGTCCCCGGGTATCTAAAATTAGTGATTAATGGTTTCGTTTCGGTCTCGGGATGAAACCACAGTTATAGATTAAAGAACCTTGGAACGTTTAGATATTAAATTAAAATCAAATCTAGATTTTTAGGGTGGTGTCGGTGAGTTTTTTTTATTCTACATCTTCATCTTCAACATTCAATAACCAAGCTATTGTCCGAGGAAAAAAACCCGCCAGAAACACGTTACTCACATCTTCATCCTCGTCTTTAACATTCCAAATTGCTAAGTCACCATGTATTCATCTGGTGTATGTGTGTGTTTTATGTTTGTATATGTTGTATGCATATATGTGTTATTATGTCTTCTTCATGTTCATGTTCATCTCAATGAACTTGTTATGGCTTTTCTTCATCTTCATGAACTCAGGTTTATGTGATTTATATGTATATACATATATGTTTTATTTTGTATGGTTCATCTTCATGAACTTAAGTTACGGCTCTAATTCATCTTCATGAACTAAAGTTATGCGAAAGTATTATCTATGTATGTATTTGTTGCCTGCTATTTGAATTTAAGCCTGTGATTGTATGTATGCATGTGTACATATGTGTTTTTTTAGTTTGAAGCATGATTTCATGTATGCAATTGTAAGTACGTACGTATGTATTTGATATTGATATTGCATGGTTGTATGGATATATATGTATAATGTATGTAGTTTTATCTGTTATGTATATGTATGAATGTATAGTGCTTGTAATTTTTTAATCATGAAACTTGTATATATGAATAATATAATGTATGTAACCATAGAACGTAGCCTTGAGACCTTTCACAAACTCGACCCTTGATAGCGTTTTAAGGTCCGGTCTAGTTATGACTTTGAGGCCTATATGGTTCAAGGTCAGTTCTATTGGGTCTAGAACCTTTGCTCATCCTTAGTTAAAAGTTGTTGCTAGCATAATTATTAGAACCCAACTTTCAAACTTATGTAAGTGTTGAAGAAAAACAAATATCTGGTAATGAAGTTAAGAATCTGATGATGATCCGACAAAGAACAACCAAAGACAATGAAGATCTGATGAAAACAATGATAACCTGATAACAATTATTTACTTCAGAGATGATCAGAAGATTGATGATTTTTACGATTCTCAAACTCCACAAAAGGAAGAAGATTGGATCATGAAAGGGAATCTGATATCTGATGGAACCCACTTGACTGTCAAGATAAGGAATGAAGAATAGCAAGTTGTCAAATTGAAGCTCCTCAATCAATGAACTTGCCAATCGGCTTCCAAAAGTCAAGTGTTATTTGTTTATTCACCCTAACATTCTTCTATAAATAGAAGACCAATTCAACAAAGAGTAGAAGAGCGAAACGTTAGAGTTATATCTTACAAACTCCAATACCTTTCATTGATCACACAAAATTCTTTAAGTATTGTTTTATATTAACTAATAACTTTTTCAAACACTTTGTAATCATTTCAGAGTGATATAACATTAGTACATAATTGATCAAAGGATGCTACGGGTGTTCTCAAAAGATGTGGTTCCCCTCTCTAACCCGATCTTATATTTGTTTTAGAGAAAAGCATGGCCAAAAGATGCAGTACATATGTAACCGCATGTTATGGGTGTTTTGGAAAAAAAATCAATAGCCAAAAGGTGCGGTTCTAGAACCGCATCTCTTGAAAATTGTAACTTTATTTTTTTATTGTTGATTTATTTTTATTTATGTGGCTATTTTATTATATATATACATATATATATATGTGTGTGTGTGCGTGTATAATATATCTGTATGTATGGGTGATATGAGTTTGCATACATATACGTATATTATATATATAATTATTTATATATTTATTTATGAATATTTGTATGTATATATGATACGTGTGTGTGTATAAATACATATAATATATGTGTATGATTGATATGTGTATATAGTGTATATATGTGTGTGTGAGTGAATGGATGATACATGTAGGTATGATATATATGTGTATGTGTATGCATAATATTGCTATAATTTGTTTAATTTAAAAAATTGATATGTTACGTAAATAACAATGTATAATTATGAACAATAACTGAATCATCAAACGAAACGGAACCAAAATATATGGAATTGAACGGAAATCAACAAAAACCGAGTTTACCGAAAATCGATTATCAATTTTTTGTACCCCCGGTTAACTGAAATAACCAAATCAAACCATTCATATTATCATATATTTCTAGCTTTATCTATCGATTTTATCTTTTATACATCGATTTCATATATTCATACCTAAATTTAATGTATTTATAAGCAAAAAATAAGCCCAAGTTTGGTTATTAACCGAAATTCTTAAAGATTAGCTATATTTCTTTTAACTTTTTAATTGTTTTTTTCTAATTAGTAAGGATAATTTTATCATTTTATATACACATAACTGAGAAAACTAATGGGTTATCTACTTGTGGAAATATTTGATTAGACAACGATCAAACCATAGAGAGAACGTATATGTATTTATAAAAAGTCGGGGACTAAATAAATATTGGCGAACCACATGGGTTATCCGGACAATCCATTCTAACAATAATAATAACAACTAGTGGGATTTCCAGCGCTACCGCGACAAGTTTTTGATTTGTAATGGTTTGTTTTGTTACACTACTGGATACAAACACTCGATTGAACAATCAACCAGTGCTTTACATCCTCAAAAAACATAAAAATGAACATCTATACTAATGTTCGAGCAGTAGTGGGATTTCTCACACTATCCTGACGGATTTTCGATCAACATCTGTCTGGTTTGTTACTCTACCCATACAATGCAAACACTCAATATGAAATCAACTCGTGCTTTACATCAATCGAAAACCATAAAAACAAACACCGGTATCGATGTTATGGATGATATTGGTCCATTAATTGATGCAAATTCTAGCATTTTAAGAAAATACATCGGAGGATTAATTGCCAAATAAGGTTAATTATGAACATTAAGAGTCAATAAAGGTTAAGTCTCAATTAGGGTCGTAGATGGTTGATCAGTGGCATTCATGGGCAATTAAGGTTACTCATTATCACTGAAGGCCAAGTGGAGTCACTAGTAACATATTAGGATTGTTGATGATCATTTAGGGCCATTCATGATCAATTAGGGCAATATTGGTCAATCCAGGTCAATAGCGATCAATTAGAGTCAGTGATGCTCAACTAGGCTTAGTTAGGTTCACTGATGGTAAATTACGGTCATTGGTGGTCAGTGACGGTCAATAAGAGCCATTGATATCAATTATGTTTATGGATGGTTAATTAGTGTCACTAATGGGAAATGGTGGCCATTTAAGGTCAAGTACTTGTTAAGAAGGGTCATTCATGGATAGTTCGGATTCCGATAATTCGTATGAGATTCTGGACGCACGTAGTTGTGAACACCCCTAATCATAACTCTTAGTTACTGTTTATTACGACACATATATAACTTATTACAAGTTATAAGGTCTACAAAAAACAGAGTTAAAACTTAGTTGAAATTATTCATAGTCAAAATAAAATTGGTTTATCAAATTAACAATTATTAAAGAATATATATATAAAATTTGTAATGTAATTCTTTTTGAAAATGAGTCCTAGATCAATTGTTCGGGAGGAGGCAACCCATGGCCTTTTAATGTAGAGGTCATGGGTTGGCGTCTCACTTGTTGCAATATTTTCTAGATGGGGGCCTTCAGGCAGGGGGTTTCCCTTCGAATGGTGGGCCTACCTAGTCACCAATGTTGCATGTGTTTGCATGGCATGAGTGACATGAGTGACCTTTCGTCAATAGGTTTTCCCGGGTTACCGGGATTATATGGTATTCAACGCTGGCCATTCAAAAAAATATCATTTTGAAAATAAATAATAATATTTTTACAACAAAACAATATATACAAAAAGCTGATTATATTAATATCTATATATTATATATAATTTTTATAAAAAATTTACATTTTGAACAAGTTTGTATATATTAAATAATTTTACTTTTTTTTTTAATTTCTGTTTTTTTGAAAACCATTCAACAAAGTATTTTTCATCCATTTCTTGTTATGTATATATGTTTACTTTTTGCAGTTTGATTGCTACGGAGTGTGAATCTAATGGAGGTACACATTAAATTAAACTATTTGTTCCTTCTCAGGTTTGTCACCATTCAAAGATATTTTGGACTTGATTAATTATCGCAATGTTAGTATAAATAGAATTCACTATTATGCAGTTTTATGCTTAACTTTTGTTCATTCCGTTGTAGGCGATCTGGCTCTTTGTTGATGACCCGGTTTGGACTCCTTTAATTGACCACATAATTACTTGTGTGCAAGGTATTTCTCTTGTTTACGAGCATTAAAACTCATTTAAAACTTGTTTGGCTTTTCGAAGTTAAATTGATGATTTAATCAAATCTTGATAGTGTTTCAACCTGAATTCATTTTAACTTGTTATTGAGAGGTATAAATGAGCCGAGCTTGCCTAGGCTTGAGCTCAAGCTTGTTTAACTTGTGAGAGCTCGAGCTCGGCTTGAATTGAGTATTGTTTATAAAGCTCGAGCTCAGCTTGTGTGTAATTTTTGAAGCTCGGGTTCAGCTCAGACTTGACTCGTACTTTATTAATTATTATTTAAATTATATTAATTATACTTTTCCTATGTCTTATGTGTATGATATTATTTTAACATTTGAATTTAAAGTTTGTATTTTATACATGTGTACACTTGTGTATACATTTTAAAATTTCATTTTATTAATGTAATGTTACGTTTTGTTAGGCAATTTCTGTGGTTCCGGTTGCAAGTATGAATTGAAGACGTCAGTTTAGGTTGCAAGTATGAAGACATCTGTTGGGGAAGTTATTGTATCTTTCATCTTTAGAGATATATGTATCTTTGTTACTTTGAAACTTTTGTAATCTATATTCTTTTGTTAATTAATATTGGTTTTAATTTAATTCTGTTTATTTTTCGTTTGTAAATAATTTTTTCATAATGGAATTTTATTGGGAATTTTTAACAAAATTTCATGGAAATTGAATATATATAGCTTAAACACCAAGAGATGCGGTTTTAGAACCGTATCTTTTGAACATATTAGAAAAAGTAGTTTTTGCTTAAATTATCTAAAGATGCAGGTCTGGAACCGTATCTTTTGGACCCGCAACTCATAGCCAATTTAACCACATAATAAGATAGATTCAATTTGCCTGTTGTCGCATAATACTTAATAAGATTACTAATTTGTCGGGTTAGTATTGCTAACCATCCATGATTCCATGAAAATAAATATTTTATGTATGTTGATATATAGGATTTATACATCAAGGAGAACATAAAAATGGTTAATCAAATTATACCGATTAAGACGTAAGAAAATAGAAATTAGAATATTATATTATGTAGGGTGGGGTTCGGCTACAAAATTCATTTTCCTACAAAGTGTACAAAGTCATATATAAAACACCACAATTCTAACCATTAAACACACTCAAAACCTATAAATAACATAGTAAAGATCACTAAAACACAATATCCAAACCCTAATAATCCATAAAACTTCAAACACACAATCCTAGATCTACGAATATAAAACACAACATGATAATTAACATAAAACAAACTAATGTTAGTCTTCGGTAATCAAATCCTTATTATCCAAAATAACACAAAACCCACAAATATGACGTTTTAATAAGCCTCACTTTGTTATTTGTTAGTTTTGAGTGTATTTTATGGTTGACATTATGATGTTTTTTAACACTTTTTACACTTTGTAGGAAAAATAAACTTTGTAATCAACTCATACCCATATTATGTATTATTAATCATACGTAAGCTTGTACGCATAAATAAGTAAATAAGCGGTAGGTGTATGTTATAATGTATAAAATTCACAAGAGTAGGAGTGCGTCATTTAAAAGATGGAAAAATCATGAAAAAACCACAAGTTGAGTACCCAAATCACAAAAATAGTAATGGATTTTAAAACGCCGGCAAAAAAAACTCTGCTAAGCCGTAACTAACACTTAATGTTTATTTTGATGATTTGCTCAGCAACTTTCCAGCTTTTACCATTTTTCTTTAGAAGATTAAACCCAATATGGATACATTATTTCTTAACATAAATAAATAAAAATCATATTTAATGATTTTTTAATTAAAAGTTGCTACATGTTCTCAAGAAATAGTTTTCTTTAAACAAAATTTAGTGTTGTTATTATAGAAAATTTTAACTATAGGGAATAAAAATATAACTTAGGCTATAGGGTGTGGTTATAACCCTTAAGATCACCATGATCCCCATGTCAGTGTCATCTCGCCCACCTCTAATCCACCGTCTAAAACCACTATCCAAAGGGTGTGGTCATGACCCAAATCACTAGCCCCTTATTTATTTTAGTTTATCTTTGCTAAAGAAAAAGAAAATGATTTCTTGAAAAATGGAAAGCAGGACCATGGTTGTCATGGTTTAATCCATGCAAACTATGGTGAATCAAGCAAGAAGGTGGTGGAGTTTTCCATTTATGTTCCTAGATAACGAATCATGTTCCAACCATGACCCTATACCCTTTAGCCTTATAAAATAATTAAACGATTTATAGCCAGAAATGGTTGTATTATTCCAAAATGATATGTGTTAAGTTGAGTGGAAAATTTTGGAATTGTGCCATGTTTGACTTTAAAGCGTAAACCTTTCAAAATGATATTTGGTAGGTTGAGGGATAATATAGAATTGTGTCATGTTTGACTTCAAAGTGTAAACTTAATAAATAATAAAATATATGGTGTACATTATTTCTAAAAATAATAATAACAATAATACCTTTTTTAATTAAAAGTAGTTACATATTATATTGGCAAATGAAAATAATACGGGTTTTATTGCTGTTGTATAATTACTCGTAAGACTATATATATATATATACACGAATGGAATTTCTTTCTAAGGATTGGATACAACTTCGTTTACAATAATATTACTATTACTAATACAAACAATTATAACTTGTTTGTAACAAAATACAATTATGCATAAACTTTGTTTAAAAAAAGTTAACGAATAAAAGTAATTATAGAAAAATAAATTAAATAAAAACCAAATGGGTTGAAATTGTCTCGGTCAAGTCCCTTCTATTTGTACCCTCGCATGACTTTTATTTAGGTAAAGCTTTTGCAGCCATGAGATGCAGTTTATATATTTGACCGCCCATCAACCATTTTTTTCAGCAACGCTTGACAAATAGCATTACTGTTGTTTACGAGCCGAGCTTTGGCTCGATTATAAACTGAGTTGCCTCGGATTTGAAATCGAGTGAAAATTCTAAGCTCGAGCTCGGCTTAACTTTTAAGTGGCTTGGCTCGGCTTGGTTAGGCACAGATTTAAAATAATAATAATAATAATAATAATAATACATAGCTTTTAATATTCACTAGGCTAAAATATCATTCAATTGTTTAAACGAACATACTCTTAATAAGTTCGACAAACCAAAATCAAGTTCACCCATGTGCAATATGAGTTTCAAATATCAACCAAATAAATACAATATAAGTTCAACTACACACCGAGTGAAAATTCTAAGCTCGAGCTCGGCTTAACTTTTAACTGAGGTGGCTTGGCTCGCCTTGGTTAGGCACATATTTAATAATAATAATAATAATAATAATAATAATAATACATAGCTTTTAATATTCACTAGGCTAAAATATCATTCAATTGTTTAAACGAACATACTCTTAATAAGTTCGACAAACCAAAATCAAGTTCACCCATGTGCAATATGAGTTTCAAATATCAACCAAATACAATATAAGTTCAACTACACACCGAATGAAAATTCTAAGCTCGAGCTTGGCTTAACTTTTAACTGAGGTGGTTTGGCTCACCTTGGTTAGGCACATATTTAAAAATAATAATAATAATAATACATAGCTTTTAATATTCACTAGGCTAAAATATCATTCAATTGTTTAAACGAACATACTCTTAATAAGTTCGACAAACCAAAATCAAGTTCACCCATGTGCAATATGAGTTTCAAATATCAACCAAATATAATATAAGTTCATAAGCATCTAATCAACCCTCAAATATGTCATAGATATTCAACTACACACCTAATACCCACATATAATAACCATGTTTATAATATATATAGGATTCGATTCGATTAAGAACCACCACGAGTTGTGAGAACCATGAGAACTCCTACTTCCCGCGCGAGTTGGGTCATTATTTTTTGCACAAACGTAGATGAAAATGTTACATACACTTCTATAAAAAACAAAAAAATTGTCGAGTCGGTAGTTACGCCTGATGTAAAATTTGTTTACGACAATGTAAATTTTTTTACATCACCAATAAATTTTTTTACATCTGATGTAACTTTTTGCATGCAATATTTTTTTTGTTGAAACTAGTGATTTCTTTTTTCTAGAGAAAACCTTTTGAATTACCTAATTCTCATGGTTCTCACAACTCAAGATGGTTCTCATTTTATCATATATATATATATATATATATATAGGATTAGGTTCATTTGTGAACAACCCCCTTGATAGTGAACACTAGTGAACTAATCCCAGACCTTGATTATCAATACACAAGTGTATACACAAATGTAAATCAATAGTCAGGATTTGATGATGAAAATACACTAGTGTATTTTACGATTTGATGATATAAATCAATGGCTAAGATTTGTTCACACAGTTCACAAATACACTAGTGTTCGCTCTAGAACCTCACCTATATATATATATGGGAGAGGATCATGAGAAACCTAGATATAAATGAGAAAACTAAAAAAAGCTTAAAAACATACAATTTTTTTTATAAAAAATCGCTAAATTTTATATATATAAAAAAATTTTTCAAAAAAAAAAACTTGTACTGCACATGTGCATTATATGCTTAAAGTTAGCTTTTGAGTTTAGTTTAGCTTTTAGGGTTTTTTGGAGATTTAGGATTAGCATTAGGTTTTGGGTGGGGGGGGGTTAGGTTTTTTGAGGGTGCGGTTGGGGGGGGTGGGTTTTTTTAAGGGGTGCGGGTGGGGGATTTAGGTTTTTTTGGGTTTATGTTTACGGTTTAGTTTTAGGTTTTTTTGGGTGGGGTGGGGGGGGGGGGGGTTAGGCTTTTGGTGGGAGGGTGGATTTAGGTTTTTGGGGGTGTGGTGGGGGGAGGGGGTTAGGCTTTTGGAGGGTGTCGGTTAGGGGTCGGTTAGGTTGTTTAGGCTTTTCCGTATTAGTGCACATGTGCAGTACAACTTTTTTTTTTTTAAAAAGGTTTTTTTATATATTATTTTGAGCGATTTTTAATAAAAAATAAAAAAAAATTGATATGTTTTTTTAGTTAGTTTTTTTGTTTTCTCATTTAAACTAGTTTTCTCACGATCCATCCCCGTATATATATACACATATACATATTAAAGGTAAAATAACCAGAGCCAAACTGAGTAGAGCTAAGGAGCGAGCCACATCGAACCGCTCCAACTCGTGACAATCCAACTCGAACTTGGAATGTAGCTAGGAAAACAACTTGGAAAGCCCATGAGAGCAGAATTGTAACATCACAAACCTTAATATGATGTCAGGCCTTTGGCAAGCCTTCATATTCATTTCTCCCAAACTCTGGAGAGAGAAAGTTAGAAATTGAAAGAGCGGATGAGTTGTTTGGCAACATTTTGTGTGATTTTCAAAGCAGAGTCAACATGATTAAACAGGTATCGCCTCAAGCTGACAAAAAGTATGCGTAAAACTTGTTTCCCATTGATTCAAGACAGTTTTGAGCTCGGGTACTGGTTTAGCGAATACAAGGTTAGTTTTCATGTTAATGTTGGCATGTTTACATAGGGTCGTCTCCGATAATCTCTGTTTTTCTCTTTTATGTTTTTGACCACCCTGTTTTCATTAAAAAATTCAACTTAAATCCATTAATCTTTACGGAAATAGGGACTTTAAGGGTGATTGGTAAACAAAAGATCAAATACTCAAATGGATTCCATAAATTCAAACCTATCCATATCTCATTTACGACTTTGTTTGCCACCCTTTGATTTGGTCTTTTATTTGGTTTAAAATGATAATTCAAATGAGTTGGTAAATGATAAATGAGTTTAATTAAAAGATTGTTTAAATGTTTAGTTGGTCTAAATAGAGGCAGGATTAGAACTTTCGACTAGATTGTCATAATGAAAATATATAAATTCGTCAAGTACATTTGCAACTCAACTTATTTCAATTTTTTACTAACGGATTTGGTGACCTCTAATATTTGGTTTAAGTTTTTTCTCCCATTATCTTTTACAAATATATTATTATATAAAAATAATACTGAAAAAAACTAAAATGAAAATCCTTAAGAAAACTAAGACACTAAATTATTATTAAATGATAAGAAGGGAAAAAGGAAAAAAGTCGGGAATAATAATTTTATTAAAATTAAATATATATATATATATATATATATATATATATATATATAACTTTTTAAAAAATATTTTTTATATATAAATATGTATACTTATTTTTTATTTTAAATTTATTTAAGTTATTTGTATTTATTATTTTTTATTATTTATTATTTATACTGATTTATTTATTAATTTATTATTAGTGTTTGTTGGTGATTTTTTATTATTTATAATAAAATTATTTACTATTTATTGTTGTTTTTTCATTATTATTTATGAAAGTCTCAGGATCCCTAGAATCGATGACAAACATCAAATGCATAACTTCTAATCGAGATGGATGTAACATTCCGTATTTTATTTTCTTTTCTATTTTTCTTGCGACTCGTATTTCAATTTCAGTCATTTATAATTCGAGACTTGATCATAATGGAGGTCATATTTTATGTTAGTTTTGTTTCAATCATACTTATACAATATATAAACATATACAAATATGTGTTTTATACAAAACCGAGCCATACATTGAATTATATTTTTTTCAGAAAGTTAATGACACGTGTTATTCTCATTCACATACTTGCATACACCTTAGAATGCCAAAAACATGCTTAACATGGAGATTATTGCTAAAATAACAAGACAAGTAGGTGTAAGGACCAATTTTTTTTTTTTTTTTTTTGAATTTTCATGGCCCTTTGGACCGTATAGTGTTTCCCTCGCAGTCCGCAAGAAACCGCTCTGGCAAATTCCTTGGTAGCTAGTGAATTTTGAGTTTAAAGCACCCTTCCCACCTTCCTAACTCTCAATCACCTTCATTAACTTCCAACCCCTAAACCTCGCTTATAATTACAACACTCCCACATCTCCTAAACACTTTCAACATCTTCTAATCATTCCCAAACTCTCTCTAACCTCCAAATTTCTCAAGCTTAAGAAAATTGTTCAAGCTTCAAAATAGTGAGCTTTGAGCTTATTCTTACACCTTTTCTTTTTGTTTTCTTCCTTCTTCTTTCTTGAATAACCTCTAAGAGTATTACCATATGTTTACCAAAGTAAACAAAGATGGTATACCACCATTTTGAGGTCCAAGTTAGGATTTTTTTTGTTAAACTTTATGAACTTTTCTTTCTTTAGCTTTGTACTTGGAACTTTTGCAAACTAAACCAAGTCACCAACTAACTTCTATGTTGAAGGGTTTATGTTTAGGTTTTGTTCTAGAAACATAGGGTTCATATACCTCTATTTCTTATTCTTGTAATGCTCTAAGTAATCTTCAAGCACTAAAGTGAGCAAGACTACACCAAGTCTCCAACCACACCATGTTGGAAGCACTTGTCTAGTTATCCTCACTTAGTTACTTAGTGAAGTAAATAGTTTATTTATGTATTCATGCTTATATTCATGATCATCCGAGTCATCCATGTTGATGATTTGTGCATTGATGAATTCTTGAGGTTAATGGAATTATCTTACCACTAATGTTTGACATACCTGACAATATATCTAATAATATATATACATATAGAATACCAACTATAAAAACCCAACTATGATATCAACCAAACAATGGTTGAATATCATGTTAAGGTGGAGAATATCCAAAGTCTTGGATTCCATATTTCGGCTTTTTAATGGGTAATAGGACTCATGAAAAACACAAACAAATAATAGTGTTCAAATAAATGTCTAAGACGGGATATATTTTTATGTAATATCTTACTTGTAACTTTTATTTACGTTCCGATCTCCAAGTCCAAATACTCATACACATTTATTTACCATTTTAACGTAAACTTTGGTCATTCCATACTTCAAGACCGCTCACTCGCTTTTGTGGAAAATTGTTCGCAAGCTGTGAGTTCATACATGACCCATTTTATGTTTAAACACTATTTGGGTTGCAACATATATCTGTATTAATCACACTTTCACATACATCAAATCAAACTTAAGCAAACACTCAATCCTTTAACATGTTTATTTGTTATGTTATTTGTGTTATTCATGCTAGAACATTTTTATGCTTAGGTAATATCATTAACCTTGCAAGCCTCCCTTAACATGTATAACACTATAGTATTAGCACATCGCGTTGA
The DNA here is from genome assembly GCA_947069175.1 of Scalesia atractyloides. NCBI lineage: Eukaryota > Viridiplantae > Streptophyta > Magnoliopsida > Asterales > Asteraceae > Scalesia > Scalesia atractyloides. The sequence goes on along the minus strand of CAMTDV010000005.1, from coordinate 94,971,597 downwards.
TATTTAGTCTTTGCATGCTAGTATGATACATAATTTAGCAAACTTTAAACATGTGGATTTGAGATTTATTCATACTTATTCTATGCAGACAAACCAGTATGCTCACCAACATAATTTGTGTTGACGGATATTTTATACATGTTATAGGAAACGTTTGGTGATAATACTACAAGAAATATACTTAGGGTAGGTTTAAAAATGCACCAATTTTAATTATGAATTTTGATATTTTTAGTCTTGAAGTTCCTTTGTTGTATTTTCTCTTTGAACAATGTAATGCTTAATTTGATGAAATGAAAGAAAATTTTGAGTTTTAATATATTGTAACAATTTTAGTGTTATGTTATCTTTGAGCAATCTATTATGTCTCGCATCGATGTTTTCAACATCAGTTAGGGAGTGAGAACGGAAGCATAAACACCTAGATAAACAAGTAGGAAAACTCTTTTATATTAACCATCAAATATTACATACGTATCGAAAGAGTACATATCCAACCTCTATACAATCAGGTCTTAGTATGTGAACACTAAATCCACACACTTTCACAATACTCACACATTCACCCTCTCATGCTCTCAAGCTACTCGTGCTTGGAATTTATAGTTACAAACAGTGGCGGATCTAGAAAATATTCGTAGCGGTAACTTTTTATAAAAAAACGGTAACGAAATCGAAAAAACGTCAAATTTTCCTAAAATTTACACTACCACCGGATCGCCAAGCGGTAGCGGAGGCTATCTCTTGTTATATGGTAGATCCGCCCCTTGTTACAAAGGAGATACAACACATGTGTTTATACTAACAAATAGCATATCTAGCTAAACCCTCTATTTAGTCATAAGAATGCTATATAACTTTAACTATGCTATTTGCTCATAAGTATGCTAATTCCCATAACTATTCTAAGCTTAGCATACTTATGCTAAGTCCACTAATATTAGCAATACTTATGCTAAATCCGCTAATGCTTTGTGTTATCACAGAATTGTATAGTGCACGGTTACTGGGCAGAATACTACACTTGCAATTTATCATTTATATTCGTAATAATAACAAGGAATAAAATAAGTAATTGCTTTTGTATTCCGTTTAATTGTATTTTAATCATATTTTAATTATCTTATACATTCCGTAGTTTACTTTGTTTTAATATAAAAATGTTATATGATTAAAGCAGCAATAGCTTGAAACTTTCTCGGAAATAGGTTGATAGAAATCAACAAGGTTATAAATTAAATGAGTTGGTTTGGCTCGGCTTACTTTATAAATGAATCGACTTTCACCTCAAGAGGCCTAGCTTGGTTCAACTTTGTGAACAACCCTAATGTAAAGATGATTGTGGAGGAAAACATGGTGGTTTTTAGGGGTGTGCACGGTTCGGTCTGGTTATTAGCATTATTCGTAACCGTAACCGAAGTCATCGGTTAATCGGTTCGGTTAATTGGGTTAATTGGTCAGTTTTCGGTTCGGTTCGGTTAATTTTCGGTTAATGACCAATTCAAACAAGGGCTAATTTTTTTTGCTTAGAAATACATGTAGTGGAGGTATAATTACATGAAATGGATATATAAATAAATGAAATGGATGTATAAATGAATGGAAGGAGGTAAAATGCATGAAATAAATGTTTACATACATGAAATTGAGGTATAAATAAATGAAACGAAGGAATAAATTAATGAAATGGAGGTATTATTACATGAAATGAAAGTATAAAACTTGAAATACATGAAATAGAGGTACAAAACCTAGAAATATATAAAAGAATAAATGGTTCGGTTCGATTAATTTCGGTTAACCGATGGTAAAAAAATATCCGTTAACCGACTTTCGGTTTCGGTTAATTTTGGTTCGGTTTTGTCGGTTTTTGGTTCGGGTTCGATTAACGGTTCGGTTATTGCACACCCCTAATGGTTTTGGTGTGATTGTGGAGAATACATCATGATTTCATAACAAATAAAATAATTAATGACATTTTACTTGTATAAATAAAGGATAGATATAGTTATTTTATATGAAACTAACAGTTTGTAGTAATAAGCCAAATGAAATTATGACTAATATTTGCTGAAAACAAAAAAGGCCAATTCCCACATAGTTAATCAATCAACACTCAACACAGCCATTGTTCAAAAGGCCATAAAGTCTTCACTGGAATTGTGCCTTTTTTTCAAATACGATCAACAAAAATATAATTATTTTTATTCTCTATATAAATTCAAATATAATTTTTTTTTATCCTTTACGTAAATTAAAACTAGCTACTCATTTGAATAAATAGATCAAAATTAATATTGTCCACAGAACGAGACGAAAATCAATTTATCATATCATCACAGAGTCAAAAGAATAAATATTTTTAAACTTAATTTAGATTTGTTTTTACAAAAAAAATAATATACATATATATATATATATATATATATATATATATGACACCCTTTATTACGAGAACCACGAGAACTAGTATGAACACAACAAAAAATACATAAAAAAAATAAAAAACGCACAAATTTTTTTAATTAAAAATCGATACATTTCGTCCCTAAAAAATAATAATATTTTTTTAACGACGAAATATAGCAATTTTAAAAAAAATTAGTATTTAGTTGTGGGGTTTAACTTTATAGTTTAGTTTCTAGGGTTTTTTTGTCGGGGGAAGGGGGGGTGAGTTTATTTTGTTGTGTTCACATTGGTTCTCATGATTCTTGCAATAAGAGTGGTTCTCAGATAAACCTTACCCTATAACATATATATATATATATATATATATATATGATTCGGTTCAAGGAGGAACCACTACCAGTTGTAAGAACCATGAGAACTCTTATCATCCAATAAAATTTTAACATATCAAATATATTCAAATTAAATCAAAAGGGTGATGTAGTCTTTCACTCTCGATGTCACATTATTTCTCTCTCTATTCTTTTTAAAAGGCACATCAATTTTTTTCTCTCACTTTTTCTTTTACAATAGAATTTTCTTCTCTTTTCTCGGATTTCTTTTTTTCTCATTTTACATTTACAAAAAACAAATTGAGATCCAAAAAAATGTTTTGATTCATCGTATTCAATATATACAAAAAGCAAATCGAGATCCAAAAGAAAATGCCAAAAAGTAGACTCGGATCGAGGTGATTGTGGTGTTCGAAGGCGGCGGAACCACCGTGGAAGACGGAAAGGAGTGGGGTCATCGGTGATGGTGGCGGATCGGGGAACGAATTCCCGACAAGATGACTGATTAGGGAAGCAATGCAAAAGGTAAGACGTTGACGAGTTATATTTGTGTAAATACAATTTACAACCGAGGTGTAAAAAAAGTTTACACCCGGGACTTAAAATTTTTTTACAACCGTAGTGTAAAAAGGTTTAATATTTTAACAGGGGCGTAAAAAAATTTACAACCGTGGTGTTAAGAAATTTGCAACCGGGGAGTAAAAAAAGTTTACAACCGGGGGGGTAAAAAAAGTTTACAACCGGGGAGTAAAAGAAACTTTACAATCGGAGGCGTAAAAGAAGTTTACAACCGCGGCTTAAAAAAAGTTTACAACCGGGGTATAAAAAAAGGTTTAATTTTTTTTAACAGAGGCGTAAAAAAGTTTACAATCGGTGGCGTAAAAAAAGTTTAAAATATTTTAACCGGGGCGTAAAAAATTACGACCGAGATGGAAATAAAATTTACAACTGGGGCGTAAAAATAATTTACAACCGGGGCTGGGAAAAATAAAAATTTTACGTGTCGGCGACATAAAAAAATTATAAAATGTTTGTAAATTTACGTTTGTAAATTTGTAGTTTTTACATACGTTTGAAAAAAATGTTTTTACATTCGTTGCCGAATTTAAAAAAAATTCGCACGGTGTCAAAGTAAAAAATGTTTTTTACATACAACAGAAAAATGTTTTTTACGCCCCTGAACGCGCGCTCGAGCTCCTCTAAACGTCACGTTTGTGGAATGTAAACGCTCTATTTTTTTCCTTTGATTTTCGCAGGTGTTGGGGTTTTGCTGTTCAAAAGACGAGGATAACGAGCTCCTCGATACATGTTTTGGTGATTTTACGTTAACATAAATTTGTAGATTTGTTTGGCGAGTGAAAAGACCAATTAATTTATTTTTATATGTTTTTTGTGGTGTCCGTATAGATCTCAGACGATGGATGTGCAAACTATAATTTACTAACGACGACTTCGTTTTATTTACTTTAGTTTATTTTTTTTATTTTCTGGTGATTTATTTGCAATGTAAACATTTACCCTAAATTTTTAAAAAAAAAATTATTATATAACCCTATAAAAAGTAAGTTAAGGTATCTTTAACTAACTTAATAGTTGTATCTCTTCGTTTCACACCCCTTAAATAAAACCCTTAAATTAAGTATTAATATATTATAAAACAAGACAACAAGAAGTAACTTGGGACATCTCTTACTGTCATTTATGTGATCGTCATGTCCACACATACACCCCATTAACACACCGTTTCGGAATAAAATTAAATCGACACGCCTACAAAATGCACCCATAATGATAAGATCGACTCGGCCACTCAAAATAAATTACCTTATGCATTAGGCGACCCAGGGAAACTTGGGTTCGATCCTTAAGACAAACGGGTTTTATCGGTAATTCACCGTCGTGCCTATAGCGGGTGGGTTACCGGGTTTTCCCCGGAATAGGTGGTGGACTCGGGTTACTCTCGGAGTACTCCGTTTGGTCCGGTGGATGCCCCAAGAGTGCTCGAAATTGATTTTGTTGACCGTTAAAAAAACACACAAAACCCAACATTTCTTTTTCAAAATTTACGGCTCCCCACATTAAACCCAAATTAATATTTTATGATTCAACTACCACTTTCTCCAGTATTTTCAAATATGCCATGTAACCCATTCGTAACCGTCTTCCATGGTTTCACCAATTCTACGAAAGAATTTTCACCAAGAAACCCATTCGAGTCAGAATACGTATTATATGAATCTTCACTATCGTAGACATGAATTTTAAGTAAGCATACAACATAACATTCACGGAGGCCTTTTTCAAGTAAGCATGCATATGTGACTTGCATTTCGTTACGAATATTCATTAATATGTTGTTTAATCTTCATCTTCCGATATGTTAATGTATCGATTTCCTTAATCATCTGATATGTTTGGTATAATCGTGTTTCCACGCTGAATCGATTATCAACAATTGCCGTATTTCTTATCTGTTGTTTCCGGTTCCATTTGGCAAACGATTTTACCTTTCTAACGTCCATTCCTAGCCGGTTAACAAAACTCTGATTTTAGCGTTGAATTTTCAAACCATTCTAACCGGGGAGTGAAGTATGGGCGCGCTTTTATAAATGAAACGATATCTCCATATAGAAATCGCACATATGGCAGAGAACAACGATAAGTCGAGGATGCTTACGGTGCCACTTTGACCAATCGACACATCACATGCTACAGGAATGTCGCAACAATTTCTGCACACCGGGGACAGACGTCGTCGTTTTGTTACAACATGTCAGCATTGGCGTTGGCGACTGCACGTGTAGCAAACGTGTCGTTTGTCCTTACGGCGATATGTAACACGGTTTCTCTATTCGGAATGGCATGGCGGTTGAGTACGGAGGAGTTTTGGTCGGAAAGTTTCACTTGAAATCAGGTTCACATATTAAAAATTATATTTATGTGTTACATGGATTATAAAAAATTGTGCATTTTTAACACGTAAATTGTGATTAGGTTCACTTACTGAGTATGTTGTTTCCGCAATTGGTCAGCCCTGAATTGTGATTCAGTCTCAGTGATGTATCAGTTTCCTTCCTTGAATCTCTTATCTTTAGCATAGCTATTACTAATAAGTTATAAGATCCATATTTTAAAAACTATGATGTTATGTATGGTAAGGTACATAATAAAAAGGAGAATAAGTCTTTTTAGATTGTTAACTATGAATTCGCATATGATGACTTTGAAATTATTATTCGCTTAAAAGATGGTCATCCTCAGCGAATAAACAACTTATATCGTTTAAACATGAAGTTGCAATACCCTGTATTTGGATTATAATAAATTCAACTGCAACTTATACTAGAGACTAATTGTTTCAGTTTACAAAATGAGAAATTATAATTGACATCTCGCCGCAACGCGCGGGTTGGCTTCAACTCGTTAAAGAACAATTTTCTTAATTAAAGCGCAATCGAGACCAATCATTAATGGTTATAGTAAAAAGACCAATTAGCAATTATCTCACTAAAAACAAAAATCTCATTAATTAAAGCACAATCATGACTCTGTTTTATTGTCTTTTAATCTTCTTCATCAAAAACACATTTGATCAATGGTTAATATTGATTCCTACGGTTCCCACAATTCAAGGTGGTTCTCATTTACTCAATCACACTCTCTCTCTCTCTATATATATATATATAGGGGAAGTTTTAGATACAAAATCCCTTACCGTACATTACGTACGCAACCGTAAATCGCCCCCTTAAAAAAGCACGTTCATCAATTGCAAAATCGCATATTGTATGTGAGGGGATGAAATCGCATGGTAGCTGGCAAGTTCGCATGGATGATGGCTGATTTTGATGAAATCGCATGGATGAAACTAATTCGCACCAGATCAGGTGGTTGTGCTTGTCGCGTACCCAATGTACGATAACCCATTTTGTACGTTAACTGGCCCATATATATATATATATATATATATATATATATATATATATATATATATATATATATATATATATATATATATATATATATGTTGGATAATTGAGAATAAAATCATAATTTTAAAGGAAAATAAAGATTATTAGCCAAAAAAAGGTTTTATCACTACTAGAAAATGAGGCTAATGCAACCTTTTTAAATTGTGTTGTATTTGACTCTAATACAACTTGATTCAACATAAAGGTTGCATTAAAATACCTAATACAACCTTTTTATAAAAAGTTGTAAAATTTTATTGAAATTGCAACCTTTTTAATCAAAAGTTGCAAAGGTTACTAAAAATGCAACCTTTATTCACAAAGTTGCATTGTTGAAACTTAGATGTAGCTTTTATTTTAAAAGTTTGCATAATTTAATAACAATACAAAATATTGATAGTTTTTTATTTGTAAATAGTAAAAACTTTCATTTATTGTTTTGGTGATATTTGATATTTAAATAATTTTCTTTATAATGAAATAAATCGTGAGCATTAAACTGTGATTAAAACTATTTGTTACCAAACTGTTTTGCAACTGCAATCATTAGCAACCAGTTCTGTTATTGATTCAAATTACTAAAGAACTAGGTATCTCAACCGTACCCATTTTGGTCAATAGCCGCTCTAACTCAAACCAAAATGACCATTTTCAAAATGGTATGTCCTAACCCGAACCCATTCTAACTCATTATCCCGACCCACCTTGACCTGCTTGCTTATGTATAATGAAAATGTACATAAAAATGGTACATTGTTATTAGCTAAACATAAAAACATGCTTTATATATACTAGTCTCTAATCCAATCATCATCATATTCAATTCAAATTACTATGTTTTATAGGGTGGGAATGGATTAGTAAATGAAGGAAAAACAAAGATTTATAATTACATGGCTTTCCTCAAAAGGGACCCATCTTCGGAAAAAAAAATCTAAAATAAAAAGATGAAAAATAGGGGCAAAGAAAAACTCTATTATAATGGCTTCCACCAAAATGGATCCATCTTCCAATTTATAGTAGTTGAAAAACATCAATTCTAATTATTATTATCTATACATTAAAATGAAAGGTCGGTGCTCAATGCATGAGCCCGACTTTCATCCCCAAAGTTTAGTTTTAGCATGTTTAGTCCTTTTTCTTCTCATGAGCCCCCGGTCGTTCCTACGGCTGATAAGGATTCCGTCATCTCCGTTGTTCGGTTCGTCGTCGAGATGTCCTAGCCTAAAGCCGGTCCGCCACTTCTGCTTTCGAATCAGCGAAGACCAGTTCTGCCATGGCAACCATCTTGCTCGCAACAAAGAGGTCATGTCTTTATATCTTTTAATTGTTCTTTGTATCTGGGTTCGATTTTGTTGCATATGCTATCATCTTAGTTTCATACTGACTGTTCGATGGTTCATTTCCATACACTATGATTAAACTTGATTGAATTTTACATTTAAACTCAAGTTATGTATTTTAATCGAGTATAAACTTGGGCTGGAAATTTGGGGATTAAGTTATTACACTATGTTGTCTTTTGTTCAGGTGTTTTGAAGTGAAGCAAGAACTAAACAACCCAAAGTTGCTACCGAAGAAGCTTAAAACTGTTTGAAGATGACGATGCGTTTGAAATCGATGATGGTAATGTATTGTCACTGTCTTGGACAACAAGTTTCCTGTTTTAGAGTTTTCTTACAAGTTAATAGATAATTGTTTATAACACAAAGTTAGTTAAAATGAAGTACGCTCGTACGTTAAGACAAATTGTACGATATACTTTATATATTTATATATATTGATGTCTTGGGGTAATAAGAGACCATGACGACTTATTTTGTGTGGCATCCTTCTAAATAGTTACTCTAGTAGTCTTTTTGAGATTTAGAAACGAGGACTGTACGTTCAGAAAATGTGTAGACTGTAACTAATTTATAAGGCTTATTGCAACTAATTTACAGGTTCAAGTTGAAAAAAACTAGTTGTTGGAAATGCGCAAAAGGATTGAAGATGATCATTAAAGAAAAAAAGTCGAGCTTGAAACTATGCGAAAAGAGTTTGCCAGCCAGCGACACAACTTGGAAGCTATGATGCGGAAGGTTATGAAACAACACTTAGTTGGAGATTGAGATGAGTAGAATGTTTTCACTTTTTTATTATTGTAATTGACTGTAAAGTTATTTAAGTTTCGACAAACATGTTGAAGTACATACTTTGATTATCAATGATATCTTTGTTACTATTGTTTTCGTGTAATTACTCTTGAATTTATATCAATTAATAGCAATTGAACTTACGTTGTAAGGCTGGATTTGTGTGAAAAAAAGAAATGTTGCTTTTGCTATATAAAAAAGGTTGCATTATTTCTATTAAAAAATAATATTCGTTGCATTAAGCCCAGAAAAAGGTTGCATTTTTGTAGAAGAAGTTGCATTTGAGTACAGAAAATGTTGCATTTTTTAACTAAACCACAAAAAAAAAAGTTGCATTAGAATGTAAAAAATATTGCATACTAAAAAGGTTGCATTTTACTAGTAAATGCAACACTATAACAAAAGGTTGCATTTGGTCTTTAAAAGGTTGCATTAACTGCTTCTAATGCAACCCTGAATAAAAGGTTTCATTAGGCCTAATGCAACATTTTATCGGGATTGCATTAGGTTTATTTTCTTGTAGTATTCTTCCAATTATGTTTGGTAGGTTTAGTTGAAAAATATTAGTGTGTCATGTTTGACTCAACACCCAATATGTATACATTATTTTTGCAAATAATAATAACTAGAAAAAATGATCGCGCTACACAGTGGAGTTTTGCTCGGTAATGGTTTGGTTTGGTATGCCACTAACACTCAATATAGCAATTAAAAGAAATATGCTTAAGAGGATATCCATACATGTTTCAAATTGATCGAAAACCAGAGAACAAATTTACATGGGATGGTATCGTTGTGGTGCGTTTATCAAATCCGAAAACCATAAAAATGAATGCAAGTACTGGTATAAATGTTTTCTCATGTGTATGTTTATCAAAGATTATCCATGATAAACTGGAAACCACAAAAATGAGAATGAAAGGATATAGATATTATGCTTGAAAGGTTGAAGATTTCGCTTATGTATGGTAGCGGCACGTGATCCATTTTCACAAAAAAAATTATATCAGAAATTTGAAAAAAGTTAAAAATAAACATTTACAATTTAAAAAGAAAATCAACAAACATAAGTTATTAAAAAAAACATTCTTGTGTGGATCTCAATGTTAAATATGAGATGTCTCGTACAAAATTAAATGTCCATAAGAAACTATTAATATAAAGCTTATACTCACTAGTAACTATGTCGATAATAATATTAGTCTTCATTAAACTTTGATAATATATCTGAAAGATTAGATAATTTCTTTATTCTATGAGAGTAAAATAATGTTAAAATATCATATTTGATTAAGGAATTACTGTTAAATTAAATATTTTAGAAGTGTGTAAATAAAAAGTTTAAATCTGTTTTGCTTTATACATATTTGATTGAAATATTTGTAGCTGAACTATTAAATTGTACTAAGTAAGATATAAAATATATAAAGATAATTATATTAGATTAGATTAAAAGTAAAATATGTAAAATGTTGGTGAAGACATGGGGCTGATTAGGGGGTCATGTCTCTTGTTTCAAACACCAAATAATAATTTCATCTTTGACATCAACCTAAATCCTAAGTGGAAAAATAAGAAAGAAAAAGAAAAAATAAGGTAAAAATGCATCAAATCCCAAGCATGAGGTGGACCAATCTGTAGCATTTACTCTTAATCAAACTTGCAAATGTTGTCGTGGTAAGATTGACGTAAAGAGAAATGTATGTGTTTAGATAAGTGTATGAGGTTATGGTAACATAGTTTTAAAACATCGAAACATAGATTAGAAAAATACGTTGCGATTGTATATTTGAAAATCACGAAAAAGTTATGTCACTGTAGAAATGAGCATAACAAACACAAAAGCGTATTTTAAAAAAGGTCATTTACATATATCCCATGTTAAGTTCGTTTATTACATATTTACTCAGTCCTTAAAATTAATTACATATTTCTTCTTCCTAAACTACATATATTACATATTTACCCATTTCATTAAAATTACTCCATTAAATTACTGTTTTACCCTTAATGAACTTATAATTAAATTGTAAAATTAATATTAGTCGTTTTTGTTAATAAATAATTGTATATTAATTTAAATTGTGGTATAGATTAATGGCTTCTTATTTTATTTTTCTTGAAGTCATATCATAACCACATAACTAGCAGACACCCTAAATGTCATACCCCAACCGATGATGAAAACATCAGGGCGGGATGAAAACAAGATTGCAAGAGACTTCATAACACTATTTATGACAATATTTAATAATTCAAAATTTCATTCTCATTAATACTCAAAGAACAAGTACATAGTTTGGAAATGGAAACACAACAAGTTTCGAATAACAAAACAACACGAAATGAACTACATGAATTTAAATCTAGATGTGTATCTAATCCACCCTAAATAACATTCTTTAACGGCATCAACTAGTTTTCATACATAGCATAATAGTGAAAAAGAGTTTGTCTCATATCCAACATGGTAACCTTGCATAAATTTGTCATTATCACACTAACATGTGTTCAATATATGTCAATCCAAATCCAAAGTTTAACGCAATCGTGATTACCCAACATCGTCGAAACGAAAGGGTGTAAAATAGTTTACTTAACAATACCACAAGAATACGGGCGGCGCTTTAATCCTATAGCGCTATATTTGTTAAGGGATGCTAGCAAAGTTAATGAGCATATGTACACAAGTTTAACATAGCATGCGATAACAAGAATATAAACAAGTATCATGTTATTAACGGATAGAGTAAGTGTGTAAACAAGTTTAATTGTGATTTGTGATTTGTAATAGTGTACTTGTTGCACCCAAAGTTTATAAATGGAAAATGGGATCGAGTATACTCACGGTTTTGCAAAGCTTTCCTTTGTTATTCCGTGAAGAGTTTGAGAGTTTATGGATGGAACATTGAGACTACCCTATATGGGGTAAACGAAGGTATGTGAGTATTTGGAATGGTGACGGAAGATTCAGACTTAGAATGTAAAGTGCAAAAGTATGTATATGAAAAAGTAATCATCTAGTCTTAATACACTCGTTTTTGACACTATGACAACCCGTAGGGGTGAAACGTGGTTTCATGGGTTAGATACCTATTAGAATCGTAACGGCGTGTTTAAGGCTTAGATGATATAACCTATTGTCTCAACAAGTAACCATAATGATTATTATCAAGGGTTCAGTTATGTAATAGGTTATATGTACATATATAATATAATACACATAAGTCTAACATATATATCATGAATGTCATATAAGTCAAGCATGGAGGTAGGATGATGAACATCCATTTATCCTCATTGTATGATTCTCCAATACACAAATTGTCACAAGGACAATTCGGATGGTCATGAATGAAATAAAGAAAGTACAAGTGGTCACTATACCAAGTAGCCAAGTAATCTTCAACCCGGGTGAGCCAACATCGACATAGAAAGAATTAACTAAGTGTCGAGGGCTAGACGGGGTCGTGTCACTTTTAGGCTAGCAAACTACTTGGGATAGAGATGAGAAAACATCAAGTGAGGGGATGGATTAAAGGTAGGATAGCCAAGGCTTCCAAGGAATCACACTCTTCCATTACAAGTCCTGTTTCAAGAACAAGCTTGGTGGATACAATACTTATGGGTACAAACCATTATAAAACAGAAAGTTTGGAAGGATTAAACACCTCCTAGATGGATGGAAAAACCTTGTTTAAGCTTACTAATCATAGACTTGATTTAGGAGCATAGGAACATAGGTTTGTTTGAAGAAAACCATTAGTTTAAGAAAGTTTTATTACAAAACAGAAAGTTCTTACACTTTTAACCTCAAATATGGTGATATTACATCTTGATTTTCCATGGAAAACCTAGGAAACATCCTTAGAGGTGTTCCAAGTGTTAAGAAGCAAGAAACAAGTAGAAAGGTGAAGTATAAGTGAGCTAGAACTCACTTGGAAAGTCTTAAACTTTCTGATATGTTACTGATTTGCAACTGAGTCTAGTGAGCTTTGAGAGAGAGATTAGAGTGCTTGCAAAGTGGAGGAAGTGTGGGAATGAGGTGGGTTTTATAGGAGTGGATTAGGGTTGAGTTAGGTTGTGTTTAATGCAAGAAACACACTAAACAACCACAAAATTGCACAATCCATGACCAGCTAGCAACATTCTGCGGATTCGGGCTTCTGGCGGGGACTGAGAGGAAAAGGGGGACCCGGTCGCGGCCGGCAAGAGGATTGGGTCCCAAAACTTTGTTTATTTTTGACACATTTAGCCCCTAAAGTTTGTATGGGGTTACGTTTTGAGGTGTTTTTCGCATAAAAAAAGCATAGTATAAGGGTTATTATGTAATTTAACCATAAGATCAAGTATAAACATGTATGATTAAGCATATGATTCGCAAATAAGTATCGTGTATGTTCAAATGATGTACAATTGATGTATGTCACGTATTTGTAAGTTTATTGTATGTTTTCAAGAATTATAAACAAAGTATCACATGTATAATGAATTCGAACGTATGAACATGTGTGAATATGTAAAATATAAATTGTAAGAAAAAATAAATTTCATTTATGATCCAAGTCTCGGATGATACAACGGAATTACGATTACAAGGAATACAAGGTTCCCAAAAATAGAAATACAAGACATGCGTTCTAATTAAGGAAAGTGCGAAAAATTAGGGCGTTACACTCTTTTCTCTTTAAAACCGGCACACCCCAAACGGAAAACCTACCGGGGAAAAGAACATACGCAGAGAAGGGCGGTGATTGGTGGTGCAAAGCAATGACGACGACAATTCTTTTCAGGTGGGTTTTCACCTCTGGCAGACAAGGGCGGCGACTGGTGGTTGAAACCAGCGGTGGCGTGTACGAAAACGGGCTGTGAATCCCACTTTCTAGTTCACGGTGGCGAGCGGTGGTGTGCGGTGGCTTCTTACACAGGGTGGCAACGATGGCTTGCGGATTTGCAGTGGTCTTTGATTTGAAGTGAGTGTTATAGATGAAGACTAAACTATACTTAATTAGGTTAATATTCCTTGTTTATCTTATTTAAATTCCATGTCTTAAGTAAAACGACCTAAGGGAGCTCGAGCTTGAACTCGCTTAAATTAACAGAGCTAAGCAAACTCGGGCTCAACTCATTTATTCTCCTGCGATAGAATGATGATGAATCTCTAATCCTGTTTGGTCGGGCAGAGTCAATCTGTTTAAGATTTCTACAAAAGTCAAGGCCAATGCTGTTGGAAGCTCTTAACCTCGATGATTTTGAGGTCAAAACATCAGCAGTGGCATAGATTATTAGCACCTTTTCTCTATACTTAATATTATTTGCATGCATATAATTGAGCATGCACACCAAATTTTGGATAATAGAATAAAAAAAATTACTTGATTTTTTTCTTGAATAACCAAACATGAGGAATCATAGTTAGCTGTCTGTCAAGTTATGGCAGCTTTGAATGTTTGTTGTACGTTGTAACATTAAACATGAAAACTTACCCTTGAGTCAAGACTCACCCGTTAAAGTATAAAAGGTTCCCCACGCGTTAAGACGGGATGCTGACTAAAAAAATCTTTAATATCTATAAATTTTAAGTTTAAGCAAAAAAAATATTTTCAATTTGCTCTACTCCTAGCCTACACCACCGTATTGAATCCTTTGTATATAGAAGTGGTTTTTTAGGTTTTATTAATAAGCCATTAAAGATGTCACATTTCATCAACAAAGAATATTTTTATTAAGATTAAAAAAGTAAGGTAAAACTGGTAACTTTCTTTTTAAGTTTTCTAGTTTAAATAATTATGTATACAACGTCATTATTAATTTTTATAGAAGGTATTAGTGTCTCGTTATCATACAAAGAATATATTTATAGCAATGCTACACAACAATAACTTAGAAAAAAATATCATACAAAGAATATATTTATAGCAATGCTACACAACAATAACTTAGAAAAAAAAACCCAACAACATATTACTAACAACTATATTTTTCTTTAATATCATAAATTCTCTAAATAATTTAAACATTCATCCATTTAGTAACTTCCTATTATTAATGTTATAAAAATAATACAAGATAAATCATTATCAATCACATCCTAAAAGATAAGTAATATGGGTGATATTTTCAACGTAAAGAAACATGTGTTCTGAACACAATGAGGGCGTTCATGCAACGAATCTAACATAAGTAGTGATTACGTGTCTATAAATCAATTGCAAATCAAGGTGTCGCTATAATAAAATGTACATAGTTGACAGAATTTTGCTAAATTCACATGCTAATAATAAGACGCATATTAAGGGTATGTTTGACATTGAACTTTTAGGAGCTTCTACCTTTAAGCTTTTAAGAAAAAAACTCATACTCAATAAAAAGCTTTGTTGAAGGAGCTTGAAACTTTTAGGTTAGGAGCTTGAAGGTTTTGGTTGAACGCTCCTACTAGTAGCGTTTAGAAGGGGCTACAAGCTTTTAGGGAAAAAATGACTATTTTTATCACACCCCGACCCGTAGCGGAATAAAAGTTGGGGCATATTGGGTTATCACCAAAGCTCATGATATTTACTAAGATGTTTCGTATTTATTAAACTCAAATTACAACTTAAATATCCAAAACAAAATTCATACAATTACAAGAAAATGAAACTACATAATTCCAAAGCTTAAACTTGTTTATTCTTCTAGGCCTTCCTATGTGTTTCTTGTCTCAGCTGGATCACCTGTATCATGTGTAAAACAGGGGAGATTTTTTGGTCAACAAAAGTTGGCGAGTGAACCTTGATAAAACATGGTTACTAATTTCTTGTTTTATTTAATAAGGAAAATTTGTGCAATAATCACATGTGAGCAAACATATATAGATAAACAATCACAAACCATTTTGGATGAGTATATGATATGAATGACGATGTATGTGGGATCAAGGCTCAATCAAACGGAGCCGATCTAATGAGACACCTGATGCTCAACCCGTATCCCACGGGGAACTGATGGGCCTAATGAAATGCGTGCACTGAAAATGATAAATCCAATCTACATATAATTCACAAAACAATTGATACACATTTGATCACGGATATGATGTATGCACAAGTGTTTAAGTAAAATAAAAGAATTATACGACACATGATACACCCCAAAACATGATTAAAACCGGGAATTGGTAGAGATTCACTCACAGTGGATGCGTTTCTTGATGACGATGAATGCGCACGAATATTATGACTCAACCGACGAGGGAGAAACTAACCTAAAATAATAACGAAATGATTCGGTAAATAAATAAATTTTATTTGAGATTAATATTTTTAATTAGTGCTCTTAATGGGTTTGTTAGATTTATTTTTGTGAGTTTAAGGAAATTTTCTAACTTTAAGAATCTTATTTTTCAGTATTTTTAAATGATTTTTCAATTAAATAAATATATAAAAGAAATACAAAAAAAGTTGACTTTTTGACCGTTGACCGTTGACCGGGTCTGACCGGTCAGACTGTGTTTTCTATGCGCTGAGTGAGGTTCGAACTCGGGACCTCTCGTATACGTGCACGCAGCTCTACCAACTGAGCTACGTGTCTAACCCGAAATATTCTCTGTTTTAATTATATATATATCATAATTAACTTTAACCTTATTTAGTTTATATCAAAAATGATTTTTAATATGGCCGAACCAGCTTCAGAGGCCCGGAGTCGAACTCGGGACGTTCGGTTCGAGTGCGCACAGCCCAACCAGTTGGGCTGTGTGTCTAATCTGCTTAACTGCTGAATTATATTCCTCTTATAAACATTCTGTGACTTGATCTGATTAAGTTCTAAAAATGTTGGTTTTATTTCTGAAAGTCGGTAACATGTGCGATTCGAACTCGGGACGTGCGTGTTATATTTGTACACAGTCCACCGCTGGACTGTGTGTCTAACCCGGTTAAATACATGATTTAGATTACATTAATATACCACTCAACTTCGTCTTCTTCATTAAGAAGAACTCAGAACAATGAAACCGACTGTTTGTTTAATTGACCAACAACACTTATAATTGATTGAATTGGAATAGAAAAAGAAGATTAAGGAGTAAGGTGTACCAACACAGAGTGTTTTCTTCAGATTTTCCGGCAAGATTTCGTCGGCTCTGATTTGCGGATTCCGGCTGAGTGAACTGTTTGACAGTTTCGATTATTGGTTTGAACAATTAAAGTATAAATCAAGAGATAGCAGTGAGGTTTAGACAATTATACCGTCTGAAGACAACTGTGGTTTTATGTTCAGTGATTCCGGCGATATTCCGGCGAGTGCAGAGGAACTCCGGCGACGTGCTCTGGAAGGATTAAAGCTTCGAAAGAGTGTGCGGTTCTGAGCGAAAGGGTTACCAGATGATTGAGTGGGTATTTATAAGGAAGATCATCTTATTTGAGTTTGAATTAAGGTCCAAGTTCGCGGTCACTGATTTCCGTCGGTTTTTGACTGAAATTGATTGCCTGCAACGGTTATAACCGACGTCGAAATCAATTCGTGCGTTTCAGTCAAAGGAAATATAGCCAAAATCGCGGAGTGCCGGTTTTTCCGGTGATGGCGAGTTCTGGGCGCGCTGATTACTGGTTTGACTTTCGGTTTTATTATAAATGTTATTTGTTTTAGTGTTTATCACAAAAGCAGTGCATGGCGGAGTGGTGTGTTGCGTGTTTGTCTTTGTGGGTGACCCGTGTAACATTTGTCAAAAACGGGTTTCCAAAACCCACTCCGTTTTGTAATCGAATATCAAGTTATAAATGTCACGTTGTATATTTATGATTATTCTGATTTATAATGATACATAATTAATAAACAAACTAAACTGTAAAAATTATATTGATAAAAAGTGAAAACAAAATGAATAAAAAAGAAATGTTGCTGCCGGGACTCGAACCCGGGTCAGCTGGTTTATAACTTCAAAGTCTTAACACACACACACATCACCACTCCGCCACTTGTTGTTTTCTGTTATCTCTAGGAAACAAATAACATTTATACACAAACTCGGTTAAACCGGTTGCGCCAACTGAGAAACGGAAATCGGCAATTCAATCGTCAAATCGTTTGATTACTCGCACATTCAGGTTATAACCGATGCACCGACGTTTTCTCATCAATTCAGATTGAATGAACATCAATTGTCATCATCATCGGTTTTTATAACCGAGAATAATCAAAAGTCCAATTTACTTCAATCAAAACCCTTCTCGCGACTCAGAGACATCAGACAAACATTCCATTTCACTTTCGTCACACTTTCAGTCCATCAGAACGCTTAAAACAACTCGCCGGAAAATTCTGTAAGGTTCGCCGGAAAACCGTATATGTCCTCAAGTCGGTAAGTTCTTCAATACCATCGTAGTCTATCAGTTGTTAAGCTGTTTCTAACTCAAATCTTCCACTTGAGATCGAATTCAGGCACCATTATCAGATAATTCCAGTTCGCCAGAGAATTTCTGGAAATCTTTAATCCTGTCTGTGAAACGGTAAGGACCTTCAATCGCACTATTAACGTTTGTTTATCACTTCAATTCCACGATTGACTAATCAAAAGGGTTAATTGTTTGGTTCAGTTGAGGTACACAAAAACAGAGCCGACGCATTGCCGGAAACTCTGTGATAAATCATTCCTACGGTATGTTACTTCTAACACCGTCTCTGCCATTTCATTTTAGCCTTAAGAATGATTGTTAATCGTAAAAACAAGAAAACGGATTAGAAATTCTGTCGACTGTAATTTGAATGAAGAAGACGAAGTTAGTTAAGTTATAAGTTTATTTAAAATCAGTAATATGAACGGGTTAGACACACAGTCCAGCGGTGGACTGTGTGCAAAACATAGTCGCATGTCACGAGTTCGATCCCTGATACATGCACTCCTTATGTAATAAAATGCCTTTTTGTTTAAAACTAAACCGGGTTAACTCCGTTAGTTGTTAAGTATAATAAAAACCGAGATATTAACCAGGTTAGACACACAGTCCAGCGGTGGACTGTGTGCAACACTAAGTCGCACGTCACGCGTTCGAGACTTGTTACTGGCACCGGTTTGTTGAATTAAAATGTTTTTGAAATTAAAAGAATTTTGGTTAAATCGAATTAGTATATAAATATAATTAAAAACAAGATTATTTCGTGTTAGACACGTAGCTCAGTTGGTAGAGCTGCGTGCACGCGTACGGGAGGTCTCGGGTTCGAGCCTCACTCAGCGCATACATACACACATACGAACCGGTCAACAGGTCAACGGTCAACGCAAAATAAACAAATTTTTTTTATATTTTTATTTATTTAATTTAATTTAAAAATCAATTAAAAATACTTAAAAATAACATTTTTAAAGATAGAAAATAGCCTTAAACTCACAAAAATATATCTAAAAATTCCATTAAAATCCTTAATAAAATCCACTCATTTATTATATTTTTTCGCCATTATTTAGGTTAGAAATTCTCGTTGTTCATCTCTCCCGACTCGTGCGCATCTTATCATCTCCATTCAAACGCACCCAATGTGAGTGAATCTTTACAAATTCCCCGTTTAATCACGTTTTGGGGTGTATCATGTGTCTTGTTATATATATTATATTTAAATCATTGTGCATACATCATATCATGAACATGTGTATTCAGTTTGTTTCAACTGTTGTGTAGTTATTGTTAGATGCAATTTATTATTTTCAGTACATGCAATTTCATAGGCCGCCGCTCCCCATTATATTATGAGCGTTGAGCATGTTCCCCATTTCATTATGAGCGTGAACCTGGCGTGCCCACATACGATCGGCTCCGTTTGATTGAGCCTTGATCGCACAGACATTTTTCATTTTCAGTACATGCAATACGATCGGCTCCGTTTGATTGAGCCTTGATCCCACAGACATTTTTCATTTTCAGTACATGCAATACGATCGGCTCCGTTTGATTGAGCCTTGATCGCACAGTTCATTTATGTTATTTATCGTATGTTGTTGGTATGTTAATGTATGCTATCATATGTTATTGTATGTTATAAGTTGTGATTGCTATTTGCCACTGCTTGATTATTTACATTTGCTCATTTATGATTATGCACAATTTTTCATTGATAAACTAACGAGTAAATCAATAATAAATGTTTATCTAACAAGGTTCACTCGCCAACTTATGTTGACCCAAAAACCCCCATTTTTACACATGATACAGGTGAACCAGCAGCAGCCAGAAACACATAGGATTGGACTAGAAGAATAAAATGACTTAGAGTTTGGGATTGTTATGTTTGGTTTATTTTCTTTGTATTGTATGGACATGTTTGGATATTTGGAAATGTAACTTTGACTTTAATAAATATGAAACATATTAGTAAATATCATGAGCTTTGGTGATAACCCAATTATGCCCCGACTCTTATTCCGCTGCGGGTCGGGGTGTGACAACCCGGGTTCGAAACCCGGCTGCCCTATTTTATTTTTTTTATTTACTTATTTTTATTATTTATTAATTATGGTTTAAAATTCTAAAAACGTTTATTAGTTATGTATTGTTTAAAATTAATATGAACCATAAATACGCAACGAAACTTATAACTGAGTATTTGATTGATAAACGAAGCGGGTTTTGAAACCCGTTTTTCGACGAATGTTACAGTATCCCCTACTTTTAGAAAACTCGTCCCCAAATTTAAGTAGTAGTGGTAACTGGAAAAAGATGCGGGTATTTTTTGTTCATTGAGTCTTCACGTTCCCAAGTAAACTCTGGTCCTCGTTTTGACTCCCAACGTACCCTGACAATTGGAATACGACTTCGCCTTAAACGCTTCTCTCCGAAATCCATGATTTCTACTGGTCTTTCACCGAAGTGCATCGATTCATCGACTTGAATGTCTTCTAGAGGAATATGGAGGTTTTCATCGGCGAGGCACTTTTTAAAGTTTTATACACGAAATGTGGGATGAATTCTGTTGAGCTCTTCTGGTAGGTCAAGCTTGTATGCTACAGGACCTACTCTTTCGAGTATCTTGAAAGGTCCTACATAGCGTGGTGCTAGCTTGCCCTTCTGGCCAAAACGAACCACTCCCTTCCACGGTGATACTTTTAAAAGTACTTGATCACCAATGTCAAACTCCAAGGGCTTTAGTCGTTTGTCTGGATAACTCTTTTGACGACTTTGAGCCGCTAGAAGATTGTTTCGAATTTGAATGACCTTGTCGGTTGTTTCTTGAATTAATTCTGGACCGGTGATTTGTGATTCCCCAATTTCGTGCCAACATACTGGAGATCGGCACTTACGACCATATAAAGCTTCGAAAGGAGCCATGCCGATACTTGAATGATAGCTATTGTTGTACGAAAATTCAACTAATGGTAGATGAGCGTCCCAGTTCCCTTTGAAGTCTATGACACATGCTCGCAGCATGTGTTCAAGGGTTTGGATGGTGCGTTCAGATTGACCATCAGTTTGAGGATGAAAAGCGGTACTGAGGTCTAATCGTGTACCCAAGGCGGTTTGTACGGGTCGCCATGTTCGTGAAGTGAAACGACCATCACGGTCTGAAATGATGCTTAATGGTACACCATGACGGCTTACGATCTCGCTGATGTAGATACGAGCTAACTTCTCGTTCTTGAAGTCCTCGCGAATCGGAATGAAGTGAGATGACTTTGTAAGACGATCGATTATTACCCATATGGTGTCATACCCACTGGAGGTGCGAGGTAACCCGGTAATGAAATCCATGGTTATGTTTTCCCACTTCCATACAGGTATTTCGGGTTGGACTAGAAGTCCTGAAGGTCTTTGATGTTCAGCTTTTACTTTGGAAC
Organism: Scalesia atractyloides; assembly: GCA_947069175.1. Classification (NCBI taxonomy): domain Eukaryota; kingdom Viridiplantae; phylum Streptophyta; class Magnoliopsida; order Asterales; family Asteraceae; genus Scalesia; species Scalesia atractyloides. Next base: position 94,949,945 of record CAMTDV010000005.1, on the reverse strand, counting down.
AGGTAAGGCACTTGGAAACAAAAACAGCGATATCCTTTTTCATGCCAGGCCACCAGTAGGTGTATCGTAGGTCTTGATACATCTTGTCGGCTCCTGGGTGTACAGAGTGTCGTGTTTTGTGCGCCTCATTCATGAGGAAATCACGAAGGTTATCGCGATCAGGAATCCATATGCGATTTAAATAGTATAGAATACCGTCGGATTTGGTTTCGATTTTTAGTTCAGGTCCACACGACAGCTCATCGCGTACGTCATTTTCTGTTACAGAAACATGTTGAGCTGCTCGGATTCGATCTTTGATGTCGGTTATGATTTGCAAACATAGAAGACGAATGGAGTTCGCATAACCTTTTCGACTGAGCGCATCAGCCACCACGTTTGCCTTGCCAGGATGATACCGCATTTCACAGTCGTAGTCATTGAGAAGTTCGACCCATCTTCGTTGCCTCATATTCAACTCCTTTTGGTTGAAGATATGTTGGAGACTTTTGTGGTTAGTGTATATTTCACACTTGGTACCGTAGAGGTAATGTCTCCATATCTTGAGAGCGAACACAACGGCTCCAAGTTCCAGGTCGTGGGTGGTGTAATTCTTCTCATGAACCTTGAGTTGCCTAGAAGCATAGGCTATCACTTTTCCTCTTTGCATCAATACACAGCCTAGTCCTTGCCCTGACGCGTCGCAATAAACTACGAAGTCATCACAACCCTCAGGGAGTGTGAGGATAGGTGCGTCACAAAGTTTTTGCTTTAAAGTTTGGAAGGCCTCTTCTTGCTTAGGTCCCCATATGAAGGGTTTTCCTTTATGAGTCAAGGCCGTGAGGGGTACAGCAATACGGGAAAAATTGGCGATGAAGCGTCGATAGTAACCAGCAAAACCAAGAAATGACCTAACTTCGGTAGGAGTACGTGGCGCTTGCCATTCCTGCACTGCCTTGATTTTTGAAGGATCAACATGAATTCCCTTGTCGTTGACGACATGTCTAAGGAATTGTACTTCTCCTAACCAGAATTCGCATTTTGAGAACTTAGCGTAAAGCTTTTCAGTCCTTAAGAGTGTAAGGATGAGTCGTAGGTGTCGCTCATGATCGGATTTAGACTTGGAGTAGATAAGAATATCGTCGATGAAGACTATGACGAAACGGTCGAGGTAGGGTTTGCATACCCTATTCATTAGATCCATGAAGACAGCGGGGGCGTTGGTTAAACCGAATGGCATGACATGAATTCGTAATGACCATAACGAGTCCGGAAGGCGGTTTTTTGGGATATCTTCTTCGTGCACCCTGAGCTGATGATAACTAGAACGAAGGTCGATTTTTGAGAAGCAGGTGGCGCCTTGAAGTTGGTCTAGGAGGTCATCAATGCGAGGTAGTGGATAACGATTTTTAACCGTTAACTTGTTGAGTTCTCTATAATCAATGCACATGCGAAACGTTCCATCTTTCTTCTTCACAAAAAGAACAGGTGCACCCCAAGGCGATGAGCTAGGACGTATGAATCCTTTGTCAGTCAGCTCTTGCAGTTGACTGGGCAGCTCTTGCATTTCGGATGGGGCTAACCTATAAGGAGATTTTGCGACTGGTGTAGCGCCAGGTACAAGATCGATGCGAAATTCGACTTCTCTCACATGAGGAAGTCCTGAAATGTCGTCGGGAAAGACTTGTGGGAATTCTTTCAAAACTGGGATATCTTCGAGTTTCCTCTCCTTGTTTCCCTTTTTAACGACGTGAGTTAGGAATGCGACATAGTTCTTGCGGAGATATCTTCGGGCTTGGAGGCAGGACATTAATTTGAGTTCTTTCGAAGGGGTTTCCCCAAAAATACGTAGGGTCTGACCGTCTGCAAGAGGAATGCGAATGAACTTTTCGCGGCACACTACTTCAGCGTGATGCTGGCTGAGCCAGTCCATACCGATTATAACATCGAAACTTCCCAACTTCATAGGAATGAGGTCAACTGGAAAATCGTGATCGTTTAGAGTGAGGGTACAATTGCGTATAATAGAATTTAATGAAACGGGTTTTCCGTCAGCAACTTCCACCGTTATAGATTCCATGAGATTAACACGAGTTTGGTTGAGGATAGGTTAGAATTCTAAGGACACAAAACTCTTATCCGCGCCAGTATCGAATAACATGGATGCATAACTACCATTGATGAGAAATGTACCGTTGACCACGTTGTTGTCAGCCCTAGCTTGGTTGGCATTGATGTTTAAAGCTCTTCCTCTGGCAGGTGGAGGAGCTTGGTTAGCTTGGTTTATTGGGTTCGCTTGGGCTTGAGCATGGATGATGTTCACTAAGCTTAGACAAGTGTTTCTGAAGTGGTTTGGGTCCCCACAGTTGTAACAAGCTCGCATGGGTTGCATCATGGGGTAGTTGGGTTGGTAGTAAGGTTGAGCTATGTGTTGCGTGGGTGGTAGAAGTAAGGGTTGTTGGGCTTGACCCACTGTCTGATTTTGGGTTTGGGTTTGTGGTTGACTGCGGTTCATTCGTTGAAGAATACGGCAGGTTTGGATGGTGTGACCTGCACGGCCACAGCTTGTGCAATGTTGGCAAAGAGTTTCGGGAGGGTGATGGTATTGACAACGGTTGCATTTTGGGTGTGGGCCGGTGTATGGCTTTTTAAATGGTGCAGCTTAGGGAGCGATTTGGGTGAAGTGATAGGAGGGTTGGTTTGAGTGACAGCAAAATTCTTGTTGTTTCGTTTCCTCTTACCAGCAAACTTTGAGGAGGAGACTGGGTGGTTTGGAGTTGGGGTCTCAATGGGTGTTTTCTTCTTCTCCTCTTTGAATTTGCCGTTTCGGATGCGATTCTCAGTGAGTTCTGTAGCTAATTCCATTGCGGCTTCAAGTGTTGCAGGCGAAGTGCTTAAAACCGAATCTTGGATTTCCGAGGGGAGGCCTCGAATGTAGTGTTCGACTAAGCGGTACAAGGGGGTGAACAAATTAGGGATCATTTGGTTCAGCTCGAGAAATCGCTTATTATAGGAGGTGTGATCTCCTTCCTTTTGTTTCAGCGCGTGGAATTCATCTTCCAACTTTTTGATTACGCTTCTTGGACAGAAGCGTCTTGTCTGAGTTCCCTTAACTCTTCCCATGGTAAGGCCATGGCATCTTCAACTCCTCGCTTACCCTTTTCTGTGTTCCACCAGGTAAGGGCAACCCCAAATAGTCTTCCAGTTGCATAACGTACCTTGCGATCCTCGGGACAATCGCAATTGAGGAAAGTGTTTTCCATTTCTTTAAACCAGTGAAGGAGGGCGGTAACACCTTCGGTCCCTTCGTATTTTGGGGGATCGCAAGATTTGAAGTGTTTGTAGGAGCACTTTTTGGAAGGAGGGTTGGCGACGCTCTGGTCTTCTTGATTGGGAGGGTTGATGGGATTTGCGGTGAGAGCTTGTTGAACTTGAATCACGATGTCAGGAAGCACTGCGGTCATTTGTTTAGCAATTTATGTGGCCAAGCGTTCATTTGATCTTCCTGACTTTCTACCTCCACTTAGTTGCCTAGCCGACATCTACAGGAACATATATAGGAAGATTGTGAGTTTAAGAATTTTCTAGGTGTCATATGTCGTAAAAAGAATGAAAAATAACATAACTGACAATAATTCAACTACATCCATAGGATGTCTTGGGTTTGCTCATGTTTGGGCCTCCAATGTCCCCCATACCATCGCCTGTGTAGTCATGTGGGCCCCCATGACTATTGGGCTTGGTAGGATTCACATTGGTGTTGGCGGATTAACACTCGCACCACCCGAATGAAAATCGTAAAATATGATTGCGAGATGTATGGTAGGAGGGCGTCCAGGTGTAGACACAATGACAACTCAAAGTGGGGTAGCTCACACGACGTTTGGTATAGCATGCTTTGGCCTAATAGGTCGTTCGTACTCTCATCGTTAGTCCCCAGGTAGGCAAACTGGTCCTTTATTTTGGATTTATATGAATGCTAAGCCTAGACAGGACGTTCCGACTACTGGTACTCGTACCCTTCCAGTTACTACATGCCCGTCATGAGAACTCATTTTGATGTGATTTGAAAAATACAAAAATCATTGCAAAAATCATGGTAATCGTGAGGTGTGTGCTCTCATGGATATGATATGTTATGAGGATATGATTCATGATGAGCATTGTATAATAACATGTATTTATGAGCGTGTTTGCATAACAGTGAGTGTGAAAATAAACATGAAACATATAAATATCATGAATTTTGCAAGTAACGCATAAACAATTAAAATTTAATCAACTATAGTATAGGCTCTAAGGGTCTAATAACCTATCCTATATCCCTATAGTCACAAGCTCTGATACCAATCTGTCACACCCCGACCCGCAGCGGAATAAAAGTCGGGGCATAATTGGGTTATCACCAAAGCTCATGATATTTACTAAGATGTTTCATATTTATTAAACTCAAATTACAACTTAAATATCCAAAACAAAATTCATACAATTACAAGAAAATGAAACTACATAATTATTCCAAAGCTTAAACTTGTTTATTCTTCTAGGCCTTCCTATGTGTTTCTTGTCTCAGCTGGATCACCTGTATCATGTGTAAAACGGGGGAGATTTTTGGGTCAACAAAAGTTGGCGAGTGAACCTTGATAAAACATGGTTACTAATTTCTTGTTTTATTTAATAAGGAAAATTTGTGTAATAATCACATGTGAGCAAACATATATAGATAAACAATCACAAACCATTTTGGATGAGTATATGACATGAATTATGATGTATGTGAGATCAAGGCTCAATCAAACGGAGCCGATCTAAGAGGCACCTGATGCTCAACCCGTATCTCACGGGGAACTGATGGGCCTAATGAAATGCGTGCACTGAAAATGATAAATCCAATCTACATATAATTCACACAACAATTGATACACATTTGATCACGGATATGATGTATGCACAAGTGTTTAAGTAAAATAGAAGAATTATACGACACATGATACACCCCAAAACATGATTAAAACGGGGAATTGGTAGAGATTCACTCACAGTGGATGCGTTTCTTGATGACGATGAATGCGCACGAATATTATGACTCAACCGACGAGGGAGAAACTAACCTAAAATAATAACGAAATGATTCGGTAAATAAATAAATTTTATTTGAGATTAATATTTTTAATTAGTGCTCTTAATGGGTTTGTTAGATTTATTTTTGTGAGTTTAAGGAAATTTTCTAACTTTAAGAATCTTATTTTTCAGTATTTTTAAATGATTTTTCAATTAAATAAATAAATAAAAGAAATACAAAAAAAGTTGACTTTTTGACCGTTGACCGTTGACCGGGTCTGACCTGTCAGACTGTGTTTTCTATACGCTGAGTGAGGTTCGAACTCGGGAACTCTCGTATACGTGCACGCAGCTCTACCAACTGAGCTACGTGTCTAACCCGAAATATTCTCTGTTTTAATTATATATATATACTAATTAACTTTAACCTTATTTAGTTTATATCAAAAATGATTTTTAATATGGCCGAACCGGCTTCAGAGGCCCGGAGTCGAACTCGGGACGTTCGGTTCGAGTGCGCACCGCCCAACTCTGCTTAACTGCTGAATTATATTCCTCTTATAAACATTCTGTGACTTGATCTGATTAAGTTCTAAAAATGTTGGTTTTATTTCTGAAAGTCGTTAACATGTGCGATTCGAACTCGGGACGTGCGTGTTATATTTGCACACAGTCCACCGCTGGACAGTGTGTCTAACCCGGTTAAATACATGATTTTTATTACATTAATATACCACTCAACTTCGTCTTCTTCATTAAGAAGAACTCAGAACAATGAAACCGACTGTTTGTTTAATTGACCAACAACACTTATAATTGATTGAATTGGAATAGAAAAAGAAGATTAAGGAGTAAGGTGTACCAACACAGAGTGTTCTCTTCAGATTTTCCGGCAAGATTTCGTCGGCTCTGATTTGCGGATTCCGGCTGAGTGAACTGTTTAACAGTTTCGATTATTGGTTTGAACAATTAAAGTATAAATCAAGAGATAGCAGGGAGGTTTAGACAATTATATCGTCTGAAGACAACTGTGGTTTTATGTTCAGTGATTCCGGTGATATTCCGGCGAGTGCAGAGGAACTCCGGCGACGTGCTCTGGAAGGATTAAAGCTTCGAAAGAGTGTGCGGTTCTGAGCGAAAGGGTTACCAGATGATTGAGTGGGTATTTATAAGGAAGATCATCTGATTTGAGTTTGAATTAAGGTCCAAGTTCGCGGTCACCGATTTCCGTCGGTTTTTGACTGAAATTGATTGCCGGCAACGGTTATAACCGACGTCGAAATCAATTTGTGCGTTTCAGTCAAAGGAAATATAGCCAAAATCGTGAAGTGCCGGTTTTTCCGGTGATGGCGAATTCTGGGTGCGCTGATTACTGGTTTGACTTTCGGTTTTATTATAAATGTTATTTGTTTTAGTGTTTATCACAAAAGTAGTGCATGGCGGAGTGGTGTGTTGCGTGTTTGTCTTTGTCTTTGTGGGTGACCCGTGTAACATTTGTCAAAAACGAGTTTCCAAAACCCGCTCCGTTTTGTAATCGAATATCAAGTTATAAATGTCACGTTGTATATTTATGATTATTCTGACCAACTAGCAACATTCTGCGGATTCGGGCTTCTGGCGGGGAGTGAGGGGAAAAGGGGGACCCGGTCGCGGCCGGCAAGAGGATTGGGTCCCAAAACTTTGTTTATTTTTGACACATTTAGCCCCTAAAGTTTGTATGGGGTTACAAAAAGCATAGTATAAGGGTTATTATGTAATTTAACCATAAGATCAAGTATAAACATGTATGATTAAGCATATGATTCGCAAATAAGTATCGTGTATGTTCAAATGATGTACAATTCATGTATGTCACGTATTTGCAAGTTTATTGTATGTTTTCAAGAATTATAAACAAAGTATCACATGTATAATGAATTCGAACGTATGAACATGTGTGAATATGTAAAATATAAATTGTAAGAAAAAATAAATTTCATTTATGATCCAAGTCTCGGATGATACAACGGAATTACGATTACAAGGAATACAAGGTTCCCAAAAATAGAAATACAAGACATGCGTTCTAATTAAGGAAAGTGCGAAAAAGTAGGGCGTTACACTCTTTTCTCTTTAAAACCGGCACACCCCAAACGGAAAACCTACCGGGGAAAAGAACATACGCAGAAAAGGGCGGTGATTGGTGGTGCAAAGCAATGACGACGACAATTCTTTTCAGGTGGGTTTTCACCTCTGGCAGACAAGGGCGGCGACTGGTGGTTGAAACCAGCGGTGGCGTGTACGAAAACGGGCTGTGAATCCCACTTTCTAGTTCACGGTGGCGAGCGGTGGTGTGCGGTGGCTTCTTACACAGGGTGGCAACGATGGCTTGCGGATTTGCAGTGGTCTTTGATTTGAAGTGAGTGTTATAGATGAAGACTAAACTATACTTAATTAGGTTAATATTCCTTGTTTATCTTATTTAAATTCCATGTCTTAAGTAAAACGACCTAAGGGAGCTCGAGCTTGAACTCGCTTAAATTAACAGAGCTAAGCAAACTCGGGCTCAACTCATTTATTCTCCTGCGATAGAATGATGATGAATCTCTAATCCTGTTTGGTCGGGCAGAGTCAATCTGTTTAAGATTTCTACAAAAGTCAAGGCCAATGCTGTTGGAAGCTCTTAACCTCGATGATTTTGAGGTCAAAACATCAGCAGTGGCATAGATTATTAGCACCTTTTCTCTATACTTAATATTATTTGCATGCATATAATTGAGCATGCACACCAAATTTTGGATAATAGAATAAAAAAAATTACTTGATTTTTTTCTTGAATAACCAAACATGAGGAATCATAGTTAGCTGTCTGTCAAGTTATGGCAGCTTTGAATGTTTGTTGTACGTTGTAACATTAAACATGAAAACTTACCCTTGAGTCAAGACTCACCCGTTAAAGTATAAAAGGTTCCCCACGCGTTAAGACGGGATGCTGACTAAAAAAATCTTTAATATCTATAAATTTTAAGTTTAAGCAAAAAAAAATATTTTCAATTTGCTCTACTCCTAGCCTACACCACCGTATTGAATCCTTTGTATATAGAAGTGGTTTTTTAGGTTTTATTAATAAGCCATTAAAGATGTCACATTTCATCAACAAAGAATATTTTTATTAAGATTAAAAAAGTAAGGTAAAACTGGTAACTTTCTTTTTAAGTTTTCTAGTTTAAATAATTATGTATACAACGTCATTATTAATTTTTATAGAAGGTATTAGTGTCTCGTTATCATACAAAGAATATATTTATAGCAATGCTACACAACAATAACTTAGAAAAAAATATCATACAAAGAATATATTTATAGCAATGCTACACAACAATAACTTAGAAAAAAAAACCCAACAACATATTACTAACAACTATATTTTTCTTTAATATCATAAATTCTCTAAATAATTTAAACATTCATCCATTTAGTAACTTCCTATTATTAATGTTATAAAAAATAATACAAGATAAATCATTATCAATCACATCCTAAAAGATAAGTAATATGGGTGATATTTTCAACGTAAAGAAACATGTGTTCTGAACACAATGAGGGCGTTCATGCAACGAATCTAACATAAGTAGTGATTACGTGTCTATAAATCAATTGCAAATCAAGGTGTCGCTATAATAAAATGTACATAGTTGACAGAATTTTGCTAAATTCACATGCTAATAATAAGACGCATATTAAGGGTATGTTTGACATTGAGCTTTTAGGAGCTTCTACTTTAAGCTTTTAAGAAAAAACTCATACTCAATAAAAAGCTTTGTTGAAGGAGCTTGAAACTTTTAGGTTAGGAGCTTGAAGGTTTTGGTTGAACGCTCCTACTAGTAGCGTTTAGAAGGGGCTACAAGCTTTTAGGGAAAAATGACTATTTTTATCACACCCCGACCCGTAGCGGAATAAAAGTTGGGGCATATTGGGTTATCATCAAAGCTCATGATATTTACTAAGATGTTTCGTATTTATTAAACTCAAATTACAACTTAAATATCCAAAACAAAATTCATACAATTACAAGAAAATGAAACTACATAATTCCGAAGCTTAAACTTGTTTATTCTTCTAGGCCTTCCTATGTGTTTCTTGTCTCAGCTGGATCACCTGTATCATGTGTAAAACATGGGAGATTTTTGGTCAACAAAAGTTGGCGAGTGAACCTTGATAAAACATGGTTACTAATTTCTTGTTTTATTTAATAAGGAAAATTTGTGCAATAATCACATGTGAGCAAACATATATAGATAAACAATCACAAACCACTTTGGATGAGTATATGATATGAATGTACGATGTATGTGGGATCAAGGCTCAATCAAACGGAGCCGATCTAATGAGGAACCTGATGCTCAACCCGTATCCACGGGAACTGATGGGCCTAATGAAATGCGTGCACTGAAAATGATAAATCCAATCTACATATAATTCACACAACAATTGATACACATTTGATCACGGATATGATGTATGCACAAGTGTTTAAGTAAAATAAAATAATTATACGACACATGATACACCCCAAAACATGATTAAAACGGGGAATTGGTAGAGATTCACTCACAGTGGATGCGTTTCTTGATGACGATGAATGCGCACGAATATTATGACTCAACCGACGAGGGAGAAACTAACCTATAATAATAACGAAATGATTCGGTAAATAAATAAATTTTATTTGAGATTAATATTTTTAATTAGTGCTCTTAATGGGTTTGTTAGATTTATTTTTGTGAGTTTAAGGAAATTTTCTAACTTTAAGAATCTTATTTTTCAGTATTTTTAAATGATTTTTCAATTAAATAAATAAATAAAAGAAATACAAAAAAAATTGACTTTTTGACCGTTGACCGGGTCTGACCGGTCAGACTGTGTTTTCTATGCGCTGAGTGAGGTTCGAACCCGGGACCTCTCGTATACGTGCACGCAGCTCTACCAACTGAGCTACGTGTCTAACCCGAAATATTCTCTGTTTTAATTATATATATATACTAATTAACTTTAACCTTATTTAGTTTATATCAAAAATGATTTAATATGGCCGAACCGGCTTCAGAGGCCCGGAGTCGAACTCGGGACGTTCGGTTCGAGTGCGCACAGCCCAACCAGTTGGGCTGTGTGTCTTATCTGCTTAACTGCTGAATTATATTTCTCTTATAAACATTCTGTGACTTGATCTGATTAAGTTCTAAAAATGTTGGTTTTATTTCTGAAAGTCGGTAACATGTGCGATTCGAACTCGGGACGTGCGTGTTATATTTGTACACAGTCCACCGCTGGACTGTGTGTCTAACCCGGTTAAATACATGATTTTTATTACTTTAATATACCACTCAACTTCGTCTTCTTCATTAAGAAGAACTCAGAACAATGAAACCGACTGTTTGTTTAATTGACCAACAACACTTATAATTGATTGAATTGGAATAGAAAAAGAAGATTAAGGAGTAAGGTGTACCAACACAGAGTGTTTTCTTCAGATTTTCCGGCAAGATTTCGTCGGCTCCGATTTGCGGATTCCGGCTGAGTGAACTGTTTAACAGTTTCGATTATTGGTTTGAACAATTAAAGTATAAATCAAGAGATAGCAGGGAGGTTTAGACAATTATACCGTATGAAGAAAACTGTGGTTTTATATTCAGTGATTCCGGGATATTCCGGCGAGTGCAGAGGAAATTATACGTTGAAGAAAAATGTGGTTATGTTCATGATCGGCGATATTCGCGAGTGCAGAGGAACTCGCGACGTGCTCTGGGAAGGATTAAGCTTCGAAAGGTGTGTGGTTCTGAGCGAAAGGGTTACCAGATGATTGAGTGGGTATTTATAAGGAAGATCATCTGATTTGAGTTTGAATTAAGGTCCAAGTTCGCGGTCACTGATTTCCGTCGGTTTTTGACTGAAATTGATTGCCGGCAACGGTTATAACCGACGTCGAAATCAATTTGTGCGTTTCAGTCAAAGGAAATATAGCCAAAATCACGGAGTGCCGGTTTTTCCGGTGATGGCGAGTTCTGGGCGCGCTGATTACTGGTTTGACTTTCGGTTTTATTATAAATGTTATTTGTTTTAGTGTTTATCACAAAAGCAATGCATGGCGGAGTGGTGTGTTGCGTGTTTGTCTTTGTGGGTGACCGTTTTTCGACGAATGTTTGATTGATAAACGAAGCGGGTTTTGAAACCCGTTTTTTCGACGAATGTTACAATTTTAACCTCTAAATATAATAAAATTTTTATGCAACAACTTTTTAAATTTTTTTCTAAAGATAACGAATAATCAAATTCTTAGTTATCTTTTAAACAAATTCTTTGATTATAATACACAATCTTCGTATGTTGTTCGCATACGTTTTTCTTTGATCTCCCCTTCATCACCGATATCTGATATGTTATCTCTTCCCTTACACCTGAAAATTTTGACTTTATCAAATACTGGAACTTGTTGTGTCCTTTTGGTCATTTTATACATTTTATTAAAAGTTCTAGCTACTCTGCCAAACACCTAAATATATCTAAAAAGCACAGCCACGAGCTTCCAGCCACCATTTACTTTTGTCAAACATACCCAAAGGTAGGGATGGCAATAGGTCAGGTTTGGGTCCCGTCGGGAATTGGTAATCCCATACCCATACCCGGTTGTAAAATCGTGTCCTACACCCAACCCAATACTCGTCGGGTATTTGTCGGGTAATTACCCGTCCGGTATCGGGTATACCAATAAGTTTGTTAAAAGATATACGTTGGGATTTCTAAATACATTTCTTTACTATTATAATTATTATATAATTTTATTTATACAACAACTATTATAAACAAAAAACGTGCATTACATACATATAAATTTTATTTTAAATTACAAAAATTGTTCTTTATGTATGTTACTTTTTGCAAACTGTGTCCTTTATCTTTAATAAGTATAGTAAACGTACTTGATGTTTGCAAGACCTTGCACGTTATGTCCTTTAGCCCTAACTAAGTTTATTTTATGGTTAAATCTGACTAAGTGGACCCTCCTGAGGGTAAATTAGTCTTTTTACCATGTATTTATATAAAACAATACTATAAAAAGCATATAAAAGTTTCATCAACATCCAAAACCAAGATCTAAATCAGTCTGACCAGATCTCTCCCTCCTCCTCTCTCCCACCACTATCACCAGCACCATTACACACCATCACCACCACTATCATCAGCACCATCACTCCATCTGCCACCACCGCCCTCGTCTCTCTACCTTTTTCAAGTGGGTAACCACTAATCCACAAGATTTATGAATCTACAAACCGATCGAAGCTCCATTTCAAGCACTCCGGTGATTAATCTCGACAGCTACGACAACGGTTCAACCACTTCCGGTAGTAGATTTAGCAACCACAAGAAAGCTAGGGTTTCAAATAACAGAAGATAAAGAAATCCAAAGTTGACGTTGTTTTGCCAACCGGTTTTCTCGATCTGTTGCCGCCGAGCTTTAGGAATTTTTGCAAGGCTGGTGATTTTGATGAGGTTTAGATGGTGATAGGGATACATCGTCTCGTAAGTGATAATGTGAGTATTTGTGGATTTTGAGTGTTTTTATGAAGTTCTAGTGAATATTTGGGGATTTTGAGTTTTTGTTTACATGAGTATTTGGGGATTTTATGAAGTTTCACTCTGGCACCAACCTTGCAAAAAGAAGAAACATAAGTTGGGGACAATGAAAGTGGAAATCAAGCTTTGGGATTGATGACCTACAAAACAGTTCAAGATTGTTGATTTAGCCTTCGAGGTGGAAAAGGAGTAGTGGTGGTGGGTGGTGGATTTAAGGGGTTTTCATGGTCGGTTTTCGGATTTGACGGGTTTTCATGTGGTTGTGGTGGAGGGTGGTGGATGGTGGTGTTGGTGGTTGCAGGTGGGGTGTGGTGGAAAGGTGGATGGTGGTGTTGGTGGTTGCAGGTGTTATGTGGTGGCAGGTAGGTGTTGGTGATGGTGGTTGTGGTAGTGGCCGGTGGGGGTGGAAGGGAAGTTAGAGAGAGAGATAGAATTGAGATATAGAGAGAGAATTATTTGTGTATATATGTACAAATGTATAATCTTTTTTAAACATAATTAATGTATTTATTATTTTTTATGATTGTTTATTTTAATATTTAAGGTAAAATGACTAAAGTATCCTATGTGGGGTCCGATTTGTCAGACTTAACCATAAAAATAAACTTAGTTAGAGCTAAATGACATAACGTGTAAGGTTTTGCACATATAGAGTACGCCTGTTGTACTTATTAAAGACAAAGGACACACTTTGTAATAAGTAGCATACATAAAAGACGATTTTTGTAATTTACTCTACCAACTATGATACATTATCTTTTAAAATAAATAAGTGAATAATAATAATATTTTTAATGATTTTTTAATTAAAAGTAGCTACGTATTCTCAAAAAATAGTTTTCTTTAAACAAATTTTAGTTTTGTTTTTTTTTGAACGACTAACTGCTTTCCACGTGTAAACCCACCCTTTCAGAGCAATGTCCAAAGGCCGACTACTCGACCACCGCTAGAAAGCGTAGTACACCCCTGATGCACAGAAACCCCGTGGAATAGGTAAAACTGCGCCCCCTTGGACTTGAACCTGGGTAAAACCCTAGGCCAAACTTTCACCGAGATGGGAACAACCACTATGCTATAGTGGAGGACCGGAATTTTAGTTTTGTTATTACAGAAAATCTATACATCTAATAAAGTTAATGCTTAGGGGACACATGTCTCCTCTCTAAGGCTTTCTAAATCTCATTTTCCAGCTAAAAATTTTTCTATTCCTATGGTGCAATGCAATGGACGATCCATATTACGAAAACGGGTCAAAATTGCTCTCATATATAAGGTTATAACCCGGCTTCACAAGTAAGCCAACTTCAGATGCTCCTAGGGTTTCATCGAGACATCCCGTTCATCATCTCTGCCCCTCATTTACACCCTCTCATCTATCTCTCTCTGGCCACCTCCGATGGCCACGCTTCTGCCAACCATCACCGCTCGATTCCCCTATCTTTTAAGATCGCTCCCTCTCCCTCTCAGATGGAAGAAACTCTGTTACGTGCGATGACTACAGATCTTCCTGATTATGGTTTTGTAATTTATTTTAAACCTAGGTTATCTTATGATTTGTTTCATGATGATTAACATTCTCCTCTCACCTGGGATTTATCTCTTCTCTCATACGCTTTTCTCTTCTCCATCTCTATCTCTGAATCGACATCTTCAACATCGAGGTACAATTTCCTTTTGTTTCTATTAATCATCTTGAATGTTTGTTCCTTTATTGTTAGGGTACCTAGGGTTTCTGTCTTCCATGATACACCTCTCTCTCTCTCTCTCTCATCTAATCCATCTGCCGATTCATTACGAATGTTCATTCCCAAAGGTACGATCTCTTCTGTTAAGTAAGTATAATTCTTGATTGTTACTTATGTTGTTGATTCTTTCGATTATTACGATTTTTTCATATCCAACGATTTTAGGGTTTTTTATAAATATACGATTTTTGGGTTTTTTAATCAATCTACGATTTTAGGGTTTTCATTCTTGCGAAACTATCATAAGGCCTATATCATCTTTTCTTAATCAGTGTCTTTCCACACATCGTTTACAGCTTTTGTGTTTACACTGTCAAAAACTCAGATCTCAATTGAAGGCAACCCTAGATCTCAACTGCAGGCAACTAAGCAACATGTTTGTTTTTTATTTCTCGATCTTTAATGCTATATTCCTAACTTTTTTTCACGATTCATATCTAATTTATTTTAATCCAGGTTTACTTCTTGCTGTCTGTAATCTGATTAGATTTTGATTCTACTTGAGTGAATTTGTGTGGAGGGTTACTGATAATTAATTTGGACCCAAATATAAAGAATTGCTGATTAGATTTTGATTCTACTTGAGTGAATTTGTGTGGAGGGTTACTGATAATTAATTTGGACCCCAAATATAAAGAATTGCTGAATATGATGTTTTAATGAAGTGTGCATTCTTTGTTTGCTTGTGGAAGGTGTCTATTCCTTTTTAACTTAACCTGTTATCTAATTGAGCAACTATAATTGAGACCAAGTTAATGGCAAAGCCAATGTGAGGGTTCTTATAATATGTTATTCTCTACCAGTCATAAGTACAAAACTACATATATTTTTTTATTGTCACTATCCTTCAAATGGAAGGTGATTTTATTTATTAGCTACATATTCTTTTATTTTTTTATCCCGAAAGACCATTTTCATTCTTCATCGTTTTTTTTGCCTTTCTATAGATTATTGCTTCAGTCGGCAGGGTTGGGAATTATGACCTGCTTTATTATGAATTGGCTGATGTTGGGTTACCTTTTACAACATGGCCCCGTGTAGTCGATGGTGGTGGCTTAGTTGTCACAGATTTGCATATTCTAGCGGTCGTGTTATGGGTGGATGGATGTGGTGTTCTATGAAAAAAAAGATTATATAATTCACGGATCCGTCATAAGGTAAGAACATGTGACCTGATTTTCGGGTTCGACTTCATCCGATTTAGCTACTAGAAGTAATATATTATCTGAATTGACTTATGTTTTTGTGCAGAGATTATCATCTCATTTTCTTTCAATCTACAAATTTTAATTGTTGGCTTAAGTACTATTTTGATTGTTCTATTTGTTCAAGAAAGTGAAAAGAAACCATCTTTTAGACCTTTGTCATCTTTGTTGTGGTTGGAATCAACTGGAGTTTTCATAGATAAGGACAAAGTTGTGCATATTTGAAGGCTATCATTGTTAGCCACTAACATTATTTTTTATTTTTTTATGTAATATCTTCTTATAAAGTAAAAAATATTAAAATTAAGTGACCCTAATAATTTGTTCATCAACTCAGGTGGTTCTACGGGTTACAATACGGCTCCACGTAGTCGATGGTGGTGGCTTAGTTGTCATCGATTTGCATATTCTAGTGGTCGTGTTATGGGTGGATGGATGTCGTGTTCTACGAAAAAAAGGATTTTATAACTTACGGATCCTTCATAAGGTAAGAATATATATAATAGTTATGATGGCTATGTCTTAATTCTATAACATTCAAGATTTTCCAGTTTTATGATTTTTTTTTCTTTTATATACATAGGTTAGGTATAGTTAAAGCTTTAAGCTTCTATAAACAATGGGGAGGTTATGCTCAAGATTATGTTGGATCAGAAAAGTTGATTTTAAAGTGAAAGATCCAAAAGCATGCTTTCCAAACAATGTGGAATATTTCCTTACATATATAACTAAGACATACACATTTCTTCCTTTTGAATGTTTCATAAAAGCAGGTATCAATTCCAACTTATTAGATGCATTTGTGGTAAGCCATTACTAAAAGCTTTTATTCTAATGGTACATGGTTATCCACACCATTTTTGTCCCTTATGCTTCAGGCCATTTACTATTGTTTATCCACGCCTGCCCCCACCCCGCCCCCTTCTCCTGTGTGCCTCGCTTTCTAACAACATACCCCTTGCCACATGGAAGGGGGCGTTGCACAATAGTAATGTCCTAAAGCATAAGGGACAAAATTGGGAGGTTGGTCTAACAGGTCATAAGAGGTAAAGTTATGGTTCAGGTTGAGACACTTTGTGCCAACTGCCTAACTATCTATATTTAGGTTTATGCATATTTAACACAACTTTTATATTCATGTCTATGCAGCTCATCATACGGGTCTCGCTTACTACATCAAGGTAATCATACCCGTTGAGTATGATATTTATAGCTATAATGGGCTTCGTGATCCTAGCGAGCATACCCGTCGAGTATGATAGTTATAGCTATAATGGGCTCCGTTATCCTAGCGAGCAAACATATTTAGGAAGGTAAAAATATTACTCTTTTAAGTAAAGTTTCCGGCTCTTAATCATTTACAAAAAAAAGTTGTTGACTAGCCAGTGTTTATAATGCATATAACTTCCTCATATGGTTGACTTTTTTTCTTTCCTTGGATCAGCCATAAGTACAGCGGTGTGGCCTACGCTACCCACGAGAAGCGTTTTGATGGACTCACCAGCGACACCAAAGCCTCCTTCTACGGTTACGTTTAGGTAAATTCATTGGTAATACATTTTTATTGAGAAATTTGGAGTTTTTTTATTAATCTTTGGTTTGATTCATTAATGGGTTTTATATAATATTTCTTTTAATATGGTAGGGATGTGTAAAGATTCTAAAGAGTTCGCCAGAGAGTTGTTTGATTCCTCTCTCTCTCTCCTTCTCTCTCTCTCTCTCTCTCTTTCTCTCTCTCTATATATATATATATATATTCCGTTATTTTATGTTTAATCTTGCTATAAAGTTCACAAAATTTAGAGTTAGCAAGCAACATCTGTACTTTCATATATAATGTTTCAAATTACTTCTTTAACTTCGGCGCAGTTTTTTAGGTTCCGAATGATCAGAGAACATTACGCGGGATTGCATTTAACACTTTTCGAATCGTGAGGTTAGATCTTTAATCATGCAATTTTTTATGTGATGATAATGAATTATGCTGATATTTATATATTTTCGTTGTATATGTTTTCTATAAGGCATATAGACGGGTTGATTCTATGGTACATTATGGCATGGGACAACTTTCGGGACTTGGAAAGGAGTGTTTCCTCCTCAAATGCTTCAATCAGTAGAGAAACACCATAACATCAAGCCGCGATAGTGACATAAAACGGTGTACGAAATAACCATACCACATGGTCTAATATAGAAAGTTCAGGTCCCCTGTTATTCTTTTTATAGGTATATTTGGTCTGGCATTAGATATCCAAAGTTCATTGATGCATTAAGAGATTTGGATGAATGTCTCACAATGGTGCACAAGGTTAGTAAATATCTTACACAACGTGTTGAAAAGAAAAAAGAACATTTACTTTGTATTTTAAGACTATATATTAAATTTTTAATTTTACATCCGTCCAAGTAATTTTTTCTTAAACTCATCGACATAAAACGAGTTCATTGGCGTGGCAGATTCAGAAGTCGCAACTCGGCTGCAAACAATTTGTATGATGTGGTGGTAAGAATCAAGAACTCTTTCATGATGACATGATCTACTTTTTTACCTTTCACAAACTTCAGTTTTGGGTTCCTTAATTTCTTTTGTATAAATTACACTATTACAGGGAAAAATGAACCGGGGGGTCGAAAAGTTCGGGGGTCAGCCGCCCCCTCCCGCCCCTTAAAAGCTTCGCCTATGGTAACAACTATAGATTTGCTTTAACAATTTTTTTTGTGTACCTCCTCCAAGGGTGAAGTTGCAGGTTGTATATTGTTTGCAAAGCGGGTCAGGTTGCAGCTTATGTACTGTTGCTTAGACTTTCTGTCGATTATTGGTAATATCTAACATTGCAGGAGGCATTTTGCTTCAACAGGTTGCGTTTTGAATGTTGATAACGGGTCAAACAGTGGATCCAATTTTGTTCAGATTGTAGCTTCATACCATGCATTTCACTCGCCGCCGATCCTCATGGGCTCATTCCCTTTCCAGTTCTGAATGGACCACCACAACCCCTCTGTTTCTTTTACCGCGGTAGACGACTCAACCACGATCTAACGAAACAGTAATTTGGCTGTCAATTCTTCTCCAACGGAAGTCCAACGCCGTTGCCACTGAACACCAACACTACCAAAGGTTGTAGGGAGTGATAGTACAGGATGATTAGAGAATATTGATAGAAAGTTAGTTGGTCACAGACCAGAGAAGAGTTGATGGAGCTTAATCAAAGCTAATGAAACAGAAGTTGTAGAGAACATGGATAAGTGATAAAAACAAGATTCTTTCATTTAGTCTAGAACTGATTTGTTATATAGTTTTTTGTTATATAATCTTTTATGGTAGTCTACTGTCTCAATAGCTCCTTGCTACTGATATTTTCTTTATGAATTAAATATATAAATAAATGGTTTGCCTTTAGAAAAAAAAATTATTACTTTTCGTGGTAACCAACACTTCACTGTCAGTGTTCACTTCAACTGGTATTGTATCAACCTTGGTGTTCACTTTAAGAAGTTTCTTATTTGTAATATTTAGGAGGTTATACTGATGTTCGATCTAAGAATTTTCTTATTTGTAATATATACGAGGTTATATGTACTAAATTTACATTTCGGGTGAATTTCAATACATTCCCACTCATTGCAGATTAAAGAAAGCATAACCATGGTAATCGAATCATTCAAGAGTAAATGGTTGAAATTGCCACCATAGAGGTAATTATGATATGGTAGAGTACATTGCCGAATCGTAAAAGGTGACGAAGTTTGTCCACTATTTTGTTTTGATAACGTAATTTTTCCCTCTTCAAAAATTAATAATTAATGTCACAAATGATTTTTGCATATCGTTAATTAAATAAAAGTTTTCACTATCAAAAATAAATTATACAATCCATGTAACAGCCGGTTTTCACCCATGGGTAGTATGTCGTTTTATCAAGACTAAAAATGAATGCGGGGTTATTCGTTACGAGGCTCCAACAAACAAAAGTATTAGAGAAATAACATTTTTAATGATATTTTGAACCACATGCCATCATTTACTTATCTTATCCGTTTTATTTATATCAATAATATGTTTGATGTTTTGTATTTACGGTATCAACTTCAAGCTTCAATAATAACTATTGCCAATAGTTAGCATACTTTCGTTATGATCATAATACACGTATAATGTTGTTTCTCAAAACATTAAAAATATATTATTTTGTCAAAACCGCGAAGTTCACGGGTATTAGCACTAGTTTAGTTAATATAGAGAATAAAAATATAACTTATAAAATAATTGAACGATTTATAGCCACAAATGGTTATGTTGTTCCAAAATGATATTTGATAGGTTAGTGGAAAATTATAGAATTTCACCATCTTTGACTTTATACCAAATAATAACAAAAATACATGGGTACATAATAATAATAATAATAATAATAATAATAATAATAATAATAATAATAAATAATAATAATAATAATAATAATAATAATAATAACAACTAGTAATACGACCCGCTCGTTGCAAACATTAAATGGATTAGTTCAAACGAAATTGACGTTCTAACTTAATGTAACTTATATAATAAGCATTGCGATTAGATTAAAAAATAAAGTAAATCGAATTAATACCGAACACGAACCTAGTTGGTTTGTTTAGTGGGGTTCCACCTAACCACTACGCCATCCTTCTTAGCGCCGACAAAATATACGAAAACTCAAATTTATATTGTCGAATGAAAACATATTATATCTGTCCAAAATATTTATTAACTAACACTTGTATAGTATTTTCTTTTTAATTAATTAACTAACACTTGTATAGTATTTTCTTTTTAATCAAGATTATATAAGAAAAAAACATTTCAATTAATGTTATCGTGTATAACATATTACATAAAACCTTTGGCCATTCTATGGATATAATAAAAGATCACTTTCTTACATACCCTTTGTGTCAAAACGCATCGGACATACGGTCGGCATTCGTTTGGTTCGTTATGGTACCACTACAGTAAGGGTGAAAATGAATACCGTTACAATTACGGTTTTGTTTTCAACGAAACTCATACCAGATTGTCGGGTGACCATAAAAAAGGATACCAATATCAGTGTTGTTCAGAGGTTTGGTTCGTCATAGTAAATAACAAAAAAAAAATTATATTTTACCGTTTGATTTTGAATAAAACTCTTATTGAAAAACATATAAAATTAAGCACTTTGTAATTATATTATGAGAATAAAGGAGATGATAATCAACGTCACTTTATAAATAAATAAAACTAAACGATGAGACAGCTTTAATAAGATCTACGTGTTCAATCTTGATCATCAGTTATTATTTATTTTTAAAATTGTGTAATAAAGAAAGAACAAATAATGCTAAGTACATGAATGATGATTGGCCCAATCTGGAAATTTCCGTTTCGATGGAGTGATACCAAACGGATACTGTTCCGACATGCCGTTTGGATACTGTTCCGACATGCCGTTCCTGAGTTAATAGAATTCTATATAGAAAAAAAAAGGCATAGAAAGAAAAAATGTAGAGGGGCAAAGCAAACCAAAAAGAAAAGCATAAGGGCCAATTGTGAAAAGTAAATGGAGGACCAAAAATGTAAACATCACCAACATTCTGTTTTAAGATTATATAATAATAATAATAATAATAATAATAATAATACCTTTTTTAATTAAAAGTAGCTATATATTTTATTGGCAAATGAAAATAAAAAAAATGAATATAGGGCTATTGCACATCTAAGCTTAGGTTAAAACCCTTAAAACTACGTAATTTTGTTAAAAAAATTAATATTCTTTTCCTTTTTATTCTCTCTTTCCATTCTAATTTCACAGCATTCATCTTTAAAATCAAAATCTAAATGGCTGCCAACTTCTCATCAAGTTGGCTAGAATTAACATTAAAGTCAAATGTTCAAAAATAATTTAATTATGTAAGAATTTTACTTGGATTATATATTTGCCGAAATATTGGATAATGACAATATTTAAAACCTAGTCAACAAATTTGGTGGAATTACGCAACTATCATAATCTTCATATTTTAATCTCAAGTTTAATTTTAAAGTTGAAAATTCAATAGACCTATATTCTGGTTTAACAGAGGAGCAATTCAAGATAAGAAATTCACTGATGTCACATAGATAGTTTGTGGAAACTCTAAACTTATTTTGATCCAATGGTTTGTGTTAGATGCACTTAATAATGAACTAACACTATAATATATAAAATCGTAATCATGTGGAAATTCAGTCAAATCGTAAAACGAACATAAGAAGATGACAAAAAAAATTGTTAGTTGACATATAACAAGAGCCATAAATATAAACTGACATAGAGCTTCGAGGGTTGTTTCTGAATTGATGAATGTTGTAAAATTAGAATGAAAAGAGGGAATAAAAAGAAAAATAATATTAACTTCTTTTAGTTATTTTTAACAAAAAAACGTAGTTTTAAAGGTTTCGCACTTAAGCTTAGATGTGCAACTGCCTCATATTCACTTTCTCTATAAAACTAACACAGGTTTTATTATTGTTGTATAACTACTCATGAGACTGTCTTTTATTTATTTTGAAATAGGTGATAGATAAAAAAAAATAACTAGCGGAATTTCTTTCTACGATTTGAATACAAATTCGTTTACAATAGAATTTATATCAGAAAAAAATATGTATTCAACTTTGTTTTTTAAAATTTAATAAATACAAGTTATTGTAGAAAATTTAAATTAAATAAAAATCAAATGGGTACAAATAATCTCGGTTTAGTCCCTTATATTTGTGCGCCCTAGCACGACTTATTATTTAAATAAAACTTTAGCAGCCATGAGATGCAGTTTATAGTTTTGAGCTCATCGACTAACTTTTTTTTAGCAATGCTTGACAAGTAGTATTAGGGTTGTTCATAAGTCGAGTCGAGTCAGGGGTAAGCTCGGACTCAGCTCGATTATAAACCGAATTGGTTCGGCTTAGCTCAAATTTGAAACCGAATTGAAAATCTAAGCTCAAGCTCTCGGCTTAGTTTTTAGCTGAATCGGCTTGGCTTGGCTTAGGTAGGCTGGATTTAAAAAAAACACACAGCTTTTGATATTCACTAGTCTAAAATATCATTCAATAGCTTAAACGAACATACTAAAAAATAAGTTCAACAAGCCAAAATCAAGTCAAGCCAAAATCAAGTTCACCATATGCAATGTAAGTTACAAATTTCAACCAAATACAATATAAGATCATTAGCATCCTAATCAACCCACAAATATGTTATAGATATATATATTCAACTACACATCTAAATGCCCACAAATAATAACCATTTTTATAATATATATATAGGGGTAGGTTATTGTACAAAATGGCTTATCATACAAAATGTACGCGATAATGACAGCCGCCCGATCCCATGCAAATTCACTCTCCTCCATGCGAATTCATCAAAATCAACCCCAAACCATGCGAAATTGCAACATCCATGCGATTTCAAACATGCACATATACCATGCGATTTTGCACTATAGGGTGCGAATTCACATGACGTACGTAATGTACGTTAATCCATTTTGTACAATATACTTTCTCTCTATATATATAACTGCCAAAATCGTCCCTGAGGTTTGGATACAATTGCGAGATCCATCCAAAAAGTTTTTTTTTCTCAGGCTGGACCATTCGGGTTTCAAAGATGTTGCTAGATCCATCCACTTTTTTAACCCTCTTAAAAAAACCTTTTTTTGATGGAACTGGCAATTATATCCAAACCTGGGGGTCAATTTGGCAGTTTATTATTTATTTTTTCAAATTAGATTACAAAAACTTTTTAGATGGATCTAGCAATTGTTTCCAAACCTTGGGGATAATTTTAGCACTTTACTTTTTAATTTTTCTAATATTTTACCTGGTTTTTTCCTCTTTTAATGTTGTATAATGCTCAAAGTGATTAGAAAATTAAATTAGTAAGATTTCATAAGGCTAGTGGGTGTAGTGATGAGCCTACCTTGGAGGATGATTCGTCACGTAAGCGCCACGTAGGATGGGCATGAGGATAGAGGTTAGGAAATGGGGGATGATTCTAAAATATATGTATATGTTGTATGTATATATGTGTGTGTGAGGAGGTTTTGTCCTCTAGTGGGATGGCTTGAACGGCATGGAGAAGCCGATCATGCCGAGGCGGGGGGGGGGGGGGGGGGGGGGGGGGGGGATGGTGTGTGGGCCGGCGCCGCGCCTTGCCGAGCCCCACATCGTGTAGCCTAAGCCATACAAAATTATTCCAATAGTGGAAAATGATATACCGACACATACATAAGTCGTTCAAACCAAACCATTAGTATAAGTGAATAAGTGGCATAACACTTGATGCATACCAAAAAAGTAAAACACTTAAAAAACTACATAGTTTACCAAAAAGACCATCACAGTTTGACACAAACATACATACCAACTCACCAAAAAATAAAACAATCCAAATAACATTCTACTAAGTTGCATCTGCACCACCTGACCCCTTGTCTTTACAATCCGAATAACATTCTACTAAGTTGCATCTGCACCACCTGACCCTTGTTTTGTAGCTTCCTTACAGGTTTTCTTGTTATCCCTTTGTCTTGCAGATACTACAACCTAAAGAATTTTTATGCTTTGACATGTTTGCACAAAGAGAAACCTCTTGTCTCAACTCTTCAATCTCCAAAGCAGATTTCTTTCTCTTTTTCTTTGGTCTCCCAATTTGCTTATGATATTCTGGAGCAGTTAAGGTAGTTGGGCATGCAGAAGTTGGCCACATGTCAATGACATTAATTAATGGGTTCTATGCTATTTACAAACACACTTTTCATGTCTCTAACAAGTAGGCTTTTTCCGCATATTTTCTGGAATACCATCACCTATGCCATGCAATTTCATATTCCATATACATGTCACTGGGTGCCTACATGGCATGCCAATCAAATCCCATCCTCTGCATGAACAAGTCCTTTGGTCAACATGAACAACTCTTTGTTCAATGATATTAGGACTAGTTACTTGATACTTTGATGGTCCACACCAAATCACAGTACATGATGACGCATCATGCTTGATAATTTCTTCAAATGTTTTAGTTGCATATGTGGTTAGGGCTGAGCAATTTAGGGTTCTGAACCATCAGATCCTCGGAACTAAACCGGAACCGCGAGATCCGAACCGTATTGTTGTATTTCGGGTCCGGTTCCAGTTCTTAAATTTGGGAGAAAACGGTTCCCGGTTCGGTTCCAGTTATAACCAAGGGGTCCGTTTAAAAAACCACTAGAACCGGTTTGGGTTTAACTTAAAATAATATATTCAAAACCCTATTAATTTATTTAAACTTTAAATATTACATTTAGAAAAATGATTCTAGGATTAAAGAATATAAAAATAGTTTTTACATAATGTTTGAATGAAGTTTTTGTAATGGTTAACTAAAGGTTTTTTTATTAACTTTTATTTTTTACATTGTATCCTTTTGTTTCATGGTTTGAAACATTTTACTAGTTCTACTTTTATTTTGATTGGTTTGAACTTTGGATGTTGCAACTTTTAGTTATATGTTTTAACTTTTGATTGTTTTAATTGTTTTTATGATTGGTTTGAACTTTGGATTTTGCAACTCTTAGTTATATGTTTTAACGTTTTGATTGTTGTAATTGTTTTTTATTTTGTTGTTAGTTTTAGGATTTAATTGACAACCGGTTCCGGTGAGAACCGTTTACGCGAGAACCGTTTAACCCGGTTCTGAACCAAACAGGTACCGTTATAATCCGGTTCGGTTCCGGTTCTTATATTTAAGATTAAACGGTTTCGGTTCAGTTCCGGTTAGATTCGGTTCGGTTTTGAACCATTGCAGACTTACATGTGGTGTTAATGGCGCATGAGAGTTAGCAATCATTCTGTGTACCACAACTATCCTTTTTATTGGGTATTCCCAAATTAATTCAAGGCAAGTTATGAAAGGTTTTTGTCCCTAGCTTGTATAAGTTGCTTGTTGAAAACCTCACAATGGTTGTATCACAACATATCACACTTAGGCCTACCTCCAATAGTTTTCTCATATGATTAACATATATCCTTAAATGCTTGGGTGGAATCTGTTTCAACCACTCATGCAACTCTTTGTTTTACCCAAATCTGTCTTCATGGCCTTATCAAAAGCTGGCATTGTTGTTGCAATAGCACAACTCTATAATAAGTTTTTGAATACATCACCTTTCCATTTGGATTTCATATTGGTATGAATATGACTTAAGCAATACCTACGCTCAAAACATGGATAAACCTTGGCTATAGCATGTATTATACCTTAAGTTCAAGAAAAAACAAAAAATCAATACATTTAAACAAAACAATTAATCATCACATTTAAGAGTACAAATTAATACCTTTTGCCAATCACTTATGAATGTGATATTACTCTTTTGATCCAGATCCAAATCATCACCCAACAACTATAGAAACCAAGTCCATGTAGCAGTAGTCTCAGCCTCAACCAATGCATATGCAACAGGGTAGATGTCATTATTAGCATCTGCCCCAACTGCTGTCAAAATCTGCCCACGAAATGGCCCTTTCAAGAAGCAGCCATCTAGCCCCAATAGATCCCTCACACCTTCTTTAAACCCTCTTTTCAGTGCACCTAAGTGTATATATATATATATATATATATATATATATATATATATATATATATATATATATAGGGTGGGTTCTAGAGTAAACACTATAGTATTTTCATCATCAAATTCTAGCCATTACACTTGTGTTTTGATAATCAAGGGCTAGGATTAGTTCACTAATGTTCACAATCAAGAGGGTTGTTCACTAATGAACCTAACCCTATATATATCGAGAGAGAAAGTGTACTGTACAATATCCCTATTCTAACACTCTAACCCCAAAAAGGACCAAAGACTGCATTTTAATGCGCGGCGAAGCAACACAACGTTTGGTTGAAATGGAAAATCGTTTCATGAAACAATGCATCGGTTGGCATGAACCGACACGCTGCCCCCTTGACCCGGTGTTTGCTAGAAATCACTTAGTCTCAAATGAGTGTGCGCGCACTCCATACCTCCTAACATGCAACAAAGGTTGATTAGATTTCCTTTTGATCTAAGTAAAGCCTAGTTACGTAAAATGACCTGATGACACTAAAATTACCAACAATTCTAAATCGCGAGACACAAATAACAAGCTCAAAGCGGGGTTGCAGTTTGTAGTTGAACTTGCTTTTGTAATCCCTACGCCAATCATGTTTTCCTAAGAAGGGATCTGGTTTGGACTTGCTTTCATTAATAATATCTATGTACACGTAGGATTGTTTCGGACGACCTATATCAAGCCCCCCTGATGCTTAGGTTGACGTGGTGGAGCGTGTTTCCAGTGATAATAACAAGACACTCAATTGAGTTGTTTGATGTTCATTCTTAATTTTCAGTTGAAGTTGGTTAAATCTTAATATTAGGACATGTTATGAACTATGAAGCACGCCATCGTTGTTTCATTTCTATATATGTATATATATTGGCAGGCGCACTACTACGATATGTATATATAGGCAAGCAAGTGCCTTGGATTTGTTGCTGCATATGAATATTGCACGCCCCGTGTAATTCAGTCTTTAAAGAAATACTCTGCTGGTACTTGCAGTACTCGTGTTGAGGGAGGTAGTTTTTGTTTCCATATACTATTAATAATCAATTTTTTTCATCCTTCGCATATATGTACTTGTAATATATGTCAGGGACGACCGCACTGCATACAGAACTGGAGGAAGTGGTGGCTAATTTGGTTGGGAAACCGGCAGCTTTAGTTACTGCCATGGGTTATGTCACTAATTCTGCTATCGTTCCTGTCTTGATTGGAAAAGTATGTTCTGTTATATAATTATGCATTATTAATCAACTATATGTAAGAATACACGGAGTATAATTACAAAGTAAACCTAAGATATTACAATAAACACTAACATATATATGTTATCTAATTAACCGATGATTTCTCATTCTTGATGTGAATTTCCACAGGGAGGGTTAATAGTGAGTGATTCGTTGAACCATAACTCTATTATAAACGGCGGTCGTGGGTTAGGTGCTACATTTAGAATATTTCAACTTAACAGTAAGTCTATGCCTATCGAAGTCGACTAAATTTATTTAGGATTTTCTATATAAATGCCTAATCGGCTAATCAGATTCTTGCATATTTATATATCATTTTTTTATATAGAACCTTCCCCTTTGGAAAAAGTATTGAGAGAACACATTTCTGATGGACAACCAAGAACGCATAGACGTTGGAAAAAAATCATTGTTATTGTGGAGGGAATATGCAGCATGGAAGGGGATGTGTGCAAGCTTCCTGAGATTGTTTCTATCTATAAAAAGTATAAGGTGATGTGTAAATTATTTTTCTTATGGAAAATGAAGTCGCATTTTGTTTATACTTTTTATTCATTTGTTATGTATATAACAGGCATATGTGTATATAGATGAGGCTCATAGTATTGGAGCGGTGGGGAAAATCGTTCGGATCATGTGGTGGTTATATAGCAGGATCAAAGGTCTCTAATGGGACGCCACTTTTTTTGTCACATAAAATGAGAACGATCAATAAATTTATACGTCTTGATATTTCTATTCATCATCACAGGAACTTATTCAGTATTTGAAATATACTTGTCGTGCTCATCTGTATTCCACATCATAATCACCTCCTGCTGCTCAGCAAATTATATCTTCCATAAAAGTTATTCTTGGAGACGATGGCTCTAGTCGAGGTCCCGGTCTGGTCCCTCTATCCATACCAATTTGATCTGTAGAACACTATTTTGACCATATTGACTAGAATTAGCTAGCTGCAGAAAATGGGGTTTGATGTTTTGGGGGATAATGACTCACCTGTAATGCCTATAATGGTGTATAATGCTGTAAAACTCCCTGCCTTTTCAAAGGAGTGCCTCGAACGAAATGTATGTTTACTCAATTACTCCTTATATTTTTCATCTTTCAACTGGAGGTGGTTAATTGAGTGGGCTAGGGGGCTTCTGTAACGGGCCAAATGGCTTATTTTTATACGGCCCCAAACACTTTTTTTGTTTTTATTTTTTAGTTATGCTTAAGATTGTGTTAAATAGGATTATAAAATGTATGTTTTTGCTATAATAATCTGTTGGTTCAGGCCCCTTTCAAACACACACAGTTGCAACGATTTTCTGTATATTAAACTTCAAGAGAGATTTACAAGTGATAAATGGAAACTACACTCTAATCTTGCTTATATAGAAAATAAAAAAACACATTAAACAATCCACGTAAACTGCATGAGTTTATTCCTCCTGCATACTCGGTCAATCACGTTCATTTTTTCACGTGCGCTTCCTTGAAACCAGGTCAGCCCTAGACCAATTCCGTACCTATTAATCGTTAGTTGTTTGGCAACCCATTTACAAAAACCGCGACCCGTTAATCATGTTGACACACTAAGTAGCACTGGAACGGGTACGGGATCGGGGTACGGGGACGATACGGGAACGAGGAACGGCAAAACTCAAAATTCCAAGATACGGGTACGGCAATAAAAAATAAAAAAATAAAAATATATTAAACAAATTCTAAAAATACTACATTTTCCCAAAGGTAATTAATTATCAATAATCAAATATTTTTCAAATTCCGGTTCATCTAGTGACAGATCGGCAATGGATGGAGAATTAGAGATGATGAGACTTGAGAGTTTAGAGATTAGAGACGCCGAATATGATAGGTGTATTTATTTAATGTCCGGTTATGGAATTAGAAAGGGTTAAAACCCTAAAAATAAATGGAAACGGGCTGGATACTTTTACCAGATACGTCCCTGACATTGGAAACGTTTAGGAAATGTCCCTCGACGAGTACCCATGGTGTTTCCGTCCCCGACAAGTACCCGAGACGGGTACGGCACGTAAATGGAGTCCCCGTGCTACATAGTTGACACATGACCGGCTCGAATCGTACACGACCCGTAACATCAAGATTAAACCCAACATAATCTAGTTTGTTGAATATATTGATTCAAAAGTTTGGATGCACTAAAAATACACTTTGGGCGACTTCCGATGTGTTTGACCTTTTTTCCTTCTTAGCTTTATTTTGGATTTCACTCATTTGACACGTTAGATATATAACATATACCAGATCAATGCATTCGTGATTAACGGGTCAACTGACCTCTACTTTGATCATGTGGACAACGTTTTTTCCTACTTATTCCTACATACTACATAGTCCTTGCAGATATTTCAGTTCTTTTTTTTTTTGAAACAGTTCTTTTAATCTTGTATGAATTATAATTTATAGTTTCATTAAGGCGATTATATTTTGTAATGGACTTCTAATTCTATGACAAAGGTGGCGGTTGTCATGGTTGGTTTTCCGGCTACCCTCTAGTGTTAAGTAGAGTACGGATATGCATATCTGCTTCTCACACACGGGAAGACTTGGTCAAAGCCTTAGAGGTAACAAACTTTACCTTTACTAATTCATCTTCTAATGATTTCATCCTCTAGGTGTGCATGTTCCACACATGCCCATTACATTCATGCTCAGATAACTACTCAGGAAGTGATTACTCTTTGAAACGAGACGAGCATTTTACTGGTAGTTTTTTTGTATGGATCAAGTTGCGTTGACCCGAAACACTTTTATTCCATTTTATATGAGTACATCATATGTCAATATATGATTACAAATTTTTTAAATATAGTTTTAATCAAATCCTTGAGTAAAAGGTTTTAGGAGGTTTTACGCATTAAAAATACACTGGAGGGAATTTAACCTTTTTCTTTAAGCTATTTTTGTTTTATTTTACTTGTTAGGGATAAAGCATAATCTGTATACACCCATTTGTACGTATATGGGTTAAGATTTAGTAAGTCATATAGACAAATACTCGTATGAATCTAATGAGCAAGCATGCACACAGACTGAAGTTAGTTTGTGCTATTGGTAGTTATCCTGTAAGATAGCATATTGAAATGTAAGTTATTTATTCAAAACTTTATGTTACATAATTAATTGGTATAACAAAGTTAAAAGTTTTTTTTTGAACTTTTAGATTTGTTATTTTCTATCGTAAATAAATCATGTAAATGTGTATGTTACCGATTGCACTTTTTTTCTGAAATCATAAGAATAAGCATCCGATATAAACTTTACACATTACATTATTTGCTACAATAAATTACATCAAGATCAGAGCTAAACGGGTAACAAGCTACGCCGCAACCCATTTGTATCCGAGAAAGAGAAGAATTGATCTTGTCATCATTACTAGTGAAGATGTAATTTAACGTCTTTACTACGAATGATGAAAAATGTAGATGAGAAGGATAATATTAACTGATCTATCACATTTTATAAACTATATCTTTAAAGTTATATTAGATCTTCTTTTGTTGTTTTCGTCGA
The DNA here is from genome assembly GCA_947069175.1 of Scalesia atractyloides. Taxonomy (NCBI): domain Eukaryota; kingdom Viridiplantae; phylum Streptophyta; class Magnoliopsida; order Asterales; family Asteraceae; genus Scalesia; species Scalesia atractyloides. The sequence continues at coordinate 94,918,885 of CAMTDV010000005.1, read as the reverse complement.
CCCAACCAATTTATGGTGAAAATTGGTGCATCCGCCCTTGATTGTGACTCCCAAAATTGAAAAGTTATGGTTCCACCGCTGTAAATAATTTGTATTAATTTTTCTAACCGATAAAAGATTTGTAATTTAAATAACTTTTAATAAAATGTTATTTTTTTTAAATTCATGTGATCACTACATGTTAATAAAGTACATACCAAATCGACGTGTTTTCACATAGAAGTCGAAAATTATTGTTAAATTAGTTGCCTTGACACCTCACCATGTACTTGAAGTTAGGGGTGTGCAAAAAACCGATAAAACCGAACCAAATTTAAAAAAGGTGGTCGGTTAATGATTTTTTAAAAAACAAAAAGTAGCGGGTCGTTATGGTTATCAAGATTTTTATACCCACCATAACCGAACCGAACCAATATGTAGTAAATCTTAGTCGGATTTAGGACTTTTCACCGTTATTTTAATGTTTTTGGTTGAACGTTTTTAGTATTAGGGGTTATTTCATATCATTTTGGTTGAATGTTTATTTGAATTTATATGAATATGCCATATTATTTTGTTTGAATAATCGGTATTAATACTATAGATGATATGTATTTTTAATACTGTTTAATAATTTATTCCATGTTAAAAAATGAGTTATTTAGCTAGGCCTAAATTTATGGTTAACCACCCATAACCGACCCGCTATAACCATCAAAACCGATTAACCAAAACCGCCATAACCGATTGGTTATGGTTATCTATTAACGACATCGCAGTTATGTTATGGTTTTAAGTCAAAACTAACCCAAACTGACCATGCACACCCCTACTTGAAGTAACGAAATGACCTTCGCAGGTTATAAGTACCGTTGGCGACCTGGTGGGCATAAAATACTTCCCCGCTGAACCCAAGACGCCGAGTTAAGGTGGAGTAGAATAATGCAGAAGCAATTCTCATGTTTGGTAGAAAAATGCAGAGAAATGGAAATGGGTTTATTTACGATTGATTGCATTGTCAATTTGGTTGTACATCATATATATAATATGATATATAATTCATGGAAATACTGTTCCAGCAGAAAAAATAAATAAATAAAAAACATAGTTAAACAAGTATATATAGTGAAAGTGTAGTCATATTCTTAACGAAGAAGTGTACGATATGAAATTACGCACGTTATAAAACTCAAAACCTAATCACACATGTTGAAAATCATAACCATGAGTGATTATGATTTTTCAACATGCGTGATTAGGAGGGTGGGGGTGCTCCACTTTTCATCAATCACCACACCTAACCTGCTTCCACCACGTCATCAAACTTCATTCAACACCACGATGGATTTTAGTGAGGGTGTAGTGAGTGATTTTTTTTAAATAATAAATTAACATAACAAATTCATTTAAATAAATATTACATTAAAAAAAACCCTAAACTACAAGGTAAAAAAAACTAAACATTGCAAAGTAAAAAAAACTAAAAATTCTACGGTATCTCCCAACTCCACTTTTCACATATTTGTGGTTTGCGTTGAAGTAGGATCGACCTAAAGGTTTCATTAAGAGTGTCGTGCGGTTGTAACATGACATTTAAATCACTTTTTTTTTTAGTTTTCGGTTAAGTGTCAAAATATACGTCTCATCACGGTTAAGTTATGAAGCCGCAAGTTTTTTTTTCTTGGGCTTCGGCCATTTCCACCAACGTAGCCGATTTGAATTCGGTGATGGAGTCCACCAAGTTCCCTTTCCTCTGCTTGACTATTCACCATTTTTTCTTGCGATGAGGCCTTGTGGGTGTGGGTGTATCATCTTGTTCGGGTTTGTCATCGGGTTGGTCGTTCAGGTGGGTTTAAAGGTTAAGGTGGATGGTATATATATAGTGTTAATTTAAAAAAAAAAAAACCCCAACAGTCCCCTCATCCATCGGTCCCCTCCTCCAATGGTAACTTTCAACATTCACGCATGGTCACCACAACGCGTGGCCACCAGCACGCATGGTCACCATGACCGCGGAGGTGTTCCACGCGTGGTCACCCACCCGCCACGCATCATCACGGGGCACCCCCACCCCCTTAGATTTTTGAGCTTTATAACGTGCATATTTCAATCGTATTCTATAGTGTGTGTATATATTATAATATTATATATAATTAATATATTATATATTATAAAAGATGGAGATAAATGAACCACTTGAGTTGAGAAAACTAAGAAAACCCTATGTAACATTTTTATTTTTTTCTAGTAAAATAGGGAATGTAAGTTACATGTTAATGAACGTTTTGTAACAAAAAAAAGAAAAGCGCAGAGTGGATTTTTTTTAAAAAAATTACAAAAATTCAGTTTTTTAGCATTTTTTTGTGAACACGAAGTTTTTAAAAAAAATTTTAAAAAAACCATTCGGCGCTTTTTGTTTTTTTTTGTTACAAAATGTTAATTAACATGTAACTTTTATTCCCTATTTTTTTACAAAAAAAAATTTTTACATAAAGGTTTTCTTGAGTTTTGTCAGCTCAAGTGGGTTTTCTCTCTATACTTCACCTATATATATATATATATATATATGGAAAAGTTCATTTGAGAAGAAATTTAATATGAGAAGAAAAAATAAGAAAGGCATAATGGTAAAAAATTAAATAGTTTATAACTCTTTCCATTAATTATGTTATCTCTCATTAATAAAGCCAAAACATATAGTATTTTACACATTTCAAAATTTATCCTACATATATCTTACACCTACCGAATTTACCATACACATATCTAAATTTATCATACGCATTTTAAAATTTATCCTACACATACCAAAAGTTATCCTAAACATGTCGAAAATTGTCCTTCACCATAGATTATTTTATCTTGAAATAGTATATTTAAAAGTGAGTTACAAGTTTAATTAGTTAGCTATTTAATTACAATTATAAATTTACATGCCCTTTTTAATAACATTAATACATATATTAAATGTAGTAAAAGTGGAGCAATTCTGTTGGTTTAAAACTTATTCTTTTACTCTTACAATTTTTTTCTTCTCATTTGAACCCTCCTATATTATATATATATAAATAATATATTATATATATATATATATATGATTCGATCCAAATGAGAACCAACACGAGTTGCGAGAACCACGAGAACTAGGCCATCCAAAAGGTTTTTCTGAAATTTTTTTTCTCAAAATTCGTAAAAACAATCATTTGTTTCAGCCAAAAAAATTGAAAAAAATGTCGCATACCCACATTTACATGAGGCGTAAAAAATATTTATCTTCTTCCAACATTTATGTCTGCCGTAAAAAAAACTTAAATCAAAACTACCGACTCGGCAATTTTTTTAACTTTTTTTACATATCTGTTTATAATTTTTTTATCAACGTTTGTGCAAAGAAAATTTTGATCTAATTCGTGCCAGATCAAAAAGTTCTTGCGGTTCTCGCAACTCAATGTAGTTCTCATATATATATTAAAATAAAACTTTATATGAAACTTACTTAAAAAAATATATATTATTTTAGGTAAGTTTATTATAAAGTTTTATTTTAGTTGTAATGTTTAATTAGTCTTGTTTTTTTTCAAATAAATTATAGAAAATATATTAAATTTATTGTTTTTATTCAAATATAATATTTTCTTAAATTTATTAACTTTATTTGTTTTTTACAATAAATATGTTTTTTAACTGAAAATGCGTTTAAATGGAAGGGGCCTCACTTTTTTGGGTCCGGGCATGTCATCTTGAGCGGACCAGACCTCACCAAACCCAATCCTGCATGTGTCCAGTTTTAAATTCTGGAATTCGGACCAAATTCGAAAGGAGAGTGATGGAGATGCTATAGTGATGGTCTTGGCTAGGGGTGTGCAAAAATCCGAAGTAGCCAAATCATAACCGAATTAATTGAAAAACCGAAAGATATAAAAAACCGGTGGGTCGGCTAATGGTTTTTTCTGAAAACCCAAAGTAGCGATATACCCTTTATAACCGAACCGACATGTAGTAAAATCTTTGTCAGATTTAGTACTTTTCAACATTTTTTTAAATACTTGATGTTTTTGGTTGGACGTTGTAAGTAGTTATTGGTTATTTCTTATCGTTTGGGTTGAATGCTAATATGAATTTGTGGAATATATCATATCATGTTGTTTGAAAATTCGGTTATAATTTGTATTAATGTTATAGATTTTTTGTATATTTATACTATGTAATATGCTAATATATAGAAATATGTAATAACAGTATATGTCATGTTAAAAAAATTGAGTAATTTTTAGCGGTTATCCACCCATAACCAACTCACTATAACCTTGAAAACCGATTTACCCTAACCTCCATAACCGATCAGTTATGATTATGGTTACACTTAAGCAACATCACGATTATGATTATAATTTTGGCTAAAAACCAACCCAAACTGACTCACACACCCCTAGTCTTAGCTGCTTTACCCATTACCTCAAAACTATTCCACATAAAGAAGTATAAAAACTAATTTCATGTGGGATATGCTAAAACAATCCTTGCTTAAGTGTTTGATTAAAACTATTAATTTAGGAAATGTCACCAAAATATTCTTAAAATAGTAATTGACGTTTAGCCCACTAAAAAATAAACATACTCACTACTAGAAAATACACATTTCTTGACACGCGAACAATGACACACACACTTATTTTATGACATTCGAAAGCGTGTGTCAAGAAAAAAATGTCATAGTTTACAAAATTCAATGAATGCATGACACTTTTTTTGTGTGTCATCTTTTAAGTGTCATAAAAAGAAAACGTGATTATTTTATGACATTCGAAAGCGTGTGTCAAGATAAAAAATGTCATGGCTTACAAAATTCAATAAATTTATGACACTCTTTTTTGTGTGTTATTCTTTTAGCGTCAAGAAAAAATGTCATATTTATAAAATTCAATAAATTTATGACACTCTTTTTGTGTGTCATCTCTTTTTGACGTTATAAATAGTCAAACTATCAAAAAGTATGCCATGTTTTAATATTATGTTATAATTTTTAAATTAAATTTCTCAATTCAAAATTTGATTAGTAAATATGCATATTATATTTCTTGATAAGGGTATTGAAAAACCGTTTAAATTTTTCGAACCGCCCAAGCAGAGTCAAAGTTAAGAGTTCCACGATTCGGTTCAAGAGTTAAGATTTGAAAAACTAGTTTTGACAATTTGATACAAGGTTGTTGTTTTGGAGAAGACCGCGGAACCGACCGTTTGTTAATATATAAATTTTTTAATTAAAAATTTGATTAGTAAATATGCATATTATTAAATTCAAATTATTAAGATTATCCCACTATAACATTTATTGATCAACTAATTTCTAAGTTCAACTTTTTTCTTATAACCGCGGGAAACCGCTTACACGGTAAACCTTGGGTCCCCCTCAATACCCGACTAACCGAGGGAAGCAGGTAAAGCGCGATGCAAGCGCTGGGTTGGTAGCCTTTTAGAGAACCGATAGAAACAAGTATCGAACTGATGAACTCTAGAATGAGGTGTGAGGTAAATCGGATGTATACCTTCTGGTTATTTTTTGTTTTTGTTCAACTATTATAAATACTCAAATTTTATTATTAAATTTACATATTGTCTTGCCTCTACATTAGTTAGAACTTAAATCTATATGCCCCTACTTTGAAGATCGGCAGTTGTGAAGAGATGGATTTTGTGAAACCCTATCATTGAGCGGGTATATAGCACAATCACATACAGATTAGTTAGCGGCAATTTCATACTCAATTTTTTAGTTTCCCTCTATTCACCCTCAAACCCATATAGATTAGCGGCAGAAGTTATTCGGGTTCAATGACTGGTTAAAAGTGGTTCGATCGTGTGTGGTTAAATCGCCAGGTTTATTATTGTTCTTCAATCTTCGCATTTGATTATTTGATTCTGATATACAACAGTTTGTGAATTTGAATTTATGATTTACAGCAGCTTGATCTTTAACTTCAATTGTATTCTATTGAAGTTTCCAAATATATCTTTGTTCTTGAAATAATTTTTGAGATATATAAACTGATATGTATGGCCATCGAATAACTGTTTGACAAAAAAAAGTTAAATAAAAAACTTTAATCTAAAGAATCTCGTTTACTTTACTGTATACAACTTGAGAACACATATACTTCATAGAAATATGGATCTAAAATAAGGGGGTGTTTGGCAATGTGTATTGAAAGTGATTATGACGGATACATGGGCGAAGCTTTTTAAGCGGTGGGAGGAGGTGCCCGACCCCCGAACAGTACGTAGTGAAGAGTATTTAGTTTTCGTATAGAAAATTTTGGGTATATACGTTTTTGACCCCGGGTTTTATAGAAATTTTTAGGTCCGGTGACTTCCGCCCCCATCGAAAATCTCAAGCTTCACCACTGGACGTATAGAATAATCAGATTTAGATATGCAGTTTTATAACAAAACAGGCTGTAGTCTTGTAAAAGATAGTGTTTGGATGTGCTTCTACTGTTTAGAGTTGAGACAAAACGGGTTGAAATTCTGGAGAAGGTTAGTGGTGGGGAAACCAGAGAGAAAACTTGCTGAGGAAAACAAAAAAGAAACAGAAAGTAAGAATAAAAAGGGAACGCCCAAGAACCTGCAAAAGAAAACAAAAAACTCATTGAAAAAGAACATGGTGACAAAAGAGAAAATAAGAAAGAAATCAAAGGGAAAATAGAACGTAGTGGGGAAAAGGCAAAAGAGAATGTAGGAAAAAAGATGACGAGAACACAAAGGAATGAAAGGGTTAGAATGGAAAGAAGTGGGGTTTTGACGTTGAGTACACATTTAGTCGATAGTGGAATACTTTCAAAGGAGGATTCTAAAAGACTAGGGTGTGAGTATGATCTATTTGGGCATGATAGTTACATGTACTTAAATTGGGAAGATTTTGAAGCTGTTTTTACATTCACTGAGCTGACTGGTGTTGTCATCACTTCTTGTATAATGTAAGTGCCTATATCTAGTATAAATTACTATTTGTAAAACAAATTTATTTTGTTGATTCGGTTTATGTATGTTAACTGCAGGTGACTGTATGAGCAAATTAAGAAAGAGCAAATACGTGATCGTGGAATATGTTTTATGAATCCGTCTGCAATTTCGCGGCTAGATCAACGCAAACCCAAACAGAAACATATCGGGGATGCAAGTAGAGCAGTTGCAGATCGATTGTACAAAAGAAAGGGCAATGACATGATCCTATTGCCCTACAATCCAGGATTTGATTTTCCTTTTAAATCAGTATTTGTAAAGAAAAGGCCTATTAACTTGATTTATTTTGATTCAATTTTGGTTTTTGTAGAAACCATTGGGTGTTGGCAGTACTAAACCTGAAAACAACGACTTGCTATTATCTTGATTCCTTAAGGCCTAGCAGTATCGATGAGCAGTTGAGGCAAATTATTGATACGTAAGTAATACAAATTATCATAATGTATGATAAAAGATTTGAAATATACTTTGATATAATTTTGATTTTTTTATAGGGCAATGGTCGTGTATGCTGCACGAAGTGGTACCAAAACAAGGGTTAAACTCATCTGGATCAATGTTAGGGTGAGAACTTAATCCATTATTTAAATTGTTGTTGGAATAATATTGTAAATATAGAAGCCCTTTACATTAAACTTAAATCACAACGGTTTCATATTTCTTGATATTTTTAATTGTGTAGTGTCCACGTCAGCGTGAGGTACTGCATTCGACTACTATGTGATGAAGTTCATAAAGGAGATAGCTTACGAAGGAATTGAAATACTTGACAATAATAATGTAAGTTTAGGCATATTTTAGTCTGTAGATTAGAGAAATATGTACTTATATGTCCAAACTAATGCTTAAATTCATAGATTACGATTCAATTCTAATTTTTAAGATTTATTTTATTTAATTGTTGTCTCAGGTTGGGAAAGGAGTAGACGAATACTCGGTTGCAGATATGGATGGCATTCGCGAAGATTGGTCGACTTACGAGGTTACCTATATTTTTAAGTGACAAACCGTATTTTAGGTGTAGACGATGTATTGACAAACAATTTTTTTTGTTAACGTTATAATATTTGTAGTATACTTGACAAATGATTATGTAATGGAATGTTTGGTGTATATATTGTGTGTGTGTATTTGTTTTATGAAAAAGATTTTTGTTTTTATACATTTATATTCAGGGAAATTAGTAATTCTATAAAAAAATATTTTTTAAACAATTAAAAGTATGACACGCGTAAATGAATGTCATAAATATGTGTCATAAATGCTTGTTAAAAATGTGTGTCATTAACAAGTGTTATAAAATAAGTGTCATGAATGTGTGTCATAAAAACATAACACACAAATGCATGTCATGTTAATTTTATGACTCCTCAATCGACACGCTTTTGTGTGTCATAATTACCCTTTATGACGCGCAATGTGTGTCATGAAATGTGTATTTTCTAGTAGTGACTGCAAATCCATCCAATAAAAAAACGTTACATAAGCTTCACCGGTCACGAAGACTAGAATTTAGCTGACATATAAAACCTTGAAAAGTACATTAGATCCCATATACAAACCAATTAAAACAAAACATGTGTCAATGCAGGCTAAATTTTAGTTGCCGAATGAAATTTAGCTCGCATTTTTTGGCGTAGGCTTAAATTTGCTCTTGTTTTTTTGCTGATGATTGGAATTTAACCCCCGCTTTCAGTTGCCGACTAAAGCACGCCATCACACGTGTTTTGTTTTGATTGATTTTCTTGTGGGCCTCATTGCACATTTCATTGACTTTTTATCGGCTAAACTCTTGCCTTCATAACCAGCTCTACTTATGTCGCGTTTTCTGGACCGATTGATTTTGGATATTTCTACGTTTTTTTTAAAAAAAAAATCCAATATCTATTTTGAAAAGAAAAATGAGCTTGGTGATTTTTCCTTATTAAAACACCGTATCCGGTTACATAAGTTAAAACAAAGATACTCCCAAAGATTTGATGATTTGATATTAGTTAAGTCGGGATCTTTAAATGATTACGTAATGTGTATAATTTTACGTTTATTGCCCTTCTAGAATTACGTATAAAATGATCGAATTGTCTCTCTCGTTAACAGAAAAAATGAATGAAGTTAATTCAGTGGACTAAAATGGCAACGGTGAAACCTTTGGGACCCACAAACGAAAAATCAAACCTTTGGAATAACATGACCGAATTGCCCAAATTACAGAGACTAAAATGGCATTTAACTATGTGAAAAATGTATGTATATAAATTTAGCGGAAAGATCTAATAAAAAGTTAATTTTGTCTGAGAATGATAAAAAGTAATCTTAACCTTTTATTTTTCAAATCAATGATTAAGATAAAAATGTAGGGAAAAATACGGGTGTAAGGGGTATTTTGTAATAGCCTACTTGTTGACTTTTCTCTCGCCACATGCAAAACACATGCATGTTTCACCTCCATTTTTAAACGTTCATGACTTTTTCATACGACATTATTTTTTTATAAAAATTTCATTATAAAATCGAGTGTCTTTTTATCTTTAATTTGAGTACCATATTACTACAGAAAATATGACAACTAAGAAAACCTAAAAAAATGTGTTGTATTTCTATGTTGTGTATATTTTTTTGGCTGGATTTTTGTACTACATTTTTTTGCTAAATTTTTTGTGCTGAATTTTTTCTATTAAAATTTTTTTCTTGAATTTTTTGGCTGGATTTTTTGTACTATATTTTTTTGTGCTATATTTTTTTACTAGTTTTTTTTGTGCTATATTTTTTTGTATTGGATTTTTTGTGCTAAATTTAGAAAACAAAAGAGCGGCCACATGTCATCTTCACACTCTACTTATAAGGAGTGTCACATGTCATCATTATAATCTTTCTTAAACTACTTAATCAAAACTATTTTTAGTGGATTCTTCCCTTATAAACTTAAATGTATGTATATAAATTTAGAAAAAAAAATGTTATTTTAGTTACTTGAATATCAAAAAATTACTTGCATCTTTACAAATCAATGAGATTTACAAATCGACATACTTTTAAACGAATATTAAGTTGTCAAAGCAAAATATTTGAAATGATAAGAATTCATCAATGAGATTTATGACATATTTTGAAATAAATATCAAGTTTGTCAAAGCAAAATATGTGTATCCTCATCCATCTAGCATTGGCATCATCCTCAACGTCATCCATTCCATTTATAGTTTTGTTTATTAGAAAAGTATATCTAGGTTGACGTACCAGCCTATTGAGGGTCGTATAACAAGATAAATATGGCTCGTATATGGATAAGATGCTACATGACTCATCTGAGAGGCTGTTTCCCCTATTTTATATGGTAACAGTATGTTAATAGGCTTAACATGTAATAGTAATATGATCTGTATTGTTCATAACATTTTTTTTCGTCCACTTATACGGCCTCTATGATATGTGATTCACAGTGTTAGGATTGTAAATCAACTAAAAGAATTCGAACAAGATTTTGTTTCTGTTTATTTGTTAAGAAATGTATGTGTTCACCAACTGTTTATAAACACTTATCGAATGAGATTTTTTTTCCGTGTTCGTTTGTTAAGGAAATGAACGTGTTCATGTTCGTTTGTGTTTGTTTGTTCATTTTAGGCAACGAACGTTGATGAACACAAATAAACACAACCTAATGTTAATGAACACATATGAAAACAAACGAACACATACAAGCGTTCATAAACATAATAATACACAGACACTTATTAAATATTGTATTTGTCGGTATTTTGAAGTATTTAAATAAAATATAAAAACTAAAAACACTAATGAACTATGGAACACAACGAACATAAACAAACAAGTTACCAAACGTTTACGAACATAAATTAACAAGCGCGACCTCTGTTAATGTTCGTTCATTTAACTAAATGTACGAAATTTCTTGTTCGTGTTGTTTGTTTAATAAATGAATGAACACAAACGAACTTCCTACCAAACGGTTCACGAACTGATCGCTGAATGTTTGGTTCGTTTGCATCCCTACCCACTATTGATGGTGGTATCTAGATTACAACAACCTTATCTTTTTAATGAACGGCAAATACACATCTCTAAAATCTACTTATAAAATTTTACTATTGCCCAAAATCACATCAACGCCTTCCTCCATCATCCACCTCCACCATTCAAACCTATGGTATACCCATCATTCAGAATTCAATATTTTTAACACAAATATGTAAACAAGTAATCTTTATTAGTTTTAAAAAATATTTGTTTTGAATACAACCCGGTTTTTGTTTAAAGTCGTTTACAAGACAAAAAAAACACTTTATTTTGAATACAACTTAGTTTTGTTAAATTTATATCTGAATATTAACAAAAATAAATAAATAAACAAGATTGTGCATTTAGAAATTACATTTCTTATCTCAGTCTTAGAAATTTGATTTTGTGACAATTTTGGTTCTTGTTCCGAATATAATTTGTTTTCTATGCTAGATCCCCTCATTAGAGGTGCTACCCTAAACCGCTTTAAAACCAACAGTCAACTCGAACCTAAACCAGTTTGAACACGATGGAGACACAGCCCGATTGTAACCTCTCCTTTGAAACTAGTAAAAACCCTCTCAATCCCGCCATTACGGTGACAAAGTACAATTTAAGAACAATGTTTAGACTATATAGTCCCGCTTTCTTTACTCTCTCCGTGATGTAGTTGTTAAGAGACGAGCTAGCTTACTACCATCATTCATTAAGGTACAATATAAATACATATTAATACCTTGTACTTTTGAAGCCATAAACACCATATCACATAGATAATGTAATTTTCAATTCATTAAGAGGGTAAGTAAACTCAATCTTATTAAAACGAGTAGTGAACTATAAACATAACCCCCCCCCCCCCCCTTTTGTCGGAGGTCATGAACACATACAACTATGACACAACACCAATTGTGGTTTTTACCTTCTAATAAGTTGAGATCGTTGCATAACACGTAGCTAGTCCATACGTTACACCAAACCACGAACAATGATTGATCTTGTAATTCTAAAGTTATCTGATGTCATTGATAAAAATACCACTAATAGATAATATTTATTTTCTCTGTGTTTAAATGAGTTATGAATTAGTAAACCGTAGTCTACACTTTATCTCTAAAAAAACCTCGAGTATAGTGTTATGAGTTTTTCTTGAGATACGCAAACAATATGGATAATACACAAGTCCATTTCATGTATGTGTGACTATTGTTAGTTTGCTAGATATACTTTTGTTGGTGATTCACAAGTGAAAAGTGAATATTCACGTACAACTCATTCACCATTTTTCTTTATTCGATTCTTAAAACCAACTAATCCCTTAAAGAAATTTCTTCTTTTGGATGACATGATAAGATTAATTACAATTTAAAGTTTAAACTACCACATCATTAATCACTTTCGTATTAAGTGATCTTTAATAGTTTTATGTTGATATTCTTCATGATCGTCTTTTGATAAGTGTATTATTTGCATAATTTTAACTAAAATTTCCACAAAACCTACAAAATAATGAAATACAATTAAGTAATATGTTCCGACAACATAACTTATTAATAACTAATTACCTAAACCATATTAAAATGTGCGTAAAAGTCTAAAACACACGATAAATACTTTATATCTTCGTCTACCAACCAGACATGTGACTGCATTTAATATTCAAACCGTTCACACTAGGAGTCGACACTCAGTATAATTTTTTTAAATAAAATATGTTTCTACTTTATTAAACCAATAATCCTAAATTGCTATCATTCACCCGGATTTAAATCTGAAACCTCTCATGTAAAGGCATATGACTCTACCAGGTGGACTACTCAACATTTGCTAGAAAAACGCGCTACTTGAAATCGATCAAATACGGTCAACCTCGGTAAAAATCGGATCTAGATGGTCAACTCGGGCCTAGTTGACTTAAAAAAAATAAAACATAATTCCTTTTGTCAACGATATTAAGGAATGAACTAGATTTTTACCCATGTCGCGCGTTGTGGCAGCAACATCACGTTTGTGTTTTTGTTACATGTGATACAATGATGACATTAACGTGTGGTTCCCATGCATGACCTGTTTTACTTTGCGGCGGGTAACGTGGTAGGAACTCCGTTGCTATAGGCTCATTTTGTTGAGGAACTGATAAACCAAAAGGGAACCCACAAAATAAAAATCGTAATGTGACCAAAATTTTAGCGACACGCATTCAGGGAAAAACTGTGAACATGAAAAAAATATCACAAGGATCGAAGAGAAAACTAACAAATATCGTGATATCCCAAAATGATAATGACGATTAGGTCGTCCATTTTTTCTTTAAAATTAACTCTAAAAAAGTTTTCTCCTAATTAATTTCAGCATTAAAAAGTTATTTAGCTAGACAATTTACTAGATAATAATTGGAGAAAAAACACTTGTATTGTTTTAAAATGGTTTATTTGCAAAATTGTACAATTTAAAACAATACGTAGGGTCTGTTTGGTATGGGGTAATGGAATCGACGAGGGAATAGAATGGACGAGGTATTTCATTATATTGTTTGGTTACTTATATGTGAATAGAATGAATCATTACTTTGTACAATTTGATAAACATAAAAGACGAAGCAATAAAACACAATTGTATTAAAAACGACAAAAATATAATTGTCTCATTCCTTTGGATTGCTCAATTCTATTATCACATGATAACCAAACATGTTCATTTCCATTCCATTAAAATGATTCATTCCATTCCACCTTCTGTTCTTTTATACCAAACGATATCGTAGTGTATAAACTATTATCGTGAATGTCGCTAATGAAAAATTGTAACACCCCAAAAACTCGGATACCTTGATTCGCTAGTAAGTTCAATTATGTTATGTCATGACATGAGATAACTAAGTAACTTAACTTAGTTAGAAAGGGTTGTCGAGTAGAAGGAAGGAAGGAAGGAAAGTGTAAGGACCATTGGTCTTATTATTTGAAAGTTTATAAAATGGTTAACAAAAAGAAAAAGGGGTAAAAAATTTTGCACTTTATGTGTGTGAAGAGTGTGTGTTTGTGTGCGTGGAGCATCAGGAGAAACACAAAGGGAGTCAAAACCCTTGTTCATCAAGAATCACCAAATTGGTGATGAATTTAGGATCCAATCTTATCCATGAATGAAGAATTATCATCATCTCGACGTTACAAACATGTGGTAATTTGTAATTTAAAATTTGGTGATCTTGCATGAAGTGGGTTTATGTTTAATTCACGAAATTGAATGAAATTGATCATGTATATGTGTTAGAATCACCATATAGAACATGAATTATTCATGATTTTGATTAATTTGATCTTTTGATGTGAAACCCATTTGTTATGGTGAAGATGGTGACATGGATATATCATCCATGTCCAATTCTTGTTCAATGTTGATGTATTATGTTATGTATGATGGATTCTTGTTAGATGACTTAAAAGAAATGTGGGATCATGTCGAGATGGACTCAAGCGTAAAAGGCTAATGGGTCAAAAGGAGGCAAGGAAGCGGATACGGACACGAACACCTAAGGTAAGTGATTTCCGAACTAAATTTATTATTATGTAATGAGTTTTGATTGCAAAAAGGATGGGAATCATGAAGATTGGTAAGTAATGGTAGAACGGAAGTAAGTAAGGTCGTATTGGGTAATATGTGGAGTAGTTATGAATAAAAACTCTCATTAAGTTCAAACGGGTCAAAATGTAGAAAGTATGTGTCGGATGTGGAATTTGGATGTTATGGTATGGTATGAGAACCATGTAAGAATGTTTAGGAAATCATAGTACTAAGGTAAGTATTGTTGTAGCGGGCCATAAGTAGTTCACTATGTCAGAAATAACTTGGTAAAATCAAACGGGTCAAAATCAACAATGTATGATAAAAGTATAGATTTGATTATGGAAACATGGGGTTAAGTGTTAGAATGATTTGGGGGCTTGGAATAATGTTATTTTATGATTTGGGAAGTTCGGGATGACGAATGGGGGCCAAAACGTCAAAAAGAATGAAATCCGTCGTCGATGCTGCAGGGGCAGCGTCCCAGACGTTGGTAGCAGCGTCCCCGACGCTGGGCAGCAGTTGGCTGACGCCCTAACTTGCTGTCTACGGGCCAGCCGACCGCCGGTAGCCCCTGTTTCTTTCGATTCGACCACAACCCATTCCCAAAGCCCCGTTTAAACGTTCTAATAATGTACCCCAACCTTACAAAGTATTTTGTAGCTAAGGGAGTATGAAATGTTTTAAGCTCCCGAATGTATCCCAAATCATTAAAGAGTGTTTATGAGTGCGATTAAAAGGAGCATGTACGTAAGTATGTGTGGGAACCAAATAAGTCTGTAACCATGTATGTGTAGGGATTTACCTATGGAATCCATATGGATGTTTTGTAACTAAGATTTGTTAGTATAATTATATGGGAATGTAAGTGTATGTAAAAGCTTGGATATGGAGGTATGTATGCGTTATGTATGTATGTGTGTAGTTTGTATGAAGTGGGATTTATTGTATACGAAAGAATAAGGCTTGTAAATATGTATACATGGCTTCAATACGTTTGAGTATTAATGTTACTAATCATGTGCCTTGAGAATGAGATGAAAGTGCAGGTATACTAATGTTGATCTTATGAAGATTTGACGTTGGGATGCAAGATAGTACCCAGAGATATAATCGAAAGGATTAGCATAAGTAGAAAGAATGTGGCGTGGTCATTTAATTACGCATGTTTAGATCATGTATGACGTCATCAAATATTAATGATGCGGATGTATGTGGTGATTGCAGGTTGCACAGAATTGTCCTCATTATGGAGACTAAGCGGTTGAAGATCGAGTCAATGAACGTGGATCGTACGGGAGCGAGGTCGTATAGTGTATAAATATAGATTAAATGATGGACGCAATTTCTGTAAAAAGGGATTATCCCAAATGTATTTAGTATGTTAATATGTTTATAAAGAGAAAATTTTCAGTTCGTATTTTCCGCTGCGTACTTTTGTTTAAATCGGTTTAGGGTCTTACAAAAATATACAAAAATGAGTAAACTAAAAAAGAAGTTAAAAAAGAATAACAAAACCAAATAATAAAGAAAGAAATAGAAAAGATGGACGTAAAACAAAAAACAACAAAAGCAAATCACATAAAAAATAGAATAAAAAACAGAACAAAGAGTAGCAGAAAGGTCTCGAACTCACGCAAAACAATATTCAAAGTCAAAGTTTATCAAATTCCCACCAGACCAATAATTTAATTGTAATAAAAAACCCCTATATAAGATAACATTCTCTCCTTGATATTAATATTAATATTTAATCTAATCCGATAGTATTAAATAATCTTCCTATACTAATAAATAAAAAACATTTTTTACACGTGTCACTCTCTGGTGTCTTCTCACTTTTAATAATAATTAGTATAATATTAATTATATAGTTAGAGATAAATATATAAATTCAAATTTAATTAATAGTTATCTATAACTAATATAAATGTATCAAATAATATAATATAATATCAGTAACTATTAACAAAAGATTTCAAATAAATATTATTATTATTAATTTATATGTTTTTTATTTTTTTATATTGTACGTAAGTAAATTTAGTTTAGAAAATTTATTTGTGTGATTTATTATTATAATTAATATGTTTTTAATTTTTGTATATTTAAAAGTTCCAAGATCACATTAATTTATTTATTTTTCTTTCTTAGAACAACTTTTACAAAATTCTAAATACAGTGTTGCAACGTATTTATTTTATTCTATGTTCAATATAAGTTTTATTAAAAATTTTACTGTTAATTACACGGGTTATTAACTTGTGAATTAGACGGGTTTGAGGATTAAAATTATATAATTTAATAATGTATGTACAAATTTACATAACTAAATTATTTTCAACCATGCAACTTGGGCAATGGAGGTAGCCAATCATGGAACTTTAATTCTGGTCTGACTTCATCTAAATCTTAATAAATGGTCAATGCAATTTCATTATTAACCACTTTGATGTTATGGTTTTTGCATCTGAGAAAATAAAATATACTTATAAAAAAGTTACAATAATATGTAAAAATTATATATAACGAAAATATAGCCAGAATCCAATCAAATCAAATTAAATCATAACAAAGCCAAGTTATTAAAAAAAGAGTAGTAGTAGCATAAAGCAAACGTGTATTACATTGGCTTAGCAACTCCATAATAGATTGGAGAGTAAGATGCGAACATAATTGCCATATCATGGACGACTTGTTAAGAATGAATAGATATATTTATAAGAATGTTTCGTAAGCTAAATAATTAGAAACACGCAAAATAGTTTAGAAAGACCAACAAAAATAACATAATTAAGGAAATGAAATGGTTACCATAGTAAATATGATATGGTTAAATATGGTATGGTTCCCCATATATTTGCGATACTTGATTAAAAAAATAATATGACACCTATCTCGATCGTATATTATTAAGTTATATAATTTTTATCTCAAACCCGTGTAATATATACAGGTCTATAATCTAGTAATGAAATATAATTTAATCTAATATGATATTATTAAATATAAATACAATAACAATGACATATTTCACATATCACAAACACCCATATATAAACCCAAATAACTAAGGAAATGATATCACTCCCACATGCATATGCGGCAAAAAAATGATGTTATACTTACTAAGGTGAAGAGAGTGGTTAGACACTTGAAATGGTAAACTTTAAAATCAACCAATTAGAGGGTGCCATGTCATTCCATCAAAAAAGTTTAAACTATGCTAAAAAGTGTTGGCAATGGATTAGACACTTCATAAATTGGTAAAAAAAATTTAAATAGCATATTTAATAATAAACATGTATTTTAACCAAAAAATGTAGAAGTAATAAAAATTACATTAAATTAAAAACAAATAAAATTACACTAAACTAAAACAATTAAAATAAATTAGTCCTTGTCAGAATCAACCAATAGGTGGGGTAAATCTTGACTTGCGAGATGAACCGTGAGATCGTGTTAAAGTCTCCAATGCGTATCTTCATCCATTAGCTCGTTCAACACCCTATCATCAAACGCGGGCTCGACCGGAGGATCCCGAATGTGTAACGTGCAATCGCGTTTCCGTCGTCTTTTAAAATCATGTTGTGTAAAATAATACACGTGAACACAACACTCCTGATTTTTTTAACGCTTTTTGCTCGCATCTGCCTATTTAAGACACCTCATTCCGCCTTCATGACGCCAAAATCACTTTCGACGTCTTTTCTTGCCGCCTCATGTTGCCTCTTGAACATCTTTTCGTCTACTTCATGAGGGTATGGGACCGATTTCACAAACACGGACCATTTAGGGTAGATTCCATCCACGAGCAAATAACCACGTTTGTAATAATGGCTGTTAAAATGGACATTTAGGCGCAGTTCCATTTCGTTCCGTTAAGAATAACGGCGATTGTTGTCGCACATTGATATCATTTTATGAACCTGGTGGACCGCAAAAAGCATGCCAAATCCATAAATCTTGAGATGCCACCGCTTCGAGCATAACAGCCGGGTATCGGTGATCTCCTCTCATATACTGACCTCGAAGCTCAGTAGGACACATTCGCCAGACGAAATGGGTGCAATCAAGGCTACCGAACATACCAGGAAAGTGATGTTTTCTTCATGGTGTCGTATAATAGTGCCATGCCGTGGCTTGTTGGTCTACGTAAGAACTCCGGAGAGTAGTATTTTGCAAACCAGTTTCGCAAAAATATTCTAGGCACTCGCGGGAAGTTCGTGCGACTATATGCAAGTACTCGTCGCCTTCGTCTGGAGGGTTACCGGTTGCGAGCTGTTTAATAGCCGATGTAACCTTTTGCAACGGCGTGAATCCCTTCCGACCTCGCTCGTCGTAGGACTCTTGAAACCACTCGTCATTCGCTTCAATGTCGGTCACAATTTTTAAAAACAAACGTTTCGACATACGAACCTATGTCGAAAAATATCGTCGTTGTATTTCGGGTCTTCGACAAAATAATCCACCATGAGTATCTCGTGCCCAACCTCCCGTTGACGTTCAATATATCTTCTTCGGTTTGATGCACCTGTGTCTTGTAGTTCGGCTTCTTCGACTAGATTTTAAAAAAAAAAGAATGCTACTATCGGACGACTCGTCGCTACTATCGGGTGGAAAAAACCACGGGATTTCATCCACCATTTTGTTTTGCAATACTCGGGTTAGTGTTTTGTATTTTTTTGGTTTGATTTGGGGAAGAATTTGTAGTTTAAATTGAATTAATATGGGTTTTTGGGTTTGAATATATAGTGTTAAATATTGAAAATTTTATTTTTTTTAATTGCCAACGGCTATATAGCTGTTTTTTTGGATTTAACGATCGGCAAACCTTTACTGAGTGACTAAGTTTACCTATCAGCAAAGGGTGTCGGCGACGGTGTTACCGCGCGACAAACCCTTTTGCCAATCCATTTTGCCGCCCACACCCATCATCCTAACATTAGTATTGCTCCTTAATGTTATAACTAGCCTAAGATTAGTATTGCTCCTATAATAATTACATTACTATTTTCCCTAAACCTAAATATGGGTCTATAAACACTTTGATAATTACCAATCTATTTGTGCATTTGTTTGTTGTACTTAGTGCTTTGTTGATATTTTTTGAACATCATCCATCTTTAGTCGTTTAACTTTAGTAATAACATGTTAAGCCCTTTAAACTTTGATAGGGTTTTCTCTTTTCATTTTCATTATTTACCTTACATTTTATTATAATTCCTTGAAGTTTGGTAATGACATGTTTAGGCCTTTAATATTAATAAGTTTTTTCTTTAAATTTTCTTTATTCACGCTTACACATTATTATAATTACTAAAGTAAACCATACTTTATATTTAGCTGAATAAACCCAATAATATAAATTCGTTATATTTAGTTGACAGCGAAAACCAAACCAAACTCGAACACAATTTGTGGTTCAGTTTTGAAGTACTTAAATTCTGTTTGGTTTAGTTCGATTTTTGGTTTGATAGAAAATATTTCAAAACGGATAAAAGGAACCATATAACCGAAAGGAACCGATGAACACCTCTAATGATTCCAAGTAGTTATTTTTTTAATTCAAATTTAACATGTGAAGGAATGTAAATACTAAAAAAAAATTGTTAAGGGACTTTCGTGAGACAAAATAAAAGGATGTTGGTTTTTCATGAGCAAAACATTGTTGAGGGACTCTTATCAGACAAAATATAAAGTATGCTGGTTTTCATGTGCAAAAAAAATGTTAAAGGACTATTATGAGAAAAATGAAAAAGTATGTTGGTTTTTCTCATATTTTCCCTATTTTTTACAATATTCATCATCCTTTACTTATGTGAGAATTTGTGATTAAAAAAATATATAAATTATCTATAATTTTAAAACCTATGATCTTTTTACTTTTTAAAATGGATAAGCTATGCTTTGATTTACTTTTTTTTTTCGTAAATCAAGTATAAATATAATTAAATGATATGTTTGCCTTTGAAAAAAAATTAATTGCATTTATCTAAGAAACATGGTGTTACAAATTAAAAAAAAAACCTTTGAAAAAAATTAATTGCTATTATCTAAGAAACATGGTATTACGTTATTAAAAATGTTACTTTTTTAATTATATTTATTAATATTCATAATAACACCACAAAAAATATGTAAAATATTAACACTCGGATTTGAGTTTATATATTAGAAATAGTGAAGTGAAGTGATTATTTGAACTAAATAGGTTTGCGATGAATTTATCTATTAAATCTATTAATTCAAACAAACTTTAATTAATTAATAATATTGTTAGAATTAGATATACCAACCACAATCCATCTCCATCTTCGTCATTTCTAGCCACCAACTCCATCTCAATTAAAATTTAAGAGCTTCCTCATTATATCCCAAAATTTTAAAGAAACATTTATGTATTCATCAGTTTTTTCTACTTCGTCTCATTCCCCGAGATAAGGATGAGATTTAAGAATTTACTTCACATTCTTTACGTATCGTATCATAACAAAATGTATAAATCTAATTATTATATAAATATATTTTATGTGTACCTATTATTAATTAAAGTAACAATAAATATAGTTATTTGCTTAAACTTTGCGTAAAGTTATTTTTTTTAACTTGGTGTGGATATTCATGTTAGGTAACGTTTATATCAAAATTTTATATTTAATAAATGTGCAATATAAGAATAATAAATTTTGTAATTATTTGTTCTTCGGAACAACCAATCTATCATTCGAACCATGTACACACGGATAAAACCAGTATATTATATAAACATAGTTGGGGCTTTGAAATAAGAATTTATAAAATAACTAATATATTCAATAACTAAGTAATCAATTTGATATACTTTACGATTTAAAATATATTTTTAAATTATATTGATAATTTAACGTTATTTTAAAACATTAGCGAACTTATAATATTTGAAATGTATATAATTTCCTAAAAACTATTTTTTTTATAATTTATCATGTCCGAGTACTCCCAACCCTCCACCTCACCTCTCACCTATGCAACCTGCCTCCTCCTCGACGAAAGGCCAACATTCTGAACCCTGAACAACACAAAATAGTTTGTAGTACGTAGGATTAAGGTGTTGAGTTAGTGCTCAAAAAATTAATAAATAGTAAAACTCAAGGTAATCTTTCTATACTAAAAATGAAAAAAAAATTTGGACACTGTCATTTTGGTGCTTTCTCACCTTATTTTCCTATTTATCTTTCATATTAAATATAATAATTTTCAAGCACAAAAATTAGACCGTACAGCAAAATAGGTTGTGTGAGTTTTGCTAGTTGATACGATCGGTTAACGAAATTGATAAGGATAGACATTTCATTTGTGTACAGTGGTGAGAATCCCATTTCAAAGTTAACTCTTTCAGGTTACATGTTTGAAGTGTCACTCGCCAACCTCAATTTCATTTCATATTCTGTTCAAGTTATGGTTTTTGTTTATATTTCGATCAAAGTTCAGTGATTTGTTTGCTAAATCGGTTCGGTCTCGGTTTCGGATTTTTTTTCCTGTTTGCATCGATTTTCGGTCAAGAATAAGTCAACATTAAGTTTGGGCGTAAATGGCAAAAAGCCCCAAAAGTGAAGGGGCAACATGGTAAAAAAAATTGTTTTGGATGAAACCGACACCCATGCCCAAACCTCAAGGACGATTTTGGCAATTAACTCTTTATATAATCATAAAGTTACATCCCAAGTATTATGAGTAGATATATATATATATATATATATATATATATATATATATATATATATTATATATATATATAATATATATATATATATATTGGAGTTCGGTGATTGAAATTATGGTAAATTAGGAATCAAAGGTTTCCGTATGATATATACTTAATAACTGTATTATTATTATTTTATTCACTGGGATAAATAATTATCCTAGGTCCGGGGCATATGCTTCTATCAAATTATACGTGTTTTTAGATGCATCGCTATAATGGGTTGAACTCACCATTATAGTCGCACAATTCTTTCAAATGTCAAATCTAGACAACTTAGTTTCACATTTGTAATGTTAGGCGTATTGTTATAATTGGTTTAAACCCATTGCATCAACATTTAGAAAGAACAATATTTTTAAATTTAACAATTCTATATTCCACTCAAAGAGACTTTAGTTCTCGATTTTACGGTATAATTCATAAAAAATAAAATGACGAAATATGTAAAAACGTGGGATTGATCACATTTTTTACAATAAACTCTCTTGTATACAAATTTGAGACGAGTGTTTTATCAATGAAATAAACAAATAAGCATGAAGGTGTATAAAACTAACTAAAATCATTATATCTCATAATTTGAATGTATCATAAAAATAAGATTCAACCCCATACATGTGTTTTTATCTAATAATAAATAAATAAAAAAACAAACTAAAATGTCATAATAAGTAAATAGTAGATCAAAGTTCAGTTTTAAAAGATAAATCTCAAGGACTGTATGTGTTAACACATGACATTATTGTTTATTCAACACGTGCAATACATGAGTTTTTTTAAAGATTTATATTTTTATTGTTTGTTATATAAAATTACATTTATGCAATTCGTGTAATACACGAGGTTCATGTCTAGTTTGTAATATAAACAAGTTAACGTTAAATAAAATCATATAATATTAAGATGTGAATATATTGTATTATATTTCAACTAATTTAACTCATAAAAATATAAAATTCAAACACCACATATATAAATACTCTTGAAAACCGCCTTCGCTAGCTCGCCTCATTTCATCAACTTTTTCTCCGTTATTTACATCAGGTTAATATTCTAGTATCATAACTGAACACATGAAGATCGTTGTACGAGAATCAGCTATGGTGATTCCGGCTGATGAGACTCCGAACATAAACCTATGGAACTCTAACCTCGATCTAACGGTCCCGAATGTTCACACACCAACAGTGTATATTTATAGGCGTCCCAACGGTGCTTCTAACTTCTTTGATACAAAACTCATGAAGGACACTTTGAGCAGAGCTTTGGTTCCTTTTTACCCGATGGGCGGCCGGTTGAAAGTAGACGAAAATGGCCGGATCGAGATTGATTGTCGAGGACAAGGCGTGCTCTTTGTTGAAGCGGAATCCGACGGTGTGATTGATGATTTAGGTGACGTTGCGCCTACGCCGAAGCTAGAGAAGCTTATCCCGGCTGTAGATTACTCTCAAGGGATCGAATCGTATCCGTTACTGGTCTTACAGGTAAAAATTTACACGTTTGGCGTAGATGGCAATCGCTAGCTGGATCCTTGAACTGAGCGGGTTTTACCTCACTGCACTACCGTGCCTTCGGGCGAGTGTTCACGGGCTTCGGCCCTAAGTGAGGGTTTTCCCCGGTTCGAAGGCTAGTGTATCCCGATGTTGTGAATTCCGCCAGTAGCCCATTTGAAAGATTCGTTGGCCGTTAAAGAAAAAACGTTGAAGTCAGTGCTGTCTAATTAATGTTTTTATAATTGGACCGATCATGGAATCAGTCCCTTGCTGGTCAACTAGTCGGACCTGTTAGATCAGCTTCGAAAAGCAGATAGCGGATAACGTTAAATAATATATATATATAATATATATATATATATATATATATATATATATATATATATATAATATATTATATGTGCGTCAATGCTAAGGAAATATAAAATAAAACCTTAGAATAAATAAAATATGGACGTCGAAATAAATGAATCAATAAATGAGATTTAAAAAAAAAAAATTGTTCCATTTTGAGAATATAGTTGCTAACTCAACATTTTTGTACGTAAATTTGAGCAGGTTACTTTCTTCAAATGTGGAGGAGTATCCCTAGGAGTCGGGATGCACCATTTCCTCTGCGACGGGACATCTGCGTCGCACTTCATGAACACATGGGCCGATATGGCTCGTGGCGTTGACCTCATCATGCCACCCTTTATAGACCGGACCCTCCTTCGGGCTCGGGACCCACCACAACCAATCTGTGACCACATCGAATACAACCTCGGTCAGTCAATGAAATTATCACCCGAAGCCCAACCACATGAAACAGTGGTCTCGATTTTCAAGTTAACACGAGACCAACTCAATGTGCTCAAAGCAAAATCGAAGGAGGATGGCAGCCCGATCAATTGCAGTTCCTTTGAAATTGTCTCCGGTCACGTATGGAAGTGCGTGTGTAGAGCTCGATGTCTTCCTGATGACCAGGAAACCAAGCTCTACTTTGCTATTGATGGGCGGGCTCGTCTTGAGCCCGCTCTACCACCAGGGTATTTTGGGAATGTTATTTTCTCAATTAATGCCACATCGTTAGCAGGCGAAATTGTTTCAAATCCTAGTTGGTACGCCGCATGTTTAATCCGCGAGGCAATAGTCAGGAGGACAAACGATTACCTAAAGTCACTAATCGACTACTTAGAATTTCAGCCAGATCTGTTGTCTTTAGTTGGGGACACTATAGAGACTTATAAGACCTCGAATCTTGCAATAACCACTTGGGCTAGGCTCCTGTTTCATGACGTTGACTTTGGATGGGGCCGACCGCTATTCATGGGGCCCAGTGGGGTCAATGTGGAAGGAATCGCAACCGTGTTACCAAGCCCGATCAACGACGGGAGCTTGTCGATAGTCATTACCCTACAAGTTGAACAGATGAAGCTTTTCAAGAAGTTGTTGTATGACATATAGCATGAAACAACTAAAAGGAGAATAAGGAAAATAGCTATTTTATAGAATGTGTTTTACTTGGTATGGTTATGATCATCTACTTTTACTCATGTTTCCTACACTATGTTGGAAACTTACTGAAAATGTGAATTTTCTTAAACTTTGGACACAAATAATTATAATTATATTTGTAATATACAATCAATAATTTACGGGGTTGTGTTCTACTTGATGAGATTGTCGCAAGGACATAAGATGAATGAGATAACAATGAGCAAAGTTGTGAGTTTGACATGGAACTTTTAAGTAGAAAATGTATAAAAATGTTTCCCGCATAACAAACCTTGGAAATATATGTGAGGAGTCTTTTTGGAGATTACTTCCTTAGCAAATAGGAAGAAGTCGTAAGCCAAACGGGTGCACAACACCTCCATACACACGCGCATGACTGTGGGGGGTGGACGTAATTTGGCTTTTTGGTGACACTTTGCATCACTGTGAGCTGCCTTTATGTTTTTATAGGTTGGTTAAACAGAAGCAGATGAAACTACCTGTTGATTGCATATTGCAGCTGCTTACGATTTCCTCGTGAGCGGGTCAATGTTGCTGATACGCGGGTTACTCTGAGCACCTCAGTGCTGGCTAATGGGCCGTACACTACAGACGGTGCCAGTTAGTGACGATGGGCAGCAACATATTTATTCGTGCTCGGTTATTGTTGAATGTCGATGGTTTGTTGTTGCTCGTTATTGATCGTCGTGTGCTGCTGCTCAATAAATGCTATTATGTTCAGAGGTTATTATCGATAAATGTTAGCTAAGCATATCATACGTCTTTAAAATCACTAGATCAATCGATGCGAGTGGTTGGTTTGTAAGATCAATCATGCGAGTAGTGTTCTGCAGGGGCGGACCTAGCTTATACGAAGGGGCAACCCCCGCTACGGCTTGGCGCTTCAGCAGTAGTGTAAAATTAGTGTAAATTTGGAAAATTTTGACGTTTTTTCGACTTCGTTACAGCTTTTTTATAAAACGTTACGGCTTGGCGGATTTTCTAGATCCGCCACTGGTGTTCTGCACCATTTTCTAGCATATCATAATGTTAGAACACAACTAGGTGCACTGGTGCATGTGTTCATGAAACCCAGCGAAAAAAGGCGGGGCGAAAAAAAGGTGTTCATAACAAAGGTTTTCTGGTATCTGATTCTGCAACCCAAAACCATTACTAGTTTTACAGAACACAGGTTCAGTTGTGTTCTTAAAGCGTTAAAACCGATCAAACCAAACCGTGAATACCATCCGTAGCCCAAATTCCAGTTATAAACATGATACATCTGAACATTATACAAGAAACCAGATCAAGATTCTATAAAAAAAAGAACATACAAGTATATACCGGTATCTCGTTCTTTAACCACAACCATACGTGGTTTTAAACGGCTCGTGAATTCGCCCGACCCAAAATATAAAAATACAAAATAAGTAAAAAAAACTCTACTCCACCTTTAGTCTGTTTTCTTCAAGTTGTGACTTACTGGGTTCAGCTGGAAAGTATTTAATGCCCACCATGTCTCCAACCGTACTTATAACCTGACAAGTACACTTTGTTAACTATATAGAAAAATATTGGTCAACCGAACCTTAGAAGGAAAGAGGTCAATTAGGTCAACCTAAGTTGACCCATCATCTATCAACATATGCTCGTTTAGCCGCATCTAAACAAGCACGTGCATAGCAACTATTTAAGACGAATAAAACAAAGAATGTACAACAACAAAAACAGATGAAATTATGTAGGGAAGTAAGCTTAACACTAATGCTTTATATAACAGTTAGGTTGTTACCTCTAAGGCTTTGACCATGTCTTCCCGTGTATGAGCAGCAGAAATGCATATACGCGTTCTAGATAACAGTAGAGGGCTGGCTGGGAAACCAACCATGACAACCGCAACCTGTTGTCACATAATGAGATGTCAATTACAAATCACAATCTCCTTACATAAACATAACGCAGTCATTCACAAAATGTATATATAAAAAATATTTTTATATAAGAAAAAAAAAGAGTAAATTGCATTTGACGTCCTTTAACTTGAGCCAAATTGCAGACATTATCCTTTAACTAAAGAAATTACACTGGATGTCCTTTACGTTACTGTTTCTCATCAAGCGGTGTCCTTTTGCCCTAACCCAGTTAATTTTTCTGTTAACTCTTTCACTCGTGCCACTCACATGAGGGCATAATGGTCATTTTCACTTATTTTGTTGTTAATAGATATTATTTTTATTTTACTTTGCTTTAGTTATTAAGTGAGAATGACCATTATGCCCTCATGTGAGTGGCACGAGTTAAGAGTTAATAGAAAAAAGTAACTGGGCTAGGGCAAAAGGACACCGCCTGATGAGAAACAGTAACGTAAAGGACATCCAGTGTAATTTCGTTAGTTAAAGGACAGAGCCTGCAATTTGGATTAAACTTAAAGTACGTAAAATGCAATTTACTAGAAGAAAAAGAACATACATTCCGTTTGAGACACTCTCTTGAAAAGGCAGGGATTTTTCCAGGATTATAAAGCATTATAGGCATTATAGGTGAGTCATTATCCCCTAAAACCTCAAACCCCATTTTCAGCAGTTCTGATCTAAAATAATTGCTGTTATCACGAATTTGAGCAAGCTTCTGAGCACCTATATAGAAAAAATAACAACAGACATAAAGGAATTCTGGTCAGCGTTGTCAAATGCCGTTTAGAGAGTAAATTTACACGAATAAGAAATATGGACCTCGACTAGAGCCATCCTCTCCAGTGATAACCTTCATGGCAGATATAATTTGCTGAGCAGCAGGAGGTGATATGGATGTGGCGTATAGATGAGCTGGACACGTATATTTTAGATACTGTATAAGTTCCTGTAATGCATATAGAAATGTCAAAAGATATAAATCCACATCAGCAGTATCCACACCTAAAACAGACCTTGGATCCGGCTATATAACCACCACATGATCCGAATGATTTTGTGAAAGTTCCCATCATTATATCCACATCAGCAGTATCCACACCTAAAAGCTCACACACGCCCCTTCCCGTTTTCCCGATTGCTCCAATACTGTGAGCTTCATCCAAATACACGTATGCCTGTTACATACATAACAAATTAGAAATCCCTAAAATTACATGTGGGCAATAGTGGTACAACTGAAGACACTATCATTCAAACACACGGACTTTACTAGAAAAAAAAGTTATGGGAACAAGAAAAAAAAATGAAATTCATCACCTTATATTTTTTACATATTGAAACAATCTCGGGAAGCTTGCAAATTTCTCCTTCCATGCTATATATCCCCTCCACAACAACCATGATTTTCTTCCAAGGTCTATGTGTTCTTGGTTGACCATGGGCAATGTGTTCTC
Source organism: Scalesia atractyloides (assembly GCA_947069175.1). NCBI lineage: Eukaryota > Viridiplantae > Streptophyta > Magnoliopsida > Asterales > Asteraceae > Scalesia > Scalesia atractyloides. Next base: position 94,890,222 of record CAMTDV010000005.1, on the reverse strand, counting down.
GTAATACATCCTCTAAATGGGAAGGTGCTACATATAAAAGTATGGTAGTCAATAATAAAATAAAAAAATATGCAAGGATCTCAATGGACAATCAAAAAAGGAAAAACCGAAAAGAATTCAAACATCATGATTAAACTTAGGGTTATTGGATTTAAATAACCCCAACTTTCACCATTTGGCCAATAGCACTCCCAACTTATGAATTGTACCACCCCACTCCCAACTTTCAACGTATTTTCCTCTGGCACTCCCAAACTAATTGAACCCTAACCAAGTTATTTTTGCTGATGTGGCCTTGTTTAGTGACGTGGCCTTTTTGCTGACGCGGCGTTGGATGTGGCACTTATTTAGTGGTGTGGCATCTGACATGGCTTTTTTGATGACTGTGGCCCTTGTTTAGTGACGTCGTTGACGTCAGCTAACTGGGTTAGGGTTCAGTTAGTCTAGGAGTGCCAGAGGAAAATAAGTTGAAGTTGGGAGTGGTGTGGTGCAATTAGTAAGTTGGGAGTGCTATCGGCCAAATGATGAAATTTGGGATTATTTAAATCTAATATTTCTTAAACTTACTGTTATGTTGGAATACTCTGATTGTAGCGCCTGACCCTCGAGCACCATTTACTATAGAGTTATGGTTCAAAGAATCACTAATTATTAACCCTCCCTGTGAATATTCATCAAAAAAATGAGAAATTCAACATGTTACTGGTATTAAATATTAATCCTTAAATAGCATGACATACTTTTCCAATCAAGACAGGAAGGATAGCGGAGTTAGTGACGTAACCCATTCCCGTAACCAAAGCGGCTGGTTTCCCAATAAAGTTAGCCACGGCCTCCTCCAATTCCGAATGCAGTTCCATAGTTCCTGATTTTACAAAAATAAGTAGAGGTGTCAGAGTCAGAATGTCAGATCATGAGCTTAGATTCCAATCACATTCATTTAAAAATAAAGCAAATTGTCATTTTCGTCTCCGAGGTTTGGCCAATTTTGCGACTTTCGTCCAAAGGTTTGTTTTTTCGCATCTGGATCCAAAAGGTTTGAAATCTTGCCATTTTCACCCGGCTCGTTAACTCCATCCATTTTCCTCCTTTAAATGCTTGTACATAAAGTGAAAAAGACCGAATTGCCCTTTAAGTTAACAAAAAAGACGATAATACCCCTGACATAACGGAGAAAATGGATGGAGTTAAACGAGCCGGATCAAAATGGCAAGACTTCAAAATTCAAACCTTTGGACAAAAATCGCAAAACTGGTCAAACCTCAGGGACAAAAATGGCATTTTACTCTAAAAAATATCATAAATTGGATATGGAACTAGAAAACTACCTCCATCAGCACGAGAACTGCATGTGCTTGCAAAGTATTTCTTCAAAGACTGAATTACACGGGGCGTGCAGTATTCATCTGCAGCAGCAAATCCAAGGTAGTTGTATGATCCCAAGTTAAGGCACCTGCTTACTTTTGTGGTCCGCCTGCCAACACATGCAAATTTGCCAGTTTAGGACGACTGGACGAGTGTTAAGGACACCTTGTAGACTGAAATGGAATGTATTATAACATGTTCTAACGTTTGGATATTAAGGAGGAACCAAAGCATTATGCTAAAATTCAACTGCAAACTCAGGATGCATATCCAAACACTCACTTGAGTGTCTTGTTATTATCATTGGAAACACGCTCCAGCACATCGAACCAAGCATCAGGGGGGCTCGATATAGGTCGTCCAAAACAATCCTACATGTACATATATTAAAAACAAAATTTAACATTTAAGGTAAGACATCCAAATGGGTTATGTTTCAAGTTATTTGTATCATCAATGTACTTTAAGAATCACATCTTGCTTCCTAGCAACTGTACCACAATTAGATGATTGGAGATCCAGTATCAACACAAACTTGATTTTTGCCAAAAATGACAGTCCACGTGGTCAAATAACCGTCCTAAAAATAAAATCCAGTTTTAATAACAACCAACCTGTCGAAACCTACTGCTCGCACTAAAACAAATCCTTAACTGTCACTTATAAGCAATTAACACTTCCATATAAACTGGTTGAGTAAAATTCACAGAGGCAAGTCCAAGGGTACACTAAAATAACCACACTCTGAGCTTCTATTGTGTGATTTCCGCCTCATTATTTACAACTTAATTTGCATACAAACAAGATTATTTCTGTATGCGTACACATACACTCGTAAACGAGCATATTAACAAATTATTTATTCAGAAAACAATGAAAATCAACCAAATCAACTAGCTGCAACATTCTAACTGCATTATCTGTGCTATCTTAAATACAACTCTTTAGGGCAAAATTGGCATTTCACTTAATTTAAAGACAGCTGCTAGGGGCAATTTTGGTATTTATCACATACTTTTGTTATTTTCTGCAATTTTTGTATTTAAGGAAAGACATCTAATAATTTTGGTATTTATGACATAATTTTTTTTATTTAATTCAGTTTTGGTAGTTAAACAAAAACATTAAACCAAAAAAATAAGCATAACTCATGTTATGACTAAATTCCGTAATTTTTTTAAGTAATTCAAAACCTAACAAAAACCGAAACAATTGATAAAAAAACGGAGAACGAGCACAACGCTGTAAATTGTCGACTTCGCCGCAATGCGTCATTTGTTCAGCAAACGAAGATTCTAACTCCATCATAAGCATAAACAAACAAACAAACAGCCGAAAACTAGTATACCTGAATTCGACGATACAGTCGGCGAATATAAAAATCTTCAAGCCCTAGGCAGATAGGTGCATATCCCTAACAATCCACCAGCATATTGATCATTTACACATACACTAACAATTAACAACAGTTTTGAGTGAAAATTGAAAGAGAATACAAAAAATGAACATGTGATACACCTGGAGATTGTTATCTTTCCACCAATCGAAGAGATTACGGAAGAAATCACGCAACTGACCGAAAGCGAAGAGTAATCCGTAACTGAAGTAGGTTGTTAAGGCGGTTACATACGGGATCGTGATCATTTTGACCCGTATATATGAAGGTAATCGGAACCCTAGTTAGAGAGACGAAGTGATAACTGGATAGGAAGAAGGGGATTTTCTGCTCAGGATTTGGTGATGAACGAAGGTGTTTATTATTTGCAGAGAAAAGTCGCCGGATAGTCCCTGTGGTTTAGTCTGATTTCACCTTTAGTCTCTGCATTTTCTAAATTACACCTATAGTCTCTAACTTTGACAAATTTATTCTCGGATGGTCCAAATATGATTAATTTTCTTAGTTAACGAGTTATGAAATGACTAAAATATGCTCTTAATAATAAATAAATAAATAACCTATGCCTTGTACCCATCTACCCACTCCTCTCCCCTTTTCTTCTCTCTTTATGTTCTGCTCTACATAACCAAACCACAATCATCACCTACACACCACCACCCCCACATTGGTGACGTCTGAAGCCAGAGCCGAATCAACTTCTATACGTGCGGTAGTACTAGTAGAGCCTCTTTTGGACGGTAGAAATTTCAAGCTAGCCAAAGTCATCAATCCAACCACCACACCCGCACAAGTGATCTTCACAGCCGGAAAAACGGCACCACCTCACCCCGCCGGAAAACCGTCACCACTTCACCCCGAACGTCCACCACCTTCTTCTCCGTCAAGGACCGCCCCAAAAATTTCGTCCACCACCTCCTTCTCGGACCCGGTCGAAGGAAACGTGGGTCATTACTCAAAAAAATAAGCTGATTTGATTTATTGAAAGTGGGGTTCAAAGCAACAATTATTTGGGATGATTGAGCCCATTATTGGCTGATTTTTGGGCTGTTGTGTGTTGTGGATCGAAGCAACAAAAGGAAACAATGAAATTACAGAGAGAATGGTTGATGAGTTTTAAAGGGGTTTTAGTAATGGCAGCGGTGATGATAGTTGGTTGATGGTGGTGGGGCTGGTTGTTGATGGCGGTAGTGGAGCTGGCTGTTAATGGGGTTGCCGGTCCTCACAATTTTCCGGTGGTTGAAGGGGTTTTACAGGATGGTCCCACAAATATAATATATATGTATTTAATTAATTTATTTTGTTTTACGTTAAGGGTAAGTTGGTCATTTCGCACCCACTTAACTGAGAAAACTAACCCCCATCAGCTTCAGGGACTATTCGAGAATAAATTTGCCAAAGTTAGGGACTATAGGTGTAATTTTAAAAATGTAGGGACTAAAGGTGAAATCGAAGCAAACCACAGGGACTATCCGAGCACTTTGCTCTTATTATTATTATTGCAATAAGTGAGAACTAGTGGTAGGCTGGTAGCGGTGGTGTGACTTGTTTATACAAAATCATGATATTGTTATTATAGAATATACTTCCTATCATTTTGATATTTGTATATCGCCAGTTGAGTGCGTCACCCGTGTTACGGAGCGTTAAATCGAATATTTCTTAGTTTTAGTTACTTTTTTTTAGTTTTTCTTAGGTATACAAGTAACAATTTTTATAAACCAGATCCGTCAAAACCCTAGCAAAAAAATTAAACCAAAATTGATCTCCTTACGTGTGTGTGTTTTATTGCTAGGAAAGAAAAGTTAACTAAAAAAACCCCTCTGTAAGGTTAAACTACCATCTAACTTTGCAAATTTATATACTTGGCCCTTGAGTTGTTTTTTCTCTTCTTTGATACAAGGGTAAAACTTAGATGTAAAAGCAGAAAATTAGATGCATTTAGATGAACACGAGAACTACAAAATGTTGTTAGTAGTACTCAATTTTGATATGTTGATGTTAATTGTTAACTCATCATAAAGGTTTATCACTAATTCAACGCTTGTTATTCATGGACGGAACATTCCTAGCTTAATTTTCATCATTGATGACTAGCTATTTTTTACAAAGGTTACCGTAAACAGAGGTGCACAAAATAACCAGTTATTAATTGAAATTGTAATTGGTTAATAACCGATCAAGGAATTATCAATTAGTAGTTATTTTTTAACCGTAGGTTAGTAAATGATCATAAATATTCCGTATAGGAACCGGTTTTTTAACTGGCAGACTGGATAACCGAAAAAATTGAAAAATTCAAAAATAGGCAAAAAGGACCTGTTATTAACTAAAATAACTGGTTAAAATACTTAACCAGACGAGTTAAAAAATAACCGTTTAAAATTAAAAAGTTAAATTAACCGATATAACCAGTTAACTGAACAAGTTATTAAAATTAACCGGTTTATGCACCTCTAATCATAAATATAACTTCTTATTAGATTGGTATTATATTTATTCCAAAACATATATAACTAAATTTCAATATAAAAACAATAGTTGGCGTGCTATCTAGAATAAGAAAACACAATGGGTATGTTTTACATAAAGCTTTTAAAAGCTTCTAGCTTTACCATTTTAAGAAAAAACTCTTACTCAATAAAAAGCCTTGTTTGGTTGAAGAAGTTTGAAACTTTTAGGTTAGGAGTTTGAAGCTTTTGGTTAAACGTTACTAAGGGTATGTTTGGCAAAACTAGCTGGTGGCTGGAGGCTGGAAGCTGGTAGCTGTAGCTGGTAGTTGGTGGCTGTTGCTTTTTAGAATATTTAGATGTTTGGCAGAGTAGCTGGAGCTTTTAATAAATTGTATAAAATGATCAAAATGGACATTAAAAAGTTGGTACATTAAAAGTTTATTATCTTTAGAGGTTAAAATGGTCATTTTTTTCCTAAAAACTTGTAGCTCCTTCTAAACGCTACTAGTAGTAGCGTTTAACCAAAAGCTTCAAGCTTCTAACCTAAAAGCTTCAAGCTCTTTCAACAAAACAAGGCTTTTTATTGATTAGGAGTTTTTTTCTTAAAAGCTTAAAGATAGAAGCTCCTAAAAGCTCCTAAAAACTTCTTGCCAAACATACAGTAGCGTTTAGAAAGAGTTACAAGCTTTTAAGGGAAAATGACTATTTTAACCTCTAAAAATAATAAACTTTTTAATGTACCAACTTTTTAATGTCCATTTTGGTTATTTTATATATTTTATTAAAAGCTCCAGCTACTCTGGCAAACACCTAAATATTTTAAAAAGCTAAAGCTATCAGCTTCCAGCCACCGGCTACTTTTGCAAAACATAGCTAGTATTTATGACGAGAGGTATGGTTTATGTGAAAACTTTCTATCAAACTTTAATTAAATGTTAAACAAAATCAAAAGCACAATCATAACAAATTCCAAAATACAACAAAATTAAAGCATTTCAAATTTATGCATTTCCAAAATACAACAAAATTAAAACATTTCAAATTTATGCATATCGTGAATCGTAAATCTTCCTATATTATAATAAATGAATATCTTTTATGGCCATGTGTTACTTCCTGGTGCTTCGTCATATATTTTTGCCATTTATCTCATATTAAATAATAACAAAATTATTTTTCTATTTATCTCTCATATTAAATAATAACAAAATAATAAAAAATAATAATATAATTATAAATTATAGATATCTTTATTTATAAATATTTTTGATTTAGATGAAATTAGTTTATACAGCCTAAAATCAAAAATTGTGATCCCAATATATAATTAAATATTCTATTATCATCATCACTAATTCTAATTAATAGATACCGATAATATTATTTTATTATAATAGATATATTATTATATTCTTTTATATTATTTGAATTATTTGTTAACAATAATAATAACTTTCATATCTTTCCTCATCATTGTAATTCTGCTTTTATATGGGTTGTATGTGTTTTTATTGTAATTATGTTTTTTAACAACTAACTTATAGATAACAGTTTTTGTTTTGTCTAATAATCAAATTTTACATCTACTATCTATTAAATTATTACAAACTTTAAGTATTTTACTTCACTGTTTGTTCTTTCAATTTAGACATGATATTTAGTTTCAATCATGTTTTCTTGTATAGTGTTTTGGATTTTACTATTAATATGCGGATTGTAATTATGATGATGGTTTTATTTTAAAACATATATTGTTAAAGATGGATTGAATGTTTCATATTTATAAACTTGTTAAACGTCACAAGGTTTGATCATACACGACACAAAATTTATTTCGATATTTGAAAAGTGTCTTAAAAATATTGTTTTATAATTTTTAAACTTTCAGTAATAACTATATGATTTTTTTTTCTTTATTCAGCCCGTGTGATACACAGTGGCGAACTCAGAAATTATTTGCTAGGGGTGCAGATGAGTGGTTCAAGTACATTTTCAAGAAGTGTGGACCGTGTTGTTGGGTTTTTGGCCTAAAAAATACACTAATTTTTTTTTCAAAGGGTGCGTCCGCCCATCCAGGCGGACACTTAGGTCCGCCCATGGTGATACAAAAGGTTATAACCTAGTTAATAATCAAATAAAAATAAAATTCTTGTTTAAACTTTGAAGATATACATTCTTAAAAATCACGTGCCAATTCTCATAAACTTATTTTGGGCATGCCGATTAGAAGTTAGAAATTTCAAGTATCATCTAGAACAAAGCTTCTAGAAACTCCCTGGGATACTTACGTGTTTATTGTAGACATGCCGGGTGTGAAATCGGGAGAAATAAAGGTGCAGGTGGAGGACAACAACGTGTTGGTGATAAGTGGAGAGAGGAAGAGAGATGAAGAAAAGGAGGGAGTGAACTTTATGAGGATGGAGAGGAGAATGGAAAAGTTGATGAGGAAGTTTATGTTGCCTGAGAATGCGAATACTGATAAGATTTCGGCTGTTTGTCGTCGAGACGGAGTGATTACGGTGACGGTGGAGAAACTGCCGGCCACCGGAGCCAAAGAAGCCGAAGACGATACCGGTCCAGGTTACTTGAAGGCCGGCCAACCCGTGCGGTCGCTCCAATCCCATATTTCAAGGGGCCAAAAAGTTTTTATATACATACGAAATTATATATTTAATATATACATTCATTTATTATGCAAAAAAATTGTTGGTGTTGGTGTGGAAAAACCATCTTAAAATAATGTAAGGTCTTATTCAAGTGTTGGCTTCACCACCAAGCTTTTATTTTTTTAATTCATTTCCCCTTAACCACAATTTTACGCCTTTTTTTTGTTGCCGAGGCCTGATTTTTTTGAGAGTTTTTAGGGACCGCTTGAATCGAATGGTATTGTGTGATGAATAATTGAAAGGGTCTTAGAAGAGTAGTTGAATGTTATGAGTGATATTATATGTGTTTGTTTTTGGTTTAATGGTAAACACTTTACTGTTAGTTTCTACATCGTCTTGGTTTGGGGCTTGTAGTTTCTCCATCTTCTTGCTCGGAATTAGTGTAGCGGTATAGTGTTGGTTAAACTAAATTATTACCTTCCAGCTTGAAAAAATGGCCCTTCTCTTATGCCTTAATAATAAATAATGTGATTACGAAAATGATAAAATTATACTATTTGATAAGCAATGGAATTACGATAATGACACATAGGGGGCCTACATTACAAGTAATCTAGGCTTGGGCCTAGGGCATGTAAAAAATAGGCCTCTACTTAAAAGAAATTAATATCTTGACTAGATTTGTTTGATTTCTTATACAAGCAAGCATTCTCTGTTATAATTGTGTTAGATTTTTGCTTTGTTCCATACACAGATAAAGAAGTAACGTTTATAACAATCAAAGAAAGAAAAAAGGGGTCTTAAAATTTCATTTCGCCTTGGGCCTCTATAAAGGTTGAAACGTCCCTGGAGTACGTCCTAATAGATGTTGCAAGTGGTCCTTTCGACCTTTCATAAAAAATCCTGGAAAACATATTTTTTTATAACTTTAATAGACTATGGTAGTGTTCGCTTCATGGATTGTAATGAAATGAGAATTCGCGTAGAAATTGAAATTTGATTTGTAATTTAGGTGTGTTTGTTTTGCAAAATGGAATGAATTTTGGATAGAATTAGAATGTAGATTCTCTTTCTTATGTTGTTATTCAATTCCAATTCATTTTCTTGTTGAAACCAACAAAATAAGGAGTGGAATCAACATTCCAATTCCCTAGATTCCAGTCCATTATGTGAAACGAACACTACCTATATATATATATACCAAGTGCATCTTCACGATCTTCTTTGTTTGGCTTCGAATATTACTAGATCAATGAACTGGGGAAAATGACAATTGAGGCTGTGTTTTTTTACTACCGTTTGGGAGATTTGAAAAGCTAGAAACAATAAGGATAATAATAACCACATTCCCTTCTTGTGTGCGATTGGTGTTATAAAAGAAATTTGTTTTTGTGGCTTAAAAGTAGATCTAAATTATGTTTCTTAAACTGGGATAGGTGGAGAGATTTTAACATTCAAGATGTAGTCATGTCGTTTGGCGGGTGTAGAGATTTTAACTTCACTGTTTGTTCTTTCAATTTAGACATGACATTTAGTTTCAATCATGTTTTCTTGTATAGTGTTTTGGATTTTACTATTAATATGCGGATTGTAATTATGATGATGGTTTTATTTTAAAACATATATTGTTAAAGATGGATTGAATGTTTCGTATTTATAAACTTGGTAAACGCCACAAGATTTGATCATACACGACATAAAATTTATTTCGATATTTGAAAAGTGTCTTAAAAATATTGTTTTATAATTTTTAAACTTTCAGTAATAACTATATGATTTTTTTTCTTTATTCAGCCCGTGTGATACACAGTGGCGAACTCAGAAATTATTTGCTAGGGGTGCAGATGAGTGGTTCAAGTACATTTTCAAGAAGTGTGGACCGTGTGGTTGGGTTTTTTTGGCCTAAAAAATACACTAATTTTTTTTTCAAAAGGTGCGTCCGCCCATCCAGGCGGACACTTAGGTCCGCCCATGGTGATACAAAAGGTTATAACCTAGTTAATAATCAAATAAAAATAAAATTCTTGTTTAAACTTTGAAGATGTGTATTCATAAAAATCACGTGCCAATTCTCATAAACTTATTTTGGGCATGCCGATTAGAAGTTAGAAACTTCAACTTCAAGTATCATCTAGAACAAAGCTTCTAGAAACTCCCTGGGATACTTACGTGTTTATTGTAGACATGCCGGGTGTGAAATCGGGAGAAATAAAGGTGCAGGTGGAGGACAACAACGTGTTGGTGATAAGTGGAGAGAGGAAGAGAGATGAAGAAAAGGAGGGAGTGAACTTTATGAGGATGGAGAGGAGAATGGAAAAGTTGATGAGGAAGTTTATGTTGCCTGAGAATGCGAATACTGATAAGATTTCGGCTGTTTGTCGTCGAGACGGAGTGATTACGGTGACGGTGGAGAAACTGCCGCCACCGGAGCCAAAGAAGCCGAAGACGATACCGGTCCAGGTTACTTGAAGGCCGGCCAACCCGTGCGGTCGCTCCAATCCCATATTTTCAAGGGGCCAAATTATATATTTAATATATACATTCATTTATTATGCAAAAAAAATGTTGGTGTTGGTGTGGAAATCATCTTAAAATAATGTAAAGGTCTTGTTCAAGTGTTAGCTTCACCACCAAGCTTTTATTTTTTTAATTCATTTCCCCTTAACCACAATTTTAGGCCTTTTTTTTTGTTGCCGAGGCCTGATTTTTTTGAGAGTTTTTAGGGACCGCTTGAATCGAATGGTATTGTGTGATGAATAATTGAAAGGGTCTTAGAAGAGTTGTTGAATGTTATGAGTGATATTATATGTGTTTGCTATTGGTTTAATGATGATAAATTTACTTTTAGTTTCTCCATCTTCTTGGTTTGTGGCTTGTATTCTGGCTACCATCAGTAACGGTATAGTGTTAAACTAAAATCCTCGTTTCATTATCCTGTTTCATTACAAATGCAATGAATTTTAGTTTTAATACAAATTTACTACCGGTACAAATAGTTTTATCCGAATAAGGCCACCGGGGACTCCACGGGTAGGCTCCAGCGACTTCAAACTCACACCCGAACACCACCGCTATCTCCAAGGGTACTAGAGTAGGAAAGGCAGGTTCGGTTATTCAGAGAAGTACTAGAGAATGGGTTGAGTTGTTTGAGGTTGGTGTTAACCTTGGGATTGGTCGGTTGATTTTGATTGTTTGGGATGAGTTATTTGAGATGGGTGTTGTGTACGTGGGGTGAGTTAACAGGTTTGATGGACAACGTTATTAAATTAAACTCAAATCATTACAGTTTGAAAAATCAAGTGTTCAGACAGTAGAGTTTTTGAAAATAGACTCAAGTAATTAAAAACGCAAAATAGTAATTTATTTTATAAATGCACACATGTGTAGGTGTGTAAATAAATGGTTAAAAACATATGAGCAAATTAGTTGATACTTATGTGTTTTTAAGAACAACTGACATACAAACAAATTAATTGATAGGTTTTTATGTATTCGTGTGTTCTTTTAAAATAGAATAACAACTCACACACTCTCTAATACTACTAATCATACTTTTCCTTATCCAACACATACAAACACACTCTAATACTAATACTAACCATACTTTTCCTTATCCAACACAGAGATTGAACTCTTATCACTTAAAAAGACAAAATTTTATCCAAAACCTTGACATCGCTAGTCAAAGGAACTCAACATTATATTTTTTTGAACGACAATTTTTTCAATACCTTAATTATTCCACCTTTACCTTGTACTTGCAAGAATTTGAATCCACAATCTTAAATTGGGAACACCATACCACTAAACCAATAAGTCATTCTTAACTAAACATTATATAAGTCCAAATACGAATTACAATAAAGAAAATTAAAGTAGTCAAATTGTATCAAAAAATATGAAAACCGTTCAACCAGTGGTATAGATCGGTAAGGCTGGGCGGTGTGGGGGTCGGCATAGGGCCGGCTTGGCTCGACGCCGACCCCAAACACCTCCCCCCCCCCCCCCCCCCCCGGCAACGGCATGCTGCAGACGATGGTGCCGCCCCACTACAAGACAAATCCCCCTCACACACACAACATATACATATATATTTTAGGCTCATCACCCATTCCCCCCCCCCTCCATCCTCTTTGCCCCATCCTCACACCCGATCTACGTGACGCTTACGTGATGGGTCATCCTCTGGACACCATACCGCATAGCCTAAGGCGTTATAAAAACATCATAGCTAAGTAGCCAACACATGACATTCAAATTGGACTTGATAAAAGTCCATATTCCCTTTCTATATGTTGTCCCTTTCTAGTTTTCACTTTACCCGTCATCACACCTTTAAGGTAATTTATTTCCCTCCAATGTTCTTCACGGGTTTCTCATTTCTCTTATCGTAAATGATTTTCTTGAGTTAAATGCTATTTTAATTCTTGTGTTTTGAGCTAATTTGTTAGTTTAGTCTAAATGTTTCATTTTTCGCTCGTGGGTTCAAAAAGATTTCACCGTTGCCATTTTAGTTCACTGGGTTAACTTCATCGATTTCTTTTGTTCATGAGAATGGCAATTCAGTCATTTTATACTTAATTTTGTTAACTAGAAGGGCAATTCGGCCACATAAGACGACTGAATTGCCCTTCTCGTCAAAAGAAAAAAATGGATGAAATCAATCCAGTGGACTAAAATGGCAACGGTGAAACCTTTTTGGACTCACATGTGAAAAATGAAACCTTTGAACTACACTAGCAAAATGGCTCAAACCACAGAGAGTAAACTGACATTTAACTCGATTTTCTTTTTTGAAGCAGAACATAATATAATCACTTAACTCGATTTTCCTTAACAATGATGGGGTTTATAAAACATTAAAACAATTACTTTGAGGAATATATAATAGTAGGTTAGAACTTTTGAGGATTTATTAAAAATCTTAGTACTTTAACGACACACCATCTGTCATCGTTGCCCTCGCCTTCGGCTCTTGACTAATGGGACTCTTTGTTTCAGGTTTTAATAGACTCTTAATGGTTCAAACATTTTACTGGTTCAACACTTAATGATTCAGACTGGTTGTTTCGAAATGTCCGAATGGTTCAGACCTCTTACCGGTTCAAACTGTTTGTTTTGCAGCAGATGTCTGAATGGTTCAGATATTTGTCTCTGAAGGATTAAGAATTATACTGAATCTGAATAGTTAAGATCTCTTATCTTAGTTGGTTAGACATTTGCTTCTGAATGGTTAAGAATTATGTTGGCTCTTAATTGTTTACTGGTTCAGCCATTTTACTAGTTCAACATTTACTTATTCCGAAGTTGCCAAATAGACGCTAACCCGGTATCAACGTTGTCGGTCACAAGTTACAATCCCACTTTTTATTACTCATAATTTTACATCCAGAAACTGAAAACAAATAAAAAACAAATATCACAGTTCCTTCCCTGTAAAAGTACAAAATTATCCTCCTAGTTTTGAACCAACAAAATTTGGGGTAATTAGTCTGTGGAGTTCAGTTTCTTTTTTCTCTTTAATTAGATTGACTAAATAATATGGTATCAAAAACACTAATTCTTTAATTATTTAGTTGTTAAAGATGAAATACAAATGACCACTAGCACTTTCATCTTCTTTATAAAGATAATTAGGTTTATCATTGTCGTCGTTTGCGGAAAACTTTTTTTGTTATTTAGTCTGTGTTTTAAAATCATTACGAGTGTGTTGCGCACAGAACCGCTGACAAGAATAAAAAGAAAATGTAGAAAAAAACACTAAAAGATAACAAAAGAAAAAATCAACCAAAAAATTTGCATGGTAATGTTATTGTTCGTATGAAACCCATGGTCAGAGATGAGCAAATGGTACTGGATACCGGTACCGACTTTTGGCAATCTTGATACCGGTTCGCTACCGGTTTTTACTTTTATATACCGGTACCGTAATTGGTATTTTCGGTATCGGTACTGATCCGGTATCGGTTGGCACCGAGCTAATCCCTACCCTTGAAACTAAAAAAAAAGAAACATTAAAAGTTGAAAAAAATCAACAAAAAAAAGTTGTACAATACCGTTGTTGTCCGTACGATACCCGTGATCAGTGATGAGCAAATGGTATTAGGTAACATTTATCTCAACCCGTGATAAAAAATAATTAAAGTTTAGAAAAATATAAAGAAGATAGTTATTATTATAATATTAAAATAATAGAAATATTAAAAATATATATATTATTAAATAATAAACCTGATATTAGCTTCATTTATATATATATATATATATATATATATAGGGGACCACTAGAATGAAAATCACCACGAGTTAAGAAAACCGAGAGAATTGGTATTTTCGGTATCGGTACCGATCCGGTATCGGTTGGCACCGAGCTAATCCCTACCCTTGAAACTAAAAAAAAGAAACATTAAAAGTTGAAGAAAATCAACAAAAAAAGTTGTACGATACCGTTGTTGTCCGTACGATACCCGTGATCAGTGATGAGCAAATGGTATTAGGTAACATTTATCTCAACCCGTGATAAAAAATAATTAAAGTTTAGAAAAATATAAAGAAGATAGTTATTATTATAATATTAAAATAATAGAAATATTAAAAATATATATATTATTATAATAATAAACCTGATATTAGCTTCGTTTATATATATATATATATATATATATATATATATATAAGGGGACCACTAGAATGAAAATCACCACGAGTTAAGAAAACCGAGAGAACTACACCATATAGCGGGAGTGGGCCAAATTTTTTTCATAAACGTAGAGGAAAATATTGTATACACATTTGTAAAAAAAAAATTCAATAAAAAATTGTCATGTGTGTTGCCCAAAGTTTAGTGTAAAAATTAAATTTAATTTTTACACTAAACTTAATTTTTACACTAAACTTGGGGTGGTAAAAACAACACACACGACAATTTTTTATTGAATTTCTTTTACATATGTGTTTAAAATATATTCGTCTGGGACTACGAAATTTTTTTTTGGCCAAACTCGCGCCGTATGGTGTAGTTCTCACGGTTTTCTTAACTCGTGGTGGTTTTCATTCTAGCGCCCCCTATATATATATGTGTGTGTTTAAATTTAATTCTTCTTTTAAGTGCAAAAATAATTACCTAGTGTAACTCCAGTACCCAATCCATTGTAACCATGGTGTAACTCCATTGCTCCCTCTACCAAACAGGTCCCATAGGTAGTAAATGAAAAGGTTAGCATCAAGGACCACTATGTTGGTAGATATATGCCCACTATAAATTATTTAGTTTGATGGTGTTAAAATTTTAAACATATTGGTTAAATAAATCTTAAAATACATGTATGTTTAAAAAAAGTTTGCCTCTTTTTTGCTTAAATATTTAAAAATAAAATTTAAAGAAAACACAAAAGGATCATGATCGATGCCATACACAAATTGAGGATCAAATGCAAAGTTATGCTCAATACTAGGCTATGGTCAACACCACATTTGTACCACATAATGACCATACACAAAAACACAAAGAATCGTGAAAGAAGTTATAGTACACCCTGCGGTCAACGTGACAACAATTGCAACGAATACATGTGGTGATTTTATAGTCGGGGCAAAATTCGGGAGAAGGAGGTGTGACATAGTCGTTGAAGCGAGGGGGTGGGATCTTTTAAGTTTTTTTTTGTTACGTTAAAAAACAAAGATAAATAGTAATTTTACTCAATTTAAACGTTTGACATGTGATAATAATGATGAAACACATTGTAAGGTTATAGTTATACAACGTAAACACTAAAACAATAAAATGAAACCAACAATACAAAAGTAACAAAGAATCATTCGACTAAATTAGTCTAGTATCTTATATATTGACTTTATCAAATTCTTTTACGATGTTGATTATAAATTCCCTAGATGGTTATTTAAGTGAAAAAAATTACGTTAAGATATCGTAATAGTGTATGGGAATTTAAAATAACAGCTAAAAACTAATGAAAATAGTCTAAAACAAAATTGATGTAAAATATATACAAGGAAAAGGTAAAATGAGAACTATATTAAACTATGAGGATCATAATAATTAGGCCTTACAAAAGGGTTTTCAATGTTCTTTTCCTCAAATGTCTTAAAAAATCAGTTTTTCCAATGTCGTATGCGAAAATTTACATCGCTGTAAACAAAATTTACATCAGACGTAACTATTGACTCGATGTAAATTTTGTTTACGACGATGTAAAGTTTTGCATGCGACATTTTTAAAATTTTTGTTTGTGGAACAAGTGATATTTTAAAGATTTTTGAGAATTAAAAAAAAGTTTTTGTAAGACAGTTCTCATAACTCAAGGTGATTCTCATTTTACCCTTTCCCAATATATATTTTACATCAATTTTATTTTAGACTATTTTCTTTAGCTTTTTAATTGTTATTTCAAATGCCCATACACTATTATGATATTTTAACAAATTTTTAGAAGTGGTTAGGAAGAGGAAGAAAAGATATTATTTAATTAAAAATGGCAGAGAAAAAATAGTTATTTTTACTGTAATTATATGAAAATAGATAAAAGAATCTATTGTTAATACATTTATTAATGCTTATCATAAACTTAAAATAATCAGTCACATAAACTTTACATCAAATAAAATTCCTATAATAATAATAATAATAATAATAATAAATTTAACTAAAATAAAAATAACATCAAACCAACTATAAATAAGAATATTTATTAAATATAGCCTTAGATTGACCCTCATACCACCATAATAACTCCACACACCTCCTCACTCACTCACTCTCTCTCTCATCAACTAACCCCACCCTTTCCTGTACTCTGCACCCCTTTTTAACCCAAATTCAGTACAATTACCACCGTGGAACCTCTCACCACCACCACCACTTCCACCCCACCATTTAATACCCCCAACAACCCCACAACCACCAGTCACCAGCCACCTGGTTTTAATGCTGTTAAACACCCTTCTTTCATCTTAAACAATGGGATGTGTGCTCTGTAAAAGAGCCACTCCAGATCACCCCTCAAACTCCCATAATGAGGAACAACAACAATCTTCAGTCACGCATTACGTCGAACGCCTGGTGTCCGTCACCGGAGTTGACAGAATCCGGCAGTCAATTGCCGAAGCCCCGCCGCCCGATCGCCGGAGACCGAAACCGGCGTATAGTTTGAAGACCTCTCAAGGTTGGCCGGAATGGCTGTGTGACGTTGCTGGTGACGTCATCAAAGATTGGACCCCTCGTCGTGCTAATACGTTTGAGAAAATTGATAAGGTGAGTTAAACCTTGAATTTGTAAATTTTGTATTTTTACTACGTGGGAATTCGGTTAGTATCGGGTTTGGTTTGTTAAGTCGGGGGAATGAATTTGGCCGGTATTAATTCGGTTCATTACGAGAAAACCCAAAAAATACCGGTACCAATACTGGTTTCGGTTTGTCACGACATGGTACCGACACTCGCTATAGCTAGAAAAACACTAATATTTCGAATACAAACACGGTTTTCAACAAACTTTATACCGAGAAGTGGAGAGAAAAAAAAATATAATGGTGTATCCACTGTTTTTCTTTTAATAAAGTAAACCAACCACAAGTTCTTATAGAAAAAAATCAAGTTTTAAAAAAACTAGATGGGTTAAATAAAATTATATAAAAAATAGTAATCACTATTCACATACCATGTTTTTTAATAGTAAACTTCAACTTTCGTCCGGTGGTTTGCTGATTTTAACATTTTTAGTCCAATAGTTTAAAAATTGTATTTATCGTCCATTAGTTTGCTGATTTTAACGGTTTCAATCCACGTCACTGACACTTGTGTGGACTGAAACTGTTAAAATTTAACGCTAGTGTGGACTGAAACTGCTAAAATCAGCAAACTAATGGATGATAAATGCAAGTTTTAAACTATTGGACTGAAAGTGTTAAAATCAGCAAACCACAGGGACGAACATTGAAGTTTAATATAATATAAAGTTGTTTAATTGTTTAAATATTTTAAGCAGTTTTATGATTGTGAATTTGTTGGTTATAGATTGGGCAAGGGACGTATAGCAATGTATATAAAGCTAGGGATTTGATTACAGGAAAGATAGTTGCTTTGAAGAAGGTTAGGTTTGATAATTTAGAGCCTGAAAGTGTCAAGTTTATGGCTAGAGAGATTCTTATACTAAAGAAGTTGAATCATCCCAACATTATTAAGCTTCAAGGGTTGGTTACTTCAAGAATGTCTTGTAGTCTTTACCTTGTGTTTGAATACATGGAGCATGATCTTTCCGGTCTTCAAGCTGTTCAAGGTGTCAAATTTACCGAGCCCCAGGTAACTTTCATTTCCCAATATTGTAACGGGTCATATGGGTCGTATGACATGGTGAAAATGGTCATATGGGTCGTGTGAGGGCCTAATCATAAAGCTCGTATGATGTTTTAACCAACAAAGAAATGACTGATGTGACCATTTTCTCGTATGGCTTTTTTTCGCTATGTCACATGCTCGTATGAAGTTTTAACACGCAAAGAGATGACTGATGTGACCACTTACTCGTATAATTGTTTCTTTAGTAAGACCATGCGAATTGGGGAAAAAATTGGGCGTCTTATGCCAACACCACGCCCCTAAACGTCCCCAAACCACCCCCATGAGCGTTTTTATCAAAAAAAATTGTTTTGGCGTCGATTTTTTCCACGCCATGTTCATTTTGTGTTGGCCAATGACTGTGCATCCCTTTTTGTTTGGCCAATAACAATTTTTGATGGTTTTTTTATTTAAATTCTATTACACCCCTTTTAACATAATGCCCACATCTCCACAACACCCATTTTAGAAAAAACGCCCCATAGTGCCCCATTGCCGACCGGACTGCCACATG
Organism: Scalesia atractyloides; assembly: GCA_947069175.1. Taxonomy (NCBI): domain Eukaryota; kingdom Viridiplantae; phylum Streptophyta; class Magnoliopsida; order Asterales; family Asteraceae; genus Scalesia; species Scalesia atractyloides. The sequence goes on along the minus strand of CAMTDV010000005.1, from coordinate 94,871,535 downwards.
GCACAAAACGCCCATGGGTGGGGTGTCATCCACTATGCATGGTCTAACACACTTTAATAATTATCCAATTAAGAGTTTAAGATAGATATGGACTTAAATTTAGTTTAATGATTTTTGGCCCCACATATCATTGATTATAATTGACCTTTTTTGGTCTTTATATTGATTGTTATAATACAGTTGTTTGTCTTATTCTTTCTGGCTTGTATGGTTGTACTTGCCTCATGGTTGTGTTCATTGTGCTTTCCGACATTGTTGTTTTCTGGTTTTGTCCATAAGATGATATCCAGAAATATGTTTTTGTTGTTTTCTTAAAGTTCCAATGGCTGAGAATACTGTCGAATATTTGTTCTATGTTGTTTCGGTTTAAATTGCTTCGACATATTGTTACCAAACGATTAGGGATTTTGGATCGGGTGGGGTAACGGGTCAGAACAGGTCGTTTTAAGTGACATTTTGGTCCGGGTCAAAACAAGTTTTGAGTTTTTGACAAAAATGGGTAGGTTGAAACGGGTCGTTTTACAAAGTGATCATTTCTACAATTGTGGCGATTTATTTGAGGTATTTTTGATTATATACCATATATGAAACAACCAAATAACCTTGGATTTGTAACGAAGTCAAGAATATGCTTATACTAGGAATGATGAAGTTTTTATCAAGTAATGAACAAATGATAAAGAAATTTTTTTTAAACAAGTTATCTACTTTTAACTTTTGAGTGAAGTACATAGTTAGTCCCTGTGGTTTACCAAAATTTTGGGTTTCATCCCTAGCTTTCGAAAAGTACACGGATGGTCCCAGTGGTTTGCACTTTATAACACACTTAGTCTCCAGCCAATAAATCTAAAGGTTTTAGCATGTGCAAGTTATGGAATATATGCATTACCAAGTGCAAACCAAAGAGACCATCCATGTACTTTTGGAAAAGGCTGGGGATTAAATGTGTTATAAAGTGAAAACCACAGGGACCATCTGTGTATTTCTGGAAAGCTAGAGACCAAATCCAAAATTTTGGTAAACGACAAGGACCTTCCGTGTACGTTACTATTTAACTTTTTTCATATGTGTTGTATATATTCCTAGATTTTTGCAGAGTCCAAAAAGGTTCGTTTTATTTTCGTATCATACTATCATCTAAAAAGTAGAAAAAAATAAACATGCTTTTTAAGTTTTACGTGTCTGAAATAGTAATCATGTGGGCAGGTCAAGTGCTATATAAAACAACTACTTTCCGGGCTTGAGCATTGTCACGAGAACGGTGTGTTACACCGTGACATTAAGGGCTCAAATTTGCTAATTGACAATGATGGAATTTTGAAGATAGCTGATTTTGGGTTGGCTTCGTTTTTTAATCCACAACATAAGCAACCAATGACTAGTCGTGTCGTTACCCTCTGGTACCGACCCCCAGAGCTACTTCTTGGTGCCACTTATTACGGTGTCGGTGTCGACCTGTGGAGTGCTGGCTGCATTTTGGCTGAGCTTCTTGCCGGGAAACCAATATTGCCCGGTCGGACCGAGGTAGATATACAAAAACCTTGTAGTTTGATAACTTGTTTACATTGTTAATTTAACCAGATTAAAGAATTACACGGATGGTCCCTGTGGTTAACCAAAATTTTGTATTTAGTCTCTAGTTTTTCAAAAGTACACGAATGGTCCCTGTGGTTTGCACTTTGTAACGTATTTAGTCCCTGACTTTTGCCAAAAGTACATGGATGGTCCCTGTCAAACTTTGTAATGCATTTGGTCACCAAACATTGGGGACTAAATGCGTTACAAAGTGCAAATCACAGGGACCATCTGTGTAGTTTTGGCAAAAGTTGGGGACTAAATACGTTACAAAGTGCAAACCACAGGACCATCTGTATAGTTTTGGCAAGCTAGGGAGTAAATACAAAATTTTGGTTAACCACTGGGATCATCTGTGTACTTTACTCAAAAGAATATTTAAAAAGGTTCAGATCTGGATTGTTAAATTGTAACACGGGTGAGCCCAATGGTTGCGTTTTCATAACATGAATGATCCTTACCAGCTAACATAGTTAAATACTCCAGTTAAGTCCAAAGTCAAATTACCAAAGTATCCTTAGTTATATATTATTATAAAAACTAAATTATATATAATATTAAACTAATTTAAAAAGCTTCATACATAAAACTAAATTAAAAAAGAGTTAAATGCTTGGTTGGTCCCTGTGGTTTGCAAAAATTGCAGACTTGGTAACCTCCACCCCCGAACACCCACCGCCACCGTCTCACCTCCGCCACTTCTCACCTCCACCCCGGAACACCAAAACACCCACCAACACTGAAACCCACCACCACCAACGAACACCTCCACCACCGGGCAGGCTATCACCACCGCCGATGACCACCACACCAGCTCGTTGCCCCTGCTGCTTCACACCGCCACAACCACTTCTTCCCCAAATCACCGCCACACATATATGCATCAATTACACATAACACATGTCAATTTTTAAATAGCACAAACAATCAGGAACAAAATTACACAAAAACAAATAATCAGAATGCAGTGAAGTCGAAGGGGCGACGGAGGAGCCGCCGATGTCGGATCCGATGATGCACATATCGGTGGTGGAAGATGAGTTGCAGGTTCATTTTTCCGGTAGTAGGTTCCGGCAGTTCGATGTGCATCATCAGCTGGGAGGTAGAGAGAGAGGTTGAAGGTGTACGGTGGAGGTTGAAGGAGGTGGCGATGGCGATGGCAGGTAGGTTTTGTGGTGATGGCGGTGGTTTACGATGACGGCAGCAGTAGCGGCGGCTGGTGTGGTGTTCCGACGACCCACGTCATTTTTCCAGCGGGTTGGGTAGTTGAGGGCAGTGAGGGTGGTGGTCGTTGGTTGTTATTGGGTGGTAGGTTTTTTTAGGAGATAAGATGATGATGAAGAGGCCCCCTGTTTTAAGTTTAGGAAAATAGGGAGATTAATTACCTGAAACAGTGAATGGGAGGAGAAGGTAGGAGACAGCGGTGGAGGCGGCGGTGGTTGAGGTGGGAGACGGTGGTCTTGTGGTTTTAGAGAGAGAAAAGGAAAGTGAGAGAGAGAGATCAGGGTGAAGAAGAAGGTGTTTATTTATTTTTGTTTTTTAATAGTAAGGGTAGTGTGGTAATTTTACATAGACTTAACTGAGAAAGTTAACATGAGTTAGTCATAAGCACCACCCGAGTGCAAAAATTGCAACCACTGGGACCAAGTGTGTAATTAATGAACCATTGGGACCAAATCTGCAATTTTCGCAAACCACAGGGACCAACCAAGCATTTAACTCTTAAAAAAACTTATATATATGTAATCTACCCGTTCCCACCATCTTCCCCCTCATGTTCAACCACCTGCAACACAATTGAGCAAAATCAATGGCGGAACATGAATTTTAAAACATGTACATTAATCGAGCAAAATCACGCCACTACAACACTCAACGTTTGAAATTATAACAACAAATAGAGCAAAAAGCATAAAATCAATGGTGAAAAGATGAATTCCAACTACTGAATGCAACGGTGATTCGGATGCCGAGTGAGACAAGGCGAACACAGAGGTCCATTAACACAATCCAAAAAGTACATATTACACTCAGACTTATGTGAATCTGCGTACGACGGTGCAATTTTGGTTGTCGATCGCCAGTTTGACGGTGATGCCGCTAACTTTCGCCGGAGAAGAAAGGCGGTTTGATGCCGGCGAAGAAACAGAGGATGGCTCATACCCCCTTGCCGAAAAAAAAAACGTTTTTGGTGTTGGTTTGGGTAGAAACAACAACCAGGGTGGGGCAGTCGTATCACCGGCGATGGATGTGTTATAAGGAAGAAAAGGTGGGGTGGGAGAATTGTTGACTTTCAGTTGAAATGTAAATATCAAACTCTTATGGAATGAAACTTGCGTGCATAGCGTTTCGTGTTGGGCAAAACGGTGGAACTTGGTGGTGGTACGGTGCAGCTTGGTGGTGGTACGGTGGAGGTTGTGTTGCAGGTGGTTGAACATGAGGGGGAAGATGGTGGGGACGGGTAGATTATATATATATATAAGTTTTATTAATTTAGTTTTAGAGTTAAATGCTTGGTTGGTCCCTGTGGTTTGTAAATATTGCAGACTTGGTTCTAGTGGTTTAATAATTACACACTTGATCTCGGTGGTTGTAATTTTTGCACTTGGGTGATCCTTATTAGTAACCTATGTTAAATTTCTTAGTTAAGTGTGTGTGAAATAACCAAATTACCCCTAACCAATTAAATAAATAAAAAAGATATAAAGATGTGTGGCCCACCCTCATCTTCCTCATCCTTCATCTCTCTCTCTCTCTAAAACCCACCAACACCTGTACCTTATACCCACCACCACCTCCACCTCAAGTTCCACCGTCAACCCACAACCACCACCTCCACCTGCACATTAAGCCCACCACCCCAACTACCATAATTCCGGCGAGTTTTTCCACTCAAAACAGATCCAAAATCATACAAACTTTCCGTAAAATTTCAATTACAAACTTGCAAACATCATCTTAATTCTGCACTGCTATACGATTAAAAAAGCATATTGTTGTTAAAGATGAAAAGCAAAGACACAGGTGAAGTTAACGATGACTTCTTCGACTTCACTCTCTCTTCTCCTGCTCTCAAAACCCGTCGTTTGGTAAGTCATTACATAAACACATACCTGAACTTTTCGATCTGTAGTTATGCTGATACGATAATTTTTTTTATTTTGTAACTTCATTTCTGTTTTGTAAATTTGATCGTTTAAAGTTCGTGTGGTGTAATTTTCTGTTGAATTTACTCTGGTTCAAAGGAGTTACAGTTACAGCTTGACTTTGTGTTTCAAAGCTACCAAAAATGTGTATCGTTTGTGTTTGTAACTTGCGTTTAGTTATATGAATTGTTGGAGATAGTTCTTATCAGTTTAATTTGAGAAGATGTAGTAGAGGATTTAAATACATTATTTAAACTTTAAAGTTTTGATGTTTAGATTTATTATGGGCTTAAGGTGCAGGTGTTGGTTGTGGGATGACGGTGGAACTTGAGGTGGAGGTGGTGATGGTTTAAGGTGCAGGTGGTGGTGGGTTTTAGAGAGAGAGAGAGATGAAGGATGAAGAAGATGAGGGTGGGCCACACATCTTTATATCCTTTTATTTTTTTAATTGGTTAGGGGTAATTTGGTCATTTCACACACACTTAACTAAGAAATTTAACATAGGTTACTGATAAGGATCACCCGAGTGCAAAAATTACAACCATCAGGATCAAGTGTGTAATTATTGAACCACTAGGACCAAGTCTGCAATATTTGCATACCACATGGACCAACCAAACATTTAACTCTTAGTTTTATGTATTAAGCTTTTTAAATTAGTTTAATATTATATATAATTTAATTTAATTTTTATAGTAATATATAATTAAGGGTACTTTGGTAATTTGACATGGACTTAACTGGAGTATTTAACTATGTTAGCTGGTAAGGATCATTCATGTTATGAAAACGCAACCATTGGGCTCACCCGTGTTACAATATTATAATCACCGGGATCAAGTGTGTAATTACTGAACCACTGGGACCAAGTTTGCAATATTTGAAACCACAGGGACCAACCAAGCATTTAATTCTTTTTTGATTTATATTGAGATTAAAGCAGGATATGTCAAATAACATTGCCATAAAGTAATATGTGTGAAAATGACACAAAGGTGGCAATTTCGCCCCATATATGAACGGTCGATTTGGGTTGTGTTTTATCATAAATGGGTCGAATTATAAAAACTTAGCTCAAAGAGGTACATGTCAAACGAGTTAAAACATCACCCAGAGCGGATTTTTAATACATACAAAATACAACCTTCTAATTATTATATATATTAAACCACATCATATTGGCTACAAGGGAGTTTTAGGTTTTAGATTTTTAACACAAAACTTCAATAATTTATGTTTGAAATCTATACCTTTTCTTTTCTTTCTTTTTTTAACACTAATGTTTTCTTACTATTTACTTAACCCATGTTTATTTATTTTGGCCATCAAAAGTTTATCTTTTTTCACTTTAGCCACATGATATCTAGGTATGTTTGTTTTGTTTTTATAAACCATATACGAACTATAAATAATTTATAATTTTATACTCAAATACTTTTTATTATATATAAAAAATGTTAAACAATTTATGTGTTATATTTTCTATAGTTTTTACATTTAGAATAATTATAGTATATTTAATTTCTATTAAATTTATTTGTTAATTGTAATAAATATGGATATGCCACGGTTTTACTAGAGATTTTTTAACCCAATAGTTTTTATTTCCTCTGGAATATGCTACAGTGGTGAAAAAAATCAAATTAACCCTTACACTATAAATAATATAGTTTTCAACCTAATAATTTTTTTTCCTCTTATAACTTTCGTTTTTTAGTTTTTTTTTTTAACAAAAACTAAGTTCACATTATATAATTTTGTTTAATATAATGAAGTGTTTTTTTTTACGAAAACGTGATACGTTTTCATGTAAACTACATTAAAAATCGGGTCACCCCGCCGCTACAATAAATAATATTAAAACACAACTTCCTGGTCAACGAACCATGCCGGCCATAACCACGAGTGGTCGTCGGAGTGGCTATTGGAGGTTGGTAATCTCCGGTGTGTCGGATCGCAACACCACGTCACCTTTTTTTATTTCTATTTGTTATATTTTATTGGGATTTTATTTCGTTATTGGTTGTTTTACACATTTACATTTTGCGACTTTGGACTTTACGGTTTGGTTTGTACGCAGATTCCCCGCCGCAACGCGTGATGGGGAAATTCTAGTTCATTTTATTTAGAATACAGATTAGTATTGTACAAATATTTTTTAAAATGTGTTGGATGGTGACCAGTCGATCTGGATTTATAACTTCAGGTTGAACAACTGCACAAGATATTCAAATTATGTGGCTCTCCATCAGATGAATATTGGAAGAGATACCGGTTGCCAAACGCAACTCTTTTCAAGCCACAACATCCGTACAAGCGTTGTTTAACGGAAACATTCAAAGACTTTCCACCTTCTTCTCTCCCTTTACTAGAAAATCTTCTTGCAATTGATCCTAAAGACCGTGGCTCTGCCACATCAGCCCTCAATAGCAATGTGAGTAACCTCCTGTGCTTGCATTCCTTATGTATCGGTCGATTTCGGTTACAAAATATAAAACGGTTTAATACTTTTATTTGGTAATTAGGGAACTAGTCATATCGTTTACACCCTCAAACTTTTGACATGATTACACCCTCAAACTTTTAACATCGTTAAGTAAGTTACACATTCACTTTTAACTTTTGGTAATTGACAACTTTGACCCTCCAACCTTTTCTACTTAATAACTTGACACCTCGTTTTGTTTAAATTAATTTTACGACTTTACACCACAATGTGCTGACACGTTATTTATTATTATACATTTTTTTAATCTATGCCTAAGTACATTAATGTCCAAATTACTTTTACGACTTTACACTACTATCTAAAATCTAAATTACTTTTATGACTTTACACCACAACGTCCAAGACATACTCTTTTTTTATCTATGTGTAAAGACGTTAATGTCACGAATGTAACGTGTTTAACAAAGTAAAAAAACGCGTAATCTCATGTGCCTGCACTACACGTTAATGTCATCGTCATTACGCGTGAAATGAAGTCACAAACGCGACGTTGCCGCCGCAGCGCGCGACACGGGTCAAAATTCTAGTTTCTAAAAACAGATAAGACTTGCAATTTGTATATAAGGGAATCCATTGAACTCTTACTTTCTCTTTGTGTACAGTTCTTCACTACCGAACCTTACACGTGTGAACCATCGGAATTACCAAAATATCCTCCCAGCAAAGAAATAGATGTCAAATTGAGAGAGGAAGAAGCTAGAAGGTTGTTATGTTGTATATATTTTTTAACCTTGCAAAAGGTTTACTGCTTGTTTCTCCGAAGTTGATGCAAAATTCATTATTATATTTCCACAGGCAAAGACGTTTAAGCGGTAAATCTCATGCTGCTGACGGTAATAGAAGAACAAGACCGCGTGAACGCGTTAGCCGTGCGGTTCCAGCTCCAGAAGCCAACGCCGAGATCCAATCCAACTTAGATGTAAGTGAAACATCTATGTTTATGTTATTAGTTACACACACTTATAATTGTTAATAAAGTTAAAGATTCGTCTCATTTGATTTTATAAAGTCAAATACGCCCTTTTCTTGGACATCGACAGAAATATATTTTACTTCGAGAATTTGAATCCAGTTCAGAATAAAAATCGAAATGATATTTGCATGATAGCGCCACATAATTTACAAATGAATATTGAAAACAATATTATCACAATAATAGTCGTTATCTTTGAATAAAAACAATTTAGGTGGTTGTATCATGTATGCATTGCATCTAGACTTTTGACTTGTTTCAACCTTTTGGTTTACTATTTCCAAAAAATAATCAATTTCTTGATTATGATCTCCAGAGAAGAAGAGCTGTAACCGAAGCAACCGCCAAAAGCAAGAGCGAGAAATTTCCACCACCCCATCAAGATGCAGCTCTCGGGTATCCAACACATAACGGCAGGCCCACATCTTTCACAACAAATGATGACAATTCATTAGGGTCCTCAATTTTCGAGTCAAAGTCTTCAAGATCAGTCAAAGAAACGGGGACCATAGGCGGATCTTCAAGGAGAAAAAAGAGCAAAAAAGAACCGTCACGTAAGTTCATCCGGTCCATCCTTCCGACCTCAGTTAGTCTATCAATGGATTTTGGGCTCAGAAGCAAAGAACCGGTTTCAGAGCTATATGGCAGCGGAAGGTTGTAGGTTGAGTTATTAGGAGATGGGTTGTTTCGCTTTTGCGCATTGGTTAAGGTCTTGAATGCCATTGTAATGGTATTGTTTTTGGTTGGGTCATTTTAGTTGTTAGTTGTATAATCCAAACACAAAAGGGGAAAACCAATGGACTCTTGTTCATAATTTGCAAAATGCAATTCCACTTCTCTTGTAAAAAGTATTATGAAACTATTGCCATTTCCTGCATTTGAATTTGAAAACTATATACATATGGGAAGCTATAATGCATGTTGCTAAACTAATGTGACCCTGATTTTGTTTTCAGGAATCCGATCAAACACAAACAACTGTAAAAACTGTAAGAACCAACCATCATATGACATGTGTCCTTCATTAAAAAAATAAAAAAATGTAAAAACTGTAAGAACCAACCACCATGTGACATGTGTCTTTTATTAAAAAAATGATATAAGGGTATTTTAGACTCTTGTCTCTATTTTTTTATTTAAACTAAAATCTAATTTTAATTATCCCTAAATTCATACACAATTCAAATCAACTTTTGAAATTCTTCAGATATCCACATGATCGAACAAAGGAACCACCAAAGAAAACAAACGTAACTACCAATTGCGAGTTAGTGCAGTTTATTGATCGCCTCGTTTTTTATCACGAACTTTCATGGATTCAGAACAAGTGGAAGGATCATCACCGATCGAAGTTACAACAGGTAAATTGTATATTAGAAAAACTGGTTTTATTCGCCATATATTTAGATTCACCATCAAGTTTCAACCTTTATATTTTTTTTAATTGCTTCTTGGAAGTTTTTTTTTCATGATTAATGTGTTGATACAACCAGCGAATGTGCTGAGTAGATGCATTGTGTTGTATTTGTTTTCTGGTTTCATCAATTTTTATCGAAAATCATATGTGCTTTTTTCATAAGTAATGTGCTAATACGACTCGCAATGTGCTGATCAGACCCATTTTCGATGCATTTGTGGGATGGTTTCATCCCTTTTTGATGGTTTTGGTATGTTTATATAATGTTTTGAAAATATATGTTTTTTCTTTTCTACAAAATGTGCTATTATCATATCCAAGTGCTGGTAAAATTAGCTACAATCCGGATGTTGCTATGGGGGTGTTTGGCCTAGCTTTTATTTTTTGGTTTATGCTTATATTGTAAAGTATCTATCATTCGATAAGCTCTTTTTAACTGTTTGGATTAGTTTATATTCCACAAGTTGATAAGCTCTTTTTAAGTGTTTATGTTAGTTTTTTTTAGCTTATGTTAGTAAAATGACCAAAAGGGGCATGGTTACATATTATCACATAACTTATATTTTATATGTATCTACTTTGTTTTTGTGAGTTATACCATCATTTTTGGATAAATTTATATCGAGGGTGACGTAAAATTTCTACAAAAATACATAAATATTCAATAAACATTCATCTTGGTTTGGTTAGATCTCCTGCAGTCATATCTCTAACTACACTCATGTATAAATCATCTATTTTACGTTGTGTACTTGTGTCTTCATCTATTTCATTAATGTCACTAGATCCTCGACTATCAATACCATTATTTGGAGTGTAAGATTATTGTTACGCCTTGTTAAATCCTTCATCACATGTATCTTTTTTTTCTGTAGATGCTAGCACGATCTTCACTTGTGTCTCGTATGTGTAATTGACATGTATATGTTGTAATATCTCTCATCTAGCCTTCCATACTCCAAAGGTTCGTTCAATGACATTTCTCAATGATGAATGACGGTAGTTAAATCTCTTTAGGTCCTCTAGGAGCACGACTACAACCGTTTTTTCCACGACGAAAATCTGGTATATGATAACGAATGTTTATTCCTTTATATGGAGCAAGATAACCTCTAGTATTTGGATATCCAGCATCAACAACGTAATATTCATCTATAATGAATAAAATAAATAGTATTACTTATATAAAAAGTTAAGCAAAACATAAGGTTTAAGCAAACATGGAATGGTACTAACCACCTATGGGACGTGGAAAATTAACTTCGGGCCTACACAATGCTTCGTTGAAAATTCTAGTATCATGTGTTGTCCCCTCCCATTCAGCCCATGCAAACATAAAACACATGTTAAAATTTACATGCCGCCATTATGTTTTGCGTCACGTATCCTTTTCTACCAATATATTTTGGTTGCTCATGTTCTCGAACAAATGCTCTCACATGTGTCCCATCGATAGCTCCAATGCAATCCTACATAGAGAAACATGGATGGTTCATTATTTCAAGGTATACTTTAAATATGTAACATATGATATGGACTACCTTGAACATCAGGTAATAACGAGAATTTAAAATTTGTGATGGTACTTCTTCATTGTAATTTGCACTAGGCTTTATAATGTCTGCACTTAACTTAAGTACCGCGTTTAAAACAAGATGAAAATGCCTATGAATAGTTTCTCCCGAATGATTAAATGTTTCTTGGACCAATCTATTTCCAAGTCCATGTGCTGAAGTCATCAAGAAAATCCCAACTGACTCGTAAACAGAAATATTGCGTGTTTGTTTCAACCCGTAATGCGTTGAAAGATCCGAACATAACATTTTCAATACCGGTACGTGAAGCCTAAAAACTTCATAACAACATCTCGGATGACCATTAAGTATTTCTTCAATAAAGACATTGCCTGTGCGGGAAGAGGTGTGACAAAACATACGTGGATTATTCAATTTATAACTGATTATTATCCCTTCAATGGCTAAACCACATAAAAAGAGCCAATTTTTCTCTTCCTTCACCTCGTTTTCTTCATCTCTATCATAATCGGTTTCATCACTATCCGTATCCATCCTATTAAAAAAACACTCATATAGATAAAGACAACTAAGATTAAAATAAGACTAACATGCAGTTCGATAATAAATGAAAAGTCATTTACCAATAAAATTTTAACCACTAAGGAAACACACAACTATATAAGCCTAAAAACATAAATCATTTATCCATTATATATTTAAAAAACTCCATCTTTGCCACATCACTTGTTGGAACCATGAAAGTTTCACGAGCTTGCTTTTTCAAAAAAATGTCTAGTGCGTGACAATAATTTGTTGAACCTTCTTCAAAACCAGGAAAGGCTAACATAATATCCATGCACTCTTTTGTGGAAGGTGACGGGTTTTGTGGTGGATACGATTGTGAGCTTCTCGATGATAGTGCCTGCATAACATTAGCAAGTTTTTCCTAAAATGCAGAAGTTATTAAAGTCTTTCTCTTAGTTGAACGAGAAGAGCATTCTTAGACTTCTTCCTTTTGATTGAACTATTTTTGAAAAAAATAGGTTCTTGGTCATTGTTGGACACATTTATCTCGTCACTGTCACCTTTCCCTTCAACTCTTCATCTTTATCAATCATGTTCACAAACTCAGAAGGAGTCTTAGTGTTATCTCCAACTGCAACACAATCTCGAAATAAAGGCTCGTAATACATCTTACATATCTTGAAATTTTGCCCTCTTAGCTTGGCAAGGTCCTTATCTCCCTGTACAAATAAAAATATATAATTTGTAAGCTATTAAATATTTTATATACTAGGTAAAACTGATTTTAATGAGCTATAGAAAAAAAAATTACCTTTATTTTTTCATCCGATGCATCAATCGTCTTTCTCACGGGATCCCACCAATTCCAGATTCAAGTCTCATTAAACGATCATACAACTTCCATTCTTTCTTCATACTTTCCCAATGATTTTTAATTTACGTGTGGTCGAAAGTTCTCCCAGTACGCTCTTTCATGTAATTTTCCAAATTCTCATACCCAAATTTATTAAGGTAACTAGTTGGTTTGTTCCCAACTCTAACCTCATTCAAGCATAACAAAAGAAATATCATATGAGTATTATCCTGTAACAACTCCAAATTTTCGTTGTTATCTTTTTCTTTTATTTTTCATTGTATCTACCTCTTGTAATCCCGAGATTCGAATTATGAAAAAGTTTGTGTTAATTAAATTATGTTGTTACAACTATATCGCATCTAATCGCTTATTAAACGCATCGCTAATCTAATCGCAATTACAACAAAATACGCTATTATACGAGCCGAGTGTGTTATTGTTTAATAAACACTTGTGCCATCGCGTCGCTTATCTCATCGCACCGCGAGACGCAATTAATTATGTGTTTTTATGTTATTTATGTGTTATGTGTGTTTATGGTTATGATTACACTCGCCATCGTATCGCTTAATCGCTTAACCGTACTTTATAACTCGATTAAATCGCTGAACAATCGATAAACGAACGAAAAACAAGGAAAACCTGAGTTTTGGGCCAAGTTTGCTCGAACTTGGGTGAAGCCAAGTTCGGCCGAACTTGACTGGCCAACTCAGACTTTCCCCTTCTTCCCTTAAGTTCGCTCGAACTTGCCCTGAATCTTTAAGGATTCAGCAAGTTCAGCCGAACTTGTCTCAGTTCCTTCAAAATATTCACAAGTTCGCGCGAACTTGCATGATTTCGGCCGAACTTGACTCCCCAACTCCCTCATTTCTCACTTTCCTATAAATACCAAGCCCCATTCTCTCATTTGAACTTGCTGAAAGTTTAACCAGAGCTCTCCTAACCCGAATACCCTCGTTCCTAAGTAAGAATCAACTCGTTTTCAACATACCACAACGTTTACAACGATTTCTACATAAGGTTTTTACCTTCGATTTCATCAAAATCCATTCTTTTACGAAAATCTTCATCTTTTTCTATAAAACTTCTGTTTTTATCCTAGATCTACACTTAACGAGTTCGTTTGGACTTAGCTTTGGCCTCCCGAACACGGAATCTTAATGATTTCGGCTCACCAAGTGTTAGATCTATGGAAAACCTTTTAAAGACTTGATTTTTACACAAAATACGGACTGTTGGTGATGTTTTGTTCATTTTTGATATGGGACGAAGCATTTATCATTCAAGATCCCAGATCTGAAAGCACAAGGACGTTTATGTTGGTTTACACAAGCCGGACTAACCCGAACGAACCACGTGTTCGCCTGGATTAGCCCACGCTTTTGTAAAACGGCTAAAACCGCTCTAAAAGACCTCTCCGACCTAAGTTTGCTCAGTAGCACAGGGTTAGAGGGATGAACACTCGATTTACTCAGCAAATGACACGAAAACGCAATATTTTGGACCCGAAAACATCAAGTTCGCTCAGATTTAACTGATTTTATGCAGCACTCTAGTCAAGTTCGCTCGAACTTGCCCTTTGAGGGTCAAGTTCGGCCGAACTTGAGTATAACTGTTCAAATTTTCAGCAGAAACCCCCCCAAGTTCGCTCGAACTTGCAAAGTTTCTCAGGAAACTTCACAAGTTCGGCCGAACTTGTCATTCCATTTGACAGGTCCCCACAAATTCACCCGAACATGTCAAGTTTCCTTGAGGAACTTACAAGTTCGCCCGAACTTGACTCAGATCCCAGTAAACCAACACAAGTTCGCTCGAACTTGTATGTTTACATACAAATTCGGCCGAACTTGCCTACTCTCCAAACCAAACTTCACCGTTTCAGCTTTTCGGAGACTGATGCACTTCCCTTCGCGTATGCAGGCTGAACCGGCGCTTTTCTTGTCACGCCCCGACCCGCAGTGGAAAAGGTGATCGGGGCATGATTGGGTTTTCATCAAAGCTCATGACATTTATTATAATGTTTCATATTTATTATTACAATTTAAAGGAAATCATACAATCATATCATACTAGTACAACATGTTCTATTCATCTTTCTAGCCTTCATTATTTTTCTTCTAAGGCACTTTTTCTATGTTTTCCTTGCTTCATCCTGTCCACCTGTATCATGTGTAAAAATGGTTTTTGGATCAACAAAAAGTTGGCGAGTGAATCCTATGAAAAACATTTAAACGAGTTTATTGAATTGATTATAAAATAAAGTGTATAACCACATATGAGTCAATGTAAAATGTAAATTTATTCACAAAACACTTAATATTAAATATTGCACACACATATAACAATAGCTTGTTTTGAGGCACGCGTTGTTCAACTCGTCTCCCACGAGGAACTGATGGGCCTAATGAATGAGTTTTGAGGCACGTGTTGTTCTACGAACTGATGGGCCTAATGAATGAGTTTTAAGGCATGCATTGTTCAACTCGTCTCCCACGAGGAACTGATGGGCCTAACAAATAGTTTGCATACAACTTGACAATATGTAATACATAACAACAAACAATATTTACATTCTAAGTTTAGATCATAATATGGTATAGCACGAGTTTGAATAACGAATTAGTTTAAGCGACACATGATACACCCCAAAACATGAATAAAAAGGGGAATTTGTAAGAATTCACTCACATTGGGTGCATTCGGTTGATGATGTTGAATGCGCACGAGTTTAGAGGATTGCTCGACGAGGAATAACTAACCTAATTAATAACGAAAAGGTACGGTAAATAAGTGGATTTTATTAACAATTTTAATAGGGTTTTTGGATATATTTTTGTGAGTTTAAGGCTATTTTCTAACTTTAAAAACGTTTATTTTTAAGTATTTTTAATTGATTTTTAAATTAAATAAATAAATAAAAATATAAAAAAATGTTGACTTTGACCGTTGACCATGACTGTTGACCGTTGACCGGTTCGGTTGTGAATATTATTGCACTGAGTGAGACTCGAACCCGTGACCTCCCGTACGCGTGCACGCAGCTCTACCAACTGAGCTACGTGTCTAACCCGAAATATTTCTGTTTTTAATTATATTTATATACTATTTAACTTAATCCGAAAATCATTTATTTAAAAAGGATTTAATTGTATCAACCCGGTGATCTCCACAGGTCTCGAACCCGGGACCTGTGGTTTAGTTTGGCACACAGTCCACCGCTGGACTGTGTGTCTAACCTGGTAAATATTTCGGTTTTTATTATACTTAACATCTTACTGTGAGTTAACCCGGTTCGGTTAAAAAAAACATTTTTATTTCTAAGGTTAGGCTTGTGATAGGAATCGAACTCGCGACGTGTGTGTATTATTTGCACACAGTCCACCGCTGGACTGTGTGTCTAACCCATTCATAATATTGATTTTAATTAATCTTATACACTTGGCCGACTTCATCTTCTTCGTTCAAAACACAGACATTGATTATTCAACTGTTTCATGTTTAATTCGATTAACGAAAATTATCAGCGATTGAAATGTAATGGACAGAGAGGGTTTGGGGAAAGAATATACCAAATCAGATGTCTTTCTCAGAACTCCGGCAAGGATTCGTCGGCTCTGTTTTGTGAACTTCGTCTGTCCGGATCATTTAAAAGTTTTGATTGATTAGATATGAAATTGAGTTACTAAACAATGATTAACAGGAGGTTTAGATGCTCATACCGATTAATAGCGTGATTTCGGAAATTCCAGCGATTTTCCGGCGAGTACAGAATATCCGACAACGTCGTCTGGGATTGATTCTGGGTGATGGAGTGATGTTAGAATTGGTCTAACAATGGAATGAAACAGAAGGAGTCGAGGTATTTACCGTGTTGATGAAAGTCTTGGTTTTCCGGCTACTTGCAGAGAATTCCGACGAGTGAAATTGATTCAAGAATCGGTGCGATTTTGGGCGAAAAGATTACCAGAGGCTAGGGTGTGCATTTATAGGGAAAAATCAAGTTGAATTGGGTCTGTTTCTAGTCTCGATTCATTGATCAATTGTTCTCCGGCAGTTATGACTGATGTCGCGGGACTGGACATCGGTTATAGCCGATGGCGACGTTAATACGCACGTTAAGTCAAAAGTAACCGACGATAATTGACGAAATCGTCGGATTTTCCGGTGTCTGCGGATTTGGGCACGCTGTTGACTGGGTTTGATTTTCTAGTTTTGTTATATCTATTAATCGTTTCAATATGTTATCAAATAACACAAGTGGCGGAGTGGTTGGATGTGTGTGAGTTAAGACTTTGAGGCTTTACCCGGCTGACCCGGGTTCGAAACCCGGCATCAGCATATTATTTTTATTTCGTTATTTTTAATAAATTTTCAATTATAAATTTTATATTCTAATATATTTATTAATTATGTATCATATAAAATTAATTTAATCATTAAATACACAACGAAATTTTTAACTGGTTGTTCGGTTAATAAACGAAGCGGGTTTGGTTAACCCGGTTTTTGACGGATGTTACATTTCTTCGTCTACCAACAGTCGTCTTCTTCTTTATAAACGCACCGACTGTGAGTATACTTGACCCGTTTTCCGATTTAATGCACTTTTTGGGTGTTACATATGTTCCTCTATCAAAATCACCTCACAAATCAAACTGTTTATCACACGTGAATAATCTGATTTATATATGCTCAATACGTGATACTAGAAACATGTGACTAGGACTTATTTTCGTTAACTTGCCTCCTTAGCTAGTATGGTACTATAGTGTGGCTAACACCAGACGGGGTCTAGTTAGGATGGACGCGCTAGCCTTCTCACGGAAGTTAGCATGAGAAATATGCCTAGTTTTGTGTGATGTGTTTTGGTGTATCATGATATGTAATTAGACTATTTCGCGAACGGTTTCTCTATTATACTAGTATTACTTAAACCTGTATGCTCACCTTTACTTAATTGTATTGACTTGTATTTTAACGTATGTAACAGGTTGAGGATTTTAGCTAGGATGCTTTGGACGTAGTTTTGCTTAGTTTAGGTTCATGCTTTAGAAACGCTTTGTAATAAATCTAGAGATTATTAAACTGGAATTTGTGTTATGAGAATTTTGATATTCTGTAATGTTATTTGAGGATTTTATGTCGAAAGTATGGGATTTTGATGAATATAGTCGTTGAAATAATGTTGTGTAATTTCTCGTGATACAATTTGGTTCGCTTAATGCCGCGCCCCGATGATTCCGCCATCGGTTGGGGTGTGACAGATTGGTATCAGAGCCATAACTGTAGGGAATTAGGTCGAATTACCATGTTCGACCTAGTATACAGTCTAAGTACCCAATTTGACCAATCTTTAACTTAAATGCTTAAACTACTTGCCATAAATGCTTAAATGTGCCTTTACTAAGGCTAACACAATATACACGCTTGAAAACGCTCGTATCACACAAAACGAGTGATCAAGTCGAGAATATGTGTGAAAACCAAGAACTCTCGATGAGATCATTCACTCCGTGCATCCTCTCGCACGAGATATCTTTGTTGAGTTAGGAATGATATCCAAACCTCAACGAGAATCTCCATCTCTATCTAGTGGAACTCCCGATTTGATCGGTGAGTATATCCACAACTAGGAATGAAGTTGTTAAGTTAGGGGTGAAACCCGCATCTTAATAACCAATTCCGCACTTCGATTTTCAATCTCACCAAAGTCTCGATTATTTCGATGACTCGGAATACGACGTAACTGGAAGGATAAATGCTATTAACCGTTGTACGGCGAGAGCATTTGTCTATTGTGTCCGAACTCAGAGAATTTTCGAATCACTTTGGGTAGTCAACGTCTCAAAACCCAGGACGCTCCCAATTGATTTAAGCCTATAATCGTCGATTTTACGCATCATCGAGTTTATTATTATTCATGTGTTTAAATTTTGAGAATTTTCACTCTATTCGATTTCTCGCTTTAATTGATTTCTCGATTCATCGCTTTTACGCTCCATCGAAATATGCACTAATCGCACAACTCTCGTAATCTAAAACGCTAAATTAATACACCAACCAAACTAATCGCTTAACTCGCTTACGCTTATGAGGACATGTGTGTCTCATACGCGATATTACTCGCTTATATGTCGCTTATATCTCGCTATTATATCACATGTCGAACACGCTACGCTTTACTTATGAGAAGGTGAATACGTGCAAAGTACGTGCTTACGTGCTTATGTGCTATGTGCTTATGTGTCTACGTGTTAGCCTGCCTACATGTTTACTTGTCTACGTGTTTATGTGACCTTGTGCCTTGTGTGAATAATAATAATGAATACTTTAAACATAGACTTATTATAATCGAATCTCATCCTTCGAATCCTTCAATGTAGATGTCTTCAATAGGATCGCACACCAGGAGGAACCTTCAGCGCGGTTAAGCTGACAAGCGTATCGCATCGCTGGTGGCCAAGGAAATGGCCAAAGTGAACTCCCAAATAGTCAGCGAGATTCAAGCCGCCAACAGCAACACCTCAGTGGACTCAAAAGTCGATCCACCCAAGTCATCTTTCAGTTTCAAGCAATTCAAGGCATGTGGACCCCTCACTTTCTCAGGCACCGAAGGACCCAGTGCCATGTTTCACTGGTTCGACGCGATTGAGGTCACATTCCGCCAGAGTGGGTGTCCCGAACCCCTTCGCACCACTAACGCTACCGGCGTCTTCCACTCTAGGGCTCTCGACTGGTGGACCGCGGAGCGAAACAGGAGGGGAAACGATGATGCCTACGCACTTTCATGGGAAGAACTTAGGGAATTGATGATCAAAGAATTTTGTCCCCCCTATGAAATCCAGAAGTTGGAAAACGAATTTTGGGGAATCAAGCAAGATGGTCCCGACAATGCCGGTCTCACAGCTCGTTTTAAGCAATTAAGCATCATCTGTCCCAGTCAAGTCGACACGACCGAGAAAGCCATCAAGAAGTACATCAATGCTCTGCCCGATTGCGTTGCTGATTTTGTTCAAGCAGCACGCCCTGCCACTATCGAGGAGACCTACCAATTAGCCGCCGAGATCAACGACAAAAGGGTTCAGTCTGGTTACTTTAAGAACCACGGCAAAGTCGCTAATCAGGCCATCACCGAACCAGCAGCTCCATCCGATCAATCCCGAGAGGCAAAGAGCAGTCGCCGAAGCCGCAAACGAGAGAACCCGAGCAAGAACTTTGCTCTTACTGCTCTAGCAAACCCTCAGCCACTTCAGTCTGCAGCACCAAACACACTGCCGGCAAAGCGTGCATACACAGGCCCGCATCCTCTGTGCTCAAAATGCACCTATCATCATGCAGTTGGAGGCAACTGTCACTTCTGCATCAACTATAATATCTACACCCACTTTACTGTCAGTTGCCGTTCAGGCCCTCGTCAGTCAGCTCCTCAGGCCCCAGCAGCACCAGCTTTACCTGCTCCTCCCCAGGCAAATCAGCAGCAAGCTCTAAGGGCACGTGCCTGTTAAACGTGCGGTGATCCGAATCATTTCAGTAACGTCTGCCCGAACAAACCTGTGAAGCAGGAACAACAGCAGCCTCAGCCTCAGCCTCAGCCTCAGCAGCAGCCACCACCACAGCCTCAACAGCAACAACATGCTCGCGGTGGTCGAGCCTTCAATTTGAACCATCGCTAGGCCCAGAACGACAACAATGTTGTCAACGGTACGTTCCTTGTCAATGGTATTTATGCTTCCTGTTTATTTGATACTGGTGCCGATAATTGTGTTGTATCGTTAGAATTCTAAAAGGTTTTAAAATGTAAACACGCTAAACTCCCAAAGACTTTCGATGTGGAAGTCGCCACCGGAAAATCCATTACCGTCACCTCCGTCCTACGTGGTTGTTCTCTCGAACTCAACAACCATGTCTTCTCGATCAATCTCATACCTATGCAGTTAGGTAGCTTCGATATCATAGTAGGTATGGACTTTCTTCGTGAAAACCATGTTGAAGTTGTATGCTTCGATAAAATGATTCGCTTCCCTCTCCCTAACGGTAATCTACTTCATGTCTATGGTAAAACTCCCTCAAAGAAGTTGATGCTTTTGTCATGTACACGAGCACACAAATGTTTGCGAAAGTAACGTGTTGATTTCCTAGCCCATATTGTGTACCCGGAGAAAGAAAAGAAGACTTTTAAAGACGTTCCTATTGTTCGTAAGTTTCCCAAAGTCTTTCCCGACGATCTACCCGGTTTACCCCCTACCCGAGATGTCGAATTCCGTATCGATTTAGTTCTCGGCGCTACTCCTGTTGCTAAAGCTCCCTATCGTCTCACACCATCAGAAATGCGTAAGCTATCGAGCCAACTTCAAGAGCTTCTTGATAAAGGTTTCATACGCCCGAGCACTTCGCCTTGGGGCGCGGCCGTTCTTTTTGTGAAGAAGAAAGATGGGACGTTCCGAATGTGTATCGATTATCGTGAACTTAACAAACTCACGATAAAGAACCGTTACCCTCTTCCCCGAATTGACGACTTATTTGATCAGTTTCAAGGTGCTACTTGTTTTTCTAAAATCGATTTACGTTCCGGCTATCATCAGTTAGGCGTGTTGGAAGAAGATATTCCGAAAACCGCCTTTCGTACTCGTTATGGCCACTTCGAATTCGTGGTCATGCCTTTTGGTCTTACCAATGCACCCGCAGTCTTCATGGATTTGATGAATCGTGTGTGTAAAGCTTTCCTAGATCGTTTCGTCATTGTGTTTATCGATGACATCCTTATCTATTCAAAGTCGAGAGACAAACACGCGCGCCGTCTCTGTTTAGTACTCGAACTTCTTCAAGGAAATCGCCTTTATGCTAAGTTCTCTAAATGTGAATTCTGGCTCGAAGAAGTCCGGTTTTTCGGCCACATTGTTAATAGTCAAGGAATTCACGTCGACCCTGCAAAGATTGAAGCTGTCAAGAGTTAGACTATGCCAAGGAATGATTCCGAAATCCGTTCATTTCTTGGATTGGCGGGTTACTACCGTCAATTCATCGCTGATTTTTCAAAAATCGCCATTTCGCTTACCACCCTAACTCATAAAGACAAGCCTTTTGTTTGGGATTCTAAGCAAGAAGAAGCTTTTCAAACTCTCAAGCGTATGCTATGTAACGCTCCAGTACTCGCTTTACCCGATGGAAACGACGATTTCGTTGTTTATTGCGATGCCTCTAATCTTGGTCTTGGTTGTGTTCTCATGCAACGAGACAAGGTTATCGCGTATGCGTCTCGTCAACTCAAGATCCACGAGAAGAACTACACAACCCACAATCTCGAACTCGGTGCAGTTGTTTTTGCATTGAAGATATGGCGACAATACCTTTATGGTACCAAGTGTACGGTCTTCACCGACCATAAGAGCTTACAACACATCTTCAATCAAAAGGAGCTGAATATGCGCCAACGCAGATGGGTTGAACTTCTAAACGATTACAATTGTGAGATACGCTACCATCCCGGCAAAACGAACGTCTTCGCTGATGCTCTAAGTCGACGGAGCTATGTGTATAGTGTTCGTGACTCTCAAGCTTTGAATGATCTCGAAATCATGATTCGCTCCGCTCAATTTGCTTGCTTCAACGAGAATACCCTGGAGGAAGAAATGAAATGTGGTGCGAAACACAACTCGTTGTTAAACCTAACAACATCTACTATTATCTCGATCTATTTGGATTCCCAGCCATGACAATCTTCGTGAATTGATAATGACCGAAGCTCATAAATCTCAATACTCCATACACCCCGGTACCGATAAGATGTACCAGGACCTTCGTCCTAAGTACTGGTGGCCGGGCATGAAAAAGGATATCGCCATGTACGTTTCAAAGTACTTAACCTGCTTGAAGGTTAAGGCCGAGTATCAAAGGCCCTTTGGCTTACTCGAACAACCCGAAATCCCGATGTGGAAATGGGAGAGTATAGCTATGGACTTTATTACGAAACTTCCCCGTACTTCCTCTGGTCACGATAGCATTTGGGTTATCGTTGATCGTCTTACCAAATCCGCTCACTTTATTGCTATACGAGAAGATTTTAAGGTTGAACGATTAGCCCGAATCTATACCGACGAAGTTATATGTCGACATGGGACGCCTCGCGACATCATTTCTGACCACGACGGTCGCTTTACCTCGCGTCTCTGGGAGACTTTTCAATCCGCCCTCGGTACTACCCTCAATATCAGTACCGCTTTTCACCCTCAAACCGACGGTCAGACTGAGAGAACGATCTGCACCCTCGAAGACATGCTTCGTGCGTGTATCATAGATTTCGGTGGTAATTGGGATACGCATTTACCTTTAATCGAATTCTCGTACAATAATAGTTATCATACCAGCATTCAAATGGCTCTTTTTGAGGCACTGTATGGAAGACAATGTTGATCGCCTATTGTATGGCACGAGATCGGAGAAGCACAAATCACCGGTCCCGAGCTAATCTAAGAAACGACAGACAAGATCCTCCAGATCAGAGACAATCTCTTGAAAGCTCGGAGTCGTCAAAAGAGTTATGCCGATAAACGCCGCAAGCCGCTACAGTTCGAAGTGGGAGATCAGGTTCTCCTAAAGGTTGCACCTTGGAAGGGAGTGATCCGCTTCGAAAAGAAAGGAAAGCTAGCGCCTCGATATGTAGGTCCCTTTAAGATTCTGGAAAGGATCGGTAAAGTAGCCTATCATCTCGAACTACCGGCGGAACTTAATATCGTTCATCAGACTTTCCACATGTCTAACCTCAAGAAATGCCTAGCCGAAGAGAATCTCCATGTATCTCTCAAAGATCTGCAAATCAACGAGACTCTCCATTTCATGGAAAAGCCCGTCGAGATCATGGTCTGAGAAAACAAGAAACTATGGCGCTCTCGAATCCCTATCGTGAAGGTCCGATGGGAAGGCAAACGCGGTGCAGAGTTCACTTGGGAATTGGAAAGTGACATGAATGCCAAGTACCCGCACCTCTTTGTTACGGCCACTACTTAAATTTCGGGACGAAATTTCCTAAACCAGGGGAGACTGTAACAACTCCAAATTTTCGTTGTTATCTTTTTCTTTTATTTTTCGTTGTATCTACCTCTTGTAATCCGGAGATTCGAATTATGAAAAAGTTTGTGTTAATTAAATTATGTTGTTACAACTATATCGCATCTAATCGCTTATTAAACGCATCGCTAATCTAATCGCAATTACAACTAAATACGCTATTATACGAGCCGAGTGTGTTATTGTTTAATAAACACTTGTGCCATCGCGTCGCTTATCTCATCGCACCGCGAGACGCAATTAATTATGTGTTTTTATGTTATTTATGTGTTATGTGTGTTTATGGTTATGATTACACTCGCCATCGTATCGCTTAAATCGCTTAACGGTACTTTATAACTCGATTAAATCGCAGAACAATCGATAAACGAACGAAAAACAAGGAAAACCTGAGTTTTGGGCCAAGTTCGCTCGAACTTGGGTGAAGCCAAGTTCGGCCGAACTTCACTGGCCAACTCAGACTTTCCCCTTCTTCCCTTAAGTTCGCTCGAAGCAAGTTCGGCCGAACTTGTCTCAATTCCTTCAAAATATTCACAAGTTCGCACGAACTTGTATGATTTCATGCAAGTTCGGCCGAACTTGACTCCCCAACTCCCTCATTTCCACTTTCCTATAAATACCAAGTCCCATTATCTCATTTGAACTTGCTGAAAGTTTAATCAAAGCTCTTCTAACCCGAATACCCTCGTTCCTAAGTAAGAATCAACTCGCTTTCAACATACCACAACGTTTACCAACGATTTCTACACAAGGTTTTTACCTTCGATTTCATCAAAATCCATTCTTTTACGAAAATCTTCATCTTTTTCTATAAAACTTCTGTTTTTATCCTAGATCTACACTTAACGAGTTCGTTTGGACTTAGCTTTGGCCTCCCGAACACGAAATCTTAATGATTTCGGCTCACCAAGGGTTAGATCTATGGAAAACCTTTTAAAGAATTGATTTTTACACAAAATACGGACTGTTGGTGATGTTTTGTTCATTTTTGATATGGGACGAAGCATTTATCATTCAAGATCCCAGATCTGGAAGCACAAGGACATTTTTGTTGGTTTACACAAGCCGGACTAACCCGAACGAACCACGAGTTCGCCCAGATTAGCCCACGCTTTTGTAAAACGGCTAAAATCGCTCTAAAAGACCTCTCCGTCCTAAGTTTGCTCAGTAGCACAGGGTTGGAGGGATGAACACTCGATTAACTCAGCAAACGACGCGAAACGCAATATTTTGGACCCGAAAACATCAAGTTCGCTCGAGATTTAACTGATTTTATGCAGCACTCTAGTCAAGTTCGCTCGAACTTGCCCTCTGAGGGTCAAGTTCGGCCGAACTTGAGTATAACTGTTCAAATTTTCAGCAGAAACCCCCCTCCCCAAGTTCGCTCGAACTTACAAAGTTTCTCAGAAACTTCACAAGTTCGGCCGAACTTGTCATTCCATTTGACAGGTCCCCACAAGTTCGCCCGAACTTGTCAAGTTTCCTTGAGGAACTTACAAGTTCGCCCGAACTTGACTCAGATCCCAGTAAACCAACACAAGTTCGCTCGAACTTGTATGTTTACATACAAGTTCGGTCGAACTTGCCTACTGTCCAAACCAAACTGTTTCAGCTTTTCGGAGACTGATGCACTTCCGTTCGCGTATGCAGGCTGAACCAGCGCTCTTCTTCGTCTACCAACAATCGTCTTCTTCATTCTAAACGCACCGACTGTGAGTATACTTGACCTGTTTTCCGATTTAATGCACTTTTTGGGTGTTACATATGTTCCTCTATCAAAATCACCTCACAAATCAAACTGTTTATCACAGGCGAATAATTTGATTGTATATGCTAAATACGTGATACTAGAAACATGTGACTAGGACTTATTTTCGTTAACTTGCCTCCTTAGCTAGTATGGTACTATAGTGTGGCTAACATCCGACGGAGTCTAGTTAGGATGGACGCGCTAGCCTTCTCACGGAAGTTAGCATGAGAAATATGCCTAGTTTTGTGTGATGTGTTTTGGTGTATCATGATATGTAATTAGACTATTTCGCGAATGGTTTCTCTATTATACTAGTATTACTTAAACCTGTATGCTCACCTTTCTTAATTTTATTGACTTGTATTTTAAAGTATGTAACAGGTTGAGGATTTTAGCTTGGATGCTTTGGACGTAGTTTTGCTTAGTTTAGGTTCATGCTTTAGAAACGCTTTGTAATAAATCTAGAGATTATTAAACTGGAATTTGTGTGATGAGAAATTTGATATTCTGTAATGTTATTTGAGAATCTTATGTCGAAAGTATGGGATTTTGACGTTTAAATATAGTCGTTGAAATAATGTTGTGGAATTTCTTGTGATATAATCTGGTTCGCTTAGTGCCGCGCCCCGATGATTCCGCCATTGGTTGGGGTGTGACACATCCGTCCATAGTGATCTTAGTTTTCATGACAACAACGTCATTATCATGGTTCAAATCCATGACTTGAGAATTAAAACAAAGAGAACACAATTCAATAAGTAAAAAACAAAGAGACCAAATTACCTTCGTATATGAAAACAGGTTGGTGTTACTCCACTTCAAACAAATTTTTTGAATGCTTGATAAATGGTAGATGGTGTTTGATAAATAAGATTTTTTAAGGTAAGAGTTAATGGTTTGAGAAATGGTAGATGGATGGTAAGAGTTGATCTTTTCTCCATATGGTTTGAGAATAGCTCTCCACTAATACCTTTGCAATTTTGATGAGAAAATGAATACATTTTTGCTTCAACCTTCTGCAGTTTTCACGAGAATAGCTTCTTGGAGAAGTTGGCTTCTTTTAATTTGCTTCAATAATTATCACCAACTTCTGCACTAGTTGGCTTGTCACAGTGTATAGTCATTAAAGCCCTTATGTGTATTATTAATCCACCAACAACGTCTTGACTCTTCCACAAACTTATTAAATAGGGACCAAAAATGTAGATGGATATTTAATTAATAGTTGATCTTCCACCAACGTATTAATTTGTATCCACCAACTTCCACGAACTTATTAAATCCACCAACTTGCCTCTTCTCTGAAAATCCACCATTTGCCTCTTATTAATTATGCAATAAGTTGTTAAATTGTTACAATAATAAGTTGCCTCTTATTAATTATCCACCATTTGCTTCTTATTAATTATGCGTCTTAATAAGTTGTTAAATCCACCATTCTTTAATTTGTTAGAATAATAACTTGCTTCAGTAATTATTAATCCACCACCATTTGAAGGCAAATGAGTAACTTACGCCCGTACACAAATAAGCTAAAAAACATCTTCAAATAAGCTTCTTCAAATTAGCTTTTATAAGCTAATAAGCATAAGCTTAAAAAGCTAAACCAAACACCAAATTAAGCTTTTTTTGTAAAAAAAAGAAGAAGCTATAAGCTTTGTTTTAAACGCTAGGCCAAACACCCCTTATATCTAAAAGACCACAAGTCGGTATGTCCTTTAGAACAATTAATGAAGCTTATGCGTTCTAAGAGACTTATGCCAAGTTGGGTCATTTCACAGTTTGCAAGAACACGCAAAAGATGATTAAAGGTCTTGTCACACTGAAATGCTTCACGTGTTCTAAGGAGGGGAAGAAATATTCCAGAAAATTGACACGATCAATGAAATGGACGTTGATATTGTAAAAGGTAAAAAATGTCGTAGAAGACTTTCTATATGTACATGTTGTCTTGCAAGTTTAAAGATTTATGTTATGTGACGATATGGCCTACAAGGTTTACTCTTTTACGAAGAGCATAACCATACACTTGTGGAAGAGAGTGATTATCAGTTTTTGAATGCTGCTAGAAAGTTGTCTGTTGTTCAAGAAGATTTTATAAAGAACTTGTCAAAATTGAATACTGGTCCTGTTCAAGCATTCAACATAATGAGAACTCATTATGGTGGTTTTGAGGAAGTTGGCGCCACAACAGTTGATTGTAAGAACTTGAAGAAAGATATCAATGCTTATATCGGTTGCTTATATCGGTAAACACGATGCTGAAATGGCTGTTTCTCCTTCGCTGGACAAGAAACATTATTTACCAGATTATTCATGCGAGTATCTCAATGATGAGGAAGGTGAGCTTCGTGGCTTGTTCTGGGCTAACGAAGAAACGACACATAATTATATGCATTTTGGGGTTGTTATCTCATTCGATTTCACGTTTCGTTCATATAAGTATGTGTTTTTTTAATGTTTTTATAGCATCAACTATTGTATTATATTATGCAGTGATGTTCACTATTGTTGTTGTCATTTTCAGATACGATATGGTATTTGTCCCTTTTACTGGCATAGATAACCATCATAGGAACATTACCTTTGGTGCTACTCTGTTAGCATCAAAGACTACGGAGTCATACAATTGGTTATTAACGAATTTTAAAAAATGTTTTGGACGAGAACTACACGTAGTTGTTACTGATCAAGACCCCGCGATGAAAAAGGCGATACAGGAGGTGTTTACTACGAGTCGCCACCGGCTGTGTATATGGCACATCATGAAAAAGGTTGTTGAAAAGGAAATGATCTTCCTAAGTGTACGGGATTGTAATTGTTATTTAATCTATATGCTATCTTATATTAAATATATATATATATATATATATATATATATATTATTAGAGTTTGATGACACAATTCGATCTATATATTAATGGACAATGATAGTTGGATTTTAACGTAATACTAGGTTTTTTTGATGTCGCGCGTTGCAGCAAAATCGAGCAAATGATAATGTAAAACAAACGTGATTTGAAAATAAAGCATGTTGTTTAGAAAACCAAACCATTAGAACGGTTTAGTTTATCATTGTACAGTTTTATTATACCAAACAAATACTTTATTTTAATTACAACTTCGTTTTTAACAAAACTTATAATGGAATGTCAAGGAAAAAATTCAAGTACAACTACGTACATAAGTTTTTAGGAAAAAATTATAAACATAAATTATTAAAGAAGTACCAAATTAATCGATAAATTAATATATGTTCTAAAAAGTAAAAAGAATTATTAAAAAAATGGTAAAAAAAAATTTTTTGACGTCGCGGGTTGTGACGAAACCGAACAAATGATAATGTACTAGTTTCACCACTTCGCTTGCTCTTCACAAACCCGTTTGGTTAAAATGAGACGATTTTACTGTAGTGGAATGAGCCAGCGACACTGGTTTCACTCAGATGACAAATCAAACTGATAAGCCAATCTTGTGAAGAGAAGTTGGAAATTATTTCTACTTAGAGATATTCTCATTTTACTGTAGTGGAATGAGCCAGCGACACCGGTTTCACTCAGATGACAAATCAAACTGATAAGCCAATCTTGTGAAGAGAAGTTGGAAATTATTTCTACTTAGAGATATTCTCATCTTGTGAATTTATTTTCATATTAAAAAGTATGTTTATATATATATATATATATATATATATATATATATATATATATTGAAAGTGTAAAATACAATATTGCTTAACGTACGAGCATACGCTGTGTAAATTACGCACGTTGTAAAACTCAAAACCCTAAGGCATGTTGAAAAACCAAAATCACGCATGTTATACTTATGTAATGAAACATGTTATAATTATGTAATGAAGCCTGTTATGGTTTTCAACATGCGTGATTATGTTTTCCAAAATGTGTGATTATGGTTTTTCAACATGCGTGATTAGGGTTTTGAGTTTTACAACGTGCATAATTTCACAGCGTACATTTGTACGTTAAGAGCTATTATACGTTAACCAACCTCTCTCTCTCTCTCTCTCTATATATATATATATATATATATATATATATAGATAGATATATATATATTATATATACTTATAAATAAAAATAAAAGTACATGCACTTGGCGCCTCCTCCTTCGATTTTATGCCACGTGGACACATTTTTTTTGTTGAGATTTCGGAGGGAAACGATTTTAGGCTATCAAGATTTTATACAAATAGTATCCGTAGTTTGTTCCTAAATAAACAAGTGACCAGATAATTACTAATTTCGGAATTCTTGAATTTACATTAAGATTCAAAATTTGTACCTAATTATAATTTACAAACTTTAAAATTCAATATTTTGATACAATTTTTTTCTTTCGAAATCAATTTAAAATTCACGTTAGAGGTCCACTTTTTAGAATTTAAACTATGTGCTATTATCTGCAATTCAAATGTTATATAATTATAACTATAATACGAAACTCTGATAATTTAAGTATGCATGTGTATTATCTTCAATTCAACATTACTAGGAAACCAACTATATGGCAATCTTAGCTTTTCTGCAATCATAAATCGGACTTTCCATCTTTCATAGAATTTTATGTTTTTAAGTTTAGGTTCTCTGTTTTTTTTTTACTTTTAGACCAATCATTTATGAAAAGTTATGTACTTGGGTTGTGTTATGATTCTACTAAAATTTTTTGGATCACATATGATTACTATCATGATTATTATTTAGAAATTGCATTGTCAAATTTACGTTTCTTTGCTATATGAATGATTTGTTATTATTACTTTGTTTTGTTAATACGTCGAATGATTTTGATGTATCTGTGTTCACTCTTAACTATAGTTTTCTTACTACTGGAACAACCTTCTTTTAAAAAGTTGCTCAATCTTTCGGCGCATCATTTTAAACCATGTAATCTGTTATTATGTAAAATATTTAACTCAACTACTTACAATCGTAACACACTCATACTCTACAAACTTTCTTAAATTTTAACATTGTATTTGTAACTTTAAGATTCAACATATAATACAAAACATATTAGTTTAGTCCGTGTATCATACGGGTAACTAACCTAGTTAAAATACACACTTACAAATATTTGTAGCCCCAACTCATTACATTTAATGATAGGTTAAAAAATATCAATTATATCAACAACTAGGTTATCCCCCGTGAATACTCACGGGGTTGGACCATTTAAATTATGTACACAACAAATGTAAAAAAAGACTACGTATAGCTATTCAAACATAATACAAAACAACAATTTTGGTTCTCAAATCTCATATATAGACCCGAAGCCCTTATCGGCGTTTTGGTTCTTAGAGCAAAATTTGGTCATTATCTTTAGGATGATCTTTGTTAGAAAAGAATCATTAATTGGTGAATAGAATTGAATCCGAGTTCATAAGGGCTAGGGAAAAGGGTAAAAAAATCCCTAATCTAAAAATGAGGAAAGAAATGGTTTTTTTTTTTCCACAAAGTTGACATATGAACAAAAAAACAGCTCTCCAAGCTCTCCAAACGATAGCTTAGATTCTAATATTATAGGAAAAGCAATTAGTTATTTCTTTGTATGTTTCTAATAATCACAAACCCAAAAGGAGATAGAAAATTTGAAAATAACACACGGCCTGGACTCCGCGGGGGAGGGGATCTTGGACAATCCGCGAAAGCCCGATCCAACAATATCGTGCAAGTGAAGAAAGGCAATGCCGCTTGTAAAGCTCCTTCCTTGAGTCAAATACGACTTAATTCTATGTATGCATTTAGTCATCCGCAAAGTCATAACCAAACAACAATCTTAGAACTCTATTCCCATATGTTGTAACACACGTAAGTACATAAAGATAGCAAACAATAACCACAACCTAATCTTCACATATAAACATAGTAATGAGAAAGACAAAAAGAACTAAAAGTGCCTTGCACACATACTGTAAAACGCCAACGTTGAGAAGCAGAGGTGCCCAACTCTACATAACAAATATGTATGCGATAACATATGCATTAAAAGAAGGATAACCGAATGAACCAACAAATAACATTGACATAAAACATGTAGTGGAAATCAAAGAACAAATCAAAGGCACAAAGAAAACCGCTATAAGGACATACAAAGACCAAAAAAAAAAAAAACCCAAAAACGTATAAGCAAAACAAAGCAAAAGAACAAAAACATTATGCACATCAAGCATGTACCACACCCGGCCCACCCGTCATATTACAGGTAAAACAATTGTTTAATTTGTTGTGCAAATATATTGTTTTAAATATGTCATAAATACTGGATATATATATATATATTAACTCACTAATGATGTTGGGGATGTAAAGATACATGCTTATTGTTCTGGTTCTTGATTTGTATGTTGGGTTATAAAGATACATGCTTATTGTTCTGGTTCTTGATTTGTATGTCATCTCTAATTTTCAGCTACAAATTAAGGTTGCTGAGATTTGTCAAAGCATACAGAATGATCAATCTTAAACTGCATAAATAATATTATTTTCAGATATCGGGTGCATACAAGAATACACTAGAGTTTAGTTTCATAATAGAGTATTTCAAGCGCATACATGAACCCACAATCGTTTATTTTCATAGTCAAGTTAAGCACAATATGTTCTCCATTTATAGGGTCTTATAAAGATTGGTTCTTTAGATTATCATTTTAGCTTTAAAAATTAAACCCCTTGTAGCAATATGTTCATATAAACAATGATCTAACATATTCTACTTAAGTGACATATATTAGGAAACATACTACCGTGTTTTCCATATTCCCATCAAAATCGGAATCCCTGATGAATGTATAAGAAAAAACTGACTGAAAACGTATTTTTTCCCTTCAAAAAATATGTTTCCCCTTCAAATGAAGTTATCGTTCTTAGGCACTCAACCAAATAATGAATCGATACATAACGGGTACCGCTACCGGTACCAAATGCTCATCCCAACCTGGTAGGTAACTTTCACAACATCAATCATGAAGAAATATTCATCAATAATATTCTTTTTATAAAAAAAATAATGTCTCTCAATAAATACTGACGAGGTATGACCCGGAGCGGCTAACCCGACCCGGTCATCACCTGTTATTTTATTATAAATACGCAATTACACACGTTTATTATAGAATCTTCTATTCGTCATGGATAAACCACGTAACTAAATCCCCAATATTTTGGGAAGATCATGCAAATCCCTAACTTATCGGAGCCCATCCTAAGTTAGAGAAAACTCTAATGGTAAATTATAAATAGAGGTAAACATCAAAGGTATGATTCATTCTACTCTCTCTCTCTCAATACATATTATTACTCTCAACACCGAGACTTATTCTCACGCCGGATGGTGGTTACAGGAATAACACCATTCCTGTAACGAGTCCTAACGGTGTTTCTGTTTTACAACCAGCTGTTCAAAGTCGTCTTAGGGTCGAAGTTCTAGTTGGAGCCTTACCATCAGGTCAGTGTTTCTTCATTGGCGCCATCCGTGGGACCTGTGATAACACCAATAAACTTAGACCCAATGGCGAACAATCAGAGCACGACAACGACACCAGAGAACCAACGGTTAATAACCAGCAGCACAACATCAACGACAGTACCTGCAGCTACGGCCACTCCAACATCACCAGCCGTAACCAGGTCCCTCGATCTGGAGTTTGAAGCAGAGGCCCCGCCGGGATACAAGAGGCTCCCAGTCGTTTCCTATGGATCAGTCGCAGGGGACCCACAATCTTATACTTCCTGGCAGAATCGACAAGTGGTCTCCACCTCAGCCCCAATCGCTATTTATACTCCTTCGTCAAGCACCATCGCGCAGACCCTGAGTCCCGGGAGTGGACTAGTGGCTACATCCGCGGCACCTGGAAGCGGCGTACAACCGTCAAATACGATCCAGTATCATCAATTGCCTCTTACTTATGCCATGCCGCCGCTGTATTCTGCGGCACTCACAGCAGCACTGTCTACGCCACCCCATCAACCGGTGGTCATGCCGGCTGGAGTCATGAATGCCCCAATCACACCCGGGAATCAGGCTTATTTCCCGGGCTATTATTATGCACCTCCTTATGGGTACCTTCAACCGTACAACAGCCAAGCATACACCCCTTAGGTGACAGCACAAAGTTACGCTCAACAGCCGCCATACGCGGCTTGCATACCACCTTGGTGGACATATCCCACATCACAACAGGCATGTAGCCAGAGCCACCTGGCCGCGGAACCTGTCTACAATAGAGGTAACGTTTCCAGGCCTCGTCTCTCACCCAATGAGGGTCCTACCAACACATCTCAACCCCCGGTTACTCAAGGGGTAAGAATCAGTGGAGCGAACCACCATACGCAACCTGTTCATGTGGAAGATGACGAACTTACCAGACCTTACAAACCCGCCGATGCCGCGGATAAGTCAAAGTTCATAAGAAGAATCGCCGAAGCCCCGATCAAGGAAAAACCCAAGATGCCTCAGACAGTGGGAAAGTACGACGGGTTGAGCGACCCAGATGACCATCTCAATTTGTTCAAAAGTGTCGGGGAAGTCACCTGCTGGCCTATGCCCCTTTAGTGCAAGATGTTTGTCCAGACACTGGTTAGGGCAGTGCAAGTATGGTGGACGGTCTCCATACCGGCGGAATTGATAGTTTCGAGGACTTGGTATCCAAATTCCAACTGCAATTCAGTCAGCAGAGACGACACACCAAAGATCGAAACGAACTTCTCCACATTCGCAGATGGGAAAATGAAACAGTCGAGAACTTCATCGTCAGATTCAACAAAGAAAGCTTGGATCCCGGGCATAACAAACGATTTGGCTTGCGGCGCTTTCCTACACGGAGTAAACAACGATGAGTTGTTAAGAACGCTTTACGGAAGAGACGGCGTACCCGTAACCATCGATGAAATCCTGAGAATAGCCAATGTATATGTGACACAGGAAAAAACGATGGCGGCTAACCATGCAGCCAACCGAAAAAGGAGGCACAAAAGGGCCAAGATGACAGGGAGCACCGAAACTCAAAAGCCAAGGGCAGAGGTGAGAGGTTCCATAAAGGCGATCGCTCAGACTCGCGATATGACAGACCTAAGAGTTCTTACTCAAGAAATGATTCGTCCTCGAGGTCCAGGTCTGACTACCCCAACCTGAGCAAAACACCAGCAGAAATCCTGGCTTCCGAGAATTTAAAACTCAATCCTCCAAAACCATTGAGAAATACATCCAATAAAGACACCGAGTCATGATACAAACGATTGTTACCAGCTAAAGAAGCAAATCGAGTACTATGTGAAGAATGGAAAGCTGGCCCATTTGGTTCGAGACATAAAGCAAGGCCCGCCCCCATCAAAGAAGACCCGGATAAAGGAGTGGGCAAAAGGCAGCGGGAGATGAATATGTTATATGCCGACAAGGCAAAGGGGGTAAAAAGAAGTTTCTCCACCCTTGAACCTTGGATGTTGGCAACCATGAATGTCGAACCATGGGCAGAGGATCTGGACCTCACTGTCGACCCTCTCATCATCTCAGCCGCTGTTGGCGATTATAACATGAGAAGGATACTTGTTGACACAGGAAGCTCCGAAGACATAATATACGAACATTGTTTCAACAGAATGCAACCGGAGGATAAGAAACTCCTTGAACCGGTGCACGCCCCCATAAAAGGCTTTACCGGGGAAAAAGTTGATCCAATCGGTTAAATCACTTTCCCGGTAACCTTCGGGTTAGCCCCCCGTGAAAGGGCCATACTTCTCACCTTCCTCGTAGTATGCGCTGACTCACATCACAACGTGATAATCGGAAGGTACACTTTGGGGAAACTAGACGCTATAGTCTCCACAACGCGAGGTCTCATGAAGTTCCCCACGTCGGGGGGGGGGTTGCAACAGTCCAACGGGAAAAAATGGGAGAAGTACTGAACGCTAAAAGATGTCGTCAGGGACCTAGCGGTGCGGTTGGCCCAGAGAGATGGGTATTAAGCACACGTTACCCTGAGCAGACAGTTACTATAGGGGATAGTCTCTCCCCGGAAATCAAGAACAGTTTGAAGCAGCTATTAAAAAGAAACATTGATGTCTTCGCTTTCGAGCATTCTGACATGACCGGTATACCCCGGGACAAGGCAGAACACAAGTTAGCGACTTTCCCGGGCATCAAACCGGTGGCCCAGGGAAAGCGAAGCATGGCTCCCGATAGGAGAGAAGCAGTGATCAAGGAAGTACGAAAGCTAGTCGAAGCAGGCATTCTCCGGGAAACGAAATACCACACGTGGGTGTCAAATCCCGTAATGGTTAAGAAACCAGACGGTACATGGCGGATGTGCATTGACTTCAAAGATTTAAATAAGGCATGTCCAAAGGAAGCCTATCCATTGCCGGAAATAGATTTCAAAGTCGACTCCTTGGTTCCCTTCCAGTATAAATGTTTCCTGGACGCTTATAAAGGGTACCATCAGATCAAGATGTCACGAGAAGATGAACAGAAAACAACGTTCCATACTGATATAGGCATTTTCTGTTACACGAAAATGCCTTTCGGTTTACGCAATGCAGGTGCCACCTACCAGCGGCTCATGGACAAAGCTTTTGAAAAGCAAATTGGTAGAAACCTGGAGGTATATGTGGACGACTTGGTAATTAAAAGCAGGGAAGAAAAACAAATGCTCAATGACATCGAGGAAACCTTCCGGAAGCTACGAAAATACAACATCAAACTCAACCCCAAGAAGTGCTCTTTCGGGGTAGAGGAAGGCAAGTTCCTGGGGGT
Source organism: Scalesia atractyloides (assembly GCA_947069175.1). NCBI lineage: Eukaryota > Viridiplantae > Streptophyta > Magnoliopsida > Asterales > Asteraceae > Scalesia > Scalesia atractyloides. The sequence continues at coordinate 94,835,430 of CAMTDV010000005.1, read as the reverse complement.
GGTAGTTACTCGGGAGGGCTTCAGAGCCAACCCTGAAAAATAGCCGCCGTAACGCGAATGCCGTCGCCCAGGACCCTAAGAGAAGCACAAACGCTAAATGGGCGGCTGGTGGCTATAAATAGGTTCCTAGCAAGACATGCTGAGAAGTCTTTGCCATTTATAAAAACATTGAAAGATTGCCTCAACAAAAGCAACTTCAAATGGACCAGTGACGAAGAAGAGGCCTTGCAAGACATGAAACGGTTCATTGAAAAGTTGCCCACGTTGACAGCCCCTCACCCTAACGAACTCTTGAAGATGTATCTGGCGGCAGCTCACAACGCGGTAAGCGCAGTACTCATGGTCGAAAGAGACGGAAAGCAAACGCCGATTTACTACATTAGCCGTGTGTTGGCAGGCCCTAAAACGCGGTATCCTATGCTAGAAAAGCTGGTACTCGCACTTATTCACGCTACTCGGCCCCCGAAGATATTTTCAGGCTCATCGTGTGCAAATCCTAACAAATTACCCTTTACAGCAAGTCCTACATAAACCAGAGATCTCTGGAAGGCTGGAAAAATGGGCAATTGAGCTAGGGGCCCTGGACATCGAGTATCGAAAACGAACGGCGATCAAGGGGCAGGTAATCGCCGATTTCTTAGCTGAAATTCCTGAAGGAGAAGTCATCGACGACCCAGTGGTTAATCACAGGTTAAAAGCTAGCACATCCTCGCAAACCTGGAGGTTATATACAGATGGGTCCTCTAGTGGAAAGGGGGTCGGCGCGGGTCTCATGTTGATAAGTCCTGATGAAGTAAAGTTGATGTATGCCTTACGTTTCGATTTCGAATGCTCCAATAACGAGTCGGAGTATGAAGCCCTGTTGGGAGGCCTAAGAATGGCACAGTCCATGGGAGCAACAAGGGTTGAGGCGTATGTTGTCTCCTTACTAGTCAACAACCAGGTAAATGAGACATAAGAGGCCAAGGACGAGACGATGGCAAAATATATGGCCAAAGCCAAAGAGCTCATAGCCTCCTTTGAAAATGTCACGCTCAGCCATGTTCACTGCGGAAGAAACCAAATAGTTGATGCTCTGAGAAAGCTAGCAACGTCATGCATGGAAAAAGAAGTAAATGTGGAAACACTTCAGTCACCTTCAATTGAACACCGGGGGGTTTTCGCGGTTACGGTGGAAGATCCTTGTTGGTATACGCCCATTCTAGACTACCTTACAAAAGGAGCACTGCCGTCCGCCAGAGGTGAAGCCAGAAAAATACAAGTAAAGGCCTTACAATACGAAGTGCAGAATGGCACCCTCTACAAGAAAACATATTTGGGACCGTTATTACGGTGTGTATCCCCGTCGGAAGCCACATATTTGATCCACGAAATACACGCCGGCATATTTGGTATTCACGTCGGACCCGGGCAATTGTAGCTAAAATTCAAAAGGCTGGGTACTATTGGCCTGGAATGTACGAAGACGCCGTAGCCGAACTTAGAAGGTGCCGCAGTTGTCAAAAGTATGCCCCCAAACACTGCGCCCCAAAAATAACTTGATTCCTGTGACAGCGGCATGGCCCTTCCAGAAATGGGCAGTGGATATCGTGGGACCATTCCCTCCAGCCCCGGGAAAACTCAAATATCTGATTGTGGCAATTGACTACTTCACCAAGTGGGTGGAAGCGAAACTGTTGGCAAAGATAACGGCCGAAAACGCTAAAAAATTCTTATGGGAGCACATCGTCTGCCGATTGGGCTCCCGCTATATGTGGTCAGCGAAAATGGTACACAATTCACGGATTGGGTTTTACAGGATTGGTGTGCCGAGCTACAAATTCAGCAAGTTTTCACATCGGTGGCACACCCTCAAGGTAATGGCCAAGTGGAAAGGGCAAACAGAAGCCTGTTGGATGGAATTAAAAGAAGATTAGACCATCAGGGAAGCTCTTGGGTGGAGAAATTGCCAAACGTCCTCTGGGCACACCGAACCATGCCTAAGGCAAGCAACAATGAAACCCCATTTAGCCTAACCTATGGCATGGAGGCAATGATACCAGCAGAAGTAGGGCTACCGTCGCTAAGGCGCCTAACGACTAACGATAACGACAGACTCTTGCGGGAAGGCCTGGATGCCTTGGAAGAACGGCGGGAGGCAGCCGCCATTAGCGAGGCAAAGTACAAGAAAACTTTAGAGAAATTTTATAACAAACGCGTGGGTCAACAGACTTTCAAGGAGGGCGATTATGTTATGCGAGATAATGAAGCCACCTGGGTGGAATACACTGGCAAGCTAGGTCCCACCTGGGAAGGCCCCTACGTAATCCAAGAAGTCTTGGGGAAGGGGGCTTACCGCATATCCAAACTTGACGGTACAGCAGTCCCACGTAGATGGAATGTAGCCCAGTTAAAGAAGTGTTATATGTAGACACCCGCCCCTAACGGCGAAGTGGGTTTTCCTTGATCAAAATAAAGTGTAATCCATCATTTTCGATGTCTCTTATTTTTAGTCATTTATTAATAAACATTTATGTTCGGTCTTTTACGACATACACGACAACTTTGTTACGAAATACAGTTTCATAAATACCAAAGTTATATATATACAGCGCTAAAGTGGGTATCTTGGTAATAGATACATCAACCACTACAAAAGATAGGTATTTTAGTAATAAATACATCCAACTATCAAACAAAACCAAGTACTTGTGCCGTGTTAAACAAAAAACAACATACGGGTTACCAAAAAATGAACATGTTCTAACCAACTAAAACTCGGTAAGCATTGCTAACACCTCTGCAGGGGTGTGCAATGCCTCGCCATACCACTCCAGTGGATGAGGATCCACAATTAGGTCTTCATCCTCCGCCACACCGGCCAGAATAGCCACCGGCTCTTGAATGTCAGGCAGTTTTGCCCGGTGAGCTCTACCACGACGCTGGTACACCACACGGCACCGGCCCAAGGCTTCAGGGGGAAACCATGGCATTAATGCATCAGCATTCAATATAACAGGATCAGGAGCGACAAGTGCCTCGTCCACAGGAAAAACATCATCATTGACGTTTTCGTCAGACAAAGCAGGAGGGGGCACAACATTGGAAGGGACAAGCCCCCCATCATCTACTCCGCCTCCGGGCGTTTGCTCATACAGAACGAGCAAGGCGGCAGCCGCATCGAGGGTCCGAAGAACGTCGGAAACTTCTCGTAAACGGTACTCTTCACTCGTGTTGATTTTACCAAATCTGGAAAAAACAATGGCATGAATATATAATGAGAGGTTGCCAAAAAAAGGAGGGTACAAAACTTTGATGATCACATGTCAAATCATAGGCAGACATTAATTAACTGAAAACAGTCATGATGGCATGTCAAATCGCCGTGTAGAAGACGACGGCGCCGCCCTAATCATGTATTTCATTAATTGCATGAAGTACCAATACACATCCCATTAAAGTATCGCCTTACAAAACGTTTGAAACAATACACAAAAGCAAACAATTAAAGGGCTACTCCGACTCCTCTGCTACCTCCAACATCCGGCTTAATGACTCTACACTTTCTTCAGCCACCTTGCTGGACAGGTCGGCATACGCGGGCAAGGAATTATTGCACACGGCTTCCAGGGCGTCTGGCATTTGAGATGTCAATTTGCCTCCTTCCTCCTAGAATTTTTGGGTAACCTTATCCATCCGCTGGCAACTGACATAGCTCTCATAAACGCCATCATGTTGTCCCGACTTATATGCAACGGTGGATAGACGATCCAACAGCGCAACAAATGGCTCTGACTGGCGTAAGTATTCAAACGCACCAACCAAACCCTGTGATATCAGCCAGTTCCTATCGCTCCGGGCACTCGCCAGTTGTCTGTCAGATTATCCGCTTCAGCGCGGGATTGAGCCAAGGCACCCTCCGCCTCATTGAGACGAGATAGTTGAAGGGCAGAGGCTTGAGTAAGTTGGTTCTTTTCGGCAAGAAGAGCATCGCAAATTTGTTGAAGACTTCTAAGCTTCTCTTCACGCTCTTCAAGTTCAACTTGTCTCGCCTGGGACTTGGCTTCAGAGGCTTGTAGCTCGAGGGTCAAGTTTTGGTATCTTTCCTGTACCTGATAAACAAAATCAGCGTCAATACGATACTTTCTTATCTTGGTGGATAACTCAGACCTAACCTTTTGGGCCTCCACAACGGCCTTCCTGTCTAACTCTTGTTGAACGCTTATGGCGCGGGAAATCACGCGATCTTTTTCTGCCATGTCACGGGTCCAGACCAGTCTTTCCTCAACCAAGTTAGCAGTTACCCGTTTAAGATCATCCTCCGCCTTGTTTTTCTCAATTAAGAAGCGGTCTTCCCTCACGCGAGCCGCTTGAAGTTGACTCTCTAGTCGGTTCTTTTCGTATACAAGCTCTTGAATGGACATACGCGCTTGGCGCAGCTCATGGTTATCATGCATCCAACGGCGCCTGATCTCTGCAAGTTTTCATGGAACACTAACAGTCTCCACCATGGTTGAATTCATCAGGTGCTCATTGTCTAATCCATCCACATATGAAGACTCGACCGGCGGATAGGACCGCTCCACCCAATGGTGCACAATAGGCGGAAATACAAACCTGGTCGATTCAGCAACTTTCCACTTAGGTTGATAACATTTGTCTTGGGCGTTCAAATCCCAACACACGGTAGGAAGATAGAGATCATCGAACAAGAAGGCCTCGTCCTCAGCAAAATTATCGCTGGACCTCCCGGTCTCGTGAGGGATATTCATTCTTTCACTGCTGGATTCCGCTTTATTGGACGAAGCGGGCTTGTCCCCGCCTACCCCTGGACCACCTGCCCCGTGGGAATCAAACATCAGAGGCAAGGCCGTGCTAGCAACTGGTGGAGTTGAGGCAGAGATGGCGATGGCAACAATAGAGGTAGTAAACACGGGGGTAGATTGGAAAGAGCTGGCCTGGATGATGAGATCAGCAAGCGAAAGGCCCTGCATGCATGTCGCCGGGCACGGGTATCTGCAAAAGGCAGCAACGGCGGGACTATATTCTCTAAAGGAATCCCGGGCATAAGCCTGTAGATGATTACTGTTCATTAGACAAGGAAATGCCAAACAACACACATGTTAGGGAATATTAAATACCCGCGCGTAGTTGTTGGGCCGCTTTCGTTGCTTGAAAGGTCGTTAATGGAGGGATTCTCTTTCGCTTCTTTGAGGCAGTACCGGAGTTACTCCCAATAGAAGTTGGGGTCACATCCACATTCCCGGGAAACCGGACACATTGGCCTCCACAGGAATAACACCCACACAGAGTAGGTTTCTTCACAACCACTTTCAGGCTGGATGTTTTCTTTTTTCCTTCTGAAGGCACTACATGTTTGCCGTTGGGGGGAGGAGCGGCTACCTCACCAGACGACGTCACCAAAGAGGGTGGAATAAGAAATCGTTCAATATGCATGGAGAGCACATTAGCCTCTTGCTCCCCTACCACGTGGTCGGTGGATCGTAAAGCGGCATTCCGGGGGGGATCCACAAAGTCAAACAGTGAACATTCGCCTATGCCAATTTAACTAGTTTAGTCCATGTAATTGCAAATACAACATGAACACGATAAGGGGGGAATATTACTTACCATTGTCAAATCTTTGAAATGCTGGGTAGAATCGGCTGTCACACCATAACAATCTCATCCCCACAAGTACGAACGCCCCCTCAGGTATAACTTAACATTCATAGGGGTGTAGGCATAATTTCTTGTACAGGGCATTCTCCGCGTACGCCTCAACGGCGGGGCATTCATCCGGGTATTTTTCTTTGGAACCCATGTCCCTCCAGTGCATCTCACCAAGGATTATGCCGGCGTCTATATAAAAGAATTTCTTTCTCCAATCTTTATCCCGCGAGCTGGCGGGAACATTTCTCAAACGAGAGATACATGTGTCCCTTCGATCAAACGTGAAGAATGGGGACTTCCAAACAAGAACGAAGAAAGCCCTAAACACCCGAATCTCAGGCTCGTGACCTAAAGCCAGACAGGCGAACTCGAAGTGACGGAGTTTCGCCAAACCTGGAGGGTGCATCTGAGAAATATGAATTTGGTACTCATCTAGAATAGACTTACAAAATTTGGTGGTAGGCAACCGGAAGTTGCAGAACTTGAAGAAATCACTTAACAGGGGATTTTGCCCTGCTTCAGTGGAAAGGCCACATCTTTCTTTGACGGTAACACTGGATTCCACTCCGGTTTAATATCATAATCTTGCAAAAGATTGTTGAACGATGCTGTTCCCCACTTGCAATACAAGGCGTCGGGAATCGCGGGGGCCGATGAAGACTCGCCAATTTTAGAAGCCATGGGGTGCAGTTGAGAATTCGAGGAAGATGAAGTAACAGATGAAAATGGTCAAAGCCCTAAGGGGCGATCTTTTTATAGGTAAAAAAGTGAAATGATTTTTTGAATTCAAAAAGGCACACAAGTTGGGAACGCGTGTCAGAACAGGGTAAGTACAACTGTCATCCTAATGATGATCCCACTGTCATTTTCTTTCACATAACCGCCACAATTTAAGTTAGAGATGATACTTCCATTTGAGGCATATGCACTCACAGGGGGTATTTTGCCTGACTCCTTCTTTAGTCCGATTTTATGAATTTCATTTCATAACTTCAGACTGGGGGGACATGACGAGGTATGACCCGGAGCGGCTAACCCGACCCGGTCATCACCTATTATTTTATTATAAATACGCAATTACACACGTTTATTCTAGAATCTTCTATTCGTCATGGATAAACCACGTAACTAAATCCCTAATATTTTGGGAAGATCATGCAAATCCCTAACTTATCGGAGCCCATCTTAAGTTAGAGAAAACCTTAATGGTAAATTATAAATAAAGGTAAACATCAAATGTACGATTCATTCTACTCTCTCTCTCTCTCTCTCTCTCTCTAAATATATATTATTACTCCCAACACCGAGACTTATTCTTAAGCCAGAGGGTGTTTACAGGAATAACCCCATTCCTGTAACGAGTCCTAACGGTGTTTCTGTTTTACACCCACTGTTCAAAGTCGTCTTACGGGCGAAGTTCTAGTTGGAGCCTTACCATCAGGTCAGTGTTTCTTCAAATACAAAACCAACAATCAATAAGGTATCATCAATAAATATACAATCATAATATTCTTTTAATATTTTTGTAATCAATTGATACAGTATTTTTCTAATTCTAAAAAAAAAACTTGAATCAAGTTATACAACAAATGATTTATACCAACCATGAATGGAGGCAGGTACCTTGGTTGGAACAATTGTGAGCATAGAAATAAAAAAAACTCTAATCTTCAAAAACACAAATAGTTTGTCTCGATTATGTAGAATGCAATAATCAAATGTCGGAATAAACTGAATATGAAAAGTAGTATAGACAATGAGAGTTGTAGACAAAAAATGTGTACATGACCAACCTATGTTTTAAAATAAGTCCAGCAATGGAGGCTCACAAATCCCAAATCTGAAATCAATAAACTACTGACTATTTACAATTCCAATTTCTAAAAAAACATACGAGTAGCATATAAGTTTGTTGTGGGACACCACGTCCGGATCAGACCAAGTGGGGTATTCTTGTAGTGAAGAAGCAGGTCTAAAGAGTTGGCTATCAATTGGAATGTGTGGAGAAGATTTGATGTGTTGTGTAATGTTTTGGTAGCTAGATGGCTTTGGTTTTGCTGTTGTGTAGTTCCTCTTTAATCGGTGGCAATTTTCGTGTATTTGTATGTACTTTTTGCTTAGCTTCTTGCTAAGGTGGTGAACAAATAAATTCCGCCGGTTCAAAAATAAAATATATAATTTGCAAAACCCATGCTTTACAAACTCTTTTACAATATGAATATACTTGAAATCATATTATAGATTAATTTCTAAATATTGCTACTATACATGTTTACTTGGAAATAAACATGTGCATTGGCTACTCATAGCATAACTTGTGAAGGCTAACTTATTTGCTCATTATTGCACGAAGTATATAGTAATTTTTTAGTTTGAGATTTTTAGATCTTAGACCAGTAGTGGGGATTTATTTAAATAAATGATTTGTTGAGAACTCACCTTTAAAATCATTTAAAAAGTATACTAGGTCAAATTAACTATTTACTTCAAAAGTATTTATGGTTGTTATAGGTTAAAAACATGTATTCAGCTTGAATATTTGTTGAAAACGATTTATTTTAAAAACCAAAATTTTAAGATGTAGAATCTAGCAATGCATAACTGCTAGCAGGAGTAATGCTACTTGAAACCTCAGGTAAATAAAGCCCAGCAGCCACAAACTTGGCACCATCTTTAAATTCTGTAGTTACACCTAACAGTTTAAGCTTCGCTTTATAATCGCGGATCCCATTGCCGTAGAAATTAGAACTGTCATCAATGAAAGGAAGGATTGTTATTGGAGTAATTGATTCCCACTCTGCACCAAAAAGAATGCTCTCTTTTGGTGATTTGTAGTCACCAAGTTTAGTTTTAGCCATTTCTCTTCCCGTATGCACTTCGTGAGTTCTTCTGAAACTTCAACTTTATATTTTTCAGCTTTCTGTAGCATTCCAAAAACGAAAAAACATTTTCTTTTCTGATGGATGATGCTGATGCCTGTTGCTTAAAAACGCGAGTTCTTTCGCAGCATCTTCAAAATCAATCATAACACCGATTTTCTTTAGCTCTTTCTCCATGGAAAAGATGGAGCTTCCATAGAAGTTCGCATCAAGAATCGGGAACGACCCAAAAACCTGTAGAAGACAGCCCCACTGCGTTTCGGAATTAACCAAAAAGCATTCAGATGGACATCTGTAGCCCAAGTTTGTCTTGACACATTTATTGCCTTTCACCGCTTGCACCAACTTATCCGATGATCTTAATTTCTCTGTGCACCAGTAACATGGCTTCGGACGACAAAGAAGTCAACAAAGATGAGGACTTGAGGTTGTCTGACACGAGCTGGTAACGACTCTCATCAAACTTCACCATCACACCCAACAGTTCTAATTCTTTCTTGAAAGAAAGGACCTCTTCTCCGTAGTACTCTTTATCGATGAATGGAATGTTGCTTATTTGGGAAGCAGCGTTCCATTCATAACTTGACAAAACCGAGTTGTTTGGGGTATGTCTCCTTGAGAAGTTCTAACCCATTTTCCTTGTTTAATTCGGTTAACAAGTTCCGTACTTGAGATATAATGTGCTCCCAAATACCGAATGAATTTCAGTATCGAAGCAACATTGTCTCTGGTAAGCTTTGAAGAAGCAGCAAGGACATGAGACGCTCACCGATGAATTCGCAAGCTTCTTTATTTTCAAACCGCACACCAACTATTTTTAACTCTTCTTTGTAATTCCATATCTCATTAGCATAGAACTTTACATCTACCAGTGGAATATCAACAAGAACTGATCCGTTTTGTAAAATACTCCCGCTGGAAGCGTCAAGCATGAATGACTCTGAGGGCAGCCTGCTGCCAGGAAAACCGCTTAAAGTGATTTTCAACCAGGAGCCATTTTTAATAGATGACAAAAACCATTCTGGTAGATGAACATTCTCTTTTCTCAAATAATTAAGCCAGCGTAGAAGCAAGAATGCATTTGTTTTTGTCAAGGGCGACGACAGAGTAGGAACGGCAGCATTAGGGGGAGACAGAAAAGGAACATCAGCAGCTCCGACATAAGTTTTCATAAATGAAACAAGGTCTTCCCATGATGCAAAATTACCAAAATATGTAACGGACCGCGTGTAATCTTCTCCGAGCTCAACATAATTATATTGCCTCCAAGGATTAGAGCCAATAAGCTCTACCCATTTGCTACCTTTAGCAGCTACAAGAACCCCATCTCTTCTTACAGTTACTTGTCCATAGTTATCAACAATGGGCATCTTAGCACAAAGATTTTGAATTTCATGCTCCATCAGGTAAGTCTTTTTCTTAGAGTGGTAAAGGAAATGAGCATAAGTAACGGCAAGCTTGCGGTCGGTTTTAAGTGAAGAAATAAGATCATCAGCATATTGATTAACACTGTCGAATTTGACCTTCACCACCTCCATAAGCCACTTTTTCAAAGTATGTTTCTTGAAACACGATCCTATTGCTTTTTGTGTAACCGCTGGCAGAATAAATTTACTAATACAACAGTGAAACTCTGTGTTCCAGTTAATCAACCAGGAGATGTGATCAGAATCAGCAGCAACCAGCTTGCTTGCACAAACATTGATTGAGAACAAATTCACTTTGCCATCCAACCCGACATACTTTATGAGTGGTATGTTCTTGATGTTTGTCATGTGAAACGAGGACCCCCAATTGTCTGCTATAAACACCAAAAGCTGCATATAAAGTTCTTCTGAAACGCCCCTTACAAGATTAGAACCGGCAATGCATTTTCCATACCATTCGTTATCTACAGCTTGGATTTCCAAGAACTCCAAAATGGAGTTGTACTTCTCTTGATCAAAAGAAAAGGTGAGAATATAGGTACCATGCGATGATATGTTAGAAAAACTAACGCCTACGCTCTTTGCACTGTTCAGTATGCTCCAAAATGCAGGCTTCGCCTGCCAACTTCTTTGGGTTTACAAAACAACTTTTGCCCCGTGTTTGACTCACATGGAACAATAGGCTCGTTCATAAGTTTAGCCTTAATTGCATCCCGAACATGATTCAGTTTTGCGTGGGAGGATTCTTTGACAGGTAAGAACCTAAACTGATTAGGAAGACTAGAAATGGGAGCAGTTTCGGAAGACTTGATCAACGAGGTAAATGAATTCAAAAAGGCAACAGGCACAAGATCAAGAATTCCCTGATTCCATTTGTTGTCCCAGAGGATATTTTCCCTTGATGAAGCCAAGAGAAAATCTGCTTGGATTATAAACGGAAAATTTGTAACCGTCTCTGTTGGTAAAAAGGAATATATGCCAGGCATTCTTGCACCTCGATTGAGTCTTTTCCCATTTGGGAAAGCTAATGTAATAACCCACTCCTCAACTTCTGATCGGACGTCAACTTTGTATTCTTTCTTAATGGGAAACCTTTGTTTCCACATGTAGTAGCCACACTCTGTGTCGTCTTCGTTGCCAGAAACATCAGCAGTAAGATGCAGTGTGTACGATTCAGCATCCATGCTCTTTATCATAACAAAGTTTTTCTCACTGGAGATTGATATTGCACTCACAGTGTTTAGCTTAGGATCCTCATTTTCTTGCCTAACTGAAAGTCGCTTTATCTTTGCAAGAAATAAAAGAACTTCAGGATGGATGCTTGACAGTTGATCCTTCACTGGTTTGACCTTCTCCGACTTTAAGGGTAACACCAGGGTGGTGGTTGGTAGAGCATTAGACGAACCATATACTCTTTGAATGGCAGATAGAGTTGAATCCTCAACCCATTCAGGTACTATATAACCAAAATTACACGGTTGGCATGGTTTTTCGTTAAACCTCGTCTTGTAGCCGTTACTGAAGATGTAAGGTTGAGCTGTTATCAGAAAAACACTTTTGAAACCAATACCTGATGAAAAAGTTCAGAAGAAGTAGTAAATGAGATGCTTATTACATATAAAAATGAGGTAGAAAATACACATGATTATTATTTAAAGAAAAAGCACAATCAGAGATAAAACCTTTCCTGCATGTAGCATATGATTATTATTCAAAGCTGTACATCTCACTGATAGATCTAAGACAGTCTGCTAAATCTAATTTTTTGTAATATTTTTTTTCAAATTACACATTATAACAAATTTGACTATAAACATGCAGTCACATATAACAAATACGTTGAGTGAACAAAACCAACAATCACAAATACAAGCTATTCAGCATAACATAAGTTTGGCTAGGAAGTGTACCTTATACTATAGCAAGTAATGAGTAACCAATGGAATGTTAGGACGTTTACATAAAAAAGTACCTTTCTCGCCAATATAACCACGTTTACGAAGACCTTTCTTCGTAGATCGTCCCACACTACAAATAGATTCAACGTTTTTACGTGAAACCCTTTCTCATTGTTGAAGACTAACAGAGTAGCCGGAGCTCCAGTGTTTGTTATATCCTTTGAGGTGATCACAAATTCTAGTGACGGATCCACTCCTTCCGGATACTCATTATCCTCCGCATTCTGTGAAAAATCATTTAATTAAATGGCACTTTATAACATATTTAACCAAAACCTCTTTCAGGTATTGCAAATCACTATCAAATTCAGAAACAAGAAGATAACGACCGATTATACAGCATGAACATTAAATAACAACAAATTCAATTTAAAGAATAATCACCCTCAAATTTACAGACATATTAGTTTCATAATGTAACTAGATTTCTATGTCAAATACTACAAATCACAAGCATTATAAGTTCAAATCAATTTCAAGTATTGCAAATCAGTTAGAAAACCAGAAAGCACCATAAATATTAACAACATATATTAGTTAACAATTATAAAATGAAAAAAATCCGAATTCATATCATATTCAATTAACAAATAAAAATAAATACAATAAAAACCAAAGTAAAGAAACAATAAAGTAAATATGTTTCTTGGAACAAAACACTAAATTAGGAAAGCCGATCATACTCAAATTTACATAGATAATAATATTTAAGTCACAAGCATTATCTGTTCAAACATTGTTAAGTATTGCAAAATGGAAATGACTATCCGATTCGAAAAAAGAAGTTAACAACCGAACTTTAACAAACAATAAATTCAAATAAAAGTAGTCCTAAAATTCGTTAAACTAAATACTATAACAAAGTGAAGAAATAATGAAATGAAAACCTGAATAAGCTCCATCAAAAAGTGGACATCTTTTGCGTAAAGTTCAGCTGAAAGATTCTTGACAGCCTGATGAAGATCTTCCGTTAACGGGTTCGGTTCTCCGCCGCTTGAAAACTTGGTCCTCCGTATCTCCTCCACATGATCCTTGGCTGACACCATAGTTGCAGATGAACAAATACACAATGCAAATGCAAAATTCGCAAGTGTAGCAAACAGTTGATTACTGATCAGAGTGATGCATGACGAAGCAAATGGATCAATGACGTTATATATAACAACTGTAAGAGAGAGAGAGAGAAGAAGTTAGTGTGGAAGAAGATTTAAAAAGTTACGTTGATGGACTCCTCGTCTTCGTCAGTTATGAGTCTTCGGAGTCTTTTCGATACCTGCTTTTCGGCTAAACCTTTTCTTTTCGTAAATTGCATTGGAATATTGTGAATTTTCTTTTTCGTTTTTTAGAACGAAAGGTGATATTGGAAATGGTGTTACTTGTTAGTATTGACTATTGAGTTTTATTTATTTTTTAAACAACACACCTACCATACTACTATATAGTATTAAGTCATTGGTTAACTCACACTTCCACTATATTGGGCAGACACAGTGCTACTATAGTACTAAGTTATTGGTTAACTCACACTTTTACTAATCAATCAGGCCGTCCCCAAAAACCTTTAAAAAGTTTAGGTCCGGACGAGTAGAAAAAACCCGTCCTCTGTTAGGCCAATTTTTAAAGGGTTTAATTTTAATTCGACCAGCATTAAATGGGTTTAAACTCTAATAATAGATATTGACAAATAAAAAAGTAATGGATTTTTTTAAAATGGTTTTCATAGCTTAAAATAAATAAAATGTTAATAGGTTTAAGTGTTGTATAAATACTTCTCAAACAAACACTAATATATGCATAAATAAATATGTCATGTAGATTGAATTCTCATCTTATTATATTACACGATTCCAATAATTGAATATCTGAGTATCACTATGGATGGAACCCATGATATCCCTTTGAATACTTGAAGTTAATATATACACATAAGTTCACAAATTCAATGTTTTTACTTGACGTGATATTTGATGTACTATCAATTACATATTTATAACATGAATTTACCCTAATTATAAATATTTTTGAGGCAATTTATGAAGGAAATACTATCAAAATCGTTACTTTCGGTTTTTATAGGATTTGAAGGTCCAAAATAAAAAAGAAGCACAAAACGATGACAAACGGATGAAAATACGAAGTTTCCAAGAAGCATCCCCGTGCACAACAAGGCACGACCATGCCTCTCGCCTCAACCTGCCTTTTGAAAGAATCATAAAAACTTGGTGGGCAAGAAAGAAGACGGCAGGCACGCCCGTGCACACATATGCAGGACTGCGTCCCCATAAAAGACAAATTCAGTAAAGACAAAAGCTTGAGACCAAAGTACACTTGCTGCAACCGTTGTCGGGACAGATCACCATGCACGACCGTGCATGGCTAGGCACGCCCATGCCCAAGACCCCAGGAGACAGAAAAGACAAATTCTCGAAGCTTCCAATGAGACTAAAGGACAATAACGGTTGTGCCCCTAGGCACGCCCGTGCACCCCTGCCTTTGATTAACCTATAAATACCGGTCTCATTCACTCATTTAAGGCATGACCTTCTTTGCTCTCTTGTTCCCCGGTATACTACAACCCCAAGGCTAATAGACTTGTGCCTCTAAGGTCACGTTCTCTCACCTTTGAAGGTTCTAGTCCCTTGGAGAAAGTGTGGATAATCCATAGGGCTGTAAACGAACTGAACGTTCGGCGAACTGTTCGTGAACTGTTCGGCGGGAAGTTCGTTTATGTTCATTCGTTAATAAATAAACGAACATGAACAAGACATTTTGTTTGATTAACTTAACAAACGAACACGAACAAAGGTCTCGTTCGTTTGATTACGTTCGTGAACGTTCAGTAATATGTTCGTTCGTTTATGTACGTCCTTGTTCATTTGTTTATATTCATTAGTTAACAAATTTTAATTTTTCAATTTTCTTCTAGCTTTTATTTCCCCTATCATTAATCAATTTCCGTCCAAACTTTTTTCCCTCATAATCTTTGTTTCCCTCTTAATATTTTCCCCCCATAATATTTTTTCCCTCCTAACCTTTCCCCCTAATTTTTATTTCCCCACTACCCATTAACTTTTTACAAAAATAAAAATAAAAATTTGACAAGTCATTTATCCGAGGATCATATGAAGAATTTGGGGAACTTGGTCATTCAAAATCAAGACATTTTTGAGATAATTTATTAACTTATGAATTAGGATTATCAGGTATTCATATCTAAGTAATTTTGGATAATTATGTCTAAATTGGTATAATTTAACTTATCATGTGGTGGATTATCATGAACTTAAATTAGTATAATTTATATTTTTTAGTGATTTTTTCTACATATTCTTTTTATTCTTGTCAGCGGTTCCGTACGCAACTCGCTCATAGTGATTTTAAAACACATGTAAACACAAACTAAATAACAAAGAAGTTCGCCGCAATGCGCCGATGTCGTAAACCTAGTTTTAATTCAAAAGGAATGAAGTTCTTTTTCCCAGTTTCAATGTCCAGTCTTGAATCCGACAAATTAAACGGTTTGGACGATTTGCATCAAAACGATTTTAAAAGCGAATGGACTTTGGGAAACGATTGAACCGACATAAAATACACAAACGGATGTTAAGAAAGATAAGTCGACAATTTCTTATCTGTTCCAAGTAATACCGGAAGATGTTGTATTGCAAGTTGTAAGTTGCAAGACTGCAAAAGAAATTTGGGAAAATTTAAAGACAAGAACAAAAGGCTCGTTGGCATACACTAATGTCAGAATTCGACTTAATGCAAATGAAAGAAGATGAACAGTGTTTTTGTAGGAACGTCCACGAACAGCTCGGGAACCTAAGTTTGCTATCTATTGTCCGATTAGGCGGAAACTAATGACAAGTTAATCGAATAACAAGAATTACTCATTTAAAGATTGATTTCATTGATCTAAAGTTCATATACATTCGAGATCTAGATCCGGCAGAGCTTCGCCTCTAAGATGCCAAAATTACAAGTTGTTACAAATGAAAACCCATGGATCCTATTTATAGGCAAGCAAGTTCGCCCAAGAAACAACTCAAGTTCGCCCAAGAAACAACTCAAGTTCGCCCGAAGATGGTTAAGTTCGCCCGAACTTGACCTTAGTCAAGTTCGGACGAACTTGACTTCTCAAGTTACTCTCCAGCGAACTTGGTCTCTATTTCACATAAATACGCCTAGTTTTTAACAGTTTAAGCTCTAATCACTCAGACTCGATACATAATGACATTAATGACGAAGGCAACAGACATATGCACCAACAGACTCCCCCTTTGATGTTGCCGCAGTCATCTTGATGTAGATATCTCTTTTGATATAAGCACCAACAGACTCCCCATACAACTTCTCTTTGTATATCTCTAGTGTCATAGTCTTTCTTGAGTACCCCGTAGTCATCAGACTTCAAATAAGCTTCTGAGTCTTTATCTTCGTTCTTGAATAAGTATAAACTTTTTGATCATCAATTTTGATCTTTATCTTCAATTTCTTGATAACACTTTAATCTCCAAGCTCCCCCTTGTTGTGAGCTATGCTCCCCCTAGCTTTGAGCTTTATATTCAATCACATTTCATCCTGCTTCCCCTAAAACTTTACTTTCTGTTTCAAAGTACTTGGGAATTCAAATAAACATCTCAGATTCTAACTTTGAAATTTTGTATCACATTAATTACATACCACCTGTACAAAACTTGTATTTCAAAGTTTAATCTTCATTTTTCAGTAATTTCAAGTTCAAATTAATGATCTTGAAACATTTTACGTTTAAAACCTTCAACTTTCAATTATTGAAATAAAATCCACCTAGTTGGTCAAGTCCAAGTTAATGACCTTGATTAACTAATTTTGTTTACCAAATCCAAGTTAATGACCTTGGTTAAACCGTTGTGAACAACTGATGTTTTTGTCAATTTTAAAGTTTCAAATTAATGAACTTTTTCTTACCAGACTTCGATGATCCGTTCTCCGACATTGGCTCGTTGAAAATCTTTTTGGATTTTAAAAAGTAAGTAAAGTATTTACAGAACTTTTAACAAGTAAAGTAAACTATGTACAAACATATTTACAGACATATTTTTGTGAATTCGTGTCTAAGGACCATATCAGTTTTATTGAGACATATCACCAGTACCGTTGACCCTTTTGAGACTTTAAGTTTTAAACTTTTTTACCTTACATTGTCGATATGTTTATCCACTTAAACTTCATCACGTTTCTCAATTGTTCCAAGATATGTTAGGTAAGAATTATGAAACTTGACTTAACTATGGTTCCCACCTCTTGAATATACTCCCGAATCCAGATTCCCTAGATTTCATCTTACAGGAGTATGCGTACTTGATATCTGTATCTGGGTTATGCGAGACCTTGAGAGCTCAGGTTAGTACTACTGTACCGACAAAGAGATGAAGGCTCGACTTTCAGATGTGTTCCACATAAGGAATCTTTTCAGCATTGCAAATGATTAGATCTTTCGATTTTTTCAAGTTTGCATGCTCTTTGGGGTTTTTAGCAAAAGCATTATAGAAGTTCTAGGCTATTGCTTCCGCAAAATCAGAAGAATTTGTATAATACCCCATATATCCATCATCTATAAAGACCTCGTATCTCAGAATCAGGCAACCCTTCAATCGAAATTTCGGAGTACTAAGTCCATATATCCAAGATGTGTTAAACCACGAGATTAAGCAGTTGTAAAATTTAGTTTATATCCCGGAAACAATCTACTGAACGTGTAAAGCCTATCGACATATCCACAGTAAGACTTGTTTATCACTTTTAAACTTTACAAATCTTTAGCATACTGTGATAGTCCACTGATGTACTATCATTTCCTTTTTGACAACAAGTTCTTTTTGTCTTTTTCATGTTTTTGTACTTTTTGAATTTTTCAGTGTTTTTGAATTTTCAACTTTTTCATATGTTTTTGATTTTTCAACAATTTTTAAAATTTTCTTACTCCCCCTAAAATCAAAAACATATTTTTGGATTTTAGATTTAAAGAAATTCTTCTAAAAATGTAACAAACCAATGCGGATCCCGTGACCTTGTCGTCCGATCCTTTTTTTCAATCCTGTATCTGCAATTGTTTAACAAACAATCATTAGACTTATTTACCACTTGTAAAAGCAGTTTGAACATGTAAGAACTTAGAAATCAGTTTTTCTGTTCAACGGTGTGGATTTTTTATAATTTTGACTTTTCAAAATTTGCTTCTTAACTACTCCTCCTCAAAATAATAAAGATTTTAACATTCTAGATAAGTTAAAACGAACTGAAGCTTCCTTAATCCTGAATCATCTCTGATAAAGTGGATCTAGGAACTCCTGCACACGAAAGTAACTACTTGAAAAAAGAAACCCAAACCTTTTTGGTTTTGGGTTTGACATGATAAGCATCATAAACACTTTCAAAGTCATCATCATATTCAAAATCATCATCAAACATATCGTCTGATGTCGATTCTAAAAACGTTTTGACTTTTTCTTTCTTTGTCAGTTTGATTACTGATTCAGTTGATTTGACATTTTCAGTTTCATCAGCAACAGACTTTTCTTTCTCAGGAGACTTCTTTTTCACAACCCAAGATTGTGACATGTATCTTGCTTTCTTGACATAAAACCGTGAATCATCGTTTTTGTTTAACTTTGAAGTTTCTCCTTTTTCAAAAACAGAATTTTCAAACTTTGATTCATTTTTTGGTTTTATTTCAGAAATAGATTCATTTTTTGGGTTCACAATCTCTGGTTGCTTTTGTTTTTCATCTTTTGAAACATTTTTTCTTCGTGAAAACAAAGGCTTTAGATTTAGTCACTTTCCAGCAATATGACCAATTGTATTGCATTTAAAGCATGTCTGTGTATCAGAATCATGTCCACTAGTGGGTTTTACTCCACTTGTAGACTTGGTCTTAGCCTTGTCCCGAAGTTCTTTCTCCTTTTTGAATTCATCATTTGATTGCTTACCGATCATATCTTCTTCTTGAACCGTATTCGTTCCGTACACGAACTTCATGTTTTTACCTTTGTATTCCTGGAACGTTGTCTTCGCTTTCTTCGTCGATTCATCTTCTTCATCCTCCAAACCCAAACCTGCTCTCCTGTTCTCAGGAAAATCACCACCATTCCTACGGTAGTTGTTAAAATTCCTTTTGGGTTTAGAATAAAATTTCTCTTGATTTTTCTCGAGATCATCTGACAAAACTTTCACAAGTTTGAACAATTTGTCAATTTGATCTTCTTTCACATTCCGAATCGGAAAGCTATCATCGAAATATAATCTATCAGAATCCTTAACTTTGTACATGACAACGTTAGGATCATCACTTAGATCACTTTCTGATGCTATATCGTCACTTTCGGACTGTGAACCAGAATTTGTATTGTTAGAATCATTTCCCAGCACATTTTTAACCATATTTTTTACCACTGCTTTAATGTCATCGTTTGATTTTGTTAAGTCTACATCAATGTTCTCAGGCAATTGATCTTTCATTTCTGATAAGAGAAGTAAATCAAAGGCCTTTTCCACTTCATCATCTTTCTTGCAGAAATAATTTTCAAGAAATGGTGGAGGAACATTTCTGTATTCTTTACGCTTTGATTTATCAACATTTTCCTTCGACTTGATCGAAGGTAAAATGTGATCAATGACATAAGCGTTAGTAGTGTAACTTTTCAGTAATTGTCTTACTTTTTCTGTTTCTATCTTAATGTCATGAAGCTCACGTTTTGTTTCGGCAATGGTATTAATGTACATGTTAATTGCCTCTTGTTTATCAATCACTATTGCTTTTAACATTTTTTCATTAGCAGCAAGTTCAAGATTAGCTTTTTCGACATTTTTATATTTGCCTTGTATCTTGTCATAAGCTTCTTTCATGTTTCTGTAATCATAACGAAAAGTTTCATTATGTTCAGTTAATTCTCTTATGACTTTGACCTTATCAAGGCATGGTTCACAAGGACTTGTGCACTTTGTGCAAGGTTTTTCAACCTCCAAAACTTTCACAACTTCCTTTTCAGACATTCTTACCTCAGCTTTTACCTTTTCGGCCTCTGCTTTCAAAGCTTCTTGCTTTTGCATCTCAGCATAAGCTATCTCTTCTTTTTCTTCAGTTCTCGGCATGTATGCTTCCACAAACGCATTCTCCAAAGCAGCATCAACATACGATGTCTCTGGTTCATTTACAACCTCTGCCATCATAGCCACACCAGTTTTCTTTCCGATGTATCTGTTCCAGTCAAAGCCATCTTCTTCATGATTAGCAACAAGAGCTTGTTTGGATTTCTTTGCAGATTTATCTTCTACTTTAATTTGCGTTTTCTTTGGATATGGCTTATATTAAAGAGCTTTCTTGTAGTACTCATTGTTGCTTCCGAAAGGATTTTGGTTTCCACTTGCTTCTTGATTACTGCATTCGTGTTTGAAGTGTCCTTTTTGTCGACACCTGAAGCATGTGACTTTTGATTTGTCAAATCCAAGCTTGTTGCTTGAATTTCCAATGTCTCTTCCAGTGAGTGCCACGAATTTAGTAACCCTTCTGATGATGGACGCAAGGCTCCATTTAATATCCATCAGCTCCAATTCTTCTTCGTCTACCTGATCGTAATCTTCTGCTGTCATTTCTGGATTTCCGATCTTTCCAGCAACAAAACATTCATATGATTCAAGGACGGTAGCGAGAAGTGCTATGTAGCCATTTTTTCCGGAAATACATTCTTCAAATCGACTGCTATGTTGCACTGGAAAACATTTGAATCAGAACTAGCTTGACTTGTCTGATTTTGGAATGAAGAGCTTGAACTAGCACTAGAATAGCTGGAATATGGAGAGCTTTGATTCGGAGAAGAATTTGCATTTGCACTAAAAGCTGTTTGAATTTTCGGGCTTTGAATCGGAGTATCTTGTATACCTCCTTTGTAATAGACACCGACATCTTGAACAACATTTGCATTCTTTGATTTAGCAATCTTCATCAATTCCATTTCATGACCTTCTAATTTGTCGATGAAAGATGATAACTTGAATGTCTCCAAGATGGACTATTTTTCAGAATCGTCCGATATGTCATCCATTCTCCTTCTGGAAGTGCATCGGCCAACTTCTCGATTTGTTCTTCGTTAGATCTTTTGATATTATGTCTTCGCATCTGGACCATAAGGTGACACTATCTATCAATCATTTGCTTCATAGTTTCACCTTTGATCGTCATGAAGATTTCAAATTCTTTCTTAATTAAAGCCTTCTTGCTCTTGATCATTTCGTCACTTCCTTTGAATTTATCACAAAGAGATTGCCATAATTCTTGTGAAGTTTCAAACTCTGGAAATAGTATCAGAATATCTTCCTTTACTGATTGTTGAATCAAGCTAATCATTTTCTTTTCGGCGACATAATTTGCTTTATCACCCGGTGAAAACTTGTTCAACGGAAGATCTTGATCATGCTCATTCTTTGGCCATTTGTAACCATCCTCAACTGCAACCCAGCTATCGAATTGGTTTGCTTGTATCCAATTCACAAACTTTTCCTTCCATCCTTCAAACTCATCTATACTCATTAGCTTCGGCGGTTTCTGAGTAGTACCCATTTCATTATCGATATTCATCTGATTCGCCGCAAGAGTATTAGCATTTGATGAAGAAGCCATTTGAGAAACTGAAGGGACATGGTCCCAAAAACCTTGCGCCAATCAAGGAAACCATACCCATTAATAACTTTTAAGAAAACTGCGCGCAGACTTCTTTGCCAAAATAAGATTTATTAGAACTCCGCGCCAAATATCCAAGAGAGGAAAGCGTCATTTAACTACCGTGCGCGGGCTCGTGCAAGGTTCAAAGTTAACCTTGAACACTCTCTTTGGATAAATGCTTCATTTAACTACCTTGCGCAGGCTCGCGCAAGGTTCAAAGTTAACCTTGAACATTCTTGTTTGATAATGCTTCATTTAACTACCTTGCGCGGGCTCGCGCAAGGTTCAAAGTTAACCTTGAACATTCTTGTTTGATAATGCTTCATTTAACTACCTTGCGCGGGCTCGCGCATGGTTCAAAGTTAACCTTGAACATTCTTGTTTGATAATTCTTCATTTAACTACCTTGCGCGGGCTCGCGCAAGGTTCAAAGTTAACCTTGAACATTCTTGGTTGATAAATGCTTCATTTAACTACCTTGCGCGGGCTCGCGCAAGGTTCAAAGTTAACCTTGAAATTCTTGTTTGATAATGCTCCATGCGCAAACTTGCACAGATATTTATATCAAAGCAAGCATCCATCAAACGTTGCGCTAAGCAGCAAGGAAAAGAAGGAAGATCAGTTAACTAACTTACGCTTCTTGCGCAAGGAAACAGTAAATCCTGAAACTTTCCCTTAGCAAAATCCTTAACTTGGTGCAGAAGCAAAGGGGATCTTTTCTGTTGTAACAGAATGTACACGTGGCGAATAATAGATGGATAACAGCTGTGAAACCTTCTAGAAGCCATTAACACCCAATCGTGCAAGCATCCTTTCGGTTATAACCAATTGCCACATGGCAGCATCTGGATGGCTGAGGAAGATCACGGTGATGGCATGCTCACATTTATAAGATGTAGTGATCTCATGTTGACATGTGGCGCCTCCCTAACCGTTGATGAGCT
Source organism: Scalesia atractyloides (assembly GCA_947069175.1). Lineage (NCBI taxonomy): Eukaryota > Viridiplantae > Streptophyta > Magnoliopsida > Asterales > Asteraceae > Scalesia > Scalesia atractyloides. The sequence continues at coordinate 94,812,870 of CAMTDV010000005.1, read as the reverse complement.
CACGATCCGTGTGCACTAACAGATTGCCAACAAACGTTAACGGAATAACAAAAGATTCCGTTAAAGTTAACAATCTCTCTTTTTGGTGCCAAACACCGGTTATAAATAAGTAACTTGGAGGTATTCACTCTCAACTACTTTCTCACTTACAATACTTACTTCCGACTACCTGTACTTATTCTCACGCCGGAGGGTGGTCACGGAGAGAACCCCCTTCTCCCGTGGCGAGCTAACGGTGTTCTGTTTTGCAGGATCAGCCGAAATATTGTTCTATTCATAATCCATCGTGAAACCAAACGGAGGGTTAACCCTTTTATGCAGAGCCCATTCATAGATCTACTTTGACTCCGGTCTAGTTGATCCAGGGTTTTCTCATTGGCGCCCACCGATTTCGATTCTCTCACATTTCGTTTCGTTTCACTTAGATCTGCAGTGTCATGGCTGACGGATCATCTTTTCAAGGTCCTCGATCAGGGATTCGATGCGTTGTTGTCGGACCTCAGGTCGACGGACAAATAGTTGAGGATTCTTCCGGCGAAGCTAATGCTCAGTATGATCCTAATCATGCGAGTATTCCGGTAACGCCGGCGGCTCCTCAGGTTGATGTTACCTCGATTTTACCACCTGGAGAGACTCCATTATCGTGGTTAATCAAATCTCAAGCGACTCTAAACGCTATGTATGCTCAGTTATGTGCCCAAACCGGAACTCCAGCTTTTCAAGATCCGGTTAGCACTCCTCAGGTCCGTGCTTCGCCGGCACCTTGAGTTTTGAGTTATAATACTCAAGGTCATGCTCGTTCCCCTTCGCGCATGCCTGAAGATGGAACAGAAATGTACTCTAAAATCGGGAATGATCCTGTTCATTCTGGTAATTGAAGGCAAGAAGACAACGTTCAGCGTCGTGCATCTGTCCACTCTCGTTTAGGCCCGCGATCTTCGCAGATATGGGACACCCAACACGATGAGCTTGATAGAACCTATGAGGAAGGGGATAGTGCAAGTATTTTTAATCGAATATCTGCAGATCATGCTAGTTACAGGCCAAAAGTACGCGCAGTATACAATCCAGAAGCTGAGCATAATTACAATTTGGTGTATCGCCCAACCGAAGCAGCTGAACAATCAAAGTTCACCAGAGAGATAGCACTGGCTCCGTTGGAGCAAGCGAAATTACCATCCAACGTTGGAAATTTTAACGGTTTGACCTATCCTGATGATCATATGCGCCTCTTTACCGGTGCAGGGTTACTTGGGTGCTGGACACTGCCAATGTGGTGTCACTTATTTGTACAAACCCTTACTGGCGCTGCGCGTCTTTGGTTTGATAATTTGCTGGCAGGTAAACTTTCCTCTTGGAATGACTTAAAAGAAAATTTTCTTACATACTTTAGTCAGCAACGGCGATACGTGCGCAACTCCTCAGATGTAATGAACATCTGGCGGAGGGACGATGAAAGCCTCGAAGATTTTATAACACGTTACAATAAAGAGGTGTTGGAGATTGGAGATGTTCATGAAGACCTTATACCCGCGCAGTTCAAGTATGCGGTAAGGTGCGACGAAATGATTAAAGTATTGTCCGGTACAACTGGCCTTCCAAAAAACTGGGATAAACTCATGGCGGCAGCCAAGGTTTACGCCCAGACTGAGCGCAACTTAAGTTCTAACCGGCCACCTCTACCTCAGAACCGTCCGCAAGACCTAAGTAGAGGTAGTCGCAAGTATAAGAGAAACTGGAAAGAGTCAAGTCAGAATTCGTATTCTCTGTATTCACCAATTGATGTGCGAGCAACAATCAACAAGATAACAACTCAAAAAGCGATTAAACAGGAGAATAGGGAACTTCAGTGGACTCCCTTAACGAAATCTCCGGCTGAGGTTCTCAGCACTGAGAATTATCAGTTTAAACAGCCGCAACCAACGAAAAACAAAAAAGGGCAAGACCCAAATTTGTTCTGTGACTATCATAGAGACACAGGCCACACAACAGATAACTGCATCAGTTTGTGCACGGAGATTGACAAAGCATTAAAAAGTGGGAAGCTTACACATCTAGTCCAGAATGTGCGCAAAGAGATTTAAGCAGATTATGCGCGAGAACTAAGGGCCTAGCAATAAGAAAATGAAACAGCACGTTTCCGTGATCAAGGTGGATCATCGTGCAAGCGTAGCCTTCAACATTTTCAAAATAACACTTGGCGCGAACAACAAGTCATTTTTCCTATCCTTCCAGGAGGTCCTCAAGAAGACCGGCCAGTAGTTATCACCGGTATCTTTGGGCACTACCAAACAGACTATATGTTTATAGATCCGGGTAGTTCCATGGATATCATGTATGAGCAGTGTTTCAAGCAACTAGATCCTGAGGATAAGGCACGCTTGGAACCAGTTGATTTTCCATTAACTGGGTTCTACAATGAGGCTGTCTTTCCTCTAGGACAAATCCTCTTTCCTGTTACTTTATCTGATGGGAGGTGCTCTCGAACGAGTAACGTCAACTTCATGGTGATGCCGGCAAATTCCAGTCACGATGTACTATTGGGACGCCGCACGCAACGTGATTTTAGTATGATAACCTCCGCTCCGCATGCTGCTTGTGGTTTTTCGACACCAAATGGCGTAGCTATACTTTACGCACGGAAAGAAATTATGTCAATTGAGGAACCAGTTATGAAGGCTGGCAAGACATTGCCAAGCAATGAACCAGAAAAGTGGGTACTCAACAATAAGTACCCTGAGCAGACAATCTTATTAGGACCTGCAGTCAGTATTGAAATTCACGCAAAGCTTAATTACTGTTGTTTCGCAACAAAGACATTTTCGCCTGGACACCTGCCGACATGGTTGGTGTCCCGCGCGACGTTACGGAACATTGCCTGAATGTATTTCCATCAGCAAAACCAGTTGTGCAGAAAAAGCGCAGCCTCGGGTCAGAAAAGACAGAGGCAATGAACGAACAAATCACCGAGTTATTAAATGCTGGTATTCTGCGCGAAGTCAAATACCAGACTTGGGTGGCAAACCCAGTCATGGTAAAGAATCATAATGGCGGATGGCGGATGTGCGTAGATTTTAAAGATCTAAACAAAGCATGTCCGAAAGATTGTTATTCTCTTCCTGTGATTGACAAAAAGGTTGACTCATTAGCTTCTTTTTGCTGGAAATGTTTTCTAGATTGTTATAAAGGTTATCATCAAGTCTTGATAAAAAAAGAAGACGAAGATAAAACCGCTTTTCGCACGGAGAAGGGCATTTTTTGTTATACCAAGATGCCTTTTGGTCTCCGCAATGCGGGAGCTACTTATCAAAGATTGATGGATACAGTGTTTGGAGATGACATTGGGAAAACGGTGGAAGTCTACATTGATGATTTGGTCATTATGAGTGATTCAGAAAACACTATGCTAGACAACATCCAAAGAACTTTTGATTCTCTGCGCGAGGTAAATCTAAAGTTAAATCCCAGCAAATGCTCCTTCGACATGGAAGAGGGCAAATTTTTGGGTTTCATCGTCACCAAAGACGGTTTAAAAGTTAATCCCGAAAAGGTCGATGCAATACAAAAAATGTCTTCTCCTACTACCATCAAATAGATGCAACGTTTGGCTGGAAGGTTAGCTGCGCTAAACCGCTTCCTCGCCAATCATGCTGCAAAATCTTATCCATTCATTCGAACCTTGCGCAATTGTACAAAGAGCAAAGAGTTCGCATGGACTCCTGAAGCTGATCAAGCTTTCCAACAGATGAAAGATTGTTTAGTTCAACTTCCCACACTTACTGCTCCTCGAGAAAAAGAACCCATGGTCTTATATCTTGCTGCATCTGAGGTAGCAGTAGGTGCTGTCTTGTTGGTAGGACGCGAAGGGGTCCAGTCTCCAATTTATTATATCAGCGAGATGTTGAACGATCCAGAGACAAGGTATTCAATCATGGAGAAATTAGTTTTAGCATTGGTCCATGCTTCGCGCAGGCTACAAAGATACTTTTCTTGACATGTTATTACAGTTTTAACAAACTTTCACATTGGCTAAGTCCTGGCCAAACCAGGCGTTTCTGGACGACTTGCGAAATGGGCAATAGAATTGGGAGGTTATAACATCTGTTATAAACCTAGACCAGCTATCAAAGGCCAAGTTTTGGCAGATTTCATCGCTGAAATTCCTGCTGATAAGCTTGAAGAATGCCAAGCAATCCAAAAACCAGTCCCAGTCATCGACAACAGAGCCTGGACATTGTTTACAGATGGCGCATCAAACAGTGATGGGGCTGGAGCAGGTCTTCGATTAATGAATCCAGAGGGAGCAGAATTCACATATGCAATTCGGTTAGATTTAGCAGGCTTACGCCTCGCTATCAAAATGGCGCAACAAATTTAGAAACCCATGTTGATTCATTATTAGTTGCTGAGGAAGTAGTTAGAACGTACGATGCAAAGGGAGATATCATGGCTCTATACTTGGCTCAAGCCAAGGCTCTTATAGCACAGTTCTAACAATTTAAAATCACACACGTCAAGCGAAGCGAAAACAAACATGCTGACGCTCTAAGTAAACTTGCTGCAACTAGTTTCAAGCATTTAGCAAAAGAAGTTCGCATCGAGGCTTTAAGTAATCCATTTGTCCCTCATAGGCAAGTGACAATGGTCGAAGTAGGAGATCCATCATGGATGTGTAACACCCCGACCCGCAGCGGAATAAGAGTCGGGGCATAATTGGGTTATCACCAAAGCTCATGATGTTTACTAAAATGTTTCATATTTATTAAATTCAAATTACAACTTAAATGTTCAAACCAAATTCATACAATACAAGGAAATGAAAACTAAATAAACAATCCAAAGCCTAAACTGATTTATTCTTCTAGGCCGTCCTATGTGTTTCTTGCTTCAACTGGATCACCTGTATCATGTGTAAAAATAGGGAAATTTTGGGTCAACTAAGTTGGCGAGTGAACCTTGTTTAAAGAACATTGTTATTGATTTCTTGTTGTATTTAATATTGAAAAGTTGTGCAATAATCATATGTGAGCAAACGTATATAAACAAACAATCACAAACCACCTTGAATGAGTATATGACATGAATGATAATGTATTGTGAGATCCAGGCTCAATCAAACGGAGCTGGCCTCGTATGTTGGCAACGTCACATTCCGCTCATAGGTAATGGGGAACAGACGAGCCTATGAGGATGTATGTGAGATCAAGGCTCAATCAAACGGAGCCGATCGAAATGAGGCACCTGTACTCAACCCGTCTCCCACGGGGAGCTGTTGGGTCTAATGAAATGTATGTACTGAAAATGATAAATTTAATCTAAACATTAACCACACAACAATTGATACATATTGGATACACATTTGATCATGGATATGATGGATGCACAAGTGTTTAAATATAATAAATAATTAAGCGACACATGATACACCCCAAAATGTGATTAAAACGGGGAATTGGTAGAGATTCACTCACATTGGATGCGTTCTTTTGATGATGTTGAATGCGCACGAGTTTTGGGATTTGATCGACGAGGAAAAACTAACCTAAAATAATAACGAAATGGTACGGTAAATAAGTGGATTTTATTAACAATTTTAATAGGATTTAGATTTATTTTTGTGAGTTTAAGGTCATTTTCTAACTTTAAAAATATTATTTCTAAGTATTTTTAATTGATTTTTAAATTAAATAAATAAATAAAAAAATAAAAAATTGACTTTTTGTTGACCGTTGACCGGTCGGACTGTGGTCTGAGTGTGCACTGAGTGAGGTTCGAACCCGAGACCTCTCGTACGCGTGCACGCAGCTCTACCAACTGAGCTACGTGTCTAACCCGAAATATTCTATGTTTTAATTATATATATATACTAATTAAATGTTAATTTATTTGGTTTATATTAAAAGGATTTAAATGGTTGAACCGGTTGCAGGGACCCGGATCGAACTCGGGTCCTTCGGTTTGAAAGCGCACAGCCCAACCAGTTGGGCTGTGTGTCTTATCTGTTTAACTTACGGTTTATATTAATCTTATAAACATACTGGGACCTGTTCTGATTCAGTTTTAAAAAAATTTTGTTTTAATTCGGAAAGTTGGTGCGTTTGTAAGGTTCGAACTCGTGACGTGCGCTATGTGTTTGCACACAGTCCACCACTGGACTGTGTGTCTAACCCGGTTTAATATCTTGTTTTAATTAAACTTATACACAATGTCGACTTCGTCTTCTTCATTCAAAGACACAGACAAACGATATCCAACTGTTCTGGTTTAAATCGTTCTTCGATCATATAAGTGATTGAAATGTAATGAATAAATAGAGTTACGGAATCGAATGTACCGAACAGAATGCTTTCCTCATAATTCCGGCAATGTCGTCGGCTCTGGTTTGTGAATTCCGTCTGATTGAATCAATTAACAGTTTTGATCGATGAGTTGTGAAATTGAGTTACTAAACAAGGATTATCAGAGGGTTTAGATGTTTGTACCGATTCACAGCGTGATTTCGGAAATTTCCAGAGATTTTCCGGCGAGTACAGATTATCCGGCAACGTCGTCCGGGACCGATTCTGGTTGAAGGATTGAAGTTAGTATAAGTCTAACAATGGATTGAAAACGAAAGAGTTGAGAAATTTACCGATTTGATGTAAGTCTCGGTTTTCCGGCAAATGTCCAGCAATACAGAATATCTCCGGCGAGTGTAATTGCTTCGAGAAATTGTGCGATTTTGAGCGAAAAGATTACCAGAGACTTGGGTGTGTATTTATAGGGAAGAATCAGGATGAATTGAGTCCGAATTTGGTCTTGATTCATGGTCAAGATTTTCTCCGGCGGTTATGACTGAGATCGCGGGATTAGACATCGGTTATAACCGATGTCGAAGTTAATATACACGTTCAGTCAAAGGAAACGGTCGAAGTCTCGCGAAATCGTCGGGATTTCCGGCGACTGCTGATTGGGCGCGCTGATCACTGGGTTTGATTTAGAGTTCTATTATAAATGTTAATTATTTCAACATATATCACAAACGAGTCAAGTGGCAGAGTGGTTAGGTGTTTGTTTGTTTCTTCCGGCTGACCCGGGTTCGAAACCCGGCAGCCTCTTTTCTTTTTTTTACTAACTTATTTTTACTTTTTAATAATTATAGTTTTTAAATTCTAAAATGTTTATTAATTATGTATTGTTTAAAATTAATATTAATCATAAATACGCAACGAAATTTTATAACTGATTATTCGATTAATAAACGAAGCGGGTTTGGAAACCCGTTTTTTCGACGGATGTTACAGGATGTATCCAATAATGATGTATCTGTTGCATGGTTCTTTACCAGAAGATAGAGCGCAAGCTCGAAAGTTATGATGCAAAGCCTTCAATTATGAAATGATTGATGGTATTCTGTACCGACGCTCTTACATGGGTCCTTCGCTCCGCTGTGTTGACAAACATGACGCGCAATACCTGATCAAGGAGATTCATAGGGACTATGTGGCATACATTCTAGGCCGCGCATGGTCATAGCCAAAGTAAAAAGCGCAGGGTATTATTGGCCCGGAATGTACGTTGACGCGGTAGAGATCTTACGCAAGTGCATGTCCTGCCAAAGGCATGCCCCTAAAACGTTGCGCCCAAAGATTCCTTTGGTACCCGTTACAACAACTTGGCCATTTCAACAATGAGCCATTGATTTAGTGGGACCATTTCCAGATGCGCCCGGCGCAGTAAAGTTTATCATCGTTACGGTCGATTACTTCACCAAATGGGTTGAAGCCAAACCTTTAGCTTCTACTACGGCGATGATAATTTGCAAATTCATTTGGGAATACATTTTGCCGTTTTGGTCTGCCCATGCGCATTATTACAGACAACGGTACAAATTTAATGGCTGAAGAGTTGCAAACATGGATGACCGAAATGGGAATCCAACATGTTTTCGCTTCTGTTGCACACCCACAAGCAAATGGTCGAGTTGAAAGCATAAACAAACAGGTGGTCGATGGTATCAAGGCCCGCCTTGGCACGGCACGGCGGGGGTGGGTTGACGAGTTGCCTAGCATCTTGTGGGCACACCGAACTATGCCCAAGACTAGCACTGGAGAAACTCCTTTTAGCCTTGTATACGGCACGGAAGCTGTGATTCCTGCCGAAATTGGGTTACCATCTCCAAGACAGATCCAGCGTTCCTCGAACCTGGAACGCCCAGCAACTGCGCCGATGTTATATGTAATCTCAGTCCTCTAAGCAACTTCTGAGCGTTGTGTAACGAGACTGATTACTTTATTTTGTTATGTAATCTTAGTGGCAGCCATAGCCTTGTGTTTTGTCAGTATGAATAAAATACTTTGCCACTACTTACAGTCTTATATATGTTCATTTACAAATGCATGCAATTCCTTTGGATAAACAAAAACACAAACTCATGAGCCACAAGCTAATTTAATACTTACGCTCACACATGAGAAAAGAAATTGTTCATTTGTCTATCCTACACAAGTAATTGGGTCCATGCAAACTTTGTAAAACTGAAATATATTATATTCACAATACTTGCGCAGAAGCACAACGTTACAAGTTATCATACAGTAAAAATTACAAATTTCCTATTCTATGACTTGGTTCCCGCCTGCTTCTCTGCTGAAGAAAAGATCTCCTTTAGCTTATCAACAAAGTCGTCTTGCTGCGCGGCATCCACAAGGTCCATAATCGGAATTTGCAATTGATCATATTTTTTCTTGGCAGCAGAATAAATGGCGGCAGTATTTAGCCCATGTGTGGCAACACGGCTGGTATCCCATTCAGTCTTCAGCGCACGGGCCACGTGCAAAGTACATTCTCTATAGCCCCCGGCATGCCCGTCATTGCACGCCGCCATCATTAATTCTGCCACTCTCTCATCCAACTCCGTAGAGTTAAGGATGGCATTTGCGATCTGTACACAAACACAATCAGTATATGATACGACAATCAAACCAGACATGTATAAAGAAAAGTGAATATTACCTCCACAATCTCGTACTCCCGCAACCAGGTAAGCTGGTTCATGAGGGATTCGGTCAAGCTTTCTGCAGTAGCGCGAGCGACCTCCGTGTCGTTAAGTTTTTGTTTGCCTTCAGTCAAACGGCGGATCAACTCGGCTTTCTCTATTCGGAGAAGGTTGACATCTTTTTTCAAACTGTCAACCTCAGCTTGCAGCCGCTCCTGGTCAAAAAGCATAGCAGTTAGCTCATCAATTTCTTTATTCTTAAGACGAAGTCATTTTGGTTGATACCTCATTCTGCTCACTCCTTTCTCTATGTGAGCGCGCCTCTTCTGCTGCCGCAACTGCATCAGCTTTCTCTTTTTTGAGTTTCTCAATTTCATTGCGCAAAGAAGTTTTTTCTTTGTTGTCACGCTCGCAAGCCTCCACAAAGCGCTTGCACTCGTCCGTATATTGCGCAGCAGAAGCCTCACATTTGCGCTTCCAAGATAGCGCAGCCCATTCTTCAGTCTTCTTCTCTTTCTCAAATTGGGCCTTTTCCGCCTCAAAATCAACAAGCATCTTCAATGTCTTCTCTTTCTCAAGCTTGGCCTTCACTTTCTCAAGCTCAACCTCGTCCCACTCCTTGTTCATATTGCGCCATTTGCGCACAATTCTATTTATGGTGGACGAGGCAAGGGCAGACTCTTGCATCGTAAGTAGCTTCATGGTCTTTTTCCTCCTGGCGCTTCACCTCCGCCGGCGGAAGATGCCCTTATACCACTCCCTACAGGAGTGCCAATCGGTAAAAACATCGCCCTGCTTAACCTTCCACACAGGCTGATGAATCGCAGAGGCCCGCCTCTCAGAATAAGAGCGATAATAATAGTCCCCAGGCGTCTCCTCTGGGAGAATAGGCGATTCCCCCTCCGAATCCTCAACAAACACAAAGCCTTCGCTTTGTGTTGAAGGTCCGGCTCCCTTGGATATCAACCTTGACGGTTTCCCAACATCTGTAGCCGTATCTTTAACCTACTCGCCAGCAGGATTCTAAGTATCAAAATTTTTGGGCTCTTCTTCTGGAGCCACTTTCTCAATATGTTCCGGGGCGATGGGGTCGGCTTCAGGAACAGGAGTTTCTTGCCCCGCATCTCCCTCAACATTCTCAGGCCTGCGCGGCGATAGTATAGCAGATGAGGTGGCCGGCGCAACCTTCACCATTTTCCCTGCAAAGCATATCAACAAATACCAAGTATCAGATTCTGCGCAACTTTTATGACAGAAATGCGCAACAAACTAAACGTCCCAGGTGAGAACTTCTTTGCAAAGGCATCCAGATTGCCCTTCTTACCAATGCGCGGGCGCGCGACTTTGGTTGGCGCTGGAGTTTTAGTCTCCGCCTCCTTCCTCTTCTTAGTACGCTTCAACGCCTCTTCCGGGCTAGAAGGTATTTCCAAAGGATCATCTGGGTTCGCAGCAGGAAGAGATGAGGTGTCAACGGGTTCTGGCTTCGGTTTCTTGAAACCTACAGGCGCAAGACCCTCCAGTGAGTCCGACACCACCACATAATTGCACCAAGAGTCAGATACGGGAAGTGTACCTTTCTTGCCCTCAGCTTTCGCAGCAGCTGATTGCTTGGGTTTTTGCTCTGGGTTGAAAGGGGAGGCGCAGCAGCTGCAGCAGCAGTTGGTTTCTTCTTCTTCCTCGAATCAGGGCCTACGCCCAAGTTTAGCAAATCACCTACATAATCAATCATATTGAGTAAAGGTTGCGCCATTAAGTTATATTGCAATATCAACTTAGGCTTTGTATGGACTTATTTACCAGTCTTCGAACATGGTTGCCCCTCCAGATCCTCCTGCTTGGCAACTCAAAGTTCCCCAAGATTTGTGAGAACCAAGTGTCCTCACCATCAGCAATAGGCACGACGGCCATTTTTCCTTTCTCTCTCTTGAAATAGACCAAGTAGAGAGGCGCAGCTACATAAACATTTTTGAATAAATACATATCTATTGAAAGATATTGCTAAGAAATTAAAGGGCTACATACCAGTTCCATCTTCTGTATACACCGGTTTTTCTCGGCGTTCTTTCTTCCAGAAAATACTCATCCCGGCAGCGATGAGGGCCCTCTCCGGCAAAATAATATTGGGCACATCTTTAATATCTTGATACCATACCTCGTCGACAGGTATGGGAAGGGTCTCCAGCTCGATCTCATCACTGCCCTGGAGCGTCATCTTCATCGGGATCACCGCCGCCTTGATAAAGAAGAACTTCTGCTTCCAGTCGTGGTAGGACTTCGGCGGCACCAACAGCAATCGTTTGGCTTGCACACGCTGTTGGAACGAATAAAAACCCAACGAGCAGTGCAGTTGGAAGAAAACTCTAAACTTCTCAACCGACGGCAAGATCTGCATCGATCGGCAAACGAACTCAAAATGTCATATCCTCACCATTCCCATCGGGCTCAACTGAGAAATGTGAATCTTGTAAAAACCAAGAATTTCTAGCAAGAAATGGGTCACCGGCAGTCGGAATTTCCCTTCGGTAAAATAATCGTAAAATAATGAAATGTAGCCGGCTGGCGCATCAGCCGCCGTGGCATTCGCCTCCGGAAGAAATGCTTTGCAGGACGGAGCGAAAAGGAAGTTGGTGGCAAGATTATCGAAATCTTTTTTCGACCACTTTAGCGGTGGCAAACTTGACGACGACATCTCACCAGAACTTGCACCGGTGGCCATAACTCGAACTTTGGAGAAAACTTAAAAAAAAATTTGAGGGTCGCTGGAATTTTTGAACACAAATTTCTCTCAAGTTATAATTGGGTGAGGAAGCAAATGGATTGTTGATCCCTTTATATACTAACCGCAATTAATGCACGATTTGACTGCAGCGACTTTTGCAACTGTCACGTATCCCCAAGTAACTGCAGGGGCGAGTGGGGAACAGTAACCGCCTCACGCGCGCGAGTGTCGCTAAAAAGCATTAAATACGGTAAGACATGTACTTTGACAGCCTGTCAACAGTACCACCACGTCTCAAGAACGTGCGTCGTCACCAACTACACCATCCAGATAAGTGACACGTGTCTAAGCATATTTGAAATTCAAATACTTTTTCCAAATTCACTTACGACACATCATCAAGATGCATAAAGCAACAAAAAGTTAGTCCTTACCTAGCGCAGAACATTTATCTTAAGTCCAGTGCTCCACCTACTTTTTATTCTTACATAGGAGCAACACTGGACTAGGGGGACTTGAAGGGGTATGGTCCAAAAACCTTGCGCCAATCAAGGAAATCATACCATTAATAACTTTTAAGAAAACTGCGTGCAGACTTATTTGCCAAAATAAGATTTATTAGAACTCCGCGCCAAATATCCAAGAGAGGAAAGCGTCATTTAACTACCGTGCGCGGGCTCGCTCAAGGTTCAAAGTTAACCTTGAACACTCTCTTTGGATAAATGCTTCATTTAACTACCTTGCGCGGGCTCGAGCAAGGTTCAAAGTTAACCTTGAACATTCTTGTTTGATAATGCTTCATTTAACTACCTTGCGCGGGCTCGCGCAAGGTTCAAAGTTAACCTTGAACATTCTTTTTTGATAAATGTTTCATTTAACTACCTTGCGCGGGCTGTTCAAAGTTAACCTTGAACATTCTTGTTTGATAATGCTTCATTTAACTACCTTGCGCGGGCTCGAGCAAGGTTCAAAGTTAACATTGAACATTCTTGTTTGATAAATGCTTCATTTAACTACCTTGCGCAGGCTCGCGCAAGGTTCAAAGTTAACCTTGAAAATTCTTGTTTAATAATGCTCCATGCGCAGACCTTGCGCAAACGTTGCGCTAAACAGCAAGGAAAAGGAGGAAGATCTGTTAACTAACTTGTGCTTCTTTCGCAAGGAAACAGTAAATCCTGAAACTTTTCCTTAGCAAAATCCTTAACTTGGTGCAGAAGCAAAGGGGATCTTTTCTGTTGTAACAGAATGTACACGTGGTGAATAATAGATGGATAACAGCTGTGAAACCTTCTAGAAGCCATTAACACCCAATCGTGCAAGCATCTTTTCGGTTATAACCAATTGCCACATGGCAGCATCTGGACGGCTGAGGAAGATCACGGTGATGGCATGCTCACATTTATAAGATGTAGTGATCTCATGTTGACACGTGGCGCCTCCCTAACCGCTGATGAGCTCACGGTCCGTGTGCACTAGCAGATTGCCAACAAACGTTAACGGAATAACAAAAGATTCCGTCAAAGTTAACAATCTCTCTTTTTGGCGCCAAACACCCGCTACAAAAAAGTAACTTGGAGTTCAAGGAAAGGTATTCACTCTGAACTACTCTCTCACTTACAATACTTACTTCCGACTACCTGTACTTATTCTCACGTCGAAGGGTGGTCACGGAGAGAACCCCCCCTTCACCCCGTGGCGAGCTAACGGTGTTCTGTTTTGCAGGATCAGCAGGAATATTGTTCTATTCATCATCCATCGTGAAACCAAACGGAGGGTTAACCCTTTTATGCAGAGCCCATTCCATAGATCTACTTTGACTCCAGTCTAGTTGATCCAAGGTTTCTTCAGAAACAAACACATTGTGAAAATCTTCCATCTTGACAACCTGAAGACTTATCTGAAAATATGATCAAAAACACTTGGAAATTGATTAGCAACAGACAAATTTAGCACGATCGGTACGTTAAAAACGTTTAAAATTTTTCCGAAAACAATTTTTACCCGATTATATCTTTAAAATCGTCTCGTCGATACGATTCTAACGATATATAATGTTCGTGACGTTTTTCGGGATTTTCATGCTTTTTTTTAATGAACCTTAGACAAGTTCGGGCGAACTTGTTAAAAACTTATCAATTTCGGTCGAACTTGATATGGATATTTCAAGAAACAGGTAAGTTCGGTTGAACTTATGAAGAATTTTCAAAACTTTAACTAAGTTCGAGCGAACTTAAGCAAATTTTCAAAAAAAAATTATACAAGTTCGGTCGAACTTGATAAATTTTGAAGATTTTTGTGCTAAGTTCGAGCGGACTTGAGATAAAAAGCTTGAAAAACTATCAAGTTCGGTCGAACTTGAGTAAAATTCAGTGAATTTTTGTCAAGTTCGGTCGAACTTGGTCTCAAGTTCTATTGAAATGGTTTTGCAAATCATGGTTTTTTGAACTTTTTGAAATCAAATCGGTTGAATTTGATGTCCAGACTCTCAAGGGTTTACCACAAGTGTATTTAAATGACATATTCAAAAATCACCCATTTTTTACCATGAAATCATCAAGTATGTGAAAATGTTAAGAAAAATGATAGAATGGAGTAGAATAAGAGAGATTCTTGTCTTGATTCCAGCAAATTTAGGTATCCAGACTCTGATACCACTTGTAGGAACGTCCACGAACAGCTCGGGAACCTAAGGTTGCTATCTATTGTCCGATTAGGCGGAAACTAATGACAAGTTAATCGAATAACAAGAATTACTCATTTAAAGATTGATTTCATTGATCTAAAGTTCATATACATTCGAGATCCAGATCGCCTCTAAGATGCCAAAATTACAAGTTGTTACAAATGAAAACCCAAGGCTCCTATTTATAGGCAAGCAAATTCGCATAAGAAACAACTCAAGTTCGCCCGAAGATGGTTAAGTTCGCCCGAACTTGACCTTAGTCAAGTTCGGCCGAACTTGACTTCTCAAGTTACTCTCTAGCGAACTTGGTCTCTATTTCACATAAATACGCCTAGTTTCTAACATTTTAAGCTCTAATCACTCATACTCGATACATAATGACATTAATGACGAAGGCAACAGACATATGCACCAACAGTTTTTACATGGGCAAGTGAATTAGGGACAATACTGAGTCAACCGACTCTGGTACGCAAACTCTTGAATGTTGTGCCAGATAAGTTTACTCAGATTGTCGCCTCCATGGAACAATACTCCGATCTAGACACAATGACGCTAGAAGAAACAGTCGAAAGGTTAAAGACTTACGAGGAAAGGTTAAGGTTAAAGAAAGGAAGCCCAGGAGATAGCCAAGATAGATTGATGTTTATACATCATGACAACAACTCGGTAGAGGAAGACAGTTTGGAAACCGCAGGCGTGGCAGGTTCAACCAACTGCATGGAAATTGGCGAGACATTCAAGCCAAGCAAAGCACTAAGAACGAAGGATCTTCATACAGACCTAGAGGTGGAAATTCTAGGAATTGGAGGAAGTTTGGAAGGAATCAAACAGACCCGAGCAAGATCCAGTGCTTCAAGTGTCAAAAGTTCAAACACTTCAAGAAAAGTTGTCCCGAGAAAGATACAAGAACACTCAAATCTCGTCGAGGAAGACGAAGCACCAATATTGCTAATGGCAATACAAGAAGAAAACGTTCAAGAAAGGGTTCTGTTAAATGAAGAACGCATAAAACCAGAAAGGTACGCCACATAAGATGAAAGTCTATGGTACTTAGACAACGGGGCAAGCAACCACATGACAGATGTGTGAGTCACTTCAGAGAATTAGATGAAAAGGTGACGGGGTAAGTACGTTTCGGTGACGGGTCGCACATAGAGATTAAAGGCATATGTTCAATACTGTTGGAATGTCTGAACCAAGAACAGAAGATTGTTTCTCAAGTATACTACACACGAAGTCTGAAAAGCAACATATTGAGCCTCGGGCAACTCACATAAATTGGTTGCAAAGTAGTTATGGACGGGGACTTACTAACACTACTCCGCGACAGAAATAGAAAATTACTAATGCGAGTTAGGAGAATGAAGAACAAGCTGTACAAAGTCAAATTGAAGATTGGAAGGCCAATCTGCCTGCTCTCAAACACCGAAGATTTAACATGGTTATGGCACGCGAGGTTAGGCCATTTACATTTCGATGCTATTAAAGAAATGACTCAAAAGAACTTGGTACATGGAGTTCCTCAAATAAGTCATGCAAGTAAAGTGTGTGACGCATGCTTATGAGGAAAACATAGTAGGACACAATTTCCAAATCAGGCGAAATTCAGATCTTTAAAACCTATTGATTTAGTCTATGGAGATTTGTGTGGTCCTATTTCCCCACCAACACATGCAAGGAAGAAGTACATATTTCTACTTGTAGACGACTGCACTCGCTACATGTGGGCATATCTACTAACTTCCAAGGATCAAGCATTCGAAACTTTCAAGCAATTCAAGGAAAATGTGGAGACAGAACACGGAGTAAGTTAAATGTGCTAAGGACAGACAAAGAAGGAGAATTCACATCGGTTGAATTCAACAAGTACTGCAAAGACAACGACATAACAAGACTGCTTACAACGCCGTATTCCCCACAGTAAAATGGAGTAGCGGAAAGAAGGAACATGACGATGTTGCCAACTACTCGCAGTATGCTCAAGGCATTAAATATGCCACATAATTTTTGGGGTGAAGCAATAAGACATACGATAGATGTATTAAACTGGGTTCCAACGAAAGCTTTGGTGAACAAGACCCTGTATGAAGCGTTGAAAGGAAGAAAGCCGAATCTGGAACACCTAAAGGGTTTTGGCTGCACATCATATGCTAAGGTACTACCACTTCAAGAAAAGAAATTAGATGATAGAAGTGCACCTATAATCTATCTTGGAATAGAAGAAGGATCAAAGGCATACATACTATATGATCCGGCAAAGAACAAGATATGTGTCAGTATAGATGTGAAGTTCATGGAAGGTCAACAATGGAACTGGATAGTTATATGGAAACGGCAGATTCAGGGAATCTCGAATGGACAAACTTTGTCAATCAAGAAGATGATAACCCACCAGAGTTAGAAGAAAATGCACCAAGTAGTCCTGATAGTAGCGGGCCACATCATGAAGATTCAGGAGTGGATCAATCAGAGAATAATCCAGACTCCTAGGTAACGCCACCTGCACATTCGTACAATCAGGAACTCATCAGGAAGTTCAAGCAAATTATCAAGTAGAGGTCCATCTACATTTGAAAGTACAACAGGAAGTATTAGTGACACTCCAGTAAAACTTAGAAGTCTCGAAGAACTATACGAAGATACGGAGGAAATTCAAGTAGATCCACACGAATTACTACTTGCTGAAGAAGAACAAGGAATTACAAGGAAGCATCTAATGATAAAAAATGG
Source organism: Scalesia atractyloides (assembly GCA_947069175.1). Classification (NCBI taxonomy): domain Eukaryota; kingdom Viridiplantae; phylum Streptophyta; class Magnoliopsida; order Asterales; family Asteraceae; genus Scalesia; species Scalesia atractyloides. The sequence goes on along the minus strand of CAMTDV010000005.1, from coordinate 94,795,758 downwards.
ATTGAAGCAATGAAGGCTGAGTTAGATTCAATAAACAAGAATAACATTTGGAGATTGGTAGAGTTGCCAAGAGATCACACGACAATAGGTTTAAATGGGTATTCAAGATAAAGAAAGATGCAAACGGAAACATGGTCAGACACAAAGCAAGGCTGGTAGCAAAAGGATATGTTCAACAACATGGGATAGACTATGATGAAGTATTTGCACCAGTAGCACGCATAGAGACAATTCGATTAATGTTGGCTTTAGCAGTATATCAAGGTTGGGAGGTACATCATTTAGACGTGAAGCCTGCATTCCAACACGGAGATCTCAAGGAGGAGGTCTATGTCTCACAATCAGAAGGTTTTGTAAAGCCAGGAGATGGAGTAAAGGTTTACAAACTATCATAAGCACTGTATGGATTGAGACAAGCACCACGTGCTTGGAACACGAAGTTAGATCAAACCCTAAAGTCACTTAACTTCAAGAAGTGCACTTTAGAGCAAGCAATCTATACAAGGACGAGTAATACTTATACACTGATAGTCGGAGTCTATGTTGATGATTTGATAGTCACTGGAACATTAAGAAAGGAGATACATAATTTCAAGTCTCAGATGGAGAACAAGTTTGAAATGAGCGATCTAGGATTGTTAGCATATTATCTTGGAATATAAGTTATTCAAGCAGGGGGTGAGATAGCCATCAAACAGACATGCTATATCAATAAGATACTCAATGACGCTGATATGATAACCTGCAACGATACAAAGATTCCTATGAATCCAGGAACACAGTTAACAAAGACTGAAGAAGGAGATCTAGTAGATGCAACACATTAGAGAAGCCTTATAGGTTCTCTCAGGTACTTATTGCACACAAGGCTGGATCTATGTTACTCAATCAGTCTTCTTAGTAGCTTCATGCAAGAACCAAATGAGCATCACTTGAAAGCAGTGAAGCAAGTACTACGTTCTATCAAAGGAACTAAAGAGCATGGAATCATATACAAGAAGCAACGAGTATGTAAGATCACATGTTATAGTGATAGCAGTTATGGATTTAACACAGACAAAGGGAAAGGTACAACTGGTCTGGTATTCTACTTTGGAGAATCACCTATAACCTGGTGCACACATAAGCAACAAACAGTGGCACTATCATCATGTGAATCAAAATTCATGGCAGCCACTGCAGCAGCATGCCAAGCACTATGGCTTAAAAGATTGTTAACTGAAGTTACAGGCTGAAAGGAAGAAAAGATAACACGAGGGTGGATAATGTTTCTGCAATAGCACTCATGAAGAATCCAGTCTTTAATGGAAGAAGCAAGCACATTGATACACGCTATCATTTCATAAGGAATGCGTGGAGAACGAACACATCAGTGGAGAACTACAACAGGCAGACATACTAACAAAGGCACTAGCAAAGGTCAAGTTTGCTACAATGCGAGAACTGCTCGGAGTTCAAGATCTACAAAAAAATCGAGGATGTTCATGATTAGGGGGTGAAACACTAAACATACGCATCCAAGTACAAGGGTTCATCTGTAGTTACAAAGTTCGGGACTAGATGTGACAAATCATAAGTTGATAACCAAGTTCACTAAAGGAACCGATGTGTCTCCTTGGACACACCCTTTCGATTTCGGCGACATCAGGAAGCAAGGGACGCGACTATTGGTTTGTATAGACAAACCTCTTCACATTTATTCTCATCCACAAGATCAAGAGACGCACCCGTTTGTGAAAGGACACGTCTATTCACTCGCATCCATTAGAAACTATAAATAGGGATAGATTTCTAATATTAAAACATTCCACTGTATTCAAATTCAAGTAATATGAAAGTTTAGTTTTATCATAGACGTTCTAGAGATCAAAGATCAATCCGGGCAACAGTTTCTCAAGTAACTATAGATTTGGAATTAAATTGAATTGTTTCTTAAGTAAAAACCAACAGTAATTCAACAATTCAAACTCAACAATTCAGGACTTCAAACATTTTACCTTTAACAACCTTGCCTTCAAAAAACAAAACCACAAACAGGATTTCAAACCTGCATTCCCGAATTCAAGATCAACAATCACTCAAACAATAAAAAAACCAAGCAAGAGACAAAGAAATTTTAAAATCGATTCACGTCTTGCCCTAAATCCTATAAGACGAAAACTGTAACAACCCGACTTTTCGGTTGTTATTTGTTTTACCGTTTATTTCTGATGTAACCATCTTGTACTCTGAGATTCGATAATAACGAGGTTGACACTATATTTAAACGCATTTTATTTCACTTACTCGTCACATTCATACGCTTACTACTTACACGCTTATCACAACGCAAACTCAATCACGGTTATTTATGTTATTATATGTTATTATGTGTGCTTATGTTTTTATTGGTGAATACTCGCCTAAACGCTTACTCGCTCGCTCGCTTAACTCGATTTATCGCGCCAAAACACAACACAACACAACGCTTAACGCCTCACTAAAATATCTAACTTAATTAACTAATACGAACGAAAACACCAAACGAACAACCAATGCGTGAACTGGAAGCAATTCGCACCAAAACTGATTAACTCGTACAAAATGACCATTTCGTACAAATCGATCATTTCGTGCGAATGGATCATTTCGTACGAAATGACCATTTACGTACGAAACGGCAACCAATGACTCCTTTCTCCTTTTTCCTATAAATACCACACTTGTAACCACACATTCTCTCTTGCTGTCACTCGCATGAAACGCTCTCTTCCACACCTTCTCTGTTTACCAAGTAAGAAACAACGCTTTTCACGCAAACCACAACGATTATCTAATTTTCTGTTTACGAAAACCCTCCTCTTTTTCATCAAACTTTCTGTTTTATCTCAGGTTTACACTTAAATGAGTATATCGGGCTTAGCTTTGGCTTCCTAATGTTGCAAATCTTGTTACTTCAAACTCACCAAGTGTTTAATCCAACGAAAACTGTTTAAAATTTGATTTCTACACTAAAACGGACAGAACCGACATATGTTTCGTTCACTACATAGTGGGACGAAGCGGTGTCAACACCGTCATGAAAAGGAATCGAAAATTCATCCGTTTCAGACGAAAGCTCAGTTCCGAACGCACAAAGACGCAAGAACAGTCACTTGTGCGAACCAGACTTGCTCGCACGAAACACGTTTCGTACGAACCAGTCCAAATTCCCATAATTGACTAAACTCGCTCCAAAGACCTCTCCGGCTTATCGTTTGATCAGTAACTTAAGGCTGGAGAGATGAACACTTGATTTCCCGAAGAAAGACGCGAAAAACACTCGATGTTGGACACAAAATAGGCAGACTCGCACGAAACTCATTTCGTACGAAACGTATTTCGTGCGAAACGTAAATCGTACGAAATACCATTCGTACGAACCACCTTTCACCGCACAGAACTTCGTTTCGACCGTTTCAGCACTACGGAAGATTGTTGCACTTCTATTCCCGCTTGCAGGCTGATCCGGTGCTCTCCTCACTCCATCCAGCTCGTGTTTAACTGTTTAAGCACGCACTGTGAGTATACTTGACCCCTTTTCGCTTTAACGCACTTTTGGGTGTTACATACGTTCTCTATCAAACGATCACTACACACAACGCTAAAACACTTTTAAGCGCAAAACCGCTCTTGCATGACTATACGTGAAACGCTGAACTGCTATATGTTATTTGTATGCCTTGAGATTTTCCTACCACCCTTAACATGATAGCAGCTATAGGTTAACCCGCCACCCGTTAGTTTGGGAGTTGTTAAGGCTCGCTCTCGCTTTACTTTACTTGTCTCACTCTCGGTTGTGTTGGTTAGCTTATTTCAGTGTAGATAGCATATATGTTCACATGACTACGTTAGTGCATGCTGGTTTTCGCCAAACGCTTTCATTACAATACTTATGCTAAATCTGTGTACTCACCTTTACATTATTGTATTGACTTTTATTTTAGTGTATGTGACAGATTGATAGATTATCTCTACAAAAAAAGGATGGGCTCCTAGATACACGCCTAATTTAGATGCCAAAAATTTTGTTATGTTTAAATTCATTGTTTAAGACAATATTGTAATTTGTTTCATTGTTTGAATGTATGGATTCTCTTGAACAATCTATTTGCTTAGTACCGCATCCCGATGATTCTGCCATCGGTTGGAGTGTGACAAAAATCCTGCGAGAACATCCATATCAAAAAGGATGTACCAGACTGAACAAAATGCACCAAATAAATCGCATGCAAAAAGACATGTAAACAAATACACATCATCACAAGAAACGCCTAAGATGGGACATGTGCAAAAGCCAAATAACTAAAGTAGGCTTAAAAAGGCCTTTAGGAGTTGAACCCAGGGCCGAACGAAACTCATCAGTCATGCGTGCGAACCAATATACCTTCACCGGTGATCTTCTATTCCACCAGATTGCCTTATTCCTCCACTAATTTATTATCTTAACTTTACCCCCCCCCCCCCCCATAGGATCTTGGTGTATTACTAGAAGCCTTCCCAAAGGATCTCGATGTAATATCAAAAGCAGAATCTACTTCAATACCAGAAGTCTACATAATAGTGATCTAAATAAACCAAATTTGGATTTCCCTTATTAGTATATGGGTTGTTACACGCCATGAGTGTACTAATAATCTTCACCTCACAAGGATTATTAAGCACACCAGATCTGATCATGGGTATCAGAAGCCGTACACACACCTTAGTTAAGTTTAGTTATGTTAAATTAATATAGTTTCAAAGTGGTCATGTAATCCTGTCACGAAAGATGATAAACCAAGAACTAGTAAAGGATAAACACATTAAATAAGATAAAAGTACTACATTGATAAGATTAACTAATCCAAGAGTTTGAGAAGACATAGAGATTACAACCATATGAAACACTTTTACCAATGGCGATTACCACTCTTCATGATCTTCAAGCTCTAGCTCAAGTGCAAGTATGTGTGTAAAAAAGTGTCTCTCAACTCTCATTTAATACATATGTTTAGTGAACTAATCTAATGATACCTTATTCGTTTACAGCCCTAATGATATGTATAAACAAAACTATATGTATTATTATAATATGTATAATACTATTCATTAGCTTGTAAAATTAATATATGTATAATATATGTATAATAAAATAGTTGATGCGCCGCCCGCGTTGCGGGGCAATGGCTAATGTGCGAGTGTTAGGCAGCTCCGTGACATGGAAAACAATTAAATCAAGTCAACCAATTAAAACAAAACACTTTATAGTTTTGCTAAAAAACTAAAACGGTGGTAATAATGTTATTTTTAACTAAGAGGAAGTTTTGTTTTTTGACTGGAGTAAAATCGTAACTTGCCAAAAGGTAAAGTGATGACAGTACTGTAAATTGGAACCAGGGGCAAAAATGTAAATTTGCGCAGGGCAAATTCGTAAATTTGAACCTGAGGTAACACAATAATATAAATTTGAACTAAATGTACAATCGTAATTTTAGGGTGGAGGCAAAACCATATTTTTATTTTGAACCGAGGCAAAATCGTAATTTTGAGTTGGGGGCAAAAGCGTAACTTTATTTTGAACAGGGGCAAAAACGTAATTTTAAACTGAGGGCGAAATAATAATTTTTTAAACGGGGGAAAATCATATTTTTTAACAGAGGGCAAGATCGTAATTTTTAGCTGAGGGCAAAAACATATTTTTATTTTGAACCGGGGGCGAGAACGTAATTTTAAGCTGAGGGCAAAATCGTAATTTTGAATCGAGGGCAAAAGTGTAGTTCTGAGCTGGGAAGAAAAGCGTAATTTTATTTTTAGCTCGGGGCAGAACCGTAATTTGAAGCAGGGGCAAAACGGTAATATGACGATGAATATAAAATAGTAAACATGGTGGTCCAATGGGGGAGTGCCAGGCTAGCTGCCTGACACTATTCCCCCAAACTTGTAAATGTATTATAGGAATAATAATAATAATATAAAAATAATAATAATAATAGTATAATATTTTTAATATATAGTATAATATAATTTGTGGAGTCGGTCCGGTTATTCCTGACATATCTTCTGACCGAACAATCTTCACTTTCAATAAAATTTGTTTTCCTTGGTTTCGCTAAACCTCTAATCCTTAATCCGCGATTTCCTGAAACGCGTAATAACCACACAATGTAATTCGCACTAAACCCCGAAATCAAAACCTAGATTTCTAACCCCTGGTTCGTACCCTTGAACCGAAATAAAACTGAACTTGCGAACTGAAAAAATAAAACCTGGTTGCGAAACCATGCGATTCGATGCGCCTAGAGCCTGATGCTCTTATACCGATTGTTGTCCAGATTGATCTTTGATCTCTAGAAGGTGTATGATAAAACTAAACTTTCATATAACTTGAATTTAAATATAATGAAATGTTTTACAAATAAGAAATCTATCCATATTTATAGTTTCTAATAAATGCGAGTGAATAGATGTGTCCTTTCACGAACGGGTACATCTCTTGATCTTGTGGATGAGAATAAATGTGAAGAGGTGTGTCTATACAAGCCAATAGCCGCGTCCCTTGCTTCCTGATGTCGCCGAAATCGAAAGGGTGTATCCAAGGAGACACATCGGTTCCTTTAGTGAAGTTGGTATTTAACTTCTGATTTGTCACATCTAGTCCCCGGACTTTGTAACCACCTTTTAAACTAACTAAAAGTTATATACGGATGAACTCTTGTACTTGGATGTATATGATTAGTGTTTCAGAAACAATTCAATTTAATTCCAGAATCTTCAACAAAATGAGAAGAAAAAAAGCAGATGGCGTCGGACTTGAACCTTCGAACCGGTAGTCGGTACTATAGCCCTAATGATGAGTTGATTCTCATCTGAGCCATGAACCGAGCTCGCCTATAATTATTTTAGAAACGATATTGTTCATGGCAATGATGATGAACACGTGTCTATTTGAGCTACTTCTACAAGGCACCACCGTTGTGATGAGAAAAGATAGTGTTCATGGTTGTAATGACAAACACGTTATACTTCAGTAATAAACAGTGCAAGGACACATGTCCGTGTATTATTGTGGTACACGTTATCCGTTGAATTTGTTTGATCATGTTTGTTTTTTTTACCTACGATTATATAAATGCGATGTTTTACAGATTGTGTTACTTGACAAAGGCGATGATTGTAAGTTGCCTGACGAGTAAACTAATATATTGGAGCCACAGTTCTAAGCCTATAACATAAGCCTAGATTTACGGGCAATGATGTATTTTCCTGAGCCCGTTGAAACCCTAATGATTCTCGTGCAACGAGCGTCATTGAAAAACGCTAGTATTAAAAATTATTGATTCTTTTATACATACGATCGAATTAACTATTTACTTTGAAAGTATTAATGATCATTTTAAGAGTTTATGAATAATTTTTATTTCTATCATCTTTAAAAGTTAAAAACATGTAATAAGCTTAGGCGTTAGTTATCAAGATTTATATTAAGCATGCCTTTTGGTAATCAAATTTTGTTGTGCATAACTTTTGTATAAATCTATGATTGATGCAATCTTCAAATGGTGAAAAGTAAATAACTAAAACCACATTTGACCATAAGAAACCATATAATTCAAAAGGTAAAAGTATCATTTCGATTACATAGATTGAAATAAAGACGTGGAGATCGACAAAACATAGAGAATACCATAACAGAAAGTTATTACATAGAAACAGCTTCACGCCGATACCATAACCATCGGATCATTCCTGCATGTCAAATGCCACATGTACCAAATTTCAATACTCAGCCAGGCATAATAAAACTTTATAAGGGAATAGAAAAAAATAGAACAAAAGGCTCATTTAGATCCAAACTCAGAGAAAACCAATGAACAATTTAAAAAAGGAAGAAGTTAAAGATGGCATACCATTACCTATATGTATATCAATAGGAGAATATGGAAGAAAGATAGTGATGGTCTTCCACAAATATTTGAAGATTCTTCATCTTCATAAGGAAATCGATCGCTTCTTCATCAAACTCCAACAGATAACCCAACCTGATCAGTTCTGAAAGTTGTGGCACAATCTCTTCATTCTCCCACAACATTCCCTCGGCTATCGCTTCACCAAAATGACAAGCATGTTCTATTATACTCTTCACACCACCACCTTCTTCCCTCTTCTGCATAAACAGTTTGGAGTTCTGTTTGTCCCAACGAATCATCCTCTTACCTTCAACGGTCACAACATCTCCACATGATAAAGATAGACTATACTTCACTACCATTGGATCAACCGTCTCAAAAGCTTCAAGTCCCAGCATACGGCTAACGGCTTCATGTCTTCTTTCAGTCTCAAGGTTAAGATTTGGATCAGCTAGAAAGCCCAAAATCAGTTTGACCAAGCCTTTTTTCATAAACTTTTCTTTTGAACTAACGGGCTCCAGTTTCACTTGATCAACGTCCGATAAGTTCTTCTGTGCTGATTCTGATATGGTACGCACACCAAGTTGTTTATAGATATCCACAAGCTTGGTTCGGGTTAGAGTTTTAGAGCTTTGTTGAGGATACCAAACAAATATTGGACGAGAACAGCTTTGAAAGAGGTCCGTTAGAAAAAGATCATCACCTATGAAAACGTCACGCTTGTCCGACAGAAAAATACACTCAGAAGTAGGAGATGACACGGGGAGTTTTGATAAGCTTTTGTTGAATTTGTTGAATGCTTTCTCAGTCACCGGGTTCCAGTTTTTAACCACAAACTCCCAAAAAGCGCAACATTCGGTATGCGTTATCTGATTTCCTGAAGCTTCCCATTTCTTCCATAGATTGCAGTAGTCATCAACAGACGGATGGAACTTCACATTAAAAACGCCAGAAAAAAATCCAAGAACTTTCGTCTCATACTTGTATTTGTCCAACACATACAAAAGACCACCAAACAGATTGTTTTTGTCATGAAGAACACAATCTTGAGGTGATACCCACTCTCCATTATCAATTCCTCTTGGTAGCCATATCTTTTTGTCGTCTTCATCAGCAGGTTCCCATTTGAAATCAGACAAATAATTGTAGAAACGATTGATTCTTTCAAAATTAGATTGAGAGTAAAGGTAACTAGCAATCACCTGGCATCCATTGTTAATATCGGTTATCACCCCTAAAAAAGTGAGCTCCTCCTTGTAGGATTTAATACGAGATCCATAAAAGCGTTCATCAATGAACGGACCATCATCACGTTTCAAGAAAGAATCCCAGTCAGAATAGAAAAGCAAACACTCCTTCGGGCGTTTGTATCCGAAATGGGTTTTTAACCAGTTCTTCTGGGCCAGTTTTTCAGAGAACTTAGTAGGAATCTCTGATGCACTTTCTTTAAGTCTCTTGACGATATCTAGCAATGCATAAACACTTGCAGGAGTAATGCTACTTGAACACCTGGGTAAGTAAAGTCCAGCTGCCACAAACTTGGCACCATCTTCAAATTGGGTAGTTACACCCAACTGATTAAGCTCCGCTTGATAATCATGGATCCCACTGCCGTAGAAATTACAACCGTCATCAATGAAAGGAAGGGTTGTTACGGGAGTAACTGATTCCCACTCTGCACCAAAAAGAATGCATTCATCCGGTGATCTGTAGTCACCAAGTTTGGTTTTAAGCCATTTCTCTTTGCGTAAGCATGTCTTGAGATCTTTTGGAAACTTAACCTTCAATTTCTTCAACTTTCTGAAGCATTCCAGAAACGAAAAAACATTTTCTTTTCTGATAGAAGATGCTGAAGCCTGCTGCTTAAAAGTGCGAGTGAATTCTCTTGAAGCATCTTCGAAATCAACCATAACACCGATTTTCTTTAGCTCTTTCTCCATGGAAAAGATGGAGCTTCCATAGAAGTTTACATCAAGAATTGGGAACAACCCAAAGACCCGTAGAAGACAGCCCCACTCAGTTTCTGAAGTTACTAAAAAGCAATCCGACGGACATCTGTAGCCCAAGTTTGTCTTAACGCATTTCTTGTTTTTAACCGCTTGCACAAGCTTGTCCGACGATCTTAATTTCTCTATGCACCTTAACAGCAGTAACATGGCTTCGGAAGACAACGAAGTCAACAAAGATGAGGACTTGAGGTTGTCTGACACAAGCTGGTAACAACTCTCGTCAAAATTTACTACCACGCCCAGAAGTCTTAATTCTTTCTTGAAAGAAAGTACCTCTTCTCCGTAGTAATCTTTATCGATGAACGGAATGTTGCTTATTTGGGAAGCAGCATTCCATTCATTACTGGACAATACAGAGTTGTTTGGGGTCATGTCTCCCTGGGAAGTTCTAACCCAGTTTCCTTGCTTGATTTGGTTAACAAGTTCCGTACTAGGGATATAATGCGCTCCCAAAAACCGAATAAATTTCAGTATCGAAAAAACATTGTCTCTGGTAAGTTCCGAAGAAGCCGCAAGGGACATGAGACGCTCACCGATGAATTCGCAAGCTTCTTTATTCTCAAAACGCACACCGACTGTTTTTAACTCCTCTTTGTATTTGTTAATCTCGGCGCCATAGAATCTTACATCTACCAACGGGATATCAACAAGAACTGATCCATTCTGTAGAATGCTCCCGCTAGATGATTCAAGCATGAATGACTCTGAAGGCGACCTGTAACTAGGAGAACCACTTAAAGAGACTTTTAGCCAAGAGCCTTCTCTAATAGATAACCAAAACCTTCTCGGTAAAGAAACTCCACTTATCCTCAAATTATAAAGCCATTGTAGTAGCAAGAATGTATTTGTTTTGGTCAAAGGAGAAGACAGGGTAGGAACCGCAGCATTCGGGGGAGACAGATAAGGAACATCAGAAGCTCCAACGTAAGTTTTCATAAACGAAACAAGGTCTTTGCCGGATGTATAATTACTAAAATAGCTCATAGACCAGGTGTAATCTTCTCCTAGCTCAACATAACTTTGTTGCCTCCAAGGATTAGAACCAATCAGCTCTACCCATCTACTTCCGTTAGCAGGTACGAGAACGCCATCTCTGTGTACCGTTACTTGCCCATAGTTATCAACAATCGGCATTTTACGACACATATCTTGAACTTGAACTTCACTCATCAACAAGTCGGTCTTTTTTAAGGAATGGTAGAGAAAATGTGTGTAAGTAACAGCAAGCTTGCGGTCATATTTGAGTGAAGGAATCAGATCATCAGCATAGTCACTAACACTAACAAATTTAACCTTCACCTCATTCATAAGCCATTTTTTTAAAGTATGCTTCTTCGAGCATGATGCTATAGCTTCTTGTGTGGCGGCAGGCAGAAAGAATTTACCATTAGAACAGTGAAACTCTGTGTTCCAGTTAATCAACCAAGAAATGTAATTAGATTCAGCTGCAAGTAGCTTGTGTGCACAAGCATTGATTTTGAATAAGTTCACTTTGCCATCCATCCCGACATACTTTATGAACGGTATGTTCGTGATGTTGGTCATGCAAAACGAGGACCCCCAATTCTCTGCTACGAACACCAAAAGCTGCATATAAACTTCCTCCGATACGCCCATTACAAGATTGGAACCAGCAACGCATTTGGCATACCATTCATTATCAACCGCTCGAATTTCCAAGAACTCTAGAATGGAATTGTACTCCGCTTGATCAAAAGAAGAAGCAAGAAGATAGGCTCCATGAGATGAAATATTAGAGAAACTAACGCCTTGGCTTCTTGCACAGTTTAATATGGTCCAAAATGCAGGTTTCAGCCTACCAACTTCATTGGGTTTACGAAACAACTTTTGCCCCGTATATGATTCGCATGGAACAATAGTTTCGTTCATAAGTTTGGCCTTCATTGCATCCCGAACATGATTCAGTTTTGCGTGAGACGATTCTTTGACAGGTAAGAACCTAAATTGATTAGGAAGACTAGAAACAGGAGCATTTTCGGAAGACTTGATCAACGAGGTAAATGAATTCAAAAAGGCAACAGGCACACAATCAAGAATTCCTTCATTCCATTTGTTGTCCCAGAGAATATTTTCCCTTGATGAAGCTAAGAGAAAATCAGCTTGGATTATGAATGGAAAATTTGTAACCGTCTCGGTTGGTAAAAACGAATAGATGCCCGGCATGCTTGCACCTCGATTGAGTCTTTTCCCATTTGGGAAAGCTAATGTAATAACCCACTCCTCGACTTCTGATCGAACGTCAACTTTGTTTTGTTGCTTCACAGGAAACCTTTGTTTCCACATGTAGTAGCCGCATTCTGTGTCATCTTGATTGCCGGAAACATCGGCAGTAAGATGAAGCGTGTATGACTCGACATCCATGCTCTTCAAAGTCACAAAGTTTTTCTCACTGGAGATTGATATTGCACTCACAGTGTTTAGCTTGGGATCGTCATTGTCTTCCCTAACTGAAAGCCGCTTTATCTTTGAAAGAAACAAAAGCACTTCAGGGTGGATGCTTGAAAGCTGATCCTTCACTGGCTTGACCTTCTCTGACTTTAATGGTAACACCAGGGTGGTTGTTGGTAGATCATTAGACGAACCATATACGTTTTGAATGTCAGATGGAGTTGGATCCTCCTCGACCCATTCGGGAACAATATAACCGACATTACACTGTTGGCATGGCTTTTCGTTAAACCTTATCTTGTAGCCGTTACTGAAGATGTAAGGCTGAGATGTTATCAGAAAAACACTCTTGAACCCAATTCCTAAAAAAAAAAGCAGTCACATATTAAAAAAGACGGTAGACCATCAACAATCACAAATACAAGCTTTTCAGCATAGCATAAAATTTGGATATGAAGAGCAGGTTATATAATACGAAACAATGAGTAAGCGATAAATAAAAAAAAAGACATGTACCTTTCTCGCCAATATAACCACGCTTACGAAGACCTTTCTTAGTAGACCGTCCCACACTACATATAGATTCGACGTTTTTTGGTGAAAACCCTTTCTCATTGTTGAAAACTAACAGAGTTGCCGGAGCTCCAGTGTTTGTTATGTCTTTTGACGTAATCACAAACTCCAGTGACGGATCCACTCCTTCTGGATACTCATTATCTTCGGCGTTCTGTTAAAAATCGTTCAACCAAAAAACAGCTTAACACAAATTTAGCCACGAAGCATAACCGATAATCTTTGAATTTACTGAGATAAGTGTTAAGCCACAATGTAACTAGTTTTTATATGCTCAAAACTTTTTTTAAGTATCACAAATCAGTATCAAGTTTAAAAACCAGAAGGTAACGACCGTTTATATTTATACAGCATGAAATTTTTTATTAGAGACGATAAATTCATTAAATTCTTTATCATTCTCAAATTTACAGATTATTTTTTTTCAAGTATTACAAATCACTATCAAGTTCAAACAAAAAACAGAAGGTAACGACCGAGTAAGCGTCATGAACTTCAACAAGAAACAAGTTAAATTAAAATTACGCCTAAAACAGAAAATTCAGACGGACCCAAAAAAAGTTTTTTGGTCGGAAAATTTTGGGGTTGGTTGCCGTGGTGGACCTAAGAATTTTTTTCTTCGGGTGAATTATTGTAAGGTCGTTTGTCTATTGCTATATAATATATTTTTTTTGCAGTTCGGTTTGAATCGGATTGGGTCAGGTCATATATAAAAAAATTTGAACTAAGTTTTATATAATCAACAAAAGTACGTCAAACGTCATTACAAATGCATAATGAAAATTTAATATATTCAAAGTTGTTCTCTAAAGGTTTTCATTTTTTTAAATCTAGTTATAGCCAAGGTTTTTTAAACCATACTAACCGGTTAGACCTGTTCGCTCAGATTTAAGGACCGGATGACATTGTTTCATATGTTTAAAAAATGTAACAAATTTATATAATAAAATAGCATTATGATATTACACGATTTAAGCGAGAAAAACATACATATTAAAATAGTCAACTAAAGATGAAATAAAAATAAAATAATATAATCGGGAAAAGAAATAATGAAAAGAAGTTACGATTTTGCTCCTCTTTAAATTATTATTTAGCCATCGCTTTAGCTTTTAGCAAATTACGATTTTACCCGTTCAAATTACGATTTTGCCCATTTAAATTCCCAGTTTTGCCCTCTGTTCAAATTTACAGTTTTACCCAATGTTTTAAAAACCGGTAAATACCGGCCGGTTATACCGGTATTACCGTTTTCGGAAGTCAATCCGGTCCGAAACACCCCGGTAAGTAGGAGAAACGGCATCGACTTTGTACCGACGGTAAAATCCGGCATACCGGTTTGAACCGTTATACCGGTACCGGCTCAGGTCTGTTTTTGGGTTAGGATTTTACTTTTTATCGGCCATCTCCATGTTTACTCTCAGCTTTAACCTAACGACTTTTAATATTTTATCTCCATCGATCAAAATTCAAAACTTGCTTCATCACTCCATTATTCGTGACTTGTTCTAGACTTCGATCACTCCATTATTGTTCCAGATTTACATCTTCATCCAAATTTGGATTATTTTTTTGAGTTGATGTTGCTTCATCACTCCAGTACTAGTCGATCGGGTTGAAACGCCCGGTACAACCCGGTTCAATCAGTTAAACCATTTTGTATCTAATCCGGTATGATTAAAAAACTGGATTTTAAAACATTGGTTTTACCATCGTTTTTGTTTTTTTTCCTATTAAATTACGGTTTTGCCCCCATTGTAAAATTACAGTCATACAATCGTTTTAGTATTTTTGACAAAACTAGGGTAATGTTTTGTTTTAATTGGTTGACTCCGTGTAATTTTTATTTGTGTCAGGCGGTTGTCTGGCACACACTCCTTTGTCCTAAAAAAATACAATTTCGCCCCCAGTTTAAAATTTAGTCTTTCCATTGTTTTAGTTTTTTTAGCAAAAATATGGTAGTGTTTTGTTTCAATTGATTGACTCGATGTAATTTTTTTTGAGATTGTGTTATGAGTAGTATGTACAAGTAACCGAAACACAGACGTACATGTTATGAGAGAGAAATATTCGGCTTGGTGCCCCGCAATGCGGGCGAGGCATTAACCAGTTCACAAGCATAAATAAGTTGTATTTATATGTAAAAAGCTTGTTTAAAGAAAAACAAGTTGTATTTAGAGCATTCACAATGAAACCTGTATAAATATGTGAGGCGTATTATAAGGAATGGTTGGTAGTGTTTTTGAGTGGTTGTGAGCAGATGAGAGAGAAAATAGATGGGAAAGTTACGGTAAATATATGGGAAAAAAAATTCTGGAGAGAGAACACTGTATAAATTTTTTAAAATTTTTAAAAATGGTTGTGAGTGAAGGAGACAGAAAAGGTAATGATAAAGGTAGAAAAAATATTATTTAATTGAAAAGAAAAGAGAAAAAGGAGTTGTTTTTAGTGGAAATATATAGATATATATGTATAAATATAAGGATTTCATTGTAAATGCTCTAAATTTACCAATAATTTTATATTCTAATAGTTCAATTCCATGTACAGTCAACATGTTACGTCGCTTAAATATATTTAGTTAAGTAAATATAAGAAATAAAGTAATTAAGTTAAATAAAAATCAAATTATAGAAGAATCAAATACCAGTAAATAATTAATTCTGCAAACAAACCTTATGAAAGAAAAACGGTTTTAATGTAAACAAAATAAAAAATAAAATTAAAATTCTGTGTAATATAAATATGCAAGAAAAATTACGCTAGAGTAGGGAATGAGTAATTGAGCCAAACAGAGTTGTCACTCTACTAGCTTTCGTACCGTACATTAAACAATAATTAAAAAAAACTTCTTAAATATACTTCTTTCTAGAGATGAGCTCGGTACCGATCGGTACTAATACCAAAATACCGGTAC
The DNA here is from genome assembly GCA_947069175.1 of Scalesia atractyloides. NCBI lineage: Eukaryota > Viridiplantae > Streptophyta > Magnoliopsida > Asterales > Asteraceae > Scalesia > Scalesia atractyloides. The sequence continues at coordinate 94,779,943 of CAMTDV010000005.1, read as the reverse complement.
CGAAAATTCCTAAAAGTGGGTACCGATATCGAATATACTTAGTATGGTACGGTTCAGTACCGGTACCGTACTTCTTTCAACTTGTTTTCTTAAATATACTTCTTTTTCACTTCAACGTTACCTACCACACTGTTAATGGCGAGAGGGAAAAACAATGTTATTAATATTCACTCTTTTCTCACTTTAAACACTAAATAGGATAAAACTTAAAGCATCCAACTAAACAACAAACTTTCTTCGATGGGTACTACCTACGTAGATCCGGTGAGTTCACACTCACCCAAGTCCCAACAAGTTCAAGGGAGCTATTGCAAAATATTATGAGGGTGCTTGGGACTTCCACGGATGTAGAGAAACACTAAGGAGGGGCAACGACCATAGGTTCGCCCCTGGTTGGTTGGCAATGGCTAAATATATTATTTAATTTTTAGTCCAGAGGTCCAGTCCGGATCAGGTCATATTACATGATGAAAAATAGAGTTAAATGGCTGGTTGGTCCCTGTGGTTTGCAAATATTGCAGACTTGGTCCTAGTGGTTCAGTAATTACACATTTGGTCCTAGTGGTTGTAATTTTTGCACTCGTGTGGTCCTTATCATTAACCTAGGTTAGATTTCTCAGTTAAGTATATATAGAATGTCTATTTTACCCTTGAACATTAAGAAAATAAAAATATAACCATCCTACACCCTTCTTCTTCCCCACCCACCACCACCACCATCTCCCCAAACCACCACTATGCATCACCATAACCAGCCACCATCTCCATCACAACCACCGTCTCTCCAAACCACCATCTCCGTCACAACCACCGTCTCTCCAAACCACCACTCACCGCGTGGGATAAAGGAACAGTGAAAATGGCGTCAAAAACCACCACGGTCGCCGGTTCAGAAGAACCGTTGAAGCTCGCTCTAGCAATGGTTCTTCAGAAGCTCTCAAATGGAAACTTATAGCATACAGCTATATAATCAACATATTAGAAACTTGTAGCTCACATTATGGGTGGAAAGATGATCCATATAATCGCATACAAGCTTTCTGCCAAAAAAAGTTGTATGATTTGAAGCTTAATACATCCAACAGCATAATTTTGAAAAATAGCATCTCAAAACTTGGTTCTCAACTCAGCGCCTGCGCCACTGATGCACGCCACCACCACTCCAACCGGCACCCGCATTTCAACCAGCGGCCTTAGGCTCCTCTGTTCCTCGTCTGTGTTTCACAGTTGCCTGAGGTGATAATGATGGTGGTTAGTCGGACTGGAAGTCGCAAATCTGAAATCGGTTGTGGATCTGATGTCATCTGCATTGATATTGAACACTAGTGGGTATATTTACGGAAGACGAGGGCATTTTTTTCCAGCGAGGGATGGTTTTTTTGGCGGTGATTTGTGGCCAACAATGGTGGACTGAGAGAGATAGATGAGAGGGGAGATGATGGTGGCTGTCGACGGCGAGGTTGCGGCGGCTTCCGACGATATACTGTTTGTTTAAGGCTTTTTTTAATTGTATATTAAATGGATAAGGGTATTTTAGACATTTCACACACACTTAACTGATTATTTTAATGGCCATCCATGGTAAGGACCACACGAGTGCAAAACTTACAACCACTGGAACCAAGTGTGTAATTATTGAATCACTGGGACCAAGTCTGCAATATTTGCAAACCACAGGGACCAACTAAGCATTTAACTCCAAATACGTAATAAAAATATGTTCATCGCAGTTAGTTATCATATTTATGTTAGATATTTGAAATATATACGTAGAGCTCGAACTTCATAGTTAATATTAATCGTAGTTAGTTATCATATTTATGTTTAGATATTTGAAATATACACGTAGAGCTCGAACTTTAGGAACTGAAAAATGTAAATCACTTTTGCTACAAGACGAAAACAATAAAAGATTAAAGCCTCTTACTAGAGGAGAAAAAGGCATTATTTATAAAAAAGTAAAAGAGTTAATTACGTTTTTTGTCCCTGTGGTTTGTCAAAAATCACTATTTCAGTCAATTAGTTTAAAATTTGCTATTTCAGTCCCCGTGGTTTCACTATTTCAATCCATTGGTTTGCCAAAAATCACTATTTCAGTCCATTAGTTTGCAATATAGTGTCAGAATAATTGGATGGAATTAACGAAAGTGGATTAAAATAGTTACGAAAGTGAAACCACAGGGACTGAAATGTCAAATTTTAAACTAATAGACTAAAATAGTAATTTTTGACAAACCACAGAGACGAAAAACGTAATTAACTCAAAGTAAAAAAAGTATATATATAATAATAAACTAGTAATTAGACCCGCGCGCTTTGCGGCACGGGTACATTGCAAACATCGAACATATTAATCCAAGCGTTATGTGATGCGTACATCATATGGAAATGTGTGTTTTGACATATTTGATTTAACTCAATAGCATCGCGGTTGGTTCAAAATTTAAAGTAATCGAATTTATATTGTACAATCAAGTATTTATATGTGACCCGGTTCATACACAGAAAATACAAAAAAAGCATAAAACGTGTATAAAGGGAAAACTGACACGTGTAACCAAACGACATATTCATGTGAAGAGTTGAAATTTTACACCTAGCGCGTTGCGACGGGGTTGAAATGTAGATTAAAACTCGAATTTATACCATGGAATGAGAACGTATTATATCTGACCACATTCGATTTAGAGCTAAATTTACGACAATGTAGACCAATTAAAAACGTACAAAAAATAAGCACGAAAACTTATTACATTTGACCTAACTTCCTTCCGAAAAAAGTTTACGTCGAAACGTAGACCAACTCGAATTTATACCGACAGATAAACAAATTTAGTTTTTTAGGTAAAGAAACGAAAGGGGTAAACTCGAGTGGGTCAAAATAATATTTTACAAAGCTCTTAAACACAACAACAATTTAGTTTTTTAAACAGAAATTAGCGAAAGAAAAATTAGTTAAATATGTAAGGATTAGTTTGAATAGATAAAAGTTACAATTTTCAAAAGTTAACGGGATTATAAAAAAAGTAATAATGCAGATGTTATACCTGTCATTTTCATAAAGTTGAGGGTTCTATGATGAGTGGTAAAAGGAGGGACTATTTTTATAACCGTATTGAACTTTTGAGAGATTGATAAATAGATTAATAGTATAAGGGTTCTTCGAATAGGAATCCATTTTCTGAAAGATCCTGGCTTTCGTGCTTTGGTGGGTCTCCGAGATCCTTTCGGGTTTTAACAAAGTAAAGGACTAAAAATTCATTTTGTGAAACTTTTGGGGTAGTCGGTGGAACCGACTTTTAGTTTTAAGATAGTATGAAATAAAAGCATAAATAACTAATTATTATCGTATTTATATGAGATTTTTTTTGAATACGTGAGATCATTCACAATGATTTCTTCCATATTCATAAATTTACACTAAAAACAACTATTTTTCTCTCTTTTTTAATTAAATAATATTATTCTATACTTTTATTATTACATTTTTTCTTTTCTCCACTCACAACCACTTTTAAAAATATTAAAAAATTTATATAGGGTGAACAGTATTCCCATATATTTACAGAGTAACAGTAACATTTTCTCTTTCTTTTACTCGCAACCACTCAAAACCATTGATAAACATTCATTATAATATAACTAACACACTCACAAAGATTTCATTGTGAGTGCTCTCACTTACTTTGATTTATAGAAAGCTATAAAGGACTGTTACATAGAGTATTGTGAGTGCTCTCACTTACTTTGATTTATAGAAAGCTATAAAGGACTATAGGTAATTATTCTTTTTACATAGAGTTGCGGCTTGTCACCTCACTGTCTATATGGCCTTGGGAAAATAAGTGTCCCTTACCAAAAAAGAAAACACTAAATAAAGAAAGTACATAAATTAAATTTAATAGTAATTTCAGTGTCGTGCCTACGGACGGGTGGGTTACCGGGTTTTTCCAGGAAGTGATGGTGGACGACTCGGGTTACTCTCGGAGTACTCCGTTTGTCCAGTGCGTGCCCCAAGAATACTCGGGATTGATTTGTTAGCCGTTCAAAAAAAAGTTATAGCTTAAAACCAAAGAGTAGTTGAAACATAATAAATTCTCATATGCCCAAGGTGTGAAGCATAGCATTTGAGGAGAGGGTAAGTCACATGCCCCATCTCTTTATACTATAATGCAACAAGTGCCGATTAATCACCATGAACATTAATTTCAAAGGCAAGAAATTCAAATAATAATATTAACAAAGTAAATAAATGAAATGAAAACCTGAATAAGCTCCATCAAAAAGTGGACATCTTTTGCGTAAAGCTCAGCAGACAGATTCTTGACCGCCTGATGAAGATCTTCCGTCAACGGGTTCTGTTCTCCGCCGATTGAAAACTTCGTACGCCGTATCTCCTCCACATGCTCCTTGGCTGACGCCATAGTTTCAGATGAACAAACACACAATGCAAATGCACAATTTGTATGTATAGCAAACAGTTAACTACTGATCAGAGTGATGCATGATGAATCTAAGGGATCAAAGAACGTTGTATATAAAGTGCAAGTGAGTGAGAAACTTAGTGCGGAAGAATGCAAGAAGAAAAGTGGGAAAGGGGAAGGGACGGTTGATTGACTCATGGTCTTCGTCAATTACGGGGTCTTTTCAATGCTATTGGCTAAGCTTTTACTTTTTGTAAATTGAAGCGGAATATTGTAACTTTTATTTGGGTTCATCAACACTCTCGATCTGATTACCTCGTTGCCAACCGATACCGTTATAAAAAATTATGTGATATGATACGGTTTGGTATCGGTACTGCCCGATATTTGAAGGTAAAATCTGGTATCCAAAAAGCAAAATGTTGGTACTGAAAATCAAACCAATTCGAAAATTTCGATACCGGTTCAGAATTGATACCCGATAACATTTGCCCATCCTTAATCTCGTCTAAATTCATTAAGCTATGAGATGTGGTCATAACCCAGATCATTATCACCATACTTCATGTCACTCTATTTTCATCTATCACTCTATATGACGTGGTCATGACTTAAACCATCATCGGCTTTTTATTTTATTTCATTTATTTTTGTAAAAAAAATATTTAAAATTAAATATAAAAAGTAAATAAAATTAACATTTCATTTATTCTTTAAAAAAGACAAAAATACATAATTTAAAGACGGAAACTACAAAAATATAAAACGATAACGAGATAATTTTCGCCTTCATTTTTCTCCAACACTTGTTTCTCTTTTTCGGGGAGTGAGACGATGTTCGTTGCCATTATCTTAAAGTCTTTATGATCGGGCGCGTCGTGCACTTTTTCCCCTTTCAATTCTCACCGATTGTATTTCATTAAATTCGGCGAACTTGCGAATCGACTTATCCACCTTTGACTCACTAGGAGATTCATTTTTTTGTCGACACTTCCTTTTTTGCTTTGTCTCTACCGATCGATGGGGCATTGCAATTCGGGAACATCCATCATATCGTCGTCAAACTCGGGTTCGTCATTAATATTAATTTGGCAATGTGTATCCGAACCACTGGCTCTATGCTTTACCGACTCGATGTTTTAGACCTTTTTGCACTCACCACCTCGGTTGGAACCGCCGTCCATTTGGAACAATATTTTAAAAATCCCCAAGCCCTACGTATGGGAATCATTTCTTTCTTTCACCTTGTATTATGACATAATTGTAACAAAAACCGTTTGATCGCTCACCCCACTTGGCCGATTCACATAAGCATTGTTGTGATAACCACAAAATGTTGAGATCTTCCTATTCATTTCTTGATGCTTGAGCCCATTGAATTCACTCCTCGGTACGACTTATTCATTTCTTGATGCTTGAGCCCATTGAATTCACTCCTTGGTACGACTCCTTTTGTATAAAAGCAAGAAACTTAGAGGCAACTGTAACAAACCTCAAAAACATTCCCAGCGACAACCCGTAATCGAAACCAGAAATGCGCGCGATGAAACCGGAATTCTCGATCAGAAAGCTTAGCGGTTAAGAAAACTTGACGGTTAACGCACCAGAGTAAACTTGTTAGATTCACGATTAAAAACCGAACCATTTGGGATCAAGACCCGAGCATACGCGATAAGAAACGGCACGAAAATCGATAAAAACACGCTATTGGGCGAAAAAGGCAGCCGGGGACACGTGTCACACGGAGGCGCCACGTGTCAAACCTACCCTGGACACGTGGCAACCTAAGCCAGGCCAACCTCCCCCGCGCCACACGGGAGAAGCATGGTCTCCTAGCGCGACGCGCGGGAGAAGCCCATTTGGGCTATATAAAGGCAGACGTGGGACAGAAACATTTGCACTAGTTCGATCAAATTTTGACGAACTCTCTTCTGTCGTTCTCTGTTTTCTTACATTACACCCTCGAATACCCCTAAATCACGAAGCTCTGCCCCGTTGTAAGTATTTTAACCCATGATCACTAATTCGTCACCCTACCCGATTGATTTAAGACCCACCGACGCATATCAAGGCCCTGCCTGACTAAGTTTGTTGGGGTCCTGTCTCGTGTAGTATGGTCACCCTACCCGATTGATTTAGGGCCCACCAACGCATGTCAAGGCCCTGCCTGACTAAGTTTGTTGGGGTTCTGTCTCGTATTATATGGCTAAAGTGACTTGGGTTATTTTATTAAAACTGTATCATAAAAACCTTATGATACTGTACGTAGGTGATTGAGGCTTTGGACTTATGCGTTTGTTATATATAATTATGAATATACATTTATATTTATACACAAGTGACATAGGAATTGATCTAAGATATTATTTACAATAAAATCCTTTATTATATAATCTTTCCAGGAGTCCAATAATATTTGGACGAACTTTACACTAATATTTTTTAGATCTACAACACATTTCTAGTATCTTTATACCATTAATCTACGCTATTAGGATATTTGAGTGGTACACTAAAATCCGAAAATCAAACTTAGCAACGAAGGATGCATTAATTGGTGACTGGTGCATAGCAAAGGGTTTATGTACGGATCTTTACTTTTGCGTTTCCATTGCCGACATTTGCATAATCTTTATTCATGTGCAAAAAATAAATACACATTATATTATTTATATATATTATATTATATTATATATATTAAATAACATCACTATCCCTATTATTTTTTTTAATTACAAGAATGCCATCTACTTACATATTTAACTTTTTAATTCTTTATGGCATTTATGTAATTTACTTCTCCTTGAATGGCATTTATAACCATCTCACAAGAATTCTTTTTTCCTTTTATGTTTTAACCACCAAGGTTTTGATTCTTATCATTTTGGCCACCTCAACTTTTGTTAGTTTTTTTCTTAAACAACTTACATTTTACCCCTAGTATAATTCTAATTCATGAATTCTTCGAGAAAAGTATAGTTAATTAGTTATTAATTTGTTTATTTTGCATCAATGGATTCTTCGAGAAAAGTATAGCTATTATTTGTTTATTATTAATCTATATATATTTGCCACCTAATGAACTAAACACAGGTGGGAAAATTTTCTTTTCGGGGTTTCTGTCTGAATGACGCCGGTTCAAATTACAAGGTATGCAAATTTATGCAAAGCATCCGGACGAAGGGTTGAAACAGCCCGCATATGTGTGGATTCGAACTCGGGCGCTAGGTCACTCGCCGCGGTCCTAGCCAGGTGAGCTGTTTGTCGTCCATAAAAAACTAAACACAGGTAAAATAGTGACGTAACCAAATTTTTTTACTAGAGGTCATAGTGATATCTATTTACATTAACCAGTGAACTAATAATTATTTCTTTTATCAGTCGATGTTAAAATACATCTTCACTTTATACATTTTTAAAGATCTAAAAAAGAAAATAAAGGATTTCGTTAAATAAAGGGTTAAAAGTAAATAGAAAATCCAATATGGGGTAAGATCAAATGAAAAGTTTATTTTGGCTAAGTAGAATGAGAAAAAATTTTAGCCATTCATTTTTCAAATCAATGGTTAAGATGAAAACGGAAAAAAAGAGTGTAAAGGTATCTTTGAAAAAATCTCATTTATCGACTTTCTCCACATGCATATTCCACCACAATTTTTTAAACGTTTGTAACTTTTTTATAGGACATTATTTTTTTCGTAAAAAAATTTCACCATAAAATCGAACGTTTTTTTATCTTTAATTTGAGTACCATATTTCTATATAAAATATGACAACTAAAAAAACCCACAAAAATGTGTTGTATTTCTATGTTATATAACTTTTTTGTGCTGGATTTTTTACTACATTTTTGTGCTATATTTTTGTATTCGATTTTTTGTGCTGAATTTTTTTGTGCTATATTTTTGTACTAGATTTTTTTGTGCTGGATTATTAGATTTTTTTGTGCTATATTTTTTTGTGCTGGATTATTTAGTGCCATAATTTTTTGTACTAGAAACAAAAAAGGGTGACACATGTCATTTTCACACTCCTACATATAAGAACCAAAATGTTTTATTAACAAAATACTCTTCCTTCCTATTTATAAGAAGTGTCACATGTCATCATCACAATCCTTCTTATGCTACTTAGCAAAATCTACTTTTTAGTAAATCATTCCCCAACCCAACATAATTTTCAACTTAATCAATTAAACAAATGACTATTAATCATTATTTTTTGTGAGCGTTAAGGTCCTAACGATGGTAAAAAGTAGCGATGTTCGGTTGCGTATGCTACTCTCTGGGTTTTTTTATGAGAGCTCGAACAACTTAGCCGGGTCGTTTCCTTTCACTTATCTTGGCCTCCCGTTGGGGGCTAACATGAAACAAGTCAAATTTTGGAAGCCAATTATTGATAAATTCAATGCCAAGTTATCCGGGTTGAAGGCAAAAAACCTCTCTTTGGCGGTTAGGGTCACCCATGCAAAGGCGGTCCTCGGAGCACTACCCAATTACTACCTTGATGTTTTCAAGGCACCGGTGAGTGTGTTAAACTCTTTAGAGAAAAATAGATGAAATTTCATTTGGGGCAATAAAAACGGAGGCAAAAACATCAAATGGGTCGTTTAGGAGAAGGTGCTAGTTCCTAAACGCCATGGAGGTCTAGGCGTGGGAGATATTCGGAGCTTGAATCTAGCTCTCCTAGCCAAATGGTGGTGGAAGTTGAAATCTAATGATTCGGCTTTTGGACCAAAGTGATTCTTGTCATCCATTTCAAGAAAAACGGGTATCACTCATTTCCTTTTAATAATCGGGTGGTGGGTACATGGAAGGACATTGGTATGATCTAAAAAGATTTTGCTAGGCTCAATTTATCCTTAAAAAGTAACATAAAAGGAATAGTTGGGTCGGGCAAAAATATAAGCTTTTTAGGGGTGTTCACGAGCCGAGCCGATCCGAGCGAGGGTCTGCTCGTGCTCGGATTGAATTACAACCGATCCGATCGGATCGAATTTTCAAAACCGAGCACAAAAGTGATGCTCGTGCTTGGATTGAATTTGAATCGAGCGGATCGTTTCGGTTTTTCTCAACACCGAAATTAAAGCATGTGTAGCAACACAAAAAAAAAACTGAAATCAAGACTATTACAAAGCTGCGTTCAACAAAAACAAATCCTAACTTAATTAAAACATGTCCAACACTTTACTAACAAAAGCAATACATAACTAAAATTATAATTCTAAAAATGTTCTTAACAATATCAAGAAGCACAAAATAAAGTGCGAAATACAAATTGTCATTTAGCTCAAAAGCCATAAACTTCTTCTTTAAGCTTGATCATCTCCATACCCCCAACACCTAAGGCTGATTCCGAATGAAAGTATAGACACCAGTCAGAGTTATAATAATTCAATGACATCAAAAACACACCAGTCAGAGTTATATCAGATTATTGTATCAAAATAGTTAGTGTTCATGTCAAAAGTACAGTAAGTATTATTATATAGCATCACATTTTTAATTAGCTCCCAATAACACCATGCTCACTGATACAACAATACATTCATATAAATCAAGATCAAAATAAATGAATATACTATTTGTGCATCAAACAATTCTGAATTTACTCTTCTAATTATACATAAATTGTTCAACCTCGGTATCAAAATTGAAGTAAAATCGAGATGAGCAGCAATGTGAGAAAAGATTGTTTGAGGTATGAGATTGTACCATGAGAAAAGATTGGATCCTCAACAATAAAACATGAGTAGCAGCGAGGTATATGGCAGGAGGTATGTGGCAGGAGGTAGGAGATTGTACCTCTGCTGATTTGAAGTAGCCGACGAGGTAAGAGATTGTACCGTATCTGTATGAGTTGAACTTGAGCAGCAACGATGTATGTGGCAGGAGGTATGTAGCAGGAGACTACGTGCTGATTTGAATTTTTAGGAATTAAGGTTAGGTTTTGGTATTGAGTTAGGCTAGTATGTTTCTTGGGCTTTTAATGTTTATTGGACTACTTATCTGTATAACTATATATTTATATACATATACAAATCTTTAAAATAAATAATGTGTATATATATATATATATTAATTATTTAATAAAAATAATTCAAGCGAAACCGAGCAATCGACGAGCGAACAGACCTTTGCTCATGCTTGGCTCATTTTCAAATCGAACCGAGCCGTGCGACTCATTTACAAACTAAGTGGGAATCGAACGAGCATTTTTCAGGCATTTTTTGAGCGATCGTCGAGCGTCGAGCAGTTTGGACAGCCCTAAATCTTTTAGATCAATAATTGGTTAAATGGAGGATCGCTCAAGAACCGCTATAAGGATTTATTTAAATTGGCAATAAATAAAAATGCAAAGATTAAAGACTATGATTCAGAGGGTAGCTCTATTTAGAGATGGGCATAAAAACCGGTTCCGAACCCGAACCGGTAGAACCGAACTGGACCCGGTTCCAGTTCCTACCCGACATTAAGTAGAACCGGTTCCGGATTCAAAATACCCGTTGGTTCCAACCCGGTTCCACAATTTTACCATTTGAATCGGGTCGTACCCGGTTCCACCAGTACCCGGAAATACAGTTCCAGTAGGAACCGGTTATAGCCGTTATAATGTTACCGTTGGAACCGGTTATAGCCGTTATAATGTTACCGTGGAACCGGTTCCTGACCGTTGGAACCGATTCTATATATATTGTTTAGAAATCTATTGTTTAGCACACAATTTCTCATATCTATTCTTCTTGTTACATTTCTTTCTTGTTCTTTTTCACATACTAATCAACAAATGGCCTCAAAGAGTTCCAAAAACGCAAATTCCCAATCCGTTAACAATGTTCCTCAAGATCAATCGGTTCCATATGTGGTTGGAACATTGTCTCATAATCGCAATAAGGAAGTTTGGAACAATTGGGAGTTGGTCGAGATTAGCGACAGCTCGCAAAAAGCTCAATGTAAACATTGTGGATCGTTATTAGCCAAGGAATCAAACTCAACGTTAACGAAACATATTAATAAGTATTGCAAAGCTTTAAAGGAAATGACATCCGGTCAAGTTCCACTATCCAAAGATGGTACCATTTTTCGTTATGAGCAAAAATTAGCTCGCGATCGGACAGTGAAGTTGGTGATACAAAAAGCGTTGCCGTTTAGACACTTCAACGATCCCGATCTTACTAATCTTATTCGGGAGACGTTACAACCTCGCTATAAACATGTAAGTCGTCGCACTTTAAAACGTCATTGGTTAAGTTTATTGGAAAATGCAAAAAAAGATTTAATTGTTTTTTTTTAAGAATTTAAAAACTAGTGTAAACCTAACTAGTGATGTGTGGTCGGCTCCACATGGTTTACCGGAATCGTACATATGTGTCACCGCTCATTGGGTTGATCCCGATACATGGCAAATGATGAAGCGTACGATTGCGTTTGACGAGTTTCCTTCTCCTCATACGGGAGAAAATATTTATAAAATTATAAATGGCACAATAACTAAATATGGTTTAGAAGATAAATTTTTTTCAATATCCTTTGATAACGCTTCAAACAACACAACGGCGATTGAAAAATTAAAGTTGAAGTACAAACCAATAGTTGATGGTGTTTTTCCACACACGATGTGTTGCACATATTATTAACTTAGTAGTGCAAACTGGTTTAAAAGATTAATTTGTATCGGATTTTATTATAGCATTTAGAGCTATGCTCCAAGATGTTTTCAAAAGTGGAAAAGAAAGATATCAAGAATATAAAAAACTTTGTAAAGATGTCAACCAAAAAATTATTGGACCGAATTGGGATATACCGACTCGTTGGAATTCAACTTGTCATATGTTTGAAATGACTATAAAGCAAATGGGCACTTTAAAATCTTTTCATACAACTTTAAGTGATGAGTACCTAGTCGTCCCCTTTCCCGACACGGCTTGGGAAAATATTCATAACCTAAGTCCTTTTTTACAAGTTTTTAAAACTACAACGACTTTGATTTCTGGTGTTTATTATCCACTAGTTCTAAAGTTGTGGACCAATTGTATTTGATAACAACTAATTTTAAAAAGTTTGAAAATTCTAGTGACATGTTAAGGAATTTGACGAGACCAATGATTCAAAAATTTAAAAAATATTGTTTAGAATTACAACCCGTTTTTCTATGTGCCGCCGCTTTAAATCCAGCTTTAAACGTACCGGGTGTTGAAGCTTTAATTGATGAAATTTATGACAAGTTGGATATGCATGAGGAGGATCCAATTTTAAAAGCAAAAACAAAAAAATTATTCAATGAGTGTATGGCCAAACTTTATGATCATTATTTTAAAAAATATGGTGAAAAAAATCATACAAATTTGTTTGAGTCTCGGTCCACGGTCTCTAACGATGAAACAAGCCGGGATCCACTTATAACCATGTTGAATGTCGTTAGAGACGAGACGGCTAGACAACAAAGGGGTAGTGAACCAACAAGTGAAGTTGGGAGATATAAAAAAATCAGTATTCGCTTACGATGACTACCGAGGAGTATAGGAAATTTGATGTTTTGGCATGGTGGAAATCGACAGAATCCGAATACCCGATTCTAGCCACCATTGCTCGTGATATACTAACAGTTCAAGCTTCCACGGTAGCTTCGGAAAGTGTGTTTTCTCTTAGTGGCAGGGTTTTGTCAATTAGAAGAACAAGACTAACTCCGGAATCTCTAGAGATGGCAATATGCTTAAAGGACCATTTGGATGCCGTTGATCGTGTTCAACATAAAACTAGTCTAGAAGATGAAGTTGAGTTAGAGCATAAAATTGTTGACGAAGAGGAGGACGAAGAAGTGGAGACTAACGATTCGGACGACGATTGTACCGAGGTACCCGCACCTAAGAGAAACTCATCGGAAAGTGTTGCACCTGCCGCTAGTAAACGATCAAAGAAATAAAATCTTACTGGAACCGGTTCTGAGTAATTTTTTATTTTTTTCTGTAACCGGTTAACTTTTTTTATATATTGTAACCGGTTAATTTTTTTTTAATTTTAACTTATTATTGTTACTATTTTTATTTATCAATGTAACTAATAATAAAAATCAAACATAACAAACACAATAGAAAGACACATTACACAAACTTTATTAAAAACACCAAACCAAACGGGTTACATCAAACATTTGAAGAACCGGTGCCGAAACCTTCTCCCATCTCATTTTTCTTTGCCTTCGTCAATGGGCAATGCCGCTCAGTGTGTTTCTTAAGGCTTGAGTTGGCGGCGGCCTTCATAATTTTTCCACAATCTTTGCATCTAGCCATCTCGTGGCTGTCGGACATTAAACAGAGATCAAAATTCTTCCATATAGCAGGGTTTCTTTTCGTCTCTAAGACCGTAACAACTTCATCGTTGCATGCCATAGGTATTTGCAAGAACTTAGAAGTTGATTGATTTTGTAAGTTGATGATGGTGAGTGTTAAGTTTAGAAATGGTAAGTAGGAAGGGGTTTATATACAAAAAAACCGATTTTTTTAATAAGGAACCGGTTTCCAATGGTAACATTTATCAGGAACCGGTTCTGAACAGTAAATCGCAGGTTTGAGTGTCAGGAACTGGTTTCCAATAGTAAAATGACAGGTTTGACTGTCAGGAACCGGTTCTGAACAGTAAAATGGCAGGTTTGACTGTCAGGAACCGGTTCCCAATACTATCAGAAACCGGTTCCGCACCATACCCGGTTCCACACCATACCCGGTTCCATAATACCCGTACCCGGTTCTATACGGTTCCATATTCTTGGGTGTGAACCCGGGTAGGAACTGGACCCGGTTCCACACCATACCCGGTTCCAATGACATCCAAGCAGAACCGGGTCCGGTTGGAACTGGTTCCGGGTAATAATAAAACCCGATTATGCCCATCTCTAGCTCTATTTCATGGAGATGGAACTGGGCGAATGATTCTCATTGTGGGTCAGCAGCCCAGCAGGTATGGACCTTCAAAACACACTGCTGGGAGTTTCTCTCAATAATAATAAAAAATATCAGTGGGCTTGGAGTCGAGATGGACTTGAATCCTTAATAGTGGCTGAGTTGAGGAACAAACTTTGTCTTATACTCAAGTTTTGAGCAGTGAAAATTTTGGAATAATTGGATAACTCCAAAAATCAATATCTTTTGTTGTCGGCGTCTAGAACCGTATTCCATCTAAATCGGGTTTGAGTTATAGAGACGTTATGCTTAACGATGTGTTATGCTCGAGATGCGGGTTAAGAGAAGAAACAGTGACACATATTTTATGGGATTGTCTTTTTGCAAAATCGTGTTGTGGGCCATTTTTTGTATGGACGTATGGTTAAAGATTCCGTTTCCGGATCAAGCGTTGTCTTTTAACCAGATTTTGGGAGTACCTTTGGGGATGAAGGGGTCGAGGCCTTGGAAGAAAATAATTGGGGCGGTACTTCAAGTTGCGGCTTGGGAGATTTGGAAATCGAGGAACGAAAAGACTTTCAACGAACGGCATATTGATTTTAATCGAACAACTGATATTATCAAGGAGAACTCTTTCCTTTTCGTTTGTAGTAGATCTAAATATTGTACTCTCGAGTGGCATAAGTGGTGCGATTTTAACATCCGTGATGTAATTGTGTAACTCGGGTCCCAGTTTCTTGCTGGCCCGACTTTCTATATTTTTTATAGAAGTTTTGCTATTAAAAAAAAATAAACAATTATATTACTTACACATTTACACTATTTATATTATATCATCAATAACACCATATCAAAATGATTTAAGTCGTAAGATGAACGACTTTTACTAATTAATTGATAGTAACATAAACTATATTGAGATAACTCTTAACTCGTTAGGAATTATCGTGAAGGAACTTGTGGAATTTTATTTGGTTAAGCGGCATATGGATCCACTATTGTATGTGTTAGTTACATTTTTTACACTTTAACTATTAATTTTCACTAAATATCGTGCATTTATCATATCCAAATCCTATTATTTAATGCAACACTTGTTTTCGTGGAATGGAATCTACTTTGGATTATTTTTATAGGTACAAACCGATTGCTAGGGAAGACAATGGACTTTGGAAATGTTTAGAATGATTCATGATTATATATAAAAAAGCTCTAAACGATTATGTAGAATTGAGCCTATCCAGTTGCCACGACTATTTCAATGATCCGTAATGATGAAAACGAGTTAAAACGGTCTATTCAACAATAAAATAAGCTAGAAATGATGTTCACGATTAATTGATGTCTAATTAAACTAGTTATGCATTTAACTAGTTGGTGGGCTAATATCCTAAATTAAGTTGGGCTGAATTAGAAATTACATAATTTGATTTGTTGAATCCATAAATAGTTTCGGATGCAACTTAAAAATTACAAGAAGTCATATGGGTTTTGTGGCTTGGCTAGTTGGCTTAGTGGGCTGATTAAATCAAATGGGAGGATCATTGGCAAGAGTTGGATGGGCCACAAAAAAGTGGGCTGATATAAATCAAATGGGAGGATCATTGGCAAGATTTGGATGGGACATAATAAAGTGTTAGTTTACAAAATGGTGATTTATAACGGGGATCAGCAATTGGGGCCCTGGGCCTTGGGAAATAGTTGTGCACAAATCGGGTTTTTTGAATACCCGGTTTCGAGTATGGAACCGGGTTCGGGTATGACCGGGTTCTATAAAATCAGGTATTGACAATACCCGGGTCGGGGTCGGGTTCGGGTTTTATACAAAAAATGTATACCCTATACACCCGGGTTCGGGTAGGGCCCGGGTCGGGTTTTCTAATACCCGGGTATTATAATACCCTATTTACAGGTTCGGGTAGGGTCGGGTATGGATCTGGTTTGGTTCGGGTATGCCTCGGGTATTCATTATTTTTTTGCATAAAACATAGAAATATAAAATGCAAAACCTTTTTATTTCATAAAACATAGAAATACATGACATCTAAATAATCATAGAACCAGATGATGAACATAGATAGCTTCGAATAACTTGATCGTCTTCGTTTATTGTTCGTCTCGAGGATAACACTTGCGGTTAAACCAAACATCAAAGACTCCTTTTATAGGGTATAGAGATACAATGTAAACAAAAAAATTGGTCAAAATACACTTTCTAGTGACTATATAGCCGTTAACAAGGTACAAAACTCGAAAAAAACACAAAAACCTGAATAGAGTATTGGAAAACTCAGACCAGGTATTGAAAAAACCCGGTTCTGGGTTCGGGTTGAAACCGTGTATTCGTAAAACCCAGGTTGAAAACGGGCATAAAAGAACCCGGTTTCGGGTTCAGGTTTTATAACAGAAATGCATACCCGACCTCTATCCTATGGGTAGGGTCGGGTTCGGGTATAAAAAACTCAGGTTTTATAATACCCGGTTCTGGGTTTTTTTAGGCCCGGGTTCGAATTCGGGTTTTTTGTGCACACTATTGGGAAGAGACATTTTTGATAGCTAAAGAGGATTGCAACAAAGCAATTAGGATTTTTTTAACTAAGTTGAGGACAAACAAATTTTTGCTTTTAGTAATTTCTTAGTTTATGTATTCAATTTGTATTCGTTTTGATTGATGTAGCCATCATGTTCTACCAAAGAATTTTTAATTTCAACGCTTAGGTTTGTTGTTGTGGTTATTATTTGCAAATTTATGTTAAACTAGTATTTGCACCCCGCGTTGCCGCGAGGTACATTGTTCTTCCTGATTGTTCTTGATGGCAGATATGGGTCTGTAGCAGATTGACGTTTGTCTTTGATCGGTTGACATTTGTCTTTGATGATAGCGGTACCTATTCAAGATGCTTACATTGATTAGTCACCATTCATATTACAACCAAAATTGCTCCACTCTAATCGTTAAAAGCGAAAGCGAAGAACCTACAATACTACATAAGTTAACACCAATTTAATAAAAGATTCCATTTTTATTACAAATTCATGACACTTCAGAATTATAGACTAACTTTCTCTCTCTCTCTCTCTCTCTCTCTCTCTATTATTATATATATATATATATATATATATATATATATTACTATACTAAATAACCAATTTAAACGTCATTTATATAATATAAAATATATGATAAAATACGATACCGGTTCGGCACCGTTACCGATATCGGTAGGGGAAATGGGTACCGGTATATACATTTTATGCCTCGACATGCTAGAAGAACAAAGACCGCCCGAAATGGAGGAAAAAGCATCACCACTACCCCTTCACCCATGGCCATTGGCGCCCTTTAGTTTTCAACTTCAGACAAAAAAAAGGTACATATATGATGTTTATGTTTGTTTACTTTCGAACTATAGTCAAAATAATGCATTGTATACCTTTTATTGTTGCGAACCTATAACAACTTTATAAGTTTTGAAGCTTTCAAAATTGTGCCATCTAGAAGCCAATAAGCCGACACTTATCTCTACATCGCTATATCCTAAAAACGATTAATCTTTGAGGTGTACATAAAAATCCGGATTGGATTTGCAAACCAGTAAATAAGCCGGCCCACTACTGCTTTAAAAACCGGTTTAACCCAACCTGATTCTAACCTGACCCAACCCCGCGGCTTGAATGTCGTTTTTGTACGAACCAGTTTCAAGCCGATTTGAATCGATTAGCATAGGTTCGAATATTTACACACTAAAACTAGTTTACAAAAACCCCAATACCTACTTCTCCTGTGTATATGGTGTCTCCTACTAATTGATATATATCGTACGATGAACAAAAAACATAAAATAAAGTTTTACTTAACTATAATATTAGGTAAATAAAACACTATATTCAATTATTACATTTTAAACATAGTTTTTTCTTTTCCTTTTTAAATTTTCTATCATCTTACCGGAATATGAAATTTATAATCAAACACACATTAAATAAAATGTATATCAATTATATATAGAAAACCAACACAGATATATCAAGAACTAAAACTTAAAATTCCCAAACCTTTTATTGTATTTCCTTCCAATTTCTTTACTTGACAACAAACAAAATGAAAATCTTAAAAAGGTGTAAAGTTAAAGTCAAGCTTCAGACTTGCCTAGGCTATGGGGTATGGGGCGGAGGTTTGGGCATGGGTTGGCGGGCAACGCCTAAGTCATCACCCCGTAGGGGCTTGGCTTTTGGCGTAGCCCGTTGGGCGGTAGTATGGCACCCGGCGTTGGGCGGGGCTAGGTGGGTGACGTGGCGGTTATTGATTGGCATGTTTAAAATAGCCGTTTGACTAGCTATTGGGCTAGCCGTTAGAGAAAAAAAATCATTATAAATATCAAACACTTCTACTCAATTCCTCACCCCTTCTACAATCTTCCATATATTTATTTCTTTTTCAACCCACCTCAATAACAAAAAAAAATGAATCCTTACAACCGTACTTTCGACCCGAACAATCCGTGGGCATTTAACGAAACACCCACACCTAGCTTCCCATCCATTCGGCCAAGGCCTCCATTTACAATACAATCCCCTGTACCGGATATGGCCGGTTACGCTTCTTTTATAGGAAACTGTTTGTATACTAACTTTCCTCGTACCGACAATAACATACCTACCCCGAATCAACAAACCTAATTAACCTATCCCAAACCGAAACCGTTCCCGAAACCCAACCCCCTATTGAGGGTTCTTCTGGTTCCAAACCCAAGAAAAGAAGTCATAAGAAGAAAACAGAGGCCGAGAAAGCCTTAGAAACCGCAAAAAAAAGCAACAAAAATGGACCGCTAAAGAAGAAATTGCCTTGGCGAGGGCTTGGGTTCAAATATCACAACATCCGGTTATAGGTACTTTTTAAGTTTTTTACACCTTATCTTTTACTAATGTTAATGTATTCAAAGGTTATTTTTTATAAAATAGGGAACTCCCAACATAGAAACCGATTGTGGGACGCGATCAATTCAAAATTCCACCAAAAAATGGAAATGGAGTTGTATCGAGAAAATGATAGCTTGTCATCGAAGTGGACCGAGATAAGCGGGCAAACAACCAAGTTTAGTGGTTATTTGCATAAGGAACGACAAAACCATAAAAGTGGTGAAACTGAAGCCGACTACATTACGAAGGCATTGGTTTCATTCAAGTTGAATGTCGGGTCCGAATTCCGGTACTTGCATTGTTAGGACATTTGCAAGTACCATCCAAAATGGGCGAACATCCCAGTGGTAGCGAAACTACCACGTCATCCAAAAGGGCTAGAACACCCTCGTCCCAAGCCCAATCAGATGCACGAGATCAAGAGTATGATCTCAATTTAGGCGATTTGGATGAATCACCAAGTCGGCCAGAATTGGGAAGAGACGCTGCAAAAAGACGCGCTAAAGTTCCAAATCAGGCACACCGTCGCCATCAGTTGGGAGTTCGGGCTCGCGTAGGGGAGTCTACAGCGAGCAGTTGGAGGACATTGCATCTAAGTTGGATACATTTAACGTATACCAACAACAAAGGGCAGAAATACGTAAAAGCAAGGAAGCTAGGGACGCCCTAAAACAACGACGTGAGGATATGAAATTTCTAGCCCAGCCCACTGATCACTTATCAGGAGAAGAGCTGGAACTAATGTTGGAAACGAAAGAGGAGATAAAGAAAAAATACTCTAAGAAGTAGACAGTTTTTATTAATTTTAGTTTTTTTTTATTTCTATTGTATTTCCAAGTTTTTTAGTATTTTATAAAGTTTATGTTAAAAAAATATATAAATATATATATATTTGGGTGGCCACGCCCCAAAGTCTCGCCTCACCATACCGCCGTCCATGTGGGTCGGCCCAGCGGAGCCCACCAAAGCCACGTGGGGTACCCACGCCGCAAACCCACGCCCACCATACCCCACAGTCTAAGTGATCACCTAGACATGAAATCAACTATATCTCCGGAGACATTCTTGAGAGGCGGCGATATACTAAATAACCAATTTAAACATAATTTATATAATATAAAATATATGATAAAATACGATACCGGTACCTCAATATACCGGTCCGGCACCGGTACTGATACCGGTAGGGGAAATGGGTACCGACACCGGTATACACATTTTATGCCTCGACATGCTAGAAGAACAAAGACCGCCCCAAATGGAGGAAAAAGCATCACCACTACCCTTCACCCATGGCCATTGGCACCCTTTAGTTTCAACATCAGACAAAAAATGATGGTATATATATGATGTTTATGTTTGTTTACTTTTGAACTATAGTTAAAATAATGCATTGTATACCTTTTATTGCTTCGAACATATAACGACTTTATAACTTTTGAAGCTTTCAAAATTGTGCCATCTAGAAGCCAATAAACCGACACTTATCTCTACATCGCTATATCCTAAAAACGATTATCCATTGAGGTGTACATAAAAATCTGGATTGGATTTTCAAACCAGTAAAAAAGCCGGCCCGCTACTGCTTTAAAAACCGGTTAAACCCAACCCGATTCTAACCTGACCCAACCCCACGGCTTGAATGCCGATTTTGTACGAACCAGTTTCAAGCCGATTTGAATCGATTAGCATAGGTTCGAATACTTACACACTAAAACCAGTTTACAACTCTATTAACCCGAACCCAAGCTGACCAAACTGGTTCGCTTTATCACCCAAGTCGTGTTTTTTAAAAACCGCGATATGAACTTCTCCTGTAAAAAAAAGTTTCTTTGCCCCAACATACATCCAACTCACAACTTTCTTGTACTTTCTTAATGCCCTTTTTGTAGTCCTTCAATGTAAATTTATCAACAGGCCTTTTTTATGATGCATTGAAGGGATGAAAAGGGTTGTAGAAACACAAACTTACAATATGTTTATGTATTAGAAAAACACTGACATCACAACACAATCTTTATAAATCAAAGATTGTTTATAAATGACACAATAAAAGGACATGCATTTCATCAAACACCTTGTGAGCATGACTAAAACAACCAGACCACATGCATCATTAACAACAAAATCTAAATCCTAAAACCTGTGATTTTAAGAAACCATTCTAAAACCCAATAGATTTTCATAAGAAACAAACGGACAAACCTGTGATTTTAAGAATCAATCAGGAGATCCTGAAGGTGCTTGAAACTCTACATAATAAAACCTGCAATTTTAAGAAGGTCGATCAAACAAAGTATTTCAAGAAGGCTTTAAACAATCTTTCATACCTGAACAACTTCTATGAGACGAAATGAACACTGAAAGCAAAAGAGGAAATTGATGAACAGAATACAAAGTTGCACAGAGGAACTGATGCAGAGAGAGACAACTTTGATCTTTTGGAGTAAAAGAAAACAAAGGATTTGAAAGGTTAAGAGGTGTGACATTGTTTAGTCCATGGATAGATGGGATAACAGAAAGTGGACAGCACACAAACAAATGTTTAATATTTAATATATATATTAATGATTATGTCAGTTCTGACTATCATCTAGACACATGAAGCAAAAACATCACACGTACAATAGATAAACACAATAATATAAAAAAATAAAAACATACAATACAAATAATAGAGTTATACACACACGTTTTTCTGATATAATCTTTAGAATATAATGTTTTATAAAACTTCAAGTATGTCGTTGCGATGTGCTTATTTTTACCGACGTCAAGATATAAATTTTATTCAAAATCGAGTTGCGAATAGTAATGCACAATGTGTTGCATGTGCATGACTAGGCACGATTATAGTGTGTCCGGTAGAGAATATAATTATCGCCAAGTAACATATAAGGGCTAATTCAAGTTAAAACAATTCTACAAACGACTTAAAATGATAAACAACTAGTAAGATTACCCGTGCTATGCTGCGGGGTTTCGGTCAATATCTATTTTGGTTCAATATACCAACCGAAAGATATATGCTCAAAAGAATATCGACACGTGTTTTACATTGACCGAAAACGATAAAAATAAATTTAAATTGGACAGCGGGACGAGATGATTTTAAATTAATTTTAAATGGAAACGTAAATGTGATCTTAAATATAGCTTTAATAAAAAGGAACCTAAAATTAAAACATTAAACATAAAGAAAACTAAAAAATAAAAAAATAAAGTCCAAAAAAAATCAAGAAAGAAACAAAAAAAAACCAATAGGATAAAAGCACTATCCAAATAACTTGCTAATTGTAATTTACGTTAAAACGTAGACCGGCTGAAAACGTACATAAAAATAAGTAGGAAAACAAATTATATTTGACACATATTTCCGAATAAAATTTACATCGAATTGTAAACCAACTTGAATTTAGACCGATGCGTGCATTAAAATAAGCACGTAAGAAAATAGTTACGGCGTGTTGCGGCGGTATCGAAACGTAAAGTGACTTGAATATATAGCGTTTAATGAAAACGTATTATATTTGACTCAACGTGTTTCCGAACGAAATTTACGTCAAAATGTAGACCATCTAAACATATACATAAAAATAGGCATGAAAACGTATTATATTTTACCCAACTCATTTATAGATTTTTTTTCATCAAAACGTAGAACAACTGAAAACATATATAATAATTAATAAGCATAAGGGATATATTATATTTGACCCAACTTATTACCGGAAAAACATTACGTCTAAACGTATTCAATTGAATTTTCCAACACATAGATAAAAATAAACACGTAAAACATGATTACAAAATTTTTAGAAAGTTAAAAGGTTGTAATTATTAACACTGAAAGTTAAATGGTAAAAGTATAAAGAAAAATAATAAAGACAAAAGAAAAAAAGTCAAAAAGCAAAAAAAAAAGACAAAAAAAGACAAAAAAAAAAAGAAAGCAAGTTATTGTTAATGTAACTTGCAATTGTTATATTATATAATGGTGATCTACGTATCACAAAACATCAAAACCCTAATTTAACGAATGCATTAGATTCTATTATTATTTGTGGGTTTTATAACTTGTATGGACTATAAAGATATCTATTTTGAAAGGGGCACATCTCAACAACAAATCACAGAGATGCAGCCATATGAAGATGCCTTGGTACATAAGATTCATAGCCCCCAACAACATGAGGAAGAGACACATCACACTTAGGCAGATCCTTTTGAGGTGATTGTAGAGGTGGCTACCGCTATTCTTGAAAAACCAACGAATTCATAAGAAGATAGTGATAACATACTTAAGACCACCCTGCAGGCAATAGCTACTGAAATTATCCATGCCTTTATGATATTGGAAGAAGAAGTGATGGAGGTCCTAGTACTAAGAACAAAGGGCATCAAGTTGTGTGTTATGAGATGAAAAAAAAATAGTAAACAATGTAATAAAAATAAACAATACATGAACTAGTTATGATACCTGATTAAAAAGCCAGAAAATACTATCCTTATTAATATACCATGTTTGTAAATGTATACATACACTAACTAGAAAAAAAAATTTAAGATTTGGTGGAGTCTTTAGGTGTTAGTTTGTTAGGGATAAGATCACTTAAATCTTAGTATCTTAATTACACTAGAACATCTTATAATATCAAGTCATGTACCCACCCACCATAATGACACCCACCACACAACGCAACACCACACCCTTCACTCTCTCTCCCTCCTGGCTTCTTTCTATAACCGAACCCCCACCCCACCATTTCAGCCCATAACATTAAATAATCTTCAAACAACTCTCTAAAACACTCTTAAAGTTTTCCAAGTAAACTTCATCATCTCTTCATCTTTTCTAAGGTATCCATACAAGATTGAAGCATCATCAACCATTCAAGTAATGAAAGAACTTGGGAATACTTCAAAACGTTTAAGAAAACATCCATGGAGGGCACTTTTATGTGAAGGAATCCATTTTTATGTTTTACTTAATGATCTTGTTGTTATAGTGGCCAAAAATGTTAAGAACATGTTGTGATAGAAGGATCATCCATAATACATGCAAATATGTGAAATGTTCTTCAATGATTCACCCTAAAACATGGGAAAACATTCAACACACTAAAACTAACAAGTATTCTACATCACATCTTGCAAAATAGTTAATGTTTTTGAAAGATTCTTGAACCAATATCACCATTAAGTTGTTAAAGTTATTAACATGTAAAATTTTCTGGAAATAAACTTAAAATAGGCCTAAGTTACAAGATGTGTTCAAATGACCCAGTTCTTAGGGTAATAAAAGGCTTCTGATATGACATCAAGATCCTTTGGGAATGCTTCTAGTAATGCACCAGATTCGGTTGGGGAGTGAAGAAGGTAAAATAATGGAGGGATAGGGTGTAGGTCCTGATCAGGCGGTTCTAGACGGAAGTTAGTGCGTATTATGACGGTTTAGGTAGAATGTTATTACAGAAAGGAGAAGAAGTAGAATGCAACGGAAGTCATATGTTATATGTCACACCCCGACCCGCAGCGGAATAAGAGTCGGGGCATAATTGGGTTATCACCAAAGCTCATGATGTTTACTAATATGTTTCATATTTATTAAATTCAAATTACATCTCAAAGTTCCAAGTCAAATTCATACAATACAAGGAAAGGAAAAATTAACTAGAACAATCCAAAATCTAAACTGGTTTATTCTTCTAGGCCACCCTATATGTTTCTTGCTTCAACTTGATCACCTGTATCATGTGCAAAAGTGGGGAGTTTTGGGTCAACAAAAGTTGGCGAGTGAACCTTGTTAAAAACATTTGTTATTGATTCATTATTGTAATTAATATAGGAAAATTGTGCAATAATCATATATGAACAAATGTATGTAAACATAACGGTCACAAACCACCTTGCTTAAGTATATAATAAGAATGACAATGTATAAGTTGGCAACGTCCCGTTCACGCTCATAGGTAATGGGGAACGGACGGCCTATGCTAATGTATGTGAGATCAAGGCTCAATCAAACGGAGCCGATCTT
The DNA here is from genome assembly GCA_947069175.1 of Scalesia atractyloides. Classification (NCBI taxonomy): domain Eukaryota; kingdom Viridiplantae; phylum Streptophyta; class Magnoliopsida; order Asterales; family Asteraceae; genus Scalesia; species Scalesia atractyloides. The sequence goes on along the minus strand of CAMTDV010000005.1, from coordinate 94,754,664 downwards.
ATGTTGGCAACGCCTGGTTCACGCTCATAGGTAATGGGGAACAGCTCGCGCTCATAGGTAATGGGGAGCGGCGGCCTATGAAATGTATGTACTGAAAATGATAACTTTAATTTAAACATTACCCACACAAACAATAGATATATAATGGCAACACATTTGATCATGAACATGATGGAGGCACAAGTGTTTAATTATAATAAATAAATAACGACACATGATACACCCCAAAATGTGATTAAAACGGGGAATTGGTAAAGATTCACTCACATTGGGTGCGTTTGCTTGAAGATGATGTATGCGCACGAGTTTAGAGGATTGATCGACGAGGAATAACTAACCTAATTAATAACGAAAAGGTACGGTAAGTATGTGGTTTTTATTAATTATTTTAATAGGATTTTTGGATATATTTTTGTGAGTTTAAGGCTATTTTCTAACTTTAAAAACGTTATTTTTAAGTATTTTTAATTGATTTTTAAATTAAATAAATAAATAAAAATAATAAAAAAAAATGTTGACTTTTGACCGTTGACCGTTGACCATTGACCGTTGACCGGTCCGGTCGCTTATATATGTGCGCTGGGTGAGACTCGAACCCGTGACCTCCCGTACGCGTGCACGCAGCTCTACCAACTGAGCTACGTGTCTAACCCGAAATAATTCTGTTTTTAATTATACTTATATACTATTTGGATTTATCCAGAAATTATTTATTTTAAAAAGGATTTTAAATGTATCGAACCGGTGCTGTCAACAGGTCTCGAACCCGGGACCTGTGGGTTAACGTGCACACAGTCCACCGCTGGACTGTGTGTCTAATCTGGTTAATAATCCGGTTTTTATTATACTTAACATGATTCTGTGAGTTATCCCGGTTCGGTTAAAAAGGGCATTTTTATTTCAAGAGAGTGAGGTTGGGACAGGGATCGAACTCGAGACATGCGTGTATTGTTTGCACATAGTCCACCGCTGGACTGTGTGTCTAACCCGTTCATAAAACTGATTTTAATTAATCTTATAACATAACTGGACTTCGTCTTCTTCGCTCAAGAACACAGACGATGATAATTCGACTGTTTCATGTCTAATTTGATTAACAAGTTATTATAAGCAATTGAAAGGTAATGAACGGAGAGAGTCTGGGGAAGGGATGTACCGATCAGTGTCTTTCACAGAACTCTGGCAAGGATTCGTCGGCTCTTTTTTGTGAACTCCGGCTGTTAGGATTAATTAACAGTTTGGATGGATTAGATGTGAAATTGAACTATTGAGCAACGATTATCAGTAGGTTTAAATGATCATACCGGCTCTCAGCGTGATTCCGGAAATTTCAGAAGTTTTCCGGCGAATGCAGAAATTCCGACAACGTCGTCTGGGATTGATTCTGGATGGTGGATTTGTGTTAGTAATGGTCTAACAATGGAATGAAACAGAGAGAGTCGAGGTATTTACCGTGTTGATGTGAGTCTCGGTTTTCCGGCGAAAGTCCGGTGATGACAGAAAAATTCCGGCGAGTGAAATTTCGTCGAGAATTGGTGTGATCGTGAGCGAAAGGATTATCAGAGGCTTGTGGGTGAATTTATAGGGAAGAATCGAGACGCATGGGGTCTGATTTCAGTCTCGATTCATGGTCAGCTGTTCTCCGGCGGTTACGACTGATGTCGCGGGTTCAGACATCGGTTATAACCGATGTTGAGGTTAATTCTTCGGTTAAATCAGAAGAAACCGTCAATTATCGGCGAAGTCGTCGGGATTTCCGACGACTGCGAATTGGGCGCGTCGGTTGACCGATTTGAAATCGAGGTTTGGATATTTGAATTAATTGATTTGATATATTCCTAAAGAACACAAGTGGCAGAGTGGTTTGGTGAGTGAGAGTTAAGGCTTTGTGGTTCCCGGCTGACCCGGGTTCGACTCCCGGCAGCCGGTTTTTCTTTTTAATTAATTTATTTTTACTTTTTAACAATTAAAATTTATAACTTCTAATTTGTTTATTAATAATGTATCGTTTAAAATTAAAATAAGTCATAAATAACAACAAAAATATAAAACTGATTGTTCGATTAAATAAACGAAGCGGGTTTTGAAAACCCGTTTTTCGACGGATGTTACATTATATTCATTCATACCGAAAGAGTATACAGCTTGTCAGGCTGCCGGAGTTCCCGGAGAGAATCCGGCAGCACCTCCCCGTAGGGATTGCAAAAACTTAAACACAAATGAACACACACCACCTATATATAGGATTACAAGTTCGCACTAAAACAACCTTGGACCAACTTCGCACGAAGTGAACTTCGTGCGAACTTGTCCTTTGACACTACAAGTTCGTGCGAACTTGCCCCACTTCATACGAAGTAATCCATTTACACCTATTCTTGTTCGTACTTTGGTCGTGTGTTTGATTCTAACCTATACAATATTCAACACACACTCTATCTAGCCTATTCGGCAAGTGACGAACATAAAGTGCATCAACAGATTCCCCCTTGTTCGTTACTGTCGAAGCTTGATCTTCAACTTGAAATCTCTGAGCCGTGTTTGAATATTCTGCAACTTCATTCATGGTGTCTGTCGATGTCGTCAAAACACGTCAACAAATTCCCCCATGATTGATGATTTTGGTTTGCAGTATCAACATTGAATTCCCCTGAAAACTCCAGTTCATAACTTTGTTTGCACGATTTCCGACCTCCTCTATCTCGCTTGCCCGAAAAATTTTCTTGAATACTCACCAACTCGAAGCTAATCAATGCAGCAGCTTCTCCATTTCGACGATAACCTCATCCGAGTTCAGTTTTTGAATAAGCGTTGTAGTATCGAAAGTTTTTTTCCTAACACTCCTAATATATCAAAAACTCAACCGGCAATTGATAGAAACTTCGAATCACCGCACCGGAAAACTTCAAATCAACGAATACCCACGAAAATCTGAAATCCCAATTTCCGTAATCGCAGTTAAGCATACTCCTGAAATATTGATTAGGAAATCGGTAAACTGCTCAATCAGCAAATCTTTATCGGAATCACATCATCTGGTAACACATCGAATCTGAAAAACATACTTTCGCAATCAGAATCACATTCTTCCTCTTCAGTCACAATAACAAATATATAGCTATCTCCGCTGAACCTAGCGCCTTGAAACTACAAAACATCCCTATTTCCGGCTTACCCGATCAAAACAGTTCATTTGCTTTGCAGAGTTAATGATAAGCAGTTGTGTATACGCCAACCCCACATCGGAGATCAGGACCTAAATCCTACATCCCTTAAGCATCACTCAGTATCACGATCTGAAAAATCTGAACTTCCTGAGATCACGAAATCCCAAATGTGTAGTCTATTCTACCAGCAACTGATACACAGCTTAGTCTGATAGATCAATTATATCATCTTCTTCAATCATGGTACCACTACCCCATGGGGCAACTGAAACTACAAAGCATCCTTATCTCCTGGAGGTTAGTCTAGTCAATAATTCATATGCAAAGCACATTTAAAGATAGGCAGTCGTATGTGCACCCGCAAAATACGCACGACTCAGGTGTCAATCCACAACTATGACCTTAGAATCTGATAAACAACTCCCCCAGGACTCAGTTATATAACCACCGCTCGCAAAGTAAACATCAACTTGAGATTACTAATGAATCTAGTTCCTCTGCATTTCCCGGATAATCTGCAATTGGTAACCACCTGGATACTGTTGCAGTAGTCATGAATTTCAAAAATGCCGGAATCTTCATATAACGTAAAATTTTTATTCCCCCTCATTTTTGCAAATTCTGACCATACCGAAATTTTCTCTGAAATTCCCCCTCAAATCTGGAAAAATCAGTTTTTAACAAATGCGGATTTGACGTTTAGGCCTATTGCTAGTCACGACACCAAATGATCAACATTCTGCACAGGTATCAATGACTCTCCCGTCATCTTCCAAATTTTGTGACCGTATCACCAAATATGTACTCTAAAGCTCTAGACGATGTCTCCGAACATGCCGAAGTAGACGTTAAAAACTCGAAAAAATTTCTATCACCAAATTTTTTTCTGGACAATCGTCTCGTCAAAACGATCAACAAAAATTTTCCATGCCTTTTTTTAAGGCTCATGATCAAGTTCGTATGAAGTTGTTCACCCAACACCAACTTCGTGAGAAGTTGTGCTTCCCTTGACAACCTCGTACGAAGTTCACCTCCAAAATCAGCATTTTTCACATTTTTCGATCCAGAATCCTTATTTCTTCGAATTTCGAGATGATTCCACCATAGTTCTGGTCGAAAATGATTTTCTAACAATCCTATCTGTTCAATTTTACTTTTTGTAGGTGGATTGTCCGTTTATTTGATGATTTACGTCTAAAACCCCTCCTAAGGTCCATAAATGTCCAAATTCATGAGCGTAGGTGATAACCGTAGCTCTGATACCAATTGTAGGTCCTGATCATGTGGTTCTAGACGGAAGTTAGTATGTAGTATGACGGTTTCGGTAGAATGTTATTATAGAAAGGAGTAGAAGTAGAATGCAGCGGAAGTCATATGTTAATCATTCATACCGAAAGAGTATACATCTTGTCAGGCTGCCGAAGTTCCTGGAGAGAATCCGACAGCACCTCCCCGTAGGGATTGCAAAAACTTAAATACAAATGAACACACACCACCTATATATAGGATTACAAGTTCGCACCAAAACAGCCTTGGACACGAAGTTCACTTCATGCGAACTTGTCCTTTGACACTACAAGTTCGTGCGAACTTGCCCCACTTCGTACGAAGTAACCCATTTACACATATTCTCGTTCGTACTTTGGTCGTGTGTTCGCTTCTAACCTATACAATATTCAACACATGCTCTATCTAGCCTATTCGACAAGTGAAGAACACAAAGTGCATCAACATAGGATAATTTGGTGAAATAGGTATAACTAGTGAAATGGTACCTATTTTGCTTATTCAATAACTTAATTAATTTGATGTCTAAATTGTTTCGGTAATTAACTAAAAATCCCTAAACGTGATCCATAAACTAATTAATTAAGTTATCAAAAGATAATAAAATCAATATAACCTTAAACCAATCTTGTTGTGGCATATCATTCACTAGTCGAATGGCTAGGGAAGGTTCATTATGGACATATTTTCAGACCGGTCTATCGATATGTTATGGCAAGATTGAGGGATGTTGGCAACCGGACCAAGGAAGCCACTTCTAATTTTCTTTAAAAAATAAAATCGAAAACTTAACCATTTATTTTATAAAATAAACTATATTAACTAATAAAAACAATTCCAAGAGTCATATATTACTATTTTAGTCAACTATACTAACTATAAATAAGATTGATCACGATAATGACAAACAATTGAGTAGAGGAAGCATATCCTTTGACGATACTTGGTCTTATCTAAAACTATACTATTCGCAATGGGTTCTTTGCCCTTAGTGTATTTAGTTTATATAAAAGTCATTTTTATAAATTTAAAACAAGATAATCATGCTTATAAGTTATTAAGTTAACGCTCTTAAGTGTGCTCAATATTAATAAAACTAATATACCTAATTTACACACATATCAAGTTTTTGGCGTCGTTGTCGGTGATTTGGTTTATTCCATAGAAAGACTTAAATTATTATTCGAGTAAATTACAAGTTTTGTCATTTATCTATATACCAAATTGCAGGCGTTGTCATTTGGCGCAAAACTTGACGAGTTATGTCCTTAATGTTTCAAAATCTTACACGTTACGTTCTTTGGTCGTAACCCAGTTAATTTTTTTGTTAAATCTAGTCATGTGCAACACACGTAATTATCTTTTTACCCCTATTATCTAAAAAAAATATCTGAAAAGAAAAAATATATATACACCCAATCTATGACTCTCTCTCTAAAAAACCCTCTCTCTCTCCACTCTCTCTCTCCCCGGTGTACCAGTTCCCCTCCACCTTCTCCACACCACCCATCCTCCTACCACCATGATCGCCGTCACGAGCCACCACTATTAACGCCACGAACCACCTTCGCTACCTGTCTCACTCTCTCTAGTTACTCTAAAAAGGTATTTAGCAGAGCATAGATTGTAACAACAACAACGAGAAGAAAACAAATAAATCAAGAAAACGCAGGTACCACTATCACTCACCGACATCATATCTGAACGGGTTTTGTGCAAGTAATTCGCTGGGCGGAATCAGATCTGAACGGTACAAACCGCCGCCGGCTCCCGTATAACTCCCTTACATCAGATCTGAACGGATTTTGTTCATTGTTCCATGTATTTGATTGAATCCAGCACGTCACTATTGATATATTGGTGGTTATTTTAAGGATTTATAAAATGCTTTCTGGTTTGATCTGAGAACCAGATTTTATCAGTTTCAGTTTGAATGAATGGAAGTTTGTATATTTGCATGATTAGTATCTAAACTTGACAGGGAGTGTGGTTTAAAAGAGAATTACTAAAAGTTCTAATAAGATAAAGTAACGATTGGCCTTGGATGGTGGATGAGATGGTTGAAGGGGGATGGTGGTTGAGGACTTGAGGCTGTCGTGGATGATGGTAGAGAGAGAGAGAGTGGTAAAGAAAGAAATATGTAACTAAAAATATTTAGTTTTATTTTTAAAAAATAATAATAAATAAATGAGTAAAAGACTAAAATACCCTTGGATGACCAGATTTAACAAAAAAAATTAACTGGGTTACGACCAAAGGACATAACGTGCAGGATTTTGAAACATTAAGGACATAACTCGTCAAGTTTTGCACTAAAGGACAACGCCTGCAATCTGATATATAGATAAATGACATAACTTGTAATTTACTCCTATTATTCTGACCAATCTTATTTTCGTCTCTTTTCTTTCTTCTTCTATTTTTATTTTTACCATTATTTTCAGCCCTTGTGCTAATTCCTTAGTTATTTTGCAGATTTCTTTTAAGGATCACCACCGTGAAAGTGTCATCAACATGACAAAGGCGAACCCGAAGGCTTACTTTTTCTTGAGGAAATCCTTTTCTTCAAGCTCTTTTTACGTACAAAAAACTTTCTATCACCTTGAAGTCGTTCATACAATGTGTAGAAATCAGAAAGGTAAGTTCATTAGACCTGTGGCCTCTGAGTTGAAGGAGTAGTGGATCAAACTTTCAAAAATTCATCAAAAAATATATATTTTTTTCAAACACTGTCAAATAAGCACCCCGGTGCTTCACCTGAGGCATGACCGTGCATATCATTTATAAAAGAATTAACTGACATTTTCGTCCCTATGGTTTGTTCACTTTTACGATTTCAGGCCAATTTTAAAAAATGCACCAGTTTCCTCCCTAACATACTTGAAACGTGCCACTTCAGTCCAAAAATTAAAACACAGTTAAGTCAGACATATTTAATAAAGAGTATTATTTTCCTTTCATATTTCTTTTATTTTCAACTAATTCCTAATTTCCCTGTCGATTGAGAATAATACCATTCATTAAACATGTCTGACTTAACTGAGTTTTAATTTTTGGACTGAAATGCCATGTTTCCAATATGTCAGGAAGGAAACTGGTGTATTTTTTTAAAATTGGTCTGAAATGACAAAAGTGAACAAACCATAGGGACGAAAATGACAGATAACTCTTAATAAAATAATAGTAACAGTTTTCTAAAAATTAATAAAATAATTAAAAACGGTTTTGTAAATTGGCCGAGCACACCCGTGCCCTCTCGAGACTAAGAAAGCGGGGTTTAAAACATGTTTTGACCTAGGACAAATTCATAACCCAACTTGCAGCCCCATGCTTTAGCGACCCGACTCCACCCACCACCACTTCAAACCATTATTTTCCTCTAAATTTCTTCGAGAATCTTCATCTCCAGTTATGTATTATTTGTCTTTTACATTTTGTGCTTATGATTAGTGGTTAACATGTCAGGTTACTTTAGTCTTTGTTCATAACCCAATTCATGCTAAAACGTTTGATTTCTACCATAAATCATCATGAATTGAGTTAAAACTTGCATGGAAGTGATTAGAGAGAGTACCAGCATAAACAAAATGGGTAAAGAATACTTGAAAAATTTTGCAACCAATTACGTGGGGGTAGACAGGTTTGATTGACCTTTGACCAAGTGAACTCACTAGGCACAACCATGCCAAACATCAAGCGCAACCGCGCCTGGTTTGCAAGTACAAACTTTTTACGGATCTGGAGGTTGTTAGGAAAACAATGTCTAATCGCTTGAACAAAAACAGGCACAATCGTGCCGACCTGTGCCCAAAACCAGTAAAATGTGTAGCATAGCTAAGTCTGTTTAATTTGTCTGATGTAGAACCCAATGAAGATGTCTGTTAAATTTCTATCTTACAACTGTGTATCTAATAAAGCAGACATTTGAAAACATACAACTAAACGAAAAGCAAAACAATCACCGGTAAACTCAGGACAACAAACAACAAACAAGACTGCGCATCATAAACCCCATCCACCTGGCAGGCTACTGACACTAGTTAAACATTAAATAAACATGTTAATACTAATCTAGCTACTTGCCCATACGAAAATCTGTTTACCCATTGACTCGTCAAGATTAACCTAACCTTTAAAGCCATGACCCAATTATCATTAAAATAAAATATGGGGTGTTAATGTGGTATTGACCGAAACTTGCTTAATTAAATAGTGGTGTTGAAAAGATGAGTACACAGAGACGACTAGTGATTTAAACCATTGTATTGGTCAACTGTTTTGTAATAATCTTTTGCATGTTATTGACGGCAACGACTGGACTTTTGGATGATTGATTAAATGGACGTGACACTCGTGTACTTTCCTAGCAATCTATATATTGATTACAATGCCAAAGTTGCTAACGTTAATATTTGACTGTATTTCAGCTTATAATTACCTGGGTTGCTTTAAAGAAAAAAAAAATCAATTTAGTGTCTTTGCAAACTTTACAAAATGTTGATCAGTAATTCACTATTTAGATATGTTCCCCAAGTATAATTCCTTCTCTAAGATTAAAAAAGGGTGTTAATATTCCCACACCCTCCACTCTATAGATATGTGTCTCCTAATATAATATGGTTTATGTAGATCCGGTTTAATAGTTACTATATTGATCCGGTTTAATAGTTACTATGTTCGGGTTTGCGGGGGTTTTTTTTCCCAAAATTTATTTGGTTTCTTTCTTAATTGGTGTATACGCATTATAGTATAGTGGAGATGGATATGATCGGGTAGTTTCACTGATGACACGATGATACTTTAGTTATCCAAATTTGACTCCCATTCCTCATATTTAGGTATTGGTTCTAAGTGAAAAAAATAGGCATTATTATTTCGAATATGGATAAATACGAGGAATGGATTGTAGGTTGTTTTTCAAAAGATTAACGAGTTTAGGATAAAAGGTCGTCCGTATTGGGTAAATTATGTGTATTAGATGTAGAACCAGATGTGAACGCTCTTGTATAGGGAAGTCGAGAAAAGAGCTAAGAACACTCTTTACAATTGTGTGTGTCCGCTATATTTTAACAAGTTAATTAATTTCCTAAAACATTAAGGTAAAGTGGTAAAGAAAAAATGATATTATTCATTAGATGCCCCACCACCCTCATCACACCTTGCCCTATATAAACCTTTCACACAAGTCGACCTTTTATGTGCACAACTTGTAAGGAGAGAGAGAGAGAGAGAGAGAGAGAAGAGAGGAGTCTCTAAATCTCTTTGTGTAATTAGGTGAGTGTGGAAACTTTTTTGAGAAGATGGCTCTAACTCTTGCATATGGCCTTCTTGGTAGATCTCTCTCTCTATATATATATATGTGTATAATGTATGTATATGTGTATCCATGTTTTTAGGTGACATTTTATGCATAGCGGTTGATGAATTCTTATTGTTTATGGCTTGAAAACTTTAATGTTGGTTTTGTTTGCATGATTGTAGGCAATGTTGTATCATACATGGTGTTTCTTTCCCCACCGTAAGTCTCTTTTGTTACTATAAAATAAGTTTCTTATGTATTTTCTTGAGAAAAAAATTCACAGCTTTGCCAATAATTTTGTTACTTAAAATGACACCAACAATTTTATGTAGTTTACAAAAGAAATCAACACAATGTGTTCTTAATTTCGTAAGTTGTAGGATTATTTAGCGACATGCTTTGGATACATTACGCATTACTTAAGGCAAATGCGTGTTTGCCTTAAGCAGAGCGTAATATATCCAATCATGTCACTACATAATCCCACAATGTATGGCAACTATCGAAACCCACTGTTGATTCTTTTTTTAAACTTTATATAACATGGGTGTAGAATTTAAATAACAACATTATCTACCAAACATGAATAAGACAATACAAATGAAATATTTTATAGTAAATAAAGAGACTTAAAATGAGAAGACTTGGTAAGTTGGTATGTATGATGATGGACTATTTCAGCCGCTGTGATTTCATTTTCAATCATTGTATTGGTCAACGTTTTTTTATTTTTCTTTTGCATATTGTAGACGGCAGCGACAAGATAATAATTGGATTAGATAGTGAGTATTCAGGAGTCTTAAAAGGACACCTGTGCATTATTGTAATTTTGTATTGATTATAATATAATGTCAACTTATCACATGGAAACATTTTAATAAATTTATAAGAGATGATCTCCTCAGAAAATTAATTTCTCTTGACCATTAGGCAAAAGCTTAAGCGGCATGGTCTAACTCATTTAAATTTTAATTACATGGATGGCTAATATATGTTTATAGTAGAGTTTTGGTCTCTAGCTTTAAATAATTACATATTTGATCCAGCTCTTTACTCAATTGTAACACTTTTGAGCCTTAACACTAAATGACGTTAATTTACCTCTTGTTTGATGCGAATTTCACGGGAATCAATGCATACATAGAAATAGAGGCCTGCGTCGACTATTACCATTTTGTACTCTAGAAGCAACCAAAATAGGTGTTACATGGATCATGTTGTAGTGATCCTTAGGCTAAAGGGTATGGTTAGGCTCATTTTTGGGAGGATGGACCGCCACGTCAGCGCCACGTAAGATAGGTGTGAGGATGGGCCTAAAGGGGATGGACATAGGGGGTGGTGGATAAGCCTATTTATATATATATGTGTGTATGTATGTATAGGGGTGTGTGAGAGATGGAGGGGCGGCACAAGTGGCAAATGGTTGCCGGGTTTGCCGGAGCAAGGGGATGGGGGTGATCAGGGCGGCAGTATGGGGACGGGCCTATGCCGTGCCCCATACCCACTGGTCTTATGGATCTAGATCCAAGTCAGGTTCACAAGAATACGGAGAGAAGGCGAGGGAGAAAAGGGTGTTAGTGGTTGCTGCCACGAGGACTAAAACGAGAAGACAAGGGAGAAAGAGTAGGTTGTTGGGTTTTTTTTTTTTTGTTTTTAATAGTGAAAGTAAGTAATTTCACAAATTTTGATAGAAACCTAAATGTGTTACAATGTTACATTGACAAATACTTGATCATGTGTAATTTCTTAAGTCTAGGGACTTAAACTATAATACGAATATACCATGAATATACCATATGGACTATCAAGTAATTAAGTTAAAAAGACAAAACCTTTAAAACACCTGAGTTTGGAAGGGGGAGGTCTTGAGTTCGATTCTTACATACGACAGAAATTAAAAGAAATTAACCGTTAAAAAATGTAATTAAGTTAGAATCTTATTTTTAATAATTATAAAGTTCTTCTAAGGCTTCAATCTATAAAATTATTTTCGTAATTTTCATTATATATAATAACTAGATATTAGCCCCCGCCGCGTATGAACGTTAAGGAAAACAAAAGCGAGCAAAAGTACGGTAAATAACGAACGTTACGGATAACAAAAGCGGGTCAGCTGAACACATAACGACGCTAAGGAGTTTACCCTCTAAATGGCGATAACATCAGAAGCCACAACATAACAATTTATATCCCAAAAAATCCTATAAAGCACCCTACAAACTACTACTAACAAACCGTCTTTCCAAGCACCACTCGATTATTCTCGAAATACGTTACTACGACAAATTCAAACATAAAATTAAATATTCGCGTCAAGAATATCATGTCAATATACAAGAGCATAATTCATAAATGTTGTGTTAAATAATCGTGAATATGGGACTTAACTAAGGCTTGCTAAGCAGTTCATCGTACACTGGCAAAGAAACAAACTTTTAGGAAAACTGAACAAAATATTGTAATAGTTTTTTCATGTACAAATTGTACACATAAAAATATGTATGTACAAAGTACACAATTAAAAAAATGAACCATTAATCAAAGAATTAAAGTGCTAATGTTTGTTTTGCATATTGTTCTCACAAAAGTTTGGTGTTTTAAAATGATCTCTATATATGTTTGTTTTGCATATTGTTCTCATAAAAGTTTGGTGTTTTAAAATGATCTCTATATATAGTATCTAATTACTTGTTTTCGGCTGTGTTTTGTGTGTGATCATGGATTTAACAATATATGCCATAATTAAACAACAAAACGTTTTAGTTGCGGCATGAATTTAATAAATGAAGCGCTTGATATCGGAAACTTACATGAAATACCAAAGCGGGCACCGGACTAATGCTATTTTATCAATATTCTGCATCACAAGAAAATACAACTCTCTGTTAACAAATCGTCCCCATAGATAAAGGTGGCTAAATGGGCGGGTCAAGAAATCCGGTAATTGATCATAAAGTATGAGCTGTTATGTGCATGTTTAAACGGGTGAAATTAAACTTCTTTTAAATAAAACAATTTAGCACGTCATAAACATTTGAATGCATGTTTTGAGATTTCTTGTCTTTTTTGCTAACTTTTTCATACTTGACCCGTTTGAAATAGACGGGTCGATAACCACGTAACCAACCTTGTATATATGAAGCCAATATGTTCTTTTCACAGAATACATGACTCTTGTCCAGACAAGATTGGGATGTGAAGCACACCAATCAGTAATCTTGATAAACGTGACGCCAAATCAAGAGTGGGCCCACTACCAACGGATTGACCGTATAATATAACATCTTCGTTCACATTGTATGCCTGTACAAGACATCATTATGCAGCTTCTACGTCGGCAGTTGGCTATATAGATAATTAAAGAAAAACAGTTCAGTTAAATGTGAAATCCTTTCAATGTCAATCAAATTCCCGATCTATGTTTGATGATTTTACCTTACCAGAAGATTGGCCATATCCCGTGTAATCATACCTGGATTAAGCAAAACAACATTCATTTTTCGATCAATGAACAGAAGAAATCAAATGAAATTGTTGCCATAATTATCATAACTTGAAATGAAGACACATACATTTGATCGTCAAACAGAAGAAGCTCAAAGACATGAGATTTGATCGTCAAATAGAAAAAATTCAAATGAGATGTTTCCATAATCATCATAAGTTGATACGAATAAGGGGGAATGGGGAGATCATCGGTTCTTTTACAGTTTATTTTGTTTAAAAAAATAAGTCGAAACTGAAAACCGAACCCAAACCAAATTTGAATTTGATTCGGTTTTCAACCGAATAATTGTTTTGTAATTTTTTGTAAATACCATTATTAGTTACTAGGTTTGGTTTGGCTAAAAGTGTAGTTAGATTGGGCTGAATTAAATAACCATAATTCAATATTAGGTTCATTCTGCTTAGTCGATTCAAACCGAATTTAGATCTTTGAAAACCCAACACGAATACCCAATTCAGTTTCAACCGAAAAACTGAATACCCAATTAGTTATCAACCAAAACATGCCATTTAGCAGCCAAACATGTCACACCTTGAGCCTTGTGTATGATCCGAGTGGCACCTCAGTGGTATCATTATCCCAGCAAACAAGCTTGCACAAACCACTGTATATAACCAAAAAAAACACCAGTTATAAAAAGACACGAATATGATTATCTGATCCAAAATGTTGATGTGATAGTAAGTTACCGCGAGTTACGATTTTACACCACAAACAGAATCGACCCGTTAAACATGTTCAAATTACAGTTAAAGTTATTGGATATGTAACGGGAACATACATTTTCTCATGGAGAGAGAGAGAGAGAGATACCTTCACAAAAGCTTAGGATAATATCTTTAGTAAGCGTTAGTTCATAAACATATTAAAAGAAAGGTAAAGTTTGAGCGAAAATGAAGAAACTGAGATTGCTACAGAATGGAGAGAGAGATACCTTCACGAAAGTGTAGGAGAATATATCAGGACCCCTCAAAATGATACTGCTTGAGCAAGACTGTGAAAAAAGGAACATATACACACTTTTGTAAGCTTATAAATACATAATAAAAATAGCCACCGAAAAGATTACATAATCAAGATTGTAACTTACTTTGGTATTTGAGGCACACGTTGAAGGAAGCTGATAAAAAAGCTAATATTGCTTGGGTAAAAGATCTCAAGTAGTAACTTCATGGTGAAAGAAAAGGTTAAATACGTACATTATCAGATTCAAGTTCATATATGTAGCAATACAGTCCACCATTCACGCACTCTGCAATCACAAATCCAGTTACCAGCGAACAAAAACAAAACACCAGATCAACCCAGAAAATTATAAATAAACGACAGAAAAAAACTTACAGATCTTGTTGAAGGCATCGTGCGTCTACTAACAAATGGCTTGTAATTTTGTGGTTGATCAAACCTCCTAACTGATGACCAACCTAAACTGAATAGCAATCACAGAAACCATCAAAAGTCAACTAACAATTCTTCAATTTCCAATAAATTCATTCAACTGCAAAAATCGAATCTGGGTAAACAGATAATTAAATATTGAATAACTTCATGAGATGCAAATTATTAACGCACATAGATGGACAAACTGGTAACACTCACTCATAATTAAATCCAAAAAAAGCAAATTAATATGACATTCAAGACGTGATAATTAAAATTCACACAACACCGGGATAAACTCATTCTAGGGTTTTGATTCAAATAACACATCAGGAGTTGAATATGCTTACCATATTACTTTCTCTACTGATGATGATTCCAATAGCACGACCATGAACAGAACCTTCAGGACTGTCATGACTGAGTCATCTGGGTTTAGTTCGGTTCTCACTCCACTATCTGTAAGATTTATTTACATGCAGACCCAGATCAGTGACCGGATAAGTCACCGGAACTTCACCGGAGTTCTGTAAAACCCAAAATAGCTTCAACGGAAACAACATAAAACGATATTACTGAAAACGAAACATGCAACTGAACTGAGGTTAACCGGAATTCTTCCCAGAGTTAAATGGAGTCCCGTCACAACCCTAGCTCGCGCCCGCGTCCATCGTCTTACTGTAAGCAGACCCACCAAATAGCCGACATGTCTGAGAGGTGGCTGTACCGTCTGAAAACACATCACCGCCTCTCTCTTCGCACAAATGATATCATCATGGATTCACCAGGGCGGAAGTACCCCACTGGGGTATCCCGATTGTTTTTGTCGTGCAATTATAAAAACGATAATAAATAAAGTAAACAAATAACAATCAGATTTGTCATCTTTTTTTTCATATAAACTTTTTCATCACATCGTCATCTTTTACTTTATTAAAAGTTTCTTTTTCGACCACACAAATCATAGCATTGTTCAAATATTCTGGACTCATTCAATTGCTTAAATCCGTCTTGACAAGCTTCAATTTAGAAAAAAATATATTTTAACGGTTGCGGTTGCGACATGTAAAACCAAAGCTAGCTTCACTACCCGATAAACCAAAGGCTAAGAACTATGTGTTCCGGTTTTCACCATAAGACAAGCAAGATCATTTATTCAACTATAATATCATTCCTGGTCTTGGGTTAACTTTATTAATTATATTTAGGGTCTCTTTTCAATTTTATTATTTTTAATTCAGTCTTATTTTATCATTTGTCATAATTATTCTACAAGTTTTTGGGTTAAAAATGTTTGCGCTTATAAATATATAGGATTTTAGTAATATCAAATATCTTATTTTTTGGTTAGTGGTATCATCTTATTTTTTTAGGGCTATCATTTATATAAAACCGGAAAAAAACACTACGAATACGAGGTTGAGCAGTAGCCCGTGCTACAGCTCATATTACTATGGTTCCACCCCTGGGATTCACCGTCTTTTTGTTCTGTACGTAGGGTAGACCACGCACCGTGAATGAGGGGGCGCCGCCACAGCTCCGCCGTGACTCCACCAGCGCTCCGCCGTAGCTCCGTCACCACAGACGGTGGCTGAACGCGCTGCCTCCATAGCTCCGTCGTGACTCCACTGTAGTTCCGTCACAACGAAGGTGGGTGGACGCACTGCCTCTCTGTTTCTCCCACTATACCAGACACTCTATTTACACACAGATGTGTGTGTTTGATTGGGATTAAATGAGTATATAAATGGTGAAAGGTTACAACCAAATAAACTTATCGTACAACACCAAAATGCACAAAACACAATGTAAGGTTAATGTACAACACATATAGCCTAAAAATGTTAGCTAATATAATATAATATAATATTAATATATAATTCATAATATATAATATATAATTATACGTCCTCATAGCAGGGGCGGAACCACTATATAAGCAGCCATAGAACGGGCTACGGCTCAACCCGTATTCGCAGGAATGATCCGAAGTGCAATTTTTTTAGTCTTCGTTTTATTTATTTACGGGTACCTCTGAACAAATGTTCGGATACCTGAGTGTAGGAGAAGATAAACTGAGTGTAGGAGAAGATCAAATGATATCAATTTTAAGGTTGACAAAAAAACAAAATTTTCCGATGAACGTTTAGCGGCTTTGTTAAAAGGTTGAAGAAGATGATATATATATATATATATATATATATATATATTAATATTATATTATAAGAGCATCGGGAACATGAATGCAAAAGTCAAAAGTCACACTTGAATTAATATTCATAATATATACTAAACTAAACCTTTTATTTTGGGTAAAAGGGAAATTTAAAACATATTTTAAATTTTTTAAAAAACATAAAAACATCTATATTAATCAATGTAAGCTTTTGAAAAAAGTTCCTTACAAAATGATTTTTCTTTTAAAGTGGCATTTTTACAAGTAAAAAAACTAACTCAAAATTCACCACCAATGAAACGTCGCCATCTAACCCATACATTTGCCCCCACGCTTGTGAAGATCCTCAACCCAACCACAACGCCGTTCTCCACGTCGGATTTCCACACCCACACTGTGCGATCTTAGAAAATCACACTATATTATAGAGTATGGATTAAAAAAGGTAAATTAACAATTTTTCTTTTAAAAGTAGCTTCACACACACACGTATCTTTACCTAATTAATACGTAATTTCACTTGTATCTTATCTCAAAATATCATATTATAATTACTAAACTTTATTACTAAATGTCTAAATATTTTTATATATATCCTTGGTAGTCGCACAGTACCCTAAGGGTTCACGAATTCTTAAAGATGACC
This sequence comes from Scalesia atractyloides, assembly GCA_947069175.1. Classification (NCBI taxonomy): domain Eukaryota; kingdom Viridiplantae; phylum Streptophyta; class Magnoliopsida; order Asterales; family Asteraceae; genus Scalesia; species Scalesia atractyloides. Next base: position 94,737,201 of record CAMTDV010000005.1, on the reverse strand, counting down.
CTAGGTAAAAGAAATATTTAAGGGCTCATTTTTACTAATTGTACAGGGTTCCGAATTATGAGGGACAGGTCGACGACCTTTTAAAAAAAAATTGAGACACCTCTAAATTTTTCTTCTAGTTACGTCAATAACTACGAAATAGCTTGTGTGGCCAATCTTGTATTATCATGAACACCAGGAATTTCTGACGTTCATAAATATAATATAATAATTATACGATGGCCATAACGGTACCACCTAACATAAGTGATCTGTATAAATAAAAGAAAAATATACTAAAAAACTAATAACTTCAATATAGATAGATAAATAATAATATAGCTACTAATCCATAAGACCATAACTTGTAGCATATCTAATAGTCTATACCAAATTAGAGGTAAGCTGGGAGTTCCGAAACGGAAACAAGGCCATATCTAATAGTCTATACCATAACTATAGCATATCGAACGGCTTTTATTGAATAAATAAAACAATACAAGGGGCTAGAAAGAAGGTGGAAGTCCTAAAAGGGAAACAAAAATTACATAATCACGTCTCTAATATTAAAATCACACCAACGCACCCACTCAAGGTTCTTTATTGGTGACCTATTTTTAATCCACATAAACGTCTCTTCTTTTATGTCTTCCACAACCTTCACCACCCGGAACGGAATGTTATCGAAAATCTTTCCGTTTCTAGCCTTCCAAGTCCTCCACACCGTCGAGTAGAACATGGTCTCCACCACATTCCTCCACTTATACGATCCTTTGAACTTGGCAATCTCTTCCAACATTTGTGAAAAACTCTCCATATGCATGAGGACCGGAATTTTCAACCAAACACAGACATACCACCAAACCGCCCTCACCATCACACACTCTATTGCTATATGACTATCCGTTTTGGTTTCGAATCCACACAGTTTACCATCAGTTAAATCAATGCCACACCACCGAAGTGACTCTGCCGAAGGAATACAACCTAGACACAACTTCCAAACAAAATACAATACCTTTTTTGGAACCCAACCGTTCCATTTAAACGCTCCCACATCGACCTTTACCCCATTTAAATCACTAATCTCCTCCCTAAACTTCGCAATAGAGAAAACTGAATTTATAATTTTATACCTTCCAATCCGAAGCCAGTCGCATTTGTCATCCCCGCTTTCTTAATGTCATTTTCAACCGAAATAATATCTTTCCACAAGCTGGCTAAATTGCTACGACACGGTACCCCATTATTGACATCCCCATTACCATGAATTGCACGAATGGTAGAAGCCCACAGTTAGAGATTTTGGTTAGAAAACTTCCATCTCCACTTCATTAAGGAAATGATTTTTTCTCGGAAATAAAAAACTGATCAATAGGCAATGAGGTAGTGGTGGAGCGGTTGGGGAAAGACTTGGTGTGCTTTGTGACCCAGGTTCAACTCTCACTCTTCCCATTATTTTATGCGGCATCCAGGTGAAGGGCGGATACAGGTGGCGCCGGTTCGTCTTGGACGGGAGACGAGGTTTTACCGATTATTCCATTGTTGTGCCTTCGGGCGGGTGGAGGTCGGGTTTCCACGCATCTCGAAGAGCCAAGGGGCTGGCGGCAGTCGACTAGTCGACCTTAGCCACAACGCCCGGTGTCACGGTGGTTAGCACGTCATTCCTTGACGTTAAAAAAAATAACTTATCAATACAAATAAAAACAGTAGATTTTTTCGTTTAATTATACATTAATGTGTTCTGCTAAATATGGTCATTACTAGTCAATTAAATTCGCAACAATATATCAAAAGCATCACAGTTATGCAATAAAAAGTTTATGATTTACTGTGACTTGTCTTTTTATATCATATACTTCTTTTAAAGTAATATATGAAATTTACTCCCACAGATTTAAAATCTAGGTGGAAATGAAACAAATTTAAGAAAAAAATAATGTATTTATGTAAAAACACAAGGGGCTCTTAATTAAAAGGTACACACTTCCTCAACTTGATTAACAAAAAAACATATATGTACTTCTGTTTAGTTTAAGTTTAACAAGATCATATGTACATTATTATAACTATAGTTTGTATGTCAATGCAGTTTAAAAGAATCACATACCCTCATTTTCAATCCACTGAGGCTATTTCATCACTTGTGAAATGTTTAGTGAATCGGTGCCATTCGAGCGAATACATAGAGCCGCTGCATTGATACCTCTCAGCCTATCCATTGCTAAAAAGAAAATCCAAAGTAGCAGTTAGCATAGAATTATTTAGTTGCATAAAAGCAAAGATAATATACAACTTATACATATAGAAAATAAAGGAAGACAAATAGCAAAGAGTGGGGAATACCTTGATATTAACTTTGTAATTCCCAATCTATGTAGATGCAGGGGATGTGGAAGATAAGATGCCAGTAGTTAGAGCTTCTTCCACTAGTCCTTTCTTTCAGCTTTGGGCACTCGAATATCTTCAAACTCAAAAGTGAAGGCAATAATGTTACTGGTAGACGTGTCATTTTCGGACAGTTGTTAATGTATAGATGTTGGAGAGATGTGAGGTGCTGGAGTCCCATGGCAAGTGATTCCAGTTTCTCAAAATTATTTATGCCAAGGGAAGTAAGAGATGGCGGAAGAACATGAGCCAGTTGATGAACATCACTCATATTGTTACCATATAATTGTAGCTTGACAAGGGAATTTGGAAAATTTTGTGGGCCCCACTCCGAGACGGGCTTCTTCAATCCACCTATTTCAAGGGAACACAGTTTCGGAAGCCAAAGCGCACTAGGAAAGGAATCATTTAAACGCGGACAGTTTTTGATTACCAAATCTTTTAACAAGGAGAAATTTGGCAGCTCAATGTCTGGAAATGACTCCAGATTTGACAATCTTCTACTATCAGTTGGGTTAGATTTGGTAGTTGTAGATGAGGAAATGACTTCATTGTTTGACAATCTTGTATGATTAAGTTGGTGAAGTAAATGGAGTGACTTAATTCAATAACTGATTTCAGATTTGACGAACGTCTGACATTAACATATACAAGCATCGATATGCTTTGTTGGTTGATCGTTTCTGTGACTTCAAACTCATTTTCCACCTGTTTGTTACAGTTGTAGATTGTAAGTGACTTGAGTTTGTGTCGTGTTGGGAAGGAGACTAATGTAATTGAACCACAATCATATAGCGTCAAGCTTTCTACGCTATTTGGGCAAATGCAACTAACCATGCTTCTACATTTTCGTATCTCAAATCTTAAGACATGTTAGAAGATTCCTTCCATTATTCTCCTCCTCTTTATCTCCTAATCTCACCATATTTGAACAAAAAGAAACTTGCAACTTCTTTAAATTCATAAGAATATTGCTCGCCATCGCTTCAGTTTCCCACAAGTATCTTATTTCATCACACACCTGGATTCTTAGTTCTTCAAGCGCCCCAAGATGCTCCATAACACCTAACCACATCTCATCAGTAAGCCCTGAAATATATTCTATTTCTAACCTGGTGATTGATAAATTTGCACGAACCAAACTTCTCACGACCCTATAATCACAACCAGTGACTATTAGAACCCTAAGTGTAGGTATTGTTTCAAGTGAGACTTCAACCAAAATAGGACAACATGTTATATGAAGTTCTTGAAGACATGGAAACACTTCATGTGCACCCCAACTATTGATTGTCCAAACCTCCCAACTTTGCATATTTCCAAAAACTAAGATTTCTAGTGAAGGGAATGCGACGTCAGTATTCCCAAGCAACTCCAAACCTACAACTTCAACCCCATCAATGCCTCGAATAATCAGCTTCTTAAGTAAGGGTAGTTGTCCAAGTGCCGGTAGATATGTACACTTTCTACAATCACATATCGACACATGAACCAACTGACGGAACGATTGATCCGCAACCCAATCAGGAAAATCTATACCACCGTATGAAAAGATTTCGAGTTTTCTTAACTTATCACTATGAGGATTCAACACGTTGAGGACATATTTTTCAAGTGTCTCATTTCGTGAACTACCAAACACATCATCCCATTCCAACTCTAACTCCGTAAGATTTTTTAGTGATAAGTTTGCTTCTCCTGCATGCATCACAGTTTGGACTTTGTCCAACCCCTTAATGGAAGTTTTCCCATGGAGATTCTTTAGTTCTTTAAGTCTGGATATTGTAGAGCCATCATCCTCTCCTATGATGATCTTGGTGAGAGTTTGTAAGCTTTTCAACTTACCAATCATTAAGGGTGTCTTTGTCAAAAACGGAGTATCTATAATGTCAAAATGCCGCAAACTTTTAAGCGTCAATAAGCTCTTAGGCAACTTACTTAAACTCCAACAACTAAAAACAATCAACGTTTGTAAATTATAAAGATTGCCCACATTTTCAGGTAACTCTTTGATCGGAGTTCGAGATAAATTAAGATACCGTAAGTGCCTTAAATAACCAATGAACTCCGGCACCTCACTTATATGAAAACAACTCAAACAAAGAACCCTTAACAATGATAACCCAGGATGTAAGTCAACCAAGATTTTGCTTGATAAGTAAAATTGTGCAGAAATTTGTTTCGCTCCAGCGGACACTGCTAAAAAAGTTCTTAAACTTTTTACTCCTTTGAATGCCTCGAACTTATGGTAAGCTACATATTTTTCATGAACGAATGACATTTGACGGTATTTTGCCAAAATTTCTTTTTTCATCTCCATCTGATTGTCAACCCTGAAAAAAGAATCTCCAGCAACAAATGTAGCTAAGTCATTCATTAGGTCATGCATCACAAACAATGATTCCTCATTAGGTGCATGTTGAAAAAACGACCTTGATAATAAATTTTCAAAATACTCATGGCCTAAACGTTCTAGTTATTTGTTTGTTGTTGATTGGTTTAAGAACCCTTCTGCCATCCACAATAGAACTAATTCATCCTTGTCAAACACAAAGTCCTTAGGGAACAAGGAGCAATATGCAAACAACTGTTTCAAACATGCAGGAAGATCATGATAGCTTAGCCTAAGGGCCAGAACAATCTCATCAACGCTTTCTATTTCCCATATCACACTATTCAACACGTCATCCCAATCTTCTTCATTTATCTTTGTACGCAATAGCCTTCCAAGTGCTCTTAAAGCCAATGGCAAACCACCACATTTTTTCACAATACCTTCACCTAATGGTCTAAGCATTGGATGTGAATCAAGTTGTCCGCACCTAATGCATGTTGAGCAAATAAAGACATGGCATCATCATGTGACAAACTTTTTAGATGGTCAAGATGATCTAGCCCCAACTTTTTGAGCAACCTATGCTTGCGAGTTGTTATGATAATTTTACTTCCAGGAGCTCCGGAATGAAACGGGCGTACTAATATTTCCCAATCACCATAGTTTTCACTCCATACGTCATCGAGTACTAGTAGAAATCTTTTGTACTTAATTTGCTCTGCAAGAGCCATCTGAAGAAGGTTTAAATCTTCGAATTCTTTGTTTTCTCTACTCACAGCTTGAAAGATGGTTTTGCTTATCTTAAAGATATCATATTCATCAGAAACACAAACCCAAGCCTTAAGTTCAAAGTGACTCTTCACTTGTGACTCATTATACAATAGTCTAGCTAGAGTGGTTTTACCTACCCCGCCTATACCAACTATGGGTACGATGCTAAAGTTTTGATCACATGGTTCGTCCGCCAACAACCTGCTAAGCAATTTCTCTTTATCAACGTGTCGTCCAACTATACTAGATGCATCCGGCAAAGAGGTCTGTTTCTTCTACTCTTATTTTTGGGCTTTTCATCTTTCACCATCAAACCTAGAGATTTTTTTCCCTTACTAGATCTTCTAACTTGGTGGTATTATTGTCTAACTTGTGACGTAATCTATTACTTAATGAAACATTTGTACAACAAGTTGGGACGAGCTTTCTTACCTTGCTACGGATTCCACCTGATTCTTCGGTGAACTTACTATGCATAGCTTCGGTTGCCATATCATCGAGTGTGTCGTGATGTCATATGCCAAATGTTGGAGACTATTCAACCACTGTTTAACAGATTCATCACTTATTTCCTTCTGTGAAGCATCATTAATCAGAGCTTGGATTTGGGACAATGTCCTACCCAGTTTCTTCAGCTCTGAGTGAATTCCCTGTGACCGAACAAGTTTCCTCAAGGCTTCATCGGCCAGCTTATCGAATATTGCATTGAGGAGGGCAGAAGCAACGATCTCAGCCATTCTCAACGGTGAAAGATAAGGATATAGAGATGACAAACGATTTCAGCCGCTGGTTATAGAGATTTTAATCGTTGTATTGTTGGTCTACTTTTTTGTAATGGTCCTTTGCATTGTTATAGACGCCTAAGAGTGGACTTTGAATGAGTCTTATAATTTATAAGGATAAATACTACACCATATGTTTATTTATTTTAATAGTTTTTATGTTTAGTCACAATAGTTGATATAGCAACTTAAAACTTATTATATATATTTGTTTCTAAATATATGTTAATATTCAATCATTATATAAATATACATATCTAATCATAAATATTTTATTTTAGTACTACGTACAATCTTAATAAACAAAATTAGATTTGAAATTTCTATTTAATATTTCAACATGTTTAACAATTTTGATTCAACATGTAATATATAATACTCTAAATTTGATATTTTAGCATACATTTAAAATTTTAGTTTTATGTCTAAAGTCAGTTTAACATTTAATATTTTTAAATTCAATAACTTATTATATACTCTTATATATTTTCTAGCTTCTTTTTAACTAATGAATAATGGTATGATTAGATGCTTATGTTTAAAGTTTATTTATTAATAATAATTGTAAAAAATATTATATTTAGAGCAATGAATGAAATGCGAGGTTTTGTAGAAATTTCAGTCCCATATATATGGAAGTATGTACTCGATTCAGGGATGGACCCACATAGTGTGGTTCGAGGTTCCGGAACCTCAATGGTTTTTAAAAATCTCTTAAAATCAGTATTTTTAATTTTTTAAGGAACCAAAAAATAATTAGTTAGACCTTGTAATATCAAAATTAAAGTTAGTGTGATGGTAAATCCTAATGTTTATGAACAAATAGGTCCTTTGTTCAAGTCTTCCATAGCACATTTTTTGTTTTAATTTTTTTCCATCCAAATTAAAATAGTGTTTTAAAACAACGTTTGGTTTACTTTTTTCCATCCAAATGAAACTAGTATTTTAAAACAAAGCAGCCACCCATTCAATGTCTTTGACTAATTTTATCTCAAAGTTGATTACCAAATAGCACTTTAGTATACATGTCTTTGATTTATTTTAGAGTTAACTGCCTAAATTGTTCTTGGGTTTAGTCACTTTCATTTTAATCTAAAACTTAAACTTTTTGAATCTGGGTCTATGTGGTTTCAACTTTGTTGCCATTTTCATCCAAAAGTAAAATATGATCAGATTTTTCAGTTAACATCCAGTTTTTTTGTCTTTTTCCTCCCTTTTTAATTAAGGGCGAAATGTTAGTTTTTTTAATTGTTATAATTAAATGTTAAAAGACCATTTTTCCTTTCATTAAAGAGAGGAAAAAGACACAAAAGCTGGATGTTAACTAAAAGTCTGACCATATTTTGTTTTTGGATGAAAATGACAACAAAATTGAAACCATAGGACCCAGATTCAAAAAGTCTGAGTTTTGGACTAAAGTGACAAAAATGACCAAATCTCAGCGGACCATTTTAGCAATTTACTCTTTATTTGATTTCGAAGTTGATATCCAAATAACACTTTTAATATACAGTGGCCTTCATAAATAACTTAAACAAAATTTTAAAGAAATTCTAAGTAATTATGTTGTTTAGATAACTGTTATTTCTAAGCAGCCCATTAATCACCACTTTATGGTAACTTAATGCTTACAAATGATTCTTAACAAGCGCTTTGCATGTCCACTAAATGTTTCTTCATTTTCGTGTTTTATCATGAATACGATGGAAGTCGATTATCGTAAATATAAAACAAGTTAGCTCTCGATACAAAATGATAAAAATCTACATTATTTAATCTCATTTTACAAATGAACCTAACCCTATATATATTACATATTTTGAACGGCAAGGAATGTAGTTTTGGATGAGTGAATTGAAAGAGTCACGGATACTAAATTTTCGTGATGGTTTTATTGATTATAATGCCAAGTTATTCAAGCTAATATTTGACTTTAAGATAGCATTGATCAATTCACTACATGGGTTGGAAAGACGGGTTAGAAGGCATTTATAGGATCCACAGGTTGGTAACAATTCGGGTTTAGACCTGCGTAAAGGGACTTCCGGATCTTAGAAAATTTGGTGGGAATTTTCATGTGAGGTGAAATCTGGTGTTTCCATTCCTATTTAAATAAAGGGAAATTACAAAACTTGTAATTGAACAAAACCACTTTTAAAACCAGTTACCTTCCGCGTTCTTAGAGCGATGCACCATGCATGAGATGCGTCTTTAGAGATATTTTAGAAGCTGAAGCGCCTGACGAGATTTCAGACATCTCCGGCGATTTGCGGTCGTCTTCGGCGAGTTGTAGATACCTCTCGCAAAGGTTGCAGACTTTCGGCGTGTTGTAGGTTTTCAGCGAGTTCATTTGACCCCACTTGAAACTTTTGAAAACTAGGTCACTCCATATCAGGTTTCCGGCAAGTTGAGGTCATCCCCGTTGAGGTCATCTCCAAAGAATTTTCCGGCGAGTTGCAGGTTCTCCTCATGCGTCTTGGGTTCGCCTCAGTGACGTGGATCCAACGTATCCCCTACATGATGTGTAACAACTCCACAATTTTTATTTATAAAAATTTAAAATAAAGTATGCTAGTACATAATGTCTATGTCTTAGTCTTGGATCGAGTCTGTTTAGAATAGATGAGTTTACGTTAGAAAAGGTCATATTTATGTAAATAGAAGAACAAGTTCGCCCGGAATCATCATGTTAGAACAAGTTCGGCCGAACTGTTCAGAAAAGTCGCCCGAACTTGTCTATCCCTAGCGAACTTGTTCAACTAAAAATAGTGGTCCTTAGTTTGTCATTTGTAACTTTTGCAACTTTGTCACGACAGAGGCGAAGCTCTGCCCGATCCGGTTCTTACATGTAATTGGACTTAGTGATCAATAAACAACAGTTAAACGAGTAATCTTTGCATATTTGATTAACACGTCACATAGTTTCCGCCTATATGAACGTTAGATACCAAATTAGGTTCATGTGCTAATCAAGGAGCGATCTAACAAGTGGTATCAGAGCCACGGATACCCGATTTGGTGAAATCACTGCAAGATCTACTCTATTTCTACTCATTTCTACCATTTTTCTTAACTTTTTCGAGAAAAACAATGAACCTACGGATAAAAGTTGCTAAATTTTGAATATGTCATGTAAAATACACTAATGATAAACCCTTGAGAGTTTCAAGATCAAATTCAAACGAATTCGTGTCAAAAAGTTGAAAAAATCATGTTTTGCAAACACACATTGACCGAACTTGACATCAAGTTCGCCCGGACTTGATTAAAAATTCACTGTTTTTAATCAAGTTCGCCGAACTTGATTGAATTTTCAAGGTTTTAGTATAAGTCCGCTCGAACTTGCTAGATAATTTCAACAATTTTAATCAAGTTCGCCCGAACTTGATCAAATCTTGTTGAAATCCATTTACAAGTTCGCCCGAACTTGTTAAATTCTTGAAATCTTGTATAAGTTCGCTCATACTTGTTCCAGGGTGAAATTTTCAAAATTCTCAACACAAGTTCGCCCGAACTTGTGTGAAACAAAATCTGATATTTTCAGCTGCACAAGTTCGCGTGAACTTGTCAGTGTGCTGATCATTTTTCGAAGTTTGCAAACGTATTTTTCAGCGATTCTCGTCAGTTTTTCAAGATGGAAGATATTCACAGTGCGTTTATGACGGCTTCAGCATCGAATGCTCAAATGGTGAATCAAGTGAACATTGATAACAGATGGGTACATCTGTGGAAGCCACCGAAACTCATGTGTATTGATGAATACGAAGTGTGGAAGGAAAAGTTTACTAACTGGGTTCAAGCTACGTACTTTCACAGCTGGGTTGCAATTGAGACTTGTTACACATGGCCAAGAGATGAAATGATAATGTTATCGATATAAGCAAGTTTTCTACTTTACAAAAGGATGCATACGTTGCAGAGAAGAAAATGATAAGTCTTATCCAGCAGTCTGTGAAAGAAGATATTCTAGTGTTGCTACCAGAATATAAAACTGCACAAGATCTTTGGAAGTCCTTAAAGAACAAATATCAGGGAAATGCAGAAATGGTCAAGAGTAAAAAGGCGTTGATCATGACGGAATTTGACATATTTACGATGATCAAAGGCGAAACGATGAAACAAATGATCGAACGTTTTGTCATTTGAAAGTGATTATGAGGAGACATGGTCTTGAGAAAATGGAAGAAGAATACATTGATAAATTGGCTGACGCTTACCAGAAGGTGAATGGACGACTTATCTCATGGTGCTCAAAGAAAGTCCGAGCTGGGAATTCTTCAAATTATCTACCTTTATCGATAAATTGGAAGGGCACGAGATGGAGTTATTAAAGATCACCAAGTCAAAGAATTCAAATGTTGCTCAAGATGTAGGACTTTACTACAAGACTGAAGCTCAAGAGAATATTTCTAGTCCGAAGATCCAAACCGCTTTTAGTGCGAATCTGAATCCCTCGAATCATTCACCACAAAGCCAAACTCAATCATATCCAACCTATGATCAGAGTCCTCAAAATTCATCATATTTGAGCACGGGATCTAATCTTAATTTCAGAATCAGTCAAATCAAAACAATCAATCGAATTCTGATCCAAATGTGTTTAAATGCAACATTGCAGTCAATTTAAGCAACGATGTTTCTGAACAAGTGGCCAAACAACACATGGCACTTCTTGCTACAGTGTTGGAATCTTATGAAAGTTTGGTGGCCGGGAAGATTGGTAATCCGGAAATGACTGCCGAAGACTATGATCAGGTGGACGAGGAAGAGCTTGAGCTGATGGACATCAAATGGTCCTTAGCCTCGATTATTCGGAGGGTTACTAAATTTTTTGCTCTAACTGGCAGAGACATCGGGAATTCAAGCAACAAACTGGGATTTCACAAAACGAAAGTTACTTGCTTCAGATGCCGACAAAAAGGGCACTTCAAAAGGGAATGCAAAAATCCAGAAGCGAGTGGCAATCAAAGTCCATTTGGAGGTGGCAATGATTATTACAAGAAGTCACTACAATACAAGCCTTTCCCAAAGAAGACTCAAGTCGAAATCCAAGAGAAACCATCAAATACCACAGAAAAGGCAATGGTTGCTACGAATGAAGATGACGGTTTTGACTGGAATTCATATATTGCTAAAAATACCAGAGTTGCTCTAATGGCTGAGATCATGGAAGATACATCTGCTGAGGATGCAACTATGGAAAGTGCAATGCTAGAAGAATACTTACAACAAGCAGAAGAGGAGGAAATCTACCATCACATAAAGATGCAGGGTATTCTTTCTCCTAACATGACTACTAGTTTTGCAGGTTGTTTTGGTGATACAACATGTTCGGAGCATGTTGCTGAGGAGAAACCAGTGTTTGAAGAAGTTATCAACGTGACCAAAGAAATGAATGAAGAGAACTTCACAGAGATTGCTAACAAAGCTATGATGGCAAATCTAACGAAGGTAGGTCCAGATATAAAAGTTGTAGAAAAAAAGGTGGTAAAAGTGCAAATCGTTGAAGTTAAAAAACCATGTATGAAATGTGTTGAACCTTGTGTTCAATGTGCTGAAAAGTCTCAAATCATAAGTGAACTCAATGTGCATAATAACAATTTCAAATATGATTATCGCACAATGAAAGAGGCTTATGATAAAATGAAAGATGATTACAGCAGGCTTGATAATAACAACATTGAACAAACATGATACGGTGAGAATGTTAAAAGCAACCTTAATGGAAAAACAAAAAGCTATTAACATTTACATAAACAACATTGCTGAAGTAAAACAAGAGCTTCAAGATATGAAAATCGAAACTGAAAGTGTGAGACAGCTTTTGAAAAGCTATACCACGAATGCTTATGTCATCGATCATATTCTTCCAACGATTCCGTCGGAAGGAGATGATAAGAAAGCAAAAAATAAGAAACGTGGAGATTATAGCAATGTTCCACCACCCTTGTGCGAAAAGTATTGTCGCAAGAAAGCTGAAGGGATGGAAAAGGCGCTTAACATTGAACTTTTAACCGAAAAGAAAAATGAGTTGCCTGAGAACATTGATATATGTAGCGCCCGTATTTTCCATAATATATATTTTAGAAAAATACGCCCTCTTTCCCTGTTTCACTATTCACAGATGAAAACAAAGAAAAAAACGGATTTAAAATAATAAACTACGCGCATTACGCTATTTTAACGAAACTGACGGATCCGCACGTTAAAAACGACTTCCGACATACAATCCGCACAATTTTGACTTAAATAAATAAATTCGGCATTTTATGAAGCTCGTGTGTGAAACGAGACTCGAAACGCAACTGGGCCGCTATCGGGCTTAGGGCCCAATCCACCATAAAAACCCTAGATATATATATAAACACTTTAACCCCCCCTCTTCCTCATTCACTAAAACCCTAGCCCCCCTTCCACTCACCCCTGCCTCTTCTCTGCCCTCCGGCGACCGGAGCCGAATTCCGGCCAGCGCTTCGGCGTCGTTCACCTCTCGCACCCACCACCATACCCCCTCAACTCCTCTCACCTTAAAGCCACCACACCAGTCCCTACCTCCGCTCAACCGAACGACCGACCACCATTGTGGTGGCGGTGACATACGGAGACGAAAGAAGTCGCAGACACGCGGCGGCGGAGGAGCTCGCAGCAGTCGCACGGCGGCAGGCACGAAGCGATAGAGAGATAGCGAAGCAAGAGAGAGAGAGGTGACGGAGAAGTGGTCCGGCTATAGCGAGAACCGGCGGCAGGAACGCCGTAACCGGCGGCGGAGGTGATTTTCATGCTCGGTTATCTGGATTCAGGTTCGGTTCAGTTCTGTTTTGATTTTCGGTTGATGCGGGTTGTTTTGTTCGGTTTATGTCGAGTTTCGGCTCATGTTCAGTGTGGATCTGATCCAGTTCAAGTCTCGGTTCCGGTAAGGAATTTGGATTTATTCGGTTAAGTTTCAGTTTTATTTCACCTCAGATTCTTTTTGGGTTGTTTCAGGTTCACGGCTTTGGTAGTGATTCCGATTCGAGCCTCAGTTCAGTTTGGTGCGACCCGGTTCAGTTTTTGCTCGGGTCAAACTTGGTCAAACTCGGTCAACACACGGTCAAACCAGTTAAATAATCGATACAGGTTAAACCACGAGACTCGGTTTAATATTGGCACAAATGATAATTATATTTTTTCATAATATTTTACCGCGAGCCGAATTTTAAATAACCTGTATTATTAAACAAACGTAGAATTATTATAATTATATACTGTTGTCATTTTTTGCGTTTTGTAAAATAATCGACAACTTGTGTTGTCGGGATCGTCCAAAAACAAGAGGAAACTCTGCCCTTTTTTGTTAAAATCTACATATTTATCTATTACATTACTCATCGAAATATATATGTTTATCTATTATGCTTTTACCAAGATTATATTATATATATATATTAATTATTACGTTTTCATCAAACTATATATATACACACACATCTATTATATTTTCCGACGAAAATGTATACATATTATTATTCTTATCGACAAAATATATATATGTATAGTACACTTTTCGACTAATATACTCGCTACGCTAATGAAAACGCGCCAAAGCTCAAATGAAGGTTATAAATAAATAATAAAGTATATTTATTTTGAAAATACTCCCTTAACCCCTAAACACTTTAAAACCTTAAAATTTCGAGATACGACTCGGATTCTTCCAGGACTAAAAGGTGACCTCGGTGCCCCATCCTCCAACACATCGACTCCCTCGGGATTTCCAAAGGAACTTGTAAACTGTGAGCATACTCGACCTTTTTTTACGCTTAAAACGCCTCTTTTGGGTGCAACATGTATACAAAATCCACATTACGAAATCTTTATAAATAACACTCAAATCATTGGAACATTCATTGTTATGCTTAAGCTTGTTTATGACTTGTTAGTTGCAACTAGTATTCTCATGATATTGTTATGCTTAGGGTGTTATGCATGCTAGTTAAAGATTTCAATTATATGCTATTGTTATGCGAAAGTTGTTTAATTACATGTACGATTCAACTTTAATATAACTTGCCATGTTATAATTGAAACAACTTTTATACTTATATTTATTTTCAAACTTGTATGCTCGCCAATACTTTCGTATTGATCCATGCTTTTAATACATGTTGCAGGAAATGGACGATGAAAGGAATCTAGTAGGGTTTCCTAGAAACGCATTAAGCTTTAATACTTGTTATATTGTAATTTACTTTCAAACTTGTTGTATCTTGTTTCCAAATCATGTACTAAATTTATACCAGAGAAATGAAAAGTTTATTTTTTGAATATTTGTTGTATTTGACGTAAACTTGTTATACACTATTTCAAGTAATGCAAAATCAATATACAAATACTTGTCACGAAAGTGTTATAAAGCCTCTTGCAATTTCGTTTTCGTCTCACTCTGATGTTTCCGCCATCGGTTAGGGTGTGACAGATTGGTATCAAAGCCATAACTATAGGGAATTAGGTAGAATTGCCATGTTCGACCTAGTCTATAGTTTAAGTACCAAACTTTGACCGTTCTTGATTTTGCTAAAATATTAATTCTTCCTACCTTGCTTCTAGCTCTTCTTTTGTCTCAGTACAAAGCATTTTCCTAAAACATTATACGCAATACTTATTGAAGATCCTCTTATTCCATAATCGAAATAACTCATCAAAATAGGGGTGATTCCCGCCTTTGGTGACGAATTTCAATCCACCTTACATGATATTTTGGCGAAATTCACAATCAAGTCAGGAGTGATATCCATATCTTGATGAGAGTTTCCATTTCATAATCCAGTGGATCCATACTAACGATTCGAAATTATATCTTGTTTCGTTCAATAAACCACAATTTAGGGGACAGAATTGTCAATCTAGGATTGATATCCACACCTTGATGACTGGTCCCGCTCTACGATTTTCAATCTCGCCAAAGTTTCATATCTTCGATCAGATTAGGGACATGTACTAACTGTAAGGGTAAAATACCGTTAATCGCCTGACGACGAGAGTATTATACCTATTAGGCCAAATCATGTCTCCCTAATCCGAAAGGACTTGCGATTCACTTTGGAATAGTCGAAGTTTCTAAACCAGAAACACTCCAATACTTATCAAGCCTCTCTTCTATGATTAACTCATCTTTTATTCGATTTAATACTTGATTACCTCGTTATTTTAAAATCATCGTTTTACACAATAAATTAATACACGCATACTGATACGTTAAACTTGATTCGGGATTACTGGACATTCTTTATGTGATAAACTGGTCATTAACTTCGGATGGGCCACATCTTGACATATGTAGTGCTTGTGAAGCACTATAAGAGTAGCGCACCACCACATGGATTTGTGGCAATGTCAAGACATTCATACATACTTTACGGTTCTTTTCATAGCAACGAAATGATGACATGTGCTAAGATTAGATGATGCTAGCGGAATCGATGGTTTGACAGTTTGTCATTAACTTCGTAAGAAGCCACACCTTAACATGTATAGTCTTGTGTAGCACTATAGGAGTAGCGCACTGCCACATGGATTTGTGGTCATGTTAGTCATACACACATACATACATACTCGATCTCGTACTTGCGGAAGCGATGGTTTGACAACTCGTCATTAACTTCGTAAGAAGCCACACCTTAACATGTATAGTGCTTGTGTAGCACTATAGGAGTAGCGCACCGCCACATGGATTTGTGGTCATGTTATGCCATACATACATACTTGCGGACACGATGGTTTGACCAGTGATATCACATGCCAGTTACTGCGTTAACCTAGTTGACAAAATACCTCATTTTAATCATACTCATACTTATCACCTCTCTCATACTTAAATACGATCATACTTACATACTCAAATTTCTATACGCCATCATTCTCACTCGTAATATGCTAACGAGCCATGATATTGGCACAGAACGTAACATGACATCGATTAGCGAAACGAACGTAATATGGTATAAACATGGTGGATACGCCGCTGGTACTTCCTATATATAAGTGTTAATACCATATTGCTAAGATTTCGTGAAACGTGCCATGAGAAACTCGGTGTTCACTACTTTATTTAGATACAAACCTTGATCACTCACCACTTATTTCTCGATTATACCCAGACACACTACGAAATGCCATCCTTCCCTAATGTCTTCCTCTTGAATAAATTTCGGGACGAAATTTCCTAAAGTAGGGGAGACTGTAACGCCCCGTATTTTTCATAATATATATTTTAGAAAAATACGCGCCGTTTCCCTGTTTCACTAGTTCACAGTTGAAAACAAAGAAAAAAACGGATTAAAAATAATAAACTATGCGTATTACGCTATTTTAACAAAACTGACGGATCCGCACGTTAAAAATGACTTCCGATATACAATCCACACAATTTTGACTTAAATAAATAAATTCGGCATTTTATGAAGCTCATGTGTGAAAACGGGACTCGAAACACTGGGCCGCTATCGGGCTTAGGGCCCAATCCACCACAAAAACCCTAGATATATATAAACACTTTAACCCTCCCCCTCTTCCTCATTCACTAAAACCCTAGCCCCCCTTTCCACTCACCCTGCCTCCTCTCTGCCCTCCGGCGACCGGAGCCGAATTCCGGCCAATGCTCCGGCGTCGTTCACCTCTCGCACCCACCACCATACCCCCCTCAACTCCTCTCACCATAAATCCACCACACCAGTCCCTACCTCCGCTCAACCGAACGACCGACCACCATTGTGGTGGCGGTGACATACGGAGGAGCTCGCAGCAGGCGCACGGCGGCAGGCACAAAGCGATAGAGAGATAACGAAGCAAGAGAGAGAGAAGTGACGGAGAAGTGGTCCGGCAACGGCGAGAACCGGCGGCAGGAACGCCGGGCGGAGGTGATTTTCGTGCTCGGTTATCTGGATTCAGGTTCGGTTCAGTTCTGTTTTGATTTTAGGTTGATGCGTGTTTCGGTCAGTTTTGTTCGGTTTATGTCGAGTTTCAGCTCATGTTCAGTTTGGGTCTGATCCAGTTCAAGTCTCGGTTCTGGTAAGAAATTTGGGTTTATTCGGTTAATTTTCATTTTTATTTCACCTAAGATTCTGTTTTTGTTTAAGTTTCACGGCTTTGGTAGTGATTCCGATTCGAGCCTCGGTTCAGTTTGGTGTGACCCGGTTCAGTTTTTGCTCGGATCAAACTTGGTCAAACTCGGTCAACACACGGTCAAACCAGTTAACTAATCGATACAGATTAAACAACGAAACTCGGTTTAATATTGGCACAAATGATAATTATATTGTTTCATAATATTTTTACCGCGAGCCGAATTTTAAATAACCTGTATTATTAAACAAACGTAGAATTATTATAATTATATACTGTTGTCATTTTTTGCGTTTTGTAAAATAATCGACAACTTGTGTTGTCGGGATCGTCCAAAAACAAGAGGAAACTCTGCCCGTTTTTTGTTAAAATCTACATATTTATCTATTACATTACTCATCGAAATATATATGTTTATCTATTATGCTTTTATCAAGATATATATATATATAATATATATATATATATATAATTATTACGTTTTCATCAAACTATATATACACACACACACATCTATTATATTTTCCGACGAAAATGTATACATATTATTATTCTTTTCGACAAAATATATATATGTATAGTACACTTTTCGACTAATATACTCGCTACGCTAATGAAAACGCGCCAAAGCTCAAATGAAGGTTATAAATAAATAATAAAGTATATTTATTTTGAAAATACTCCCTTAACCCCTAAACACTTTAAAACCTTAAAATTTCGAGATACGACTCGGATTCTTCCAGGACTAAAAGGTGACCTCGGTGCCCCATCCTCCAACACATCGACTCCCCTCGGGATTTCCAAAGGAACTTGTAAACTGTGAGCATACTCGACCTTTTTTTACGCTTAAAACGCCTCTTTTGGGTGCAACATGTATACAAAATCCACATTACGAAATCTTTATAAATAACACTCAAATCATTGAAACATTCATTGTTATGCTTAAGCTTGTTTATGACTTGTAGTTGCAACTAGTATTCTCATGATATTGTTATGCTTAGGGTGTTATGCATGCTAGTTAAAGATTTCAATTATATGCTATTGTTATGCGAAAGTTGTTTAATTACATGTACGATTCAACTTTAATATAACTTGCCATGTTATAATTGAAACAACTTTTATACTTATATTTATTTTCAAACTTGTATGCTCGCCAATACTTTCGTATTGATCCATGCTTTTAATACATGTTGCAGGAAATGGACGACGAAAGGAATCTAGTAGGGTTTCCTAGAAACGCATTAAGCTTTAATACTTGTTATATTGTAATTTACTTTCAAACTTGTTGTATCTTGTTTCCAAATCATGTACTAAATTTATACCAGAGAAATGAAAAGTTTATTATTTGAATATTTGTTGTATTTGACGTAAACTTGTTATACACTATTTCAAGTTATGCAAAATCAATATATAAATACTTGTCACAAAAGTGTTTTGAAGCCTCTTACATCTCGTTTTCGTCTCACTCCGATGTTTCCGCCATCAGTTGGGGTGTGACAATATAACCTACACAAGTGATGATGGCGAAGAAGTGGTTAAAAATGTTGTTCAAAACGTTTTGAATGAATCTGATGATGGCAGCTATGAGAGCGCCAACTCGAGTTCGAACGATTCTGAATCACAATCTGTAGATGACAATTCATCATTGGAAGATAGCCTAAGTGATGATCCTAACGTTGCTATGTACAAACTTAAGGAATCTGATAGACTATATTTTGACGATAGCTTTCCGATTCGGAATGTGAAAGAAGATCAGCTTGATAAATTCTTCAAACTCGTTGAAGTATCATCAGAGGATTTGGAAATAAATGAAAAGAAATTTTATTCTAAACCTAAAAGAAACAACTACCGAAGGAATGGTGGTGATTTTCCTGAACACAGGAGAGCGGGGTTGGGTTTAGAGGAAGAAGATGAACCGAAAAAGAAAAAAGTCACCATTTCGCGAATACAAAGATAAAAACATGGCATTTGTGTATGGGACGAGTACGGTTCAGGGAGAGAGTTTGATTGGAAAGCAGTCAAACGATGAATTTAATAAAGAAAAAGAACTTCGGGATAAGGCTAAATCCGCAAGTTGAGTAAAACCCACTAATGGACATTCTCATGATAATCGGACTTGCTTTAAATGCAATGAAGTTGATCACATTTCTCGCAAGTATCCGAAATCAAAGCATGTTTATCCTCGACGGAAAACAAGTTCAGATATTGAGAAACTCAAACAACCAGAGATTGTAAAACCTCTCACAATTCTGAAAAGAAATGAATCTAAAATTGAAGTTAAACCTAAAACTGAATTGAATTTTGAAAATTCAATTTTTGAAAAAGGTGAAACTTCCAAATCAAACGAAAACAAAGATTCAAGGTTTTATATCAAGAAAGCAAGGGTTAAATCACAATCATGGGTTGCCAAAAAGAAAACAAGTAGCAAAGTCTGAGACGGTCAAGGTCGACAAAGTGTCTGTTTCAAAAGATAAAACTGAAACTGTCAAACTTTCAAAAGATAAAAAGGTTAAGTTTGAAAATAATAATGTCGATGAAGTCTTAGATGGTGAATTTGAGGATGGTTATGAAGTTTATTATCCCAAACCCAAGACCAAAAAGCCTTGGGTTGCACTTTTTCACTGAATGTTAATGTGTGCAGGGGCTCCAAAGATCCATATTCTCGAAGTGGATTCTGGATAGTGGAGCGTCAAGGCACATGACCGGGATGAAAGCGCTACTCATCGATATCAAAGCGATTAATGGAGGGTATGTTGGTTTCGCCGCAAATCAAGGAGGCCGGATTATAGCTGAAGGAAAGATTTCAAATGGCATGGTATCATTTGATCGTGTTAACTATATCGCCGAGCTAGAGAACAATCTTCTAAGTATCTCACAGATTTGCGATAAGCAGTTCACAGTTCATTTCAATGATAAGGAGTGCATGATTCTTAAGCCGGGCTTTGTTATTCCGGATGATTGGATTCTCATGCGCGCTCCACGCGAAAACAATTTCTACGTGTTAGACATGGGTATTGCTACAACATCATCGAAATCGGCTCAACGTTTTATCACAAAAGCCACGGAGAAGGATTCAATTCTATGGCATAGAAAAATGGGGCATATACATCTGAGGAAAATGAATTTTCTGGTTCATAACGATTTAGTCGAGGGGGTGAATCTTCGAAGCTTCGACATGACGGATCATTGTCTTGAATGCAAGAAAGGGAAGCAGATTAAGAAGTCACATCCTAAGAAGATTCTGAATTCTATAAAGTTGCCACTTGAACGTCTACATATGGATATTTTCGGTCCGGTGAATGTTCGAAGAAAATCCGGAGATCTATACTGTTTGGTTGTCACAGATGATTATTCTCGATATTCATGGGTTTTCTTTCAAGAGTCCAAAGATGAAATGTTTGAAAATCTAGTGATTCTCTTCAAGAAACTCGAAAATGTATATCATCTCCCTGTCAAACGTATTCGAAGTGATAATGGCACGAAGTTCAAGAACAACAAGATGAAAGAGTTTTGCAACACCAAAGGAATTTTGCACGAATTCAGTGCACCTTATACTCCACAACAAAATAGCGTAGCTGAGAGGAAGAACAGAACGTTCACCGAAACAGCAAGAACCATGCTTGCAGACTCTAAACTTCCTGTTAGCTTTTGGACTGAGGCGGTTGCAGCGGCATGCTACGCTTTAAACAGGGTCTTAACTGTCAAATCGACTAAAAAGACATGTTTCGAGATGATTAACTGAAGGAAACCAAATTTGAAATATCTAGAACCATTTGGTGCACCGTGTACAGTAATAGATCAAGATGGAAAGTTCGGTGCTAAAACGCTTGAAGGTTTCTTTGTCGGGTACGCTAGTCCGCTAAGGAGATTTTATATTCCTGCTTTGAGAAGGGTGGTCGAAGCACAACACGTTGATAGCTTTCGGTACAGAACTCCTATTCAGAGAAAAGGCGATGCGTGGTTGTTCAATTACCAAGATTTGTGGAAGTCATTCGACTTGCCAGAAGAACCGTCTGAAGAAGAACTTGCAGCTCTTTATTATCTTCAACAGTCGGCTAATCAAGACAGATTATAAGGCCAATTGTGGTTAATCAATCTACTGTTGGTACTTCGTCTTCTGGTGCAGGTCCGAGTAATAGTGGTGTTCCAGTTGAACGAGTTTCTGAAGCAGAAGCAGAACCTACTACAACTCCAGCAAATGTTTCCACTGAACCAGTAAATGCAACTACAGAGCCCAATACTTCTCAGAATCAGAATTCCGACTCTGATGAAGCTCCGACTTTCGATGATGATGGAGAATCCTCTTCCGATGAAGAATCGAGCAGATAACAAGCATGTTGAATCAATCTGCTGGCCCGAGCAATCAAAATGAAGCTACATCCAGTGCTCCTGAAGTTGATTTGATCGTTGATCTAAATATTTCAAATCAGAATAGTACGGTTGATGTTCCTAGTGAGGAGATGCCACGATCTTATTCATATCATCTTTCAACAAATATTATTGGAGAATTACAGACTGGTGTGAGAACGAGAGGCCAAATCAACAAAGCATTAAGTTGTTTCTATACTCGAGTGGCTCCGACTCAAGATTATTGTTATTATTCATGTTTCATATCTCAAATCGAGCCGAACACTGTGAATGAAGCTCTGGGTGATGAGAACTGGGTGATAGCGATGCAGGAAGAGTTGTTACAGTTCGAGAAACTGGGAGTCTGGAGACTTGGTGACTTACCACCAAAGCAAAAAGCGATAGACACGAAGTAGGTCTTCAAGTGTAAGAGGGATGATCGAGGTGTGATCGTTGGAAACAAAGCTCGGTTGGTTGTCAAAGGTTTCCACCAGCAAGAAGGAATTGACTATACGGAAGTCTATGCAGCGGTTGCACGTTTAGAGTCAATCCGCATTTTCCTTGCATTCATAGCTTGGAAAGGTTTTATGGTAAGCTACGCGAACAAGTGTACGTCGGCCAACCACCAGGGTTCGTTGATCCGCTGAACAAGAACAAAGCTTATCTGTTAGACAAAGCCTTATACGAATTACACCAAGTCCCGAGAGCTTGGTACGGGACATTATCTCAACATCTCGTTGGAAACGGCTTTATGAGAGGCACAGTGGATAGTACATTGTTTACCAAAGAAGTCGGAAGTCATCTAATCATCGTACAAATCTATGTGGATGATTTCATTTTTGGTTCAACGGATGATAGTCTTTGCAAAGAATTCGAGAAGATTATGAAGAAGAAGTTCGAAATGTCTTCTATGGGCGAAATGAAATTCTTCCTCGGGTTACAAGTTGATCAGTTACCAGACGGCATATTCATTCATCAAACAAAATACGTTCATGATATTCTGAAGAAGTTTGAAAAGGATAGCTTGAAGCCGCTTTCTACTCTTCTGGCACTGAATCATGGAATTTGCATCGACGAAACAGGGACCAAAGTGGATGATACGCTCTATCGGTCGATGATAGGATCTCTTATGTATCTGACGGCATCTCCTCCAGATATCATGTATCCTACCTGTCTTTGCGCGAGATATCAGTCCAGTCCCCGAGTATCTCACATGCAGATAGTCAAAAGAATATTTCGTTACCTGAAGGGATGTCCAAGCACCGGCTTGTGGTATCCAAAGAACGATAATTTTGATCTGACGGGATACGCTGATTATGACTTTGGGGTGGACAAGCTGAATTCAAAGTCTACGACGGCTGGTTGCCAGTTCTTCGGAACTCGTTTAGTAACGTGGCAATGCAAGAAACAAACCACGGTCTCTCTCTATACTTATGAGGCAGAATATATTTCTGCTTCCAGCTGTTGTTCACAAATCCTATGGATTCAACAACAGATGAGGGACTTTGGATTGCAATTTCTTGATACGCCTTTATATGTAGACAATAAGGCAGCAATCGACATCACTAAAAATCATGTTCATCACTCTCGAACTAAACACATAGAAATTCGTTATCACTTCATTCGTGACTGCTACGAAAAGAAGTTGGTGCGAATTGAAAAAATCCACACCGATGAACAAAAAACTGATTTTTATACCAAAGCAATTCCTTTAACAAGATTTAAATATCTAATGAGGCTTAACGGCATTAAAAGTTTGTTGACAGGTGCGAAGGCAGAGGTTGAATATGGATCGGACGACGAGTTCATGTGATCCACATTGGTTTGTTTATCTTTTAGATTAGTATTTCTTAAAAAAAACTAAAATACAAAAATATGTTTTTGATTTTAGGGGGAGAAATATTTGAGAAAATACAAAAACATATGAAAAATCAAAAAGTACAAAAACATTGAAAAGGACAAAAAGAAGGTTGTGTCATTAAGGAAATGATAGTACATCAGTGGACTATCACAGTATGCTAAAGATTTGTAAAGTTTAAAAATGATAAACAAGTCTTACTGTGGATGTGTCGATAGGCTTTACACGTTCAGTAAATTGTTTCCGGGATATAAACTAAATTTTACAACTGCTTAAACTTGTGGCTTAACATCTCTCGGATATATGGACTTAGTACTCCGAAATTTCGTTTGAGAGATTGCCTGATTCTGAGATACGAGGTCTTTATAGATAGTTGATATCTAGGGTATTGTACAAGTTCTTCTAATTTTGCGGAAGCAATAGCCTAGAACTTCTATAATGTTTTTGCTAAAAACCCTAAACTGCATGCAAACCTGAAAAGAATCGAAAGATCTAATCATTTGCAATGCTTAAAAGATTCCTTAAGTGGAACACACCTTTAAGTCGAGCCTTCATCTCTTTGTCGATACGGTGGTATTAACCTTAGCTCTCAAGGCTTCGCATTAACCCAGATACAGATATCAATTACGCTATATTCACCTGTAAGATGAAATCAAGGGAATCTTGATACAGGAGTATATTCTGATATGGGAACCATAGTTGAGTCAAGTTTCATAATTCTACCTAAGATATCTTGGAACAATTGAGAAATGTGTCGAAGTTTAAGTGGACAAACATATCGACAATCTAGGTAAATGAGTTTAAAAGTTAAAGTCATCAAAAGGTCAACGGTACTGGTGATATGTCTCAAACAACTGATATGATCCTTAGACACGAATTCACAAAAATATGTCTGCAAATATGTTTGTACATAGTTTACTTGTTAAATTTCTGTAAATAGTTCTGTACATAGTTAATCTGCTTTACAGATTAAAACCAAAAAGATTTTTAATATGTTTTAGCATAATCTTGCAAAAATACAAAAAGATTGTGTTTCTACATTAGTTTCAACAAGCCAATGTTGGAGAATGGATCTTCGAAGTCTGGTAAGGTGCTAAACTGGTGGAAATCTAATTGGCAATGGGCTGGGAGCTAATCTGTAAAATCTGATAAGCCAAATAATTAAAAGTTCATTAATTTGAAACTTGAAATTTTGAGAAAAACCAACAGTTTGTTCATAACGGGTCGAACGGAGGTCATTAACTTGGACTCGGCAGACAAATCGGTTAACCAAGGTCATTAGCTTGGACTTGGTCAACTAAGTGGATTGTAAAAACTCGTAAAAATTGAAAAGTTCAGGGTCAAAATTGAAAAATCTGGAAAAGTTTGATTTTGGATTGATCAAGTTCGCCCGGACTTGTTATCAAGTTCGACCGGACTTGTATATGCTTTTAAAATGTTATCAGATGGCAAGTTCTCCCGGACTTGTTACTAATCTTAATTGATTAGTATTGCAAGTTCGCCCGAACTTGTTAAGTATAAATAGACTACAAGTCCGCCCGGACTTCATTACTTGTTCTTCACAACTCAGAGCGAACTTAGGCGATTTTAAGCGAACTTCGATTTTGTCACAATTAAGTCGAATTGCTGCCCAAATTTCAAGTGCATCTTAGTGATTGGCACACTAAGAATCATGGCTATGGTAAGTGATTGGACACTGAACCATGAATTGATGAGTTTTGATCATTTTAGATCTGTTTTGAACGATTGGACATGATTAAGGACGTTAAAAGACAAATTAGACCTTAAAATAAGATAACCAACTATAAACGACATTAAACGTATCATTAATTTGAATCAGAATGTAATAAACATGTTGATTGCAGGTGTTGATGAAAACGATGACAAGTTCGCCCGAACTTGTCAACTTGTTCTTTGAACCAAGTTCGGCCGAACTTGTCCTCAAGAGATAAAATGTTAAGATTCTCATAAATTCGCCCGAACTTGCCTGATAGAATTCAAATTACATAAGTCTTTGACAAGTTCGCCCGGACTTGTCTAAACATATCTCATAATGTTAAGTCTTAACAAGTTCGCCCGAACTTGTTTAAGAAACAATTAGAATGATTTGATAAGTTTGCCCGGACTTACTTGAAATGTATTGTGTAAATGCTAATCAAGTCCGCCCGAACTTGATATTAGGTTTGTGAAAATTGTAATTTTTGACTAATTTTGTCTCGATTTTCGTGCTTGCAGAATATTCAGCTCTCGTTCAATAAATTCCATAATACGTGCATAACGTTTGACAAGATTGTCTGTCCATCACTCGAAGCATTTGACATTATTCTCAAATTTATGGAGCGAATTCCAATTTCACAAGGCGATCACGGAGAAAACAATTGTGTATAGATCGCACGTGTACAGATTTTGGAACTCTGCGTCCCTGAATGAAGATAGTACAGTAATAAAATCAGTGGTTCGCGTTGGAGATGAGGATAAAGAGATTACAATATCTGAAGCTTATATCCGCAAAATTCTGAATTTCAACGACAATTTTGAAGATCCAATGATGCTCGATGAAAGAATGGTTAGAGGTTGTTTTTGTCGAATGGGTTACAAGGGGCACGTTAACGAATCTACTTTGAAGAAAGGGGGAGTTCCGAACCCTTACAAGTTTCTGATGCACGCAATTATACACGCTTTTAGTCATCGAAAGGCTGGATTGGATGATGTGCAAGATTACATGGCATGCATGGCCACAGCGCTCGTGTTAAACAAGAAGTTCAAATTTTCTAAGCTTGTGTTCACGCATATGAAGAATAGTATGGGATCGAACAGGCTGGTTATGTATCCAAGATTCATACAGTTGCTCTTCGACGACAAATTCAAGAAGATTGCTAAGGATCCAAACAATATCGTATATCTTAGTCACATGGATGAAGTTACTTTAAAGAAGCTGATTACTTTCCAAAAACAAGCTGCAGCGCCGATCGCAAAGCCTTTATTTGGTGCAATAGTTTCTGCTGATTATGTCGCACCACCAGAATATAAATGGCGTAAAGATGACAGTGGTGACGAAAAGGAAAAGAATGCTGAATTAGGAATGGTTATCTACATTCAAGGAAAAGCGCAGCGACTGGTTTTTGAAGAAAGTCATTGAAGAGAAGAAGAAAGTTTCGCGAAAGGCAAAGAAAGTTGATACCATGTTGATGGATGAAGAGGAGCCTGAAAATGTATAACCTGAGGCTGGTTCAAGTGCAGCAGTAAATATTGATAGTCAAGAGATCGAGAAAGATACTCAGGAAGATGAAGTTATCTCTGCTACATCAGACAAGGATGAAGATAGCGATGATTCGTTAGAAGGAGCTACAAAGAAAGCGATCGCTGAAACAAAAGCAGAGAAGATCAAAGAGACTGATGCTGATTGCGAACCAGAGATAGAAAAGGGTTCAAATGAGGAGAGACCAAAAAAGAAAGCTAAACGTGTTAAGTCTTCTGTTAAAGATACATCTTTAAAGTCTACAGGGTCTTCGAGTTCAAAAGGAAAGTTAAAGCCTAAAAGTCGCCGATACATTGGAAAGAAAAAAGGCACAAAAGTCACACAAGAACCTTCTGCTGCAATACAAACAGGAGTAACACAAGAACCTCCTGCGGCTGCAACAATACAAACTTCTACTGTTCAAGAGACTTTAGTGCAGACAGGAGTCACACAAGAACCTCCTGAGTCTGAATTGCTCGAAATTCCAATCATACAATCACAAGATCCACCGACAACTTCTCAACCTGAAATCTCTACACCTAAAGAAATTCCAGTGTCTACACCGAGGTGTACGCCAAAGTCTACTCCGAAGTCAAAGCTTTTTGGAAACATTCCTGACGAGCCGGTAAATCTTCAAGATCTGAATCATTTTTTCCCTGAATCTGATGTTGATGAATTGGAGAAGAGAGTTAAAGTTTTGGAAGATAAAGTGTCAAAGAATGAAGCTGAGAAAGCTGTGTTAGAGCAAATGGTAAAACAAAGCTTAGTCGAAAAGGAGATTCTGAACGACAAGGTCGAATTTCTGGAAGGTGGTCGTGGTTATCTGAAAGTGTTGATAGAAAGTCTGCAAGATGCAAGCGAAATATTATAGAAAGAGATTGCAGAACTACGATCTGAAAGGGATTTGAATGATCGAAGGTTTAACAAACTTCAGAAAGTATTGTCGAACAGTCTGGGGATTGATTTTGCTGCAGAGTATGCAAGGTTAGATTTGAAAGAGGCAAAGGAAAAAAGCAGAAAAAGAAATTGCAGAATAGGGGAAAGGCAAACATGTAATAGAAAGTATTCCTGAGATTACTAAGCCGGTGATTGAATCTGCGAAAGCTTCAGAGTCCGTTAGTATTCCTGAGAAAGAAACTGAACAGAAAGACGATGAAGAAGCTGAGGATAAAGATGATGATGAACCTGTTGATGATACTAAAGACGACTCCGATAACGATGATGATCAGGGAGGAGTTGGTCTGAAAGTTGTAGATTCCAAAGTTTCTGATGATATTGATTTCTCTTCGTTCCTGAATGATGATGCTAATAGAATGGAAGATCAAAGTCAGGGGAGCAGAAAAAGCAGACAGGGCAAACAGACGTTGATATGACAGATGTGATTACTGCAAATCCTGTTGCTGCTATACCAACAAAGCATATGATATTGATGCTAGAGCGTAACGTCGAGGAAGGTGAATTTATTCACAAATATTCTAAGGAAGATCCAGCAAAGCTGCTAAACGTTGATGCTGAAACGTTTGATTTCGACTTTTGAAGAGATGTATGATCAGTTGAATGAAGATTTGCTGAAAGAGAAAATAGCAGAGTCTGCACGAGAAGGAAAGATCCCAAAGCCAATGACAAAGGAAGAGATTGCTAAAGCAAAGAAGTTTTGGTTCAAAGAGATGCCAAGAGAAAGAAAATTCAGATGTCCATTAGCATTCTTTACCAGAGATGTAGATATTTCATTGGGTGACATACTGAGTTGGGGTTGGTTGAAAGAACTAAATGTTTACGCCATCAAAAGAGAGGTTGGAGTTCAATACTTTCGACACATGGCAGATTTCAAAACACTTCCGTACTGGGATGTAGAGGAATTGGTGCAGACAAGGAACGTTACTTATCACATGAAGTTTATTGATCAGTTATTGTGGAAGATGATTAAATTTGAAGCGGCGTAAGGGTTCAAGTACTGGAAACTGTTCATTCCAAAGCGCCGAATCAAAACAAATAAGAAGACTGGTGAAAAAGATATAACATTGATTATGAAGCGTCCGCGAGCGATGAGAAACATGCCCCTGATGCCTATTGAACATGATTTCTATCCTTTGTTTAAGTGGTGGCAAGTTGATCCTACAACGTGTGAAGCAGTGATAGTGTTGAAATTTAAAGATCATCTGGATATCACTAAAGAAAGAGTTGAAATGTTTCAGACAGAAGGATTAAGAGGGTTATGGAGGACGATTCGTATACTAGACCCGATGTGGCTAGTGAACTGCTCGAAGGAGGATATTAAATGTTTATTCTTCAGTAAGATATGTTATGAGGAGCGTGAGAAGGAACAAGCGATGCAGTATCAGAGGATCGTGAATGTTTGTTACGCACACGGAGTGAATTCTGGAAGAATGTGGGAATCCAGTTGGAGAGAACTAGAGCGTAAAGAGTTTTTGAAGGAATAAAGGCGAATAGAACGTATTCACGAAAGGGGTAGAGAGGCAAGATTGAGACGTTTCCAGTTCATGACTAAAGTGCCGCCTACTACCCAAACGCCGATTTCAGAGCAAGAACGTAGAAAAAAGCCGTACAAAAACTTATTTGGACGCTGCAGATAAAGACAGAGCTTTGAAGACTGATCAAGACGAAGACGATATCCAAGGGGGAGTCTGTTAGTACATGATGTCTATGTCTTAGTCTTGGATCGAGTCTGATTAGAATAGACGAGTTTACGTTAGAAAAGGTCATATTTATGTAAATAGAAGCACAAGTTCGCCCGGAATCATCATGTTAGAACAAGTTCGGCCGAACTTGTTCAAGACAAGTTCGCCCGAACTTGTCTATCCCTAGCGAACTTGTTCAACTATAAATAGTGGTCCTTAGTTTGTCATTTGTAACTTTTGCAACTTTGTCACGACAGAGGCGAAGCTCTGCCCGATCCGGTTCTTACATGTAATTGGACTTAGTGATCAATAAACAACAGTTAAACGAGTAATCTTTGCATATTTGATTAACACGTCACATAGTTTCCGCCTATATGAACGTTAGATACCAAATTAGGTTCCTGTGCTAATCAAGGAGCGATCTAACAAAGTATATAGAAACTTATATTATTAAACGGGTAGATTACGGGTAAGCTGACTGTTAGAAATATGAGATATTTAGACGAATATAGGAACCATTTTAAAATTATAATAATAAAATACATTATAATAAACTTACTCCGTTTTTAATGAAACTTAGGTCAAAATGTAGATAAAAATATTCTCGTTCTAATGACATATTCATCATTTTATAAAACATCATATTTTAGAACTTATAAGCGATAAATAGTGAAGCATTGAATTAATTATAATATATATAATAATAAAAAAATATTATCACTAAAACTTAACAATTGACATATGTGTGTGTACGTGGAGAATTGTTGAGCGTAGTCTCCAAGCTACCTAATATAAATAGGAGCATGAACTTTTTTTATCTCTGCTCTCTCACTCGTTCTCTGCTCTCTTTCTGTTTCTTCTGTAATCTTATTTTCTTTAGTATTACACCCATAATACTTCAAAGCCCTATTCCGTTTTAAGTGTTTTAACCTCTAATCACTAATTCGTTACCTTACCCGATTGATGTAGAACCCATCAACGCATATCAAGGCTCTGCCCGACTAAGTTCGTTGGGGTTCTGTCTCGGGTTGTATGTGACATGGGTTATTATACTTAACACGAGTGCATTATATATTTTATTAGAGCTCAGGAGTTATGCCCAAGATTATACCAGAAGGTCTGTAGTTAGACCCTAAAGTTACCAAGTGAGTCATTCTCTTTTTCTCAACTGCTTTTACAAAATCTCAAATGTTTTTCAGTTATACTTACAGTGATTAAGTATTTGTATTCTATGAATACTGCCGGTATGTGGGGTTTTGTATGCATTACTTGACAAGTCTCACCATTGGACAACGGGCTAGCCAATGAGTGATATGACCATAATCACAGATACGGTCGAGTGACAAATACCGAATGAGTAATTGGGTAGATGTACACATTGTAATCGCTCTTAATACTGTAAAGTATAATAATGTGTCATTTTATAAAATGGAATGAACTCGCCAGTATTTATTGCTGATAAAATATTTTTAAAACGCGTTTCAGGTAACTCGTTGTATAGATAATATAAGCCAGCTATGGAGCACTGAAGGCTTAAATAAAGTGGCTATAATTACCTGAATAAAAGAAGAAATTTATATTTTATTAATTAGGGTTTATCCCTATAAAAACATTTAAATGAAATATGGGTTTTAACCCATTTATTAAATATTAAAAGTTGGTTTTTTTATAAACTCTGAAATTATTTCCTAACATCGATCCTGATGAAAATTTTCCGCTGCGTATTGAATAAGCACCGGTACCACTTGACTGGTTCATGGCTCCGCTCCCAGGGTGGGGTCGGGGGTTGTGACAGAAGGTGGTATCAGAGCCACTGGTTTAAGTCATTTAGGTGTTCTTTTAATACCTAAAACTTAAACATTATGTTAGGAAATTAATGTAATAATCTATGTGTTATTCTGTGTAGGTAAATGTTAATATTTATATTTTTATGTTTTGAGTTCATAGTATGAGTGACCAATATGATTAAGTGTACCCATCGGCTACCTAGTGATGGATGGGTTTAGGAATGTGATTTATATGTGTTTAATGTCTAATATTATGCATATTTGATCGTTTATACGTGTGGAATTGGATAACTATGAGAAAATGATGTTTTGTAGGTTAAACACGAAGATTGGACGTGTTTTGAGGAAAATTAATGGAGTGGAATTAAAGATCTTAAAAGATGGCATGATAGAGGGTTGAATTACGAACACGTGGGCGAAAACGGTGCGTAAAACGGAGCTATAACGAAGAAGTTATGAAGAAAACAGTTTTTGAGCGAATATGTCTAGTGACCAGAAAGTCCCGACCGTAGCTTACGGTCCAGGACCGTAACTTACGGTCCGAAAGCCGAAAAAACGCGAGTTTGGCCTTTTTGAAGGTATAAAGGTTTTGCAAAAACCCTAAGTTGTTTTTAACAGTTCTAGGACGATGTTTGGGGATCAAGAGACACTTGGGGAGCCGTTTTCACATCATCACTCATCATTCCTTCACCAAATCCACAAGATCGATCATGCAATCATCTGTATTTCAAGTGTTTGAAGATTGTTTGACCGAGATGAGCGGCTAAACCCTTTGTGGTTTCCTCTGGATGGAGGGTTTTTGTAAGTTAACCGATTTTATGTGTTTTGTGACAATCGTTGACTCACTGATCTAAGCATTCGATGCTTTTCACTTATGGTTTAGTTAATTTATCGTAATCGATTGCATTTGCTTAACCTTATTCGTTGATCATTCAATTCCCGATAGTTCTAGTAATTGGGATATATTTGCTATGGGATTAGGGTTGGTAATTGTGATTGGTAACCATTAGATAACCTCCCATTATGTATTGACCGGAGTACTTAGTCTTTGGTTATCACAATTCGTTAATTAGGTTATTCACTTATGTCTATGTAAGTGTTCAATTAAACACATAATTGAAGTTAACTGCAAAACCTAAATTCCGGAGGAACCATTTTTCCTTCTATTGAATACATTCTTAATTTCTTTTAATTGTTAACTCAACCAAACAATCAAAACCAATCAACAGTTCACTTTTTAGTAGTTATTAATCAATACTTGACGTTACACACTTTCCACAATCCTCCTCTGGTTCGATTCCCGACTTATTCTATTTACATAGTTTTGTTGGTTTTTGCATGACACTAACGACAATCATCACCTAGGCAGATATATTATTATATAATACTACAAAAAGCAACTTGGGTTATACCCTTTTGTTGTTGCATCTGTTAGAAATACTATGCATATAAAAAAAATTGTTACATAATCAAATCAATTGTGTAATTTTAATGCAAGTTAAATATTTCTACCGGAGCCTAATTAGTATATTCCAATATACTGGAGAAAATTGTGTGATTTTATTTATATTCCTACATTTATAAGTACTTTACTATATTAAAGTATTAGGGGTGAATGTTACCTGTAACTTACCACGGGTTAACAGAAAAATGTTTTTATTGTGAAGCTAAAAATTGTAGTAAAATAAATATGTATATGGCAACCTGTAAATACTTACAAAAGAAGATGAAGGTGAAGCTAATTCTAAATTACGTAAACATAATAGAACAAATTTGTTGGAATTGTGTTTTGTAATCATGTCCATATACTCTACTAAAAGTTTTTATGGTTAAATAAAATATAAAATATGCAGACAAGATTGGTTAACCTTATCAGATATAGGTTAGAATTATAATATTTTTCTATATACTAGAAAAGAAACTGCTTAGTAAAAAGTTAATTTAAGATATTATTATTATTATAATTATTATTATTAAAATCTTAGACCACACGTAAAACGGAAAGTCATATGAAGCTATAATGGTTAAACTCTACAAATATTTTATTTTTATTGATAAAATGAAAGTAATTGAAATTTTCTTAAGGTACGTACATATCCTGAACTATTTATTACATACATTTCATAATTTAATAATAATAAGATTAGAAGATTTATATAAATAATAAATATATAGATAAATATATTCTCTTTTAAAAAACTGATAGAAAAGAAAGACCAACTAAAAAGGCTTTTCAACATATTTGAGTAGAACCAAGTTGAAACATTCCTATACTCCTTCAAGTTATTAACTTAACATTTTATATCTAGTAAATTAAAAATTGACTTTTATATTATTGCTATCATATGTTTACGCCAGAGAAGTTGATGCTTTTTCTACTTTAGCCATATAATTTCTTGCCTTCTCATTTTCACACATTATTTTATTAAGGGTAGTGGTGGTGTAAAATGATTACTTATATGTAAGAAAAGAAAAAAATATGAATTATTTAAACATAATTTTGTAATGGACAGGTTTCGTTAATCTTTCACTTTGTGACAATTATATAAAATTTATGTCAGTATACATAAATTTATATAAGGTTAAAATTAACCATTTAAAAACATATTTTAGTATATATAGTTAAACGATAATTTAAATTAATATACTAGTAAATAAAAGTTAATTATTACTAGATATTAAATATATTTATAGTAGTATAATGTTCGAAGATACTATTAATTATTTTATATCGAACAAAAACTATGTAAACGAATATAGTTAATGTTATAACATTTTGTATAAAAAAATAAAAAGGAGTTTTATTCTAAATAAAGTATTTTCTTTTATAACTTATACAAGTATTGAACAGGTACCCAGACGATCTAAACTGATAACGATTGAATATCCGCCGCATAGCACGGTGAATTCCACTAGTTAAATGTAAAAAGAACTATATATACTATTATAATAATTATCCATTGGCTTTTATTATTAATATAGGAAAATATATAATTAATTTAAATGCATTACAATTCTATTTTATTTGAAATATATATACATTTTAATACATTTAAATAATATTTATATGTTTATATGTGTATATAATGTGAACTAATTTTTTTATGCAGGATACATATAAAATTTTATACAGTTACATCTATAACATAATTTAAAGAAAATGTATGTGCAAAAAGATTATTATATATTATATATAATTGATCATGTTTTTATTATCTATCATCCAGAATATTATACTTAATAAAAGTAATAATTTTTATTTTATGATGTATTATAAAATAAAAGAAAAGATGGGTCGGATAGTTTGTACAGTCGGTATATATACAAAAGAGGTTAGATAATTAAAATTTTAAGAAATAAAAGATATTACAAAATGAAAACATCTTTTCTTACCCACTTAAATCAGTAATTTAGTATTTATTTATTTATTTTACCTGACACGTTAAATTTTCCTAAACGTTCTTGTTATTGGTTCATTGTCAAAGCTAGAATTAAATTGGATGCCCCACATAAAAATAATTGACTCAAATGTATGTTTGTAAAATATTTAAACAAATTACTATTATTATTGTTTGATATATTATATATATATATATTCTAATACATATATATTACTTAATTACCTAATATATTTAGAATCAATTTTAAAAAGTCAAACTTTGTATTAATACTTCTTTGAATAAATAATATAATATAAATTAAGAGTTAAGTTTTAATATTTTAAATCAATATGGTTCAACCCACTAGTTAAAAATGAAATTATTCATCTGAATCCAGAAAGTTTATATTTTGATAAATTTATTTCTTTAAAACTTTTATTCCAAAATATTATATTCAATAAATTTAACAAAAAGTTTATTCCACCATAGTGTAGGAGTACGTTCGTACAAGTACGCTTGAGGGTGACATTTTGGTAATAGTGGTTGGTCAAATAAATTCTTGTAATTTTCTTTTTTTTTTGGACTTGAAATGTCAACACTTTGTTACATATGAATCATTAAATTAATTTACTAGAAAAGAAAAGTTCATTTAATACCTTTAAAATTCCAAACGAATATTATTACAATACTAATATTGCGAAGAACAGAACACCATATCTGGATAAAAAAAAAAAATCGAACAAATATAACAAAAGGCTACACTAAGCGGTTCTTTATACTTGAAGAAACCTCTTGAGTAACCACACTGGAACCGCAAGACGATGAAGATGAAGATGATGATGCTGGCGAAGATGGTGATGGTGGTTCATATAGGACATTCATCTGATCTTCATTTCTCATTATAAAATCATGATGCAGAAGCTCTGTCTGTGGAGTTAAACCACTTGATACCGGCTTCTCATCTGCAACTCCTGCTTTACTACTTTTGTTCAAGAATATATGACATAGAACCCAGTTTCCCAATTGCATCCAATAACTCTATAACATGTATGAAAAATAAAACCATGAATAGCATTCACATCTGGAATCAAATGTGTATGAGGTTTTTAAAATATAAAAAGTATAAAAGGTGGTTTTGAGTGGAGGACAGAGAAAATGTTACTGTTAATCTGTATATTTGGGGGACATTGTTCATCTCCTATACTTTTTTAATATATATTGAAAGTGGTTATGAGTGAAGGAGGGGGAAAATGTAATGATAAAGGTATAAAAATATTATTTAATTGAAAAGGAGAGAGAAAAAGTATTTGTTTTAGTGAAAATATATTGATATAGGAGTTGTTTTTTAGTAGAATGTATGTATATTTTTAGGGAGCTGAATGTGAATGCTCTAAGGTAAGAGTTTAACGACGATAATTACAAAGGAAATCTAATCAAATGATATATCTTCAATTTATGGTAAATATTATTATTATATATATAGAGAGAGAGAGTGTGTATTACGTACAATAGGGCTTGTCGTACGATCGTACGCGATTTTAAAATCACATGTTATAAAAACATGTTGGTAAATATGATCAAATCGCATGTTGTTTTTTCATCAAAATCAGTCGCGTACCATCGTACGTTAAGCCCCATTGTACAATAACCAACCTCTATATATATGTGTGTGTATAATATATATATATATATATTATATATATATATATAGGGTTCGAGTAAAATGAATATCTATACGAGTTGTGAGAACGTAGAGAACTCGGCCTTACGAACGATTTTTCCAAATAATTTTTTTCAGCAAAAATCATAAAAAATAAACTTTTCTAAAAAAAAAACTTCTTGTTTTTTCATTTACAGCAGGCGTAAATGCTGTAAAAATGATGTCATGCTTATGTTACAGCTGATGTAAGGGACCGAAAAACGCCACTTCGAAATTTTTTTTATTTTTTTACGGCAATCTTTCTAAACATTTTCATCTAGGGCTGTGAATAAAAAGTTGGGGCAAAACTCGCACGTAAAGACCGAGTTCTCTAAGTTTTCAAAACTCGGATGGTTTTTCCTTGATCTTGATCTTAGTCCTATATATATATATCAAATGACAACACCAACTTTGCTAAAGTGGTGTTGTCATTTAGTGGGGTTTTTTTTCTTTTATTTTTTTTAAACTAATTGTTGTTTAACGTAATCTTTTTGTTTACACCCTCTGTACTTTAGTAAAGTTATCATTCAACCCACTAAGTTCAATAAAATTATTTTTTTACAACTACACTGTGTGTCACTATTGTGTTGATACCGCTTCAATACGCGTGATAAAAACTAAGGTTATTTTAAAGTTCCTAAACTCCAACAAAGTTATTTTTTTTATCTCTTTTGACAACTACACCATGTGTCGTACTGTACAGGTACACCGCTGTAATGCACGGGATAATATATACGTGCACGTTACCTTATCATTGGAGCTTATTTGTGGTGAGTAAGTTGAATGAACAAGGCGATATTCATGCATTATCCAACAGGTCCTTGTGGGGTTCACAGGCTTGCCTTTGTAGAAAACAAGTGTTTTCTTCATTCCCATAATGATCTCTTTCTTTCTAGTGATCAAATTGTTATTACAGCACCTTGTGATCTGTTTGTCGAAACCGGTTTCTTTCCAATGCCCGGCACCGCTTGGTCTAGTTGATCCATGACCATACTTAGGTGCATTCTTGCTGAAGAAGTACCTATCTTGCTCCCAATCCCCTATTAAACATTGAATTTAAACTTAATAATAACGTGCATGAAAAGTTACTAGGGTTAAAATGTTACGTATTAAATAGTATAAGGGCTAAAAGTGTCATTTTGATTGTAATAAGGTGAGGGGTCTATTTGTCATTGTTGTAAACTTGAGGTTGTAAGTGAGATTAGTTAGTTAGCTGTTAGAAGTCGTTACAAGTCGTAAAATCAGTTGTAAGATCTATCTCGATAATGAATTGGTCTTCGTTTCTCTCTTACGATTTTTCTTCCAATTCTTATCGTACGATAATACGTGTGTAAATTTAGCATGCCCGTTCTTGTATACTAGATTAGACATGGCATAATGTTCATGATTAGACTTGGATAGACTAACAAGTTACAAAAAGAAGAATAATAATAATAATTACATAACATAATAGGTATATGTACTAAAAAATTCTTGTTTTGCTAAAATGGTTTCAATAAAATTACTAACCAGGCAAGTCCCAAGGATTCAACTTGCAAATGTTGATGATTTCAGGAACGATAGCAGCGGGAAGAGAACATGAGAAAACTTTACGAATCAGATACTGAAACACGATCTCTTGATCCGTTGGTTGGAACCTGAACCCGGGAGGTAATCTAATGGCTCCATCTTTAATAAAATTTAGCTTTGATACCTCCATGTTAACCTTTTCTCCATGCTTATTTTGATGGATTGACATAAGAATTATAATAAACCCTATGAGAGAGCTTAATTTAAAGAAAAGAAGAAAAATGGTTTAGTCATAAGTTGAAGTAGTGAGCATACGAGTGTCCTTTATATACTAGATGCTCTAAGAATCAAACTAAAAGCCTTTTCTTTTTATTATTTTGGAACATATACCATATGATACTTGTCACTTAAGTTGTGTAAGCATATGCACATAGTAAACCTAATTTTTTTATAAACTTTGGTGAAATGTTAGAAAGTGTGTTTTAAGAAATGTACCTAATTTGAATTATTAACTATATATGGACATTAAAGGAAAAGTGGAAGTTTAACTTTACTTTTAACTTAACTTTGGGATTGTTATTTCGTAACTAAAAACATCATTTGAGTTGGTTGAGTCATATACATTAATCATGTCTCACAAATGCAATTGCCTTTGTCCTACACACCCAATTGATTTCAAGGCTTTTGGCTCTTGATTCTACCTAGATTATTTTCTTCATTTTTAATGTAAAAGATTTAGCACTTTAAAGTTTAAAACTAACTTTATGAAAATTTGACATTTTGGTCGTAAAACAAGCTTTTAGATACATATATACGGAAAGAAACAAGCAAACGGACAACAAACAAGCAGGGGCGTAGCTTAGTGGGGGTCGGGGGCGCCCGACCCCCGAACTTTTCGCTCAGTAGTGTCCCGTATGTAGTTTTCGTATAGAATTTTTTAGGTATATACGTTTTCGACCCCCCGGTTTTATAATTTTCAAGGTATAATTTTAAGTACGGTGACTTACGACCCCCGGTCGAAAATCTCAAGCTTCGCCACTGCAAACAAGACACAGTCTAGTGCGATTACATCTTAAATCGTATCAAATACATCTATTGTTGCATCAATTCAGATACTGGTTTTAAGAAAAATGGAACGAATTTACTTAGAATGTCAAGAAAACTACATACTATAAAGGGTAGTTTCTT
Source organism: Scalesia atractyloides (assembly GCA_947069175.1). NCBI lineage: Eukaryota > Viridiplantae > Streptophyta > Magnoliopsida > Asterales > Asteraceae > Scalesia > Scalesia atractyloides. The sequence continues at coordinate 94,698,201 of CAMTDV010000005.1, read as the reverse complement.
TGTTCTAATTTATTAGAGATTTTATAATAAACAATCCATTTGTTTGTCCTTAAACTCTAGAGTTTTAAAATTATTATAAGTTTCTTTGTTCTAATTAAACTCTAGAGTTTTAAAATTATTATAAACAAGAAAAACAAGTTTTCACATGTCCTTTTGACAATTTCTTACTTCACGGATTGTGCCATGATTTTTTCTTTGAATAGCTTTTTTAACATAAAAGACTTTTCGACTAATGGATATATGACATAAAAGGGCATCTATCCAACAAAGGCCTCTTTCCCATTATATGTGTTTTAAATTCAAAAAAATAAGATGGAAAATCTTTTCTAAAACACTTGATGAATTTTGGTTTGTATCTTAAAATGTAAAGGAAATAAAAACATGAAAGACTTTAAGAGCAATGGGGGATTAGCAAGTAATGGAGCATCGGTGCTTTCCTTGCTTGAGAAGTAACTTTTCTATATTCTTTTAATAAATTAGTTGGTAATTTTTCAACTGTAAGAATTTAAAAAATATATATGTTTTGAAGAGAACTTCAATTTCAAGCAACATATCTCATCACATTGGAAGAATACTTCAATCTCAAGCAACTCCACAGCTTCAAACTTCAAGCCCTAAAGATTCTTTCCTATCACCATCCATTCACCGTATTTTTTTTAGTGCTTGGAAAAGTTTTCATTATTAGCATTTTGAAAATAGCATGCTTCTAGAAGCAAAATAGGATGATTTAGATATGTGCTAGTGTGTAGAGAAGGATGTTAAATGAATAAATAAATAAATAGAGAACTAAATACATAATGTTAATTTTGTTTTAGCTATGATGTATAAAATGACTATGTATGATAGCCTACTCCATTTTTTCTCTTGAAGTCAGCAAAGCATTTCATAAAAGTGTAATAACTTGTTTTTCATAATGTTTCATTTAATGTGTACAGTGAACATAAAATATTATGAGAATATGTAAAATAAAATAAAATAAAATATATTATTTACTTTTTCATATTAAAAGCTTTTAAAACATAAAATATGATATAAATGCAATATTTATTCGTTTTTTGAAATTCGTAAAAAAATATGAAAAAGTTTCGTTACTACATATAACTACACGTGTAAGTCATGTGTAATTTATATTCCTACACATATGTTAAATAAATACAAATTTTATATACATAAACATATGCATCTGTATGTAAAATATGCAAAATTTAAAAAGATAAATTATGGATAAAAGAATCAATGTAAAATATGCAAAATTTAAAAATATAAATTATTGATAAAAGAATCAAAAGTTTCAAGTTTGTAGAATCCCTATATACACAAGAACGCGTTCTTTTTACAACCACTATTATGTTAAGAAGATAACCGCATTGATAATTGATAACTTAATAAGAGAAAGAAAGATGCGTGTGGGTAGTTATGGAGTGTCTTATATAAATACAATTTATGACCGTTTAAGAACTAATATATTATGTTAAAAATGTAAAACTGAATAGGCAAATGTAAATAATGCTTTAATAAAAATCAGAAAATAAAAAAAAGTCGTTGATTTTTTCCTCCCCATTTCTTTGACTTTATCACAACTGTCATGACCTTTCTAAATCATAAGTATACACATGTGCATCTGTGATGTATGTGTGTACATATAGAGAGAAGGGAGCATATTGACATCAATATCATTATGATAAACTCTCAAGCATACTTTTTTGATAAACTCTCAAACGTAAACATCAATATAAAAAAATATCAGTATCAGTTTCGACAATATCTCATGGCATTTGTTATGGCTTAGATACAAAAAATATTTATTTCAAATCGAACTGTTTTCAATAAAATTAAAACTAGAATGTTGAGGAGCAATAACTAAACAAAACCAAGTATTAATTTTTTTAAAGTTAACAAACAAAAATTATCAGAAAAAACAAGTTAGAAATTAACAGGTTAAGGACGTATATTATACATTGTATAAGGGGTGAACTTGAAAGTAAAAAATATATAATAAAGGAATAGTAAAAATGTTAGACAAACCAATTTTAAAAATTAACTAGGGTAGTAGTCATCCGCGCGATACGCAGGGACGTGGTTGAAATTCAGAATGTATCACACACCATGACAAATATTATCTAAATGTTATGATATTTTTTTCGTAATTCAGCTTTAAAGATAAAAAAATTAAAAAAAAGTAAAACAATGCAATAAATAACAAAGGTAAATAAAGGTAAAACAGAAAAGAAAAACGATAGGAATTCGATAAGTTTAGGAGTTGTATAATAACTTTATTAATGTTTAGGGTTATAAAAGTAATTTCTTTAAATAAAAAGAAAATGAATACAATAATTAAACTAAATGAGGTGTAAATGAAAATTTACAATAAATGATAAAATAGACTAAAAGGACGAAATATAATAATAATAATAATAATAATAATAATAATAATAATAATATAATAATGAAAAAACCAAGTTCTTTACTTTTATATATAACTAGTAAATTTCCCCGTGCGTTGTGGTGGGTCCAAATGTAAAGTAACTCGTATTTGTACAGTAGAGACCTGAATCGTTTCAGAACAAAAATTACGTCAAAACGTTGATAAACTGAAAATGTACATAAAAATAAACACGAAAACGTATTATATACAGCCCCACTTATTTGTGAAAGAAATTTACGTCGAACACCAACCTGAACTAATACCGACAGTACAAAAAATAAGAAAAAGCTTATGTTTATTTAAATTAAAAATGGTATCGCGCATTGCGGTGGTGCCAAAACATAAAGTAAGTCAAATTTATAAAGTCTAATGGAAATATATTATATTTGACCCACTTGTTGAAAATTAAAATTTATGCCAAAACTTAGATCAATTCACAACGTAAAAAATATCCTAAACTTATACCGACACGTACATGATAATAAAAAAAATAAATTAGTTTTTTAAGTTAAAAATGGTATCGCGCGTTGCGATGGCACCAAAACGTAAAGTAAGTCGAATTTATAAAGTCTAATAAAAATATATTATATTTGACCGAACTTATTGTAAAACAAAATTTATGCCAAAACGTAGATAAACTGAAAACATTAAAATAAAAAAGCAAAAAAACATATTATATCTGAGCCTACTGAATTTCAAAGAAAATTAATTAATCTAAATACCGACACATACGTAAATATAAGCATATTAGGTTGCGGTGGCAACATTTTTTCTGTAATATAACTTTTGTTTTAGCTATAATATATAAAATGACCATGTATAGTAGACTACTCCATTTTTTCTCTTGAAATCAGCAAAGCATTTCATAAAAATGTAATAAATTGTTTTTCATAATGTTTCAATTAATGTGTATAGTTAACACTACATATTATGAGAATATGCAAAATAAAATAAAAATATACCATTTACTTTTTATTCTTAAAAACTTTTAAAAACATAAGAATATGATATAAATGCAATATTTATTCGTCTTTCTGGAATTCGTAAAAAAATATGAAAAAGTTTACTACTTATAACCTATATGTGTAAGTCATGTGTAAATTATATTACCCGTGCATATATTATATATATATATATATATGGTAGGGTTCAGGCGAGAACTACCTTTATTGCGAGAACCGTGAGAACCAATGTGAACACAAAAAAATACCTAAAAAATATAAAAAAACACACAAATTTTTTTAATATATTTTTTAAAATCGCTATATTTTGTCTGTAAAAAAAACTTTTTTTTTCGAGTAACAATTATAGATGCACATGTGCATATGCATCATTTCTTTAACAAATTTCGCAATACATTACGTGTAGTAGACAATTGCACTTTCATATACACTACCATCCGTTCTACGTTTTACATCACCAATATTAGAAATGCACATGTGGATCATCGTATCATGTATAACCATGTTATAACGTATCTGGTACAAAAAGATTGTGATTTTGAATGATGAAGTAGACCCATATGCATGTTTTTTGGTTAGTTATATCTAGTGGTTGATGGTTTGGTTATATTTGTCACTTTATGATGTAATATGTTGTTTCGATGGTATGAAGGTGTTGATGTACATGTGCATAAAGGTGAGAAAAGTATACATATTGGTAATGGTATTGTATTATGGATGATAAGAGATAATGGTATTGTATTATGGATGGTAAGAGGTAATGGTAGTGTATTATGGATGGTATGATATATGAAAAGGAAAGTGTATTCAAAAGTAGTTTACCAAAACACCAAAACACGTTATATCATGTTCATACATATACATGCGCATGTGCATTTCAAATATTGGTAATGTAAAAAGTAGTGTATTATGGATGGTAATGTAAATGAAAGTGAAATTGTATAATATTGGTGATGTACTATGGAATTTGTCAAAAACATGATATATATGCACATGTGCATGGATAATTGTTACTCGAATTTTTTTTATTTTTATGGTTTTTTTAGTAATGAAATATAGCGTTTTTTTCAAAAAAAAATATTAAAAAAATTGTGTGTTTTTTAGATTTTTTTTAGGTATTTTTGGTTGTGTTCATACTGGTTCTCACGGTACTCTCAATAAAGGGTGATTCCTAACAGATCTTTCTCCTATATATATAGAGAGAGAGATAGATTGAGAGATAAATTTTATATACATAAACATACGCATCTGTATGTAAAATATGCAACATTTAAAAATATAAATTATTGATAAAAAAATTAAAAGTTTCAAGTTTGTAGAATCCCTATCTACACAACGACACTTTCTTTTTACAACCACTATTACGTTAAGATGATAACCGCATTGATAACTTTATAAGAGAGCATTGAAACTTGATAAGGGAAAGAAAGATACTGTTGTGGATACTAGATAGTTATATGAGTGTCTTATATAAATATAGCTAAAGCAAAATCTAAGCTGGTGTTAGTTTTTCTAAAAAAGATCTGTGTGGCTCTTCTGTTTGCGCCGCGTAGACCACGCGTAGACATTGCTATCTGCAGACTGTTTGTTTTTTCGAAACGTTTCACTAAAAAATGTCTGCTCGAGCTCTTCTTGGTACAGACTTGGTCCATCCACTTCTAAGATCTTTTAAGGTCTATAGAGGGTTAAACACCATCACCGTCCACCACCACCACCGTCCACCACCCACCACCATCCATCACCACTGTCCACCACCCACCACCACCGTCCAACAGCACCACCACCCACCAAACAACCTTCTTCATGCAGATGCCTACAGATGTGATTCGCATACTGCAGACGTTTTACCTCTTAGAAAACAAACAAAACCTAAATGTATAATACATTTTATCTACGCTTAAGAACTAATATTATGTTAAAAAAATGTAAAAACTGAATAAGCAGATGTAAATAATGCTTTAATAAAAAATTAGAAAATTAAAAAAAGTGGTTGATTTTTTCCTCCCCATTTCTCTGACTTTATCTCATGTGTCATGAGCTTTTTAAGTCATAAGTATGGACATGTGCATCTGTGATGTGTGTGTTTACATATAAGAGTAAAGGTAGCATATTGACATCAATATCATAATTTTCTATTAACTCTCAAACATACTTTTTGATAAACTCTCAAACATAAACATAAACATAAACATAAACCTCGATATTAAAAAATAAAATCGATATCAGTTTCGACAACACCTGGTGGCACTCGTAAGCCGTTATGGCTTACGATACAAAAAAGAATATCTATTTAAAATACGAATATGTTTTCAATAAAAGTAATACTGGAATGTCGAGGAGCAATAACTAAACACAACCAAGTAATAATGTTATAAAGTTAACAGACAAAAGTTATCAGAAAAATACAGTTAATTAAAATTAGAAATTAAACAGATTAAGAACGTATATTATACATTGTATAAGGGGTAAACTTGAAAGTAAAAAATATATAATAAAACCATGGTTGTACCTAATGCATCAAAACTTTTACATACAAAAGGAATAGTAAGGCTTACGATACAAAAAAGAATATCTTAAAATACGAATATGTTTTCAATAAAAGTAATACTGGAATGTCGAGGAGCAATAACTAAACACAACCAAATATTAATGTTATAAAGTTAACAAACAAAAGTTATCAGAAAAAATACAGTTAATTAAAATTAGAAATTAAACAGATTAAAAACATATATTATACATTGTATAAGGGGTAAACTTGAAAGTAAAAAATATATAATAAAAACACCTAATACATCAAAACTTTTACATACAAAAGGAATAGTAAAAATGTCCTTTTAAAAATTAATATATAGATAATGGTTGAAGATAAGGTCCCTAATGTTGGATTTGGGCTGGAATAAAGAAGCCACAGACCTGGGTGCTATTTTTTTTTTTTTTTGTTATTTTGTTATAAAATTTACTTGATTGTCACCCTGTTAACTAGTCTTGTGATTTTTTTCATTTCTATCTATCACCTTTGATTCTTTTGTACAAGTGTAGACTAAATGAATAATTTGGATTAAAAAAATTCTTAAAAGGGCTTTAACTTTTTTGTTTGCTTGGGGCTTTCGAAAACGTTAGACCGGCCCTGTAGTTAAAATGTTCCAAAGTTAATTTTAGTCAGAGTTAACTTTCGTTTTGCTCTCTGTGGTTTGGTCGTTTTAGTGATTTTGTCTCAACGGTTTAAAAAGTGTCAATTTCCTTTCTGATGTTTCTAACTTATCATCAATTTGCTCTTCGCCTCTCTCCTCTCCTCTCTCTCTCTCTCTCTCTCTATATATAATATATATATATATATATATCCACAAGAAATAGCAGCCGACCAACACTGCCACCAGCCACAAACACTACACCAGCAGTAGAGAGATGCCGGCAATTGCTGGCTAGAGATGGTGGTCAACCGGTGTTCAGCTTTGGAGCCTCGGACAACAACAAAAACCTGGCACCCCCTAGCCTCTATTGCTTCGATTTATAGTCCCTAAGCCCTCTATTGATGACAGCAACAATGAAGGTGACTCCTGGGTTTCGTTTCATGGCAATAGCTGGATTGTTCACTCGATTAAGGCATGGCCAATGGAAAACAGGTAAAATCGGAGATGTTCAAGTGTCGACAGGTTAGTTTAAGGCAAATATCTGATGTTAGTGGTTGTGATGGTGACGATACAGCATGACGTGGCGGTTTAGCTGTAGTGGAGGCGATTGGGTGGTGGCTTTCGTAGGAAGGGTCGATTGGGCAGTGGCTTTCGTAGGAAGGGTGGTGATGGTGGCGGTTAGTGTTTGTATGTGTTATGTTTGTATAGAACCTTTTAGTTAACATACAATATGGATGGAGTTAAGACCGGGGAGCAAATTGGCAACAAAATCGAAACATCAGGAGAAAATTGGTACTTTTTAAACAGTTGGGGCAAAACCATTAAAACGAACAAACCACATGAAGCAAAACGGAAGGTAATAAATTCTTAACATTAGCTATAAATTGTTCTGAAGTAAACACACCTGCACACACATACGCTCATAGTAAGTTATATAGTTTCTTCCTTTTAATGGCATTTGCTTTAAAGATATAAAAAATATTTGATAAGAAGTTTAATTATCTCCATAAATCATAATGGTTAAAAAAATATACACCATAAAAGGCCTCCACTATAACTATACCCCAATTTTAAAGGGTATACACAAACCACACTCGCTTAATATCTTCTTACAGTCAAAGATGACCTGTCATTTGACTGGCACCTCCACACTGCCACCTAAGCTGCCACTACTTCCACCACGGCTGAACCGGTCTGAGTACCCAATACCTGTAATAGAAGCAATCTCACTTTGCAGGTCCCAGCTTCCGCTCCGGCCCAAGCTAGCCCGCCTGCCGCCACCAGCCTCATCTCCACCTGTGGCCTCGTTCTTTCGGATAGGCTTCATGCTACCCATTTCAACGTCACTTGGAACCTTCTGTATGTCTGAATTTACAAAACTGCCACCACCGACTCTAGTTGGAGGCTTAGGCTCTCTAGATACCAATGCCCTGAAATTGTTCTTAGATGGAGGAATGCTGGTCCAGAAAACCTCCTTGAAGTTTCCAAAAATGCCCCTGTTGTATGGATTTTCGGATCTGTCGTACCGATATCGGAAGTTTTCATATGTTGACTGAAGGAATAGATGTGAACAGGCTTTTAAAATGTTGAAGTTTGGATAGCACATACCTAAAGAAAGAGTTAACTGTCATTTTCTTCCCTGTGGTTTGTTCATTTTTTTCCATTTCAGTCCAATTTTCAAATATGCACAAGTTTCCTCCCTCACATACTGGAAACGTGCCACTTCAGTCCAAAAATTAAAACCCAGTTAAGTCAGAGAGGTTTAATGAAGGGTATTATTGTCTTTTCATTTGTCAGACATAAAATAAGGTGAAAATAAAAGATATATGAATTGACAAAAATACCCTTCATTAAACCTGTCTGACTTAACTGGGTTTTAATTTTTGGACTGAAGTGGCACGTTTCCGGAATGTCAGGGAGGAAACTAGTGCATTTTTGAAAATTGAACTGAAATGGCAAAAGTGAACAAACCACGGGGACGAAAATGGCAGTTAACTCCTAAAGAAAACTAGTTCATACCTGGTTTGTGCTGATGAGATAAAGATGAAAGATGGTGAGGCCACCAACAAACCAAACTGCTAAAAAGGTGTAAATTATTAGCACAATTGATGCAGGAGTCTTGATTAATGCTCTCCAAATTGAAGTGTTTTCACTGTGCATGATCCTTATGGCATACACCCAGCAAAAGGAGAACACATAAATGCACAACAGAGTTGCCGAGGAGACAAACATGAAGAAGAACCGGTAGTTACGCTGCATCCAGAAACATAATGCTTGTTAACAAATGTTATTTGCGTATTTGAACATTACCTGAGATTTATAGAACAACTATTATAAGTCAATATACATGGAAGTTTGGACATTGATTCAGCCCAATGCAGCATCATTTAAATACTTGATATAGCAATCAGAAATATTGCATATTAATATATTATAGTTTCCTATGGTTCTCTTTTGGTAAATTTAAAAGTGAAACAATTACTTCGAAACCAAAAGGATGATTACTAAAAATCGGTCCCATGTTTGCCAGATAAACAAGATGAATTAAATGCATTTATTCAAGTCATAACTCAAAAGTTGTCCAAAAAAATCCTCTTCTACAAGTACTTTTAGCAACTTCAACTGTTGTTACGAAAGCTAGCACCACAAACCATGGTTACGAAAATCAATAAGTCGGTATATACAGAGGAAAAACGAGTGAAATAAAAAAAATATGAAAGAAACATTAAAAAGAATCAAGTCAAATAGTTGTCAAGTCACCTATAAGTGTATTTTCAATACATAAAAACTCATAAACCATTTTAATCAACGAATTAAGTTATCATTGAAATAATGGCAGTGTTTCGTATGCTGGAAGGCAACGCAGAATGGAATGAACCATTCCAACAGAATGATGAAATTGTGTTTGTTAACCATATATTAAAGGAATGAATGTGATTCCTTCCCTTTTTGGAATTTTAATTCCTTAGAAAACGGGTGTTTTTACTCATTCCTTTAGAATGGTTTAACTTCTTTTCTAAAACAAAATGAACGAATGACAATTTAAAGTCTAATCAATTTAAAAACATATATACTATATTAAAATTATGACCTTTTTATATAAAATTAAGTTTACCTAAAATAACTTTTAAACTTTCAGAACTAATTATTTTATTACTATTTTATTATTTGATATTTTCTTAATCTTTTAGTACCATATTCTTATTTGAGATTTTCTCAATCTTTTCTGTTTACTTTTTTATTTGTATGATATAATATGTTGTGTTATTTCTAAAAGTATGTAATATATCTTGATTAAAATACAACATGAAAACCTGATACAAAAACATATAAAAAACAATAAAAGAAACATATCATTTTTTTCTGAACATGTCTTGTCCTGTCCGATGGTAACGAGAATAAAGTGACATAGAATAAATATGATAATGAAATGCTTGTTACTTCATTCCGTGCAAACCAAACAGACCGGCTATGTTGTTTAGTCTATTTGACACAAACTTTTAAAGAACTTTGAAATGTTTGACAAAAAGTATCTCTGGCAACTAGGCCCAACTGGTATCTTCCTGACAACAAAAATAACCACTTTGACCCATTACCCAGCCCACCCGTGTTGCCACATGTACCATGAGATTTACATGGAAACAAGAGAAGCTGACACAAATAAAAGAAGAAGAAGAATGCTGTTTACCCGTCCAATGCACTGTCCAACCCATGGACAGTGATGATCGAATCTTTCCACACAGTTGTCACATATTGAGCAATGAGAACAACGTGGAGGTCGATATAACATGCAAGTATCGCAGTATTTGACTTTAACGGTCATCCCGTTGACCACTACTTCTTTAACCCGAGGCAAACGTAACTGTGGAGTTTGACCAGGCCCGACTTCTATACCCTGATCTGTAGTTTCTGGTTGTGGAGGGTGTGCATTTCGAGGAATTATACCTGGGTCCCTTCCAGAGGTCATTAGAAGAAGGATTATTACCTGCAAAACCATACACCGTATCTTTTATACGTGAACTTTTGTGGAGTAAATAGACATGAGCTATACCATTTAATTCAAAAAGACTTTCTATAGCATTTAATGGTTACACATGGATACTCTAGAAGTAGAAATTATAAACTAAGAACATTGTGTCTCTTGTAGCTTGCAAAATTTTCCATGAATGCTCTTGACCGCAATTTTCCAAAACAAGAAAAAGCGCATATGAACTACTGATTTGTTTACAACTCATATAAGCGGCTAGGAAACAAAACTAATGTGCTTGGTATTGTTTAAAACAAAAGTTTAACACTATTTATGAAGTCTTTATTTCTGCTTCCTATATCTTTAATTTTAATAACTTCTTCATGAGTATTAGTCGTATAGACTCCAAGATGACAGAATTCAATTAGATAAGTAAGAAACTCATCACAAAAAAATCCTAAACTTCGAGACATGATACAAACAGAGCCTACAAAGGATCATCTATGAAAGCCAAACTCATAGAAAAAGAAAAAGCTAGAAATCCGGAGGACCTAAGAGGCAGTGATTTACCCTACGGTGGATGTCAGCGATTCGAGTTCGTCTATCTCCAACTCGTGAACTTAGCCGATACAAAGATATATCATACGCTCATAGCACACGATTTTTCTGATAGAATAAAAGGTTTACTAAATAATGACAGTATGACACATGAATTACTTCAAAAAAAGTTATATTACTTGAAAGTACAAGCCCCTGTTCAGATTGAGGATGGTTTTACAACATGCTTGTTTAGTGACAAAAAAGAAGGGCCCATCCTAGTATATTACTGAGTCATAAGTGAAATCATCATTTACACCAAATTTAAGCTCACATGGTACCCAACTTCTCCTGGCCTTTCACCAGTCTGTAATTTTGTAATACGTATATCATTAATAGAGACAGTGTTGGCAATGTCTTCAACTATTAACCAAGATTTTTATATTCCCATCCTCAAGTTTCGCATTTAGCAAGCGTGGCCCACAATACTATGCAGCCTGATCATATTCCTAATTTCCAACTATAAGTTTGTTCCATCATCAATTACCAATCAACTATGTAATTGTATAGACATAATTACCACCCTCGCTCCAAGAGCCACGGATTTCGAATTAGTACGAACTGTACCATACAGAATTCGATTTCGATCCAATTCGCGAATTCAGTGATTCCAATCAGCGCTCCAGGTAAGAAATCCATTCCTTCTAATCGAATTTTAAAACCCTTCAAAACGATTTGAAATACGCCGGCTGGATTGTTTTTAGGGCGTGCCAATCACTGATTTTGGCGGTAAAGCGCATCCAGTAATTTGCGACGTCTCTTCAATTCCATATAACTTTTCCAAATTCCAAATATGTTTTCACATTGCACCAATTAAATCCAGGAATATGTATAAATGCATTCCAATTCCAATTTCTACCAAATTAGATCATCAAATTCTATTTCTAGTCTACTTCAGTGTTTTATCTTCAATTTTTAAAATGGGAAAAACTTTTATGTTCATGTTTATGTTTTCTGTTTGGTAATTTGAATTTTGGAATTTGGTAATTTGGATTAATGAATTTGGTAATTTTTGCTTTATTTTGGGTACACAAAACCGGACTCCATGGTACACCGTACCGGTTCGTACCGAAATGAACCTACCCCCGTCCATACAGAATACGTCCCCTCTAGCGAATCGCGTACCCGTACCGAGCGAACCGCGGATTAGGTAATTATGGTATAAAGGCTTCGACTATTGTAATTATAGGGGAAGAAACCATACCCAGCATTTCCGTACAACTAACAAGCATTAATGTAACAATAAATATCTTAGAAAGTTCAGAACACTTACATAACATGTGAATACAATTGCCACCACCAAAATCAAAACCCCCAGATTATGAGAAAAATCGTCAATCAACTTTCTTGCAACAAATGCACAGAAAACAGCAACAGGGGCAACTATTAGAAACATCGATAGGAAAACAGATCCCACGTCCGGTCCAAATATAAACCTTCCGCCAAGAAAAAATATCTGCACAGGAGAAAACAAAGCAACTGATTGAAAAAAATGCACATATTATAACACTCAAAGCTTTAATTACTTTTTTCCTTTAACAAACTATTCACATATGAAGCACATCACTTCTAAACAATAAGAACACCTTTTAGTCTCCTACACACATGATTACAGTTCACGAACGACAAACTCGCCTAAAACTAAGTGAATAGTGCATACATAACAATTCATTGTCCTTATCTGTCAGTCAGAATCTCCAATCATCAACTTCGTTATCCTAATTCATTATTCATCTCATATGTTCAAATCAAAACCCTAGATTCGAAACCACTAAACTAAAACACTAAAATCGAGCCATAAAATCATAAAAACGTAAATTCAAAACATCAGTCAATGATAAATCACAATTCATGACACTCAAAAGCTCTAATTACTTTTTTTCTTTTAACAAACCACTCACATATGAAGCACATCATTCCTAAACAATAAGAACACCTTTTAGTCTCCTACACACGTGATTACAGTTCACAGACGACAAAATCACCCAAAACTAAGTGCAGACATAATATTCCAGTGTCCTTATCTGTCAATCAACATCTATTAGACCACCCGTAGTCGGGCTTTTTTTGCCCAAAACACATCAATCACGCCCCAACCCCCACCCCCCTCGGCGCCATTGGGCGCTATTTGCCCAAAAAACTCACACCCGCGTGATTTGAAACACGCCAAACCCCACCTCCTTTGGTCAATCACATGCATTCTTTCCTATTTTTGCCCAATACCATTTTTTGATGTTTTTTTAATTTATTTAATTGTTTAACACCCTTTTTAAGATAATGCCCCACATCCCCACTACACCCATTTTAGAAAACACGCCCCATTGCTGACTGGGCTTCCACATGGCGCAAAACGCCCAAGGGTGGGGTGTTGACGACTGCGCATGGTCTTACATCATTTCACCAATCTGCACTAATCAATTTCAAACCAAAACCCTAGATTCGAAACCGCTAAAAAAACTAAAATTGAGCCATAAAATCATAAAACCGTAGATTCAGAAACTAGATCAGTCAATGATAACTCACAATCTATGACACTCAAAGCTCTAATTACTTTTTTTCCTTTAACAAACTATTCACAATCCACCTTTTAGTCTCCTACACAAACAATCACCGTTCACCAACGACAAAATCACCGTCCTAAAACTAAGTGCATACATAACATTCATTATCCTCATCTGTCAATCAGCATCTAGTACATCCTCTATCTAACTAAAAATCCTCATTTACTCAATTTCATTATCCTAATTCATTATTCATCTCACACGTTAGAACCAAAACCCTAGATTTGAAACCTCCAAAATACTAAAATCGAGCCGTAAACCATAAAATCGTAAATTCAGAAACCAGATCAGTCACGATAACTCACAATTCATGACATTCAAAGCTCTAGTTACTTTTTTCCTTGAACAAACTATTCACATATGAACGCCTTTTAGTCTCCTACACAAGCAATCACAGTTCACAGACGACAAAAACGCCTAAAATCTAGGGCACACATAACAATCCATTGTCCTCATCTGTCAATCAGCACCTATAACATCCTCATTTACTCAATTTCATCATCCTACTTCATTAATCACCTCACACGCTCAAACCAAAACCCTAGATTCGAAACCGCTAGACCTAAAACACTAAAATCAAGTCCTAAATCATAAAACCGTAGATTCAGAAGCTAGATCAGTCAATAACAAACCACAATTCATCGATTCAACAACTACGATCTCTAACAACACATCAACATCGATATACAGAACGATTAAAAGCAAAAAAAGGTAAAAATGAAACGAAGTGAGTGAAGAATGATAACACACGTTGCTTCCTTTCCATGTCTGGTAGGTGCGGAGAAGCTCCGGCGAGTCGTCGTCGTCGCCGGCGGCAGCATCGGATAGCTTCGGTGGATGTACCACATGCATGATGATGAGTTTGTTGGTGATTGTTTTGTTCTCTCTCTAAAAGGAAAGGAAGGTGAATGGGACGGCTACCGGTGGCGGATTGTTGACTCCATTAAATGGAATGAATGAATTCGTCAAAGGAAACGGCCGACGACAATTTACTCTTTTCAATTAAACTAGTTAGATGCCCCGCCTGCGTTGCGGGGCGATGGCCGAATAATAAGCGAGTGTTAGACAGCTTATTGACACGAAAAACAATGAAATCGAGTAAACCAATAAAAACATAACACTCTTATAGTTTTGCTAAAAAACTAAAACAATGGTAATACTAATATTTTTAACTAATGGAAAGTTATATTTTTTCACTGGTGTAAAATCGTAATTTGCTAAAACCTAAAATGATACCAATACTGGAAATTAAAACCAGGGGCAAAAGTGTAAATCTGCGCAAGGGACGAATTCATACTTTTGAACTTTAGGGCAACACAGTAATATAAATTAAACTAAAGGCACAACCGTAATTTTAGGCCGGAGGCAAAACCATATTTTTATTTTGAACCGAGGGCATAATCGTAATTTTGAGGTTGAGCCAAAAGCGTAATTTTATTTTGAACAGAGGCAAAAACGTAATTTTTAACTGAGGCCGAAATCATTATTTTTTAAACGGGGAAAAATCGTAATTTTAAGGTGGGGGCGAGAACATATTTTTTTCATTTGAACAGGGTGAAAACGCAATTTTGAGCTGAGGGCGAAATTGTAATTTCGAGTCGTGGGCAAAATCGTAATTTTTGGCTGGGGCCAAAAGCGAAATTTTATTTTGAGCAGGGCAAAATCATAATTTTAAAATGGTGGCAAACCCGTAATTTTATAGCGTAAACAAATAATAATCGGTTGGTCCAACAGGGGAGTGCCATGCCAGCTGCCTGGCACTATTCTGAGGGCAAACCCATAACTTTACAGCGTAAACAAATAATAAACGGCTGGTCCAATGGGGAGTGCCGGGTCAGCTGCCTGGAACTATTCCTTTTTTTTATATTAAAATCAATGTTCAAATCGTTTTGTTTTTAATACCTGATACTATTCCGAGGACAAACCCGTAACTTTATAGCGTAAACAAATAATAAACGGCTGGTCCAATGAGGGAGTGCCAGGTCAGCTGCCTGGCACTATTCCTTTTTTATATTAAAATCACTCTTCAAATCGTTTTGTTTATAATATAATATTATAATATAATATTATAATATATTATTATTATTATTATTATAATTATAATTTCAAAGTGTTAAAGTTTTTTCTTTTTTTTTAAGGCAAGTAACAAAGGGGTTGTTTTTTCGGCTGTTAATTTTACTGGTTCAACACGTTCAAAATATTTGTTTTATGCGTAAATGTCAAACATTTGTTTCTGAATGGTTAAGCATAATATTAAGTCTGAATAGTTAAACTCTGTATCTAAATTCGTCAGACATTTGCCTCTAAATAGTTAAGTATTATACTGTACTGACTCTTAATAGTTTAGACCTTTTACTGAATCAACACTTACCCATTCAGAAGTTGAAAAACAACCCTTAGTTATTATGTGTTGCATTTATGTGTTTTCCTTTTTCAATGAAATGTAGTGGTAGAGCATTATGGTTCTTTCAATGTAAAGTTGTAAGGTAGAAATAAATGTTATGTTTTATAAAGTGCGGCTTATTCAAACTAGAATTAGTTACATGATTATCATATAATTATTAATATTATTTTGTCTTTTTCATACTTATTTGCAAGAAATGACATTATTGGTGTAACTTTTAGATATGATTTCACTTTTAGTATTTGTGGCGTACTTATGGGAAAACCATTTGCAGACTTAACTACACAGTTGGCATTTGTAGTGTATGTGAAACCATTTGTAAAAATTGGTATCATTATTATAATTTTCAATAAATATATATGAAAATGGTGAAATAGGGTAAAACAAAGATACTAAGCGTGTAATGATTTCTTAAAATTATAAAAGAAACCGTATAAAGTGCGAGATTTTATAATTGGTTATAGATAGAATGACGGTGGTTTATGTGATACGTAAGATTTCATATTTTGGCGTAGTTTTTGAGAAAATTAATTGTAAATGATTAATTTGTAATGAACATAACTTTTTCAAAACAACCGGTTTAAATCATCTTTTTTCGCTATAACTAGCACACACTCTTGTTAAATAAGAGGTTTTAGTTATACATGCAATATCATAATCCTAAACTTATTTTATATATCTCACTATTAAGAGAGAGAAAAAAACCAATGTGTATACAAGGATTGCACATGGTTGGTGGACCGTGCATTACTCAAGAGACCATATCATACTTTTTTTGCATTCTATAAAGTTTGAAATCATGTTACCTTTTAAAAATAAAGATACTCTCATGTTGTTTTGTTAAAATATTATGTTTTTTTTCTCATATATTTGGGTTATCAATATGGATCCGGTGTTGTTTTCAAGATAGAGAACGAGTGTGTGACAAGGATTCAAAGCATGACTACACCCAAAGACATATATGCACATGAGGGAAGTCCACAAAATGCATCTTTGAGTGGTTTACAACCCAAGTTTGTGTTTCTTATAATAAAATATTATAATAACCATCTTAATTAACAGTTTTATATCTCATTTTTTTTTAATTTTGGTTTTGGTCTCAAAACACTTCGACTTATGCATGATCCAATGGACACCAAAAATTAGGTAGGCCATCTAATAATAAATAAGACATTTAAAGTCCTAGCTACTCATATTTAATAATATCTTTATTTTCAAATGTTTGTAAACTGCCTACTCTCCGTTGAATTCCACGTCACCTACATTTCTATATTTTAAGGATAGGATCTCATGAGTCTTTCACTAAACACTAAATCCTATTGTATTCATCTAAATCTGTTGACTTTGTATACCATTTCATTGTAAATAAATGATCTTAGTCGTCACCGCAGCCACAAAGGACTACCTAAATTGATTTGTTTTTGCTGATAAGCTCCAATTGCATCGAAGAATCAATGTCACTCGATCCTTATCAAACTGACTGCATGTCCGTGAGGATCCCACCAGAGGTTTTAAGAAGGGAGATGAAGCGACGCATGATAGTCACGTTAGTGGGAAATGATTTCCTTTTCAAGCCCTCAAAAGTGTGGGGTGGGATAAAGCGTTGAGCGACACGTGACAGTCACTTTTTTATTTAGTGTATGTTAAATAAATTAAACAAATCAATAAAATTTAAAAAAAAATACTATCAAATAAAGAAATAACATTACATAAACTAAAAAAACATTAATAAAAAATACGTGTTTTAATTATCATCTCCGTCATCATCGTTGTTTCGCGGAAAGACTCTAAATGTGTTCAACCAAACCCGCTCGAAGGTTGTGATGTATCTGATTGTCATAAATTTCCCACTCGTTTAATTCTACTGCTTCATCACTGATGTCTTCATTATTTGGTTGCATCTCCTCCCCATGGTACTCACAAATTGTATGTCCTTTCTCTTCCAAAATCTTGTTATGTAAAATAATGCACACGTACTTCACATTCGCAATTTTAACTTTTTCCATAATCCTACACGTCATTCTCAAAATGTGCATTTTTTCTGCAAAACACCAAAAGCTCGTTCGATGTCTTTTCTGACCGTCATTTGAGCCTCATTAGACTCCGTTTATCATAGTTGGGTTTTTATGATATTCACTAGTGTGTTGGCTACACCCGCAGTTGGGCAAATTTCTCACTCTCATTTCATACAATCTAAATTACCGACCATCCCAGGGAAACCATGTCAATATTCATGAGTCTCCAAAATTTGTTGTATGGCACTAAACAAAGGTTTTCTTAAAAAAATTAAGTATAGCTGAATGACATACTCACAAAAATAATGAAAACTTTCCCTCGCCACTAGTTCTAACATTTATAATAGTCATCCATTATGTCAGAACTAGTTCCATAAAGAAGCTTTTCAAGAGAATATATTGTTAGCTCCATCCCTCTTTAGATGATGATGAGATTAAAAGAAGCTTTTTCAGCGAAGATAATGCACTTGAGGCTTGCATATTTTTAGAAAATGATAAAATTGAGACTTAAAGAATGTGTTTGTACATATAAATAAGTTGGATAGGTTGTATGTGCATGGAGAAATAAGTTGTAGAGGGTTGGTATATATGGTTTTTTAAATTTCTAGCCGTTCAACGGCTAGTTTGAACAACAAATCAAAAGCCGTCATATCATTAATCACCACGCCGCTTGAAGATCTGGACGCCGCCACCTCCACGCCATTGTGTGAGCCGGTGTTCTGGCATTGGGGAAGCCACACGCCACCCTTTCCTACACCCACACGGCATAGATTAAGCCAATTTACTCATTTAGTATAAGTGAATAGGTTATAAAGATTTGTTGATTTGTATGATAACGAGTAAAGGAAATTACAAGATGAGAAAAAGATATGAGATGTATAGTTGTTTGGGTTCAAAGAGATAAATGCAGCCGTGTTATTTTTACTTATTTTAGACTTCCCCTAGATATAGAAATCCGAATGCCAACACACTCTCAAGTGTAAAACTAGGGTCGGCCCATGCACAAAAGGAAAAATGCTAGAGCAGTCTTAGTAGGATGTTAATCTTAATCTCTATAACTATACTAAAAATTACTATACTTTCTATCTCTCTTTTTCAATTAGATAATATAATTTATATTTTTATCATATTTTTTTCTCTTTCCTCTACTAACAACTACTTTCAGAAAAAAAAAAAAGTTAAAATATTATAGAGAGTGATTATGTCTTACTAGAGATGAGCACGGTACCCGTTCGGTACCGAACCGATACCGTACTAAAAAACAGGAAAAGTGCACCGATTCAATACCAGTATTTACCGGTGTTTACCCGTAAATACCGGTACCGATACCGAAAACGGGGAAAGTGGGTACCGGTACCGAATATACCCGGTAGTTTGATACCGATACCCGGTACTAAATGTTCATCCCTGTGTCTTACCAAATTTATTGATGAACAACAACATTTTATTTCTTCTCCGCTTACAAACACTCCATACAATATAAGGAATCACTCAAAAAAATATGGAGATGCTATTGTGAATGCTTTTATACAGTAACACCCCCCAAAAGTTAAGGATTCACTTTTCGTAGGGTCTTGCTCAATTTTTTTAATTATTATCAGGCTTAAGTTATACAACTACCTAATTAACCTTGATATTGGGTGTATAGAATATCATATCACATGAATAATGTGGTTAATATAAATTGTTTATAAAATGAAACCTTAAATGTTTTTTTCTAATTATAAATTTAAGTTAAGAGAAAGTTTAAAATGCAATACCACCTTATCGTGCAATGCTTACGAGAGCATCTCAACCGCACATGTGATCTAATCTAGGCCTTCAGTTGAACGCGATAGCATAATTACGTATGGGTTGGGTTAAACCCTAATCGCACATTATTTGTATAATTACGCAAATTATTTACATAATTACATATGGGTCAGGTTGACCCTAATTATGCAAGTTATATTGATGGTCATGTACGCATCGTACAATAAGATACCTTTACCAACCTTTTTAAACTATGTTCAAGTTCAACTAAATTTCACTCAACTCCCAGCCCACCAAATTGCAATAGTCCCACACTTAATATTCAACTGATTACATATTGGCCCACTAAATTGTAGTTCACTAAGTCACACTTCACCTCATCACCTAGAAGGCACTTGCAAGATAAATGAATGCCTTCCTACATTTACTAGAATTTTAGTTTAAATGGTCATTAATTTATGAATTAAATTTTACACTAGATGTCTCATATAATCTTTGATAGTTTTTTTACATTTTAATTTTATTTTTCATGTCATCTTGAATTAAAATCCTTCTCAATTAAGAACATAACAAAATACACCAAAGTAGTACAAAGCAATTGAACTACATCAAGAAGTATTTTGTTTTTATCAAATCTCCACAACTTCAAATTTTGTAGAGACTATGTGTTATTGGTTAACACAATTTTCTATTAACTAAGAAAAAATGATGTCATATCAACGTCAACTTAGCATAGTTCCATTAACTATTTTTTCATTAACTAGGTGTTATAAGTCAACTGAATCGCAATCATTTAACAAGCATTGTTCATTTTTTATAAAATAACTTTATATATTGTAAAATAAACTTTAAAATAACATCTAAATGTAAAACACAATAAAAGTTACATTAAAATTTTAAACAAGACATAAAATAAAAACCAAAGTTCAAAAATAACAATTAAAAATATGACTTCTTGAAAGACATTTTGTTGAGACGTTCACAAATTTGTTGTTTCCTACGCTCGACAAACATTTGATCTTGCTTCGATAAACCCATAGTATTTTTGGAGGAAAGTAAGGTCCGACGCGATTTGTTCGTCTTCTCTAAACGCGATTAAGTGGTTAACTTATTTGTCTAAACTTTCGACAACCAGAGCTTTTTCATATTTTTGTGTACCACTTTTGGCTCGAGATTTATTGTGTGCCGCTTTGCTTTTATCTCTCCCAGCCATACGACGAACTAGTGGTTCCGTCTTAGGTTCGTCTTCGGTATCATCATCCAAGTCTAACGATGTTGTTTTTAACCTTTAGCCTTTGACTTGATTGGTTGTGTTGTCTCAATCATATGCCACTTTGAGGATTTCCTAAGATATTCACAAACCTTTTCCATACCAAAGGGCGCATTGTAGTCAACTTTAAATTGCTCGTTAGCCTCAAACATAACGTCAACATCACTATTTCCGCTCCCTCGTTTGCGGCTATTAACAAGTCGATTGTGGATCGCGTTAAATGAGTTGATTCTTTTCATCATATACGTCCATTTGCCCAAAATTTGTCCGCTTCATCGTACTCCTATCAACCCATCACTTTGTGGAATTTGGCATGAACCTTCCTCTAAAAATGTTAGGATAGAAAGAAAACCACTTGAGTTAAGAAAACTCAAGAAAACCTAATGTAACAATTTTTTTCTAAAAAAATTAGGGAAGTTACATGTTATTGAACGTTTTGTAACAAAAAAAAAACACAAAGCGCCGAGTGGATTTTTTTTATTAAAAAAATTAAGTACAGGTTTTTAGCAGATATATAAAAAACACTGAATTCTTAATTTTTTTATAAAAAATCCCCTCGAGCTTTTTGTTTTTATTACAAAACGTTCGATAACATGTATGTCACATCCTCAATTTCAACTTGCGGGGTTCTACCGCGAGACGCGTGACAAACCAGGATCATAGACATCACATACATGCTTTCATACTCCTCATGACTACGTATATAATATTTTAATGCATACAGATTTTACTACGGTTATGTATATTTTCATGCATAAAGATTTACAAACACTAGTTCAAGTTTAGAAAACATAAACAGTCAAGCATAGTGTCACGTAAACAAGAATTCACAATTTGAACCGAAACCTGGGCAACGCGGTACTAATCAAAGCTACGAAGTCAACGAGGCTTACCGGTTACGGTGATGATCTGAAGGGGCTGCTAGCCGCTGAAGATTGAACAAGATGGAGGAAGAGGGTGATGGTGGTTTGGTTGCCGTAGAGTTTCAGCGAGAGAGAGATGAGGGACGATATATAGGGTTGATAATTTTTAATAATTTAAAATGATAAGTTTAATAATTATCACATGCAGTATTTCGTATTTTGAAACTATGGCGGTTTGGGGAGGTGGGCTAAGAATGGATGTGTTGGGCTGTGGTTTTAGATTTGTTGAGCTGGGCCTAAATCAAAGGATTGAGGAATGGTGGGCTGCCATTTCAACGAAAGAGACAAAAGACATGCTTGTGATGGTAACATATTAGTACATGTTATTATCTTTTTTTTTCCAACTAATAATGATAATATGCATCTAAGCATCCACTTAATTAATACAATAAATTAATCGAGTTACGGTTCGGGTCTCAAAAGTATCGAATCATGCCACGCTTTAGGTACGGATAACTAATTTGCCACACAAGTTTGTTCGGTTACCCACTTCAAATGCATATAAAAGTTAATTTATAATAGTGAAAACCAATGGTCCTTATCTTAAAATGTCGGGTTGTCACAATGTAACTTACATTCCCTATTTTTTTAGAAAAAAAGTTTGTTACATAAGGTTTTAGGGTTTTCTTAAGTTTTCTTAACTTAAGTCGGTTTTCTCTCTATATTATAATGTAAGTAGATGGAGAAAACCCTTGTAATTGAGAAAACTTAGGAAACTCAAAGCTTCCGACATTTTTTTATTTAAAAAAAAATCACACATGTAACATACATGTTTTAAGGGTTTTGAGTAAAAAAAATCAAAAAAGCGCCGAGTGGATATTTAAAAATAAATAAAAAAGTTTTTAGCAACGCGACTGTAACATATGTTACACATGAATTTAACATATGTTACACAAAAACTTGTTTTTTTTTTAAATATGGTCGGCGCTTTTTTGATTTTTTTTGCTCAAAACCCTTAAAAACATGTATATTACATATGTAATTTTTTTCAAAATAAAAAAATGTCGGGAGCTTTGAGTTTTCTAGGTTTTCTCACCACAAGTGGGTTTTCTATATATCCGATCTCCCTCCCCCCGTACCCCCCTTCTCCGGCGACAAGACCGGCGGAGCCAGCAACGGCTCTGGCAACGTTGCCGACAAACCCCCACACCGGTTCGAGATGCCGGCGGAGAGAGAAAGTTTCAGAAAAGGAAAAGAGATAGGCGTCGACGCCGGGCGGCGGCCCCGGTGATGTTCTTACTACGACCGTTTTTCGAGTGATGTTTTCTCTCCCTCATCTCTCATCAGATATGCTCTTTCTCTCACTCTCATCTCTCATCAGATCAATTTGGGTCTTTGTTTTGACGTCGCGTGGTGGTGAAGGCCTTTTTCTGGTGGGGGTGTGATGGTCTTTGATGTTGTACCCTGTTTTCTGCAGAGAGAGAAAGAGAGAAAGTAGAGAGAGAGGATGCAGGGGGTGGGTGATGCTAGTGGTGTCGTCGATGCCGGTGTGCCGTCGGTGCTGATGATTTTGGGTGCTGGATTGATTTGTGTTTTTGAATATTAAACCATCTTGATTCTGTTTTTTACTTGGAGCTTGGATTGATCTTTGAATCTTTTGATTTGTGTTCTTTGATTTCACTTTAAGTGATTGGCAGTGATAGTTCGAAAACAAATTTTCCGACAATTGATGACGATGGCGTGATGAGGATGGTGGAGGGTAGGTTTTTGAACCAGCAACCACACTTTGCTGCCTTTGATTATTGGAAACGTATGAGCCAAACCCCCGTTTTTTCCAGTCGATGATGATAAGTTCAACTTATCTGAGACACCAACTGAGTCGATTTTTGGGTACGTTCGTTTTGGTGCATTTAAAACCGTAAAAAAGTTTTCGTAAAAAAAATTTGAAAAAAAAAATTGTAAAAAAAAAGTTTAAAACTGTAAAAAAGTTTTTGTAAAAAAACTTTTGAAATTTTGTAAAAAAAAGTTATAACCATAAAAAAGTTTCCGTATAAATTTTGGTTCTTTGTAAAAAAACTTAGTAAAAAAGTTTTTGTAAAAAAAGTTTAAAACCGTAAAAAAAGTTTCCGTAAAAAATATAAAGAGTATAAAAACCTGTGTGTTATAAAAAAAATTTGTAAAAAAAAGGTTAAAACCGTAAAAAAATGTATAAATTTTAGTTTTTTTGTAAAAATATTTTTATAAAAAAATAACAATTTTTTCTGGAAAAAAGGTTAAAACCGTAAAAGAGGGTTTCGTAAAAAAAGATTTTTGTACAAAACAGGTTAAAAGCGTAAAAAAGTTTTTGCGTATAAATTTTTGTTTTTTTGTAAAAAAAAAGTTTAAAACCTTATAAAAGTTAAACGGCACGTTAAAAAACAGCGCATGAAAAAAACGGGGCGTAAAAAAAAACGGGGCGTAATAAACGGCACGTAAAACGGGGGCTCATAAAAAACCCGGTTGATAAAACTGCAAGTAAAACGGGGCGTAAAATGGTGCGTAAAAATGTGGGCGTAAATACGGGGCGTAAAAACGGGGCGTAAAGACGGCGCGTAAAAAACCGGGCGTAAAAACAGCGCGCAAAAAACGGGGCGTAAAAAAACGGACGTAAAAACGGCGCCTAAAAAACTTGACGAAAAAACGGCTCGTAAAAACATTTTTTTAAAATCCTGAAAAAAATTGTTTTTTTTCTAAAAAATCAGATTTTAAAATGTTTTTTTGTTAAAAATCTGATTTTTAATAAAAAAAATAATTACTTTAATAAGACAAAACATAATAAAAAACAATAAATATATTAAAGACAAAACAAGCAAATTTACTAAACTACCATTTTGACATTAAAATATTAAAAACATAATAAGACAAAAAAATTTAATATTGTTTTTATTACTTTTAAACTAATCCGTCCATCTCTCAAGATTAATGGTTGGGAACTGGTTCTCGTGGTTCTCTTAACTGGGGTGGTTTTCATTTTAGCGGCCCTCTATATATATAACACTACAGTTAAAAAACATAAGGTATAAAAATTAAAATGAATATAAAACATAATGTATTTATCCCATAAGGTTAAAAAAATATATTACCATCTTGTGCTAAGGCGTACTCTTCATCACCCGTCCGTTTCTCAACCTTGTCGACCGCTTCATCTTAAGTTCGCTTAGACCCACGCTTAGTACCACCGTATTTTTTTCTTTTTCGAAGACTCAAGTTCCGTTGTTTGAATAGGTGGTGGTTGTGTGTAAGAAAGAATTTGTATTTCTTCAACGTCGCCTAATTACTTGAAATCGGTCAAACACAGTCAACCTAAGCCAGAATCGGATCTCGTAGGTCAACTCAGGCCGAGTTTAACTTTAAAAAATAAAACATAATTACCATGCTTATCATATTAAAGAATGAATATCATTTTCACGTATCTTGTTATAATTACTAGTAAATTTATGTTATTTAACATATATTTAATTTTTGAAAACTAATTTATTTATAACTTAGCATGTCGTGT
Source organism: Scalesia atractyloides (assembly GCA_947069175.1). Lineage (NCBI taxonomy): Eukaryota > Viridiplantae > Streptophyta > Magnoliopsida > Asterales > Asteraceae > Scalesia > Scalesia atractyloides. Next base: position 94,672,716 of record CAMTDV010000005.1, on the reverse strand, counting down.
ACTCCCGAGTACTATCCGTCTAGGCCGAGTACTCTCAACTCCCCGATGCCCGACTAGGGAGCGCCTAGCGACTTTTGCAACCATGATATATATGTATGTATACATAGGATTCGGTTCAATTAAAAACCGCTACGAGTCGTGTGAACCATGAGAATTCTTACTTCCCACACGAGTTAGGCCACATTTTTGCACAAACGTAGATGAAAATGTTATAAATACATTTGTAAAAAAAATTGTCCAGTCGATAGTAACGTGTAACAACTCTCCAATACACCCCGAACCGAGCCGAAACGTAAAACCGGACATGCAAATCGAGACGCGGCACGTAAAACGAGACAGGCTCACCTAGACAGCCCAGGCGCACGCGCTAGAGACACTAGTCTCTGTCGCGACGCGCGGGAGGTGTCAAGGTGACGTGTCACCGTTTCGCGCCATCTGGCAACCCTACACTTGTGACCAGGCTGACTTAGCCTAGCTAGGTATCTCAGGCGCCACGCGAGAAGGGATCCGGAATCCCGCGCGACGCGCGAGGGAGGTCAAAATCGGGTATAAATAGAGCAGCGTGGGACTGAGTTCTGTGCTTAAAATCGAACGAAAAATTCGATCGTATACTCTCTCTATCCCCGTTTCTCTGAACAAAAACCCCTAAATCCCTAAACCTGCGAAGCGCTGCCGCTGTAAGTAACTTAACCCCTGATCACTAATTCTCTATCTTACCCGAGATTAGGACGAACGCATGTCAAGGCTCTGCCCGACTACGCTCGTTGAAATCCTATCTGGTGTTGTATGCACACCCTACCCGATCGATCTAGAATCGCCAACGCATGTCAAGGCTCTGCCTGACTACGTTCGTTGGAGTTCTGTCGAGTGTTGTATGGTTAAAGTGACTTGGGTTAAATTACTAACAGATGTGCATTGTATGTTTTAATAGAAATCCCAGGAAGTAATCAAGAACTATCACCAGGAACTCCGTAGGAATACTTAAGTGTTCAAGGCGAGTACATTCTCTTTTTATAATCCTTTTTGTGAGTCAAAATGTGTTACCAAAACCTCAAATGTTTTAATTATGCTTAACAGTGATTGAGTATATGTATTCTACAATTACTGCCGATATGTTGGGGTTTTGGATACATTGCTAGTCCAAAGTCACGGGAATGTGACAGGAACGGTTACTGTTGGGTGACAGGGCCCAAAGTAATATGACCCACAAGTCAGGATTGACAGTACCATTGAGTAATTGTGTAGATATAAACATTGTAAATGCGGATGCTCTCAATAACTGTAAAGTATAATCACTTGTTTTGATAAAACTGAGATGGATTCGCCAGTATTTCTTGCTGATAAAATGTTTTTAAAACGCGTTTCAGGTAACTTAATGTAAAGCTAACAGAAGCCAGCTGGAGAGCACTGAAGGCTTAGAAATGTGGCTATAAAAGTTACTTAGATAAAAAGGAGTTTATGTTTTTCATAAATTGGGGATTACCCTCTACGAATGCATTGTAATGGAAACATGAGTTTTATCCCATTTGTTTAATATAAAAGCTGGTGTTTTGAAACTCTGATATTTATTTCTAACTACGATCCTGATGTTTTAATTCCGATGCCAAATTAATAAACACCGGTACCACCAGCTCTGTGTCTCGCGGCCCTCGCTCCCGGGGTGGGTCGGGGGGTGCGACATAACGCCTTATGTAAATTTTGTTTACGACGATGTAAATTTTTTACATTCGATGTAACTGCTTGTATATGACATTTTTGTATTATTATTTTTTTTTGGAACAAGTGATTTTTTTCAGAGTTTTGAGAATTTTTTTAAAAACTTTTTGGAAAGCCCAGTTCTCATGGTTTTCACAACTTAAGGTCATTTTCATTTTACCCTTATCCTATTAATTAATTCAATTACTTAACTCGATTTTCTCGTATAACTCGATACATATAATGTTTTACAAAAATACGAATATTCCATTGTGGCAAGCACATTTTTCTCTATTATAAGACCTAAGTTTCATAAAATCGAAGTATGGTCAAATATAATATAATATATATTTTTTAGAACGATTCGAACCAGTTTACAAATGGTTCAGATCCGATTTTTAAAACGGGTCGGATTTTTCTAGTACCATTTTTACGGATGTTACAATATCGATTTGAGCTGGCTCGGGTTATATCATTAGTGGCTCGAGCCCGAGTTCATGTTGGATCAGCTCGAACTTGCTCGTAAACAATCCCATGTGTATTGCAATATATTTTGTTGAATTATATTAGCATATTGTTCATGTGTATTGTGCATTGTGTTAGAGGTGCAAAAAACCGGTTCCTATCCGATCCGACGACCCAGAATACCCAACCCGGAACCGGTTCCTAGTACCCTACCCGATCCGCGGGTTCATACCAGTTCCAGATCCAGGGTTGGAAAAAGAACCGAACCAAACCCGACCCATTGGAACTGGAACTGGCTCCACTTCTACCCGGTCAAAACCTAGACCCAAACCGGCCAAAACCCGAAAAAAAACCCAGCCAAACTGGTCAAAACCCAAACGTACCCAGAACCAGTTCCTATCCAACCCGTTTCTTGAAAAAACTCGTTTTGTGCACCTCTGCATTATTTATCAATAATTCATCTAATGTAATCAATAATTGAAGTCTAAGTTTAATCTTTTAACTAGTTATAATTTAATTGAAGTCTAAGTTTAATCTTTTAACTAATTATAATTTATACGTTAGATTAGTTTCTTTAATCGTTCACAATCACAAATAGTATAGGATAGGCCCATCAAATAGGCCACTACATACTGCAAGCCCAGTTCATGTCTTGTTTTCCAAACAGGTCCAATCAAGTAGCCAAGCCCGGATATCTTCAAGTTCAGTCTATTTTGCTTCGATAAAACAATTGTTTCCAATCTATATGACTATATATATTGTTAGAACATATCCATATTTGTGTTTATCATCTCACCAAGACAACTCTGGTGAAAAAGTTTGGTTTAAGGGATTGTTGTGGTTTTAATCAAGTTGTGCGGAGTGCTGGCTTTGCTCAGCAGTTCAGAGAGCCACTTGTTTATTGTTCTTTTACGAGCAGTTTCAAGCGCATGGTTTTCATGTAGCCATCGATCAAGGCTGACCCGACATTAAAAAAAAAACTTGAGCTTTGGCTCTTTTAATCAATCGGGGCCAACCCATCAATCAATCAGACGTTTTTACTTTATTTTTTCATTTACATACTATAAATTTGCAACATGTTTGTGCATTGAGAGGATGCACCTAATGCTTTGGGGAGTTTTTCAAAAATAAATTGATATTACACTTAACCCAAAACTAATTAATCTTTTTGACTTTTTACACAAAAGTTTTCATCTTTTGCAATTTAACCTCATAACTTTTTTACTTTTAACTTTGGTCCCTAAACTTTTCATAATTTGCAATTTTTTTTGGTTTACGTTTCCTTCTAAATTTTTTGAGTTAATATGGCACAACGTGCATGTGTGGTTCAACTTTTTTACGTTTCCTTTTACGCTTCACTATAAATTTTGCGAGTTAACACGGCACAACGTACGTGTGTGGGTTAACGTTTTACGTCGTCTGTTTTTCTCCCGTTTGACGGGTTCATCGCAATGTACGGGTCCTAAATCAATTTAGTTATTCTTTTCAATATTTTACGGTTCGATCTAATTTCTTCGCATTAACATGCCGCAACTTCAGCGTTTGTGGTCTTCGCTGACAGTGGTGTGACATTGATGCTATTTGGTATGATTTTACGCCCCGCCGCAACGCAGGGTGCTTAATTCTAGTTTCTTTTACTTATAAGGTTATCATGTAGTTTGCGAAGCTAGATATATGTAACTCATAAATTTATAGGTACATGGATCTCATATGGGGTATATACATGTATACTATGAGCCACATATAGTTTAGTCTTTTTCAAGACCAATAACATGAAAAAATGAAAAAAAAATCTTATTACGAGTGTTTTTTGGAAGTTTTCTTATGATCTCTTCTCTCACCCTCTCTCATCACACACACATGTATATATAAGCACACCTCAATATGTAAGAGTAACAACCAAGTGCCAGATATATGGAATTAGAAATTTTTGAACATGATAACTCGAACATAAAAAACTCAGAAAAGTAAAACATGGAGTAGGGTTTACGACAACCTGGGTTTGTGGTGGTATTGGCTGCTTTGTTCATGTTTGGGTGGAAGTGAAAGTTAATATGGGCGGCATCAGGTCTTGACCAAACATGTGGTGGTTTAGTGGTAGTGAAGGTGTTGCAACGGCAAATCTAGAATAGGAAACACGTGGAAGCAGATGTGGAACACGTGGTCGCAATGGTTGTATACATGCGACAACTAGGTTTGTGGTGTACCAAGAAGTTAGCTCCGATACATATAAAATGAATTGATATTAATTATGGAAGGGATTTACTCAATATAAACAAGAAAATAACTCTAATAAAACCTTTCTGAATCGCATGGATCATATAAAAATAAACCCGAATAACAACAACAACAATAATAATAACTATGTTTAACATGATCAAACGAGTAAATAAAATCTTATTTACAGTGACACTTTTTTTTTTTCGTGTGACTAATAGTTTAGTCACAAAAATGATTCTTTCTTTGTAGTAACCAACTTAAAGAATTAAAGGCTATTTACCAACATGCTTTAAGCTCGTCCCACTCGAACCTTTTACCATTGTAGCTCATCATTTTACAGACCAACATCCTTTTAACCTAGACCAAGAAGCTCTTTTCGATTTATTATCGACACTTTATCATACAAGCTTCGTGGCAAAATATCTCTTTGTGATTCAAAATCGTTAGTCCCATCTATTTAGATCAACCTCAAAAGATAAAGCTCAATCATGTCCGTATATTGACGCATTTAATCATTTTTTATTCTTAAAGTTTGATCACCAAATGAAACATATGTGAAGTTTCATGGCAGCAAATGGTTGAACAAGTGTCCATGTTTGTTTGATTGGCATTTCCCACTCAAAGTTAAATACAAAGTAGAAAACATTTTCCAATCGATATAGGATATCTCAATGATTATGATTGAAACTTTCTTGTTGGAACCTTTTTTATCACAAACTATTGTTTATTTTATATTACTATTACTAGAGAAATACATGTAGATTTTAGCCCTGCCGCAATGCGGCAACAATTGTATTTTTTTCGACTTCATACCCACGATTCTAATACACGATGCTAAAAATAAAAACATATCATTCATTGCTATTAAAAATTACAGCAAAATTACAATCAACGATTACTAAAACACACAACGCCTAAACATGCTAACCCCTGTGAACGTTGTTAGGGTCTGCGCAACGAGCATAAAGTACGTTGATTTCAAGTTGTAGCTTAGCTTGTTTCTTACGGATTCTTGACATCCGTTAATTTGCTCTGCTAGTTTTTTGTTTATCCTACGATCATACTCGACTACTTGTTCGAGAATATGTCCAAGTTGTTCGAAAACTCCTCGTTCAACTTTGTCATTTTTTACCTACGAATTGATGTTTAAGTTAGAGTTCAATTCAAATTTTTAAATATATTAAGCCAAAATAATATAACTTATTGTTTATTAGCTCAAGTTAGGCTCGTACACATCACATTAAGCATTAAGCATGTTTGATGTTACTTGTCATCGCCCGTAAAACAGAAAAAAAAATTAAATGATATAAAAGAGACACAATAAAACACACGATAAAACTTTGAGACAACCTTTAGCGCAGTTAATTTTATCACATTTACAAATTAGGCTTAGAAAATCTTAAGTAAATCGGTCACTTGTAATAAGCCCTCACAATTTAGTGAACAAAGATATAATCCATCATTGCCTTTTTATGCATAACATTTATATACAATCAATTAGTAACATGTTAAATGCACATGAACACGACTCAGCTGCAATATATATTGCCATGCCGTGCCATATGACGCAGAACTTCACTCCAAAGCCACAACGACCCAAATTCCTTGTCACAAAAACATTGCAGCCAAAAAAACAATAATCCCATTCGAAAGAGCATATCGGTCTCACAAAAAACATGGTACAACTCCAAGTAAGTCCAGCAGCCAGTGTCAACATGAAACAACCCAAGCCACAAAAACACTTTAAATACCCAAGGATGTTACAACACACCAAAGCTAAATTACAACCCAATCAAACACAAACAACACAATAAGCCCAAACAACCAATGCAACAATATGTTTCTTGTTAATAGTAGACAAATAACCCCAAATCCAGTACAAAGAACAAATGCACAAACAAGTTGCTAATTGATAGTGCATAAACAAACTATCCAAGTCTAGATATATACATGCATGTAACAAAAATAAATCTAAGCACCTTCAGTTAGTTGCATCAGAAAGTGCGAGTCCAAACCAAACCAAAGCACCATCACAGTCACACTCTTAGATGACAATCAGATCATTGTCATAGAGCAAAAATTACCATGCATCAAACCAAAAAAATGTTTATACTCACACAAAAACTACACAAACCCCAAAAGTCTCCAATGAACGATAAAAGAATCATCTTCACTGATATCAAGCCTCAAACGAACATCAAACTCTAACTGTAAAAGCACGAAAAGAGACGTAATAAATCAGAATGCCTCGGATGAACACAAAAGCTTCATCTTCATCGGCATAACACCCCTTTTAAAAAACCAAATCTCCAAATGATACCAAACAGAAAACCATAACCATAAAAAAGGATTAGAAAAGCAGTACATCAAGAAGCCTCGGATGCACAACAAAGTTTCATCTTCATTGGTATAAGCCTGTATCAAACAACCAAATCTCTAAATCATCCCAAAAAACTAACGTCAAAAAAGATTAACACTAATAAAGAGCACGCGAGAACATCAAAGGCCCAAAACAGAACCAAAATCGGAAAAAGAAACAGTAAACAACAATCTAATTGGGATTGGTAGGAAATCGACGGAAAAGCAAAGCACTCGTAGACATAAACCAAAAAATCCGGACAAAGATTCCAACAAAAACCATGTCAAATAAAAAAATAAAACCGTCAAAGTATATTACCAGAAAGTGACGACACGACGGAGGGGATGTGGTGCCACAACCGTGGTACGTGCGGCGAAGAAAAAGGCGAGAGAGTTGGTGGAGAGGTGAGATAGTGGGGTGCTTGAAAATGAAGCAACCCACACACTCACACACTTAAATACCCAAGGAGGGTACAAAACAACAAAGCCAAGTTACATCCCAATAAACATAAACCACCCAATCAGCCTAATGTACAAAGCAAAAAATGCACAAACATGTTGCTAATAAATATTATATAGATTTGTAACTCCCTTTCCTTTTATGACCTCTTACCAGCTTTAACATTTGCTTAAACTTTAATGGTAAATTACTTTTACAACTATTTGTGACCGGTTTTGTAACCAAACTTTTACCGACCGAATTTGTGACCGAATTGTTTTTAGACCAATTTTGCGAGCCAGTTGCCATCAACCGCAATTGTGAGCAATTCGATTATCAAAGTTCTAGAAATATCTAAGATAAATAGAAGAGCCTATGTTTGAAGTTGTTATCGAGCCCAACGAGCCAGATGGCGTAAAAGCAATGGTTCCAGAAAGAAATGTTCCAATACTATTTTAGATCATGTTGGATTTGCCTAAGGTGGTTCATAGTATTCCTATGTGACTCTCCTTCAAAGTGAAGGATTGTTAATGACGGATCTAGAAAATAATTAAAGGGGTAACGTTTCAATTTTTTATAACGTAGTTTATATAATGTAAACGAAACAAAAATACTAGCACAATAATAAACAAAAAAAGTATCACAAAAATATAACGTTCCAATACTATTTTAGATATGCCTAAATGATTTCTCCTCTTCTATTTTTTGAAAGCTTGAAATCTATCCATGACATCCTCTTCTTTTACATTCAAAAAAAGTTTCTTTTTCGACTGCACAAATTAGAGCATTGTTCAAATACCCCTCACCCATTCGATTACGTAAATCCTTCTTGATAAGCTTCATTTTAGAAAAAAAAACATCTTTAAATAGTTGTGGTTACAACCGGCAAAACCAACGCTAGCTTTAGTGTTCGATAAACCAAAGGAAAAGTTTCATTTTTTCTGGTTTCCACCATTACACGAGCTCACTCAATCCAGTCAAATTTGCAAATTTACCATCTTCTTTTATAGTGTGATAAAAGTTCGAAAGATCACCCACAAGAAACCCTCTTTCTTCTTTATTAAAGTCATTCGGATATATCTTAGAAAATGTCACTATCTTAAATACATCAAACTTAGCAAACGAATTAGGATTTAAACCTGACATATTTTCTATCAAACTAGTTGAGACCTCACTAAATCGGTTTCCAAGTTCTTGAATTTGCATATTAAAAACCGTATTAAAAACTTCAACTTCAAAATGATGTTTTTGTAATGACATACTTTCAGATTCTTTGATTACCATAAATTTCCGCCATATCTAACATCTTAATGTTGTTTTTTTTTTCACAAAAAGATGTCACTTTTGCCAACATCTTTTCACACCCATTTTGTCTTAGATGATTCAAAGCGCGTTTTGTCTCGTTTATCAAAAGAGACGCTTCTAACAAGTCTTGACTCTTTTTTTGAAGATGTTTTGATAGAGTGTTTGTGAGACCTAAGATATCGTTCAACAAGTTTATGTAAAACACAAATTCAAGATTCTCAAAATAAGATATAATACCTGTCGCATTAGATCGTTGTTGAAAGGTCTCTCCATCTTGTCTAATAAAAGTAAGTACCTCGACAACTTCCGGAAATAATTTCAACAAACTGATGATTTTTCTATGATGAGAACCCAAGCGTGTCTCCGGGTCGTGCAAGGAAAACCTCTTGATTTAATCCTTTCATATCTTAATTTCACCCGCTAGAATTTCATTTTCCACTCTCTCTTTTTTTGCCTCCAACATCATATCTTTTCTTTTGCAAGAAGTATCGACCGTATTAACAACCATGCCAAGAGTTTCATAAAATTCTTTAACACCGTCATGCCTTTTTGCAACAGCCACAATCACTAACGGAAGTTAATGAGTAAAACACTGTATGTGATGTGCTGATGGATTGTCTTTCAAAATTAAAGCTTTTAATCCATTAAACTCTCCCTGCATGTTGCTTGCACCATCATAATCTTGACCCCTGATGTGTTTAAACAAAAAACAAACAATAAGATACAATGATACGTCATATAATCTTTATTAAAGTTTATTTAATGAAACATATAACTTACTTGATCTATGCTCAACTGGTTATCTGCTAATAAATAAACAATGGCTTCTATAAGAGTTAAAGAATACGTATCTTTCACATGAGCAACTCTGATGACTGTCGAACGGGTCATGCAAAAACCTAATTAACCTAAGTAGCTAGGGTAAGCAGGGTATCGATCCAGGAGAGTCTGGTGGAAAGCGTTATGGATTAAGTACTGATTAACTAATTGCAAAACTATAAAATCGAGGTGTTTGGTTGTTTGATTAACTAAGAATTAATAAGAAAATGAGTTTGTAAACAGTTGGAGGAAACAATGGTTCCTCCGAATTTTAGATTCAAAGCAAACTTCAGTTACGTGTTCGATTGTTTACAATCACATAGACATAATTGTATAATTTGATTAACTTGTTGTGATATTCAAAGACTACTTACTTTGATTGTAAAACAATGAAAGGTTATCACATGAACACCAATTGCAATTACTAACCCTAACCCTTATCAAATGTACCCCAATTACTAGAAATCTCGAGAATTGAATGAGTTCGAATTAAGAATTAAAGCAAGAACAATCGTTTACAATCAATCAAATCAAATCAACTGGTAAAAAGCTTCGAATGCTTAGATTACCAGATTCTAACAATAGTTCAAACACATAACCTAGTTACTTACAAGAATCCTCCACTCGGAGGAAAGCACTAGGTGATTAGCTTGTTATCTTAATCACTTGATCGTCAAAAGCTTGAGGAACGGATGGATTCATCTTCAATTAAGTGAAAGGAATAGTGATGGATGGTAAAACTTGGTGCCAAAAAATGTCTCTTGCCTCACAATTCGTCCCCCGAAGTGATGTCCTTGAGTTAGGGTTTTAACAAAACCTTTACACCTTCAAAAAGGCCAAACTCGCGTTTTTCCGGAAGTGCCGCCGTAAGCTACGATCATGACCTACTGTTCCTGAATTATTCTTCAGCCGTAACTTACTCTTTTTTTTTTTAAATTCAAATAATATGTATAATTGCATTGGGTGGGTTGGGTTGGGCTAATAACTAATTGCATTGGGCTTTGAAAGTATCAGGTATTTTATAAATTAGTTGGGCTTTGAAACGGGTAACATAATTTTTCTAAAGGGGTAGCGAAATCGAAAAAAACGTTTTTTAACTACCGTGGGAACGTCAAGGCCCCCAGGATTGCTCTTGCCTAATTGGGGATTTGGGACTAAGGCTTATTTTCACCTTTAACGAACACTTGAATTATTGAGAAGTGGCAGAACACGAACGAAAATCATGGGACCAGACTTTCAAAATCTAATATTTTATACTAAAACAGAAAAAATTTTGAAATTTTTGGTAAAATTACATTGCGAAACGAAAAAAAGCAAGGGGGTCAAGGCACCCCTGTCCCCTACGAAGCTTCGCCCCTATTAGTGAGTCTATATTGAAATAATTTATTTCAAACAATAATGCTTTGTTTCGTTTATATATTTTAAAAGATCTTACTTTATATGTTTAAAAACATCTTACTTGTAACATCCGTAAAAAACCGGTTTAACCAAACCATCTTTGTTTATTAACCGAACAACCAGTTAAAAATTTCGTTACGTATTTAATGCCCAAATTAATTTTAAACGATACATAATTAATAAGTATATTAGAATATAAAATTTATATTTGAAAATGTATTAAAAATAGTGAAATAAAAATTTAATGCTGAAGCCGGGTTTCGAACCCGGGTCAGCCAGATGTTTCACAAAGACTTAACTCTCACTCGCCCAACCACTCCGCCACTAGTGTTACTTGTTAATTTATTGAAACAAATAATACATAAAATAAATCTGGAAATCAAACCCAGTCAACAGCGCGCCCAAATCCGCAGACGCCGGAAAATCCGACGATTTCGCCAATTATCGTCGGTTACTTTTGACTTAACGTAAGAATTAACGACGCCATCGGTTATAACCGATGTCCAGTCCGCGACATCAGTCATAACCGCCGGAGAATTATTGACCAACGAATCAAGACGGTAATCAGACCCAATTCGTCGATATTTTTCCCTATAAATGCACACCCTAGCCTCTGGTAAACTTTTCGCTCAAAATCGCACCGATTCTTGAATCAATTTCACTCGCCGGAAAATCTCTGCAAGTCGCCGGAAAACCGAGACTTTCATCTACACGGTAAATACCTCGACTTTTCTGTTTTAAACCATTGTTAGACTATTACTAACATCAATCCCTCACCCAGAATCTATTCCAGACGACGTTGCCGGATATTCCATTTTCGCCGGAAAACTTCTGGAATTTCCAGAATCACACTGTTAAACGGTATGATCATCTAAACATCCTGATAATCGTTGCTCAGTAATTCAAGTTCATATCTAATCAATCAAACTGATTATTGAATCCGAACAGAAGGAGTTCACAAAGCAGCGCCGACGATCTTTGCCAGATTTCTGAAGAAGATAATCTGTTCGGTACATTCTTTCCCCAAACCCTTCTGTTCAATATCTTTCAATTGCTCATAATATTCGTTAACCGAATTAATCAAGAAACAGTTGGTTTAACCATGGTCTGTGTTTTGAACGAAGAAGACGAAGTCGCTTAGGTTATAAGATAATTAAAATCAATATTATGAACGGGTTAGACACACAGTCCAGCGGTGGACTGTGTGCAAATAAATACGCATACGTCCCAAGTTCGATCCTTGACACGCACATTCGCTGTAATAAAAATGTTCTTTTTTTAAACCGAACCGGATCCACATGCAGTAAGATGTTAAGTATAATAAAAACGAAATATTTACCAAGTTAGACACACAGTCCAGCGGTGGACTGTGTGCCAAACTAAACCACAGGTCCCGGTTCGAGACCTGTGGAGAGCACCGAGTCGATACCATTAAATCCTTTTTAAAATAAATGATTTTCGGATTAACTTAAATAGTGTATAAATATAATTAAAAACAGAATTATTTCAGGTTAGACACGTAGCTCAGTTGGTAGAGCTGCGTGCACGCGTACGGGAGGTCACGGGTTCGAGTCTCACCCAGCGCACACATACAAACGACCGAACCGGTCAACGGTCAACAGTAATGGCCAACGGTCAACCGTCAAGTCAAAAAGTCAACATTTTTTTTATTATTTTATTTATTTATTTTAGTTATAAATCAATTAAAAATACTTAAAAATAACGTTTTTAAAGTTAGAAAATAGCCTTAAACTCACAAAAATATATCCAATAATCCTACTAAAATTGTTAATAAAATCCATTTATTTACCTTACTTTTTCGTTATTAATTAGGTTAGTTTTTTTCCTCGTCGATCAATCCTCTAAACTCGTGCACATTCAACATCATCAACCGAACGCACCCAATGTGAGTGAATCTCTACAAATTTCCCGTTTTAATCACGTTTTGGGGTGTATCATGTGTCTTATTATTTATTACATTTAAACTATTGTGCACCCATCATATTCATGATTAAATGTATATTCAACATGCAATCATCTGTTTGTGTGATTATTGTTTAGATTAAATTTATCATTTTCAGTACATACATTATCATAGGCCGCCGCTCCCCATTACCTATGAGCGTTGAGCTGTTCCCCATTACCTATGAGCGTGAACGAGGCGTTGCCAACATACGATCGGCTCCATTTGATTGAGCCTTGATCGCACATACATTTCATCATAGGCCGTCTGCTCCCCATTACCTATGAGCGTGAGCCGTTCCCCATTACCTATGAGCGTGAACGAGACGTTGCCAACATTTACATTATCATTCATGTTACATATTCATGCAAGGTGGTTTGTTATTGTATGCTATTTGTTTGTTATTGTATGCTATTTGTTTGTTATTGTGTGTTTATTTACGTTTGTTCATATATGATCATTGCACAATTTTTCCATATTAAATACAACAAGAAATAAATAATAAATGTTTTCTAACAAGGTTCACTCGCCAACTTTTGTTGATCCAAAAACCATTTTTACACATGATACAGGTGAACAGGATGAAGCAAGGAAAACATAGGAAATGCCTTAGAAGAAAATAATGAAGTCTAGAAAGATGTATAGAACATGTTGTAATTATGATTGTATGATCTTCTTTAAAATTGTGATAATAAATATGAAACGTTATAATAAATGTCATGAGCTTTGATGAAAACTCAATCATGCCCCGATCACCTTTTTCCGCTGCGGGTCGGGGTGTGACAGATTGGTATCAGAGCTTTTGACTATAGGGATATAGGATAGGTTATTAGACCCTTAGAGCCTATACTATAGTTGATTAGATTTTAATTGTTTATGTGGTTATATGCAAACTCATGATGTTTATTTCTTTCATATTTATTACATACGCAAATGCATGCAAACACTTCCGATACTACATTTTGTGATACATAGTGGATTATACTTACAGTCAAACATACATAATTACATACACACTCATCATACATATTTCAATGTTCACATATTCAAATCATCTTCATACTTCCGTTATTCAAGATTTTGTCGCATTTTCATTTTTCAAATCTCATCAAAGTGAGTTCTGCGACGGGCATGTAGTAACTGTAAGGGTACAAGTACCGGTAGTCGGAACGTCCTGTCTAGGTTGGCATTCGTATAAATCCAATATAACGGACCAGTTTGCCTACCTGGGGATTAACGATGAGAGTACGAAGGACCTATTAGGCCAAAGCATGCCACACCAAACGTCGTTCGAACTAACCCCACTTTGAGGTGTCACCGTGTCCACACCTGGATACATTCTGAATATCATACGTTACATACATATTTCTCAAATTTTCTCCGGGTTTTAGTGTACGTAACCAGGCTAACACATGCGAACCATATGAAAAACCCGGTAATCATGGGGGCCCACATGATTACGAAGGTGAAGTATGGCGGCATGCAAGGCCCAATTACGAGCAAAGCCCAAGACATCCTATGGATGTAGTAGATTTATTATTTTATATTTATTTTATGAATGTTCATTCCTAAATACGACACATGATCCCAAAAACATCCAACTCATACTCTTGATAGGTATTCCTTGTAGATGTCTTCTAGTTCCGCTCGTAGGAAGATGAGAGCAGGAAAAGCTCGCGAGCGCATGGCTGCCCAAATCGCTCAACAAATGGCTGCCGTAATACCCAACATTGTAGTTCAAGTTCAACAAACCCAAACCGAATCCCCTTCACGATCCATTTCTAAGAGAAAACGAGATAGGCAACTTTTCGCTGTCACCCAACGCAACCAACCAATTTCACAAGCCATACCCCTCCAAGCTATCCCAATCACTCAAGTAGCACCTAACTCAACATACCCAAATAAGAAACCTTACCTAGGACCTCACCCTCAATGTAACACCTGTTTTTATCACCATCCATCTACCTTACTTTGTCGACTATGTGCGAATTGTGGACGCTATGGTCATTTGAGCAAGGTTTGCCGCACCTCTCAAAACCAAACCTCACCCCATACTCAAAACATGATCCAAACATATCAACAACCCCAATACCCCATGTTTCCTTATGTTCGAGCTTGTTTTAATTGTGGCGACCCTACCCACTTTAGAAACACATGCCCTCGAATGGTTAACATCATAAACGCCCAAGTTCAAGCAAACCCAGTTAACCAAGCAAATCAAGAAAACCTAACCACTAGGCCACCAGCAAGAGGAAGAGTTTTCAACATCAACGCCAATCCTGTTGAAGATAATGACGGCCCAAACGAACCACCCAACTAGTCTCCTTCACCAAAAATCAAAATTCAACTCCAACCGCTTAGTTTTTATGTTTTTCTTTATGTTATCTCAATTTTCACGTATCTCAATTATAAATTGGAAATTTATTCAAGGATCTTAATGCGAATTACTATTTCAGTTTTGTTTTATACTCGTTGATTTAACATTCACATCATCATACATCTCAACGTATTTCAATCTCATCATGCAAAGAAGTTGGGCTGTGTCTCACTTCTACATAGACTAACCTCTCCATCATAACAAACGAGAGAGGTACTGTCATCATTCAAACATGTATACTATCAGAATTAAGACTCAAGTTTTGGTTGATTGTGTTTGTTTATGTTTTAGAGTCACATAGAACTAATCATAATTTACTGATAAAGCCAATGAAAATTTGACAAGAATATGGTGGATACACCGCTGGTACTTCCTATATATAAGTATTCTTGCCAAAGGATCAGAGGCATTGTCAGGCGGTTATGAGAAGTTCCATGTAGGATTTAGTAATATCATGGTTGAAGTTTGTTTTATACTCGTTGATTTAACATTCACATCATCATACATCTCAACGTATTTCAATCTCATTATTTAAAGAAGTTGGGCTGTGTCTCACTTCTACATAGACTAACCTCTCCATCATAACAAACGAGAGAGGTACTGTCATCATTCAAACATGTATACTATCAGAATTAAGACTCAAGCTTTGGTTGTTGTGTTTGTTTATGTTTTAGAGTCACATAGGACTAATCATAACTTACTGACAAAACCAATGAAAATTTGACAAGAATATGGTGGATACGCCGCTGGTACTTCCTATATATAAGTATTCTTGCCAAAGGATCAGAGGCATTGTCAGGCGGTTATGAGAAGTTCCATGTAGGATTTAGTAATGTCTTGGTTGAAGTTTGTTTTATACTCACTAATTTAGCATTCATATCATCTCATCATTTAAAGAAATTGGATTGTGTTCTATTCCTACATAGACTAACCTCTCCATCATAACAAACGAGAGAGGTACTGTCACCATTCAAACATGTATACTATCAGAATTAGGACTCAGGCATTGGTTGTTGTGTTTATTTATGTTCTAGAGTCACATCATAGAACCAATCATAACTTACTGAGAAAACCAATGAAAATTTGACAAGAATATGGTGGATACGCCGCTGGTACTTCCTATATATAAGTATTCTTGCCAAAGGATCAGAGGCATTGTCAGGCGGTTATGAGAAGTTCCATGTAGGATTTAGTAATGTCTTGGTTGAAGTTTGTTTTATACTCACTAATTTAGCATTCATATCATCTCATCATTTAAAGAAATTGGATTGTGTTCTATTCCTACATAGACTAACCTCTCCATCATAACAAACGAGAGAGGTACTGTCCCATTCAAACATGTATACTATCAGAATTAGGACTCAGGCATTGGTTGTTGTGTTTATTTATGTTCTAGAGTCACATCATAGAACCAATCATAACTTACTGAGAAAACCAATGAAAATTTGACAAGAATATGGTGGATACGCCGCTGGTACTTCCTATATATAAGTATTCTTGCCAAAGGATCAGAGGCATTGTCAGGCGGTTATGAGAAGTTCCATGTAGGATTTAGTAATGTCTTGGTTGAAGTTTGTTTTATACTCACTAATTTAGCATTCATATCATCTCATCATTTAAAGAAATTGGATTGTGTTCTATTCCTACATAGACTAACCTCTCCATCATAACAAACGAGAGAGGTACTGTCACCATTCAAACATGTATACTATCAGAATTAGGACTCAGGCATTGGTTGTTGTGTTTATTTATGTTCTAGAGTCACATCATAGAACCAATCATAACTTACTGAGAAAACCAATGAAAATTTGACAAGAATATGGTGGATACGCCGCTGGTACTTCCTATATATAAGTATTCTTGCCAAAGGATCAGAGGCATTGTCAGGCGGTTATGAGAAGTTCCATGTAGGTTTTAGTAGTAGAAGTTTTGTTTTAGGATATAACCTTATCTTTCCAAACGTATCCAAACTCTTGCGCATCATACTTAGTGAATCAACTCTGTTTATCAATATTTTTATCGTAGGCATCAAAAAGCGATTCCTGTAGCAGGGTACTCAACCCTTACAAGGAACGTTACCGCCTCAAACAAAAATTTAAACTCTTACTCCCTTCTAAGTATGTAATTGTCAAATTAAAACACCATCCTTTTGAGACAAACATGCCACTACTTAAATTTCGGGACGAAATTCCTAAAAGTAGGGGATAATGTAACATCCGTAAAAAACCGGGTTAACCAAACCCGCTTCGTTTATTAACCGAACAACCAGTTAAAAATTTCGTTGCGTATTTAATGCCCAAATTAATTTTAAACGATACATAATTAATAAGTATATTAGAATATAAAATTTATATTTGAAAATGTATTAAAAATAGTGAAATAAAAATTTAATGCTGAAGCCGGGTTTCGAACCCGGGTCAGCCAGATGTTTCACAAAGACTTAACTCTCACTCGCCCAACCACTCCGCCACTAGTGTTACTTGTTAATTTATTGAAACAAACAATACATAAAATAAATCTGGAAATCAAACCCAGTCAACAGCGCGCCCAAATCCGCAGACGCCGGAAAATCCGACGATTTCGCCAATTATCGTCGGTTACTTTTGACTTAACGTAAGAATTAACGACGCCATCGGTTATAACCGATGTCCAGTCCGCGACATCAGTCATAACCGCCGGAGAATTATTGACCAACGAATCAAGACGGTAATCAGACCCAATTCGTCGATATTTTTCCCTATAAATGCACACCCTAGCCTCTGGTAAACTTTTCGCTCAAAATCGCACCGATTCTTGAATCAATTTCACTCGCCGGAAAATCTCTGCAAGTCGCCGGAAAACCGAGACTTTCATCTACACGGTAAATACCTCGACTTTTCTGTTTTAAACCATTGTTAGACTATTACTAACATCAATCCCTCACCCAGAATCTATTCCAGACGACGTTGCCGGATATTCCATTTTCGCCGGAAAACTTCTGGAATTTCCATAATCACACTGTTAAACGGTATGATCATCTAAACATCCTGATAATCGTTGCTCAGTAATTCAAGTTCATATCTAATCAATCAAACTGATTATTGAATCCGAACAGAAGGAGTTCACAAAGCAGCGCCGACGATCTTTGCCGGATTTCTGAAGAAGATAATCTGTTCGGTACATTCTTTCCCCAAACCCTTCTGTTCAATATCTTTCAATTGCTCATAATATTCGTTAACCGAATTAATCAAGAAACAGTTGGTTTAACCATGGTCTGTGTGTTGAACGAAGAAGACGAAGTCGCTTAGGTTATAAGATAATTAAAATCAATATTATGAACGGGTTAGACACACAGTCCAGCGGTGGACTGTGTGCAAATAAATACGCATACGTCCCAAGTTCGATCCTTGACACGCACATTCGCTGTAATAAAAATGTTCTTTTTTTAAACCGAACCGGATCCACATGCAGTAAGATGTTAAGTATAATAAAAACTGAAATATTTACCAAGTTAGACACACAGTCCAGCGGTGGACTGTGTGCCAAACTAAACCACAGGTCCCGGGTTCGAGACCTGTGGAGAGCACCGAGTCGATACCATTAAATCCTTTTTAAAATAAATGATTTTCGGATTAACTTAAATAGTGTATAAATATAATTAAAAACAGAAATATTTCAGGTTAGACACGTAGCTCAGTTGGTAGAGCTGCGTGCACGCGTACGGGAGGTCACGGGTTCGAGTCTCACCCAGCGCACACATACAAACGACCGAACCGGTCAACGGTCAACAGTAATGGTCAACGGTCAAACCGTCAAGTCAAAAAGTCAACATTTTTTTTATTATTTTATTTATTTATTTTAGTTATAAATCAATTAAAAATACTTAAAAATAACGTTTTTAAAGTTAGAAAATAGCCTTAAACTCACAAAAATATATCCAATAATCCTACTAAAATTGTTAATACCAGAGGGTCGGAAGTCACCGGACCTAAAAGTATATACCTATTTTTATATAAAACCGGGGGCTCGAAAACGTATATACCTAAAAATGTATACCAAACGACATACATAACACTACATAGCGAAAAGCTCTGAGCCGTAGGCTACGACAGGAATCAACAAAAAAAACGCACGGACTTGTGTTTTGAAGCGTATAAAAGGGTTTTCAAACCCTAAACTCAAAAGGACACTTTGGGGATCAAAAGCACTTAACTTTGGGTACTTTTCACCTCAATTCATCATCTTTTCCACCGAATCGTAGGTCAAGATCATGAATTCAACCGTTAATCAACTATTGAAGATCAATCAACTGAGATGAGCAGCTAATTTCTTCCTGGTTTCCTCCGAGTGGAGGATTCTTGTAAGTGGATGATTGTTTTGAGTTTTTCTTTGTAATTGAGACTAGCAATCTAAGCATTCGATGCTTTTTGCTTAGAGATTTATTAACTTGATTGTAACTGACTGATTTTACTTGAAACTTAGTTTTGATTCTTTCAATTCCCGAGAGTTCTAGTATTGGGATATATTAGATAGGGATTGGGTTTGGTAATCTTCAATTGATAATCGTGTAATAACCTTTCGTTGTTAATCAATCAAAGTACTTAGTCCCCGTTTATCACAATCAGTTAATCAACTATTTGAATCATGTCTATTTGGTTTTCTCAGTTAAAACTAATAACCTGAATCCACTTTGAATCTGAAACTTGGAGGAATAATTTTCTTTCCAACTGTTTACAAACTCGTTTTTAGTCATTCTTATTTTAATCCAAACAATCAAACCAATAGATTTTTCATATCACAATTAGCTTTTGATACTTAATTCATAACTCTTTCCAGCATACTCCCCTGGATTGATACCCTGCTTACCCTAGCTACCTAGATTAATTAGGTTTTTGCATGACCCGTTCGACAGTCATCATAATACCCTTTAGGGACGAAAAGTTCAAGTGAGAAATTTACTCTTCCTTATAATCTCTATAAATGTGCTTCATCATCTTCATTACTCTTCTTCATTCTTGTTATGTATCCAACTTGTTGATGTTTGAAGGAACGAGAATAAATCAATTATCCTGAATATTTGATGAGAGTGTAATTTGGTAAGCACAACTTCTCCGTTATATTCCTTAACTTTATCCACATGTGCATCTCACAAACTGATCTCATACTCTGCATCATTAACCCTCATTTGTTCCGCAAAAAGAAAGGCCCTATTGTTTATGATAATGCTACACATTTACAGCGAGGGTATTTGTATATCCTGCTTTGTGGCGTGTATCCACCAGGCGGTATCATTGCTTCCTGCATCAATTTCGCATTGTGTGCAATCTTCTGAGCACGAATGAGAGCTAATTCTTCCTCTAGAGAAGATAACACATCCGAGGATACCCGATTTGTTGACCTAGTATCACGACCAACACTTTAAGGATTCGAATCTGGAACGATTAGGATGTTTGATGATAGATGGTGACCGAACTGCTCTTTAAACACTTAAGCAGTCACATCTTCATAAGGCCCCATATTTGGGATACTCCACCAGCAGAAGAGGCGGCACAAAAAACCTCTTTTTTAGGAGCTGAGAATGCATTTGGATTGTGAGAATCTAAAGCTGAAAGTGACAAATTAGGCACCACATTAAGTGGATTCGGTAGATCCAGAGGAATTTTAGGTGGAATCAAACCACCTTGTGATGGATTTTCAGTCAACCATGATCCTCGTTCAAACCTTTCATATTGGTCAAACCTTCCGACGAACACCTTCACTGCACCTACATCGAACACATTCACCTCCATTGTAATAGATCTTGTCATCTACCCAACCTTATAACCTTCATGTTAGTCAACTTGCACATGGAAAATCATTGTATTGAGAATGTGCTATACTCGATTTTCATTTGTAATACTCAATTTCCCTTTCAATGAATAATGATTATGATGATCATAGATGAAAATGATACTCGGAGAAGAAGATAGAGAGATGAATTGGGGGATCTGGATGGGCTAATGGTTTATTGGTTATAATAATAGTAATAAATATAAAAGACACACTTAACCTTTGAAAAACGAGTTGAAAAGATACCTTTACCCTGGTCAACTTACTGTTGACATACGACAAACGTCAAGAGGGACGTTACTGATTCCAATTGACAACCATAGGTACTAGAATAGCCCTTTTTTCAAGTAGGGCATGTATGTAAGAATGAGTGTAAACTGCAGGGACGAAAATTGTACTTTACTATATTTTTAATTAATGAAAAAATATGTAGTATTCCCCAATGAACACAATATATGAACACGGTAACATTTTCATAAAAATGTGAAATATATATAGTCCGCTCACTGGTGATTACAAGAAAACACCAATGTATAGCTTATAAAAAACCTCCGGTATATATATATTTTTTCTCTATTTTTACCGACCTACCCATAGTCCACTCATAGGTGAATGCAAGAAAACACCAATGTATAGCTTATAGAAAACTCTAGTATATATGTTTTTCTCTTTATTTTACCGACCTATCCACACACCTTCTTATACTACTTCTAAATCTATACGCATGTTCACCATGAGAATTAAACATCAAGCTTATGGAAAGGACACCTTTACTTAATACCATGATATCACTAGGCTTTTGAAAACTAGTTGTATCCGCTAGTGTATATCAACTGAATACAGGCCTTTGAAAATTAGTTGTATCCGCTAGTGTATATCAATTTAATACACTATTAAAAATTACACTAGCATTGTATGAAAATGTGTAAGGGTTTAAATATAAAATTCTAAATATGATATTAAAACACATCTACAACACCAAAATTATTTGTTTACCACCTCCCCCACCAAAGATAATGTTATATAACACTTTTTCTTCAAAGAAATGGCATAACCGTTGGTTCATATTATAATATTTAGTTTATTCCAAATCATTCACCATCAACCATCCCTTTACTGCTTTAAAGCATTCTACGGTTGCAAACTTGCATTTGAACGCACGGAAGACTAAGACCAACTTTTTTTGTCAGATGTTGACGAAAAAGTGGTCACCACCACAGCTATGTAAACTTTAGGTACTAAAATGTACTAATATTACTTTTATATACGTGAATCTTTAGAATATTTCGACTTCTAGCCTAATTATAAGAAAAAATAAGAGTTTTACTTATAGGATTTGTCATAAAATGAGTTTTAAGTTAACTTCAAATTCGACATGAAATTTAGAGGGAACTGGCTCAAGGGGAGTGAATAAAGCAACGACTTTGCGCTTCACTTCTCTAGGGCTTCAAAATTCTAAAAAAAAGACTATTATATGTAGGTAAATTTTGACTTTAATATTGTTGACATTGAAGTTTATAATGTATAATCATGCATACACAAAAATAATTGATGAATAATACAATCTAGAGCAATTTTTTTCTTTATTTATAAGAAAAGAGCCCCAATTATGTTATCCGCTTTGGGGCTAAAAATTTTTGAGTCGGCCCTGAATTTAGATTAATGTGCACTCTTAAGAGTAAGCGAGATGTGTTAACTGTAAATGACGTCTGAGCAGGGGCGTCCCCGAAAATCCAAGGGTCTTTTAAGGCCCTGTGCGAGTAGAAAAAATGGGCCCCAAAGTATAAATTTACATATAAAAAAATCAATAATCAATAATTTAACAATATACATGGCTCCCTAAATGAGCCAAAACTAAACATATTTCGGATCTTGATGCATCATAATATGCTTTTTCCGATAAGAAGTTAACTTAATTTAAATAACTTAAAGTATATTACAAATTTAATTATATAAAACATTAAGAAAAAAAAACATTTTCATAATTAACTAAAAATAGAAAAAGCTTCAAGGAAACAGAACAAAGAGAATTAAAACCTATAAAACTAAAAATAGAAAAGAAAGCTTAAAGGAAATAGAAAAAGAGAATTAAAACCTGTAAAATTGGGCTGGTCTCCTAAAAATAGGTAGACAAGGGGTTAAAGAAAAAAAACTAAACAAATGCAGAGAAAAAGCATCGAACTCTGGATCTTCAATGGAAGTAGAGGGCCTAGCCACCTGACTATATAATTTATGTGTTTCAACTTCAGTTTAAAAACTACATATACACAAAAGATATATATAAAAATAAAATTTTGGCCCCTTTGTGAGGTTGGGCCCTGTGCTTTGGTATATCATGTACCAATCTTATGTATCACAGTTAAAACAATATGAATACGTATTTATTATTTTTAAGAAAACTCATGTGAGTTATAAAAACTCTAGAAACCCCATGTTATATATAGGGTTGGTTAACGTACAATTTGTGTTAACGTACGATGCGTACGAGATTAGTTACAACATACGTTTTTTCTTTATAACATGCGATCGTTCTTTTTTACACAACATGCGATTTTTAACACTATCAACATGCGATTTTACTTGTAATACAACATGCGATTTGTATTTTTATACAACAAAGCGACTTTTTTTATAACATGCGATTTAAGTTTATAATGTGCGAACTTGAAATCTCGTACGCTCATACGATAAGGCATATTTTGCATCACACTTCCACTATATATATATACACACTTAAAACCAATATTTATGTATCTCAGCTAAAACAATAAATATATATGAAATAGCAATGTACTACATTTAAGTATGTTAGTTATTTTTGAAGATATATTTATATACACAGTTAAAAGTAACGTTACATTATCTGATAGAGATTTGATAACAAATAAAGTAAAAACATGCTTGTAGGACTACATACACAATTTGGGTAGAGGGGTATGTCACAAGTAAAAGAATAAATCTATGTCATGTCTAGCACAGCTAAAATTTTATATATATATATATATATATATATAATTTATCTTATTAATATTTAAATGTTATATATTATTTTCGCTGTGCTACACATGATATGTATATAAAAGATTAAGATAAAATGAGAATTGTAGAGAACTATGAGAACTAAGCCATCCAAATGATTTTTTCAAAAAAAAAATTTCTCAAACATATTAAAAAAATCACTTGTTTCAGCACAAAAAAAAAAAAAATAAACGGCGCATACACAAATTTACATGAGGTGTAAAAATAAATTCATCGTCGTAACAAAATTTACATCAGCGCGCAAACAAAACTTACATCAGGCAAAACTACCGATTCGACAATTTTCTCTATTTTTTTATTTTTTTACAGATGTGTTTATAATATTTTCATCTAAGTTTGTTCAAAAATTTGAGCCCCAACTCGCGCGGGTTGTAGGAGTTCTTATCGTTCTCACAACTCGTGGTGGTTCTTAATTGAACTGAAGCCTATATATATATATATATATATAATATATAAAAGGGAGAGGATCATGAGAAAACTAGATATAAATGAGAAAACTAAAAAACTAACTCAAAAAGCAAAAAAAAAAGCATAAAAAACATACAATTTTTTATAAAAAATCGCTGCATTTTATGTATAAAAAAACTTTTTTTTCAAAAAAAAAAAAAAAAACTTGTAGTGCACATGTGCACTATATGTGTACTACACATGTGCATTATATGTTTATGTTGCACATGTGCATTATATGTTTTTTTTATTTTTTTAAAATTTTTATATAATATATATAGCGAATTTTAATAAAAAAAATTCAAAAAAAAATTGATATGTTTTTTTTGGCTTTTTAGTTAGTTTTTTGGTTTTCTCATTTAAACTAGTTTTCTCATGATCCATCCCCTATATATATATATATATATATATATATATATATATAAATTATTAAGTTATTTATTTATAATAAACGCACTACATAATCACCAACTTATATCAACTAATACAGAAGTTCTGTAATAAACATATGTACCATAATTAAAACCAGTATATATACACGTATTAGCTATCTTTATGAAATAATTATATACATATATAAAGTACAGAGTGTAGGTATCTTTAAAACATGAAACACTACCAAGTGAGAAGGGCAAAGAGAAATGTATGAGGTACAACTTAGGAATATTGTTTAAACATAACTTAATAAACTAATACAACAAATCAATTTGAAAAGATTCATTAGAAAGTAAAACAAACTGCTTTAGAACGTGTCATGCACCATATACAACTAAAATATTCACTTTTCTCTCTTGACCTCAAACAACCACTTTATAGACTTATAGCTCAAGAAATCTCCCACAAATTATGTAATTATTCTTAGTTGATCATGCAAAGAAAAAAATAGTATTTTTTTTATTGAAAAAGAAAGTTGTAAATTGAAGTAATGTTTTTTAAATTTGTAGAATGTCTAGCCGGCAATCTCCACAAGGTGTGGAATTTGAACCAAGAAAAAAGGCGACTATAAAAGGTATGTGAAGAAAGCAATGGTCATGACTAAAAATTGCACGAGTGCACAAAAGATTCGCATGTATATATACCATAGCAAATTGAGAACAACCTCAAGCATTCATTAAAAAATGATATATTACTTTTAAACAAGCCTAGAAGATTTTTATTTTGACAAACTTAAGTGTTGTAACAAAGGATCCATTGTAATTTCTGGCTTGAAACATCATTGAAGTTTGAGAGCCATGTAGACAAAAAAAAGAACATCATACATCACTAGAGTTATACATCATTATAACCAAACTTCTAAATGATAAGTATGAATTCTTTGAAGAAAAAGGTAATAAAGTGAATATAAGAGAATGGGTAGGAACATAATACGTTTCTCTTTGAGGGATTTTTTTTTGAACGGCAACTTTTGATCACTAACGGACTACTGGAGTATCATCGTGGCATCAACGGAATCACTCGATCATATCAATCTCCAATAGGAAAAAATGCCTATACAGGAGGAAACCCAATAAATCTGGGAAAACCCCTTGTAGGAATCGAACTCACGACTTCATGGTCGCTAAGGCTTATCCCACCCCAAGATGCCACTAGGCTATAATGCTATGGGCTCAAGGGAGTAAATTTGTAAGGGGTGAATAGTACACCTTTGTACTGATATTGTAGCTCAGTTAACTAACGAGTGCACAATAGTATGTCTTGTCGTATGCATGCTTTGTGTAACGGTATCACTACCTTGTGGTGACGCTATTAACCGGGTGTGTGGGGGGGGGGGGGGGTTGTTTACTTG
Organism: Scalesia atractyloides; assembly: GCA_947069175.1. Taxonomy (NCBI): domain Eukaryota; kingdom Viridiplantae; phylum Streptophyta; class Magnoliopsida; order Asterales; family Asteraceae; genus Scalesia; species Scalesia atractyloides. Next base: position 94,646,597 of record CAMTDV010000005.1, on the reverse strand, counting down.
GCAATGTTCGTTTTACAAAAAAAAAAAAGAATGATGACTTTTAATGAAAACTATCAAGCATAAAAACTTCAGTGAGCGATGGATCACAACTTGCTTCACTAATACGCTGCAATAATTAAAATTCGTTTACATTGCAATGTTCGTTTATGAAAAAAGTTTACAAAACGAATGATGGCTTGTACCAAAAATAATTAAGCATAAACCTTTGATGAGAGTGTTGGGTCACAACTTCGTTTCACTAATAGGCTACAATAATTATGGGGTCGTGTCATTTTTAATAAAATCGACCCACCAACATATGCATAAATGCAATATTTTAGTTTGAGTTGTGTTAACATAAAGATTGTATATGTTGGTACATGTGTAATGAACTAAACCTCTAAATTCGATTGCGTGCTTCTTTCAATATTCTTTATATATGATTGAAAAATGTTGAGATCTTGTGTTCATAGGCAAACACACGTGGCATCATCAAGAATAATGAACATTTACGTAGATAAAAACATTTACAATCATTTAGTACCAATAATTATATAACGTTAACGTTTGTAGTACGTAGGACAAGTAATGATATTGATCAATTATGGTATGTGTTTCGTCACTATTTTTGAAACTATAATGATTTTTTAGACGCTTCTTGATATTATTATTAAATTTATTATTATTATTATTATTATTATTATTATTATATTATTATTATTATTATTATTATTATTATTATATTATTATTATTATTATTATTATTATTATTATTTCCAACCACTTTCCGACGATTGGAGTCTTAGTCTAGCCACAACTTCTTTTGCGACCAATATTGGCTATTGGAGGAGTTTCCATCTCAATTATTTTCGATGACGAGAACAACAACACCACTTTTTCTTCTTCTTCTTCTTCTTTCTTCTTCTTCTTCTTCTTCTTCTTTTTCTTCATTATTATTATTATTTTATTATTATTATTATTATTATATATTATTGGCGCCGTGCGTTGCGGCGAAATCGAGCAAATGATAATGTAAAACAAATGTGATTTGGAAATAAAAATTGTACCGTTTTATGATATCAAATAAATTCATCAACTTGTTTTTTAACAAAATTTATAACGGAATGTGGAGGGAAAAAAATCAACCACAACTACGTACTTAAGTTTTTAGAAAAAAAAGTTATAAACGTAAATTATTAAAGAAGTATTAAATTAGTTCATAAATTAATATATGATCTAAAAAAGAATTACTAAAAAATGGTAAAGGAAATATATGATTTGAAAAAAGGAAAAAAATAAAAATATATTATTAAAAGTAAATATAATAATAGACAATTCCTTATATGTATTAATTCATAACAATATGAGTAACAGTAACTTTTTTTTATAGTTTTGTCTTTTATGCTTTTTTCATATATATTAACTTTAAAATTGTATTTATGTAACAAAACTTTGGTTTGCTATTAGTTTAGTTTTTTTGTAATAGTTTTGTTTTACTTTTTTCTCGGGTTTGGTTTTGTTTAGTTGCTACTAGCATGATGTTTGTTGGTCACATTAGGTCTGTTTTTACCCCCTCAATTTTTAATATGTGTCAGTATATATACGCATTCGTCTACGGTTTACGTCATGTGGGTCACTAGGTGTTAATTTTATGATTTTATTTTACGATTTTTCTCGGTTTTGGTCTTCGTTTTGTTGCTACTTAGCACGACTTTACGCCTCTCACCCCGCAACACTGGTAGCATGGTTTTACGCCCCTGCCTCGCAACGCGGGGTTATGACTTGTTATAATATAATAAATAAAAAATAATAAAAAGCTATATATTATTTAAAAATGAAGTTACTATTCATCGTTATTCGTAAATCTCTCTTATAATAATAATAATAATTACTATTATTATTATTATTCTTATTATTATTATCACATTTGGCTCCCTTTAGTATATGGAATATCTCAAAATGTGACTCAATGATTCAAGAAATGTATAAACGTGTTAGTGGAGAAATTATCTTTTTATCATCAAAGCACCAGGGCAAAGGAGAGACGAAAGATTGGGTAATTGATGACACACCACAAGAAAAATATCTTGTTTTGTATGTTCAAATTTTGATCAAAAGCACTTAATCAAGACAGTAAAATGGCTGTATTGTTGTGCTGACATTGCAACATTCTATTGGTCCAACAAATCTTTTGATTTTTATGAATGAAGGCTTGTCAAGGTTACAAAATCTTGAGTGCCACCTTGGTTAAGTGACACCCACCCTAAAACTTGGAGGTGATAAGCAAGTTCTGTTTTTAATCAAAGGTTATGATAAGTTGATCACTAAATTCGAGCCTCAAAATGTGCAAGTATATTTGGAAAGGCAATATGGAATGTACTAAGCAAGTTATACTTTAATCATAGGGTATAATAGTTCTAGCTTTACATGCGAGTCTTAAAATGCGCAAACTAGTATGTTTAAAGTTAATAGAGATACTAGGGGTGTGCAATAACCGAACCGTTAACCAAAACCGAACCAAAAACCGACAAAACCGAACCGAAATTAACCGAAACCGAATTAACCGAAAGTCGGTTAACGGATAACTTTTTTTACCATCGGTTAACCGAAATTTACCGAACCGAACATAACCATTTATTTTTTATATATTTCTAGCTTTTATACCTCTACTTCATGTATTTCGTGTTTTATACTTTCATTTCCTGTAATAATACCTCAATTTCATTTATTTATACCTTCATTTTATTTATTTATACATCCATATCATGTATTTTAACATCTATTTCATGCATTTGTACATCCACTTCATTTATTTATACATCCATTTCATGCATTTATACATCTATTTCATGTATATATACCTCCATTATATGTATTTCTAAGCAAAAAATTTAGTCGTTGTTTGAATTGGTTATTAACTAAAATTAACCGAACCGATTAACCGATGACTTCGGTTACAGTTACGGATAATGCTCATAACCGAACCGAACCGTGCACACCCCTAAGAGATACTGCCAAAATGGTTCTTGAGATGTGGTCACTTTTGTCACTTAGTCCAAAACTCAAACCTTTTGAATCTGGATCCTTACGATTTCAATTTTGTTGTCATTTTCAGCCAAAATCAAAATCCGGTCAGATTTTTTAGTTAACATCCAACTTTTATGTCTTTTTTCTCCCCTTTAATGAAGGGCATAATGGTCTTTTAACATTTTATTATAATAAATTAAAAAATCTGATTATTTTGCCCTTTATTAAAGTAAGGAAAAAGACAGAAAAGCTGGGTGTTAACCAAAAAATCTGACCAGATTTGCTTTTGGATAAAAATGGCAACAAAATTGAAACCAAAAGGACCCAGATTCAAAATGTTTGAGTTTTAAACTAAAGTGATCAAACCTTAATGACCATCTTAGCAGTATAAATATGTTAAAGTTGATTTTATGTTTTAGTAAATATTAGAAATCTATATGCATGTTTTAACTATTTAAGATTTAGGATAAAACGTTTAGGATTGGCTTTTATCTTCTTTTGTAACTAATGTTTTTTTGGTCTAGTTCCGCGGTACAATGTTCATGATTCATAGAAATTTTTAGTTTTTGTTGGTGCTTTAATGGAATTTTTGGATGTGAAAGAAAATAAGTTTACATGAATCGTAATAGTTACTATACATGGAAATCGAAATGATATTTGTCTTTGTCGATATATAAGACACAATGTAACAAAATTCCATGGGTTAAATTAAATATAGTCTAAAAATCTAATATATTGTTGTCAGTTTAATACTTATTAATGTAACATTTATTATTGTACAGATCATTTAATATAGACGGATACAGGTTAACTTTGAAATTGTTTAGAGAGGGGTTGTTTCTTTTATGTACTTTATAACCCACTAATTATTCACTCTCACTCTCATTTTTGTTTTTTTTTTACCTTCAACTACCCTAAAACATACTACTAAATCATTGACAACATTCATCTCAACAACCCTAGAACATTTTTATACTTTTAAATAAAAATAAGTTAAACAATGAAACACTTAAATCAACTACCCTAAAACATACTACTAAATCATTGACAACATTCATCTCAATAACCCTAGAACATTTTTGTACTTATAAATAAAAATAAGTTAAACAATGAAAACTTAAAAATAAATAAACTTTAATTTTTAATTAAAAAATACATAAATCAAATAAAACAACATCAAAATAAGAAAAAATAAAACTAAAATACAAGGGCATAAAATTAAACTATTCCTCATCCAACTCAAGGAGGTATGGTAGATCCTTGCAAGATGTTCCACAAGATTAAATCGAAGTTGAAAATACGTATTTTCATCCATCAACTCAACAAGGACATTATCGCCATAAACGGGCTCTACCAGAGGATCCCTGGCACGTATCTTTATTTAAATTTTTTCGTGTATTCGTCTTCGACTTGGTCGATAAGATCCATGTAAAATTGTATGATACCATCGTTTGAAAAAATATACCAGAATCGTTAGATAGGATGAATAACGCGAGCTCATCGTCTGAGAAATTATCCATGTTGTAGTATAGATACAAATGTGGTATAAAATTGAGTAGAAAGGTTAATACGTAGAAGAATATGGTTTGTATTTTGGGTGAATAAAAATGGTAAAAAGGTTCGGTATTATTTATATTTAATTATTAGAAAGTTTTTATTTTTTTTTAGGAAAAGGGCTCCTCAACGGCCCGGTCAAACGGTAAAAAAGATAGATATCAACATGCGGTGAATGCTACCCGTTTTGGGTACCCGCTTTGCCTACTCAAAGGTAGGGGTGTGCAGGAAAACCGAAGTAAGCGAACCATAACCGAAATAAACAAAATAACCCAACTGAAATAACCTAATCGAAACAAAAACCGACGATTCGGTTTTTGGATATTTAATAACAGAAAGTTTCGGTTCGGTTTTCAGATAACCATTTTCAATAACCGAAAATAACCGAACCGAACCGATAAGTTATAATATAGGCCAAATCCATATATTTTTATGTTTGAGTTTGAGTATTTAATCCATGCTACTAACAATTATTAGTTTTATTCTTGATTGTTAAATATTTATAATAAGAACATTAACATGTTTATATATCGTTGAAATGATTTATCCATTGTTTACAAGAAAAAACGAAATTTAATATAAAAATTTAATGATTTTCAAAGTATTATAAAAGAAAACGTCTTAATAAAAGAAGAAACATTAAAATAGATTATAAGGTTAGGTAGAACAATTTTAATTAGAAAGACCAAGTATATTTAACTTAAATTTAAACATCTAAAAAGATTCTTAAACTTTGAATCATACTTTTTATTTTTGAATCTTACGTAATTTGTTTCAAAAACAGAAAAAACAAACTGAATCGAACCGTTGCTAAAACCGAAGTAAACGAAACCAAAAAACCCGAAACCGAACGGTTTTCAAATACCGAAAACCGAACTTTCTGTTACGGTTTCGTTTTTACCCAAAAACCGAACCGAACCCCTACCCAAAGGGATGGCAACGGTATCACCGATTCGGGAGTTATGTTGGTATCGATATGGTAATGGCATTCGTTACATGTGGGAGTTATGTCAGTATCGATATGATAATGGCATTCAATATAGCAAGCGAAAGAGAAAACCCAAAAAGTAAAGTTTTAATATACCTAAAAGGATATCAACATATGTTTACATCGATTGCAAAACCATAAAAACTATACCAATACCGGTTCAGATAATAATGATACGGTATCAATTCGGTTCTTCAATAACGTACATCTTCGGATTCGTATTTCTAATATTCGAAGTTGACCATTAACCGGACCGAACATTTCATTTTTGAATCAAACGTGAACCTATGAACTTTGAACCTAGCACTATATCCAAAAATTTATAAAACATTATATATGAAATTTACAAATGAATAACGAAATCATATTGGAAAATAAAGAACAAAAAAATCAATTATATTTAACCCATTCAATTTTGAATAACACCTTTTATCAACTCAATTTCAAATAAAACTTATACAAACATGTACTAACAATAAGTAGGTCGCAACTTTATACTCATAATCTAATAAATAATCATATTCTAAAAATTACAAGAGAGAACCAGTTATGTTCAAAACTAATTAGAATAATAAAAAAACATGTGAATTTAAAGCTTGTACCATATACTTTCATTAGTCGCAAAACAATATTACAACAACAACAATCTTTCAAAGGTTGTATCCCCTAACTTTCATGAGTTATGAAATACCATTCATAACCTACGCAGCCAAACTATACATTAGATCATCCACAATAATAAACCTCGTGCAAAATCTTGTCACGTTAGCATATCATATTGATACGTGGTTGAAAACTCATTGTTTAACCGTATTAAAGTTTATGTTTTTACTTGAATTTGAGTTTTCGAATGACCTACTTTGATAAGATTTGTGTTTTGCAGGTCTAACTGAGTTTAATGGGCATTTCGGGGATTTTACAAAGCATCAAAACAAAGCTAGGACCACCCGAACACGCGAAACAAAGAAACTGGGCACGAAACCCAGTCATTGCATCACCGACACACAAGTATAGCAATATGTCACACCCCAACCGATGGCGGAAACATCGAGGCGGGACGAAATAGATTGCCAACATAACATACGCATAATGGTGACAATAATTAATTTAAACCGAATTTCAGTTCATAAGTAAATTGTCATTACAATACATGGAAATTTCAAATAACGATAATAACAAAGACAAAATTGATACAACATTAATAAACCTAAAACGTCTACGTGTGTATCTAGCATCAACACTACTTCGATTTCATAGCATCCTCCTTCTCAACCTGTAACATGTTTAAAATAAAGTTCAATGCAAAAGCAAAGGCGAGTACACAAGTTTATGAATAAGCATACGGATAAGCATAAGTTTAAAACAAATCCACATGGCAACTAAGTTAATTACAAGAACATTATACATGCATGCAATGTTTCTAGTCAATCCTCTTGCTTACGAGAAATAACGATAATTTAACATGACCTCTCGTTCACGGGTGGTGCGTTACTCCTATAGCGCAATACATGTCAAATGAGGCTAAAGATAAGCTAATGACTATCGTATTATTTAAGAATGGTCCAAATATAAGCATCAAGCAATGTATCAAAGTGTTCAGGTATGTTGGATTGTTTCATGCATTGCATAAAGAATAAGTTTAGTGATTTTTGTATAAGGTAAACATGTTACACCCAAAAGTGACAAAATGAAAATGGTTCGAGTGTACTCACGGTTTTGCAAGCTTTCCGACTTGACGATTCCGTGAAGAGTTGTTGGTTGTAGGAGGAACACTGAGTTATCCTTCAAGAGGAAAATGTAGGTGTTAGTATTGGATGATAAGGGAGGATTCGGAATTTGGAATAAGCATAACCAAAATAATGTATACGAAAGTATTCACTAAGGTCTAGCACTCGTTTTTGACACTATGAGAACCCATAAGGGTTAATATGTTTTCATAGGTTAACACCTATTAGAATCGTAACGAGGAACTAAACACTTAGTTGATTAAACTTGGTAACTTGACATATGATTATTTAGTCGTCATCAAGGTTTGGGTTTCAAGTATATATTATATAGATTATAATAGTTATATGTATATCATAAGTCCACAAGGATGTCATAGAAGTCATGTAGGAGGTAGGAAGATAAATCTTCCATTTAGGAACCTCATGTAAATTCACCACTACACAAGTTGTCATAGACAACAAGGAGGGTCAAGAACAAGTATAATAATGGAATTGTAATTACATGTTATCACTATACTAAGTAGCCAAGTAATCTACAACCCGTGGGCCGGCGCCGACACACGTCGAAGGCTAGACGGGGTTGTGTTACTTTCAACTAGCAAACTATTTAGGATAGAGATGATAAATCATCAAGTGATGTGTGGACTTAGATGTAGGATAGCCCAAGCTAACCTTGTAGTCACACTACCTTCAAGTTCTAGACTTGGCATCACTTGTGAGCTTAAACCTCTTGTAAACAGAAAGTTTAGGGTGTTAGAACAACCCTTATTTCATGTAAAACAAACTTGGTTAGGCTCACTAATCATAATCTTGATTAGGAGCATAAGAACTCAGGTTTTTTTTGAGGTAAAACACAAGTTTAAAGAGATTTTGTTCATAACAGAAAGTTTGGAACCCTTTTGGTGAACTTCCAGGTCTGGGTTCTCCAAAGAGAATCTGAGGAATCAAACCTAGGTTTAATCCAAGTGTTATGAAAGAATAATCAAGCAAAAAGGTTAAGAAATGAGCAAGTTATGCTCACTTTTGTAAAGTAGGATGAATCTGCCAAAGTTCTTGATATTTCAGGATTTTGATGTGTTTGAGAGAGATTAGAGAGTGTTGAAAGTGTGAAATTGCTTGGAGAATGCTTGGTATTTATAAGGGAAGGATTAGGGTTGGTTTAAGGGTGTTTAATGAAGGTTTAGAGGTGATTAGTGAGATTTAGATGTTAGGATTTCGTGCAAAATCGTGGGCTGGTGTGCTTTTTGCCCGTCCAGACCTCCATGCGGACCGTATGGAGGATCCCATACGGTCCGCAAGGCCCGGGTCAGAAGCACAAATTTTATTTTTTTTTGTTTGTTGAATGGGGCCTTGTCTAGTTGTTACATACTAATTGTTTTAAGCTCAATTTGGGACTTTTAAGCATACAAGGCATGTACCAATGATTGCATAAGTATGAAACGAATTTGATTAAGTATAAACATCATGTATAAGTTTCGTATGAAGTATGAATGTCATGTATTTGCAAGTTTATCAATGTTTTCAAGTATCATGAGCTATGTATTATATGTATGTATGTATGAATATGTATATAACATGGATTGAAATAGAATACGAGTTTCATTATGATTCAAGTTTCGGATTACAACGATTACGACGAAGAACAAATACAAGATTACAAAGGTTTCCGGAAATAGCAATACAAGACTAGCTTTCTAAATATAGAAAGTATGAAGAAGCAGGGCGTTACACAGTAGTTCAAGTAATCAGTTTTCATAATTATTAATAAACTTGTCGGTCCAATCCGACACATTTTCCAAACAAACCAAACAAAGAAATTATTATCATAACAAGCTTCATAAATTGTTCCAGCTTGATAATTGACCGAGACACAAATCACAAAAACTTCATGGTTCGACCCCTAACTACCACTAGCTATTAGTTTGAGGTAATTTGGGATTATAATATTATCTTTAACCACAACGCGACACTCCAGTCACATATCATTTTAAATCTCAATCATTTCAAACCCCACTTTTTCTTCTAACACTAAACTATTCCGAACCTACACATCATCACCTACTTTTCCTTTTATTATCTATATCTAATCTATTTAATATATTTATGAACTATATAAATAATAATTGTATTTCTTTTATATTCAGAGATATATTTTTCATAAAACTTTTTTAATATATTTTTATTTACTTATTCTTAAATAAAAACTTCATAGTAAAATAAAAAAATATATTCAAAACACTATTTTAGCCCTTATGGTTTAGTCAGTTTAACCCTTTCAATCTAATTTTTTTTTTTTTAACATATGAGACCCGAGGTTATGTTTGTAATGGCTTAAGCATCTAACACTAACTCTGTTACTTTTTTTAAGTTAAGTGTAAGGAGATATAGGCCCTTTCATACTTTAGGGTTATTTTTATACATTATAAAGAACTCTGAATATTTAAGGGACCTATTTGTGTAATTACACAAATTAAAAAAATCTACCCTTAATCTCATACTTTCTTCGGTTTTAAATGAGTTTTTGTACTTGTTTTACTAAAAATACAAATATTTATTGTTATTTTGTTTTTATTATATCGTTATTTTTATGATTATTACTCAATAAAACACGTTTTAAATATACAAATAAATGTCTTTTTTTCTAAAAGCGTTTTCCGTTTCATAAACTTCTTTTTATAAATGTTCATTTTTAAACTTTTTTTTAGAATTGTTCATCTTTTTTAAATCTTTTATTTCTTTAGACCGTTCATTTATTTCAAAATTCGTTCTTTAAAACCTTTTATATCTTAAAAATCTTTCACTTTTTAAAACCTCATATTTTTTTAAAATGGTTTTTAAACCTTTTGTGTTTATAAACATCTTTTTTTTTCATAGTCTTCATTTTGTAAGCTATTAGTTTGTTTGTTTATAATCGTTAGCTTTTAAATTCAATCAATTTTTAATGTCATTCATTTTCAAAATTCTTTTTTCCTAACGGTTATAAGTAAATTATAGTATACAAAAGTTTAAAATACTTTAAAGAGTTTAAAAAGAATGGTATAAAAATTAACGGTTTAAAAATGATAGATTAAAAAAACAAATTGTTTACAAAAAGTTTAAAAACAAACAAATCTTAAAAACGACAAAAATGAACTGTTAAAAAAGAACGACTTTAAAAAGAACAATTTTAAAAACCAAACACTTTAAAAAATGGAGGGTTTTATAAAAGTTTAAAAACAAATGATTTTAAAAACGACGTTTATAAAAAACAAATGATTAAAGAAAATACATGTTTATTTGTATATTTAATACATATTTTATTAAATAATAATCATGAAAATAACAAATAATAATAATAGTTGAGTAATAAGATAAATAGACCTTTAAATATTCAAAATACTTTGTAATTTAGACAAACAATCCTAAAGTATAAAAGACTAAAATTCCCTTACACTTAATTTGAAAAAAGTAACAAAGTTAGTATTAGGTGCCAAAACCATTAGAAAACCCAACTCATAGTCTAATTTATCAAAAGATTCATTTACAGATTGAAAGGTTAAACTGTTTAAATCACATAGGCCAAAATTGTAATTTACTCTATTGACTAAAAAACAAATGCTAAAAATATTTAATTTTTTCAACGACTTTTTTTTCAAACGTTTTTTTTTTTCAAATGGCTAATTTTTCCAGTCCCTGAAAATATAACATAAAGAATTATTTTTAATGAATTTGACAAGGCACAAAAAGGTGTTTAAACATAAAGTGCTCAAGATGAAAGTACCTAAACTCTTGTGGGTAAAACGAGAAAACCTAAAAGTGTACTATACTTTTTGTGTTGGTTTTAAGTAGTTATAGCTTTTAAAACATTTTAAAACATATGATATAATCCAATGAAATACATTTTGAGTTTTAAACCAAGATCTTCATAAGTTTTAAACACTCATAATATTTTCATATGTTATTTTTTTTAAGTTGAAAAAATAAACGAGCATTTATTTTGTATTGATTTTGTATTTCTTTTTTATTAGTTTAAAAAATGGTATTGATTTAGTTTTTTTTTTTTTTTAGTTTTAAAATAAATATAACATATTACCTTGTATTACCAGTGTATGTGTTCCCTGCATAAGCCCCCCTCCCCGTGTGCGTACATATAACCATGCGTAATCACATACAAAATATGCATACGGCATACCAGTGCGTGACTATATACATGATACATTTGTTGTTATAGATAGTAGAGACACCTGTTGCCTTGCCTAGAATATAGGTGTTGTATAAAATTGATTTTTAACATTTCGCACGGAAATTGTTTTATTTTTCTTTACAGGAATAGAACCGTGTTTGTAGAGTTAGTGATGCTCATATTCTTCTATTCTATATTGAGCAACTTTTAATTGTGTGATCGAGTAATACTTCAACAACTCCTTTTCTTTATTCCTGAGATGATTTGAATTTGTTTAATAACTAAATATTTTATTCGTATATTAGCAAATCTTGTTAATTTATAAGCCAATACTCTATATGCCTTTATTTAAAATAACTATATAAATAAGTGATTTACTAATTATGGAAAAGTCGTAACATTTATACATACATGCTTATTAACTTAGTCTACAACAATTTTGTCAGATCATATTTTGTTTGTTAAAATTTATGAATAAGTATCGTATAGGTAAGATTGCTGAATGTATACAAACTCTGTTTAGAATACTCGGTTTATATAAAAAAATTGATAGTTGAAATTGTTAGTAGGATCGGTTTTGCAATTCAAAAGGGGGTTGCGGCGCAGCTTGTTGCCCGTTTACCTGCCACTTGTTTGTAATTTGTTACTTTTTCATTTTAACAAAGTTTAAACGGGAGATTCTTTCTAAAGATACACTTAGAGCATTCATAATGATATTGTAAAAGTTGAGGCATTTTATTTTAATATCAAAGGAAAAAAGTATTTAATGATTCAACTATTATATAAATAATGAATTATACTTGTGTGTATATACACACACATTAACATTAAAAATCAAACTATTATTTAATACTTTTTATGAAATATTCATAACTTTTAAACTTATGGTCCTAAAAAGTAAAATATTAAAATCTGCGTCATTTATCTCACATAAGATTTGAACTCTAACAACTTGAAATATAAACATCAATGCAACATCTTAATACTATTAGGCTAGAAAGCTATAAGCCATTTAGTTATATTGTTAGTAAGATTCAGTATACAAAACACCATAAAGTTTGTTAAAAATAAATTGGGTATGAAATGGTAATATAAAAGCGGGATCCAACTAAAAAGTTACAAATAAAATGTATAGACATATATGGTAGTAGTCTGTCCATATAAAATCGTGATAGCTGAAAACTAGATTACAAACAAAGAACTTAAAGATAAGAGATTAACTATGATCCCAAATGACTTATCGTGTATGCTTTGATTTACTTAACTAACTTCTAAATAAATAATTTAGTTTAATTATTTTACTAGGTTAAAGCATTCACAATGAAGACCTTAAAATATGTGAGAGTGTTTAGTTATATTATAAGGAATGATTAGCAGGTTGTGAGTAGAGGAGAGAGAAAATATATGGAAAAGTTACTGTTCATCTGTAAATATATGGGAAAAAAATCTGGAGAGAGAAAACTGTATAAATTTTTTAATATTTTTAGAAATGGTTGTGAGTGAATGAGAGAGAAAAGGTAATGATAAATGTATAAAATATAGTTATATTATAAGGAATGATTAGCATGTTGTGAGTAAAAGAGAGAGAAAATATATAGAAAAGTTACTGTTCATCTGTAAATATATGGGAAAAAAATCTGAGAGAGAGAAAACTGTATAAATTTTTTAATATTTTAGAAATAATTGTGAGTGAAGGAGAGAGAAAAGGTAATGGATGAAAGTATAAAAAATATTATTTGATTGAAACTAAGAGAGAAAAAGTTTTGTTTTTAGTGGAAATATATGAATATAGTAGTTGTTTTTTAGTGGATATGTATGTATATTTATAGGGATATCAATGTGAATGTTTTTAAAACCCCGTGTATTACACGGGTTGATTAAATGTAATTTTTATACTAAATAATAATAAAACAATATATCTTTAAAAACCTTGTTTATTACACGAGTTAAATAAATATAATTTTATATAATTAAATAATAAAAAAGTTATATCTTTAAAAACCCCATGTATTGTACGGGTTGAATAAATGTAATTTTATCCTTCAATAATCTTATATATAAGAATTTACATCGAGATAGATGGTAAACGGGCAACAAGCTGCACCGCTACCCATTTTTTAATAGCAAAACTAAGCCTTTTAAAAACTACGTCCATAGATCTCGGGGTCATAACCTACTATGCATGACCCTTTGAACTCGACTAAGAAGGTCCACAGCCTCTGGCGCCAAGAAACAAAAGTATCAAAAGCAAATGGGATGAACACGTGCTGGTTGTCAAGGCACGCTTTCTCATGTTTGAATAATGTGTATTATACGGGTTGAATAATGTTTTTGTATACTAAATACTAAAAAAGTTTATATATCTAAAAAACTCGTGTGTTGTACGGGTTGAACAAATCTAATTTTATACATCAAATATTAAAAAAAGTTATATCTTTAAAAACCCCGTGTAATACACGGGTTAAATAAATGTAATTTTGTGTAGTAAATAATAAAAAGGTTATTTTTTTAAAACTCTATGTATTACACGGGTTGAATAAATCTAATTTTATATAAAAAAGTTATATCATAAAAAAAAACTAACGATAATATATTTATACAAAGTTTGGCTTTCATGATACGTAATTTGTTTTATCTAAAAATATTATAAGTTAACAATGTAAATTTGAAGATAATATTCGAATAGTAAAATAGAAGCATTCTATTCAAAATTCAAAGTAAGATAAAATCAATACTAATTTATTATTTATTTATTTAAATAAGATATGTAGAAAAAAAAGAGGCGGGATAATATTCACATATTATTAAACTTTTATGCATGATAAAATTAGTATATCATAATGTACGTATTTACCTTATTTTTGTCAGTGCTTTTATATTATTAATTATCCAATATCTCTATTAATATATATTAGAAGTCTTGAATCAAACGGATTATATAAATCTTGAATAATTGGAATCCTTATAGTAATTATTAATTAATAATATAATATTTAAGCGCGAAAATCTCAAAGAGATTACCCCATATAATGCTATGTATCCCTCATATAGTTTCTTTTGTTATAGAGTATAGATTCGACATATAACCAAATTAAATTAAGAGCAAATGAAACCATCCAAAGAAGTAACTTCTATCATAAAAATATCTTTTGTTCTTTAGAAACATAAAATAAAAATAAAATTGAATGAAAGGCAAAAGTAACTTTTGTTTGTAAATGAGTGATAATATAGGGAAGAGCAGAAAAGAGCAATGAACACCTCTTACAATTATATATGTGTCCACTGAATATTAACAACAATTTTAGCTTCTTACTTTCTCCTATACTTTTATTTAAGAAACATGGCTATGTTCATTAGAAGCCCCACCACTCTCATCAAAACTTCCCCTATATAAACCCTTAACCCAAACATTTTATGTGCACCACTTGTCAGGACTAAGAGCTAGAAAGAGAACTAAGAGAGAAAGAGAGAGAGAAATTAGAATTCTCATTTCTCTGAATCTCTTGTCTGTGTTGAGTGTGTCTGAAAACTTGATTGAGAAGATGACTACAGAAACTTTTGCTCATTTTACTCTTGCATTTGGCCTTCTTGGTATATATATATATATTATTATATATATATATATCTCTATATATATATATATATATCCCCTCCCTCCCTCTCTCCCTCTTTTATATATATACACAAATATATGCATGATGATAATATAACATTACCATGCAAGTTATGATAAATATACAAAACCTTTTTTCTATATAGGAAAGCCATATGTATATTTGTGACATTTTGTGGGTTTCGGTTAATGCATTTTTAAGAATTTATGAAATGTGAACTTGGATTATCATAATAGTTTTTTTATCATGTTTTACTAACGATGTACCTAATATATATGTTGTAGGCAATGTTGTATCATTCATGGTGTTTCTTGCCCCATTGTAAGTCTCTTTATTTATTACAAAGTTATTTCATTTATATTTTCTTGATAAGCATGTTCAAGTTTGGCTAATGTTTTTGTTATTTAAAATCACAGACCGACGTTTTACAAAGTTTACAAAAAGAAATCAACAGAAGGATTTCAATCGGTGCCATATGTTGTGGCACTGTTCAGCGCCATGCTTTGGATATATTACGCGCTCCTTAAGGCCAACGCGATGCTTCTTATCACCATTAACTCTGTGGGGTGCGTCATTCAAACCGGCTACATTTGTTTCTTCCTCTTCTATGCACCAAAGAAGGCTAGGGTATGTGATCATGCATTGATCCTCTTCTTGCCATTTCAAACAATAAATATATTGAAAGATGAGAGATATATAACAATAACATTGAATGCAGATTGAATGCGTGAAGTTGATTGTGTTGATGATAGTGGTTGGATTCGGGTTGATTGTTGGCCTAACTCAATTTTGCGCTCAAGGAGCCAATCGTGTCATGATAGTTGGATGGATTTGCCTCGTCTTCGCTCTATGTGTTTTCGTTTCACCCCTAGGGTTGTGGTATGCATATATACACTAAAACTATATCGATATTTACAACAATAACATCAATACTTATCAATATTATGTAAATTATTTGAATTTTGTAGAGACAAGTGATTAGAACAAAAAGTGTGGAATATATGCCCATTCTACTCTCTGTGGCTCTCACCCTCAATGCTGTTACATGGTTCTTTTATGGCCTACTTCTTCATGACTTCAATATTGCGGTAAGTTAAAAAAACATAAATATATCTTTTGGTAATGTGTTTGTTATTAATATTTTTTTTTGAATATTTGTTACAGATCCCAAACGTACTTGGATTCACCTTTGGTGTTGTCCAAATGATCCTTTACTTTGTGTACAAAAACAAGAAGCCCGTTTGCCACGAAAAGAAGCCAGAAATAGAAATAAAGAACATTGAGACCGATGAACAAAAGATCCAAGAAAACAAAGATCAAGAAATCATTGACCTCGTGAAGCTCAGCGCGTTGATGCGTTCGATTCCAGTTGTTCCAAAACCAAATGAGAACAACAACATCACTGTTGATGATCATTTGGTTCTTGAACCACAAGTGCCCAACCACATCATAGAAGTGGCTGCATGAGCTCATGATCGAGTCATCGATCGATACGGTTGGTTCTAAACGAATTGAAGGGTTCATGGTTCAATTCGGTCATGTAGATCTTGTTATATATTGGTTCATGTATTTGGATAGTTTAGTTGAAAACTATCCTACTTTAGGCAGCTAACTTCGTGTCCTATTGTTTCTGTTTTGCGACAACTATAAAAATAAATGAATTCGATGTTTAATAACTCTTGGTTGCTCTTATATTACGAAATTAGCAATTTTAGATAAAAAGGATAATCGGCATGATAGTCCTTTGGTATATACAAGCAAAGATGATGTTTTTCTCTACTATTTATTAAAGAACGATATATATATTAGTTTTCAACAAAAAATCTGGTACAGTGTAATTCGAAAAAGTGACCACTAGTTAATTTATTTATTTATTTACGATATGGGGCAGTTTTAGTAATAAGATCAAATTCATGAGAAAACTATTGATCAATGATTAATGATGATTGTAATTAGTTGTTGAGGTTATTATTTGTTACTAGGAGCTAATGAAAAAAAAAACATCTTCTTCCTTACATTTTTAAATAAATGAATTTTTTTTTGAAAACAAAGACCAACTTTTAACATCCTCAGCTTCTCTTTTTTTTACGTTTGATAGTTTACGTCGGCACGAACGGTTACGTTTTATGTTCGACCAAAAATAAACCACCATTTTTATTTTAATAATTCTCTTGGTACATTTTTCACGTTTGATATTTTACATCGGTGTTTTTTTACGTTTGATGTTTTACGTCGGCGCGGAAGGTGTCTCCCTTCTAAAAACTGACACCAACCGTAAATTCTTTTACACAACGAAATAAAAAATAAAAACAATTTTACGCGTTACATTTTTTAACGCACTTTGTCGAATGTTTTTTACGCTCGTTGTCTTTGTCGAACGTAAATATTTTTGTTTATTTTTTTACATAGTGGTGTATTGCGTAAATACGTTTTTTACGCACGTTGTCAAACATTTTTTACGCACGTATCAAAGTCCATATCTTGATTTATTTACACACATAAGAAATCGACAAAACCCCCGCTTGTTGAAAGGTTCTTTTAACGTACGTTGTCAAATGTTTTTTATGTACAGTGTCGAACGTTTTTCTAAGTACGCTGTCAAATATTTTTTTTACGCGCATTGTCTTTGACTAACATACACAAAAACATTTTTACATATGCAAACATTTAAAAAAAATATATATTTGAAATCGACAAAACCACCATCGTCGTCGTGCCACGATCATCTCCGTCACAGAACCACCACTGCCGCCACCGTCTACATCACCCCCTTCTACTGCCTTCAATACTGCCCGCACCATCTACAACACCCCGATCAGTCATCTTGCCGGGGATCCGTTCCCCGATCCACCACCATCACCGGCGACCTTCCACAGTGCTTCCACTGCCTTCAAACGCCACAACCACCTCAATCTGAGTCTAACTTTTGGGCATTTTCTTTTGGATCTCGATTTGCTTTTTGTATATATTGAATATGGTGAATCAAATTTTTTTGGATGTTCATTGCTTTTTGTAATGTAAATGAGAGAAAGAGAAATATGAAAGAGAGGAATATTCTACTATAAAAAAAGAGAAAGAGACTAAAGAAAGAAAATGGATGTCTTTTAAAAAGAAGAGAGAGAAAAATGATATGACATTGAAAGTAAAAGACTATATTACCCTTTTGATTTAATTTGAATATAGGTGATGTGTTAAAATCTTATTAGATGATAGGAGTTCTTATGGTTCTTACAACTGGTAGTGGTTCCTCCTTGACCAAATCCTATATGGGAGGGATAGAAAGAAATCACTTAAGTAAAGAAAATCAGAAACTTATGTAACAAATTTTTTTCTCTAAAAATTAGATAATATAAGTTAAATGTTATCGAACGGTTTGCAACAAAAAAACAAAAAGCGCCGAGAGGATTTTTTTTTATAATAATCTTTAAAAATCCAATTTTTAGCATATACATATATTTAAGAATCAGTTCAAATAAGAACTAACACGAGTTGTGAAACCATGAGAACTCCAACTTCTTGCGCGAGTTGCGCACAATTTTTTTGCACAAACATAAATGAAAATGTTATAAACATATATGTAAAAAAATTGCCGAGTCGGTAGTTGCGCCTGATGTAAACTTTGGCACCGATAAATTTTTTACACCCGATGTAAATTTTTACATGCGATATTTTTTAATTTTTTTTTATTTCGTTGGAACAAGTGAGTTTTTCTTTTAATTTTTGAGAAATGCTTTTTTTTTTAAAAAAATCTTTTGTAAGGCATAGTTTTCATGATTCTCACAATTCAAGGTAGTTTTTATTTTACCATTTCCCTATATATTTAGAACTTTTACTATAAATGAGTATATAAAATTGCTATACTTTTTGTTTAAAAAAACACTCTCTTTTTAAAAGTGTTGGATGAATTGGTATGTAAAACTATGGGCTAGGAATATTTAGGGTGTTGTTTTACACACCCTAATCTACAACACTCACTTTATAGATAGTTTAATTATAACCTACTAAATGAATAAAATATCATAATTGTTACCTAATTAGTAACCAATATTTAATTATTACTTTTATAATTAGAAGCCCATAATTATTCTTTAATCTCTTTCATTACTAATTTTTTTTCAGTTTCTTATTAAAGGTTAATGTAAGTTTGCAAGTGTGTTTATATTTATATATTACTTTTCATTTGATTTTTTAAATCTAAATACTTTTACATTCGTATTTTACCTATAAACGTGTAGTAATTTAACCGAGTCATCCTTTTTTTGGTAGATTACTAGATTAGGGTGTGAGTGAAAAATAGATTAGGGTGTGTTGAGAAAAACCCGAACATTTATAGAATGTGTCTAACTCAATCGCTCGCTCAATACATGGTGTCTAAATCATATAATGGTGCGTCAGCCCATGTGTCTTTCTAGCTACAATTTTACGGCTTTGATCAGGCGTATTTACAACTCCTATGGTGCATGCTTCGCATTTTGTTAACTTTTCACATGTTTTTTTAAACTTTAATTTTTTTAACAGCCAACAAAATCAATCTTGAGCACTTTTGGACACCCACTAGATCAAACGGAGTACTCTGAGAGTTACCCGAGTCCATCACCAATTCTGGGGGAAACCTGATAACTCACCCGCCCATAGACACGATAATGAAATTTCTGATAAAACCCGCTTGGCTTAAGGATCAAACCTAGGTTTCCTAAGATCACCTATTATTGACCATCAGTTCTCACTTTATACAAAGTGAAAGTCAAATCTACATCTCCCCAATAGAATACAAGTTTCCCACCCTCTTGATCTGGAGATGATTTTTAATTTGAGTTTAGACACCGTACCCTATTTGTGTATTCCTTTTATACAAAATGTTTTTCAGAGTAAATAAAATAATTAACTATTATTAAATTTTAGCTTAAGAAACACTGATGATAAAGTGATTTTATCACATATAATAGTTGCACCGTTAGATTTTTAAATAAATTCTAAAAGATTTTTTTCTTCCAAGAAACATCTTATAAGGGGGAGAAGAAACATTCAGACCGGGTACCCTAACTCTCGTCAATCCTTTTGTGCCACATTATTTAGCCTATCCACTATTCTAAAATTACCCATTTTAGACCGGACGGTGTGAAGGTGCTGAAATGCCATGGAGACCTCAAACACACCAACACACCGCACCGTGCCATGTCGTGGTTGCGGTGTAGAGGGGGATGAGGATTTCCACCAGCGTGGAGTTAATGTTGGTGTTTGTTGTTAAGATTTGTTTTGATCGGTTGTTAGGGATTATAAGTATTTATTTTTTAAAACGTCACTTTCAAGCCCTTTCCACTTGTGTTTTTTTACCACACCTCATGCTGATATAGCTGTCACGTGACGCTTCATGCCCCTCCACACTATGCAATCTTAGTGACACCACTTAGACTAGGTGTACTCGAGCCTTATATCGCGCCACAACCCTTGAAAATGCCCCATAGCGCCTGGGCACACCGCCCTCGGGGCGCTATGGCTTCGATTGTGAATGGCTCGCAATAGCCATAACAGATGAAAATTGGTTGGGGATTGTGAATGTTACCGGTCAACGGAAATATTCTTAAATTTTTATTTTTTAAACAATTTAAATTAAACCTTTATATAAACCTTTTATTCCCCTTATTTTTATACCAATCTCTCTACCATCATTCTCTTTACTCCATATTTTATAAAATAAAAAAAACCTCAAGATTTTATACCACTCTCTCTACCATGAATCCATACAACCGGGGTTTCGTTCCTCCCGATCAAGCAACGGCCCGAACCAAACAAACGCTCCTAACCAACCCGTTGCTCCGGTTCCCACCCAACCAACCGCCTGTGAAACCAAGTTTGTCGAGTATAATCAAAACCAAACAGGGTTCATGAACCTCTTGAACTAACCTCTCTCATGGGAGCCAAATCAACACGGTTATAATCCAAACTTCAACATGGGAGGTTAAGGCTCATCATAAGCTTATATGTTTTTTTTTTAATTTAGAGATTAAATAAAAAAAAATTAAAAAATAATAATTAAGTAATGATTGATAGAGATTATAGGACTCCATCCACTGCACACCCATGTTATATAACCTCTATAACCCCCCAATTTATTATTATTATTTTTTATTTTTGTCATTTGACACATACCCTCCTCTAAAAAGGGTTATGTGTGCTTAAGACTACGGATTTTAGACCTTCTTACCCTCTTCTTTATTGTTTTTTGTTACAAAATTAAATATATCATTTTAACTTAAAATATACGAAACAATAAATTAAATAAAACTTACATAACTAAAAATACCAAAATGCGACACATCATAAATTAATTAAAATTAAAAACATTACATAAAGTACATAATTAAACCTGCACAAACTAGATAAATAAACGTAAACAAAACATTATTAAACGGACACAAACTAGATAATTAAAAAAACTAATCATCAACGCTTTAAGTGTTAGACTCGCATCCGGATGCATAACTGGTGGCATATGAGGATGGTTCTTAGTAACTGCCAAGGCGTAGTGTGAGTAAATATTCCATTGTATCTAATGTGGTATTCACAGTGAGATTGAGAACTCCCTTGTGCCTCTAATAAGTCGTCACCATTGGCCATTATATTGTTACGAGTTGATGAAATTTGCAATCCTCCCCGAACATAATACGAAACCTTGCCGAAACTTGGTGCGAAGAGTGATTGGTTTCACCTACACGTTGGCGGAATTCTTCAAATAAGGTCGTTCTAAATGCAACGCTTCCTCGTCTGTTTTTGGACACGTCCAACCAAGAGGTGACCAAAGCTATGTCTTCATCTTCGTTCCTCAGTCTTCTTGCAATTATTTACGAGTGTATAAAGATGAATGATAGTATTTGAGAGTGTAAGGTTGAATTTTTATAAATTTGATGTGATATGTGTATGTATTTATAGGATGAGTTAAATTAAGAATTTTTTATTGCCAAATGACTGTTACCTGCGTGGGTTGTGTCGTCGCAGTCCGACAGGTAGTGGCCGACGGGTAGGGTGAAGGTTGAGTGCAAGCAGCTGTTGTTGTTAGTTGGTTTGAAACCGTCAAATGCATTCAAACCAACCAATAGTCAAATGCATTAAAACCAACCAACAACAAGAGTGACTTGCACTCAACCTTTACCCTACTCGTTAGCCACCATCGACCAGACTGTGGCGACATAACCCGCAAAGGTAAGGAGTACCTGCTAGCCAAAGATCATGTGGCCTGTCCACCCTAACAATAAAGAAGAAAAAGTTATAGTACTTGAATATAATGAAGTTGGCAATATAAATGTATACACGTGTCCCAAGGGTGGGACTAAGATCGAGCCTCCAAAATTTTCAAGAATATAAAAGAACTATGCATAAATTCACAAATTCAGTAGAAAGCAGAGTTAATATTGACACACCTCTTCTTTTTATCTTTTTTATACATAAATAAATATATAAAAAGATAGATTAAAAAATGTGAGAATAAATATAGGAGTGTGTGAATAATAAAACCTTCTAAAAAACATATGATACTAACGTATAGCGTTTCCATTTCAAAATAGTTTACAGATGCTTTTTAAATATAACAATAATATACATAATTAAAAATATATTATTCATTTTTGTGATATGTATTTTTTAAATATAAGGTGTGGATAAGTTATTTACGTTTATAAATAATGTAACAAAAATAGAAATTAAACAATGGCCTACCATCATTTTGCCCCTCCATGCCAAAATAACGACAAAATTGTCTTTCAGACACAATAGCCATTGACTACTTATGATCAATAGTAAAACGTTTAAAAGTGCTGCTAAATATACCATTATCTCTCATAAAAATGAGACATGACTCACTATTAAAAATGTATCACCACTCATATGGACATGTACGTTCAGTAGAAAGTGTATATTTAACCAGGCTTGATACAACATCTTTTTTACACTTTTTAGACATGATAGCCTTTTTAGTATTAACAAGTATAGCGTGTGTATGCATGGATGCTTGTGTGTATGTATGTGTACGGTTATCTAACACTAACACAAACCTCATGTGTAATTGCATGTTTAAGTTTAGACTAAAGGAATTTGGGTTAATTTTGATTTGATCCCACAATCTTGCTTAGCAGAACGAGTCTAGCTACAATTAACCTAAGAGTTTGCATGCTAATCATTATTTTTATAAATTATTTTGCTGTAGTAATGTATAGAAAAAAATAAGGCTAAACTAGTCGTGTTCATATCAACTCGTAAACACACAAGTCGCATATAGCTAATGTGTTTGACACAATATTTGGATTTGTTTAAAACTTACGGGTTCATACTGGCTTCAGTCCAGCAATCTATGACCATAATCTATTAAACATCATTAGTTTTGTTAGCCAAAATATTCCATTCCAGAGTATACTCACATGTGACCCTCGATCAAATAGAGCATTCAAAAACCGATTAGTGTCTGATTTGATATAATTTTTCTTTAATAACAACTTGAGCAGTTTGTTAATTTTTTATATAAAAAGTTGAATATACAATTGTGCTTGTTTTTTTCTCAACGTTGCAGAACAAATTTTATTGAAAACAAAGTTATGTTCGTAATAGTTTATTTTTTTTTATCAAAAGCTACAGCTATATGAATGCAAGTTTTCAATCGATATAAACTATAAAGCATGTGTCGATATCCTTTTAGGCGTATATACCATGACTTTATTTTTTGGGTTTTTTCTTTCTGTTGATATACTTCAAAATAAACTATTTTGGTGTCATTAGTTGTAGCGAGTGTGGGTTTTCGATCGGTATAAAACACGTATCGATATCCTTTTGGGCATAACACGACTTTATTTTTTTTAGAGTTTCTCTTTCGGTTGTAATACCAAGTGTCGGTATCTAACAAACTAAACTAATATACACCTTTAACCAAATTACTTTTTTACAAATTTAGTTTTTTTTCTGATAACTGGGATTCGCTAAATTTAAAAAAAATGGAATTATGAGAGTAGATTGGATTTCAGTAAAAAGAATTTTAAAGTTAAATATACAAGTTTGTCTTAGAAAAAGACAAAACAAAGTACAACAAATAATACATATTATACAACTTTAATATGCATAGATAAGTTAACAATGCAAAATGTACAACATGTTATTGCATACCTGTTTAATTATGCAATAACATGTTGTACCTTTCATTGTTACTTATTATGCATATTAAAGTTGTCTATATGTATATTGTTTACTTTGTTTTGTCTTTTTCTAAACAAACTTGTATATTATATATACATTTATATCAATATATACTTATAATTTACAACATGTTATGCAATACATGTTGTACATTTTGCATTGTTACTTTCTATGCATATTAAAGTTGTATAATATGTATTATTTTTGTACTTTGTTTTGTTTTTTTTAAGAAAAACTTGTATTTATATATACGTATATATATATGTATATTAAATATACAAGTTTTTCTTAGAAAAAGACAAAACAAAGTACAACAAATAATACATATTATATAACTTTAATATGCATAGATAACTAACAATGCAAAAGGTACAACATGTTATTGCATAACCATGTTGTAAATTATAAGTATATATATATATATATATTATATATATATATGTATATGTACCATAGTGCTTATTGGGTTGCAATGTTTAAAAACCGGTTTAAACCGGTCGGTTGTACCGGGTGAACCGTCCGGTACACCCAGTTAAACCGCCCAATGCACCTGGTTAAACCGTTTTTGAGCAAATCCATTACGGTATATATACAATTTGCAACATACCTATGCATTATGGTTTGTACCATAATGCTTAATGGGTTGTACCCGCTAAAGACAAACCTTTATATATATATATATATATATATATATATATTTGTACCATAATGCTTATTGGGTTGCAATTTTTAAAAACCGGTTAAACCGGCCGGTTGTATCAGATGAACTGTGTCTTAAGCCTTATCCCACCACAAAAATACCAATAGACTATAATGCCATGGGCTAACAGTATATATTGATTACATAAATTCTTGTCAAGAAATCAAAACTATGAAAAGGGATTATAGTATGTAGAAAAAAAACCTCATGCTAAGACTACATGGAGTGGGCATGAAAGACAGTTCACGACGAGCACACCACCCCGGACATGGCGTAGAGGGCGGTATGGTGGTGTTGGCGTGGTTTTTTTCACTGGCTTGGAGGGCTTTTCTTTGGTGATGTGGAGACTCTTGATTGGTGGGTGTAGTTTGGTTGATGCTTATTTTTTTAATAACGCTACTTTCATGCCTTCACTCCATATTTTTTATCATACCCTTTTGCTGATGTATCTGACAAATGACGTTTCATGCCCCCTCTTCATGCCCTTACTCCGTATAATGTAATTAAGAAAAATAACATTAAGATCAGGTGGTCATATTAAATCCAATTAGTGATGTTTCAAATGCAAAGAAAAAATGATGTTTATTTTTCTTCTAAACAAGTTTCGAAAATACAAGGTTGATATAGCACGCTCAACCAACATATTAATATATTAAGACTAAATACTTACCAATTCAATGACATTTTTCGGTGTTGGCGATCATTTGTCGTTGTGTGACGTTGATGCTAATTGATATAGATTTTTCTTCTAAACAAGTTTCGAAAATACAAGGTTGATATAGCACGCTCAACCAACATATTAATATATTAAGACTAAATACTTACCAATTCAATGACATTTTTCGGTGTTGGCGATCATTTGTCGTTGTGTGACGTTGATGCTAATTGATATAGTTTTAAGTCCCCGTCGCAACGCGGCGGGTGACTTTTCTAGTTTAAAATAAAAATCAATTTCCCATCAAAACCTCTTTCGCCTAGCGATATGAAGGCGTAAAAAAGTGTTTCTTCCTACGTGGTGGCGATTTAAGTATTAGGAGTATGATTATAGGGTGTGCTAGTTATCCGTTCTAGAAGAAAAAAATTCCCATTACGGATAATAAGAGATCATGAAATGATACATTGTGGGTTAACAAAAAAATGAAAAAGTAATTGCCATGTATTTTTCACGTAAATATTTACCTTTGACTAACTCACTCTTTTACGAAGGTGTATTGGTTAAGTGAATTTTCAATCATTAGCTATTCATTGTTTTTTTATTTATTTAAATATTTTTTTATTAAGCATATTATATTATATTATATTATATATTATATTATATTATATTATATTATATTATATTATATTATATTATATTATATTATATTATATTATATTATATTATATTATATTATATTATATTATATTATATTATATTATATTATATTATATTATTATATAATATAACAATTAGAAATTTAATGAACAATGTTTTCTGTTTTTGTCTTCTTATTTGAATATTGTATTTGCCTTTTTTTGTATTTTAGTTTTTCTTTTACTTTTAACTCTTAACTTTTAGTATTTACACTTATAACCTTATAACTTTCTAAGTGTTTTTTAATCGAGTTTTACATGTTTATTTTTCTTTACGTGTTAGTATAAATTCAAGTTGCTTTATGTTTCGACGTAATTTTTTTTTGTGTTTTCTCAACTTTTAACATTGACACTTACAATCCTTAACAATCTGAAGACTTTGTAATCGAGTTTTATGTCTTTAGCTTTATTTACGTGTCGGTATAAATTCAAGTTACGTTTTGACGTAAATTTTATTTTTCCACAGGAAATGAGTCGAGCCAGATATAATGTAACATTTGTAAAAATCGGGTCTCCAAAACCTGCTCCGTTTTGTAATCAAGTACCAAGTTATGAAAGTACATTAATTATTTATGATTAATTTGAGTTAAAACGTTACATAATTAATAAATAAACTAAACTATAAAAATTATATTTGATAAAAAGTTAAAATAAAATAAATAAAAAACAATTGAAGCTGCCGGGACTCGAACCCGGGTCAGCTGAGGCATTCCAACGATTTATCATCCTGTCCCCAAACCACTCCGCCATCAAGTGTTTTCTGTTAACTTTAGGAGAGCAATTGGATCTTATACGCAAACTCAAATCAACCGTTGATGCCATCTGAATAACGGAAATCGGCAAACCGATCGCCAAATCATTTCGATTTCATCTGGCCAACTTATAACCGATGTATTTCGGTTTCTAATTAAGTCAGTAATGAATGAACTTAAAGTTTCATCATTTTCGGTTTTTGAAACCGAAAAATTATCAAACTCTGATTTAATTCAAGTTCCGATCATTTGCACGATTCAGAACTGTCACAACAACACTCCATTTCCTTTTCGTCGCGTTTTCAAATCATTTGAGCACCTAAAACAGTTCGCCGGAATTCTCTGCAGAAATCGCCGGAAAACCGTATTCAACACAAACCGGTAAGATATTCCTTCTTTGCGATTTCAATCTATTGTTAGAACTTTACTAACATTAATCCATCACTCAAAATCAGCCACAGACGACTTTGCTGGATTTTCTGTGTTCGCCGGAGAAATTCTGGAATTGCCGGAAACTCGCTAGTTATCGGTATGCACATTCAAACGTACTAATAATCAATGCACCCTAGTTCAATTTCATATCTAATTCCTTAATTCTGTTGATAGACCCTCTCGGCCGAAGGTTCAAAAACAGAGCTGTCAAATTCTCGCCGGACTCTCTGAGGAAGACAACCTGTCCGGTATCTTCTTTCCCCAAACTGTTCGGTTTAGTACATTCAAGCTAGTCGTCATGTTTTATTAATCAGATTAATCACGAACCAGATGTCTGAGTAAGGTCTGTAATCGTAATGAAGAAGACGATCTTAATAATGAGATAAGAGTAATTAAAATCCGGATTATAAACGGGTTAGACACACAGTCCAGCGGTGGACTGTGTGCAAATTTCATATTCACGTCCCGGGTTCGATCCTTGCTACGCGCACGCTTGTGTAATAACATCCTTTTTTTTTAATCATGAACTACCCGGTGATAAATCGGTAGTTGTTTAAGTATAATATAAATCAAGAATATAACCGGGTTAGACACACATCCAGCGGTGACTGTTGCAAAATGAACTTCACGTCGCGCGTTCGAATCCTGTCCCAGTACGGTCCATGGAATAAACGTTTTGCAAAATAAAGGAAATTTCGGTTAATTCAAATAAGTATAATAAAATATAATTAAAAACCGGTTTAATAACGGGTTAGTCAAAGTAGCTCAGTTGGTAGAGTACGTGCACTGTAACAGAAGGTCGCCGTTCGAGTCCCGCCCGGCGCAGGATTTTACCGCTGACCGAACCGGTCAACGGTCAACGGTCAACAGTAAAAAAAATAATAATATTTTTTATTTATTTATTTGTTTATTCTAATTTAAAAATCAATTAAAAATACTTAAAAATAACATTTTTAAAGATAGAAAATAGCCATAAACTCACAAAAATATATCTAAAAATTTCATTAAAATCCTTAATAAAATCCATCCATTTAATATATTTTTCCATTATTATTTAGGTTAGTATTTCCCGTCGATCCGCTCATCTAAATCGTGCGCATCTCACCATCTTCAATTCAACGCACCCAATGTGAGTGAACCTTTCAAATTCCCCGTTTTAATCACGTTTTTTGGGTGTATCATGTGTCTTGTTTATTTACATATTATAACGAAATTATTGTGCATACATCATATCATGACATGTGTATTAGTTTGTTGCTGTTAAGTAGTTATTATTGGATGCAAATTATTATTTCAGTACATGCAATTGCCGAGGCCGCAGCTCCCCATCCATCGAGGTTGAGCTTGATCCCCATTTTATTATGCGGTTGATCTTGGCGTGCCCGCACGATCGGCTCCGTTTGATTGAGCCTTGATCGGTCATTTCATTTTACATTTCAATACATGCAATACGCTCGGCTCCGTTTGTTTGAGCCTTGAGTGCACAGTTCAATTTACATTTCCAGTTCATGCAATACGTTCGGCTCCGTTTGATTGAGCCTTGAGCGCACAGTTCAATTTACATTTCCAGTTCATGCAATACGATCGGCTCTGTTTGATTGAGCCTTGATCGCACAGTTCATTTATGTTAGTTATCGTATGATATTGGTATATTCATGTATGCTATCAAGTGTTAATGTATGTTATAATTGTAGCTGCTATTTGCCAATGTTTGATTACTTACATGTGCTCTTTTGTAATTATGCACAATATTTTATTGATAAACTAACCATAAAATCATTATCAAATGTTTATCTAATAAGGTTCACTCGCCAACTTATGTTGACCCAAAACCTCCCATTTTACACATGATACAGGTGAACCAGCAGCAGCTAGGAACACATAGGACCTGGATTAGAAGAATAAAACGATTTAGTTTTTGGATTGTTATGTTTGGTTATTTTCCCTTGTATTGAATAAACATGTTTGGATGTTTGAAAAATGTAACTTTGACTTCATTTAATTATGGAACATAATAGTAAATGTCATGTGCTTTGGTGATAACCCAATTATGCCCCGACTCTTATTTCCGCTGCGGGTCGGGGTGTGACAGATTGGTATCAGAGCCATGACTATAGGGATATAGGATAGGTTATTAGACCCTTAGAGCCTATACTATAGTCGATTAGAAACTTATAAGAATTTTGTGTGTTATATGCCAAATTTCATGATGTTTATATGTGTATGTTAAATGTTACATTTGATATTGTACAAGCATGTTCATAAGTATGTATTATCAAATAATGCCTATCATGAAATCGTATGATCATAACATATCACATCCATGCAAGCACACACCACATCATGATTGATTTTACAATGATTTTCGTGTTTTCAAATCTCATCAAAGTGAGTTCTCATGACGGGCATGTAGTAACTGGAAGGGTACTAGTACCGATAGTCGGAACGTCCTGTCTAGGCTGGCATTCGTATAAATCCAAAATAAAGGACCAGTTTGCCTACCTGGGGACTAACGATGAGAGTACGAAATACCTATTAGGCCAAAGCATGCTATACCAAACGTCGTGAGAGCTAATCCCACTTTGAGTTGTCATTGTGTCTACACCTGGACACGTTCCGACCAAACATCTCATGAACATATTTTGTGGTTTGCATTCGGGGGATGCGAGTGTTAAATTGCCAATACTAATGTGAATCCTACCAAGCCAATAGCCATGGGGGCCCACATGACTATGTAGGTGAAGGTATGGGGGACATTTGAGGCCCAACATGAGCGAACCCAAGACATCCTTTGGATGTAGTTGCATTATTGATATTTATGTTATTTTCATTTTCTTAAAGACACATGACACCTAAAAAGACACCATAAACTCACAATCTTCTCATTTTATGATCATGTAGATGTCGTCTAGACAGCATCGAAGGGGTAGGAATTCGGAAAAGTCTCAGGAACGTTTGGCCACTCATATCGCGAATCAAATGGCCATGATATTGCCTGACATCGTAGTACAAGTACAACAAGCCCTTGCTGCAAATCCTACTAACTGTCACACCCCGACCCGCAGCGGAAATAAGAGTCGGGGCATAATTGGGTTATCACCAAAGCTCATGATGTTTACTAATATGTTTCATATTTATTGAATCCAAATTTCATTTCAAAGTTCCAAGTCAAATTCATACAATACAAGGAAAGGAAAAGATTAACTAAACGAATCCATAATCTAAACTGGTTTATTCTTCTAGGCCGCCCTATATGTTTCTTGCTTCAACTTGATCACCTGTATCATGTGTAAAAATGGGAAATTTTGGGTCAACAAAAGTTGGCGAGTGAACCTTGTTTAAAACATTTGTTATTGATTTATTATTTAATTAAATTTTGGGAAAATTGTGCAATAATCATATATGAACAAATGTATGTAAACATAACAATCACAAACCACCTTGCTTAAGCATGAAATGAGAATGACAATGTATGTGTTGGCAACGTCCCGTTCACGCTCATAGGTAATGGGGAACAGCTCACGCTCATAGGTAATGGGGAGCGGACGGCCTATGCTAATGTATGTGAGATCAAGGCTCAACCAAACGGAGCCGATCTTATGTTGGCAACGCCTGGTTCACGCTCATAGGTAATGGGGAACAGCTCACGCTCATAGGTAATGGGGAGCGGCGGCCTATGAAATGTATGTACTGAAATGATAAAATTAATCTAAACTTCAACCACACAGACAATGGATACACCTTGAATACACATTGATCATAAACATGATGGATGCACAATGTTTAAATATAATAAATAAATACGACACATGATACACCCCAAAATGTGATTAAAACGGGGAATTTGTAGAGATTCACTCACATTGGATGCGTTTGTTTGAAGATGTTGGATGCGCACGAGTTTAGGGGATTGATCGACGAGAGATAACTAACCAAATAAGTAATGAAAAGGCACGGTAAGTATGTGGATTTTATTAACTATTTTAATAAGATTTTTGGGTATAAATTTGTGAGTTTAAGGCTACTTTCTAACCTTGAAAACGTTATTTTTAAGTATTTTTAATTGATTTTTAATTTAAATAATTGATTAAAATAAATAAAATAAATAATAAAAAAAAAGTTGACTTTGACCGTTGACCGAGACCGTTGACCGTTGACCGTTACTGTTGACCGGTTTAATTGTGTGAAATTGTGCGCTGAGTGAGGCTCGAACCCGAGACCTCCCGTACGCGTGCACGCAGCCCTACCAACTGAGCTACGTGTCTAACCCGAAATAATTCTGTTTTTAATTATACTTATATACTATTTACTTTAAACCGAAAATTATTTATTTTTAAAAAAGCTTTTAAACGTAACGGACCGGTGCTGACCACAGGTCTCGAACCCGGGACCTGTGGGTTAGGGTACACACAGTCCACCGCTGGACTGTGTGTGTCACTTGGTTATTAACTCGGTTTTTATTATACTTAACATAGACTGTGCGTCAACCCGGTTCAGTTAAAAAGGCAGATTTTTATTTCAAGTGAGTAAAGCTGGGACAGGGTTCGAACTCGCGTCTCGTGTATGTTTGTTGCACACAGTCCACCGCTGGACTGTGTGTCTAACCCGTTTATTAAACCGATTTTAATTATTCTTATATTATACCACACTTCATCTTCTTCGTTCAAAACATAAACATCGATCAAAAGACTGTTATTTGCTAAGTTAGCTCAATGAAGGTTATGAGCCATCGAAAAGAAAATGAATGGAAAGAGATTGGAGGGTTGATTGTACCAACTGTTCCCTTTTCTTCAGACGTCCGGCAAGGTCGTCGGCTCCGTCTTGGTGAGCTGCGGCTGATAGAATCTACCAACAATTTGGAGGGATTAGATGTGAAGTGGAACTACTGGGTAATGACTATCAGTGAAATAGAAGAATCATACCGATAATCAGCAGTTTCCCTGAAAGTTCAGAAATTTTTCCGGCGAATCAGATAATCCGGCAACGTCGACTGCAAAGGAATCTGGGTGAGGGATTTATATTAGAATTTGTCTAATAAAGGAATGAGCCAGAAAAATCGAAGTAATTACCGTGCAGGTGGAAGTCTCGGTTTTCCGGCGACTTGCAGATGTTTTCCGGCGAGTAAATTTTCGTCGAGAAAAGGTGCGATTTGAGAGCGAAAAGGTTTATGGCGTGTGAGTTAAGGCGTTGAGGAAATATCCGGCTGACCCGGGTTCGACTCCCGGCAGCCGGTTTTCCTTTTTAATTAATTCCTTCTTATATTTTTACAATTTTAATTTATATCTTTTAATTTGTTGATCAATTATGAATCGTTTAAAATTAAAATAAGCCGTAAATGAATAACAAAAATTTAAAACTGATTGTTCGGTTATTAAACGAAGCGGGTTTCGAAAACCCGTTTTTCGACAAATGTTACAGTATCCCCTACTTTTAGAAATTTCGTCCCAAAATTTAAGTAGTAGTAGATACAGGAAAAAGGTGTGGGTATTTCTCGCGCATTGAGTCTTCACGTTCCCAAGTAAACTCAGGTCCTCGTTTCGACTCCCAGCGTACCCTGACAATTGGGATGCGGCTTCTTCTTAAACGTTTTTCCCCGAAGTCCATAATTTCTATGGGTCTTTCAATAAAATGCATTGATTCATCAACTTGAATGTCTTCTAAAGGAATATGGAGATTTTCATCAGCGAGGCACTTCTTCAAGTTCGATACGTGGAAGGTGGGATGAATTCTGTTGAGTTCCTCCGGTAGGTCAAGCTTGTAGGCTACAGGTCCTACCCTTTCGAGTATCTTGAAAGGACCTACGTAACGTGGTGCTAGCTTGCCTTTTTGGCCGAAACGAACTACTCCCTTCCACGGCGATACCTTTAAAAGTACTTGATCGCCAACGTTAAACTCCAAGGGCTTTCATCGCTTGTCAGCATAGCTCTTTTGACGACTTTGTGCCGCCAAAAGGTTGTTTCGGATTTGATGAATCTTGTCAGTTGTTTCTTGTATTAATTCTGGACCGGTGATTTGAGCTTCTCCAATTTCGTGCCAACATATTGGTGATCGGCACTTACGACCATATAAAGCTTCGAAAGGTGCCATGCCGATACTTGAATGAAAGCTGTTGTTGTACGAAAATTCAACTAATGGTAAATGAGCGTCCCAATTCCCTTTGAAGTCTATGACACATGCCCGAAGCATGTCTTCAAGAGTTTGAATGGTGCGTTCAGATTGACCATCAGTTTGGGGATGATAGGCAGTGCTGAGGTCTAATCGCGTACCCAAAGCGGCTTGTACAGCTTGCCATGTGCGTGAAGTGAAACGACCATCACGATCTGATATAATGCTTAAAGGTACACCATGACGGCTTACGATTTCACTGATGTAGATGCGGGCTAGCTTCTCATTTTTGAAGTCCTCGCGAATTGGAATGAAGTGAGCTGATTTTGTAAGACGATCAATGATTACCCATATTGTGTCGTACCCACCAGGAGTGCGAGGTAACCCGGTAATGAAGTCCATGGTTATATTTTCCCACTTCCATACGGGTATTTCAGGTTGGACCAGAAGTCCTGAGGGTCTTTGGTGCTCAGCTTTCACTTTTGAACAGGTAAGGCACTTGGAAACAAAAACAGCAATATCCTTCTTCATGCCAGGCCACCAGTAGGTGTATCGAAGGTCTTGATACATTTTGTCGGCTCCTGGATGTACAGAGTATCGTGTCTTGTGAGCCTCTTTCATAAGAGTATCGCGAAGATTGTTGTGATCAGGAATCCATAGGCGATCGAGATAATACAGAATGCCGTCAGATTTCGTTTCGAGTTTAAGTTCTGCTCCACAAGATAACTCATTGCGTATGTCGTATTCTGTTATGGAAACATGTTGAGCTTCTCGGATTTGGTCTTTGATGTTGGTCATGATTTGTGAACATAGGAGACGAATAGAGTTCGCATAACCTTTTCGACTGAGTGCATCAGCCACCACATTTGCCTTGCCAGGATGATACCGAATTTCGCAGTCGTAGTCATTAAGAAGTTCGACCCATCTTCATTGCCTCATATTCAACTCCTTTTGGTTAAAGATATGTTGGAGGCTCTTGTGGTCAGTGTAAATCTCACACTTGGTACCATAGAGATAATGTCTCCATATCTTAAGAGCGAACACAACGGCTCCAAGTTCTAGGTCGTGAGTAGTGTAGTTCTTCTCATGAGTTTTGAGCTGCCTAGAAGCATAGGCTATCACCTTTCCCCTTTGCATTAAAACACAGCCTAATCCCTGTCCTGATGCGTCGCAATACACTATAAAGTCATCGCAACCTTCGGGGAGTGCGAGGATAGGGGCGTCACAAAGCTTTTGCTTAAGGGTTTGTAAGGCTTCTTCTTGTTTAGGTCCCCATGCGAAGGGTTTTCCTTTATGTGTCAAAGCCGTGAGTGGTACAGCGATACGAGAGAAATTCGATATGAAACGACGGTAGTAACCAGCCAACCCAAGGAAAGATCGTACCTCGGTTGGGGTACGTGGCGCTTGCCATTCTTGTACTGCCTTGATCTTTGCGGGGTCGACATGAATTCCTTTGTCATTGACGACATGACCAAGGAACTGTACTTCTTTTAACCAAAATTCGCATTTAGAGAATTTAGCATAAAGCTTTTCGGTCTTCAAAAGTGAGAGGATGAGCCGAAGGTGTCGTTCATGATCAGTCTTAGACTTTGAGTAAATGAGAATATCGTCGATGAAGACTATAACGAAGCGATCAAGATAGGGTTTACAAACTCTGTTCATTAAGTCCATGAAGACGGCTGGAGCGTTGGTTAGACCAAATGGCATAACCATGAATTCGTAGTGACCATATCGAGTTCGGAAGGCGGTCTTTGGAACGTCTTCTTCATGTACTCTGAGTTGGTGATAGCCGGAACGAAGGTCGATCTTTGAAAAACAAGTGGCACCCTGGAGTTGGTCTAGAAGATCATCGATGCGAGGTAACGGATAGCGATTTTTGACCGTTAATTTATTGAGTTCCCTATAATCAATACACATGCGAAAGGTCCCATCTTTCTTCTTTACAAACAGAACAGGTGCACCCCAAGGCGATGAGCTAGGACGTATGAATCCCTTGTCGGTCAGTTCTTGCAATTGACTGGCCAGCTCTTGCATCTCGGATGGGGCTAACCTATAAGGAGATTTCGCGACGGGTGTAGCGCCAGGTAT
The DNA here is from genome assembly GCA_947069175.1 of Scalesia atractyloides. Classification (NCBI taxonomy): domain Eukaryota; kingdom Viridiplantae; phylum Streptophyta; class Magnoliopsida; order Asterales; family Asteraceae; genus Scalesia; species Scalesia atractyloides. The sequence goes on along the minus strand of CAMTDV010000005.1, from coordinate 94,610,942 downwards.
AAGGTCGATGCGGAATTCGACTTCTCTCTTGGGAGGAAGTCCGGCGATATCGTCGGGAAAAACTTGCGGGAATTCCTTTACTACGGGTATATCTTCGAGTTTCTTCTCTTTGCCTCCCTTCTTGACAACGTGGGTTAGAAATGCTACATAATTTTTGCGGAGATATCTTCGGGCTTGAAGACAGGACATCAGCTTGAGTCCTTTCGAATGGGTTTCTCCAAAGATTCGTAGAGTTTGACCGTCTGCAAGAGGAATGCGAATGAACTTCTCACGGCATACTACTTCAGCCTGATGTTGGCTGAGCCAGTCCATGCCGATTATAATGTCGAAACTTCCCAACTTCATAGGAATGAGGTCAACAGAAAAATCGTGATTGTTTAGAGTAAAGGTGCAGTTCCGGATAATGGAGTTTAATGAGACCGGCTTTCCGTCAGCAACTTCTACCGTTATGGATTTCATAAGCTCGACACGAGTTTGATTGAGGATGGGTTCAAATTCTAAGGACACAAAACTCTTATCCGCGCCAGTATCAAATAACACAGATGCATAACTACCATTGACGAGAAACGTACCGTTAACCACGTTGTTGTCGGCCCTAGCTTGGTTGGCGTTGATGTTAAATGCTCTTCCTCTAGCAAGTGGAGGAGCTTGGTTAGCTTGGTTCACTGGATTCGCTTGAGCTTGAGCATGTATGATGTTTACCAAGCGTGGACACGTGTTTCTAAAATGGTTTGGGTCACCACAATTATAGCAAGCCCGCATGGGTTGCATCATGGGGTAGTTGGGTTGATAGTAGGTTTGGGTTGATGTTGTGTAGGTGGTGGTTGTAGAGGTTGTTGGGTTTGACCCATCATTTGATGGTGGGTTTGAGTTGTGGGTTGGTTGTGGTTCATTCGTTGCAGTGTGCGGCAGGCTTGGATGGTGTGCCCTGCACGGCCACAGCCGGTGCAGTATTGACAGGGGTAATCGGGGGAGTGATGGTATTGGCAACGGGTGCACTTTGGGTAAGGGCCAGAGTATTGCCTCTTGTGTGGTGCGGGTGAAGGAGTAACTTGTGTGATGGGGGCAACAGGGGTGGGGAAATTTGTTTGAGTGACGGCAAAATTTCAGGTATTTCGCTTTCTCTTGTTTGAAAATTTTGAGGATGAGGTGGGGTGGTTGGAAGTTTGGCCCTCAACGGGGGCTTTCTTTTTCTCCTCTTTGAACTTACCGTTTCTGATGCGGTTCTCGGTAAGTTCGGTGGCTAATTCCATGGCGGCTTCGAGAGTTGCAGGCGAAGCGCTGAGGACTGAGTCCTGAATCTTCGAGGGAAGGCCTCGAATATAGTGTTCCACCAAACGGTACACGGGGGTGAACAAGTTTGGAACCATCTGGTTCAGCTCAAGAAATCTTTTGTTGTAGGAAGTGTGATCCCCCTCCTTTTGCTTCAGTGAATGGAATTCGTCTTCTAACTTCTTGAGTTCGCTTCTTGGGCAGAAGCGTTTTGTCATTACTTCCCTTAACTCTTCCCAAGTTAAGGCCATCGCGTCTTCTACTCCTCTCTTACCCTTCTCGGTGTTCCACCAGGTCAGGGCAACACCGAATAATCTCCCGGTCGCGTAACGTACCTTGCGATCCTCGGGACAATCGCAATTTAGGAAAGTGTTTTCCATCTCCTCAAACCAGTGGAGGAGAGCGGTGACACCTTCGGTCCCTTCGAACTTCGGGGGATCGCAAGACTTGAAGTGCTTGTAGGAGCACTTCTTGGAGGAGGGGTTGTCGATGTTTTGATCCTCTTGGTTTGGTGGATTGACAGGATTTGCAGTGAGAGCTTGCTGAACTTGAACTACAATATCAGGAAGTACTGTGGCCATTTGTTTTGCTATCTGAGCGGCCAAGCGTTCGTTTGACCTTCCTGACTTCCGTCCTCCACGTAGCTGCCTACCCGACATCTACAGGAATATACATAGGAAGATGGTGAGTTTATGGAATGTTTAGGGGTCATGTATCAAAAAAAAATGAAATTAACATAAATATCAATAATGCAATCACATCCATTGGATGTCTTGGGTTAGCTCATGTTGGGCCTCAAATGTTCCCCATACCTTCACCTGTATAGTCATGTGGGCCCCCATGACTATTGGCTTGGTAGGATTTACATTAGTATTGGCGATTTACACTCACATGACCCGAATGAAAACCACAAAATATGTTTACAAGATGTATGGTCGGAATGTGTCCAGGTGTAGACACAATGACAACTCAAAGTGGGGTTAGTTCACACGACGTTTGGTACGGCATGCTTTGGCCTAATAGGTACTTCGTACTCTCATCGTTAGTCCCCAGGTAGGCAAACTGGTCCTTTATTTTGGATTTATACGAATGCCAAGCCTAGACAGGACGTTCCGACTACCGGTACTGGTATCCTTCCAGTTACTACATGCCCGTCATAGGAACTCACTTTGATGAGATTTGAAAATACATAAATCATTGTAAAGCAATCATGAAAATGATGTGGTGTGTGCTTTCATGGATATGATATGTTATAAGAGTATGGTTTATGATAAGCAATATATGATAGTATATACTTATGAATATGCTTGCATAACATTGAATGTAACAATAAACATAAAGCATAAAAACATCATGAAATTTGCATGTAACACACAAAATTTAAATTTTCTAAGCAACTATAATATAGGCTCTAAGGGTCTAATAACCTATCCTATATCCCTATAGTCATGGCTCTGATACCAATCTGTCACACCCGACCCGCAGCGGAAATAAGAGTCGGGGCATAATTGGGTTATCACCAAAGCTCATGATGTTTACTAATATGTTTCATATTTATTGAATCCAAATTTCATTTCAAAGTTCCAAGTCAAATTCATACAATACAAGGAAAGGAAAAGATTAACTAAACGAATCCATAATCTAAACAGGTTTATTCTTCTAGGCCGCCCTATATGTTTCTTGCTTCAACTTGATCACCTGTATCATGTGTAAAAATGGGAAATTTTGGGTCAACAAAAGTTGGCGAGTGAACCTTGTTTAAAACATTTGTTATTGATTTATTATTTAATTAAATTTTGGGAAAATTGTGCAATAATCATATATGAACAAATGTATGTAAACATAACAATCACAAACCACCTTGCTTAAGCATGAAATGAGAATGACAATGTATGTGTTGGCAACGTCCCGTTCACGCTCATAGGTAATGGGGAACAGCTCACGCTCATAGGTAATGGGGAGCGGACGGCCTATGCTAATGTATGTGAGATCAAGGCTCAACCAAACGGAGCCGATCTTATGTTGGCAACGCCTGGTTCACGCTCATAGGTAATGGGGAACAGCTCACGCTCATAGGTAATGGGGAGCGGCGGCCTATGAAATGTATGTACTGAAATGATAAAATTAATCTAAACTTCAACCACACAGACAATGGATACACCTTGAATACACATTGCTCATAAATATGATGGATGCACAATGTTTAAATATAATAAATAAATACGACACATGATACACCCCAAAATGTGATTAAAACGGGGAATTTGTAGAGATTCACTCACATTGGATGCGTTTGTTTGAAGATGTTGGATGCGCACGAGTTTAGGGGATTGATCGACGAGAGATAACTAACCAAATAAGTAATGAAAAGGCACGGTAAGTATGTGGATTTTATTAACTATTTTAATAAGATTTTTGGGTATAAATTTGTGAGTTTAAGGCTACTTTCTAACCTTGAAAACGTTATTTTTAAGTATTTTTAATTGATTTTTAATTTAAATAATTGATTAAAATAAATAAAATAAATAATAAAAAAAAGTTGACTTTGACCGTTGACCGAGACCGTTGACCGTTGACCGTTACTGTTGACCGGTTTAATTGTGTGAAATTGTGCGCTGAGTGAGGCTCGAACCCGAGACCTCCCGTACGCGTGCACGCAGCCCTACCAACTGAGCTACGTGTCTAACCCGAAATAATTCTGTTTTTAATTATACTTATATACTATTTACTTTAAACCGAAAATTATTTATTTTTAAAAAAGCTTTTAAACGTAACGGACCGGTGCTGACCACGGGTCTCGAACCCGGGACCTGTGGGTTAGCGTACACACAGTCCACCGCTGGACTGTGTGTGTCACTTGGTTATTAACTCGGTTTTTATTATACTTAACATAGACTGTGCGTCAACCCGGTTCAGTTAAAAAGGCAGATTTTTATTTCAAGTGAGTAAAGCTGGGACAGGGTTCGAACTCGCGTCTCGTGTATGTTTGTTGCACACAGTCCACCGCTGGACTGTGTGTCTAACCCGTTTATTAAACCGATTTTAATTATTCTTATATTATACCACACTTCATCTTCTTCGTTCAAAACATAAACATCGATCAAAAGACTGTTATTTGCTAAGTTAGCTCAATGAAGGTTATGAGCCATCGAAAAGAAAATGAATGGAAAGAGATTGGAGGGTTGATTGTACCAACTGTTCCCTTTTCTTCAGACGTCCGACAAGGTCGTCGGCTCCGTCTTGGTGAGCTGCGGCTGATAGAATCTACCAACAATTTGGAGGGATTAGATGTGAAGTGGAACTACTGGGTAATGACTATCACTGAAATAGAAGAATCATACCGATAATCAGCAGTTTCCCTGAAAGTTCAGAAATTTCTCCGGCGAATCAGATAATCCGGCAACGTCGAATGCAAAGGATTCTGGGTGAGGGATTTATATTAGAATTTGTCTAATAAAGGAATGAGCCAGAAAAATCGAAGTAATTACCGTGCAGGTGGAAGTCTCGGTTTTCCGGCGACTTGCAGATGTTTTCCGGCGAGTAAATTTTCGTCGAGAAAAGGTGCGATTTGAGAGCGAAAAGGTTTCTGGTGAATTGTAGGTGAATTTATAGGGTAGTACCGAGATGTATGGGGTCTGAATTCGGTCTTAATTCGAAGTCAGCCGTTCTCCGGCGGTTACAGCTGATGTCGCGGGTTCAGACGTCGGTTATAACCGTCGTTAGAGTTAATTCATTGGTTAATTTGAGCGGAAACGTAAATTATCGGCGAAGTCGTCGGGATTTCCGACGACTGCTATTTGGGCGCAAATTGACTGAGTTTTGAATTCCGCATATTATTATTTGAATTAATAGATTCATTATCTTAACAGAAAATCAAAGTGGCGGAGTGGTTTATGGCGTGTGAGTTAAGGCTTTGAGGAAATATCCGGCTGACCCGGGTTCGACTCCCGGCAGCCGGTTTTCCTTTTTAATTAATTCCTTCTTATATTTTTACAATTTTAATTTATATCTTTTAATTTGTTGATCAATTATGAATCGTTTAAAATTAAAATAAGCCGTAAATGAACAACAAAAATTTAAAACTGATTGTTCGGTTATTAAACGAAGCGGGTTTCGAAAACCCGTTTTTCGACAAATGTTACACTAACCCTCCTCAACAACAGGACCAGATCATCAACAACCCTCCTACCATCAAATGCTCTTACAAACATTTTAAGTCCTGTGATCCTCCAAAATTCGAAGGGACTGAGGGAGTCACTGCTCTCCTACATTGGTTCGAGGAGATGGAAAACGTGTTCTTAAACTGCGATTGTCCTGAGGATCGCAAAGTTCGTTACGCCACCGGGAGACTACTTGGTGTAGCTCTCACTTGGTGGAATACTGAGAAAGGAAAGAGGGGAACGGAAGATGCGATGGCCTTAACTTGGGAGGAGTTAAGGGAAATCATGACTAGGCGATTCTGTCCTAGAAGTGAAATTAAGAAATTGGAGGATGAATTTCATGCCTTGAAGCAAAAAGATGGTGATCACTCTACTTACAACAAAAGGTTCTTGGAGTTGAACCAAATGGTTCCAAACTTATTCACTCCAACCTATCGTCTGATCGAACATTACATTCGAGGACTTCCCTCGAAAATCCAAGATTCGGTCCTCAGCGTTTCACCGGTAACACTCGAAGCTGCCATGGAGTTGGCAACGGAACTGACTGAAAATCGAATTCGCAATGGGAAGTTCAAAGAAGAAAAGAAGAAAGCCCCTGCTGAGGGACAAACCTCAAACCACCATACTCCTTCCTCTAAGTTTGCTAATAAGAGGAAGCGTAACACCAAGAACTTTGCAATCACCCAAACCAACACCCCTATTCTTGCTGCACCCATCACTCAAGCCACCCCTCCACCCGCGCCATACAGAAAACCATACACAGGACCATTACCAAAATGTAACCGTTGTCAGTATCACCACTCCCCTGATTATCCTTGCCAATACTGCACCGGCTGCGGTCGCGCCGGACATACTGTTCAAAACTGCCGCACGCTCCAACGAACAAATCGTCACCAACCTATAACCCAAACCCACCAACAGTTAATGGGTCAAGCCCAACAACAACTACCATTTCCACCCGCCCAACATTTAGCCCAAACATACTATCAACCCAATTACCCTATGGGCCAACCTATGCGGGCTTGTTTCAATTGCGGTGACCCAAGTCATTTCAGAAACACATGTCCAAGGCTGGTCAATATTATTCATGCTCAGGCCCAAGCCAACCCTGTGAATCAAGCAAACCAAGCTCCTCCACCTGCTAGAGGAAGAGCTTTCAATATTAACGCAAACCAGGCCAGAGCTGACGGCAATGTGGTCAACGGTACGTTTCTTATAAATGGTAGATATGCCTCTATGTTATTTGATACTGGTGCGGATAGAAGTTTCGTGTCATTAGAATTTGAACCTATCTTAAGTAAAAATCGGGATAAGCTCGCGGAATCCATAACGGTGGAAGTTGCGGACGGAAAACCAGTTTCATTAGACTTTATTTTACGCAACTGTACACTCACTTTAAACGACCACGATTTCTCAGTCGATCTGATTCCTATGAAGCTGGGAAGTTTCGACATCATAATCGGTATGGATTGGCTCAGTCTACATCATGCGGAAGTTGTATGTCGTGAGAAATTTATTCGTATTCCTCTTTCAAACGGTCAGACTCTTCGAATCATTGGAGAAACCTCGTCGAAAGGGCTCAACTTAATGTCTTGTCTTCAAGCTCAAAAATACCTTCGCAAGAATTATGTCGCGTTTTTAGCCCATATCATCAAGAAGGGGACCGCAGAGAAGAAACTTGAAGATATTCCTGTTGTAAAAGATTTTCCACAAGTTTTTCCTGACGACATTTCAGGACTTCCTCCAATCAGAGATGTCGAATTCCGTATCGATCTTATACCTGGTGCTACACTAGTGGCAAAATCTCCACATAGGTTAGCCCCCTCCGAAATGCAAGAGCTAGCCAGTCAATTGCAAGAGTTGACTGATAAGGGATTCATACGCCCCAGCTCATCGCCTTGGGGTGCACCTGTCCTTTTTGTAAAGAAGAAAGATGGATCTTTTCGTATGTGCATCGACTACAGAGAGCTCAACAAGTTAACCATCAAAAATCGATATCCTTTACCTCGCATAGATGATCTTCTTGACCAACTACAAGGTGCTAGTTGCTTTTCAAAAATCGACCTTCGATCTGGCTATCATCAGCTTAGAGTGCATGAAGAAGACGTCCCTAAAACTGCTTTTCGAACTCGATATGGTCACTATGAATTCATGGTTATGCCGTTTGGATTAACCAACGCACCAGCTGTTTTCATGGACCTAATGAATAGAATCTGCAAACCTTACCTTGATCGATTTGTTATTGTATTCATCGACGATATTCTTATCTATTCAAAATCTAAAGCTGATCATGAGCGTCATCTGCGACTTGTTCTTGCACTTCTAGAAAAGGAAAAGCTTTATGCCAAGTTCTCTAAATGTGAATTCTGGTTAAAGGAGGTGCAATTTCTTGGGCATGTAGTCAATGACAAAGGAATACATGTTGACCCATCAAAGATCAAAGCAGTTCAAGAATGGCAAGCTCCACGTACACCAACTGAAGTAAGGTCTTTTCTTGGATTGGCTGGCTATTATCGTCGGTTCATTTCAAACTTCTCTCGCATTGCGGTGCCACTCACGGCTTTAACCCATAAGGGAAAACCATTCGTATGGGGACCCAAGCAAGAAGAAGCTTTTCAAACTCTTAAACAAAAACTTTGTGATGCACCAATCCTCACTCTTCCTGAAGGTTGTGATGATTTTGTAGTCTATTGCGACGCGTCAGGGCAAGGATTAGGTTGCGTTCTCATGCAAAGAGGAAAAGTCATAGCTTATGCCTCAAGGCAACTCAAGACACATGAAAAGAACTACACCACTCATGACCTCGAACTTGGAGCCGTTGTATTCGCTCTTAAGATATGGAGACATTATCTTTATGGTACTAAGTGTGAAATATACACTGACCACAAGAGTCTTCAGCATATCTTCAATCAAAAAGAGTTGAATATGAGGCAACGAAGATGGGTCGAACTCCTAAATGATTACGACTGTGAAATTAGATACCATCCTGGCAAAGCAAATGTGGTGGCTGATGTACTTAGTCGAAAGGGTTATGCGAACTCCATTCATCTTCTATGTTTGCAAATTATAACCAATATTAAGGATCAAATTCGAGAAGCTCAACACGTTTCAATAACAGAGGAAGATATACAAAAAGAGATGTCCTGTGGAGCCGAGCTAAAACTTGAAACTAAATCTGATGGTATTTTGTATTACCTAGATCGTATATGGATTCCTAACCACATCAATCTTCGTGAAACACTCATGCATGAAGCTCATAAATCGCGATATTCTATACACCCAGGAGCTGATAAGATGTATCAAGACCTACGGTACACCTATTGGTGGCCTGGAATGAAGAAAGATATTGCCGTTTTTGTTTCCAAGTGTCTCACATGTTCTAAGGTGAAGGCTGAACACCAAAGACCCTCAGGACTTCTAGTCCAACCGGAAATACCTGTATGGAAGTGGGAAAATATAACCATGGATTTCATTACCGGGTTACCTCGCACTTCTAGTGGGTATGACACTATATGGGTGATTATAGACCGACTTACAAAATCAGCTCACTTTATCCCTATTCGAGAATATTTCAAGAACGAAAAGCTTGCTCGTATTTATATCAACGAAATCGTAAGCCGGCATGGAGTACCATTAAGTATTATTTCTGATCGTGATGGTCGTTTCACCTCACGAACATGGCAAGCAGTACAATCCGCTATGGGCACTCGACTAGATCTCAGTACCGCCTATCATCCTCAAACTGATGGACAGTCTGAGCGCACCATTCAAACTCTTGAGGACATGCTTAGAGCATGTGTCATAGACTTCAAGGGAAATTGGGACGCCCACCTACCGTTAGTTGAATTTTCGTACAACAACAGTTATCATTCGAGCATCGGCATGGCACCTTTTGAAGCTTGCTTTATATGGTCGAAAGTGCCGATCTCCTGTTTGTTGGCACGAAATTGGGGAAGCACAAATTACTGGTCCAGAATTGATCCAAGAAACCACAGATAAGATTCATCAAATCCGAAACAATCTTCTAGCGGCTCAAAGTCGTCAAAAGAGTTACGCAGATAAACGACGGAAGCCCTTGGAGTTTAGCATTGGTGATCATGTGCTTTTAAAAGTATCACCGTGGAAGGGAGTAGTTTGTTTTGGTCAAAAGGGAAAGCTAGCACCATGTTACGTAGGACCTTTCAAGATACTCGAAAGAGTAGGTCCTGTAGCATACAAGCTTGACCTACCGGAAGAACTCGACAGGATTCATCCCACATTCCACGTGTCGAACTTGAAGAAGTGTCTCGCTGATGAGAATCTCCATATTCCACTGGAAGATATTCAGATTGATGAATCCATGCATTTTATTGAAAGACCAGTGGAGATTATGGACTATGGAGAAAAGCGTCTACGACGAAGTCGCATTCCTATTGTTAGGGTACGCTGGGAGTCGAAACGGGGACCTGAGTTTACTTGGGAACGTGAAGACTCAATGCGTGAAAAATACCCGCATCTTTTTCCTACTACTTCAACCGTTTAAATTTCGGGACGAAATTCCTAAAAGTAGGGGATACTGTAACATTTGTAAAAATCGGGTCTCCAAAACCCGCTCCGTTTTGTAATCAAGTACCAAGTTATGAAAGTACATTAATTATTTATGATTAATTTGAGTTAAAACGTTACATAATTAATAAATAAACTAAACTATAAAAATTATATTTGATAAAAAGTTAAAATAAAATAAATAAAAACAATTGAAGTTGCCGGGACTCGAACCCGGGTCAGCTGAGGCATTCCAACGATTTATCATCCTGTCCCCAAACCACTCCGCCACCAAGTGTTTTCTGTTAACTTTAGGAGAGCAATTGGATCTTCTACGCAAACTCAAATCAACCATTGATGCCATCTGAATAACGGAAATCGGCAAACCGATCGCCAAATCATTTCGATTTCATCTGGCCAACTTATAACCGATGTATTTCGGTTTCTAATTAAGTCAGTAATGAATGAACTTAAAGTTTCATCATTTTCGGTTTTTGAAACCGAAAAAATTATCAAACTCTGATTTAATTCAAGTTCCGATCATTTGCACGATTCAGAACTGTCACAACAACACTCCATTTCCTTTTCGTCACGTTTTCAAATCATTTGAGCACCTAAAACAGTTCGCCGGAATTCTCTGCAGAAATCGCCGGAAAACCGTATTCAACACAAACCGGTAAGATATTCCTTCTTTGCGATTTCAATCTATTGTTAGAACTTTACTAACATTAATCCATCACTCAAAATCAGCCACAGACGACTTTGCTGGATTTTCTGTGTTCGCCGGAGAAATTCTGGAATTGCCGGAAACTCGCTGTTATCGGTATGCACATTCAAACGTACTAATAATCAATGCACCCTAGTTCAATTTCATATCTAATTCCTTAATTCTGTTGATAGACCCTCTCGGTCGAAGGTTCAAAAACAAAGCTGTCAAATTCTCGCCGGACTCTCTGAGGAAGACAACCTGTCCGGTATCTTCTTTCCCAAACTGTTCGGTTTAGTACATTCAAGCTAGTCGTCATGTTTTATTAATCAGATTAATCACGAACCAGATGTCTGAGTAAGGTCTGTAATCGTAATGAAGAAGACGATCTTAATAATGAGATAAGAGTAATTAAAATCCGGATTATAAACGGGTTAGACACACAGTCCAGCGGTGGACTGTGTGCAAATTTCATATTCACGTCCCGGGTTCGATCCTTGCTACGCGCACGCTTGTGTAATAACATTCCTTTTTTTTTAATCATGAACTAACCCGGGTTGAATCGCGTAGTTGTTAAGTATAATATAAATCAAGAATATAACCGGGTTAGACACACAGTCCAGCGGTGGACTGTGTGCAAAATGAACTTCACGTCGCGCGTTCGAATCCTGTCCCGAGCACCGGTCCATGGAATTAAAACGTTTTTGCAAAATAAAGGAAATTTCGGTTAATTCAAATAAGTATATAAATATAATTAAAACCGAGTTTATAACGGGTTAGTCACGTAGCTCAGTTGGTAGAGCTACGTGCACGTGAACAGAAGGTCGCCGGTTCGAGTCCCGCCCAGCGCAGGATTTTACCGCTGACCGAACCGGTCAACGGTCAACGGTCAACAGTCAACAGTAAAAAAAATAATAATATTTTTTATATATTTATTTGTTTATTCTAATTTAAAAATCAATTAAAAATACTTAAAAATAACATTTTTAAAGATAGAAAATAGCCATAAACTCACAAAAATATATCTAAAAATTTCATTAAAATCCTTAATAAAATCCATCCATTTAATATATTTTTCCATTATTATTTAGGTTAGTATTTCCCGTCGATCCGCTCATCTAAATCGTGCGCATCTCACCATCTTCAATTCAACGCACCCAATGTGAGTGAACCTTTCAAATTCCCCGTTTTAATCACGTTTTTTGGGTGTATCATGTGTCTTGTTTATTTACATATTATAACGAAATTATTGTGCATACATCATATCATGACATGTGTATTAGTTTGTTGCTGTTAAGTAGTTATTATTGGATGCAAATTATTATTTCAGTACATGCAATTGCCGAGGCCGCAGCTCCCCATCCATCGAGGTTGAGCTTGATCCCCATTTTATTATGCGGTTGATCTTGGCGTGCCCGCACGATCGGCTCCGTTTGATTGAGCCTTGATCGGTCATTTCATTTTACATTTCAATACATGCAATACGCTCGGCTCCGTTTGTTTGAGCCTTGAGTGCACAGTTCAATTTACATTTCCAGTTCATGCAATACGTTCGGCTCCGTTTGATTGAGCCTTGAGCGCACAGTTCAATTTACATTTCCAGTTCATGCAATACGATCGGCTCCGTTTGATTGAGCCTTGATCGCACAGTTCATTTATGTTAGTTATCGTATGATATTGGTATATTCATGTATGCTATCAAGTGTTAATGTATGTTATAATTGTAACTGCTATTTGCCAATGTTTGATTACTTACATGTGCTCTTTTATGATTATGCACAATATTTTATTGATAAACTAACCATAAAATCATTATCAAATGTTTATCTAATAAGGTTCACTCGCCAACTTATGTTGACCCAAAACCTCCCATTTTACACATGATACAGGTGAACCAGCAGCAGCTAGGAACACATAGGACCTGGATTAGAAGAATAAAACGATTTAGGTTTTGGATTGTTATGTTTGGTTATTTTCCCTTGTATTGAATGAACATGTTTGGATGTTTGAAAAATGTAACTTTGACTTCATTTAATTATAGAACATAATAGTAAATGTCATGTGCTTTGGTGATAACCCAATTATGCCCGACTCTTATTTCCGCTGCGGGTCGGGGTGTGACATATAATACGTTTTAATGCTTATTTTTATGCACATTTTTAGTTAGTCTACGTTTTGACGTAAATTTTGTTCGAAAACAAGTCAGGTCAAATTTAATGCGTTTTCATTAGACGGTATAAATTCGATCCACTTTGCGTCTCAACTTTTAACATTGACACTTACAATCCGTTAACAATCTGAAGACTTTGTAATCGAGTTTTATGTGTTTATTTTATTTACGTGTCGGTATAAATTCAAGTTACGTTTTGACATAATTTTATTTTTTCCCAGGAAATGAGTCGAGCCAGATATAATACGTTTTAATGCTTATTTTTATGCACATTTTTAGTTGGTCTACGTTTTGACGTAAATTTTGTTCGGAAACGAGTCAGGTCAAATTTAATGCGTTTTCATTAGACGGTATAAATTCAATCCACCGTTTAACTCTTTTCTTAGGAGCTTATTTTTATGTAGGTGTCGGCATAAATTAAAGTTCTTTATGTTTCGATGTAATTTTTATTCGAAAATATTCACGTCAAATATAATACGTTTTCGTGCTTATTTTTATATACGTTTTTAGTTGCTCTACAATTTGACGTATTTTTTTTTCTGAAACCAGTGGGGTTAAATTAAATGATACACGACTTCCATTGAATTTATTTTTGGTATTATATGCATACACTTTTACGACATGCATTTTGTGCTTTTCAAATATATAGTTGTTAAGTGCGTTATTTGTACGTTTAAATTTTATAAACAACCAGCCGTAACACGTAACTTTAAAAAGGTGTTATCCCGTCGTGAAGCGCAGGTATAACTTCTAGTTAATATACAGTTATAAAGCTACACAAATATCAAAGAAACTAGTGATATTCTCGCGCTTCATGGCGGGAATTCAATTAGTATAAATTCGGATCGTTACAGTACCGATACTTGCTATAGTAATCGAAATAGAAAACTTTACATCGATAAAAACAATAAGAATAAATATCGATACTAGTGTCGATATTGTTTAATTGATATTGGTTCAGTTCGTTTGCATTCTAGGTACCGATGTAGTTTAGTGGATATCGGTTTCGTAGCGTTCTATGTTTATAATTTCAACATTTAAATATAAATTATATCGGAAATGGATATTTGCCACTATCATACCAAACCGAACCGAAATCGACTAAACAACATCAGTATCGATATTTATTTTATTCTTTACTTTCAATAAACTGAAACCGTATCGCTACGAAACAACATTGATATCAATATGTATTCATTTTTGTGGTTTCTTGTTTGATATGGAAATCATGTCGTTGTCGTAGTGAACTGAACCAAACCGAAACCATACGAACAACATCGGTTTCGGTACAAGCATTTGTTTTAAAAGTTTTTTTCTTTCGATAAACTAACACCATGTCACTACCGTACCATACCATACCATACCATACAGAACAACATCGTTACCGACATCAATATTCATTTTTATAGTTTTCGATTTCTAAAAATTCCATTTGGACAACTCTGTCTGCGACGGTAATTGAATATCGGCACCCGTACCATGACAATTTCAACTATTCAAACATCGATGTCGGTACCGCTGTTCTTTTTTATTGTTTTCAGTCAATGTAAAACACGTTGTGATTTTTTTTTATACTGAGTACATGTATCGTACCGATAGCGTAACAAACCGATCCGATACCAATCCAATGCCCGCAATAACATACCGTCACAACATACCAGGGAATAACTTTGATATGTTAAAAAATTAATTAAATATAGATGCATATTTAAAATTTTAAAATGTTAACGAGACGCAAAATGTTACATAAAAAAATCAAATCAACTTAAGTGGTAAATAAACTACCATTAAAAAAATAAAAAAAGTTAAAAATACTTAAAAGATATTAATTACTATTCATCGAGAGTCACAAATAATATATAAAAATAGTGGTTTTCTCTCGCGTTATGTGGCGGGAACTTAATTGGTATCGATTCGGTTTGTTCTAGTACCCAGACTCACACCAACAACTGAAAGAGAAATCTGAAAAAAATAAATTCGTGATATGCTGAAAAGGATACGTGTTTTATATCAATCGAAAACCATATTTTTCGATTGAAATCGGTTCGATTAATGACGTATCAAATACTCGTATAGTTTATGATACAAAAAATATGTTTTTTTTTTAGATATTCTTATCGACAGTTTATGATAAAAATAAATAAATTACTATTCATTTTCAATAAAAAAACAAATTAAGTTAAAATAAATCAAAACAAATATAAAATAATATTATTAAAACTTTAATTTACTATTCATCAAAAATTCATATTAATATAATATATAATATATATATATATATATATATATAATATTACTAAAATGGGAAGTTACAAAACTGAAATAAAATAAATAAAACTTTTCTAAAAAACTAAATAAACTACTAAAAATTTACAATTATTTAATTGCCATCACCGTCATTAATATAGTAAAAATAAAAAAAATAATATATATATATATATATATATATATATATATATATATATATATATATATAATATTACTAAAATAGGAAGTTACAAAACTGAAATAAAATAAATCAAACTTTTCTTAAATCATAAATAAACTACTAAAAATTTACAATTATTTAATTGCCATCACGTCATTATTGCCATCACAACGATTCAACCATAGATGTTATACCGACTCCTAGTAAATATTAAGATGTGTTTATACGATGTATTTTCCTTGAATTAGCTTGTTTTTCTTCGGCATTTAGTAGTGCAGTTGCCGATTGGATGTTATCATCACAGTCTTGATAAATCGTTTTCCCTGAATCCTCGAAGATCATGTAACGTAAAGTAAGCAGGCATGCATAATGTTCCTTAATTTTTCTTTGATCCATAGTCGTGCCGATTGAGCAATGATACTCCATTGTTTCTTCAATACTACACTCAATATCTTTTCTTTCTGATTCATGTTGTTTCTTTAAATATATATATATTTGTTTTTCAAAATTGGGACTTCGGATAAATACCATCAACAACATATAACTATACTTGTACTCCACATCATCTCCATAAAATTAAAACACATGTGTACCTTTAGCTATGACGTTGTCTGTAACGCTCCGCATTTTCTGTAGTTTCCATATTTATAAAGTTGTATTCGCATTTCTATTTTTAGAAACGTGTATTCTTATTTCATTTCAATCCTTGTAATCTCGAGACTTTGATCATAATGGAAATTGTATTTTTATATCAACTTGTTTAATCATACATGCATAACATGTAATCAGTCACGAAATACACGTTTTAATTTAGAACCGAGACATACATCGAGATTATATTTTTTCGGAATCACATTCATCATGTTTCATACTTTCATACACCTTTATAGCATAAAATAACCACCAATACAAGTGCAAGGACTAAAGATGGAAATTTTCCATCTACCAACCACTTTCTTTAATATTCTAACTCCCAACCACCTTCATTAACTTCCAAACCCTAATCTCACTTATAAATACAAGCCTCCACCACCTTCTAATCACTTTCCACACTCTCTAATCCTCCAAATCTTCTTCAAATTCTCCAAGAACACTCCAAAAGTGGGCATAAAGTTTCAAGTGCTCTAGTGAGTTTCTAACTCACTTTTCTTCACGTTTCTTTTTTTTCTTATTTCAAAATACATAGATAACTTGTAGGAAGGTTTTCACAAGTTTCCCATGGCAAACTAAGGTGGAACTCACCACATTTGAGGTCTAAAGTAGACACAAAATTTTGCTTTGTTTCAAATTTTTATTTCTTGTGTATCTTGCTTAAAACTTAATGGAAACTTAAACCAACCTTGCTCCTAAGTAAAATCATAGTTATGGGTTCGTTTTTTGGTTGATTTCCACAAGAAATAAGGCTCAAAACCTCTATAAAATTTTGCCAAAAAAGTCCTAAGTGACTTCAAAGGTGTTGGAACCATCAAAGCTTTCAACCGTCAATGTTGAAAGACTTGTGTTATCGTGAATGTGTGAACAATGGAAGTTTTGGCTCTCCAACCTTATTCCACTACCTCACTTTTCAAACTTTTAGTATCTTCATACCAATAAATCTCAAATAATTTTCCATTAAAGGGACTAGCTACACACGTCCCCAAACACTTTCCATGTTTGAGATGCACGCATCTAGCTAGCTCACTTAGTTGTTTGTAGATTTAGTAGGTTTAGTCTTATTATGTTCTTTTATTCATGACCAACTGAAATCATCAAAAAAGTTGATGATTTTGTGTTTTGGTAATCATATAATGAGGTTAAATGGATTGAATTCATCATACATCCTTACATGACGATTCTCATGGTACCCTTACTTTACATTTTGTTATAACTTACAAATTATCCTTTAAATTTCGAATCTAATCTAATAAATTGAAACGGCAACCCCCACACCACCATTTCCCCATCGTAGGGTAACTTCGGTGTCCCAAACTCAACGACTCGCCAAACTCACTCACATGGAATTCTGCAAACCGTGAGTATACATGACCCTCTTTCTGTTTTCACACTTTTAGGTGCAATATATATTCCGTATTAAACTTACACGAACACACTTATGCAAATACTAAATTCATACAAATGAATCCGTTAATACATGCTTTATACGTTTATACACTAGATATACATGCATGCTAGAAGCCATTCTTGCACTATAGTTTGTCATTAATTTTGTAAAAGCCTCCCTTAACATGTACCGCGCTATAGGAGTAGCACACCGCTCGTATTCTTGTGGTCATGTTAAGTAATACAAAAACGGTCTTGTCGTTACGACAACAAGATACCCTAGTGGAATATTTGGGTTGACACGTATGTGATGCATCCTAGTTCATGTTATGTTATGACTTAGTATACATTATTGTCATGTGGATTTTGTTAAATTATTTTTATACATATGCTAGTACACCAAACTTGTATGCTCACCAATGCTTTTGTGTTGACCTGTTACTTTAATATATATTGCAGGAGCTTGATGTTGATGCATTGAAAAAGAAATCTAGTAGGATGGACTAGATACGCACTTAGTTAAAGTTTTGTTTTTCTTGTTTAAATTGTTATGTTGTTGTTATTTTCCTTTCCAAACATTGTATTCGAATCCTTAGTAATGAAATGAAATTTTATCTTTTAACTTATTGTCACATAGTCTTGTTATGACGTCTCTTGCAATCTCGTTTTCGTCTCACTCTGATGTTTCCGCCATAGGTTGGGGTGTGACATTGTTGAATACATGATATGGCTCTATAACACTAATATCGTTGTTTTCATCGGCTATACCAAAGAACACATGCCAAATCAAAAGATCAAATGATGCCACTAACTCAAGTATTAACGAAGGGTCGTCTGATGATAACAACAACAACAACAACAACAACAACATAATAATAATAATAATATAATAATAATAATAATAATAATAATAATAATAATAATAATAATATAATAATAATATAATAAAATAATACCTGAAAAATATTGAAGACTATCTCGGGCATTTTCCTGACTTCTTTAAATACCTGTCATATGCGTCGTTTAAAGTGTTGTACGCCGGTTGAAGACTTATGGACGTGCGCTTTCGCAAAGCAAAGATCCTAGTTTACGTCTAGCGTCTTTCCTTTGTTTAAAATACTGAAGCTCGAGTTCTAAATCGTCGACAGTTCGTAAGATTAGTTGGCGATTCCTGTAAAATGGCGCCGAAAAGTATCAAGATCATACTACAAACTTTTAGAAAAATAATCATTTACTAAATGACTATGAGCAGTCTCACGATCCTGCTCAAGTGGAGCTCATCATGTAAGTGGTTATGAAGTTTCGAGCTGTTAGACGAAAAGTTAGACCCACGCTCAAACCACGGTAACGATCATGGGCGAAGTATAGAAGGGGTCGGGGCGACCCCCCGAACTTTTCGCTCAGTAGTGACATGTAGTTTTCGTATAGAAATTTTTGAGTATATACGTTTTCGATCCCCGTTCTACATAATTTTGGGTATATACGTTTTCGACCCCCCGTCGACAATCTCAAGCTTGACTCTGAAAAATTGTTCGGTAGCATAAAGTATGAAAAAAAACATTAAAGAGCTATAATGAAATTTGTAAAAGAGTTAAATATATATAAAGTAAATAAATTAATAATATTTTTAAATAGCTAAACAGGGCTTGACGAAGAGGTTGATGGGCCCACATCATAATGTTTGGCGCCCCATTTATTTAGTTGGCAAGCCATTCACGCCCATTAAGTATAGTATAAAAATATCAAAACTAGAGGCGACAAAGTAGATTTCACTTGTATTTGGGTTCAATCATTCGTTTTCGTTTACGGTGTCAAATAATTGGTTTGAAACCATATCATAATAATTGGCTTTTAAATGATAGTATTTTGTACTGTTAAAATCTTACAAAAGCTTATATTCGTGACTCATATTGTGTCATGTGTCAGTGGATTTGATATTTATTTTATATTTTATATTTTATTTGGACCACAAAAAAATAGAAGTACAAACAAGATAATTTTTATAAAATATAAATCAGCTAGTATATAGGATCTTTATGCTGCAACAAAGTCGTTAAATCAAACAAAAAATAAACGTAAAACGTTAAACCACGTACATACGTTGTGGCGTGTTAACTCACCAAATGCAGACCAAAACGTAAAATAATAAGAATATGGAAAATTGGGTTTAAGGTGCTTTATTAACTTGTACACTAAGTTTTAAAGAGTTGTAAAAAGACTAAAAACTAAATAATATATGTCACTCACAAAAGAAACTTGTAAATTAATATATGAGATTAATTCAATAAAATAATAGGAACTAGTGGGATATACCGCGCTTCGTGGCGGCATTCGATTGATATCCGTTCGATGAGTCACAACACCGTTATGATACGATACCGACATCGGTACCGTTTTCTAGACACCATTAGTTTGCTCCGGCAAGGTACTGGACCCAAATGGATATCGACACGTGCTTTACATCTATAGAAAACATTAATTTACTTCGCAATAGCCATATATTGGTATCGACTTCAATAATAGCAATAACTGTACCGATTGTTGTTTGGTCAACTATTTAGAGAAGAAAAGATAAAAGAAAGCGCTACTATAAGGATTAAAAATTAAATTAATACGAGTATTTAGGACCCGCATGTTGTGGTAGAACCTTTAAATCAAACAAAAAATAGACGTACAATGTCAACAAGACCAGTCAAATCATGTCTAGTTCTTGTACTAGGTCAACAAGACCAGTCAAATCATGTCAGTTTTTCAGCGAAATCACTCGCACAATTTTTCACATTTTCACCACCCATTTCGTTCTTACTACTAACCTAATCATTTCCAGGCAGGTTTTAACTTGAAAACACACTGTTTAGTGCTTAATTAAGGGTTTTAGTAAAATGTCGGTTCTAACCCAAAATGTGGTAAAACTGACTGACCAGAGGCTCTCGAGAAAGCACAAAGTGTAAAAGAAGAGTAATACATACCTGGAGATAAATGATCTAAAACGAATAAGAGAAAATGATGTCCTGTGGGTTCGTCACCAGTCATGTGAGGGTGAAGTGGGTTATGATTTTGACCTAGGTCAAACTTGCCTTTATACCTGTAACGTCTCGTTTTTTTTTTCATTCTTATTTTAGAAAATAAATATTTGTATCATAATTCGAGGCGTTAAAACATAATAAAAATATGTGTGTGTGTGTATATATATATTATTAATCGTTATTCGTATAACGCCTCGTATCTTCGTATTTCTATTTTTAGAAACCTTACATTCGTATTTTAATTTCAATCTCACAATTCAAGGCGTTAATCATAATAAAATTTATCTTTTATACATATTTTTTATTCACACAACCGATCATTTAAATACGTATTTATGCGCAAACCGAAACAATTATACGTATAAATACTTATACGCACATCCACAATACTTGAATTATACTCTTATACTTTTTATATACTCAATTACATAATATATACTCAAGAAATATACCAATCATATTTCCACCTCATCAATCCTCTTCCACCTTTTTAACCAATTATATTTCACCCTTTTCCATCTCCTTTATCTACTAATCATCTTTTCAATCATCTTCCACCTTCTTTAACCAATCATATTTCACCCTTTTTGTACCTTCTCTATATATAAATACCAACCTCTTCTACCACTTTCTTCACACCATTCTTATCTCCACCTCTCTAATTCTCTTACTATCTCTAAATCAAGAATTCTAAAAGGACACTAAGTGTTCCAATCAATCTTCTCTCAACTGTAACATCCGTCGAAAAACGGGTTTCCAAAACCCGCTTCGTTTATTAATCGAATATCCAGTTAAAAATTTTCGTTGCTTATTTAATGCTCAAATAAATTTTAAACGATACATAATTAATAAATAGATTAGAATTTAAAAACCATAATTTAAAATTACTAATAATTAATGAATAAAAAAATATTTGCAGACGCCGGGTTTCGAACCCGGGTCACTCTCAAGACCAAACACACCAAACACCGCTACACCACATACTCAACATCTGATATGACCTAATCAAATAATCTTTTATACTCTCGGCCAGGTTCAAAATGCTGCCCAATGTAACGGCACCCAGTCAACCGGAAATCACCAAGATTTCCGTTTCTCTTCAATTGATCACGAAATTTACTCTCTATCAGGCACCTAGACTCAAACCGAGCCAAAACCGCAGTCAATTGATCTGCTAACATCTCGCCATAACCGTTTTGGCCGGAAATTCTCTAAACCGAAACCCAATCCAAGCTATCTCTCTCATCTATAAATAGGAGCTCTAGAACTCTTTATAATTGCACATACACACTCTTAAACCTTCTCGCAACTCTCTGTTCACCAGAAAACACTTGTCGGAAGATCTGCACTTAACGGAATCTCGTCGGAAAACCGAAAAAATCCTTGTCGGACATAACACTATAAATACAAACCCATTTGCTTCTCAGTCTGAACACACACACTCACTCGCTCATCACTCGGAAGTTTCTGTTAAAGTTTGGTCATCAGTTTTGCTCCGAGCCGTCGGAATTAGTCGCCGGAGGCATCAAGATTCCGCATTTTCAAGTTGGTATGCAACCTTAAAACCTTTCTATGTCATTACACAATCTTTTCAAATAACCAGAACTGATACAGATTCCTATAAGTCGAAGTTCAGTTCTGGGTCATGTTCTAGGAAGAAGACGAAGTCAAGTTGCGTTTATAATTAATCAAAAACGGGTTATAATCGGGTTAGACACACAGTCCAGCGGTGGACTGTGTGCATTTTATACGGAAGATACCGAGTTCGATACTCGAACCACACCGATCCACTGGAATTAAATCCATTGTTTTTAAAACCAATCAGATCGCTTCACAGAAAGTGGTTAAATAAAATAAAAAATCCTATCTTATACGGGTTAGACACCCAGCCCAGTTGGATGGGCTGGGTGCGAATCAATACGAAGGTCGCGGGTTCGAGTATGGTATGCGCACCCGGTTCGATTAGTTTAAAAACCTTTTTAATTAAATAAAATTCTGAATAATCCAAATAGTATATAAATATAATTAAAATGAGAAATATTTCGGGTTAGACACGTAGCTCAGTTGGTAGAGCTGCGTGCACGCGTACGGGAGGTCACAAGTTCGAACCTCACTCAGCGCACATAATTAACACGGTCCGACCGGTCAACGGTCAACGGTCAAAAAGTCAAAATTTTTATTTTTTTTATTTATTTATTTTATTTAAAAATCAATTAAAAACACTTAAAAATAATATTTTTGAAGTTAGAAAATTTCCTTGAACTCACAAAAATAAATCTAACAATCCCATTAAGAACACTAATTAAAAATATTAATCTCAAATAAAAGTTTATTTATTTATCGAATATTATGTTATTATTTAGGTTAGTTTCTCTCGTGGTTAAATCCCAATTTCGTGCATTCATCATCAATCCAAGAAACGCACCCACTGTGAGTGAATTCTTACAAATTCCCCTTTTTATTCATGTTTTGGGTGTATCATGTGTCGCTTAAATTAATTCGCTTATTCAAACTCGTGCCATTACTATTATATGATCTAAACTTATAATGTAAATTTTGTTTTTGTGATGTGTGTTTACATATTGTCAAGTTACGTGCAAATCATTCATTAGGCCCATCAGTTCCTTGTGGGAGACGAGTTGAACATCGCGTGCCTCAAAATAATTCATTAGGCCCATCAATTCCTCGTGGGAGACGAGTTGAACATCGCGTGCCTCAAAATCAATCATTTGGTCTATGTGTGTGCAATAATTAATATTATGTGTTTTGTGATTAAATTTACATCTAAGTTTACTCATATGTGGTTATGCACTTTATTTTATAATCGATACAATAAACACGTTTAAATGTTTTCATAGGATTCACTCGCCAACTTTTTGTTGACCCAAAAACCCTATTTTTACACACGATACAGGTGGACAGGTTGAAGCAAGGGACACATAGGAAATTGCCTTAGAAGAAAATTAATGAAGTCTTGAAAGATGTATAGAACATGTGTACTTGTATTATTGATTGTAATGATTCTCCTTTAAAAAGAAATAATAAATATGAAACTTTATAATAAATGTCATGAGCTTTTATGAAAACCCAATCATGCCCCGATCACCATTTCCGCTGTGGGTCGGGGTGTGATATCAACCTCTCTACTTCTCTCAAATCTTTCAAGCAAGGAAGAGAACTCTAAGAGCTTTAAAAGAAAACACTAAGTGTTTTAAAGGAAGCTTTGAAGCTCCAACCTTCAACTTTTCACGGAATCCCCAAAGGAAACTTTACAAAACTGTGAGCATACTCGACCCATTTTTACACTTTAACATATTTTTGGGTGCTACATGTGTACAAAATCCATTTTACGCAATCAATTATAATTAAACACACAAACCATCGAACACGTTCATTGTTATGCTTATGTTGTTTATGCTTGTTAGTTTCAACTTGTACTTCCATGATATTATTATGCTAAGGTTGTTATGCATGTTAGTTAAAAAAATTAATTATATACTATTTGCTATGCGTAAGTTGTTTATGTATGCTCGTTCTACTTGAATATAAAATGTCATGTGGCTTTGAGACAAACTTTTATACATATACTTATATTCAAACTTGTATGCTCTTCAGTGCTTTTGTACTGATCCATATTACATGTTGTGGGATTGTGACCGATGAATCTAGTAGGATTGCCTAGAAACGCATTTAAATTTTAATGTTCGTTGTATTGTAAATTATTTTCAGTTCTGTTGTATCTCGATTCCAATACTTCTACAAAAATCATTTTAATAAAATGAAATTTATTTATTTGAATATTTATTATACATTATTTATTTTAAAATTGTGGTGTTCCTAGTTCAAGCAACGTAAAAAGTAATTATTAAATAATTGTCACTATTAGCGTTATGAAGTCTCTTGCAATCTAGTTTTCGTCTCATCCCGATGTTTTCGCCATCGGTTGGGGTGTGACAATACCCGTCTTTAATGGCGGTGCACGGTCATGCCTTATGTGGCACGGGTGTGCATCGGTTATTTAAAAAAATAATTTATTTTTGTATTAGTTAATCTTTTAGAAAACAGTTTTGTCTTTATTAGGTGCACGGTCGTGCACTAGATAGGCACGTACGTGCATATCTAACAGTTTGTTGAGATATTTATTGGTTAAATTTTTTAAAATTTGACCACCATTTCTTCAATCCACAATTTTAGAGAACTTACCTTCTCTATTCCTGCACATGATGCGGATCACTTATGTTGATAGATGATTTTTGAATAGATAAGTTGCAGAAAGTTTTCTTTAAGAAAAGTGGTATTGGTTTTTGTCTTGTCATTTTTCATGACAATTTTCACGGTGTCAATCCTTGAAAGAAATGTGAAAAATAGCAAGAAAACGAGCGCGAGTACCAAAAAATTAAAAGTGAAGGTAAAATAAAAAAGAATATTAGGAAGAAATAAAAACATTTAAAATAAAATGTTCAATATAATAACATGGGTCTTTCTTTGGAATCAACAGTTCAGCAACAACACCAAAAACATCAAAAACTTGATGTGTGTGTTTAGATAGTGGTTAATTTAATAACTTTGGAATCAATTATCTCGTTTAAATTTATAAAAAAATGATTTTTATTTAGACGAAATACACACAACAGCCAGTGTACCCATCTTGTATAATATAGTTTACATAAAAACCAAGTATCGTCCAGTGATACATTTCCCCTACTCAACCTTCCATTATTTTTTAACTGATTTTATTTATAGATAGATTAGGAGACTAAATAGTAATAGATGGACTATTAGATATGTCTTGCTTATTTAATATTAGTAATAGTAATTTTTAGTGCGTAAAATACATAAATATTTTATTATCTTTTACAAAAATTGGGAGAACCTCCAGTTAAGGTTACCGTCTTTCCCTTAAATTTTTCAAAACATATTGATCTTGTTACCTTGCGCATCTCTATAATTGTGGTCCCTTCTCAGGTCAAACAAAGATATAAGTACTTAGTAAGTATCTTGCCGATTTGACTACTTTGTCGAATCATCCAACCCTCATTAGTAACCTTTCTTAACTTTTACCCCCTGAATTGGATATGTTGTATTACAAGAAGTCTTCCAATCTGTTAAGACACGAACGCGATAAGACACGAACCAGAAACACGTAAACACGAACATGACACGAAATCTTATCGTGTCAGATTTTTGAAACACGAACACGGACTTGTTAATAAACAGCTTACACGATACGACTTGTTAAGACACGAAAAAAATTACCAACGTATCATACGACCTGTTTAAGACACGAACACGACCTGGTAAGAAACGAACAAGACCTATTTAAGACACGAACATGACCGAATTGGGGTAGCTATGAACCGAATTGGGAATGGTGGTGTTTGTGAGAGAGATTTAAAAATTAGGGTTTAGATTATCGAAAAAGAACCGCGTGTGTTTGTGTATGTTTCATCCCAGGTCTCATGACTAATGACTCCATGTCCACACTAACATATAATATTTTTAAATTTTAATTATTAACATATACTTAACAGGTCTTAACTGATTAACGGGTCTTAACATGTTTAGACACGAAACTTGTTTAAGGTCTTATCGTGTCAACCTGTTTTAGACACGAAACTTGTTAAGGTCAAACACGAAACATAATAACTTCGTGTATGTTCGTGTCGTGTTATCGTGTTCATGTCAGAAATGCCAGCCTTAAGCTAAAGTGTAAGTGTGTGTGTGTATGTAAAGTGTGTCTCGTGTGTGTGTGTGTAAAGTGTATCTTTCAACTCTCATTTATTTATTACATTTATATAATTAACTAAATACTACTGATGCCTTATTGTTGGAGTGGGAGATCAAAGATAAAATGTGGTAATTCTATCTTTGGAGGGGTTTCAGTCGACATGAAGGCCTTCCCTAAGAATCAACGTCTCATCTTCCAAGCAAAGAGGCTTGGGAAGAATCATAAGAATGGATCATCCACACATCAAGGGAGATATGGCCCTCATAAGGGTCCCATAAAGCTCTGGAACAATGTCGCAATCCCTGACCCCTACCCCGGGAGCGGGAGCCGCGAAACACAAAGCCGGTGGTATCGGTATTTATTAATTTGGCAGCGAATTTAAAACATCAAGATCGTAGTTAGGAAATAAATTTCAGAGTTTCAAAACACCAAGCTAGGATGAAGCCCCAGTTTTAAATGCAATACATTTGTAGGGATAAACCCTAATTTATGGAAAACATAAACTCCGTTTTATTTAGGTGACTTTTATAGCCACTTTTCTAAGCCTTCAGTGCTCTCTAGCTGGCTTCTATGCTTCACATTAAGTTACCTGAAAACACGTTTAAAAACATTTTATCAGCAAGAAATACTGGCGAGTGCATCCCAGTTTAATCAAAACAAGTTTTTATAACTTTACAGTATTGAGAGAATCAGCGATTACAATGTTTATATCTACACAGTTACTTATTCAGTACTGTCAACACCTGATTTGTGAGTCATATTACTCATTGGCAAACTCTTCTTCCAATGGTAATGGATTAACAATAATGTATACAAAACCCCAACATACTGGCAGTAATTGTAGAATACATAAACTCAACCACTGTTAAGCATAATTAAAACATTTGAGGTTTTGGTAAAACAGTTTGACTTACAAAAAGAGAATGTACTCACATTGAATACTTAAGTATTTTAACGGATTTCCGGGTGACAATTCTTGATTACTTTCCTGCGTGTCTATTAAAACATAAAACGCATGCGTGTTAGTAAAATAACTTAAATCACTTTAGCCATACAACACGAGACAGAACCTCAACGAACTTAGTTGGGCAGAGCCTTGACATGCGTTGGTGGGTCCTAAATCAATCGGGTAGGGTACGAATTAGTGATCGAGGGTTAAGACAACGTTTGGCGGGTTTAGGGATTTAGTGGGTGTTAATTAAGAGAACGGAGATAGAGAGAGTTACCATCGATTCAGAGTATCGAAAGTGAGCGACGATTTCAGTCCCACGCTCCACTTCTTATTGCCCAATTTTGCTCCTCCCGCGCGTCATGCCAGCTTCCAGGGATTCCCGCACGTGGCGCGGCAGCAACCCTATAGGGCTAGGTAGGTTACGTGCATGCATAGCCTCGCCAGAAGTCGCGAAACAGAGCCACGTCATCCTGTCCCCTCCCGCGCGTCGCGCCAGACATAGGGAGTCCTGGCGCGTGGCGCCTGGGCTACCTGGGTGTTGTTTCCTCGTTTTGCGTGCCGAGTGTAGATTCGTGTGTCTGGTTCTTTGTTTTTGGCTCGGTTTGGGGTGTTTTGGATAGTTTTTACATCCTCCCCACCGTGATTTAAATCTCGTCCTCAAGATTCACTGGAATAGGTGTGGATACTTCCTTTGCATTTCTGACTCGAGCTCCCATGTGTATTCTGGTCCTCTCTTTGAATTCCATTTCACTATAACCAGAACCAATCTCTTGCGTTTGAGATTCTTGATCTTTCTATCTTCAATCTGAATGGGTTTTTCTACAAACTTAAGGTTCTCATTTACCTCTATATCTTGAAGAGGTATCACCAGTCCGCTAAGCATTTCTTGAGATTACATACATGAAATAGATCGTGTATTCCTGCCATTTCCTCTGGCAATTGTAGCTGATAAGCTACTGGTCCTATTCTTTTGATAATCTTGAAAGGTCCAACATACCTTGGGCTTAATTTTCCTTTCTTACCGAATTTTACAACTCCTTTCCATGGTGAGACTTTTAATAGCACTTTATCTCCAACTTGAAATTCCAAGGATTTACGTCTGTTATCTGTATAACTCTTATGACAATCTCGGGTTGTTTCAATCTTTCCTTGACTTAAATGATTTTGTCAGTTGTTTCTTGCACAATTTCAGGACCTGATAGTTGCTTTTCTCCAATTTCGCCCAACATACGGGTGTTCGACATTTTCATCCGTAGAGTGCTTCAAAGGGTGCAACATTGATGCTGGTATGATAACTGTTGTTGTAGGAAAACTCTATCAAAGGTAAATGTTCATCCATTTCCTCCAAAATCAATTACGCAGGCCCCTAGCATATCCTCCATTGTTTGAATTGTTCTTTCACTTTGACCGTCTGTTTGAGGATGATATGCGGTACTTAGATTTAGTCTAGTTCCCATTGCTTTTTGGAAACTTGTCCAAAAATGAGAAGTAAAACCGTTGTCTCTGTCATACACAATAGATAAAGGAATCCCATGCAATGAAACTATTTCATTTACATATAACTTGGCTAATGTTCCATACTGAAAGTTACCTTCATTGGTAAGAAATGAGCAGATTTGGTTAATTTGTCTACAATCACCTAGATTGTATCATTACCGTTTGTGTTTTGGGGAGTTTGGTAACAAAATCCATTGTTACTAATTCCCATTTCTAAATTGGCATTTCCAATTGTTGCAACATTCCTGAAGGTTTATGATGTTCAGCTTTAACCTGTGAACAGGTTAGACATTTGGCAACGTAATTTGCTACATCCTTTTTCATTCCTATCAACCAGAAATTCTTTCGTAAATATTTATACATTTTATCACTTCCAGGATGCATTGTATACTTAGTCTTATGGGCTTCCTCTAAAATTCGATTTGTAGTCCTCCTTGGATAGGAATCCAAATCCTTTCTTATGAAATTTCCGTACTCCATCTGTTCCTTTCTCTAATTCCTTAATCATTCGTTTTAATCCTTCAGCATTGTCCTTGATTGCGGTTTCCTGTACCTGTTTAATTTGCTCATTTAAATCTACCTGCAGGTTCAATCTAAGAGAGCATACTCTTTTCGGCTTCTCATGATACTTTCGACTGAAAGCTAGCTACTCGTTATTTCTCATTACTGGATATCACAATCATAATCACTAAGGATTTCCATCCATCGTCTTGTCTCATGTTTAATTCCTTTTGTCCAAAGACATATCTTAAACTCTTATGATCTGTTAATACAACGAACTTACTACCGTAAAGATAGTGTCTCCAAATCTTAAGGGCAAAAATTATTGCTCCTAACTCTAGATCATGGTTGTATAGTTTCTTCATGCTTCTTAAGTTTTCTGGAGGCATAAGCAATTACTTTTTGACGTTGCATCAGCACACATCCATATCCTAACTTAGACGCATCACAATAAACTACAAAGTCTTCCGTTCCTTCTGGCAAAGCAAGTATTGGTGCGTTGGTTAGCTTTTGCTTCAAAATCCTAAATGCTTCTTCTTGCTTTGGTCCCCATTCAAACTTAACTGATTTGCAGGTTAGCTTGGTTAACGGGATGGCTATTCTAGAAAAATCTTGAATAAAACGTCTATAATATCTGCCAATCCAAGAAAACTACTTTTTTCCGTTGGTGATTCTGGGACCACTGACTTCCAATTGGTAATTGCTTCGATCTTTGTGGGATCCACATGAATTCCTTCATGGTTTACCAGATGTCCAAGGAATTGTACTTCTTGTAACCAGAATTCACATTTTGAGAATTTCGCATAAAGCTTTTCCTTTCTCAGCAACGTCAGGAGTATACGCCAATTGCCCTGCATGATCTTCCTTACTCTTAGAGTAAATTAGAATATCATCTATAAAGACAATTATGATTTTATCCAGGTATGGTTTACATATCTTGTTCATCATGTCCATAAATGCAGCTGGGCATTGGTTAAACCAAATGGTATGACTGTAAATTCATAATGGTCGTACCTCGTTCTGAAAGCATTTTTGGAATGTCCTCTTCCTGTACTTTCAACTGATCGATGATATCCCTTGAGCGTAAGTCGATCTTAGAAAAGAATCGGGCTCCTTGGAGTTGATCGAACAAATCATCAATTCTTGGTAACGGGTACTGATTTTTTATTGTCACTTTATTCAATTCTCGGTAATCAAAGCACATACGCATTGATCCGTCTTTCTTCTTGACAAATAACACCGGTGCTCTCCATGGCGACGAGCTAGGTCGTATAAAACCTTTTTCTAGTTATTCGTCCAGTTGTTTCTTCAATTCCTGCATCTCCTTTGGTGCTAAGCGATAGGGTGCTTTGGCAATCGGTGCCGTTCCTGGTGTTAGGTGAATTCTAAATTCAACCTCTCGATCTGGCGGTAATCTAGGCAATTCTTCTAGAAAACATCGAAGAATTCAGATATACCGAGAATATCTTTTAATTCTTTTCCTTTAGTGTTAATGATTATGGAAATCATATACATCATTCCTGCTTTCCGGCAGCTTTCATTACTGAGATGAACTTTGTTGGCTTTGTGGACTTGTCTCCTTTAATTGTGATCTTTTCACCGGTTGGTGCATTTCTACAAACTTTTGATCACATAATATTCTTTCCTGATTGGCTACCAACCAATCCATTTCTAGCACGATATCGAATCCGGCTAGATCCATTGAAAAAAGGTTAGCAATAAAGTTATGACTTAAAATATTTATCTTTGCTCCTTGCAGGATTTCGCTTATTTTGATAGAATTCCATTTGCGTCTCCACCAAACAGTCTTGGGGAAGTTTAGTTAATGGTTGATTGAGAAGTTTACAGAAGAAAGTATTTATGAAACTTTGGTTTGCACCAGGGTCAAATAATATTTTAGCATAAACATCATTAACTAAAAACATACCGGTAATCACATCCGGGATCATCTTGGCTTCTTCGAGGTCAGTACGAATGTTCTGGCATTCTTCTTGGGTCCTTCTTTTGTCTTTGCTTGGTTGTTTGCTGCTAGAGCTAGTTTCGGACAGTTTGGTTTAATATGACCAGCTTCTCCACAATTGAAGCATAGCCCATTGTTACCTTTCTTTCTGCAGTCTTTTTCCTTATGCCCTGATATTTTGCAGCAGTTGCAGTATATAGAGCACTTTCCTGAATGTTTCCTTTTGCAGTACTTACATAGGGGTGAAGAAGAACTTGCTCCTTTCCCGCGATAGGAATGACCATAACGTAATTCCTGGGTGATCTTTTGAGCTAGGTTCCTTTTCTGGTTTTCTTCTTGCGTACGTACCAATTCATATGTCAAGGTGTTTGCTAGTTCTACTGCTTCTTCTATGGTTTG
Organism: Scalesia atractyloides; assembly: GCA_947069175.1. Lineage (NCBI taxonomy): Eukaryota > Viridiplantae > Streptophyta > Magnoliopsida > Asterales > Asteraceae > Scalesia > Scalesia atractyloides. The sequence continues at coordinate 94,579,579 of CAMTDV010000005.1, read as the reverse complement.
TGGTCTGGCTGCCTTGGCTACATGTCTGATCTCACTGATTAATCCCAGATGTAACGGGAGATTAATACTGGTTCTGGTGATGCCAGTGTTGGTACAATCCAACATATTCAAAGAATGTGGTAGTATATTCTTTACAATCTACCCCGATCATTCTATGATTTAGGAATTTATTAGCAATCTGCTCCTTTTTGGAATTGGAGCTTGGATTAACAATTCGTGATTTCCATTCACGCTGCGATTTGATTTAGGGGGTACGCGTTTATTCCCGTTTCTTGAATCATCATTTTCTGCCTTTTTAATAGTATCGATAATATAGGACATAGCATCTATGATTCCTTAGGCCACTATGTGTTCGATAGCACTTTTATTCATTTGATTCTCGTTATTATCGTTATTCTGGATTTCCTGATTTACCTTGTCTAACATCTAAATTGTAAACATTTATCAGGTATTAATATCACAAAATCAATTAAATAATAATCACTAAAACACAGTGAACCAAAATCGTCGAGCATTGCGACTTTTACTCTTTTCATATATATATATATATGCATCTATTACAAACATAGCTGGAATTTAAACATTAGTAATTATGCATCGATATATATAGGTGATATATATTACTTTATATCTATTTTATTAGATATATATATGTTTTTTTCAAAGTAATAACACACACACACATATATATATATATACTAAAGTAGATTTAAAGTAATATATCACCTATATATATCGATGCATAATTACTGATTTTTAAATTCCAGCTATGTTTGTAATAGATGCATATATATATATATATATATATATATATATATATATATATATATATATATATATTATTCGGTAACTGTTTCTTAAAACTGCATCTCCCGCTCGTCATATTTCTAGATGAGTTTCTCCACGATTTGGCGAATTCGGTTTCCTTCCTCAACCAACTCTTCTCCGTACTGGCGGAGTTCCTCCACATGATCTCTTGGTAGCACTGGGCTGGTACTGATTTAGGGTAAGGTGGAACTGGTTCTTCGTAGGGAAATGTGTTTTCTAGTAGGTTCTGAATCGCCCAGTTGTTAGCCCACCATTGATCTAAAGGGTTTGGTGCAGGAATTCTAGGTATCTCATTGGGATTAAAGGCTGGGATTGGAAATTGGTTTTCCTGATTATGTCCTTGGTTTATGGTTGGTCAGAAAATAAAGGAAGTAACGGTGGTTCTGGTTCTGGATTTGCTACTAGGTTGAAATTAGGCTATCCTCCTATATTTCCAAACATGTGAAAATAAGCTAACTGTCTACCCAACTCTTCTTTCCATAAGGGTCTAACTTCTAGGTTTTAGGTATTTCTCTCAGTTCTAACTGCTAGGGCTTGTTGTTGTGCTTGTCTTATTCTTTTCCTCCTTTCTCCTTGGGCTCTAAACCAACCTCTCTTTTTAGGGGGAAAAGGTTCTACGGATTTGGCTTTGAAAACAAAGATATCTTCGGAATCGACAGTGTATTCAGGGGTTGGCTGGGATGTTCCTTCATCCATGAGAGAATGAGGTAGATGACGAAAAGAGTCAGAAGTACTCTAATCACTCATACTGTAAACTAAAGAAATTGTCAAATAACACAAGATACTAATATACATGTTTACACGGAATAACATAGAAGCCGCGGATATTTCCTAACACAATGGGTTAAAAGTCAGGTATTTAAATGAACACCTAGATGGCTTAAACCAGTGGCATAGCTCTGATACCACCTTTTGTAGCAACCCCCGACCCCTACCCCGGGAGCGAGAGCCGCGAGAAACAAAGCCGGTGGCATCGGTGTTTATTAATTTGGCAGCAGATTTAAAACATCGGGATCGTAGTTAGGAAATAAATTTTAGTGTTTCAAAACACCAAACTAAGATAAAGGCCCAGTTTCAAATACAATACATTTGTAGGGATAAACCCTAATTTATGGAAAACATAAACTCCGTTTTATTTAGGTAACTTTTATAGCCACTTTTCTAAGCATTCAGTGCTCTCCAGCTGGCTTCTATTAGCTTCACATTAAGTTACCTGAAACACGTTTAAAAACATTTTATCAGCAAGAAATACAGGCGAGTGCATCCCGGTTTAATCAAAACAAGTTTTTATAACTTTACAGTATTTAGAGCATCAGCGATTACAATGTTTATATCTACATAGTTACTCATTCAGTACTGTCAATACCTGACTTGTGGGTCATATTACTCATTGGCAAACTCTTCGTCCAATGGTAACGGATTAACAATAATGTATACAAAACCCAACATAATGGCAGTAATTGTAGAATACATAAACTCAACCACTGTTAAGCATAATTAAAACATTTGAGGTTTTGGTAAAACAGTTTGACTTACAAAAAGGATTTACAAAAAGAGAATGTACTCAAATTGACTTAGGTATTTCTACGGATTTCCGGGTGACAATTCTTGATTACTTTCCTGGGTTCTATTAAAACATACAATGCATGTGTTTTAGTAAAATAACCCAAATCACTTTAGCCATACAACACGAGACAGAACCTCGACTAACTTAGTCGGGCAAATCCTTGACATGCGTTGATGGGTCCTAAATCAATCGGTTAGGGTAACGAATTAGTGATCAGGGGTTAAGATACTAACCGCGCGGAACGTTTCACGGGTTTAGGGGTTTAGGGGTGTTGATTAAGAGAACGGAGATAGAGAGACTATACGATCGATTCAGAGTATCGAAAATGAGTGACGATTTCAGTCCCACGCTCCACTTCTTATAGCCCAATTTTGCTCCTCCCGCGCGTCAAGCCAGTTTCCAAGGATTCCCGCGCGTGGCGCGGCAGCAACCCTATTGGGGTAGGTAGGTTACGTGCATGCATAGCCTCGCCAGACTTCGGGAAACAGAGCCACGTCATCCTGTCCCCTCTTGCGCGTCGCGCTAGACATAGTGAGTCCTGGTGCGTGGTGCCTAGGCTACCAGGGTGCCGTTTCCTCGTTTTGCGTGCCAAGTCTCGATTCGCGTGTTTGGTTCTTCGTTTTTGGCTTGGTTTGGGTGTTTTGGAGTTGTTACAAACTAGTCCTTAGACGAACACTTGGCACTCCAAGGCACAAGAAGGTATGAGGCATGCTTAAAATGATTGATGGGGCCTATATTTATAGTGTTGCTGGAGGCAGGTGTGCACGATTGTGCACCATATAGGGCACGGCCGTGCACATCCTTTTTTGTCATAAATTCTTCTAGAAGCTCTCCTTGTTATCATTATGCAGGTACATGCACGGGCGTACCTAGCTATGCACGACCGTGCATAGAACAGGTGCCCGACAGGCTGTCACTATTGGCGTACTTCTTGTCTTCAGAGTTTTCCTATTCTGGTTTGTCTTTTCTATTGGCATCACTGTACACCATGATGTGCACGAGCTTACCTGTCCTTTTTTACTTGCCCACCAAGTTGTTTGCTTTTTTCAAAAGGCAGTCTTGAGGCGACATGGTCATGTGCCAAGGTGTGCACGGGCGTGCATGAGAAAATTTTGCATTTTCCGTCCGTTTTTCATTTGTTTTTCACTTATTTTCCGTTTCAGACCTTTAAATCATACAAAAATAAAAAAAGGAACTATTTAGGTAGTGTTTTATTATAATAAGGATTCAAAAGTACATATAAATGAGGGTAAATATATATATAAAATATGTATAATTGGTGACACATCATGCCCTCAACCCTAGGTGGTACTATACTTCGGGCGTTACTTGACATGCGCATGGGCATGGATTTATGCGTGCGCGTGGGATTTCCCATGGATCATGGGCCGGCAGGCCGCAATGCTAACTTTTTGTTTTGTACATTTTAACCAAATTCGAATTAAGACTCCAACTACCAGCATCCTTCATGTTGATGCATGTTTGTGACAACAGCTTTTAGATTCAGGTCTTTGGATATCTTGTAATTATTGAAACGATAAACAGTTAGCGGGTTTAGCTTTGTATTTAGTGAGTTAATAATGATTGGGCCAAACCAAACCCACATTGGGGGAATGGTATGCGATTTGGGCTTGTCCAATCGCAGGCCTGTGTGAAACCAGCCTAGGTTGCAAACTTGTGTTATATAAACAAGGCTTTGCATTAGGGTTTAGGTTAATCACCATAATCACAAGTGAGAGAGAGATTTCGTATAGCGCATAGGGTTTAGACGAAATTCTGTGTGTGAGGATCTTGATTGATTGTAATCAGTTTGATTGATAATCAGTAAAGATCAGTTTGTGGTGATTTCTGTTCCTACACGTTTTCTATGACAATCTGATCTAGAGGTTCTGCACTCTAGATTAGATATACAATTCTGTGAAGATCCATAGCATTAAGGGGACCTTCAATTGGTATCAAAGCGTTAGGCTCTTGATTGGCTCGGTTCAGAATTGTTTGCTGCAGAAAACTGACAAGCTGTTTGGTGAAACCCTAAATTCTGCGTTTTTATTTGTCTTGGTGTATCTGATTGTTTGCTGTTTTTGCAGGTTTATTGGCTGTTTTTGCAGGATTTTGGAAGGATTTTGCTTGGAAAGTTGAAGATTCGATGAACTGTTCTTCGTGTTCTTCGTAGTGTTCATTAGGATTTTTGTGAAAAATTGCTGATTTTGGTTACTTTGATTTTGCAGGAATCAGTTTGGGAAAGAGATAAAATCTCTTCAAACTTTGAAAAGATTTGATCAAAAATATCAGAATCCCGAAACTTTGGAAGGTAAGCTTGCTGAACAAGTTTATCAAAAACGCAGTCTGGACCTGCGGATTTGATAAACCAGCGCATTTAACTGACCCACATTTTTAAATCCTAAGGCGACTTAGGTAACCGCGTAATTGTCCTCTGCGACATTACTTTGGTGATATGCTACGTTACCAGCAGATTTGATCTGCCTGCGTAATCGTCCTGAAGATTTACCAGCGTATTTGATTTACCTGCGTATTTAACCAGCGAAATTAAACAGTTAAATTAACTCAGCTAATTTGTCTTGGCTTGCTTATTTGGAGTTGGACTCAGCGAAATTAACTAGGACTCACTTGCGTAATTAACCCCTGGACTTTGACTTGCTAGTGTAATTAATCTAGTGTAATTAATTTTGAGGGGTGGAATAATTTTGAGGGTGCGTATAGTGTAATTAACGTTTTCACAAATAGAGAACCATCCGTAAGGAATTTTTGAAAACGGGTTGCGCAGTTTGATCCGAAATATTTGTAGGACAAAAAAAAGGCACGGAAATTCCGAAAAAGGTTTTCGACATATTATATCATCGGATTCGTATCGTCGAGACGAGTCTAACAGTAGTAAAAACAGTTTTCAGACAGTTTTTAACCGTTTTTAGCGAGCCGGTTCGTTAAAAATGTCGAATATGTCGAATTTGAACAACTTGTTGAGAATGGAGCATGAAGTAGGCACGGCGAGCAAACCGCCAAAGATGATGAAGGTAGAAAATTACCTTACGTGGAAAGACTGGTTTCAGTCGTTTGTTGAGTATCAAGACACAAGAATGTGGATCTGTATTGTCGATGGGTACACAAACCCAACTCATGATTTCGAAGGCAGACAACGGATCACATCTTATGTCAACATGGAGGAAGCAGACAAGAAGATGTATGAAGCTGAAAAACGTGCTCTTGCTACTATCAAAATGTCTCTACCAGAGGAAATTAAACACACCTTTAAGAGGTACACGAGTTCAAAGGAAATGTGGGATGCTCTAGAGAAGAGGTATGAGGGTAATCCTGATGTGAAGAAGAACAAGAAAGATTTGTTGAAGAAGCAGTTTGCTGTCTTTAAGGGCTTGAGAAATGAGTCTCTAGAAGACCTCATTACAAGGTTTTATCATCTGATGACGGAGATAGATAATTATGATATAGAGAGATACAGTGATACTGAGAACAATGACAAGTTGCTAGATGCTCTACCCACTAAATGGGATATTTACACGCTCATGATCAAGAGAGAAGCTGATTATGCGACTATGGACATAGAAGAAGTTGTCAGGAAGCTGAGAGCTTACGAGCTCAACATGAGGAAGAAGGAAACAGGTTATGATCAGGTTCAAGATCCGGGAGCTTACAAAGGCATTCCATCTTCATCTTCTCACAACGCTTCGAGTGACTCAGCAACGGCATTTCTCTCAAGCGAATGTGAAAATGTCTTTGATGATAATGGTGAATTGTGTTTTGTTGCCTTAACGGGAGGTTCAAATGCAGGGAAAAGACAACAGGAATGTAACATTTGTGTATAACGGTTATCAAAAACCCGCTCTGTTTGAAAATTTTAGAATTTATTAAAAGTTTCGTTACGCAATTTCTCATTTTACAAAATGAAATTTTCATAATTAATAAATAGATTAGATAATAAATATTTTAATTAAATAAAAGAATAAAATATATATATATATATATATATATATATATATATATACATATATTAACAATAATTAAGATTTTAAAATATTAAACAAACAAAAAGGGGGGAGCCGGGAGTCGAACCCGGGTCCCTACCTTATACACACACAGCTTTCACCACTGCACTGCACACACTATTGTGAATGAAACTGAAAACAAATTAAATTTATACTAAAAACGAACGCGAACCTGCAAATTCAAACTATCAAATCTGTAACCGCCAAACCTGAATCATCTCGGCGACTAACGTTTTTCTTTGACAATAACTGAAGGTAACCGATGTTAAACATCCGTTATAACCGAAATCTAACCTTAATTTCATTCAAAAACTGACCAAATTCAATGATTTACAAAAAAAAGCCGAAAAATGATTTAACCATAACCGAAATCGGTGATTGCTCTATAAATATCGATGCCCCACCTCACTTTCACTCGCTCAAACTCTCAATCATTACCCTCTGTGCAATTTTGCTGTTTCTGAATCCTCACCGAAAACGTTTTGTCGCCGGAATCTCGTCGGAGAAGACAAGGCCGCAAGTGTCTGGTATACCCTGTCCAATCTTTCTCTTAATACATTTCAATCATCTATACAGGAACTAAAACAAGTGTTTAAATTAAATACAGTCGGATCCTGAGTCTGTGTTATTGCTAATGAAGAAGATGAAGTTCAAAGAGAATATATGTATAATTAAAATGGATTCTAAACTGGGTTAGACACACAGTCCAGTGGTGGACTGTGTGCAAACATGTTATGCTGACAACGAAACCGTTGCCACCTTCGGTTTTCAATGATTGGCTCGTTAATGTATCTGACCGCTAGTAGGCCTGACATAATGTGGATTGTCTGTCTTTGTGCCCGCTTTCAGACGAATCCCAAAGAATCGCATGACGCTGCCGTCAAGAGAATCTTTCGCTATCTCAAAGGAACTCCAAAGCTTGGTTTGTGGTATCCTAAAGATAGTAATTTTGATCTAATTGCTTACTCTAACAGTGATCATGCAGGTTGCAAAGTAGACAGATAACGTACACGTCCCGGGATCGAGTCTTGAACATGTCCGTTCTGCTGAAATAAAATCCATTTTTTTGAAACCAAAATAGATTGTCCCACAGTATGTTGTTAAATATAATACAAGAACTATATAATACGGGTAAGACACCCAGCCCAGTTGGTCGGGCTGGGTGCAAGTTACAGCCAAGGTCTCGGGTTCGAGACATGTGGTACGCGTCCGTGTCAAGCCAGTATAAACCTTTTTAATTAATTAAATTCCAGATTTAAACCAGTAAGTATATAAATATAATTAAAATCAGAAATATTTCGGGTTAGACACGTAGCTCAGTTGGTAGAGCTGCGTGCACGTATACGAGAGGTCCCGAGTTCGAACCTCACTCAGCGCATATAAAAACACAGTCGGACCAGTCAACGGTAAAAAAAGTCAAATTTTTTATTTCTTTTTATTTATTTATTTAATTAGAAAATTATTTAAAAATACTTAAAAATAAGATTTTTAAAGTTAGAAAATTTCCTTAAACTCACAAAAATAAATCTAAAAATCCCATTAAGAGTATGAATTAAAAGTATTAATCTCAAATAAAATCCATTTATTTACCGAATCATTTCGTTATTATTTTAGGTTAGTTTTTCCCTCGTCGATCAAATCCTAAAATTCGTGCGCATCCAACGTCATCAAAGAACGCACCCAAAGTGAGTGAATCCTTACAAATTCCCCTTTTTATTCATGTTTTGGGGTGTATCATGTGTCGCTTTAATTATTTCGTTTATTCAAACTTGTGCTATTACCATTATATGACCTAAACTTATGATGTAAATATTGTTTGTTGTGATACGTGTTTACATTCTTGTCAAGTTGTGTGCAAATCATGCATTAGGCCCTCAGTTCCTCTAGGAGACGAGTTGAGCATCAGGTGCCTCATTAGATCGGCTCCGTTTGATTGAGCCTTGATCTCATTGTTCATCATTTGGTGTGTGTGCGTGTGCATTATTTGATATTATGTGTTTTATGATTGAATTTACATTTACGTTTATTCATATTCGGTTATGCACAATTTTATTCAAATAACCAACATAACTAATCCTTTCAAATATTTAAATAAGATTCACTCGCCAACTTTTGTTGACCCCAAAAACCCTATTTTTACACATGATACAGGTGATCCAGTTGAGAAAAGAAACACGTAGGATGGCCTAGAAGAATAAACAAGTTAATGCTTTGGAATGGACAATTTAGTTTAGTTTCCCTTTGTAATTGTATGATTTTTTGTTTAATACTTTAGTTTGTAATGAAAGTGTATTTGAACATGTAATGCTTGTATGTCTATTGTAACTTCTTCTTTAAAGAGAAATAATAAATATGAAACTTTATAGTAAATGTCATGAGCTTTGATGAAAACCCAATCATGCACCGACTACCATTTCCGCTGCGGGTCAGGGTGTGACAAGGAACTACAGCAGACTGGATGCAATAATAGCAGGATTCCAAATTCTATGCCCATGAGTGTGAAATCTGCCGAGACTCAACTGGCACTCCTTGCCTCGTTTCTTGCTTCATATCAGAATTATATATAGGGCAAGATAACAGATCCAGCAGTACTGATGAAGATTTTGAGCAGATTGATCCAAACGATTTGGATGAGATGGATATTCAGTGGCAGATGGCCATGATAACTCTCAGGGCTAAACGGTTCATGAACAAAACAGGGAGGAAGTTTATTGGCAAAAGAGTTGGATTCGATAAATCCAAGGTTAGATGCTTTAAATGTCAAAATCTTGGGCATTTTGCTAGGGAGTGCCAAAGACAAACAGGAGAATCGAAAAATCTTCCACTTTCATAACTCATCTAACCAAAGTTCATCCAATGGTGCATCACGTGCACTTGTTTCCACTACTTCTCCTGATGGTTCATATGATTGAAGTCTTCACCTCGAAGATGATGAAACCATAACACAAGCTCTAATGGCAGAGATCGATACTGTGATCGAAGTAGGTCAATCTAGATGAGGAGGAAGCTAGTGTGGATAGTAAGGGTCAAGGTGATATAGTGTCTAAGTGTGAGTAGTGAGATGTGACTGAGAAGATGTGTATGAGATTTACTTCTGAGGCCGAAAGTGAAGTTGAAAAGGTTGAGCCTCAGGCGAAACCAGCTGAAGTAGAAAAGACTAATGAGGTACAAGTGCAATCTGACGAAGAAGAGAAGGTCAAAGCCAATCTTGTTGCATTAATGGCCGATTTGAGTAAAGCAACTGGTGATGTAAGTTCAAAACCAGTAAGTTCAGGCTGCATGAGTTGAATGAGTTGAAAGGAACAGTCGACAGGTTGTCAGCTCACAACCAAAGTCTGCGCAATGAACTAAATGATCTAAAAGAGTCAAACTTTTTTCTAAAGAAACGTGAGTCTCAATATTTAAAGAAAATTAAATCATGTGAAGCTTAGGTCAAAATTTTAACCACCAAATTAAACAAAGAGCTTCAAGTGATTGATTTAGCTCATGAGACCATGCGTGATAAATCAAAAGAGCTTTCTGATAAGTGCACGGAACTGTCCGAGGCACAAATTAAGATTGTTGAACTCCAAAGAAAAATAGATCAATTTAGAAACTCATCTTTTGTTATGAAACACATGATGGGTAATATGAAAAAGAGTTCTGATAAGACAACGGTGGGCTTCAATGAAGTTCCACCTCCTGTCCATCAAGACTATACATTTTTGCCACATAAAGATGAGTTAACAAATTTTTACAGTGCAGATAAGGTTAAAGAGCAGACACCTGTTGAAGTGCCTGAAACTTCTGGAAGTGAGAGTAATAGAGTGTCTGATTATGAAGTGGTTGACGTTACGAAGGATGCAAAGAAAGAACCTGTTTTGAAAACAAAAATTGTACCTAAACGAGATTTAAAACTGAAATCTGTTAAAAAGGTTAACTTTATTAAGGGGGTGATATAAAGATGAAACAAACGTCATTGAAACAGAGTCAAATGAAACGTTTGTTCAAAATAAAATGAATCCTCTACTTACAACAAAAGCTAGTCCTTCTAAAACGTCGCCCAATTCATCAGACCCATCAACTTCAAAAGCCAACGAGACTAAGGCTTTTAAGAAACGCTCTTGCTTTAACTGCCACACAAAGGGACGCGTAGTTAGCTGTTGTCCTTACAAAAAGGGTGAAGCACCCTTGAAAGAGGCAAAGAGAGAGAAATCACCTGAACAGAAGAGTGATCATGAGTCGAGAGCATCGAACTCACCAAAGAAATCTGTTAATGATGACAAGGCTGAAAAAGGAAATCCACAATTTCCTTGTTTTCAAAGAAATCAACCAAGATTTCAGCCTAGGTCACCACCTGGCAGATTCGACAGACCTAGAAGTAATTCACCAAGAATGAACAATTTTAATGGCCAGTCTAATAATTTCAGGTCTCAAAGTCCACAACAAAATCGATACTACAACAGTGGTAATAGAAATTTTTACACAAATGACACAAGAAATTATTATAATCAGAATGTTGTGAATAAAAACAGAAGTGTAAGAAGTCAAAACTTCCAAAGGTCAAATAGTCCAAACTTGCATAGGAACCCTCAGGACCAAAGACCTAGTGGAAGTCAAAGACCATTTCCATCAACATCCAAGACTCCTACTAGGAGTGATGGATATTGGATGGATGTTCATGTGGTTGATGAATCTGGAAGACCCAAGACCATTAAGGCTTGGGTCCCCCAAATTAACTAAATTTGTTTTGGTTTGTGCAGGAGCTGCTAAAGAGGCTGATCAACTTGTGGTATGTTGACAGTGGCTGCTCTAGGCACATGACGGGGGATAAATGGTGGTTACGTGAATTTTGCGGGAGCAAAAAGTGGAAAAATCACAGGTCAAGGGAAAGTGACAAATGGGAAGATAACCTTGGACAAAGTTAACTATGTCGAGCTGCTCAAACACAATCTGATGAGTGTGTTGCAGTCTGTGACAAGGGTTACTCTGTCCACTTTACCAAGTCGGAGGCACTGGTGTTAAAACCGGGTTTGGTCATTCCTGATGATTGGGTAGTTATGCGAGCACCAAGGAAGAATGATACCTATGTCATGGACATGAGTGTACATGATTCTTCAGTGGTGACTACATGCTTGTTGTCGAAAGCATCTGAGGCGGAGTTGTTGTTAGGCATAGACGCATGGCACATATCCACTATCGCAAAATGAATTATATAATTAAAATGGTTTCGTGAAGGTGTGCCTATGCAAAAGTTTTTATGTGGATGATAAGTGTCTTCCTTGTAAAAAGGGAAAGCAACACAAAAACCTCACAAGTCTAAAACCGTGAATTCCATTGCCTCTCCACTTGAATTACTTCATATAGATTTGTTCGGTCCAGTGAATGTAAGGAGTATTGGAGGAAAATATTATTTCTTAGTTGTTATGATGACTTCTCTCGTTTTTCTTGGGTTTTCTTTCTAGTGACAAAGGATGAGACAGCAGAAATGTTAATCAATCTTTTTACAAAGTTGGAGAATCTACTTCAGATAAGAATAAAGCGAATTAGAAGCGATAATGGCACGGAGTTCAAGAATCGGTTGCTGGAAATGTACTGTCTCCGCAAGGGGATAGAGCATCAATTCAGTGCTCCATACACACCGCAACAGAATGGAGTGGCAGAAAGGAAAAACAGGACATTAATAGAAGCTGCTAGGACCATGCTTTCTGATTCTAAGCTTCCTGTCATCTTTTGGGCAGAGGCTGTGAATACAGCTTGCTATGTTCTGAATAGGGTTTTGACGGTTAAACGACACAATAAAACGTGTTATGAACTTCTGAGAAACCGTAAACCAAATTTAGAAGGGCTCGAACCATTTGGGCTTCCATGCACGATAATCAGAAATAAAAACCAACCAAAATTTGGTGAGATCGCTGACGAAGGATTTTTCCTAGGTTATGTCGATGGTGCACCAAACAAGAGAGTTTTTAATAAAACTAATGGTAAAATTGAAACGGTTTTTAATATTGAAATTATCACATATTCACCCAAACAGTCCAGCTCAGGTCAAGCCATCCTATATGATTATGATCTATGTTTTGAGTCTTTTAAATTTCCTGAGTTTTCTGATGCAGGTGATTTAGAAGTAATTCATAGTTTGGCTCGGGATGAAGATGATCGTGCTTTTGGTCCGAGTTCAAGTGTTCCAAGTGTTGTTGCATCAGGATCTTCCTCAACTGCAAATGCAAATGCAGAAGTAGCGGATTCCAGTGACAGTGAGTCTGAACCTCTTGAATGGGAGGATTTTACTAATCTGTTTGCTGATCAACATGTTCAGGGGGAGATTGGATCAAATCTAGATACTAATTTGGAAGCTGACACCATTCTACAACACGAGCAAACAGAGATCATCCAGTGGAGAATATTATCGGTGATTGAATGCAGGTGTTCAGACAAGGAGAAGTATCGCAGAAGGTTCATGTATGTATGCTACGATTGAGAAGACTGGTATTATCAATGAGTGCTTGTATAGTTGTTTTATTTCTCAAGAGGAGCCGAGGAATGTTCATATGGCTCTGAAGGATAATTCATGGGTAGAAGCTATGCAGGAAGAACTAGCTCAGTTTGAGAAGTTGAAAGTTTGGGAGTTAGTCGATTTACCAGAGGGAGAAAGAGAGATTGGCACCAAGTGGGTGTTCAAGGGTAAGAAAGATGACCGAGGGATTGTGACACAGAATAAGGCTTGGTTAGTGGTAAAAGGGTTCAATCAGCAAGAGGCGATTGATTATAATGAAGTGTTTGCACCAGTTGCCAGGTTGGAAGCAATTAGGTTGTTTCTAGCTTTCGCATCATTCAAGGGCTTTAAAGTTTATCAACTTGACGTAAAGAGTGCATTTCTTTACGGGAAAGTCCAAGAAGTGGTGTATGTCTCACAACCAGATGGGTTTACTGATCCAGACTATCCAGATAGAGTGTATAAACTCAACAAAGCATTGTATGGATTGCATCAGGCACCCAGGGCGTGGTATGAGACGCTGTCAGCTCATTTGTTGCAGAATGGCTTTGAAAGAGGTCAAATTGACAGCACACTTTTCATTAAGAGAAAGAAGGAAGATTTTCTGCTGGTATAAATATGCGTCGATGATATCATTTTTGGTTCATCTGATGAGAGCATGTGTCATGAGTTCGAAGAGGTGATGAAGGGTAAGTTCGAGATGAGTGCAATGGGTGAGTTATCATTCTTCTTGGGGTTGCAAGTTGAACAACAGAAGGATGGCATCTTTATTCATCAGACAAAGTATGTGTATGACATTTTGACTCGTTTCAAGATGGAGGATTGGGCTACATTTAATACACCCATTTGTGAAAATCACAACATTGGTCTAGATGCTGAGAGTGTGGACGATGTTGATCCTACTCAACATAGGGCCATGATTGGATCGTTGATGTATCTTACTGCTTCAAGACCGGACATTATGTTCGCCGTATGTTTGTGTGCCAGATATCAAGCTAATCCAAAGGAATCGCATATGAAGGCGGTGAAGCGTATACTTCGTTACTTAAAGGGGAAACCTAAGTTTGGGATATGGTATCCTGCTGATAGTGACTTGAAGTTTATTGCATATACTGATTCGGATTTCGGAGGATGCAAATCTACCAGAAAATCTACCACAGGTGGTTGTCAGTTCTTAGGGGGAAGACTAGTTTCATGGCAGTGCAAGAAACAAGCCTGTGTGTTTACGTCTTCGTGTGAAGCTGAATACGTTGCTGTGGGTAGTTGCTACTCACAAGTTCTGTGGATCCAACAGCAAATGCGCGATTACGGTTTGAATTTCACTCGCACACCTATTATGATAGACAATAATGCCACAATTCCATCACAAATAATCCCGTAAAACACAGTCGCACAAAACATATTGAGATTCGTCATCATTTTATACGGGATTGTGCTGAAAAGAGAATGATTGAACTGCATAGAGTCGACACACTAGATAACCTGGCAGATCTTTACACAACAGCTTTTGACAGGGCTCGATTTGAACATCTAGTCGAACTCAATGGGATGAGGAATCCTGAATAACCAATTTTTCATAAGAATTAAATAGTTTATTGCTTTCTTAAAATCAAAAACATAAAAAAATAAAAAATCCGAAGATAAAAAAATAGAAAAATAAAAAATGAGTTTTCATTGTGCTGAAAAAGAAGAAATGATAGTACATCAGCAGGTTAGACTGTCACACTAAAACTGAAATTAAATTGCTTAAGTGTGATAGTAGCTTCATCATATGATGTACCAGTAGGCAAGAAACATGAAATAATCAACTTACCATGGTGATATAAACATAAAGAATTGAGTATGAGTGGGTAACATATCAGTGGCATATGGTTTTATAACCTTAAATCTTACGTTGATAGATTGCCAAAATCTGAAGTTTTGGGTCTTTCTAACTGTTATTTCATCAGGGGTATCAGGGTTGTCCTTCCGCTGCATCCAGATATATACTGACCTAGGCACAACCAGGATATCTTAAAAGACTAAAAATGTCAAATCCCAGAAATTGAAGAAGCTCTCCTAGGGAGTCATTCAAATGTGCAAAATGCATAATCGTACCAACATTTGGTATTTGTCTTAACCCTCGTTGGATATTGGTTTCTTTGATGTACGGATGTATTGACCTGATCGCCAATTATCTAACATTGTAAAATAAAAGGATGAATTTCGGTATACTCACCTACTACGATGAATCTTTGTGCATACCTTGATCGTGGGGATATGTCCTGAAGTGGGACACACTAGTACTTCAATATAAAATTACTTTAACATATCACTGGGTAAAGGTACTTGAAATGTTCATGTGTTTTGTTTAAGTGGACAAACATACTGGTAATCATCTTGAACTCTTTTCATGAAAATTAAAAGATAGAATGAACTGAGAGTGTGAAACGGTTTGATTAGGCTGATATGATCTTCTTAACCAATGATTCTCACAAAAACAGAGTGTTTATTTTCTTGTTATTTATTTGTTTTCAGAAAATTATAAAAATCCAAAAAGATTTTCTTTTTCTTTAAAAATTCTTAACATACGGAAAATGGTTGTTCTTCGGGATTTGTTACCGAAAGGGGGAGACGGTGTGTTCAAAATTTTTCAAAATTTGCAGGTCTAGTGGTGTTTGAGTAAAAAGTTTTGAGTGTTGTTGTTGAGATGAAATATTGCTTAATCTGTACTCAAGTTTACCCATCTCTCGATTAATAATAATTTTTTTTATCTTGGATTGAATATTCTTATGGTTTTTCGAGACGTTTGTTTTGTATGCAGATGGTTGCAAGTTGTTCATGTGAAGCAAAGTGAAGTTTAGTGAAGAGGAGTCTGATTGGATGCATGGTAGAATCCTCCTTTCTACATTGCTGACAGAGATTGAAGAGGTTGAAGATTGCTATGCAAATGCGGAACTCGAGTTTACTCAAGTGCTAACCAACTTTGAAGATTTGGTGATTGGATGCATCAGCTTAGGGGGAGTCTGTTGCTGACAGAAGCTATTGAAGCTGAAGCTATCCAAAGACCAATGACGATGAAAGATTACATGTAAAATGCAAGAAGATTAAAGACATAAGATTGAAGAAAAAGTTTTTATGAAGCTATTGTCAAGGGGGAGTCTGTTGATGCATGTTTGTGACAACAGCTTTTAGATTCAGGTCTTTGGATATCTTGTAATTATTGAAACGATAAACAGTTAGCGTGTTTAGCTTTGTATTAGTGAGTTAATAGTGATTGGGTCAAACCAAACCCACATTGGGGAATGGTATGCGATTTGGGCCTGTCCAATTCGCAGGCCTGTGTGAAACCAGCCCAGGTTGCAAACTTGTGTTATATAAACAAGGCTTTGCATTAGGGTTTAGGTTAATCACCAGAATCACAAGTGAGAGAGAGATTTCGTATAGCACATAGGGCTTGGACGAAATTATGTGTGTTAGGATCTTGATTGATTGTAATCAGTTTGATTGATAATCAGTAAAGATCAGTTTGTGGTGATTTCTGTTCCTACAAGCTTTTCTGTGACAATCTGATCTAGAGGATTCCGCACTCGAGATTAGATATATAATTCTGTGAAGATCCATAGCATTAAGGGGACCTACACTTCAGTTTCAGTAACTTAGAGCAAAGTACTACAAGTGAGTTTCAAACCTGTTTTAGATTGTTTTGGGGGATGTGCCTACTCGTTAAGGTAATGTAAAGTATTATACGAAAAAGTATTATAGTAGGTAAAATGAAAGCAAAATGAACTGTTTTGGGTTATTAGCCCTAAACATATCAGAAAATGTTTTAAGTTAATTAATAAGATGTTTTAAAAGGTAACTAATAAGATGTTTTGAAATGATAGTTTAAGAGTTAATTACACAGATGGTCTTTTTGATTTATTGCAAATAACACCTTTGTGTACTAATTTATTTTCTTAAAAGGTTGAAGTTCTATGGTTTCAATTTTGTAACACCTTTGAGTATTAAGGCTAATTGTCGTTAGTTTTTATGTAAAATTGTTGGAAAATGACTAAAATCCCTTATATAATTTTCTGTTAGTACCAAAGGGTATGTATGTAAAATTGTTGGACTATCTATGTAATTAACTCTAAAAAATATAAAAAACTCATTATACTTGTAAAAAAATATTTTAATATAGGGTATGTAAAAATATTTAATAATTATATTTCTAAAATTAACATACATACAATTACCAAATGCTATTATGAGAGAAAACGCTCTAGTAAGGACAACGTTTTGTTTGTTTTAATAATTTTTATATAATTATTTAAAAAAATAAATATTATGAATATAAAACTCATGCATATTATCTCAAAATAATATATACACACATTTATTTCTCTTTTAATATATTCAGACCAACAAATTTTTATTACGATTCTTTATTTTGTTTAGTTGATATTATATCATATAAATATTATGTTATCTCATATTATGTTGTGTTATATTATATTTTATCATGTCATGTTATTATACTATATATTATATTCTTTATTTAGCTTAGGTAATATTACATTACATAATATTATATTATGTTATTCCATGTGATATCATGCTACCTAAACTAAACAAAGAATATAATGTATAATATAATATAACACATAACACAATATTTATCTAATATAATATTAACTAAACTAAACAAAGAATAATATTATATAATATAATATTAACTAAGCTTAAAAAGAAACGTAATAAAAATTTGTAGGTCCGAATATAGTAGATAAAAAATGTGTGTTTTATATATTATATTAAAGATAATATACACGAGTCTTATATTTATCATAATTCTTTTTTAAATTAGTTATATAAAAAAACTAAAGATAGTCCGTACTACATCATTTTCTCTCATAATAGGCTTTTGGTAATTGTATGTAAATTTATTTTGAAATACAAATATTAAATATTTTTGTGCAGCATATTTTATAATGTTACTTTTTACTAACATAATGAGGTTTTATATTTTTTGAGTTAATTACACATATAGTCCTTGTAGTTTATTAAAGTAACACCTTTAAGTACTAACAAATTACATAAGGATAGTTTAGTCATTGTACACTGATTTAAGAGAAAAATAAATGGCAGTGCCTTAATACTCAAAAGTGTTACTAAATCAAAACCATGGTACCTGAACATGTTAAAAAAATTATTTAGTAATCAAGGGTGTTATTTTCACTAAACCACAAGGACTATCCGTGTAATTAATTCATAGTTAATTCAACCTAACACGTAAAATGAAAAGGTAAAGTTATGGTAACAATGCATTGTACATGGCAGTTACCAACGAGGCTACAGTCTTGTTTCGTGGTCTAAGGTCTTGAACCTGACACGTAAGGAGCATAGTATAGGCAGTTACATATGAGGGTGCGAGTATAGACAGTTACCCATGGGACTGTGAGTATAGATCACAGTTACCCACGATGCTGCAAGTATAGGGTGGTGCCTACGTGTCTACCAATAGTTGTACAATTCCCGATAGGAGCGATGATGACCGCTCATTGGTGTTTCTCACCTATATGATAACAATAAAGGTTAAGTTTAATGTATGTTATGTAAACATTAAATGTTTGTTTTGCTAGAATTATATAGTATTTTGTTAAAAATAAAACTCACTCGGCGTAACTAACTTTTAGTATGCATATCAAGTTAAATTTGAAAGGTGGAGAGCTTTTGGGAATGGCAGTGGCACTTGCGCAGACTACCCACGAGAGACTGACATCCTATACCATCCTGTTATGTTTCGGTTTTGAGACGTTTAGACCATGGTTGTTTAGTGGTCCAAACACAAGTCAACTCTTTGATATATCATCTTCCCATAACAAAAGATCGAATCCCCATAGGTCTGAGTTCTTGTTCACATACTAAATAACAAGTTCCAAGTACTAAATATTATTGTTGCTCTTAAAAAAGTACTATTATCACAAGTGTGGCACCCTAGGAATGGTTAGATGTCAAAGCATGTTAATCAGAAACTAAATAACAAATTCCATGTACTAAATATTATTGTTACTCTTAAAAAAGTACTATTATCCCAAGTGTGGCACCATAGGAATGGTTAGATGTCAAAACATGTTAGTACCTTAGCATAGAGTTTATAGCATTGCCAAAAATGGTTATTATGGGTTAATGACTGTAGAATATAATGTCAACTTCTTTGCTTTGTTTGGTTATATAAACAAAAAGTCCCTAAAAATGTAAAGGTATATTTTCAGCAGTTTTGTACATAGAAAAAACCATCTATATTTGTGGAAGTGTCATGGTCCGACTACAACCAGGATAGAGTATGAGACTTCAAGGACTATTCTCCATCATGTTTGTTAATTTGTCATTTCTACTTTAAATACTACCATAAACTCTAGAACCAGAGCTATAATAACGTTTTGTTTATTTATAATTTGAGAGTTTATTACATATAAAATGGCACCTTTTTGTTTCCCAGAGTTCTTTTAGCTTCCAAATGATTGGACTTCGGACATGAAAAGGTATCCGAAAGGTTGGCAAGTTGAAAAATATCACCAAAAAATATCTAGTGTTTCCTTTTGGATAATACTAGATTTTACCTGTGTCGCGTGTTACGGCGCCAACATCACGTTTGTGAATTCGTTACACGCGTTACGATAATTACATTGACGTGTTGTATCCGCGCATGACATGACACATTTTTTACTTTGTTACACATGTTACAGTAGTGACCAGTGGCGAAGCTTGCCGTCAAAAACCAGGGGGCGAGAACGTATATACCCAAAAATTTCTATAGAACCGGGGGGCGAAAACGTATATACCTAAAAATTTCTATTCGAAAACTACATATATAACACTACTGAGCGAAAAATTCAGGGGGGGGGCTCCCGCCCATACAATCATGCGCCCTTGGTAGTGACATTAACGTGGTTAGTCATAGATAAAAAGAGTATAATATTTCCACGTACGTTGCGGGTGTAAAGTTATAAAAATAATTTAAACAAAAGAAATGAAGTGTTGGAGAAGATGAGGTATGAAGTAATTAAATAGAAATAAATGGAAGGTGAAAGTTGTTAAAGATCAACATGTCAGATATCAAAAGATTGAGTTGAATGTGTAAAAGACTATAAACTTTAGGGTAACAATGAAAATTTGAAACCATGGTCGCCGAATGGTTTTCAAGGTTATGTATAATATTATAATGTAATATAATATACCGTTGTTTTTAACGAACTTAAGGCTTTTGAACTCAAAATCCACAAGAAATTGTTTTGTTTTACTTTTTTTCTTTTAGAAAGTAGGTTTTGACATGCATATGTATATGAATATCTACTTTCTTTTTTCCAATGGATAAAGGGAAAAAAAATATAGTCCCAATTAAGGATGTCATTTTTTACATTCCAAACTGATTTTGGGTTTTATTTATTGCTAAATGAAGATAAAAGTCTTAAAGAAATAAAGTAGGAACAAATTAGTTGTATGTGTATGTTGGAAGGATTGATGGATCATGGAAGCAAGCAAAAGATATAACGAGGAGTGGCATTGTTGAGTCAGTACATTATTTGAAACCTAATTAGCAAACTAATCTTTGATTCTTATCATCTGATGGAGTTGGAGAATGTAGGATTCTGGAGGATTTGAATGTCTTGGGTGAATAGTTTACTAATCATTTTTAAATTAATGCAAATGAATTTCTTGGATAAATATTGTATTATTGTACCAATCACTTTTAAATTAAGGAATATTAGATTTTAATAATCCCAACTATTCGTCATTGGCCGCCAACAGTCCTAACTTCAAAAATAACCACTGCAATCTCAACTATTAACATATTGGCCACCAATGGTGGACCTTGATTAACAGAACCCTAACGCCGTTAGTCTCCGGTCGTCGAAAACCGTTTTTGGCCGGAAAACTCAACATTTTCATCCAAAACCTCTTTGTAATCTTATTACGAACCTTTAGGAACCTTTTTCTAGTAAAAGCCCCCGTTATTAAAGTCGTCGGAAAACTCCTTTTTTCGCCGGAAAACTTCTCTTTGGCCGGAAAACTCAACTTTTTGGCCGAAAAACTTAACATCTTCGTCCCAAACCTCTTTATAACCTTAGACTGGAGACTAACGGCGTTAGGGTTATGTTAACCAGGGCCCATTGGTGGGCAATATGTCAATAGTTGTGACTGCCAGTGGTTATTTTTTAAGTTGGGACTATTGGCGGCCAATGGCGAATAGTTGGAATTATTAAAATCCAATATTCCTTAAACTAATCCAAAAGAAACCAATAACGAATAAGAAAATTTTGTCAATAAAACGTACCAGAAATAAGATCAAAATATCATTCTTATATAGGTGGGAAGCAGACATAGCGAAACGTTATGACGTTTAATGAAAGAGCAAAGATGTTTGGCGTTTATAACTATCAACCATTAATGTCAGTCATACAGCGGTAAAATCTTCGGTGGAAAGCAAGTATATGACTACTCCAAGTTGTCAATGCTGCAAAGTCGTAACTGATACAAACTTGGTGCTGATGTTTTTTCCAACTTATCGTTAGTTCCTATTAACTACCATTTTGTACAGTTTTTACCAATCATGCAAACTTCACACACATCATGGTGACTATGCCACCCTTGGAACCCCCTGTTCACTACGGTGTCTGCCCCCCTTAAACCATCATGTTAGAAGTGCTAGAAATGAGCATTACACTTCTAGACTTCTAACAATGTTTATACTCATTCTCTTTTATCATAAGAAAATCCAACTAAGCTAAAGTGGTCTTTATGACACAAAAAGGACAACACTTAGTTATCCATGATTAATTGTTCAAGACCAAAGTTAGCCATTGGTGTAAGATGATTGCAAATTCTTTTTATAGAATTACATTTAACACAAAGTTACTTGATTAATGGTGAGGGTAGGAGCCTTTCGGTCAATGGTAGTTGTAAAAACCCAGAAACTACTCAAGAGATCTTTTAGGACAAAAGGATCTAAGCAATAATAGAAATCTGTCACAACAAAAACACAATAATTTATACCGATTCAAGTGGATAATGTTGGAAATTAATGAAAAATAATATTATATTAATAATTAATATAATAATTATTTAGTGATTAAAGCAATTGAATGAGAGATTATAAGCTTTAATTATGTGTTGGAACCTTAATGTGTGGAGAATTGTGCTTGTCCCACATTGGTGGAGAGATAAATCTTTTGTAAATTTATAATTAGAATTCTCTACACGAATGTATTCTTATGTGACAACTCACACCCAGTGACAGCCAGGAGGGTGCGAAGCACCCAACACGCGCCGCGGGCACGGGACCGGGACGAGGGCGATGGGCGACATGTGTAATTGAATTCTAGAGGTTATTTTTATTGGATTTTGTATTCAATAGGGACTTATCACTTCAAATTATGTTCAATTGTTATATACAAAGCTTTGTGCTTTGTTTTAGATACCAGAACTTAGAAATCGTATGGTTGATACAACGCACACAAACGAATTCCCTAAGTTCGATTCTCTGCGCACTCTTGTTTCAGGTATACTTTCGGGTGCTAGGCTAATCCCGGCAGTACAATCTGCTTAGGCTGTTGTACCCTGGGAAGCAGACGGGTTCACCTGGATGGCCGAAATCTGTTTTAAGGGAAGGTGATCTTCACGTGCCTTCAGTCACATTTGTTTTCGTGTTCCTTTATTTCTTTATAATCTGTTTTTCTTTAATTTACATTTCTTTGTATTTCCTTCTTTTTGGCTCTAGCTATTTTGTGTATTGTAATCAGAATCGTGATTAATAAAATTATATTTTATTTATTTTGTGAACGGGTGTCCTACAAGCTTAAAACAGATTTTAAAAACACGTTCACTATTTTGGTTTTTAAAAGTTTTTATAGATTGTTTTTTTATTAGCAAATTTTTGTAGTTTGCATTGGTTTATGTAAACCAATTTATTTATGCCTTCACTAATTTTTTGTATCTTGTTTCAGAAGTGGCTACTGTTCAAGCAACCACATCAACCACTGTTAGATCCACATCCACCACCATGGGACCATTAGTTGGTACCCAAGCAGCCCAAGCTGTGATTAATCATGCTGAGAAGCCAGAAAAGTTCACTGGCTTGACCTTTAAGAGGTGGCAACAGAAAATGTTATTTATCTGACCACCTTGAACCTTGCGAGGTTCTTAACTAAGACCCCTCCTATTCTTGCAGAAGGGACCAGTGATGCCCAATCTGTGAGTGTAGTTGATGCATGGAAACATTCTGAGTACCTATACCGCAACTATGTGTTGAATGGCCTCTCAGATGCATTATATAATGTGTATTTCAAGGTTCCAACTGCCAAAGAATTACGAGAGTCATTGGAACGCAAATACAAGACTGAGGATGCGGGTACTAAGAAGTTTGTTGTGGCAAGATTTTTGGACTATAAAATGATTCACTCAAAAACTGTTATGAGTCAAGTTCAAGAATTGCAGATTATTCTTAGTGACATTTGTCTGAAGGAATGAATCTTAGTGAAACATTCCAAGTGGCAGCAATTGTTGAAAAGTTGCCTCCTAGTTGGGTGGACTTCAAGAACTACCTTAAGCATAAGCGAAAGGAAATGACAATTGAAGACCTTGTGGTTCGTCTTCGTATTAAGGAAGACAATAGGCTGTCACACAAAAGAAGTCAAGTTGAAGCTTCAGCAAAAGCAAACCTTGTGGAACATGGTCAATCCACAAGGGGTCACAAGGGTAACAAAGGGCCACAAGTTCAATGGCAAGGGAAAGAACAAAGGTGTTGACTTGGGCCAAATAAAGGTGGTGTGAAGAAGAAGGTTGGTCCCTTTAAAGGGAAGTGTTACAATTGTGGACAAACTGGTCACCCTGCTGACCAATGCAAAGAGCCTAAACATGACAAGGCTCTTATGGTTGATGATGATATGCCATTATCGGCCATGATTTCAGACCTCACGCCATGATGGAGGAGGTAAACTTGGTGGGTAATGAGCCAAAAGGGTGGTGGGTTGATACTGGGGCAACCCGCCATGTGTGCCCAGACAAGAGCCTCTTTAATACATTTAAAGAGGTGGTGGGAGAAGAGAAACTGTACATGGGAAATGCTGCTACAGCTGATATCAAGAGAGAAGTTGATGTGATTTTAAAGTGGACTTCTGGGAAAGAGCTGCACTTTGAAGAATGTGCTTTATGTTCCTGAACTGCGCAAGAGTCTTGTGTCGGGTTGGATGCTTAACAAGTTTGGTTTTCGTTTGGTTTTGAGAGTGACCAGTTTGTTTTAAGTAAGCGTGGTATGTTTGTTGGAAAGGGATATGCCCAAAATGGCATGTTTAAACTTAATGTAATGGATGTTAAGAAAAACATGAATAAAAATGCTAGTACTTCTGCTTACTTGGTTGAGTCTCCTAATGTTTGGCATGAACGTCTTGGTCATGTAAATTTTAATTCGATGCGTCGTTTAATTAAATTAGATTACATACCAAAATTTTGCCATTGACTCTAAAACAAAATGTAAAACATGTGTTGAAGCCAAACAAACAAGATCATCCTTCAAATCAGTTGAAAGAATAACTGAACCCCTTGATCTGATTCACATTGATGTGTGTGACTTAAAATCAATTCCCACAAGAGGCGGTAATAAATATTTTATTACTTTTATCGATGACAATACAAGATATTGTTATGTTTACTTACTTAAGAGTAAGGATGAAGCAATTGACAAGTTTAACTTGTATAAAGCTGAAGTTGAGAATCAACTCAACAAGAAAATAAAGCGTGTGAGAAGTGATAGATGAGGTGAATATGTTTCACCATTTGGGAAGTATGTGCACAAAGTGGCATCATACACGAATGTACCCCTCCTTATACACCCCAATCAAATGGTATTGCGGAGCGAAAGAATCGTACATTAAAAAAATGATGAATGCCATGTTGATAAGTTCTGGGATGAGCCAGGACATGTGGGGGGAGGCCATTTATCGGCCAATTTTTTGTTGAATAAAATACCTTTCAAGAATAAGGATGTAACACCTCATGAGTTGTGGTGGGGACATAAATCATCCTATAAATACTTGAAAGTGTGGGGGTGCCTGGCCAAGGTGATTGTTACACCCCCTAAGGCACTTAGAATATGGCCCAAAACTGTTGATTGCATTTTCATTGGATATGCCAAAAATGGTAGTTCACATCGTTTTCTTGTATATGAATCTAAGAATCCTTATGTGCACAAGGACTCTATCATAGAGACAAGGCCAGGAAATGTGACTTACTTTGAAAAAGAGTCTCCTATGTTAGTACAAACTCATACGAGTTCTTCAAATCATGCAAGTTCATCAACAATGGTTGATGAGATTGTTCGAGAGGAGACTCAAGAACGATCAGAGGTTGAAGAGGGTGAGCAAAGAAGAAGTAAAAGGCAAAGGATTGAGAAATCCTTTGGACCTGACTTTCTTACATACATGGTTGAGAGTGAGCCTCAAACCTATCGAGAAGCAGTCACCTCTTCAGATGGACCTCAATGGAAAGAAGCCATCAAGAGTGAAATTGATTCTATCTTGCAGAATCATACTTGGGAGTTAGTGGATCTTCCACCAGGGTGCAAGCCACTTGGATACCGATGGATATTTAAGAAAAAGATGAAAGCGGATGGCTCTGTCGACAAGTATTAGGCAAGGCTTGTGATCAAAGGGTTTAGACAAAAGGAAGGTCTTGACTATTTTGACAGATACTCGCCTGTGACTAGAATAACCTCTATTAGGTCGGTGCTGGCAATAGCAGCTTTGAGAAACTTGGAAATACATCAAATGGATGTAAAAGCCGCATTTCTCAACGGGGAATTAGAGGAAGAGATTTACATGGAGCAACCAGAGGGTTTCTCTGCTCCTGGCCAAGAGGGCAAAGTGTGTAAACTCGTCAAGTCATTATATGGCTTGAAGGAAGCTCCAAAACAATGGCATCAAAAGTTTGACCAAGTTATGCTTAACAATGGTTTCTAAATAAATGAATGCGATAAATGTGTCTATGTGAAGGACACTTCTAAAGGTTATGTGATCTTATGCCTTTATGTAGATGATATGCTTATCATTGGGAGTGATGATAAGATGATCAGGTCTACTAAAGACATGTTGAAAGCAAGATTTGACATGAAAGATATGGGTCTAGCTGATGTGATTCTTGGAGTAAAGATCATTAGAACCCAATCTGGCTTGGTGCTAAGTCAATCTCATTATGTTGATAAGATCCTTCAGAAGTTCAATCCAGAGGACACGAGTGTAGCTCAAACTCCAATTGATACCTCTCAACATTTGTCAAAAAATAGAGGCGAGAGTGTTGCTCAATTGGAATACTCAAGGATCATTGGCAGTCTTATGTATCTCATTCATGTACTCGACCAGACTTGACATATGCTGTGAGCAGGCTAAGTAGATATACTAGTAACTCTAGTTCAGAGCATTGGAAGAGTATGACAAGATTATTAAGATATTTGAGATACACGAGAAATTATGGACTGCATTATGGCCAAAATCCAGCAGTTGTGGAAGGATTCAGTGATGCCAACTGGATATGTCACACCCCGACCCGCAGCGGAAAAAGGTGATCGGGGCATGATTGGGTTTTCATCAAAGCTCATGACATTTATTATAATGTTTCATATTTATTATTACAATTTAAAGGAGATCATACAATCATATCATACAAGTTCAACATATTCTATACATCTTTCTAGGCTTCATTATTTTTCTTCTAAGGCACTTTCCTATGTGTTCCTTGCTTTATCATGTCCACCTGTATCATGTGTAAAAATGGTTTTTGGATCAACAAAAAGTTGGCGAGTGAATCCTATTAAAACATTTAAACGTTTTTATTGAATTGATTATAAAATAAAGTGCATAACCACATATGGTAAATGTAAATTTATTCACAAAACACTTAATATTAAATATTGCACACACATACAACAATAGCTTGTTTTGAGACACGCGTTGTTCAACTCGTCTCCCACGAGGAACTGATGGGCTTAATGAATGAGTTTTGAGGCACGCATTGTTCTACGAACTGATGGGCCTAATGAATGAGTTTTAAGCACGCGTTGTTCAACTCGTCTCCCACGAGGAACTGATGGGCCTAACAAATAATTTGCATACAACTTGACAATATGTAATACATAACAACAATCAATATTTACATTCTAGGTTTAGATCATAATATGGTATAGCACGAGTTTGAATAAACGAATTAGTTTAAGCAACACATGATACACCCCAAAACATGAATAAAAAGGGGAATTTGTAAGAATTCACTCACAGTGGATGCGTTTCTTGGATTTATGATAAATGCGCACGAATTCGGATTTAATCGGCAAGGGAACTAACCTAAATAATAACTAATAGTTCAATAAATAAATAAACTCTTATTTGAGATTAGTATATTTAATTAGCGTTCTCAATGGAATTGTTCGGTTTATTTTTGTGAGTTCAAGGAAATTTTCTAACTTTAAAAATATTATTTTTAAGTATTTTTAATTGATTTTTAAATAAAATAAATAAATAAAAGAAAATAAAAAATTTTGACTTTTTGAACAGTTGACCGTTGACCAGTTGACCGTTGACCGGTTCGGTCGTGTATATGATATGCGCTGGGTGAGACTCGAACCGGTGACCTCCCGTACGCGTGCACGCAGCTCTACCAACTGAGCTACGTGTCTAACCCGAAATATTTCTGTTTTAAATTATACTTATATACAAACTAGATAAATTCATTTCTGTCCTTATATAAAAACTTTGATAATTGCCAGAACCGGTGCGGTAGCCTGGACTCGAACCCGCGACGTATGATTTAAAATCGCACACCGTCCACCACTGGACTGTGTGTCTATTGGGTTATTATTCCGGTTTTCATTAAACTTAGCATCTAACTGCGTGTGGATCCGGTTCAGTTTAAAAAGGAACATTTTTATTACAGAGAATGTGATTGTGTCAAGGATCGAACTCGGGACGTGTGTTAATCGTTTGCACACAGTCCACCGCTGGACTGTGTGTCTAACCCGTTTATATAACTTGTTTTAATTATACTTATACACTGATTACATGTTTCAGGATTTGGCTTTTATAAAAAGGCATTATATTTCAGTGAATCGGAACACAACAGAATTCGAACCCGGGACGTATGCTTTAAAATCGCACACAGTCCACCGCTGGACTGTGTGTCTAACCCGAGATATAACTCGATTTATATTAAATATATATATAACCGAAGCTTCATCTTCTTCGTTAAACTTTACCCAGAAACCAATCCCGACTGTTTCGACACATTCATCAACTTCTTTAGTGAATTTGTAATTAATTACATATGAGATTAATAAAAATGAGATAGATTAGGTGTATGATATACCGAACAGAGATCCCCTGTTTCTCCGGCGAGATTCCGATGACAGCAGGTTATTCCGGCGACGTGTATCTTGCGGCAGAGGATCTTCAGAAAGTTTGAGGCGAGTGTGAGTGACTTCGGTATGAGCTCTAGATGTTCTGTTTATAAAGTAAGGCAACAGAGATGAAGGGGTTCGGTTTTCCGGCGACTTGCAGAGAATTCCGGCGAGTTGTTTTTGCTTAATAGGGACTTGTAGAGGGGTTTACGAGTGTGGTGAGAGCTAATTCGAGTGAATAAGCGAGTTGGGTTTTTCCTGACTGAAGGTATTTTTACGTACATGTGAATTCAAGTTTTCGGTTATGAAATTCACGGTTCATGAATGAAATTGAATCGAGTTTTCGGTTATAACCGACGTTTATCATCCGTTATACTTGCTTGATTCCGGAGTCAAAGGAAACCGTCGTAATTTTGCGTATTTTCCGGCGTCTGCGGATTTGGGCGCGCTGGTTTTGAGTTTCGAGTTTTTTTAAGTATTAATTGTTTCAGTATTTCAACAAGTAACACAAGTGGCGGAGTGGTGGAATGTGTGTGTGTTAAGTGTTGAGGTTTCATCCAGCTGACCCGGGTTCGAAACCCGGCATCAACAATTTATTTTTATTTCATTATTTTTAATAAATTTTCAATTATAAATTTTAAATTCTAATATATTTATTAATTATGTATCGTATAAAATTAATTTGAGTATTAAATACGCAACGAAAATTTTAACTGGATGTTCGGTTAATAAACGAAGCGGGTTTGGTTAACCCGGTTTTTGACGGATGTTACAGTATCCCCTACTTTTAGAAATTTCGTCCTGAAATTTAAGTAGTGGCATGTTTGTCTCAAAAGGATGGTGATTTAATTTGACAATTGCATACTTAGAAGGGGGTAAGAGTTTAAATTTTGTTTGAGGCGGTAACGTTCCTTGTAAGGGTTGAGTACCCTGCTACAGGAATCGCTTTTTGATGCCTACGATAAAGAATATTGATAAACAGAGTTGATTCACTAAGTATGATTTTATGCATAAGAGTTTTGATACGTTTGGAAAGATAAGGTTATATCCTAAAACAAAACTTCTACTACTAAAACCTATATGGAACTTCTCATAATCGCCTGATAATGCCTCTGATCCTTTGACAAGAATACTTATATATAGGAAGTACCAGCGGCGTATCCACCATATTCTTGTCAAATTTTCATTGGCTTTATCAGTAAATTATGATTAGTTCTATGTGACTCTAAACACAACAACCAAAACTTGAGTCTCAATTCTGAAAGTATACATGTTTGAATGATGACAGTACCTCTCTCGTTTATTATGATGGAGAGGTTAGTCTACGTAAAAGTGAGACACAGCCCAACTTCTTTAAATGATGAGATTGAAATACGTTAAAATGTATGATGATATGAATGCTAAATCAGTGAGTATAAAACAAACTTCAACCAAGACATTACTAAATCCTACATGGAACTTCTCATAACCGCCTGACAATGCCTCTGATCCTTTGACAAGAATACTTATA
Organism: Scalesia atractyloides; assembly: GCA_947069175.1. Classification (NCBI taxonomy): domain Eukaryota; kingdom Viridiplantae; phylum Streptophyta; class Magnoliopsida; order Asterales; family Asteraceae; genus Scalesia; species Scalesia atractyloides. Next base: position 94,549,777 of record CAMTDV010000005.1, on the reverse strand, counting down.
TATAGGAAGTACCAGCGGCGTATCCACCATATTCTTGTCAAATTTTCATTGGTTTTATCAGTAAGTTATGATTAGTCCTATGTGACTCTAAAACATAACAAACACAACAACCAAAGCTTGAGTCTTAATTCTGATAGTATACATGTTTGAATGATGACAGTACCTCTCTCGTTTGTTATGATGGAGAGGTTAGTCTATGTAGAAGTGAGACACGACCCAACTTCTTTAAATGATGAGACTGAGATTCGTCGTGAGGTATGATGATATGAATGTTAATTCAATGAGTATAAAAACAAAACTGAAATAGTAATTCGCATTAAGATTCTTGGATAAATTTCCAATTTATAACTGAGATACTTGAAAATTGAGATAACATAAAGAAAAACATACAAACTAAGCGGTTGGAGTTGAATCTTGATTTTTGGTGAAGGAGTCTAGTTGGGTGGTTCGTTTGGGCCGTCATTATCTTCAACAGGATTGGCGTTGATGTTGTAAACTCTTCCTCTTGCTGGTGGCCTAGTGGTTAGGTTTTCTTGATTTGCTTGGTTAACTGGGTTTGCTTGAGCTTGGGCGTTTATGATGTTAACCAATCGAGGGCACGCGTTTCTAAAATGGGTAGGGTCACCACAATTAAAACAAGCTCGAACATATGGGAACATGGGGTATTGGGGTTGTTGATATGTTTGGATCATGTTTTGAGTAGGGGGTGAGGTTTGGTTTTGAGGGGTGCGGCAAACCTTGCTCAAATGACCATAGCGTCCACAATTCGCACATAGTCGACAAGGTAAGGTAGATGGATGGTGATAAAAACAGGTGTTACATTGAGGGTGAGGTCCAAGGTAAGGTTTCTTATTTGGGTAAGTTGAGTTGGGTGCTACTTGAGTGATTGGGATAGCTTGGAGGGGTACGGCTTGTGAGGCTGGTTGATTGCGTTGGGTGACAGCGAAAAGTTGCCCATCTCGTTTTCTCTTAGAAATGGGTTGAGAAGGGGATTCGGTTTGGGTGGAGTTTGAGGTTTCAGTTGATGCTTTATCCTTCTTCTTCTCCTCCTTGAAGTCTTTATTCCGTATGCGGTTCTCGGTGAGCTCTGTAGCTAACTCCATTGCTGCTTCCAAAGTTGCAGGTGTGGTACTTATTACAGAATCTTGAATTTTTGAAGGAAGACCTCGAATGTAGTGCTCGATCAAACGGTAAAGAGGAGTGAACAAGTTGGGAACCATTTGATTTAACTCGAGGAATCTCTTGTTGTATGTGGTGTGGTCGCCTTCCTTTTGTTTCAAAGAATAGAACTCATCCTCCAATTTCTTGATTTCGCTTCTTGGGCAAAACCGTCTTGTCATGATTTCCTTCAACTCTTCCCAAGTCAAAGTCATAGCATCTTCAACACCTCGTTTGGCCTTCTCTGTATTCCACCATGTAAGTGCTATTCCAAGTAAACGACCGGTAGCATATCGCACTTTGCGATCGTCGGGGCAATCGCAATTTAGAAAAGTGTTTTCCATTTCTTCAAACCAAAGGAGGAGAGCGGTAACACCTTCAGTCCCTTCGTATTTTGGAGGGTCGCAGGATTTGAAATGCTTGAAGGTGCATTTAGTGGTAATTGGGGGAGGGTTGACAACATCTTGATCTTCTTGATTGACGGGATTAGCGGTAAGGGCTTGTTGAACTTGAACTACAATGTTGGGTATTACGGCAGCCATTTGTTGAGCGATTTGGGCAGCCATGCGCTCGCGAGCTTTTCCTGCTCTCATCTTCCTACGAGCGGAATTAGAAGACATCTACAAGGAATACATATCAAGAGTATGAGTTGGATGTTTTAGGGATCATGTGTCGTATTTAGGAATGAACATTCATAAAATAAATATAGAATAATAAATCTACTACATCCATAGGATATCTTGGGCTTTGCTCGTAATTGGGCCTTGCATGCCGCCATACTTCACCTTCGTAATCATGTGGGCCCCCATGATTACCGGGTTTTTCATATGGTTCGCATGTGTTAGCCTGGTTACGTACACTAAAACCCAGAGAAAATCGAGAAATATGTATGTAACGTATGATATTCGGAATGTATCCAGGTGTGGACACGGTGACACCTCAAAGTGGGGTTAGTTCGAACGACGTTTGGTGTGGCATGCTTTGGTCTAATAGGTCCTTCGTACTCTCATCGTTAGTCCCCAGGTAGGCAAACTGGTCCGTTATATTGGATTTATACGAATGCCAACCTAGACAGGACGTTTCGACTACCGGTACTTGTACCCTTACAGTTACTACATGCCCGTCGCAGAACTCACTCTGATGAGATTTGAAAAATGAAAATGCGACAAAATCTTGAATAACGGAAGTATGAAGATGATTTGAATATGTGAACATTGAAATATGTATGATGAATGTGTATGTAATTATGTATGTTTGACTGTAAGTATAATTCACTATGTATCACAAAATGTAGTATCGGAAGTGTTTGCATGCATTTGTGTATGTAATAAATGTGAAAGAAATAAACATCATGAGTTTGCATATAACCACATAAACAATTAAAATCTAATCAACTATAGTATAGGCTCTAAGGGTCTAATAACCTATCCTATATCCCTATAGTCAAAAGCTCTGATACCAATCTGTCACACCCCGACCCGCAGCGGAAAAAGGTGATCGGGGCGTGATTGGGTTTTCATCAAAGCTCATGACATTTATTATAATGTTTCATATTTATTATTACAATTTAAAGGAGATCATACAATCATATCATACAAGTTCAACATGTTCTATACATCTTTCTAGGCTTCATTATTTTTCTTCTAAGGCACTTTCCTATGTGTTCCTTGCTTCATCCTGTCCACCTGTATCATGTGTAAAAATGGTTTTTGGATCAACAAAAAGTTGGTGAGTGAATCCTATTAAAACATTTAAACGTTTTTATTGAATTGATTATAAAATAAAGTGCATAACCACATATGAGTAAATGTAAATATAAATTTATTCACAAAACACTTAATATTAAATATTGCACACACATACAACAATAGCTTGTTTTGAGGCACGTTTGTTCAACTCGTCTCCCACGAGGAACTGATGGGCCTAATGAATGAGTTTTGAGGCACACGTTGTTCTATGAACTGATGGACCTAATGAATGAGTTTTAAGGCACGCGTTGTTCAACTCGTCTCCCACGAGGAACTGATGGGCCTAACAAATAATTTGCATACAACTTGACAATATGTAATACATAACAACAATCAATATTTACCTTCTAGGTTTAGATCATAATATGGTATAGCACGAGTTTGAATAAACGAATTAGTTTAAGCGACACATGATACACCCCAAAACATGAATAAAAAAGGGGAATTTGTAAGAATTCACTCACAGTGGATGCATTTCTTGGATTGATGATAAATGCGCACGAATTCGGATTTAATCGGCAAGGGAACTAACCTAAATACTAACATAATAGTTCAATAAATAAATAAACTCTTATTTGAGATTAGTATATTTAATTAGCGTTCTCAATGGAATTGTTCGGTTTATTTTTGTGAGTTCAAGGAAATTTTCTAACTTTAAAAATATTATTTTTAAGTATTTTAATTGATTTTTAAATAAAATAAATAAATAAAAGAAAATAAAAAATTTTGACTTTTTGAACAGTTGACCGTTGACCAGTTGACCGTTGACCGGTTCGGTCGTGTATATGATATGCGCTGGGTGAGACTCGAACCGGTGACCTCCCGTACGCGTGCACGCAGCTCTACCAACTGAGCTACGTGTCTAACCCGAAATATTTCTGTTTTTAAATATACTTATATACAAACTAGATAAATTCATTTCTGTCCTTATATAAAAACTTTGATAATTGCCAGAACCGGTGCGGTAGCCTGGACTCGAACCCGCGACGTATGATTTAAAATCGCACACCGTCCACCACTGGACCGTGTGTCTATCTGGGTTATTATTCTGGTTTTCATTAAACTTAACATCTAATTGCGTGTGGATCCGGTTCAGTTTAAAAAGGAACATTTTTATTACAGAGAATGTGATTGTGTCAAGGATCGAACTCGGGACGTGTGTTAATCGTTTGCACACAGTCCACCGCTGGACTGTGTGTCTAACCCGTTTATATAACTTGTTTTAATTATACTTATACACTGATTACATGTTTCAGGATTTGGCTTTTATAAAAAGGCATTATATTTCAGTGAATCGGAACACAACAGAATTCGAACCCGGGACGTATGCTTTAAAATCGCACACAGTCCACCGCTGGACTGTGTGTCTAACCCGAGATATAACTCGATTTATATTACATATATATATAACCGAAGCTTCATCTTCTTCGTTAAACTTTACCCAGAAACCAATCCCGACTGTTTCGACACATTCATCAACTTCTTTAGTGAATTTGTAATTAATTACATATGAGATTAATAAAATGAGAGAGATTAGGTGTATGATATACCGAACAGAGATCCCCTGTTTCTCCGGCGAGATTCCGATGACAGCAGGTTATTCCGGCGACGTGTATCTTGCGGCAGAGGATCTTCAGAAAGTTTGAGGCGAGTGTGAGTGACTTCGGTATGAGCTCTAGATGTTCTGTTTATAAAGTAAGGAAACAGAGTTGAAGGGGTTCGGTTTTCCGGCGACTTGCAGAGAATTCCGGCGAGTTGTTTTTGCTGAATAGGGACTTGTAGAGGGGTTTACGAGTGTGTTGAGAGCTAATTCGAGTGAATAAGCGAGTTGGCTTTTTCCTAACTGAAGGTATTTACGTACATGTGAATTCAAGTTTTCGGTTATGAAATTCACGGTTCATGAATGAAATTGAATCGAGTTTTCGGTTATAACCGACGTTTATCATCCGTTATACTTGCTTGATTCCGGAGTCAAAGGAAACCGTCGTAATTTCGCGTATTTTCCGGCGTCTGCGGATTTGGGCGCGCTGGTTTTGAGTTTCGAGTTTTTTATTAAGTATTAATTGTTTCAGTATTTCAACAAGTAACACAAGTGGCGGAGTGGTGGAATGTGTGTGTGTTAAGTGTTGAGGTTTCATCCAGCTGACCCGGGTTCGAAACCCGGCATCAGCATTTTATTTTTATTTCATTATTTTTAATAAATTTTCAATTATAAATTTTAAATTCTAATATATTTATTAATTATGTATCATATAAAATTAATTTGAGTATTAAATACGCAACGAAAATTTTAACTGGATGTTCGGTTAATAAACGAAGCGGGTTTGGTTAACCCGGTTTTTTGACGGATGTTACAGGATATCCGATCCGAAAGATTCTAGATCTACAAGTGGATATGTGTTTACCCTTGGAGGTGCAGCTATTTCTTGGAAGTCGTCCAAGCAAACTCTTATATCTAGATCCACGATGGAATCTGAGTTTATCGCGTTAGATAAAGCTGGAGAAGAGGTAGAATGGTTACGTCAATTCTTGGAATATATTCCAAGAGGCCTAAGCCTGTGACGGCCATCCATTGCCAATCAGCTATTGGTAGAGCTCAAAATGCAATGTATAATGGCAGATCAAGGCACATACGACGTCGGCATAACACGATACGACAACTACTCTCAACTGGAGTTATCACGGTTGACTATGTGAAATCAAAGGATAACATTGCGGATCCGCTTACAAAAGGCTTAAGCAAAGAGGTAGTACATAAGTCGTCGATGGGAATGGGACTAAAGCCCTTGGAGTAAGTTTGTATAACGGAAAACTTATCCTAGAAGATTGGAGATCCCATGATCTAGGCTCAATAGGACCACCTAACTGTACGAGCTAAGGTCACTGTGGGGGAGTACCTCAATTTACAAAAGGGAGTTACAAACTTCCTAGTCCAATACTACATGAAATCAGTGATATCAAGAGAGGTTAAGCATATGGATTTTAATGATTTGTAAATCACCTATGTTAGAGAGAAGTGGGGTCGCTTCGAATGGAATTGGGAGCACGATTCCTAGAGCTCTCGCAGAACCAGGATGGTGTTCCATGACCATAACAGACACAACTATGAGGGGTTTGCCAGACCAGGAAGAGTAATGCATGATGTGTAATAACGTCAACGTAAAAAGGGGTTGGTTCAAGGACATCGCGTCTACTAATCGCTAGGTGACTAAGTATACGTCATAAAGGAGGGTTCAAAGGGAAACCTACCTATCCTGCATTACTTGACCGCTGAAATTTTATCGTGACACTTGAGTGTGTGAGACGATCTCCATTCATGTGGGGGATTGCTGGAAATTAATAAAAAAATATATTATATTAATAATTAATATAATAGTTATTTAGTGATTAAAGTAATTGAATGAGAGATCATAAGCTTTAATTATGTGTTGGAACCTTAATGTGTGGGGAATTGTGCTTGTCCCACATTGGTGGAGAGATATATCTTTTGTAGATTTATAATTAGAATTCTCTACACGAACGTATTCTTGTGTGACAACTCACACCCAGTTGCAGCCAGGAGGGTGCGAAGCACCAGACACGCGCCCGCGCCCGGGCACGAGCACGGGACCGATACCAGGACGAGGGCGATGGGCGCAATGTGGCGCTTTGATGACGCACTTTGCACTTCGCACGCTCGCATCGCCGCAAGCCGCTTGGAGCCGCCTTTAGTATTTTTTTAGATGGGTCTTGGTGTGGTCAGCTAGAGCTTTTCAAGTTCCTAACTGACAAGTGATTATGTCTCAGAATTCATTGTGTAATTGAATTCTAGAGGTTATTTTTATTGAATTATGTGTTCAATTGGGACTTATCACTTCAAATTCTGTTCAGTTGTTATATACAAATGTTTGTGCTTTGTTTTAGATACCAGAACTTAGAAATCAAATAGTTGATACAACACACACAAACGAATTCCTAAATTCGATTCTCCGCGCACTCTTGTTTCAGGTATACTTTCGGGTGCTAGGCTAATCCCAGCAGTACAATCTGCTTAGGCTTTTGTACCCTGGGAAGCAGACGGGTTCACCTGGGTGGCCCGAAATCTGTTTTAAGGGAAGCGTGATCTTCACGTGCCTCAGTCACCATTTGTTTTCGTGTTCCTTTATTTCTTTGTAATATGTTTTTCTTTAGTTTACATTTCTTTGTATTTTCTTCTTTTTGGCTCTAGCCATTTTATGTATTGTAATCAGAATCGTGATTAATAAAATTGTTATTTTATTTATTTTGTGAACGGGTGTCCTATACATAACAAATTCACCACACGTTTCTTCTTTGATCTTTAACTAAGTGTTTGTTTTTTCATTTAACATCTCTTTAGACAATGGAATTAATGATGTATAAATGTCTCTCATATGGTATGGTAGATGTCACCACCACTTCTCCCTTATTACATGCAAGGTTAAAGAGATTACTACCACCTTCTCAATTTTAAAGTAGCTATCGCCTTTCTACATATATCTATACTACTGCATAATATTTCTTTTTAATATAAAAAAGTAATTTTAATTTAGTTTTAACACGCTTAAGAACAATAATGTTACATTTTTTACAAGTGTTAATACATAAAGGGTTATTGGCCTCTAATAATCCCTGGTAGACGTCATTGGTCATTTACAGTCCCATTTTTTATTCCCACTGGTAGTCCTACATTTCAACTATTTTTCCTCCAACGATCCCAAATAAATAACTTAAGAGAGTTAAGTTTTTTTTCCGACTTACAAACTAACCTTTTAGGGCTTATTATCAGAACGAGGATACGAGTCGATTGATGTAAAACTTACCTCGAAACAGTGCTCCAAGTGACAAAAACAGTGCTTCAATTCGGGTGTTTAAACTTCCAATTAACAAAAATCAAGTCGTTTGGCGCACCGTTTTGAGGTAAGTTTTACATCAATAGACTCGTATCCTCGTTCTGATCAAAATCCCTAAAACATGAGTTTGTAATTCGGTAAAAACTTAACTCTGTTAAGTTTTTTTAACTGAGGACCGGTGGAGGAAAAATAGTTGAAAGGTGAGACTGTCAATGGGAATAAAAAAAGTGGGATTGTCAATGGTCAATGACGTCTACTAAGGATTATTAGAAGTCAATTTCCCATACATAAATAACGTGTTATTTACAATTTTGCCCCTATACATTTAGCATTTAATAATGTAGTGTAATAAATGACAATAATAATTTAGTGTTATTACATCTAGGATATATATATTTAGGATACATCGGATGGTCATCAACTCATCACACTCCATCACACCACACCCAATCACCATTTGACACTAAACTCTATCACATTGCATTCTATCACACTTGTAATGTAATGGTCATCACTTATCACTTTTTTTTTATTTTTTTAATTGAACCAAAAAGATACAAAATTAAAACAAATAAAAACCAACAAGAAATCTAAATAATAATACTTAAAGACTAAAATAAAAACTACCCTTGTTCAGAATCGGAAAATTGGAAATCTAAGCCACCAACGTCTTCCGTTAGATCACATCGTAGTCGAAAATGTGGTTGTTCGTTTCACAACTCCAACTAAATATCCTTGCTAACGGGTACATGTGTCAGAGGGTCCATAATATGGTCGGTGATATTGCAGGGCCCTTCATCCTTTATAATCATATTGTGCAATATGATACACGTATACACCACACTCCTAGATGTTTTTGATCTAATTATACGCATCGATCGATCAATTATACGCCATTTAGCTTTCAAAACACCAAACGCTCACTCAACATCTTTTCTCGCCGACTCTTGTAACTTCTTTAACACTTTTTTTTGGGGTCGATCGGAAATGAATACGACTTTACAAAAAACATACGAAGTCAGTTAAATACCAACAACAAGATAGTAGTCGCGTCTGACAGTAAACGCAGACAGTTGTGCGGTTCCTTGTTACACGTCATCGAATACGGTAATTGATGTAGAACATAATGTTGTTGTTTGAACCGGGAGCACCAAAGTACGCATGCCAAATCCATAAATCATTTGACGCCGCCGCTTCAAGCATGACTGTCAAGTTTCTTACGGTCACCTCTCATATATTGCCCTCGCAAACTAATTGGAAAACTTCTCGAAACTGTGTATGTACAGTTGATGCTACCAAGCATCCTCGGAAAGTGCCATCTAGCTTCATGTGTAATGTGATATGTCGTGTCTAGTAAACTTTCGTAAAAATTCTTGAGTGTATAACTTAATAACAACATTGCAAAAAAGATCTAGAGATTCACTAAAAGTCCTAGAAGACAAAGCTAAATATTCATCATGTTCGTCAAGAATGTAAATGGTTACAAGTTCACGAACCACAGATGTGCATTTTTGTATCTCCGAGAAACTATTTTTTCCCCTAGCGTCGTAGCCAACTTGAAACCATTCAAATATAGCTTCAATATCTCCCACATTCTTTAAAAATAATTATTTCGACATACGAAACCGCGCTCTAAACGTATCAACAAAGGACTTCATTAGCCCTTTCCCGATCGTGACGCACAATTTTTTCCTTTGATTGTCTCGTGTCTTCAAGCTCCGCGAGCTCATCTTTCAAAAAAATCAAAACACAACCCGAAGATTCCGACGACTAGACAAGTCAGACGGAAATGTACTTGGTTACTCTATATCCCCAATAGGCATTTTTTAAACTATAAAAATATAGAATTGTAGAGGATTTTTAGAATTGAGAGGTTTATTGAAGTAAATAAAATAGTTAAAGATTTGTTGTATTTAAAGTTAAGTTTTTTAAGGTAGGCCCCCATGAGTATAGTCGTTGCCAACGACTATATCCTCAAACAGCCTCCACCATCATTCACGATGAACATTACGGTTTCAAGTACCACCATCCGTGATACACCGCATGCAACAGTGTATCACAGGCTATCGCCCATCATGAGTTCCAATTACGGGACGACGCGGCCACCCTTATAATGTAATACTATTTTACAAAATCTATTTTGAATTTTTTAGAAACTTGTTTAATAATATAATGTAATAAATGGCAAACAATGATACAATGCTATTATATCTTTAGGTTTTTGTCATACTCTAATCCACCAAATTTTATTACAAACCTTGAGTTATATTATAAAACTATATTATAGTTTATAAGATATATATGTTATGAGATTCATATAATGTGGTCGTTTTTCTTTGATTATACGCTCAACATGAATACATGTCATGCATTTTTACATTGATATGTTTTGTATATATAAGGATGCGTGGCTCGTCATTGAAATCTGACTTTTCAATTACAAAATTTTGTAATCGTAAATTTGTTGTCACTTTAAAATTTATTTGTCTTACAATAAATGAGCATTAGATTAGTAGGTGGATTTTAGGGAAAAAAAATAAATTCATTACGAGCTTTATAAACTAATATTTTGTATGTTTTTTTAGTTATTAGAGAATTAAAATATTGAAAGCAACGCCAGTATCAATTAAGGGTAAAAATTGTCCGGCGTGGTAGTTTAGTTTTTTCATTCTTATATTTTAATTTCGTTACCATCAATTGGGTAAGATCTGGTGTAAACTAATAATATAATATATTTTTCTATGGAAAACTGTGAAATATAGGTAACATGTTAAGTTTATTCTAAAGGGAACACTATTTTATCGTTTTCTCAAGGTAGATTCATTGTCTAACGATTTTAATTAATTTTTTTTAGATACTACTGTTCCTAACTCAGTTATCATTTTACCACTGAATGATGATTTTCATGTAAAATAGAACTTATAATTTCATTCAACAATGTGAAATGAATTACTATACATGTGTATATACCAAAATATAGAGTTTGGTTTCTATGTGTGTTAGCACGGTAACACATTTATTTCTAATAATTTAACCATATTATTAATTTCTATTCATCACCGTATCTATAAACCAGATTTTCAACTTTCCATGTTAATAAGTGTATTTAATATATATGAGTTTATTTTTAAAAGAAGGTGTGTAAGATTAATGTATTTTCTTTTATATTATTATTATTATTATTATTATTATTATTATTATTATTATTATTATTATTATTATTATTATTATTTTAAAAATAAATTTCTTCTACGTTATTTTGATTGTCATGTTCACAGGGTTGCATTTTTTTACATTATAATACAATAATACTTTGAATATTTGAAATTATGCATAAGACAATGCTACTTTGACCATCCATTTCAATATAATTGTTTATTATACAAAAATAAAAATTTATTAGACCATCCATTTATTAGAACTTTCTAATACTAATTTTTAGTATGTGATAAAGTTAATTTAAATAACAGGAAAAAAAACCTGTTAGTGTATTTTGTGTCTGTAGCTTGTGTTTGTATTTATCCATTTTGTATGTCACTCTTTGTAGGACAACCGTTCACAAACAAATAAAATAAAAATTTATTAGTCAATATTATGATTACAAAACATAAAGAAGAACTACATCAAACTGAAAGGAATTACAATACAAAAAATATAAACTTAACCAAGAACAGATTACAAAGAAAAGTAAATGGAAAACATAAACAATGGTGACCGAGGCACGTGAAGATCACGCTTCCCTTAAAACAGATTTCGGGCCACCCAGGTGAACCCGTCTGTTTCCCAAGGTACAACAGCCTAAGCAGATTGAACTGCCGGGATTAGCCTAGCACCCGAAAGTATACCTGAAACAAGAGAGCGCAAAGATGCAAAGTTAGGGAACTCGTTTGATGTGTGTGTTGTATGAACCATACGATTTCTGTGTTCTGTGTATCAAAACAAAGCACAAATCTTTGTATTTATATTGATTAGAATTCGAAATGATGAGTCTCTATTGAATACACAATTCAATAAAATTAAACTCTAGAATTCAATAGCACAATGAATTCTAAACTTATAAAACTGAATTCTAGAATTCAATGACACAATCAATACAGTAACTTAATCATTTGACTGTTAGAAACTTGAAAGTCTCTAGCTGACAACCCAAGCCAAGACACATCTAAAAAATATTAAAGTTGGCTCCAAGCGGCTTGCGGCGATGCGAGCGTGCGAAGTGCAAAGTGCGCCATCAAAGCGCCACATTGCGCCCTCAGTCCCGGTCCCAGTCCCGTGCCCGGGCGCATTTCAGGTGCTTCGCACCCTCCTGGCTGCCACTGGGTGTGAGCTGTCACACAAGAATACATTCGTCTAGAGAATTCTGATTATAAATCCACAAAAGATTTATCTCTCCATCAATGTGGGACAAACACAACTTCCCACACATTAAAGTTCCAACACACAACTAAATCTTATGATCTCTCGTTCATTTACTTTAATCACTAAATAAATATTATATTAATAATTAATATAATATTATTCTTCATTAATATCCAACAATCCCCCACATGAATGGAGATCATCCCACACACTCAAGTGTCACGATAACATTTCAGCGGTTAAGTAATGCAAGATAGGTAGGTTTCCCTTTGAACCCTCCTTTGTGACGTATACTTAGTCTCCTAGTGGTTAGTAGACGCGATGTCCTTGAACCAACCCCTTTTTACGTAGACGTTATTACACATCACACATTACTTTTTCTGATCTGGCTAACCCCTCATAGTTGTGTCCGTTATGGTCATGGAACACCATCCTGGTTTGCGAGAGCTCTAGGAAATGTGCCCCCAATTCCATTTAAAGCGACCCAACTTCTCTCTAACATAGGTGATTTACAAATCATTAAAAGCCATATGCTTAATCTCTCTTGATATCACGAATTAAGTAGGAATGGACTAGGAAGTTTGTAACTCCCTTTGTATGTTGAGGTACTCCCCCACATTGACCTCAGCTCATACAGTTAGGTGGTCCTACTGAACCTAGATCATGGGATCTCCAATCTTCTAGGATAGGTTTTCCGTTGTACAAACTTACTCTAAGGGCTGTAGTCCCATTCCCATCGACGACTTATGTACTATCTCTCTGCTTAAGCCTTTTGTAAGCGGATCTGCAATGCTATCTTTTGACCTGACATAGTCAATTGTGATAACTCTAGTTGAGAGTAGTTGTCGTATCGTGTTATGCCGACGTCGTATGTGCCTTGATGTGCCATTATACAATGCATTTTGAGCTCTACCAATATCCGATTGGCAATCACAGTGTATGCAAATGGCCGACACAGGCTTGGGCCATCTTGGAACATATTCCAAGAATTGACGTAACCATTCTGCCTCTTCTCCAGCTTTATCTAACGCGATAAACTCGGATTCCATCGTGGATCTAGCTTTAAGAGTTTGTTTGGATGACTTCCAAGATATAGCTGCTCCTCCAAGGGTAAACACGTAACCACTTGTAGATCTAGAATCTTCCATATCGGATATCTAGTTGGCATCACTGAATCCTTCCACAACAGCTGGATTTTGGCCATAATGTAGTCCATAGTTTCTCGTGTATCTCAAATACCTTAATAATCTTGTCATACTCTTCCAATGTTCTGAACTAGGATTACTAGTATATCTACTTAGCCTACTCACAGCGTATGCCAAGTCTAGCCGAGTATATGACATGAGATACATAAGACTGCCAATGATCCTTGAGTATTCCAATTGAGCAACACTCTCGCCTCTATTTTTTGACAAATGTTGAGAGGTATCAATTGGAGTTTGAGCTACGATCGTATCCTCTCGATTGAAATTCTGAAGGATCTTATCAACATAATGAGATAGACTTAGCACCAAGCTAGTTTGGGTTCTAATGATCTTTACTCCAAGAATCACATCAGCTAGACCCATATATTTCATGTCAAATCTCGCTTTCAACATGTCTTTAGTAGATCTGATCATCTTATCATCACTCCCAATGATAAGTATATCATCTACATAAAGGCATAAGATCATATAACCTTTAGAAGTATCTTTCACATAGACACATTTATCGCATTCATTTATTTTGAAACCATTGTTAAGCATAACTTGGTCAAACTTTTGATGCCATTGTTTTGGAGCTTGCTTCAAGCCATATAATGACTTGACGAGCTTACACACTTTGCCCTCTTGGCCAGGAGCAGAGAAACCCTCTGGTTGCTCCATGTAAATCTCTTCCTCTAATTCCCCGTTGAGAAATGCGGTTTTTACATCCATTTGATGTATTTCCAAGTTTCTCAAAGCTGCTATTGCAAGCACCAACCTAATAGAGGTTATTCTAGTCACAGGCGAGTATGTGTCAAAATAGTCAAGACCTTCCTTTTGTCTAAACCTTTTGATCACAAGCCTTGCCTTATACTTGTCGAATCCACTTTCATCTTTTTCTTAAATATCCATCGATATCCAAGTGGCTTGCACCCTGGTGGAAGATCTACTAACTCCCAAGTATGATTCTTCAAGATAGAATCAATTTCACTCTTGATGGCTTCTTTCCATTGAGGTCCATCTGAAGAGGTGACTGCTTCTCGATAGGTTTGAGGCTCACTCTCAACCATATATGTAAGAAAGTCAGGTCCAAAGGATTTCTCAATCCTTTGCCTTTTACTTCTTCTTTGCTCACCCTCTGCAACCTCTGATCGTTCTTGAGTTTCCTCTCGAACAATCTCATCAACCATTGTTGATGAACTTGCATGATTTGAAGAACTTGTATGAGTTTGTACTAACATAGAAAACTCTTCTTCAAAGTAAGTCACATTTCCTGGCCTTGTCTCTATGATAGAGTCTTTGTGCACATCAGGATTCTTAGATTCATATACAAGAAAACGATGTGAACTACCGTTTTTGGTATATCCAACGAAAATGCAATCAACAGTTTTGGGCCCTATTCTAAGTGCCTTAGGGGGTGTAACAACCACCTTGGCCAAGCACCCCCACACTTTCAAGTATTTATAGGATGATTTATGTCCCCACCACAACTCATGAGGTGTTACATCCTTATTCTTGAAAGGTACTTTATTCAATAAAAAATTGGCCGATAAAATGGCCTCCCCCCACATGTCCTGGCTCATCCCAGAAATTATCAACATGGCATTCATCATTTCTTTTAATGTACGATTCTTTCGTTCCGCAATACCATTTGATTTGGGTGTATAAGGAGGGGTACATTCGTGTATGATGCCACTTTGTGCACATACTTCTCCAAATGGTGAAACATATTCACATCCTCTATCACTTCTCACACGCTTTATTTTCTTGTTGAGTTGATTCTCAACTTCAGCTTTATACAAGGTAAACTTGTCAATTGCTTCATCCTTACTCTTAAGTAAGTAAACATAACAATATCTTGTATTGTCATCGATAAAAGTAATAAAATATTTATTACCGCCTCTTGTGGGAATTGATTTCAAGTTACACACATCAGTGTGAATCAGATCAAGGGGTTCAGTTATTCTTTCAACTGATTTGAATAATGATCTTGTTTGTTTGGCTTCAACACATGTTTTACATTTTGTTTTAGAGTCAATGGAAAAATTTGGTATGTAATCTAATTTAATTAAACGACGCATCGAATTAAAATTTACATGACCAAGACGTCCATGCCAAACATTAGGAGACTCAACCAAGCAGAAGTACTAGCATTTTTATTTATGTTTTTCTTAACAGCCATTACATTAAGTTTAAACATGCCATTTTGGGCATATCCCTTTCCAACAAACATACCACGCTTACTTAAAACAAACTGGTCACTCTCAAAAACCAAACGAAAACCAAACTTGTTAATCATCCAACCCGACACAAGACTCTTGCACAGGTCAGGAACGTAAAGCACATTCTTCAAAGTGAGCTCTTTCCCAGAAGTCCACTTTAAGATCACATCACCTTCTCCCTTGATATCAGCTGTAGCAGCATTTCCCATGTACAGCTTCTCTTCTCCCACCACCTCTTTAAACGTATTAAAGAGGCTCTTGTCTGGGCACATATGGCGGGTTTCCCCAGTATCAACCCACCACCCTTTTGGCTCATTAGCCACCAAATTTACCTCCTCCATCATGGCAATGAGGTCTGAAATCATGGCCACTAAAGGCATACCATCATGATCAACCATAAGAGTCGTGTCACGCTTAGGCTCTTTGCATTGGTCAGCACGGTGACCAGTTTGTCCACAGTTGTAACATTCCCTTTAAAGGGACCAACCTTCTTCTTTACACTACCCTTCTTTGGCCCAAGGTCAACACCTTTATTCTTTCCTTGCCATTGAACTTGTGGCCTTTGTTACCCTTGTGACCCTTGTGACCCCTTGAGGATTGACCATGTTCCACAAGGTTTGCTTTTGCTGAAGCTTCAACTTGACTTCCTTTGTGTGACAGCCTATTGTCTTCCTAAATACGAAGACAAACAACAAGGTCTTCAATTGTCATTTCCTTTCGCTTATGCTTAAGGTAATTCTTGAAGTCCACCCAACTAGGAGACAACTTTTCAACAATTGCTGCCACTTGGAATGTTTCACTAAGATTCATTCCTTCAGACAATGTCACTAAGAATAATCTTCAATTCTTAGAACTTGACTCATAACAATTTTTGAGTGAATCATTTTATAGTCCAAAAATCTTGCCACAACAAACTTCTTTGTACCCGCATCCTCGGTCTTGTATTTGCGTTCCAATGACTCCCATAATTCTTTGGAAGTTGGAACCTTGAAATACACATTATACAACGCATCCGAGAGGCCATTCAACACATAGTTGCGGCATAGGTACTCAGAATGTTTCCATGCATCAACTGCACTCACAGATTGGGCATCACTAGTCCCTTCTGCAAGAACAGGAGGGGTCTCAGTTAAGAACCTTGCAAGGTTCAAGGTGGTCAGATAAAACAACATTTTCTGTTGCACCTCTTAAATTTCAAGCCAGTGAACTTTTCTGCTTCTCAGCATGATTAGCCACAGCTTGGGTTGCTTGGGTACCAACTAATGGTCCCAAGGTGGTGGATGTGGATCCAACAATGGTTGATGTGGTTGCTGAAACAGTAGCCATTTCTGAAACAAGAGACAAAAAATTAGTGAAGGCAGAAATAAATTGGTTTACATAAAACCAATGCAAACTACAAAAGTTTGATAAAAAATTATAAAAACTTTTAAAAACCAAAATAGTGAACGGGTTTTTAAAATCTGTTTTAAGCTTGTAGGACAACCGTTCACAAACAAATAAATAAAAATTTATTAATCAATATTATGATTACAATACATAAAGAAGAACTACATCAAACTGAAAGGAATTACAATACAAAAAAATATAAACTTAACCAAGAACAGATTACAAAGAAAAGTAAATGGAAAACATAAACAATGGTGACTGAGGCATGTGAAGATCACGCTTCCCTTAAAACAGATTTCGGGCCACCCAGTGAACCCGTCTGTTTCCCAGGGTACAACACCTAAGCAGATTGTACTGCCGGGATTAGCCTAGCACCTGAAAGTATACCTGAAACAAGAGAGCGCAAAGATGCAAAGTTAGGGAACTCGTTTGATGTGTGTGTTGTATGAACCATATGATTTCTGTGTTCTGTGTATCAAAACAAAGCACAAAGCTTTGTATTTATACTCATTAGAATTTGAAATGATGAATCTCTATTGAATACACAATTCAATAAAATTAAACTCTAGAATTCAATAGCACAATGAATTCTAAAACTTATAAAACTGAATTCTAGAATTCAATGGCACAATGAATTCAGTAACTTAATCATTTGACTGTTAGAAACTTGAAAAGTCTCTAGCTGACAACCCAAGGCAAGACACATCTAAAAAAATACTAGGCGGCTCCAAGCGGCTCGCGGCGATGCGAGCGTGCGAAGTGCAAAGTGCGCCATCAAAGCGCCACATTGCGCCCTCGTCCCGGTCCCGTGCCCGGGCGCGGCGCGTTTCGGGTGCTTCGCACCCTCCTGGCCGCCACTGGGTGTGAGCTGTCACACAAGAATACATTCGTCTAGAGAATTCTGATCATAAATCCACAAAAGATTTATCTCTCCATCAATGTGGGACAAACACAACTTCCCACACATTAAAGTTCCAACACACAATTAAAGCTTATGATCTCTCATTCATTTGCTTTAATCACTAAATAAATATTATATTAATAATTAATATAATATTGTTTTTCATTAATATCCAACACTCTTGAACTCATAATGTTTACGTTTTGATTATTATGTTTGTAAGTTTGTAAGTTGTTTAATCTGTGACATCCTCCTATCACAGATTAACAACATCAGGTAGTCATGATTGTGTAATATCGAAATATGTTGGACATCGAACTAGATAGTCTATTTGGATACAAACATGTGTGTTTCGATATCCTTAGGTTGTTTCGTTGTATTTCGATGGGATGTATTCTACTTCGATGTGGGTCTGCTGGTTAGACTATAAATACCAACAGATACCCTCTATTTCAGTAGAGAACACACTCAGAGAGTAGTAGAGCATTTTGTTGAACTTTGTAATGTAACTCTGCTGAAATCAATACTAGTGAATGTTTTGAAGTGATATCCTTCTTGTATTGATAGTGTTCTTACTTTGATTTGCATACAAATTTGGATTCCGCACTTGTTTGTGTGTTCACCAACAAGGAATAGGTTATCTTTGATAAATTTCAGGGACCTACAAAAACCTTAGCTTGTGCTCTGAATTTTTTATACGCAAGATGTAAATCAACATGTTGGATGGCAGTTCAATTAGATAGATGTTAGAGAAATGTCTTAAAAATGTGGCATGCGTCCATAACCATGCATAGACCATACTCGATCCGAAGAACTTTCTCACACAATGGTCAGTTTCCTTAATGGCTTCAAACCCATTTTTTATGGTTTTGAAATAAACTCATTTAGGAATATTTACTAGTATGCCTTTAAGAAGTTTTATAAAGAGATATGTGAATGGTTAGTTTATTTTGCAACCATTTTCAATTACACAGGTATTTAGTCAGAGAATTCACATCCTACTGATCATCAAAATATGTGAGAATGGGGTTTTTATATTATAGAAGATATAAAAAGTGGTTGTGACTAAAGGAAAAAGAAAATGTTACTTTTCATCTGTATATTTGAGATAACATTGTTCACCCTCTATAATTTTTTAATATATTTTGAAAGTGGTTGTGAGTAAAAGTGAAAGAAATTGTAATGATAAAGATATAAAAAATATTATTTAATTGAAAGGAGAGAGAAAATATAGTTTTTAGTATAATTATAGGATGAAAAATAATGGATATGATGTGAATCCTCTCATAGTTGATAGCCTTAGTAAAACAATCCATTGATCTTCACTTGAGTTATTTGACTTTTAGGTAGCGTTTGGTACGAATGAATAGAAGGGGAATAGAATAGATCATTCTGATAAAATGAAAAGAAAGATGTTAGATTGTCATGTGGTAATGGAATGAAACATTTCAAAGGATGTAACTCCTTCCAAATATAATAATTTTCATTTCTTGATAAGGAAGTGTTTTTTTTCATTCTTTAAGGAATGTGGTGCTTTTCAAGGAATGAAAAGAAATATATTATTATTATTATTATTATACTATTAATATATTTTTTTGAACGGCAAATATGGAAAAATATACATCAAAATTTTATTATTAATTTTTCACCACTAATATATTATTATTATTATTATTATTATTATTATTATTATTATTATTATTATTATTGTGGCAATTATATTTTTATCATTTTTAATACAATTGTGTTTTGTTACTTCCTTTTTTTTATTATCAAATTGTAAAAAGTAATGATTCATTATATTCACATATGAGTAACGAAACATCACAATGGAATGGAATGATTCATTTCATTCCATAGCCCATTCCATTATATCGTCCATTCCATTCCTCTCTCTATTGCATTACCCAATACCAAACAGACCCTTATATCTTTTAAAGAATATATGTATTTGAACTTAATGTATAGGTTCCTTTTGTGTGAACCTAATTCTTGCTTCTGAATCTTCACATGGCTTGTTTATTTATTAGAATTTGATGTTTAGGGTTTTCTTGACATATTAGATTTTTGAAAAGATGTTATCAGCCGTTCCTTTTGTCTGAACCTCATTTTTTTATGAATCTTCACATGGCTTGTTTATGTATTAAAACTTGATGTATAAGTTTTTCAAAACATCTAAAATTTTCCAAACACCTTACACTTGTTTTTTTTTTCGCCCTAGGTGAGGGTTTTCCATGATCCGAATGCGAGTGTATCCTGATGTGGTAAATTTCACCGGTAGCCTATTTGGAGGATTCGTTGCCGTTCAAAAAAGACTATACAATTGTTCATTTTTCTTGTAAGAACAATATACAAATATACAAAGTAAGCCCTATGGATTAATGTTGATTAGATGTGAATTCGATTACTTTGAAGGTTTTTTTACGTTTTAAGTGTTTTTGGTGGTGGTTTATGGTGATTAGGTAGAGACAGGAGATGGGGTGGAGGTGGAGGTGTGCTTTGATGAACTTTTATAAGGTGGTTGGTGGTGATGTAATGTTTATTAATAATGAACATGTGAAGCCGTGAATGACAATGAGGAATAGATCTACAAAAATAAATACCAAAATCAAAATCATATAAAAATTTATATAGTAAATGATGTTATGCGAATAAATTTATATAGTAAATGATTTTATGCGAATAATAGTGGCAAGTTTATATAAAAATGTTTAGTGTTATTGTTAGGGGTGGAATTTTCTGACTCGTATCCTGAGGATATATCTTAACCTTACATATTGATTACAGCGACCAGGATACTGAAACAGGATATTGGTAACATCCTGCGGGAGTATCCTACTCGTTACTAATGATTTTCTTTGGATGCAAGGTACCAACATTCACAGGGCTTGGTCCTCCTGAAGACTCGGTCATGACGGTTGAAAGAAAGACGTTGGAGGCCGGAAGAAAGGGTCTACAACGGTCAAGAGGCCATATTCGAAGGATCCCTAAAATATTGGGTAGTTAGTTAGTCTTGTTTACTATTTAAAGGGCACTTGGATCAGCAGTAAGGGACACAACATCTCGCACTCTTTCACTTTCTGATTACAACAACACTCGAAAACACTCACTGCACTCACATTGTTCGAACATTGTAACACTTAGAGCTGATCCAAGGAGTATCCCGAAGTTGTATCCTGTCGTTTGATCAATAAGAAGAACAAGGCAGCTGGCGATTGCCAGCTCCCGAGGTTTTATGCCGGCGATCTAGATTGATCAAGGGCTTTCCTCGTATATCACGTGTCAACCTTTACTTTATTGCATTGTTTTTACGAATTGATATAGTTCTGTATCCTGGAACTATATCCTAAAACTGCTTATATTTTTAATCAAGTTAACACATTTTTATCTAGTCTACATAGCACACTACCTCACAAAACTAATTTGATCACTAAATTGCTTTGGTAATTTTTTACCAAAACAATTTGGCGCCCACCATGGGGCGAGTGGTGCTATTTCTACTCAAAAGTTTTCTAAAATAACTAATCGGTTTTTTATTCTCTAATCTTTTCGCAAGGTTATTTTTGATGGCTTCTCAGTCAGGTTTGAGTTCTTCTTCGGTGCCCGCATCAACCTCTGGTGTAACTGGTTCATTACCTCTTCCACCTCCACCAGCCCAGACTTCCCAAAGGAGGAATGAAAGCCAAGCAGCTCGAGACACAACTACTGCTCAAAATATCTCCAGATCCGGAGTTTCAGGGAGAACTCCCGTTTTTTATTCTGACGATGAAATTTTGTCTTTGTTTGGTAGTATACAGTCTCAAATGAAGCAACAACAAGAAACTAACCAGATGCTGATAAGAGAAATACAACTTTTAAAATCCAACCCCAGGAAACCTGCTGAGGATATTGTCACTCCCTTGCAACCCAGGATGCTGAACTTTAGTTCGGCAGTATACACTGAGGATAATCAGGGAAACATTATACTGAGTCACTCCCGGAGCAATATCAGAGAGATCCCCTCCCTCATCAGTCAGGATGTCAACTATCAGGGATCCAGGATATGTTCCAGGATATGGCCAGAATCAACAGGCTGGTAACTTATCTAATAATGTTAATACTTTTGCTACTAACAATGTGGGTTCTTCGCAGGATACAAGTGTAACCTCAGCACTCTCTAGAGAGCTTCAGAAGTTGAAGGATATTATATCAAGTGTACCTAGGGTAGTGCAGCTCATACCGGAGGTGTCCTAGGATAGTCACAACGTATCCCGCTTCGTTCACCACATTTGTGATGTTGAAATCCCAAAGAGATTCCAAACTCCCAACATGAAGCTTTATGATGGGACAATGGATCCTGAAAAGCATATTGCCCAGTATAGGGAGAGGATGGAAGTGAATCCTATTCCACCGGATCTTAAAGAAGCATGTCTCTGCAAAGGCTTCGGCTCTACTCTGACAGGATCAGCCTTGAAGTGGCTCTTAAGCGTTCTACTCGTTCAATTACATCATTTGCTGATTTGGTTAATTTGTTTAACAGTCAATTTTCTTATAGTAGAAGCTTTGAAAAACTAACAAGTGACCTCTACAGGATAACACAGGGACCTCAAGAATCCCTTAGGATTACGTGAACAAATTTAGTAGGGAATCCCTGGATATCCCAAACCTTGATGTTGCTACGGCAGTACAAGCATTCAAGATGGGATTACAGAAGGATTCCCAATTTTATCAGGATCTTGTGATGAATCCTTGCAGGAATCTGGATGAAGCTCGAAGCAGGGCCCTAAGATATATCAGTCTTGAAGATGACAAGCAAATGCAAGAGAAGATGAATTCATCCTCAACATATGAATCAACTAACAGGAAGTCAGAATCCTCGTACAAGCCATATCGCTCTAAGCCATATGGCAGGAATGACAAAAAAAAGTGAATGTTGTTGAGGACGAAGATCCTGAGAAGTATCCTGAGTTATCTGAGTACTGTTTTTCTGTTAATACTCCTGAACTAATATATGCCATTTAGTGTTTAGGAGATAAAGAAAGGTGGCCTAGGAAGAACCAACAAAAGGCTGATTGGAAGGATAAATCCAAGTGGTACGCCTTCCATTAAGATTTTGGACATGTAACGGAAGATTGCATAGCCCTGAGAAAGGAGATAAGCTATCTCCTAAGCAAAGGCTACTTGAAAGATCTTATCGGCAGGAAGAAGAATAAGGGACATGATACTGACAAGGATCCTGAACGAGCAGCATCACCTCCCTTAGATGCCAAAATAATCAATTTCATATCCGGAGGATCCGATATATGTGGGACCTCTTATTCTGCCGCTAAAAGGCGTGCCAAAGAGGCAAAGGCAGAAAGAGGGGATAAGCCAACGAGGATGACGATGCTTACGATGCGATAGTGACGACCGGGATAACATCCAGGATCCTCACCATGATGGTTCTCGGTCAACATCATCCAATTAGAAACCCTGAAAAGGATGAAATCCCAGAATTGGAGATAACCTCGAAATCCACCGTGCTTGTAGGGTTTGGTGGAGAAGCAAAGAACATTGTTGGAGAGATAAAGCTACCTGTCTACGTTGAGGGAGTAAATTCTATACAGCGATTTTATGTTATAGATTCATTATCCTGCTACAATATTATATTAGGCAGGCCATGGATTCATGATATGAAAGCGTGTATTCCATTTATCATCAATGTGTCAAGATTCCTACTCATTGGGGGGTAGTCAAGGTGGAAAGCGACCAGCAAGAAGCAAAGGAATGCAATTCCTCCTCGATGAAGGCGTCAACAAAATCCAGGGTATGATAGCAATTAAAGATACAAGCCCAGGATATTGTGGAAACTTCTGAGCAGGATGTTAAAAGAGTTATCCTGGATTAGTATAATCCTGATATCTGGTGCTTGTAGGGGCCAACATCCCTCAGGATATTCAGAGTCAACTTACTAACATTTTAAAATGCAGAATGTCCACGTTTGCATGGAAACATGAGGACATGACAGGTATATCGAAAGATATTATAACTCATAAAGTTGGAATTGACAGGTCTTTCAAGCCAATTCAGCAAAAGAGGAGGAAATTTGCTACTGAAAGAAATGCGATTATACAAGAGGAGGTTGAAAGATTATTGAAGTCTAGGATGATTAGGGAAGTCAAGTTCCCTAAGTGGCTAGCAAACGTAGTAGTGGTTCAAAAGAAGAATGGAAAATGGAGAGTTTGTGTAGACTACACAGACCTCAATAAAGCCTGTCCTAAAGATCCATTCCCATTGCCTCACATAGATTCGATGGTAGATGCGACTGCCGGCCATGAAATGCTGACCTTTATGGATGCATCTTCAGGATTTCAACAGATCCAAATGGAGCCATCTGATCAGGAAGATACAGCATTCATGACACCTACAGGTATATACTGTTATACTGTCATGCCTTTTGGTTTAAAAAATACAGGTGCAACATACCAAAGGTTAGTCAATATGATGTTCAAAGACAAACAGGGGACACAATGGAGGTGTATATTGACGATATGGTGGTAAAATCCAAGAAAGCTGAGGATCATCTTCAGGATCTTGAACGTGCTTTCAATATCCTGGACCAGTATAATATGAAGCTGAATCCTGCTAAGTGTCACTTTGTAGTGAGGGCAGGAAAATTTCTAGGATATATGGTGACCAAGAGGGGAATAGAAGCAAGTCCAGAACAAATTAAAGTTGTCCTAGATCTCAAATCACCATCCAATATGAAGGATGTTCAAAGGCTAACAGGAAGAGTAACGACATTAAACAGGTTCATATCAAGATCCTCAGAAAATGAAAGGAATTCTATGATATCCTGAAGAAAAACAAAAAGTTTGAATGGGGTGAAAGACATGAAGCTGCCTTGCAAAAGCTGAAGCAATATCTTTCAAGTGCACCTCTATTGATGAAGCCTGAGGATGGTGAACCCTTATCCCTATATCTTGCAGTATCAGGGAATGCAGTAAGTGCTGTTTTGGTAAAGGATCACGAAGGTCAGCAATATCCTGTTTATTATGTTAGTAAAAGCTTATTAGATGCTAAAACCAGATACTCACATTTAGAAAACTAATATTAGCTCTAGTCATGGCATCAACTAAACTTAGACATTACTTTGAAACACATAGGATTCGTGTTAAAACCAATTACCCTGTTAAAAATGTGCTTAGGAAACCCAAAATGTCTGGTAGAATGGCTAAATGTTCTGTTAAACTAAGTGCTTATGATCTAGTATATGAACTTAAGAATGCTATAAAGTCTCAGGCCCTAGCAGACTTTGTGGCAGATTTTAGTAGTGATATTCAAAATGAAGTTGTCCTAGAAGTACAACAACTAGGTGAGGATTCAGGATGTTGGGTATTATGTACTGATGGTGCATCTAATATAAGGGGTGTAGGATTAGGAATACTACTAAAATCGCCACAGGGGACATATTACCCCAGGCTATTAGATATGAATTTCCTGCTACTAATAATGAAGCAGAATATGAAGCCCTGATAGCAGGATTAGAATTGGCTAAGAATATGAATGTTAAGTGTTTGCAAGTGTATGTTAACTCCCTATTGATTACTAACAATTTCAATGGATCTTATACAGTCAAAGGTGAAAAGTTAGCTGAATATCTTGAAATTGTTAAAAAATTAGCAGGATACTTCAAAAATTTTACACTTGAACAGGCACCAAGAGAGGAAAGTGCTGAAGCCGACGCTCTAGCAAATCTAGGATCTACTGTCAGGATACCGAAAGGAACTCATATACCAATATTACATATCCTGTATCCTGCGAAGGAACTCTTGAAGTTTCAGGATAAGGAGGTAACAACTGTTCAGGATCCTGGTGAAGCATATCCTGATAAGGATCCTGAATCCTGGATGACTCCAATTGTGAAGTACCTTGAAAAAGGAGATGTCCCAAATGACGAAAATCCCAAGGCTTTCAGAATGAAGGTATCCCGCTTTACTATAATAAACGATGTTTTGTATAAGAAATCCCTTGCAGGTCCATATCTGAGGTGCTTGGAAGATCCTGAAACCAAGGAGGTACTTCAGGATATACACGAAGGAGATTGGGTAACCATACTAGGGGCAGATCTTTATTCTCTAAGGTATTGAGAACAGGATACTACTGGCCGATCATGAGGAAAGACGCTGCGGAATATGCTCGAAGATGTGATGCATGTCAGAGACATAGCAATATACTACATCAGCATGCAAAACCATTATATCCTATCATATCTCCTTGGCCATTTATGAAGTGGGGGATGGATATAGTGGAAAAGCTCCCAAAGGCTACTGGAGGAAAGGTTTTCATGCTAGCAATGACAGATTATTTCTCCAAGTGGGTTGAAGCAGAAGCATTTATCCAAGTTAGGGATCAGGAAGTGGTGTCTTTTATCAAGAGGAATATCCTGACAAGGTTTGGGATACCGGCCGAGATAATCTGCGACAATGGTTCCCAATTTATCGGCAAAAGGACTACTGATTTTTGCAAAAGTTGGGGAATTAAGATGATCACGTCAACACCGGTGCATCCTCAAGCTAATGGACAGGCAGAATCCTCGAACAAGATAATTGTTAATAACTTGAAGAAGAGATTAAGTGCTAAGAAAGGAAAATGGGCAGAAGAATTACCATTTGTCTTATGGGCTGATAGAACAACTGTGGAGAATGCTACTAGGCAAACCCCATTTTCTTTGGTATTTGGGGCAGAAGCAGTGATTCCAACAGAAATGGTGATACCCATAGCTAGGTCAAGCCTACGGGACCCTGAAGCGAATCCTGAGACCCTATGTCAAGAACTGGATACTGTTGATGAAACTAGAGATGCAGCAAAGCTAAGGATGGCAGCATATCAACAAAGGATAGCAAAGTCATACAACAAGAATTTAAGAACTAGGAGATTCCAAGTTGTAGATTGGGTATTGAGAAAACCGTTTCAGAATACGACTAATCCTGCTGATAGGAAGTTGGCTCCAAAATGGGAAGGACCATACGAAATTGAGTCGGAATCAGGAAAAGGAGCATACTGGCTCAAAACCATGAAGGGAGATATGATACCAAGATCCTGGAATGTTGTACATCTTAAGGCTTATATCAAGTGAGTTTAGGATTTACTTTCTGACTCAGGATGGTATGAATTCTATCTCTTTTAAATATGTTTAATTTAATATTCTTTTAAACCCAATACTGACTTAAGCATCGGGGGGTGTTAGCTAACCTAACACCCACCTTAGTTTAAAGGTGTTTTGTAGGATACTTTTCAGGATATTACTCCAAGATATGTACTCAAGACGGATCGAAAGACTAGAGGATTGGCCCCCTCTCTCACGATTAAGGGATTCAGACCCCTTTACGGGTTTAAAGGTATTCACCTTTCTCCCGAATTGGGTTTAAACACCCCGCCTGAGCGCAAGTATCCGGGTATAGTTCAAGATAGCAGGACCAGTTCATGTAACAGTGGCTGAAAATTTCGTTATTATTGGCTATATCCTGGATCCTTAAGGTATATGAGGATTGATCACTATCTCTCGCGAAAGGGTATTTTCATACTCTCTAAGGTTTAAAGGTTTTCACCTTTCTAAGTCTTGGAGTTTATACACTCCCGCCTGTAGCGCACGAAAACAAGGGTTTATTTCCAGAATACTAAGGGTTTATCCCCAGGATACTAAGGGTTTATCCCTAATGAAACTATAGTTTTTAACAAGATCCAGAGATATGACATATTATGATTTGTTCACACACATTATTTTGCGAAGGAAAAGCTACAAAGTTTAATCACTAAGTGAAGAAACACTCAGGTATGTCATGCACTGACGCAATATCCTGCACAGACAGGGGACATCCATGCCGGGGACATTGTAAACGGTTTAAAGATTGAAGTTGGAAATCATCACCTAAGTGTTTCTGGTATGGTTTTTTATTTTTTGAGTTTTGAAAGCCTTATCTAAATAATATAAGTTCTTTCATAAGATCATCTTTAATCAAAATGATTAAGGATGATAAAAATATTGAACATTTCATCAGTATCCTGACCAGGATATTTGATCAGAATATTTAAAACATGTCTTTTAGAATGAAAATATAACTACAACAGATAAGGTCAAAAGGTTGGTCTATTATTAGCAAACCAAAATGTCACACTCCTGGTTTCATCTTAAACCAAGACCCATCCACCATGGAGTGTGATAAGTACTAAAGCATATGAACATTGATGACTAAGGGCGTCGTCCTGAAACTCAGGATCTCTCCACCTCTAGTCATCACAAAGTACTATGTTTAAAGTGCAGGAAATATAAATTGTTCAAGTGGAGGAAAAGTAAAATTGTTTGGGATTACAGACCATCAAATTTAAAAAAAATGGGCTCCGGTCTAGGCATCAAATATCCATCATCGCCCACTTCACCGCCATTATGTTGCAGCACCTTCAGCAGCATCCTTGGCAGCATCATCAACCACATCCTCACCACCAGCATCAGCACCTTGACCACCAGCACCATCATCAGTCTCAGAATCCTTGGGAGCCTCTACCGCTTTCGAAGGCTCCTCGACCACAGGTTTGGCAGGGCACTCCACAGGTTTACCTCCTAGGTCCTTTAGCTTCGCCTCCTAAGCGTCGATGTTCCAGGCAGGGCATTCGAAGCCCGCAGCTCTGGCTTCACATGCCATCTTCAGTCTGGCTTGGAGGAGGGAAATCACAACAGAACCTTTGAGGCCTTCCCGATAGGAGTGCATATCCTGCTCGTGCTGAAGTTGAGCTGCATCCACCTTGGCCCGGGCATCCTGATTAGCCTTTTGGATGGCGGATCTAGCTTCCTGAGTCACAGCCTTGTATTTGTCCTCATAATGCTGAGACTTGGCGCGGCCATCATCCCTTGATCCACAATGGTGATCTCAACCTTCTTTAGTTGGGCCTCCAGCATCTTAGCGGTCCCACAGGCTTCCTCGTAGAGACTTGTCAGGCGGCCAAGACCCTACAATCAGAAACGCAGGTATCACCATAACTTAATCAGGATATCTGTCTAACATATATGTGTAGGATACAGGATAAGGATATTTACCTGATTGAGGAAAGAAGTTATCAACCACTGACAAAGAACCCCTGGCTCTCGTAAGAAAAGGCCTCGGCAGAAGTGGTCGGGGAGTCGGTCTCTTTCCTCTTGTGGGAGCTGGAGACACGAGCCTTAGTTGCTAAGAAAGGCTTGGGGGTGACTGTAGGCTTGGAACTGACATGCGGCTTAGACGTGGTGGAAGGTTTGGAACTTGGCTCTACCTTCACCGGAGCAGGTCCGGAGTAGCTGTCAAGTTCTTCGAGGTCGAACACTACGGGGATCTTGGCTGAGTCTGCACAAAAGGGGAAACTCTCAACTCTTATATACTTTTATAGCTTAATTGATTGAACATATGCATGAATATGTAATATAGGTATCCTTACCAGACATGTTGGAGCTTGAATGTTGGCTTAAACTTGTGGAGAGTACATAAAAACTTCTCTCGCTTTCTGGGTAGATGGTGTTGATCCTTTCTTCCGATTCTGCGGATGGAGGGGCCCGTTCCTTGAGATTCACTGCAACAAAAAGAAATAAAGATGTCAGTTTAGGATGTAAGATCAGGATACGTTTGGGGATATTCCCAAAACCCTAAATCCTACCAGCAGTTTCCCTTTTCACAGGAAAATCGACACCATGCTCAATGGAGTCTCTTTTAATGAAAAAGAACTTTCGTTTCCACTCATCCTCGTTTTTGGTTACCTTAAGAATGAGGGGGTGTTTGGAGGTGGAAAAAAGTAAGAAGCGGCTGGAACCGTGGGATCCAGACGGTAAGCTATGGCTATGTCTTCAACACATAGCTCAGGAATATGATGAGTTTTGATCTGATCCAACACCGCTAGCACCCTCCAAACCATAGGCATGGTTTGGGCAAAACTGAGACGAGTGAGATAGAAGAAACGCATGATGAAGTCCGAAAAGGGGTATCGAAGTCCGATAGAAAAAGGGTAGTACAAGAAACAGAGCCATTCAGTAGAAGATACATCTGATCGGAGGCTCCGAAAACAGACGAATAATCGCTCCGGCGGGGAAGGCACCGGAGGCTCTTAGAGCGGCAATGTCGGCATTATCGAAAGAGCAGACCTCCTTCGTTGCTCTTTGAGCAGGTTTTGCTCGATGAACATCGGGGCAGAATCGCCGGTGTGAGAGCGAGTTCGGTTGGCCATGGTAGAAGAAAAAGATAAGACAGAGAAAGAAGAGAGAAAGAGAGTATACCTGGAAAATAAGAAGAATGGCTGACCATCAAACAAGAAGTGAGAAGATATAGGAGCAATATAGATAGGCATGGAGTGAAAATAGCTTGGGAAGCTACACCATGTCACATCAACGTCTTTATCTCATTAAGAAGCATCAAGTGGCACAAAGAAAGAAAAATATATCTGTTTGGATTAGAGAATCCCAATAGATATATTTTTGGGGACAATTGTTAGGGGTGGAATTTTCTGACTCGTATCCAGAGGGTATACCTTGACCCTACATATTGATTACAGCGACCAGATACTGAACCGGGATATTGGTAACATCCTGCGGGAGTATCCTACTCGTTACTAATGATTTTCTTTGGATGCAGGTACCAACGTTCACAGGGCTTGGTCCTCCTGAAGACTCGGTCATGACGGTTGAAAGAAAGACGTTGGAGGCCGGAAGAAAGGGTCTACAACGGTCAAGAGGAAATATTCGAAGGATCCCTAAAATATAGGATAGTTAGTTAGTCTTGTTTACTATTTAAAGGGCACTTGGATCAGCAGTAAAGGACACAGCATCTCGCACTCTTTCACTTTCTGATTACAGCAACACTCGAAAACACTCACTGCACTCACATTGTTCGAACATTATAACACTTAGAGCTGATCCAAGGAGTAACCTGAAGTTGTATCCTGCCATTTGATCAATAAGAAGAACAAGGCAGCTGGCGATTGCCAGCTCCCGAGGTTTTATGCCGGCGATCTAGATTGATCAAGGACTTTCCTCGTATATCACGTGTCAACCTTTACTTTATTGCATTGTTTTTATGAATTGATATAGTTCTGTATCCTGGAACTATATCCTGCACTGTTTATATTTTTAATCAAGTTAACACATTTTTATCTAGTCTACATAGCACACTACCTCACAAAACTAATTTGATCACTAAATTGCTTGGTAATTTTTGACCAAAACAGTTATATAGATGCATCTAAATCCATGTATGGACAAATTCTATAAGGATGTATGAATGTTGAAATGTTTTAAGATTTTTTTAAGTATAATGTTAAGGTTTTAAAGCAAATGTATTGAAAGTTAAAAGATTTATGTATATTTTGAAAATGTTTATTTTGTCTTGTTTTATTCATTTTTATTACAATATATAATTACTTTGTACAAAAAAATTAAAAAACCATCTAAATAGCATGTACACTAGCCCTTAAAAAAGCAATAATAATAATAATAATAATAACAACAATGACAATGACGACGACGATGAACATGGTTATTATATTATAGGGTTAAACTAGAAACGATTAAAATCATAGGATGGATCGAAAGCAATCTTGATCATTTATCTTGAAATCAGATAGTTATAGGTGTGTCATGTTAAAAGGGAGGAATATAAAACAGTGAAAAAAGCTGGAAAGGTATAATAAGAATTGCAGTTATTTTTTTTTTACTTTTTAACAGCACATGCAGGTCACATACATATTCCTCGTTTAAACGTTCATAATTTTATATGTGTTATTATTTAAAAAACACTATAATAATTAGTCTTTTTAATCTTTAATATGAATATGATATTGTTAAAAAAATAAAAAATATATGCCTTGAATAGATGAATCTATACATAGTGTTTAGTTTTGTCTATGGTGTTTCTAGCACTACTTGTTGCTTTTAGTTTGTACATGATGTTTTAGTTTGTATATGTGTATGGTGTTTAAGTCTATATATAGTGTTTCTAGTTTGAATAAATAAAATTTAAGTTTGTACATAGAGTTTTGGTTTTAGCTCGAGCATGTTTTTTAACACTTACACATGGTGTATTATATCAGTACGTCATATAACTTATATTTATATGTCATTTTACACAATGTTTTACATTTTGGGTGACAATTTACACATGGTGTTTTATAAGTCTGTCATTTGTATAAGGGCTGTGGTGTTTTAAACATTTGGTGTTTGAATTTTATTTTTTTAAGTACAACGATATCATATTCTTATATTAAAAGATATAAAAAATATTCGTTATTATGGTGTATTTTTTCATGAAGAAGTCTTTATAAGATGAGGAAATATGCATGTCATTTGCATGTGTTGGGTTCTTGACATGTTATCCACATGTGCAGCTTCCCTTTTTTTTTTTTTTTCTGTAGACGCCTTTGCCCTTGCCTCGTGAGTTATGTCGCGCCCACAAGCCTTCCTATTATTTCTATGATTTTTAACCTTCTTTTTTAATATATCCCTCTCCTTATATTAGTTTAATATTTATACACATGATCCTGGAAACGAGGAATAATGATCATGCTATTCAAAGGATGGCATGTAAAAGTTTTTTTTTTGTTTTTTAAATCATCCTTATATTATATAACTAGCATGAGGCCTAGAGATTGTGTTGGGTTGGGACCTGTTTGGTTCTAATGCATTTGCTATAACAATCAAAAGCGAAAATTGAAAAATATAGTTACAATATGCTTAAAACGTGTTAATTCAAGATTTTTTTGTTATTTAAATTAATTTTATCACAAGATTTAAAAATATTATATATAATAAGATAAAATTATAATAAATACATTATAGTTTGTATTATTATATAACAGACAATTATATTGAAACCGAGTGCGAAAATTGCATTGTCTTATGCATGATCTCAACCTATTATTATACTGTGTAAAAGATATAACATTCTGAACCTGACAATCAAAATAACGTAAACAAATAGAATTCTTAAAAATAGATAATAATAATAATAATAATAATAATAATAATAATAATAATAATAATAATAATAATAATATACATTAAACTACACAACCTTTTTTTAAAGAAATAAACTCTTATTTATTAAATTCAACATATATGAATATGTAAAGTTTAAAATCGGGTTTATACATTTGGGTGAGAATTTGAAATTAATAATACAAAATATAAGTATAATAAAAATATATACATTAATCTTACATAACTTTTTTTAAAGAAAAAAGAAAAAGAAGTAAATCCTTATTTATTAAATGCAACATTTATTAATATAGAAATTTGAAAATCAAATTTAAATAATTAGAAATAGATATACTCATGGAACCATGCACATAGAAACCAAAATTTAAATTCAGTATATACGAACATATAATGATTCATTTCACATGGTTGAAAAGAATTATAAATTCTTTTTGAGTGAAAATTATCGAGAGTAAAATGCTAACTTAGTTAGGGACAGAGGAGTATCAAAACAAATAAAATATAAAAAATAGATTAAATTTGTTACACAATAAATCTATATTGAGAATGTGATAAAAATAGTGTTTGTTTAGGAAAAATTTAACATGGTAATTGCACCTGTTTAGTTTTCCACTGAAAAATAATTATATTATTAGTTTATACCAAATTTTAACCGAATTGATGCCATCGAAGTTAAAATATAAGAATAAAAAATTAATTTACCCTACCAGACAATTTTTACCCTTAACTAACAGAGGTGTGGCTTTTAATATTTTAACTTTTTAATAACTAAAGACCATACAAAATATTAGTTATAAAGCTCATTGTAAATTTATTTTTTTTTGTTAAATACCACTTACTAAACTAATAGTTTATAAAGCTCGTTGTAAATTTATTTATGTTTTCGTTATAATACCATTTACTAAACTAATATTCATTTATTGTAAGAGGTAGTGTTGGAAAACCAATTTTAAAATGCCATCAATTTTTTATTACAAAAATTTGTAGTTGAAAATTCAAATTTTAATAACGAGCCCACACGTCCTTATATATACAAGTAATATTAATGTAAAAACAAATGACATATATTCATGTTAAGCGTATCATGATATATAAATGACCACATTTTGTGAACCTCATAAATATATCTTTTATAAACTAAACTAATCTTTCGTAATACATTTCAAGGTTTGTACAACAAAATAGGTTGATTAGAATTTGATATAGAAGCCCAAAGTTGAAACTGCAACAAATTTAATAAAAACTTAAATAGCTTTTATAATATAGTATTATAATAAGTAACATGTATCTGCATATGTTAGTTGTACAATTGGTTTTAGGAGTTTTGCAAAAAAAAATTGAATTTTTTCTTTCTAACCTTAAAGTTTCAATCTTTGACAATTTAAATCTAAACTTTCATTATTGGTAATTTAAACCCTTTGATTAGTTTGATTATTCACTTGTAATTCAAAAGTTTATATCTTTTACAATTTAACCCCTTTGACTTTTTTACTTTAACCCAAAGTTTTTCCATCATTTGCAATTTAACCCCAGCACTGCTTAACTTTCAACTTCGTTCCCTTATACTTTTCATCTTTCGCAAGTTTTTTGTTTAACGTTTCGTTCTAAATTTTCAGAGTTAACACATCGCAACGTGCATGTGGGGTTTAACATTTTTCATCTATTTTTTCCCGTTTGACAGGTCTGTCACATCGCGTCTATTTTCCCCCGTTTGATAAGTCTGTCACAACGCACAGGTCAGAGATCAACTTAGTTATTCTTTTCTATGTTTTACACACAGGTTCGCGGTCATGTAAGAAACATTTTTCATCTAATATGATAACACTACGTTATTATTTAATGTAATAACACTACGTTTTCTAGTTACATCATAAATATAAATACTAGACGTAATAACACTAATGTAATAACACTACATTAGTATTTGCTATATGTCACATTACATTATTAAATGCTGAAATGTAGAGAGTTAAATTGGTAAATGACAAGTTATTTGTGCATAAGCATTTGCTATATGTTACATTACATTATTAAATGCTAAAATGTAGAGGGTTAAAATTGTAAATGATAAGTTATTTGTGCATAAGCACTTGTATCAAATGCAATAACATTACTCTTAATAACATTACTCTTAAGTGTCTTAACATTGAATTGAAATTACATTGTTGTCACAAAGATATGTATTATATACATATATACGACTTTAACTAATTTATTTTTTCTGTAATAACTTCCATTCATCAACTTTTTAGAATCTACATAGTTGTGTTTAATTTTTTTTTCTCAGCATTCCGATATATTTTTTAAACACAGTTGTATTCAAAATAAAGTATTTTTTTGTATAATAAGCTTTAGCGAGTACCGGTATCATACCAGTGACGAACCGATACCGACCGAACAAAATCAACACCGATGCTGGTATTACCAGAACCTATTTTGGTATTTGTTTTTATGATTTCGATCGAATTAAAACACGACTTTATATGTTGTGTTATACGGTACAATTTTTGTGCAATAAAACAATTGTAGATAAAAATTATTGTAAACTATACTAAGTATCGGTACCATATCGAATCGTAACGAACCGAACTCGTACTAACCAACAACATTGGTACATTATCAGTATTATCGGAACCACATGTGTCGCTATTCTTTTATGCGTATCATGACTTTATGTTTTTGTGTTATATGACACAAATTTTGTGTAATTAAACCATTTTAAATAAACTTCTTTTATTTTGTATATACATAACTTTTTACCGAACCATATTGCTCGAATAAATAACATGGATACTAGTTTTTATTTTTACATTTTTTGGATTCGATATGAATTGGTATTGATATTTTTAATACTCGTACCACAATGTAACTTTGTAACTCGCATGTTTATAACTTTTATTTACTATTATAATCATTAATTTATTTTTTCTGCACATATAGGGGTGTTCAAAAAACTCGTGGCTCGCAGCTCGCTCAAAACTCGCTCGAAAAAGCTCGAAAAAAGCTCGGCTCGAAATTGGCTCGATTGTAAACGAGCCAGCTTGGCTCGGCTGGGTTCGGTTCGTAAACGAGCCGAGCTCGAGCTTGGCCTGGCTCGGCTCGTGAGCTCGTGAGCCGGCTCGATAAGTATACATCCTTCATTTTTTTTGTCCCACATTACTCAAAAGACAAAAACTAAGGGAGTGTATCCCCTATAAAAGATGGCAAAGACAACGTAGAAAGTGAATTAACTATTTATACTTGCATATTTAGCCATTTGGTTAAATTAAATTGCAATTATGGCCTTAGTCTATGAAGAGTTTTATTTTTAAGAGCATTTTAATTAGTAAATTTTGTGGTTTTTTGTTTGGTTCGAGCTAGATCGAGCCGAGCCAAGCTAGCTCGAATTTTAATTAAGTCGAGCTCGAGCCTCAAATCTTGGCTCGATTTAAAATTCGAGCTCGAGCCGAGCCAGCTCGAATTGAGTTCGAGCCGAGCTCGAGCTGGGTCTGGCTCGGCTCGACTCGGCTCGTTTACAGCCCTATTCATATACTGAAATCCTACTACGTCACCCGGGAATCTCACTAGCTATTAATATTTAATTTATTTAATTTATTTAATATTTAATATTTATATTATTATTATTATTATTATTATTATTATATATTTAATATTTATTATTAAGTTTCATAGGATATGAATAGTAAGATAGTAGTTTTTTACTTTCATATTCACTTATTTTACTATAAAATAGTATAGCTATTTAACTCATTTAATTTTTATTTAATTTGTTTTTATCTCTAATAACTGGAGTTTGTTAATTTTTAAAAAAAAAAGTTGAATACATTGATGTGTTTAATTTTTTATTGATTTTCCGGTAAAATTTTCATTAAAAATAGAGTTGTATTCAAGATATAGTGTTTGTAGGATATGAATAGTAAGATAGTAGTTTTTTTATCAATTTATTTCTACTTTCATATTCACTTATTTTACTATAAAATAGTATAGCTATTTAACTCATTTAATTTTTATTTAATTTGTTTTTTATCTCTAATAACTGGAGTTTGTTAATTTTTTTAAAAAAAGTTGAATACATTGATGTGTTTAATTTTTTATTGACTTTCCGGTAAAATTTTCATTAAAATAGAGTTGTATTGAAGGTATAGTGTTTGTAGGATATGAATAGTAAGATAGTAGTTTTTTTATTAATTTATTTCTACTTTCATATTCACTTATTTTACTATAAAATAGTATAGCTATTTAACTCATTTAATTTTTATTTAATTTGTTTTTTATATAATAACTGGAGTTTGTTAATTTTTTTAAAAAAAGTTGAATACATTGATGTGTTTAATTTTTTATTGACTTTCCGGTAGAAATTTCATTAAAAATAGAGTTGTATTCAAGGTATAGTGTTTTTTTGGTTTTGTAGGCTATAGCGATTGTCGGTACCGTACTAATGTTGTGATGATATTCATTTTTGTTGTTTTTGGTCGATGTAAAAAATTTGTCGCTGTCTTTTTAGAAATATCATGACTTTGGTTGCTATACCGAATGTCAGTACGATATATGTATGATAACGAACCGAATTAATAATCGAATACCCACTACCATGCATGCATGGGAGAATGCACCAGTTATTATGTAATTATGTAAATTAATAGTTTGGTGAACAGATTAACAAAATATAATATAATAATGGGTGTAGATAATCGAGTCAAGCCGAGCTCGACTAAGCTCGAACTCGACTAGTATAATTTAAGAGAACTAAAGTTCGACTTATTTCGAACTTTTTTGCTAGAGCTTGGCTCGTTAGTAGTATGCCAAACTTGAGCTACTTGTTTATTATTTATTAATTATATATATATATATATATATATATCTTGGTTTTAAAATACGCGCATTATTACGCCCGATGCGCTGATGAGAGCGCATCGCCACATCTGATGCGCTGCGTTTATATGATGCGAGAATAATGCGCCGATTTCGCATAATACGCTCGTCACATAATGCGCTCTGATGCATGCAACATTGTTTATTGTGTTTTTCTAACAGATTTTATGAAATTTGTTGGGTTTATGCAATAATTAATATCTTAGGATGCTCAATTTGAACCAAAAAGCACAACTCTTATCTTATTACTTTATTTCTTTTACTTTTAGCATGTGTTTATAAGTTATTATGTAATAAATATATTTTTAGTATTTTTTATGAAGAGCGCATCGCACACATGATGCGCTCGCATCGCGGATCAGATTCTTGGACCAAACGTGTCACACCCCGACCCAAGCGGAATAAGAGTCGGGGCATAATTAGGTTATCACCAAAGCTCATGATGTTTACTAAAATGTTTCATATTTATTAAATTCAAATTACAACTTAAATATCCAAAACAAAATTCATACAATTACAAGAAAATGAAACTACATAATTATTCCAAAACTTAAACTTGTTTATTCTTCTAGGCCTTCCTATGTGTTTCTTGTCTCAGCTGGATCACCTGTATCATGTGTAAAACGGGGGATATTTTGGGTCAACAAAAGTTGGCGAGTGAACCTTGATAAAACATTGTTACTAATTTCTTGTTTTATTTAATAAAATTTGTGCAATAATCACATGTGAGCAAACATATATAAATAAACAAACACAAACCACTTTGGATGAGTATATGATATGAATGATGATGTATGTGAGATCAAGGCTCAATCAAACGGAGCCGATCTAATGAGGCACCTGATACTCAACCCGTCTCCCACGGGGAACTGATGGGCCTAATGAAATGCGTGCACTGAAAATGATAAATCCAATCTACATATAATTCACACAACAATTGATACACATTTGATCACGGATATGATGTATGCACAAGTTTTAAATATAATAAAAGAATTATACGACACATGATACACCCCAAAACATGGTTAAAACGGGGAATTGGTAGAGATTCACTCACGATGGGTGCGTTCTTTGATGATGATGAAGACGCACGAATTTATGATTCGATTGACGAGGGAAGAACTAACCTAAATAATAACAAAATGATTCGATAAATAAATAAGTTTTGGTTGAGATTAATATTTTTAATTAGTGATCTTAAATGGGATTTTTAGATTTATTTTTGTGAGTTTAAGGAAATTTTCTAACCTAATAATCTTATTTTTAAGATTTTTAAATAATTTTCTAATTAAATAAATAAATAAAAAGAAATAAAAAAATTGACTTTTTTGACCGTTGACCGTTGACCGGGTCTTGACCGGTCAGACTGTGTTTTTATATGCGCTGAGTGAGGTTCGAACTCGGGACCTCTGTATACGTGCACGCAACTCTACCAACTGAGCTACGTGTCTAACCCGAAATATTCATGTTTTAATTATATTTATATACTAATTAATTTTAAACTTATTTGGTTTTTTTTATTAAAAATGATTTATATGGCCAAACCGGTTGCAGGGACCCGGATTCGAACTCGGGTCCTTCGGTTCGAGTGCGCACAGCCCAACCAGTTGGGCTGTGTGTCTAATCTGTTTAACAAATGGATTATATTACTCTTATAAACATCCTGTGACTTGTTCTGATTCAGTTCTAAAAATTGTTGGTTTTAATTCTGAAAGTCGGTACGTGTGCGATTCGAATTCGGAACGTGCGTGTTATATTTGCACACAGTCCACCGCTGGATTGTGTGTCTAACCCGTTTAATTATCTGGTTTTAATTATATTAATACACAACTCAACTTCGTCTTCTTCATTTATAAAAACTCAGAAACAGTGAAGCCGACTGTTTGTTTAATTGACCAACACCACTTATAATTTGATTGAACTGGAATAGAAAAAGAAGAATAAGGATTATGATGTACCAACTCAGAGTGGATTTCTTCAATTTCCGGCAAGAGTCGGCTCTGATTTTGCGATGTCCGGCTGTATGAACTGTTTAACAGTTTTGATTATTGGTTGGAACGATAAAGTATAAATTAAGAGATAGCAGAGAAGTTTAAAGTTATACCGACCGATGAATGAACGCGGTTTTCTGACTAGCGTTTCCGCAGGATTCCGGCGAAATTGGAAATCTCCGGCGACGAGCTTTTGAGGAATTGCAACTTCGAAAAAGTGTGCGGTTCTGAGCGAAAGGATTTCCGGAAGATTGAATGGTATTTATAGGGAAGAACTGGATGAATTGGGTCCGATTTTGAGTCTTGATTCGCGGTCAAAGGTTTTCCGGCGGTTATGACCGAAATTGACGGCCGGCAACGGTTATGATTGATGTCGCGATCGGTTATTGCGTTTTAGTCAAAAGGGAAATGGCCAAAATCGCGGATTGCCGGATTTTCCGGTGATTGCGAGTTCTGAGTGCGCGGTGATCTCTGGTTTTGAATTCGGGTTTTACTTTAAGTATTATTTATTTCAGTATTTTCACAAAGAAGGCGTGTGGCGGAGTGGTGTGTTTGTTCATGCGGGTGACCGGGTTCGAAACCCGGCGTCTCCATTTCTTTTTTTATTCATTATTTATTATTAATTATAAATTATGGTTTTTAAATTCTAATATATTTATTAATTATGTATTGTTTAAAATTAATATGAACCATAAATACGCAACGAAATTTATAACTGGATATTTGATTGATAAACGAAGTGGGTTTTGAAACCCGTTTTTCGACGAATGTTACAGTATCCCCTACTTTTAGAAATTTCGTCCCGAAATTTAAGTAGTAGTGGTAACAGGAAAAAGATGCGGGCAATTTTTCGCGCATTGAGTCTTAACGTTCCCAAGTAAACTCAGGTCCTCGTTTTGAGTCCCAACGTACCCTGACAATTGGAATACGACTTCGTCTTAAACGCTTCTCTCTGAAGTCCATGATTTCTACTGGTCTTTCAATGAAATGCATAGATTCATCAAATTGAATGTCTTCTAGAGGAATATGGAGGTTTTCATCGGCGAGGCACTTTTTCAAGTTTGATACGTGAAATGTGGGATGAATTCTGTTGAGCTCTTCTGGTAGGTCAAGCTTGTATGCTACAGGACCTACTCTTTCGAGTATCTTGAAAGGTCCTACGTAGGGTTAGCTTGCCCTTCTGGCAAAACGAATCACTCCCTTCCACGGTGATACTTTTAAAAGTACTTGATCACCAATGTCAAACTCCAAGGGCTTTCGTCGTTTGTCTGCATAACTCTTTTGACGACTTTGAGCTGCTAGAAGATTGTTTCGAATTTGAATGACCTTGTCGGTTGTTTCTTGATTAATTCTGGACCGGTGATTTGTGATTCCCCAATTTCGTGCCAACATACTGGAGATCGGCACTTATGACCATATAAAGCTTCGAAAGGAGCCATGCCGATACTTGAATGATAGCTATTGTTGTACGAAAATTCAACTAATGGTAGATGAGCGTCCCAATTCCCTTTGAAGTTTATGACACTTGCTCGAAGCATGTCTTCAAGAGTTTGGATGGTGCGTTCAGATTGACCATCAGTTTGAGGATGAAAAGCGGTACTGAGGTCTAATCGTGTCCCCAAGGCGGTTTGTACGGCTCGCCATGTTCGTGAGGTGAAACGGCCATCACGGTCTGAAATGATGCTTAAAGGTACACCATGACGGCTTACGATCTCGCTGATGTAGATACGAGCTAACTTCTCGTTCTTGAAGTCCTCGCGAATCGGAATGAAATGAGATGACTTTGTAAGACGATCGATTATTACCCATATAGTGTCATACCCACTGGAGGTGCGAGGTAACCCGGTAATGAAATCCATGGTTATGTTTTCCCACTTCCATACAGGTATTTCGGGTTGGACTAGAAGTCCTGAAGGTCTTTGATGTTCAGCTTTTACTTTGGAACAGGTAAGGCACTTGGAAACAAAAACAGCGATATCCTTTTTCATGCCCTGCCACCAGTAGGTGTATCGTAAGTCTTGATACATCTTGTCGGCTCCTGGGTGTACAGAGTACCGTGTTTTGTGCGCCTCATTCATGAGGAAATAACGAAGGTTATCGCAATCAGGAACCCATATGCGATTTAAATAGTATAGAATACCGTCGGATTTGGTTTCGATTTTGAGTTCAGCTCCACATGACAGCTCATCGCGTACGTCATTTTCTGTTACAGAAACATGTTGAGCTGCTCGGATTCGATCTTTGATGTCGGTTATGATTTGCGAACAGAGAAGACAAATGGAGTTCGCATAACCTTTTCGACTGAGTGCATCAGCCACCACGTTTGCCTTGCCAGGATGATACGAATTTCACAGTCGTAGTCGTTAAGAAGTTCGACCCATCTTCGTTGCCTCATATTCAACTCCTTCTGGTTGAAGATATGTTGGAGACTTTTGTGGTCAGTGTATATTTCACACTTGGTACCATAGAGGTAATGTCTCCATATCTTGAGAGCGAACACAACGGCTCCAAGTCCAGGTCGTGGGTGGTGTAATTCTTCTCATGAACTTTAAGTTGTCTAGAAGCATAGGCTATCACTTTTCCTCTTTGCATTAATACACAGCCTAGCCCTTGCCCTGATGCGTCGCAATATACTACAAAGTCATCGCAACCCTCAGGGAGTGTGAGGATAGGTGCGTCACAAAGTTTTTGCTTTAGAGTTTTGAAGGCTTCTTTTTGTTTAGGTCCCCATATGAAGGGTTTTCCTTTATGAGTCAAAGCCGTGAGTGGTACAGGAATACGGGAAAAATTGGCAATGAAACGTCGATAGTAACCAGCCAAACCAAGAAATGACCTTACTTCGGTAGGGGTACGTGGCGCTTGCCATTCCTGTACTGCCTTGATTTTTGAAGAATCGACATGTATTCCCTTGTCATTGACGACATGTCCAAGGAATTGTACTTCTCTTAACCAGAATTCGCATTTTGAGAACTTAGCGTAGAGCTTTTCAGTCCTTAAAAGTGTAAGGATGAGTCGAAGGTGTCGCTCATGATCGGATTTAGACTTGGAGTAGATAAGAATATCGTCGATGAAGACTATGACGAAACGGTCGAGGTAGGGTTTGCATACCCTATTCATTAGATCCATGAAGACAGCGGGGGCGTTGGTTAAACCGAATGGCATGACCATGAATTCGTAATGACCATAACGAGTCCGGAAAGCGGTCTTTGGGATATCTTCTTCATGTACTCTGAGTTGATGATAACCAGAACGAAGGTCGATTTTTGAAAAGCAGGTGGCGCCTTGAAGTTGGTCTAGGAGGTCATCGATGCGAGGTAGTGGATAGCGATTTTTAACCGTTAACTTGTTGTTCTCTATAATCAATGCACATGCGAAACGTTCCATCTTTCTTTTTCACAAAGAGAACAGGTGCACCCCAAGGCGAGGAGCTAGGACGTATGAATCCTTTGTCAGTCAGCTCTTGCAGTTGACTGGCCAGCTCTTGCATTTCGGATGGGGCTAACCTATAAGGAGATTTTGCGACTGGTGTAGCGCCAGGTACAAGATCGATGCAGAATTCGACTTCTCTCACAGGAGGGAGTCCTGAAATGTCGTCGGGAAAGACTTGTGGGAATTCTTTCACAACTGGGATATCTTCGAGTTTCCTTTCCTTGTTTCCCTTTTTGACGACGTGAGTTAGGAATGCGACATAGTTCTTGCGGAGATATCTTCGGGCTTGAAGGCAGGACATTAGTTTGAGTCCTTTCGAAGGGGTTTCTCCAAAAAATACGTAGGGTCTGACCGTCTGCAAGAGGAATGCGAATGAACTTTTCGCGGCACACTACTTCAGCGTGATGCTGGCTGAGCCAGTCCACACGATTATAACATCGAAACTTCCCAACTTCATAGGAATGAGGTCAACTGGAAAATCGTGATCGTTTAGAGTGAGGGTACAATTGCGTATAACAGAATTTAATGATACGGGTTTTCCGTCAGCAACTTCCACCGTTAGAGATTCCATGAGATTAACATGAGTTTGGTTGAGGATAGGTTCAAATTCTAAGGACACAAAACTCTTATCCGCACCAGTATCGAATAATATGGATGCATAACTACCATTGATGAGAAACGTACCTTGACCACGTTGTTGTCAGCCCAAGCTTGGTTGGCATTGATGTTAAAAGCTCTTCCTCTGGCAGGTGGAGGAGCTTGGTTGGCTTGGTTTACTGGGTTCGCTTGGGCTTGAGCATGGATGATGTTCACCAAGCGTGGACATGTGTTCCTGAAGTGGTTTGGGTCCCCACAGTTGTAACAAGCTCGCATGGGTTGCATCATGGGGTAGTTGGGTTGGTAGTAAGTTTGGGCTGTGTGTGGTGTAGGTGGTAGAAGTAAGGGTTGTTGGGCTTAACCCACTATCTGATGCTGGGTTTGGATTGGGGGTTGATTGTGGTTCATTCGTTGAAGAGTACGACAGGTTTGGATGGTGTGACTTGCGCGGCCACAGCTTGTGCAATGTTGGCAAAGAGTTTCGGGAGGGTGGTGGTATTGACAACGGTTGCATTTTGTGTGTGGGCCGGTGTATGGCTTTTTAAATAGTGCAGCTGAGGGAGCAATGTGGGTGATTGGTGCAGCGGTGATAGGAGGGTTGGTTTGAGTGACAGCAAAATTCTTGTTGTTTCGTTTCCTCTTACCAGCAAACTTTGAGGAGGAGACTGAGTGGTTGGTAGTTGAGGTTTCTATGGGTGCTTTCTTCTTTTCATCTTTGAACTTGCGTTTCGAATGCGATTTTCAGTGAGTTCTGTAGCTAACTCCATCGCGGCTTCAAGTGTTGCAGGCGAAGTGCTTAAAACTGAGTCTTGAATTTTCGAGGGAAGACCTCGAATGTAATGTTCAACCAAGCGGTACACGGGGGTGAACAGATTAAGGATCATCTGGTTCAGTTCGAGAAATCTCTTGTTATAGGAAGTGTGATCTCCTTCCTTTTGTTTTAGCGCGTTAAATTCATCTTCCAACTTTTTGATTTCGCTTCTTGGACAGAAGCGTCTTGTCATGAGTTCCCTTAACTCTTCCCATGT
The DNA here is from genome assembly GCA_947069175.1 of Scalesia atractyloides. Classification (NCBI taxonomy): domain Eukaryota; kingdom Viridiplantae; phylum Streptophyta; class Magnoliopsida; order Asterales; family Asteraceae; genus Scalesia; species Scalesia atractyloides. The sequence continues at coordinate 94,505,081 of CAMTDV010000005.1, read as the reverse complement.
TAAGGCCATGGCATCTTCAACTTCTCGTTTACCCTTTTCCGTGTTCCACCAGGTAAGGGCTACCCCCAAACAGTCTTCCACTTGCATAACGTACCTTGCGATCCTCGGGACAATCGCAATTGAGGAAAGTGTTCTTCATTTCTTCAAACCAGTGAAGGAGAGCTGTAACACCTTCGGTCCCTTCATACCTTGGGGGATCGCAAGATTTGAAGTGTTTGTAAGAGCACTTTTTAGAGGGAGGGTTGGCGACGCTCTGGTCTTCTTGATTGGGAGGGTTGATGGGATTTGCGGTGAGAGCTTGTTGAACTTGAATCACGATGTCAGGAAGCACTGCGGCCATTTGTTTAGCAATTTGTGTGGCCAAGCGTTCATTTGATCTTCCTGACTTTCTACCTCCACGTAGTTGCCTAGCCGACATCTACAGGAACATACATAGGAAGATTGTGAGTTTAAGAAGTTTTTTTTTAGGTGTCATGTGTCGTTAAAGAATGAAAAATAGCATAACTGACAATAATGCAACTACATCCATAGGATGTCTTGGGTTTGCTCATGTTTGGGCCTCCAATGTCCCCCATACCATCGCCTGTGTAGTCATGTGGGCCCCCATGACTATTGGGCTTGGTAGGATTCACATTGGGGTTGGCGGATTAACACTCGCACCACCCGAATGAAAATCGGAAAATATAATTGCGAGATGTATGGTAGGAGGGTGTCCAGGTGTAGACACAATGACAACTCAAAGTGGGGTTAGCTCACACGACATTTGGTATAGCATGCTTTGGCCTAATAGGTCCTTCGTACTCTCATCGTTAGTCCCTAGGTAGGCAAACTGGTCCTTTATTTTGGATTTATACGAATGCCAAGCCTAGACAGGACGTTCCGACTACCGGTACTCGTACCCTTCCAGTTACTACATGCCCGTCATGAGAACTCACTTTGATGTGATTTGAAAATACAAAAATCATTGCAAAAATCATGGTAATCGTGAGGTGTGTGCTCTCATGGATATGATATGTTATGAGGATATGATTCATGATGAGCATTGTATAATATTATGTATTTGTCAGCATGCTTGCATAACATTGAGTGTAACAATAAACATAAAACATATAAACATCATGAATTTTGTATGTAACGCATAAGCAATTTAAAATTTTAATCAACTATAGTGTAGGCTCTAAGGGTCTAATAACCTATCCTATATCCCTATAGTCATGGCTCTGATACCAATCAGTCACACCCCGACCCACAGCGGAATAAGAGTCGAGGCATAATTGGGTTATCACCAAAGCTCATGATGTTTACTAAAATGTTTCATATTTATTAAATTCAAATTACAACTTAAATATCCAAAACAAAATTCATACAATTACAAGAAAATGAAACTACATAATTATTCCAAAACTTAAACTTGTTTATTCTTCTAGGCCTTTCTATTTGTTTCTTGTCTCAGCTGGATCACCTGTATCATGTGTAAAACGGGGGATATTTTGGGTCAACAAAAGTTGGCGAGTGAACCTTGATAAAACATTGTTACTAATTTCTTGTTTTATTTAATAAAATTTGTGCAATAATCACATGTGAGCAAACATATATAAATAAACAAACACAAACCACTTTGGATGAGTATATGATATGAATGATGATGTATGTGAGATCAAGGCTCAATCAAACGGAGCCGATCTAATGAGGCACCTGATACTCAACCCGTCTCCCACGGGGAACTGATGGGCCTAATGAAATGCGTGCACTGAAAATAATAAATCCAATCTACATATAATTCACACAACAATTGATACACATTTGATCACGGATATGATGTATGCACAAGTTTTTAAATATAATAAAGAATTATACGACACATGATACACCCCAAAACATGGTTAAAACGGGGAATTGGTAGAGATTCACTCACGATGGGTGCGTTCTTTGATGATGATGAAGGCGCACGAATTTATGATTCGATTGACGAGGGAAGAACTAACCTAAATAATAACAAAATGATTCGATAAATAAATAAGTTTTGGTTGAGATTAATATTTTTAATTAGTGCTCTTAAATGGGATTTTTAGATTTATTTTTGTGAGTTTAAGGAAATTTTCTAACCTTAATAATCTTATTTTTAAGTATTTTTAAATAATTTTCTAATTAAATAAATAAATAAAAAGAAATTAAAAAAATTGACTTTTTTGACCGTTGACCGTTGACCGGGTCTTGACCGGTCAGACTGTGTTTTTATATGCGCCGAGTGAGGTTCGAACTCGGGACCTCTCGTATACGTGCACGCAGCTCTACCAACTGAGCTACGTGTCTAACCCGAAATATTCACTGTTTTAATTATATTTATATACTAATTAATTTTAAACTTATTTGGTTTTTTTTATTAAAAATGATTTATATGGCCAAACCGGTTGCAGGGACCCGGAGTCGAACTCGGGTCCTTCGGTTCGAGTGCGCACAGTGTGTCTAATCTGTTTAACAAATGGATTATATTACTCTTATAAACATCCTGTGACTTGTTCTGATTCAGTTCTAAAAATGTTGGTTTTAATTCTGAAAGTTGGTACGTGTGCGATTCGAATTCGGAACGTGCGTGTTATATTTGCACACAGTCCACCGCTGGATTGTGTGTCTAACCCGTTTACTTATCTGGTTTTAATTATATTAATACACAACTCAACTTCGTCTTCTTCATTTATAAAAACTCAGAAACAGTGAAGCCGACTGTTTGTTTAATTGACCAACATCACTTATAATTTGATTGAACTGGAATAGAAAAAGAAGAATAAGGATTATGATGTACCAACTCAGAGTGGTTTCTTCAATTTCCGGCAAGAGTCGGCTCTGATTTTGCGATGTCCGGCTGTATGAACTGTTTAACAGTTTTGATTATTGGTTGGAACGAATAAAGTATAAATTAAGAGATAGCAGAGAAGTTTAGACAGTTATACAGACCGATGAATGAACGCGGTTTTCTGACTAGCGTTTCCGGCAGGATTCCGGCGAAATTGGAAATCTCCGGCGACGAGCTTTTGAGGAATTGCAACTTCGAAAAAGTGTGCGGTTCTGAGCGAAAGGATTTCCGGAAGATTGAATGGGTATTTATAGGGAAGAACTGGATGAATTGGGTCCGATTTTGAGTCTTGATTCGCGGTCAAAGGTTTTCCGGCGGTTATGACCGAAATTGACGGCCGGCAACGGTTATGATTGATGTCGCGATCGGTTATTGCGTTTTAGTCAAAAGGGAAATGGCCAAAATCGCGGATTGCCGGATTTTCCGGTGATTGCGAGTTCTGAGTGCGCGGTGATCTCTGGTTTTGAATTCGGGTTTTACTTTACGTATTATTTATTTCAGTATTTTCACAAAGAAGGCGTGTGGCGGAGTGGTGTGTTTGTTCATGCGGGTGACCCGGGTTCGAAACCCGGCGTCTCCATTTCTTTTTTTATTCATTATTTATTATTAATTATAAATTATGGTTTTTAAATTCTAATATATTTATTAATTATGTATTGTTTAAAATTAATATGAACCATAAATACGCAACGAAATTTATAACTGGATATTTGATTGATAAATGAAGCGGGTTTTGAAACCCGTTTTTCGACGAATGTTACAAAACGTATCGGAGCGCATCACACAATTTAAAATCAATATATATAAATATATATATATATATATATATAAGAGAGAGAGAGAGAGAGAGAGAGAGAGTTCTTATATATAATTTACTTGGTTATTAATATGATAATAATAGTAATTTTATTTTATTAATAGTTATTATATAGTTTGTATTTGATATATTAAATAAAAAGTTATGTATATTAGTTTAATTCTCACAATTCTAGTTGAAATCAGTAGGTTAAGTTGGACTTAGAAGAAGCTACTCGGAAATTCTTTTAAAAGTTCTTTTGTGTCTCTATGTATAATAAATAGTTATGTATATTAGTTTAATTCTCACAATTCTAGTCGAAATCAGTAGGTTAAGTTAGACTTGGAAGAAGCTACTCGGAAATATTATTTTATTAATAGTTATTATATAGTTTGTATTTGATATATTAAATAAAAAGTTATGTATATTAGTTTAATTCTCACAATTCTAGTTGAAATCAGTAGGTTAAGTTGGACTTAGAAGAAGCTACTCGGAAATTCTTTTAAAAGTTCTTTTGTGTCTCTATGTATAATAAATAGTTATGTATATTAGTTTAATTCTCACAATTCTAGTCGAAATCAGTAGGTTAAGTTAGACTTGGAAGAAGCTACTCGGAAATTGTTTTAAAAGTTCTTTTGTGTCTCTATGTATATAAATGTATTTTTATTATTTTGTGATTATTGGATATGTGTGTGTAGAATGTTTCTTAAGAATTACAATTTACCTTCAAATAATGACAACTAAATTAGTCGCCATTTATTTTCCTATGATGTGTCAACAAAAATCTTAATGTGACATGATATGGCACCGCATTGACTAATGACTGATGATGTAGAACCAGATCTTGAATTTTATATATAAACTAGAATTCTATTCCACGGGTTTTTAGTAGTATCAGTGTAGTACTGATATTCGGTATAGTTTAAAAGTAGTTATAAAAGAAGGGAAAAAAGTAATTAAATTTAAGTTTAGAGTCTATATTATAACTTTAGTATTTTACCCCGTACTTGCGACAATATCATTGCAAGTGCAGTATGGGCAGTTGGTGTAGCCGTCAAAGATAGGGAAACCCACTAAAACTTAAGAAAACCTTATTTAACAAAAAAAAATTCTAAAAAAATTGAGGAATGTAACTTACATGTTGTCGAACGTTTTGTAACAAAAAACAAAAAGTGCCGAAGAGATTTTTTTATGATTTTATTATAATTTGTATTTTAAATTCAGTTTAAAAAAATCCCTTTGGTGCTTTTTGATTTTTTTGTTACAAAACGTTCTATAACATGTATGTACATTCCCTAATTTTTTTAGATTTAGTTTATACATAAGGTTTTTTTGAGTTTTTTTAACTCAACTGAGTTTTCTTTCTATCCCTCCCTTATGTATATATATATATACACACACACATACATACAAGGTTGGGTTCAAAGTGGAACACTAAAAAAGTGGGGAACTGACTCAAACAAACTCCGATTGTACTCATTACAGAAGCATTGGAACCAGCTTGTCAAACCCTAACTAGAAACTAGAAGTGTATTTCGAACCCTACCCTATACGTGTAAAAGGAAGTTAGGAAAGTCAAACAACCGTACGAACAGGGCTCGATTGGTCACCCATGCTAGAAACTCTAAACCCTAAATCATAAACTCTAAAGTTAAACCCTAAACCTAAATCATAAGACTAAAACCTAAGCTAAATCATAAAAATAAAAATGAACAGCTAGATAATGATAAAGATAAATAATAACTTAAATGGAAGAAAAAAAAAGTCCTTCTAAAGTTGTAATTAAAAGAATGCATAACTAGAGAAAATATATTGCTGAATGAGGTAACTGAAGAATCAAATTCAAATAAATACTAGGATAATGGTAAAGATATGTACATGCAGGGTTTAAATGTGAGAAAAGAAATCCAATTTATACTCCATCTAATATCAAATGCCATTCTCTTTTTCAACTTCATAATTAGTATATATTATTTAATATTAAATTAAATAAATTATTATATACATTGTTTAATATTTAATTAAATAACTAATACATGGATATTATTTATCCTATACTTATTTTCATCTTTATTAATTATTTACAATATACCTTACGTTGTTAATAAAAAGAACATATGCTATTGTTTGATTTTTTCTTAAATTATAATTAAATGCTATTTAATTATAATAACCTTACGTTTTAGAGGCATCAATGTTATTGTTTGATTTTTTCTTAAATTATAATTAGATACTATTTAATCTATCTATACACATATAAAATACGAAAAAAGATTAAACATAAAATTGACATAAACTCAGATAAAATTCGATGTCATCTAACATCAAAAAACAGTAAATTTTAACCAATTATACAAATCAAAGAACTCCCACTTACATAATTTGCAATAACTTGATCAAAACTTTTAAATAAAAATATCAAATATAAACTACCTACTATACCTATGTATATGCTATGTTATTAATTTAATTAATTTGTTTAAGCAATTAAGTATATATCATGCTTACTTGTGTGTATGCGCGATTATAATTATGTTACATTATTATCATATAAGTTGTGTAACTATTATTATTACTATTTGTGTGATTATCTATGTGCACAGTTATAAATTTGGCTTGCATAATACACATATTCAATTGCGTAATAAGATTATAATATTATTATATTTTTTTAATTGTATTACACATTATTATAAGATTACAATTTATATTTCCTCAACCCGTATGATAAGATTCATGAATTATGAATGTATAAGATTATAGTATTATTACATTCTTTAATCGTGTGATAAAGATTATATAGAAGTTTATGATTCACGGTTTTTTAATATTCAACACGTATAATACACAAATTTATAACACCTATAAATTAAAACAACAACAATTTTTTTTAAATTTAACCCGTGTAATATACGGGATTGTAAACTAGTTTGTAAGAATATAAGATTAGTTTTAAACAATAAAAATGTTTCATTTAATATGTGCATTTAAGGTTATTGTAATTGTATTACACATTATTATAAGATTACAATTTATATTTCCTCAACCCGTATGATAAGATTCATGAATTATGAATGTATAAGATTATAGTATTATTACATTCTTTAATCGTGTGATAAAGATTATATAGAAGTTTATGATTCACGGTTTTTCAATATTCAACACGTATAATACACAAATTTATAACACCTATAAATTAAAACAACAACAATTTTTTTTAAATTTAACCCGTGTAATATACGGGATTGTAAACTAGTTTGTAAGAATATAAGATTAAGTTTTAAACAATAAAAATGTTTCATTTAATATGTGCATTTAAGGTTATTGTAAGGACATGTAGGTATATTTATAATTATAATTATTTTGTTGTATTCTTTTAAATTAGCTAACTAATTAAACTAGTAAATAATAAATAAAATATACTCTTTCAAGACAACCTAATGCACAGTGAAGGACAATTTTCGCTATGTGTAGAATATATTTCGACATGTGTGACAAAATTCGATATGTGTTTGATCTATGCATGATAAATTTCGATGTGTATGATGAATTTTGAAATGTATAGGATAAAGTGTTTTTACGTAATTAATGAGAGAGAATAATTAATAAAAGAAGTTATAAATACTTATTATTTTACCATTATGTTATTTCTTTTTTTTCTCGCATTAAGTTTTTTTCTCAAATAACCTATGTAAATATTCTTACAAAGGTTAAAATGACCTTATTTTTTATAGTTAACTCCAATGTTTTGAATTCCTTATTTTTTTTCCATTCTAATAAATTCGATCCCCTCAAATTAACGACAATAAGAAAAGTGAAGAAATAAAGGTTTACAACACAAATACGAAAATTACTTTGGCAGGTAACAAGTATGAGGTAATGAAATAAACGAGAGAATGAAATTGATAAAGGAATGAAATGGATTATTATTATTCAATTGTGATGTTTGGTTACCCATATGTGAATAGAATGAATCATTACTTTGTAGAGTTTGGTAAGAGAAAAAACGAAGTAATTGAATACAGTTTATTAAAAATGACAAAAATATAATTGTCTCAATAGTAATAACAATAATAATAATAATAATAATAATAAGAGTAAACTGTAATTTGTATTCCTGAGGTTGATGAAGAGAGTCAATTTGAGTCCCCACATGAAACTTTTGAAAGCCTTAGTCCTTACCCTATGAAAAACGCTACATTTGGAGTCCCACCATTAAGATTTTGTTAGTTTAACAGTTAGCTCAAGAGGTATTTTACTAATCCCGCAATATTAAAACAAGAAAAAAAAACATTTTTCTTCTCATGCGCTACCCATTTACCGTCCTGATATTTTTTTTCTCTTTGCATTGATTTCTAATATTCAATAAAATAAAATGTCACCTTTTCCCATTTTTTTTTGTTTCTGGCGAATCGTACCTAATATATACTATGTTGGCTTAATAAAAATTAAATGTTTCATATTGTGAATTTACATCGAAAGAGATGGTAAACGGACAACAAGTTACGCCGCTATCCACTTTTGAATTAAAATTACTTCTCACGCTCTAAACAGAACAAACAAGATGTTTTTGGTTATGCATATATGCAATTCTTGTTATTACATTATACAACTCTTAACTCTTTGTGTTTTTTTTTTCTTGTTTTTTCCCTTATTTAGAATATTATGTTTACACATTATTACTTGTTGGTAATCGTTTGTTTACGTATATGTATCTTAACCTAATCTAATGTCTAAATCTATGTGGTGTAAGAAAACTAAATTGTCTACATACATGTAGCTTGTGAAAACTCAAAACCCTATATATTTCTTAAAAAAATGTCGAATTAAAGTTCAAATTTGTCCTAAAAAATTAAGTTATTAATGATGATGGTGTTTACACTTTAGTTTAATTATGTTCAGGAGAGAGAATAGTAAATTTAAATATTTTGTTAATGAAAAATAATAGGTTTTTAACCCCGGCATACTTTAAAAATTGTTCAGTTATATTAATAGGTTACATTTACATAATTAATAATATAGCAATTTATATTATAATAATAAGTTTTAAAGATAACATCAACTGTATAGTGATTTTTTTAATATTTGAATTAATTCTTACACTATAAATAATACACTTCTAAAACCCAATAGTTTTATTTTCCTTTTATAACTTTCTTTTGTTAGTTCTTTAGAAGGACCAAATAAGTGATGTTTTTTTTTTAAACGAAGGAACACCACGTGACCACCACCATTTTTTCGTTCGTTCAGGTCGCTACACCATGCCCTCGTTTTTCTTTTTTTTTTATTTTGTTCTTTATTGTTTTACATGTTTACATTGTGTAGCTTCAAAGTGGCCTTTAATGTTTGGTTCGTACCAAGATTCCCCGTCGCAAAGCGTGGGGGAAATCCTAGTTACTTATTACACAAACATTTACACACCCCCAGTTAAACTATTATAGTAACCTAAATTACTTATTACACAAACATAATTAAAAACCCCTAATACATCCCTCCCAGTCATCAATCTAGTACGCCGTAGGAGACACGCTACAATCTCTATCACGACCGTCTCACCTCGCATCTTGAGGACCACATCCATAGTCAGGAGGTGGAGGTTTGTTGTGGCCCGTTCACGGAAACATTAATCCAAATCATGACTGCCACGATGTCTTCTTCTTCAGTCCAACGATTTCGTGTCAATTTTTTGAGTGTGAGAAGACGATTTGAGTTTGAGAATTTTTGAAATTGTGTGGTATGTATGGGACACACCTCCACACTCCACCTTCACGGCGTGAATGCAGCCACGCCAGTCTCTCCCGCCCTTCACCCACGCCGGCTCCGCCAGTGTTCCACGCCCAGCCATGCCGGCACCCATCTCATGTGGCATGGGCGTTGTGCCATAGCGACCGCCTTACTAAGTATAAGATCATTTCTAAAAAAATACAACCATTTTTTCAGTGACATTTTCCTGTGCTTGGATTTCTATCAACTAAACTCTGTATGCTACATTAACTTCAAAAAAATCGCGAATTAACGACCAAGTGATTTGTTAAGAGCATTTAAATTTACTACATATCGGAATAGTTCTTTTGATAGCTTTCTTAGCCTTACAATAACCTCGAAGACGCTTTTCATCAACCGTTCCAAATCCTGTAAGTTTCACCCCATACGCTTCCATTCTGCGTATGTCTCGTGGGATTGGTGACTGCCACAAGCCGTCCCACCATCCGGGAGGAAGAACCGGAGTGAGTGCACACTGATTAGGCTGGCTATGACAACTTAACTGACCTGCAAATCGGTTCCAAACATGACCCCACCCGACTTGATTTTGTAACCCTCCACGCAAAAGATTGTTCTGAAAACTGCTGATGAATGAAAAATTCACAGGACCGCCATGATCTTGATCTGAAAGTTACAAGAAACATTAGTTCTTTCAAACCCAACTCGACCCGTTCTTAAAGTTATCAATTTTTGACCCAAACCCTTTTGTGTGTAAGACCTAGGAGTGTCAATCGTGTTGGGTTGATGGTTGAATTATTCAAGCCGTACATGACCCATATTATGTTTGTATAAAATAAAATAACCCTGACTTGCACACATAATGTTGCGTAACCCGAATGCAACCCGTCTAAACCCATTTTTCTAAACATGTCAAATGGGTTGACGGGTACTAATTAAGTTGTACACGCATTTTACGAATTGGTGGGTTGTAAAAAATAGGTTAAACGGGTTAAAGAGTCGATCTGTTCAATTAAATGGGTTAAATATATCAACCTCAACACGACCGGTTTTATTAAACAGGTCAATCCATGCGGGTTAGATATGATAACCCAAAACCTGGTTAATTTCGTCTCGTGTTTCGGGCTGTCACTCCACCTCTAGTCTGGCACGCCTATTTTCCACCTCTAGTACGGGCTAAAAAAACATGAAAAAAGATCTTCAGAGTGAATGCTATCAGGAATTATTGGCAGATCTGATTACCAAGTTGATAACTTGCCGCTAGTGCTGCGATAAGTTGTGCATAAGTGGTTCCTACACGTCTTTGGGCACCCGTTATTACGGCGTGTGTTGCCCGTGAGGCCAAAAAGAAGTCAACGAAAGCAACCCACCGAGGCGCGGGACCCCAGTCTCTCGCTCTAAAAGCGGCACCCGCAGCTGCACCCGAAATGTTTCCTCTAAACTTCTTGTACTCAAAATGAAGAACCTAACAATGCATCATTCAATATCAATAATGAAAAACAAACTAAACCTTAAAATTGTCATTTATTAATGGGGTTTTGCATTTATAATGTTCGACTAACGAAAACGTACCTCCGTAAATCCATGAAGTTTCGGCATGAGGTCATTAACAAGGGACGGAGTATCGGAGACCAATACAACACGGGGTTGATGGATTCCCGCAATGGTGGTTTTGATGCAATTCAAAGCCGCATTGACTGCCCTAGGAGACCTATAAGCATGGAGTAAAACTTGTTACAAAACGTAAAGACTAAATCGACATATCGGTGACCCGAATGTATATAGTGAAAGTTTATCTCAAGTAAATAAAGGTGTCAATTTTTTCGGGTTAAAACTGGTTGACCCGAAACACTTTTGTCCAACATATTGTTGGTATATAATTACGAAGACTACATTATTTTAGTACTTTTTTTACAACCAGATTTAGCAAGTTTCACGCCTTTGAAATACAATTTAGGTTAATTTTAATATGTAATTATTTTTCATTTCCATGTTTAACCCGTTAGTAGCGCTGTAATCGAGCTGAGCCGAGCCAAGCTGGGCTCGGGCTCGAGCTCAAGCTCCAACTTAAATAAACCATCTCGGCTCGGCTCAATTATTTTTTCAAGCTGAAAAGTCGAGCTCGGCTCGTAAAAATTTCAAGCCAACATGAGCCCAATCGAGCCGGCTCGTTAATTTTTTTATTTTTTTAATAACTTTTTTCACAAATATTGGTAACATAAAAAAAACTAACACACATCTACAAAAAAACATACATAAAAAAATAAAAAAATAAAACACACATACATACAAGCCACGAGCCGAGCACCCCTAGCTCGAGCTCGGCTCGATTACAAAACGAGCTGGCTCGGCTCAGCTCGATTACAAAACGAGTTGGCTCGGCTTGGCTCGAAAACAAAACAAGCCTTTTCAAGTGAGCTTTTTTTTCAAGCTAATTTCGAGCGGGCCTTGAGCTGCGAAACTTTTTGAACACCCCTACCCATTAGAGACTATATATATTTTAAAACGACCCAGTCATAAGTAAATGATTTAAAGCTGCCACCAACAGGAAGATATATTAATATATATTCAGAAACCTAGAAGTACTGTATAACTTTTTAATCGATCATAAAACTATCATCATCGTCATTAACATGATTATTAAGACTGTAAATTCTTGAAGTACCTATTCATGAGCATGCGCATATGCACCGCAAGATGAGGATCATGGCCTCCATCAATAACCCAATTAACGGCTTTTTGAACATCAGGTGAAGGCGATATTATCACCCTTAGCAGCTCGCCAATTACATTCGGTCTAGAACGAAGCACTTCAGTGTTGCCAAACAATGCAGAAGCCGATTTCCTCATTTGAAAGTGTATATTCTTTAAGAAAAACTGCATCGCCACAGCATCTGTGGTACCTTTAAACCTGGTACGACGCGTTTAAAATCACTATTTTCATCGGTTTATCTAATTACGATATAATCGGTTCATCCAAACATTAAAGATTACCATATAATCGGTTGCTTCCACTTTTTCCAGTTACCGCAGAGTACATTTGTTTCCGAAGGCTTTTCAAAATCATCAACCCTCATAATAAGATGCCGCCCGTACTTTCCCACACAGTCGTTCTTTTTCCATAAATGTTTCACTTCTTTTAAAGTAAACGAGAAATTGGCATACGTTATATAGTCCCCAAACGGATACTTGCCCCTGGTAAACACGAAGTATTTTTTTTTAATTATAGAAATATGTACATGAAAGGTGGCAATTTCTACCCACTTATGAACGGGTCTATCGGGGAAAACTAATAAATAAGTAAAATGAAAACGGGTTGAACAAAGCGGGTCGTAAATCACCCAAACTATATTCGAAGTCTCGTAGTTAGTTTTAACTGTATATAAAGGTATGAAACTCAAGAAATGGAAAAGTAACCCACGACCTGATCCGACCCAACCCGATCCATTTTGACCCGTTACAGAAAAGTTACATTTCAGTGTTGTTTACCAACCCACACACAATTGGCCACCTCTAGAGTAAGTTATAGCTAAAGGTTAAGAAAAAGAAAGAACCAATATGCCTCGTTTGACCAATAATCAGTGAACGATTTAGCATAATGCTAAGCGCAGAAGCTGTTAAGATCTTGTACATTTCGTTCCCGAATCCAGCCTCAGAAGCTTTGCCCATCACAAAGTTCTGCTTGCAGAACTGGTCCTGGGAGAGTAAACGAACCCGCGAAGCTCCTGATATACCAATAAACACATAATATTATCAATATCAGTTACAAACATAAGTTAAAACATATAAAGATTCATATTCTCAACTTTCAAGCCTTGTGTATGTATACAATATGTACATATTTCCAGTTTTTATTACGGACTCGACTGTCGAGCCCAAATCAAGCTTGTATTGTAAGTTGTAACACATCATCATCATCATCATCATCATACTCAGTAAATCCCACGCATAGCAAAGCTAAGGTAGGGTTTGAGGGGTAAGATGTAGACAGTCTTACCTCTACCCCTTAGGATAGAGAGGCTGCTTCCGGTGAGACCCCCGGCTCGATTGTAGTTTTGCATCAAGCCTTGGACATAAGGCACATAACACTTAGCAATCTGAACAAAGACCGATTGGTGCATGTACCCCTTGTCTTTTGGCTATCAACGCCACTACATAATGCATGATTAACCGTCCGTTGCTTTTAACGTTATTTTCACGAAATTAGTAAAATAATGTTAAAATTAGTGCAATTTCACTTTTGCCCCTTAAGCGCCCGCACATCTATACATTATATGTGCACACCTCAAGCGGGCATAAAGTTGTAACACATAATTTTGATAAGTATTATCGAAATCGCGAACCGGGCTGAGTTTTAGTGTACATTTTGGAGCTCTTAAACTGCGAATGAACCTATACCAACTATAACATCCACGTTTTGGGTTGCCCAAGTGGGGACACGGATAGTACCACTCCCATTTGAGCACAATTAACTGTAGAGTTCTCCTCTCATCCGCGGTCAATGTGTCCAAAGCGCGTTGGTGATATTCGAGGTCCTGTATTCCTTATGAACCCAACATCTCTCCTATCCACAACTGATGTGAGATTTGCCTAGGGTGTTACACCAACTTCGTTACTAAATCACAAACTACAAAATATAATTTCTAATCATAACCTAATTTGATTCAATAGTGAACAAATTAACATCAAGATTTCTTGATCTAACTTCCACTTAACTCAGAGTAACTTTCTTAAAAAAAAACCCGTTACCCGTAAACTCACTGGACCATCAATACCCTACTAACCAATGGGATCAACTAAACCGCGCCTGGCGGGCTCAAACCAGTGAAAGCAAGATTCGAACCAATACCACGAGTGTTCCAACATTAACAAAAACAATTAAAAAAGTAAAAAAAAAAATTGAAAAACTAATTTTATTAAAAAAAAAAAAAAGAAAAAATCTCTACCTTGAATATCAAAATGATGTCTAATCAATTCACGAACTCTCAACGTTTCTTTCCAAGAATCCCCACCACCAAACGGATCAACCGCTTCTTTTCCCATCTCCTCCACGGTGGCACAAGTAGGTGCAGGTTTCTCCACCGTATAGTGCAGCTCCGGTGGTGGCAGCACGGTGGTTCCGTTGGGGAGATCACCGCCGGTGAAGATGGTGAGTAGTAGTAATCCTAAAAGGGTGCATATTAAGCAAGAAAAGAATAAAGTTTTTGGTGAGATTAGTAGACTTTGATGTCTTCTTAATCTCATGTTTCAACACCGGAAGTTGAAGGATTAAGAAAAGTAAATAATATATATATATTTTTGTGAGATGGAGATAAATTATGAGGTAATTTGTGGGATTATTAGATTAGATTTGATTTGAATGATTGTGATGCAAATGGGGAAACGTCACGTGTTACGAGGTGGTCGTGGGTGAAAGTACACTATATGTGTGTCTTTTTCTTGTAATTTTGAGCCAGCCCATAAAGCCCAATTTTCTAAAGGACTATTCAATTGAGGCTTGGGCCATTTGTATTACTTTGGTCCGGCCCAGTTAAAATCACACATGTTTTTTCTTTTCTTTTTATTTTCGAACGGCAAATTTTGATCACTAAAAAACCCAATAAATCTGGAAAACCCCTATGTGGGAATCGAACCAAAAACCTAATGGTCCATAAGGCTTATCCCACCCACAAAATGTCACTAGCGCCATTAGTTTTCATTTTCTATGAGAAGAAATTGTTTTGTAGTAAAATGCACAACAAATCGTTGCACATCATATCTATACTTTTTCCAATGAGCTAGTGGTGGAGTGGTAAGGGAGAGACATGCTGTTTTAAGTGACTCGGGTTTAAATGTTGCCCCCAGCATTTAGTTTCAGCGGCACCTGGTGATGAAGAGAGATTGGGCGAGTAGGCGGCGATTGCTAGTTCGATCCTTGAACTGAGCGGGTTTTACCTCACCACATTGTCGTGTCTTCGGCCCTAGGTGAGGGTTCTCCCCAGTTCAGAAGGCAAGTGTATTCTAATGTGATGAATTTCGCCAGTAACCCATTTAGAAGATTCGTTGGGCGTTAAAAAAATCATATCTATACTTTTTAAAGATTGGTAAATCCCCTTGAGGATATGAGCATCGTTCTTTAAGATTTATATATTACAAAAGATAAACTACAAGGAATATGTATAAAT
The DNA here is from genome assembly GCA_947069175.1 of Scalesia atractyloides. Classification (NCBI taxonomy): domain Eukaryota; kingdom Viridiplantae; phylum Streptophyta; class Magnoliopsida; order Asterales; family Asteraceae; genus Scalesia; species Scalesia atractyloides. Next base: position 94,489,546 of record CAMTDV010000005.1, on the reverse strand, counting down.
GTAAGGTAACTTTCCTTTCTTAGAAAACGTTACTATAAAGGTTATACAAGTTTTGATGTACAAATTACAATCAATTTGTTATCACCAGTCAAATTCTTAAATTCTCAAATTAATTAATTTGATCATCCAATCAATAATATTCTTTTAAAAATGAACTGATAGATAATTTTGTGGATTTTGCGGACCAATAGGATTCAAGAAATCTTTTCCAACCTTTTCAAAATTTACTAAAGCTAATGTTAAAAGTAATTCATTATTATTTATAAAAATAACAACATTGTGTCATTTAAAAAAAAAGTTGCGTTTCAATATTCACTGTGTATTTAATCACGTCAATGTTAACGTCTTAAAATAATAGTACAATACTGGTTTTACGATTTATCTCTTTTAGTTATACAGATTGCCGATACCGTAATGACACAAACCAATACCAACCAAATTATCGCCCCACCTCGTGGGGTAAAAATACTTGTTTTGAGTAATAGAAAGTTATCTATTGGTTAGCGGCGGCGGAGGTGGTGGCGGGGTGTGTGTTTGTTAGGGGGTGTGTTTGTCGAAAACTTGATACACGTAGAAGTTAAAATGTATCTCCTGAATAGCATGTTTTGGTTTTAATTTTGTATTGTGTAAGTGAAGAGGTAGACAGTAGGCACCAAGCGGCACCTTAGTTGCTTATTTTTTAATCCCAACATGTTTTATTTGCTTGTGCGTTGGTCATCTTCTCTTGGTCAATTAAGTGTTCATTTCAGTGTTTTTGACCTTTTTGACATTTATTGTTGATATTGTAAAATATAGAATATAAACATAGAGTAACTAGATTTAGAATATGTATCACAAGTTCGTCTAGAATTCTCAGTATCCAAAGTCCGTAAGAGCTTCTGTAAAAAGATCCTCCCAATCTTGGTCATTTGAACATCAATGGAAAATTAGAGACAAAATTCCCCTAAACTAGGTTTATCATCGTCGCCGCGTTGCGGCAAACTTCTTTTCTTATTTAGTTTGTGTTTACATGTGTTTTAAAAGCACTACGAGCGCATTGCGAACGGAACCTCTTACAAGAATAAAAAGAAAATGTATAAAAAACACTAAAAGATAATCGAAAGAAAATCAACCAAAAAAGTTATATGGTAACGACGTTATTCGTATGAAACCCGTGGTCAGAGATGAGCAAATGGTACCAGGTATCGGCACCGATTTCCCGAACCGAAAGATCTGAAGTACCAATTCGGTACCGACTTTTGGCGTTCCCGGTACCGGTTCGCTACTGGTTTTTACAACCGTATACCGGTATTTTTAGTATCAGTATCGGTTGACACCGAGCTCAACCCTACCCTTGAAACTAAAAAAAAAAAGAAATCATTAAAAGTTGAATAAAATCAACAAAAAAAAGTTGTACGATAACGTTGTTGTCCGTACGGTACCCATGATCAGGACGAACAAATGGTATCGGGTAGCAGTACCGGATTTTCGGAACTAAAAGAATTTCAATATCAATTCGGTACCGATTTTTGCTGTTTTTTGTACAAGACTGGTGTCGTTTTTTACCTTCATATATCGATCTGAACATGACCGCACTAGAAAAATAAAAAAAGAAATTGCCACATGGAAGCCAATGAATAGACCAAGTAGTATTCATTGGCTTGCTCTATTAATGTGTAGATAACTTGCTCTATTAATGTGTAGATAATGTATAGAGAATTCAAAGGGATCTTTCCTTTAATGTGTAGTGTAGATAATAATTTGTAGATATTATCTATCCATAAAAGGCCTGAGGGTGAGCATGCATGTCAGGGCGGCCCAATGGGCCTGGCCCTAAAGCAAGGATTTTAGTTACCTTATTTAGTCCTATCTTACAAAAGTAGTTAATTCTTTGTAACTAGGTTTATTACAATGTGCTTCGGTGCATGAGAAAATACTATTGAAGTTTCAAAATTAGGTTTATATCGGAAAAAAATAACAAGAAAATCAGGAGTAAGAAAACACTCCAAGAATCGAACCTGGGTAGGTGGAGCAACTGGGGAAGTTCTTCAACCAACCAATGGACTGAGAAGTATTTTGGTTTTAAACCTTTGAATCAAATCCTTTAAACACATTAATCTTTGGAATACACAAAAGTTATTGTGGTCGAATCGTTGATTGCCATGTGGCCCTCTAACTCTAACTGTCCAATCACATGTATTTATTATTCATTAGCCTTCTAAATTGATATATAGTTATTATTATAGTTATAATATAATATAATATAATTATAATTATAATATTTGGAATACAGAAAAGTTGTTATGGTCGAACCGTCAATTGTCACGTGGCCACAAACTCTAACCGTCCAATGACATGGATTCATTATTCATTAGCCTTCTAAATTCATATATATATATTTATATATTTATTTATAATTATAATTATAATTATAATATTTGGAATACAACAGGTCGAATCGTCGATTGCAACATGGCCCACTAACTTTAACCGTCCAATCACATGCATTAACTATTAATTAGCCTTCTTTTTTTAATAGCAATGCTTACATACTCCTAATTACACAAAATAAACCAAAATGTACTCCTTGCTTGAGATTGAACCCAAGATCTTCCGCTAAGAGACAAGAGCCTCTATCAAGTGAGCTAGCCGCACATTGGCATTAGCCTTCTAAATTCATATATAGTTAATTAACTAATTAATTAATTAATTAATTATTATAGTATTAAAAAAGTATTAAAAAATATATATTATTATAATATAAAAGATACTATTCACAAACTTGTATATATAGGATAATTAATTAATTAAACAATTAATTAATTGGTTTAGATTTTTGAAGCATTAATGAAGTAGAAAGACTTGCCCTTAAAAAATGCATTTTTACTTTAATTATTATGAAAATTAAGTCAAAGGTCTAGTAGGGAGTGAAGCAACAAAAGTTATCTTTGGCGAAATTACAAGAAACATAAGCAAAAAATCACCAAGTTGCTCAAATCACAAAAATTATCGAGAACCCTCGAATAAAAGATATCGAATCATTAGTGTTCATACAACTCCAGCCGTTGATTTTCACCTTCCTGTCGATATGACCAAAGCCGATGCATCTTTGGATTCAACCTCGAAATCGACCCACTACATCCAGCCTACTCTGTCACGAATATACAATTCAAAAATTCGTACTTACGGATCAAAGGTTACCTATACCGCGTGGGTCAAGTTGTTTAAACTACACGTACTTGCGTACAAGGTATCAAATCACATCGATGGAACTGCAGCCCCGGCAAAAATCGACCCCACATACGACGCGTGGCATGAACTAGATGCGTTGGTCCTTCAATGGATCTTGAGCACCGACTCTGATGATTTATTGCCCCGAGTTATGGACTCAGACGGAACCGCACGAGGCGCTTGGGTCAAACTTGAGAAAATTTATTTAAGCAACAAAAGGCGCGCGCGGCTGCTTTGGAAACCAAATTTGTAAACTTACCCTCACCGCGTGTTCCTCGCTTGATGATTACCGCCAGAAACTTAAGGAACTCGCAAATCAACCGGTAGATGTTGACCCCCAATAACCGAATTCCGTCTTATTCTTCAACTAGTACGCGGATTACCATCTGAGTTTGACACCACCGCATCCCTGATTAATTCAAGCAACGCAGATTGGGATCTAGCATTAAGCATGCTGAACGATGAAGCTATTCGGATCGAGGGTCGTCAAAAAGCAACCACCTCGGTTCTCGCTGCACCCACTGCACAGCCGCAGCCTCTCGCCATTCAACAACCGACTTCCCAGAACCCATCCTATGGTGGACAATAGCCCTTTCGAGGGAGAGGTCGCGGACGCAGCAACTTTAATCGAAACAACCGAGGAGGACGTGGACGAGGTGCTGGACGCTCACCAGGTAATACTTGGTTTTCACAAAACGCAGGCTATCCCACTTAGGCTTGGTGGACTACACCACCATGCCCTCAACCGACCCAGCCATATTGGAACCCACCCATGGCCCGTTCAGCTCGACAGCCACCTCGGCTCAAACACAGCAATCCGGCCAAGCAGGCCCACCGGCATACTTCACACAGGCCGGCCCGTCAGTTCCGCCACCTCTGGGTTATAATGCACTAAACCCAGCTGATCTCCAGGCTACCTTCTCAGCTATGAATCTCCATCAGCAACAACATGATCCCGGTCTAATGGATACTGGAGCAGGCTCTCACGTCACCTTGAATTCAGGTATAATTTCTATTCCCAACTCGTCTCCTGTAAATACTAAACTTCTTGTTGGCAATGGGCAATATCTACCAATACACGGGTCCGGCACTGGTTTTTTCAAAATTCACAACCGTATCTACATTTTACCAAACATCCTTTATAGCCCATCTGTCATCAAAACTCTTATTTCCGTTAGAAGTTTTACCCGTGATAATAGTGTGTCTATTGAATTTGACCCTTTTGGTTTCTCTGTGAAGGATCTCAAAACTGGACGCCACCTTTCCCGCCACAATAGCACGCGTTTATCCAATCACACCACCACAACTTCCGCCACAATCATGTTTTCTTTCGACCACTTCTCTCCCTTAGCATGATCGGCTTGGCCACCCTGACACTCAAGTCCTAGATATTCTTAGTCGCAAATTTAATTTTTCTTGTAATAAAGAATATTCGTCTAGACTATGTAATTCATGCCAATTATCAAATAGTAAACGATTACCTTTTTATACGTCCAGTTCCTTCACTTTTTCCCCTTTTGATATCATACATTGTGACCTATGGACCTCACCCGTTGTTAGTAAAACCGGTTACAAATGTTATATGGTTTTAATTGATAATTTCTCACACTTTGTTTGGGTATACCCGTTAAAATACAAATCTGAAACATACCCAACATTATCACCGCTTGATCTTAACCCAATTTCATCGCCACATAAAAACTTTTCAGTGTGATTTGGGAGGGAATTTGACAACAACCTGTTTAAAACATTTGCACATCAGAACGGACTTCTATTCCGTTTCTCATGCCCCCAAACATCCTCCCAAAACGGACGTGCAGAACGGATGATTCGCCGTTTAAACGATATCATCCGGTCCCTACTTATTCATGCTTGTCTTCCTCCATTCTTTTGGGTGAAAGTCCTGCATACGGTCGTTTACCTTCACAACATACTTCCCACCAAACGCTTACATTTTTTTTTCACCACATTCGCCCTCTACCTTCGCCACACCAGCTACGACCACCTACGCGTATTCGGGTGTGCCTGATACCCGAATACTTCTGCCACTCAACCTCATAAGTTGCACACTCGGTCCATCTGGTGTATTTTTTTAGGCTATCCTACGGATTTTCGAGGGTATCGTTGCCTAGATCCATCAACGGGTAGGGTTCACATATCTGTCATGTTACTTTTCAGTCTTCCCATATGGCCAGCCCCAGTCCACAGCTCCCTATTCCTTTTTGGAAGAGCCCATACCCCCATCTTTTACCATCGGTACCTCACCCACACCTCACCCCAATCAGTCCGGCCCCTCACCCGCACCCAACCCACCACCGTCACCAGCTACAACTCAGTCCCCATGCCCATCTCCACCCGGACCGGTCACTCCCTTCCCTTTCACGTACTCCCGACGACCCAAACAGCCTGCACCCACACATCAGCCTTCAACCTCCACCCCAACAGCCCCGTCCTCCCAGCCTACCCCTACGGCCCAAACCAACCCAGTCCAATCCTCCACCAACGTCCATCCTATGGCCACCTACACCAAAACTGACCTCTTAAACCTGTTAACCCAAGCCATGCTTTCGCCACTGCCCTCTCCCCGGTCCCCAATACCTATGCAAAAGCCTTTGCCGACCCGAATTGGTTGCATGCCATGCAAGCAGAATTTGACGCTTTAAAGGAAAACGGGACTTGGGAATTGGTTCCACGTCCAGTTGATAGACCGATAATACGATGATGTGGTTATTTCGGCACAAGTTTCGATCCGATGGGTCGTTAGAAAGGTACAAGGCGTGGTTGGTTGTTAATGGTAAGTCTAAGACTGTGGGTGTAGATTGCGAGGAGACATTTAATCCAGTTGTTAAACCGGCTTCGATCCGAACCGTATTATCTCTTGCGGTTTCTCAGTCTTGGCCCATCCATCAGTTGGATGTCAAGAACGCTTTTTTACATGGCCAACTCAATGAGACTGTCACACCCTGACCCGCAGCGGAAATGGTAGTCGGGGCATGATTGGGTTTTCATCAAAGCTCATGACACTTACTATAAAGTTTCATATTTATTATTTCTCTTTAAAGAAGAAGTTACAATAAACATACAGACACAACATGTTCAAATACATTTTCATTCAAATTAAAACTAGAGTACAATTACAAAGAAAAGCAAAACTAAACGTTCATTCCAAGACATTAACTTGTTTATTCTTCTAGGCCATCCTATGTGTTTCTTTTCTCAACCGGATCACCTGTATCATGTGTAAAATAGGGTTTTGGGTCAACAAAAGTTGGCGAGTGAATCTTATTTAAATATTTGAAAGGATTAGTTATGTTGGTTATTTGAATAAAATTGTGCATAACCAAATATGAATAAACGTAAATGTAAATTTAATCACAAAACACATAATATCAATTAATGCACAAGCACACACACCAAATGATGAACAATGAGATCAAGGCTCAATCAAACGGAGCCGATCTAATGAGGCACCTGATGCTCAACTCGTCTCCCACGAGGAACTGATGGGCCTAATGAATGATTTGCACACAACTTGACAAGAATGTAAACACGTATCACAACAAACAATATTTACATAATAAGTTTAGGTCATATATGGTAATAGCACAAGTTTGAAAGCGACACATGATACACCCCAAAACATGAATAAAAAGGGGAATTTGTAAGGATTCACTCACAGTGGGTGCGTTCCTTGATGACGATGAATGCGCACGAATATTATGATTCAACCGACGAGGGAAAAACTAACCTAAAATAATAACGCGATAATTCGATAAATAAATAAATTTTATTTGAGATTAATATTTTTAATTAGTGCTCTTAATGGGATTGTTAGATTTATTTTTGTGAGTTTAAGGAAATTTTCTAACTTTAATAATATTTTATTTTTAAGTATTTTTAAATAATTTTCCAATTAAATAAATAATTAAAAGAAAATAAAAAGGTTGACTTTTTGACCGTTGACCGTTGACCGTTGACCGGTCGGACTGTGTTTATTCTATGCGCTGAGTGAGGTTCGAACTCGTGACCTCTCGTATACGTGCACGCAGCTCTACCAACTGAGCTACGTGTCTAACCCGAAATAATCTCGTTTTCAATTATATATATACAAATTAGATTAATTCATTTTTGTTTCTATTTAAAAAGCTTTGATAATTGCCAAAACCGGTTACAGAAGAAGGATTCAAACTCGGGACCTACGGTTCGTGTTGCACACAGCCCAACCAGTTGGGCTGTGTGTCTAACCTGTTAGTTTTCTTGATTTTTATTATACTTATATACTGATTAGAATATTTCAGAAATTAATTAATTAAAAAGGTTTTTAAATCAACTAAACCGGTGTGTTGGACATGACTCGAACCTGCGACCTTAGTGTGACGTGCACCCAGCCCATCCAACTGGGCTGGGTATCTAACCCGTATAAGATAGGATTTTTATTTTATTTAGCCACTTTCTGTGAAACGATATGACTTGTTTTAAAAAACAATGGATTTAATTTCAGTGGATCGGTGTGGTTCGAGTATCGAACTCGGTATCTTCCGCATGAAATGCACACAGTCCACCGCTGGACTGTGTGTCTAACCCGTTTTAAAAGACCAAGTTTGATTATTTATAACCTGAATAACTTCATCGTTTTCATCCTATATTAAACCCAGTACTGAACTCGATTATGTCAGATTAAAATGATGTTATTGCTGTGCGGGTTATACATTAATCATGTTAATAACAAATTGGCAGGAAAAGCTGAAAGATTTACCGATGATTGAAATGTTCCGGCGAGCAGAGCTTGTTTTTCCGGCGAATGGAACTTAGCTTCCGGCGAACAGAACAAAATGATGTTAGATTTAAATGATGTTATTGCTGTGCGGGTTATACATTAATCATGTTAAGAACAAATTGGCAGGAAAAGCTGAAAGATTTACCGATGATTGAAATGTTCCGGCGAGCAGAGCTTGTTTTTCCGGCGAATGGAACTTAGCTTCCGGCGAACAGAACAAAGGTTTTTTTTTAAGCAGAGTGATTTCGTGAACGATTGAAAGTGTGATTGGTAGATAGTATTTATAGGCTGCTATGGTGAGGTTTGATTTCGGTTTAACATTGGCGGTTACGAGCAATGATTTTGTAGAAACGGGTTGGTTTAAATTCGGTCGTGATTGAGTGATGATTGTCAGTTATATCTGGTGATATGGAGGATCGAAACGGAATTCCTTGATTTGATCTTTGATTCAGGAACGGTTACACCTCTGCCGTTCTGAACTTGCAGGTGTTTAGGCGGGTCGTTAATATAAGACTCATATGGTTTCAGTTTATAGCACAAGTGTGCGTGTGGTGTAGTGGTATGTTGTGTATGTGTATATCCGGGAGACCGGGTTCGAAACCCGGCTACCCCATTCTGTTTCTTTATTTAATTTTTCGTTAATTATTATTATTTATTAATTGTGGTCTTTAAATCTTTAAAATATTTATTAATTATGTATTATTTTAAATAACCGACACGTTAAATACGCAACGAACTTTTAACCGAATATTTGATTGATAACCGGTGCGGGTTTTAGAACCCGTTTTTCGACGAATGTTACAGTATCCCCTACTTTTAGAAATTTCGCCCCGAAATTTAAGTAGTAGTGGTATATTTGACTTGAAGAGAGGGTGTTTTTAATTTTGACAATTACATAATTAGATGAGGGTGAGAGTTTATCTTATTTGAGGCGGTAACGTTCCTAGTAAGGGTTGAATACCCTGCTACAGGAATCGTTTTTTGATGCCTAAAGTATAAGAATGCGGAACATGGATAAACAGAGTTGATTGACTAGGCATGATTTTATGCATAAGAGTTTTGAGGGAATTGATACGTTTGAAAAGATAAGGTTATATCATAAAACAAAACTTCAACCATGATGATACTAAAACCTACACGGAACCTCTCATAACCGCCTGACAATGTCTCTGATCCTTTGGCAAGAATACTTATATATAGGAAGTACCAGCGGCGTATCCACCATATTCTTGTCAAATTTTCATTGGTTTTGTCCGTAAGTTATGATTAGTTCCATGTGACTCTAAAACATAAACAAACACAACAGGCAAAGCTTGAGTTTCAAATCTGAAAGAATACATGACTGAAAGATGACAGTACCTCTCTCGTTTGTTATGATGAAGGGGCCAGTCTATGTAAATGTGAGGCACAACCCAACTTCTTTAAATGATGAGATCGAGGTACGTCGAGATGTATGATGATATGAGAGTTAAATCAATGAGTAAAGGTATAAACCAAAACCGTAATATCAATTCGCATTAAAATTCTTGAATACATAAATTCCCAATTTATAACTGATATACGTAAAGATTGAGATAACATAAAGAAAACATTAAAACTAAACGATTTGAGTTGAGTCTTGATTCTTGGTGAGGGAAAGCTAGTTGGGTGATTCGTTTGGGCCGTTATTATCTTCAACAGGATGTTGTAAGCTCTTCCTCTTGCTGGTGGTGGAGCTGGGTTTGCTTGATTTACTTGGTTAACTGGGTTTGCTTGAGCTTGGGCGTTTATGATGTTAACCAATCGAGGGCACGTGTTTCTAAAGTGGGTAGGGTCGCCACAATTAAAACAAGCTCGAACATATGGGAACATGGGGTATTGGGGTTGTTGATATGTTTGGATCATGTTTTGAGTAGGGGGTGAGGCTTGGTTTTGAGGGGCACGACAAGTTTTGCTCCAATGACCATAACGCCCACAATTTGCACACAGTCGACAAGGTACGGTAGATGGATGGTGATAAAAACAGGTGTTGCATTGAGGGTGAGGTCCAATGTAAGGTTTCTTATTTGGGTAAGTAGAGTTGGGTGCTACTTGAGTGATTGGGATGGCTTGGAGGGGTACGGCTTGTAAAGCTGGTTGATTGCCTTGGGTGATAGCGAAATTTTGCCCATCTCGTTTTCTCTTAGGAGTGGTTTGAGGAGGGGATTCGGTCCGGGTTGAGTTTGAGGTTTCGGTTGATGCCTTATCCTTCTTCTTCTCTTCCGTGAAGTCTTTATTCCGTATGCGGTTTTCGGTGAGCTCTGTAGCTAACTCCATTGCTGCTTCCAAAGTTGCAGGTGTGGTACTTATTACAGGGTCTTGAATTTTTTAAGGAAGACCTCGAATGTAGTGCTCGATCAACGGTAGAGGGGAGTGAACAAGTTGGGGACCATCTGATTCAACTCAAGGAATCTCTTGTTGTATGTGGTGTGGTCGCCCTCCTTTTGTTTCAAAGAGTAGAACTCATCTTCTAGTTTCTTGATTTCGCTTCTTGGACAGAAACGTCTTTTTATGATTTCCCTCAACTCTTCCCAAGTCAAAGTCATAGCATTTTCAGCACCTCGCTTGGCCTTCTCTGTATTCCACCATGTAAGTGCTACTCCAAACAAACGACCGGTAGCATATCGCACCTTGCGATCATCGGGGCAGTCGCAATTGAGAAAAGTGTTTTCCATTTCCTCAAACCAATGGAGGAGAGCGGTGACACCTTCAGTCCCTTCGTATTTTGGAGGATCGCAGGATTTGAAATGTTTGAAGGTGCATTTAGTGGCTTTTGGGGGAGGATTGACAATTTTTGATCTTCTTGGTTGATTGGGTTGACGGGATTAGCGGTAAGGGCCTGTTGTACTTGAATTACGATGTTAGGTATTACGGCAGCCATTTGTTGAGCGATTTGGGCAGCCATGCGCTCGCGGGATTTTCCTGATCTCATACTTCTACGAGAGATACTAGAAGACATCTACAAGGAATACGTATCGAGAGTATGAGTTTGACGTTTTAGGTGTCATGTGTCGTATTTAGAAATGAACATTCACAAAAACAAATTAATAAAATAAATTTACTACATCCATAGGATGTCTTGGACTTTGCTCATGTTTGGGCTTCCATATGTCCCCTTACTTGGCCTTGGTAGTCATGTGGGCCCCCATGACTACTGGGCTCTGGTAGGGTTCATATTGGTGTTAGCCTGTTAACACTTGCGCCACCCGAATGAAAATCGCAAAAACATGACAGCAAAGTATGAGGTCGGAGGGTGTCCTGGTATGGACATAGTGACAACTCAAAGTAGGGTTAATTTGAACGACGTTTGGTGTGGCATGTTTTGGCCTAATAGGTCCTTCGTACTCTCATCGTTAGTCCCCAGGTAGGCAAACTGGTCCGTTATATTGGATTTATACGAATGCCACCCTAGACAGGACATTCCGACTACCAGTACTTGTACCCTTACAGTTACTACATGCCCGTCGTAGAACTTACTTTGATGAGATTGAAAAACGAAAAATGCGACAAAATCTTGAATAAAGGAAATATGAGGATGATTTGAGTATGTGAACATTGAAATATGCGTGATGAATGTATATGTAAGCATGTTATGTTTGACAATAAGTATAACTCATTAAGTATCACACAATATGATAGTGGAAGTGTTTGCATGCATTTGTGTGTGTAATAAATACGAAACAAATAAACATCATGAGTTTGCATGTAACCACATAAACAATTAAAATCTAATCAACTATAGTATAGGCTCTAAGGGTCTAATAACCTATCCTATATCCCTATAGTCAAAAGCTCTGATACCAATATGTCACACCCTGACCCGCAGCGGAAATGGTAGTCGGGGCATGATTGGGTTTTCATCAAAGCTCGTGACATTTACTATAAAGTTTCATATTTATTATTTATCTTTAAAGAAGAAGTTACAATAAACATACAGACACAACATGTTCAAATACATTTTCATTCAAATTACAACTAGAGTACAATTACAAAGAAAAGCAAAACTAAACGTTCATTCCAAGGCATTAACTTATTTATTCTTCTAGGCCATCCTATGTGTTTCTTTTCTAAACCGGATCACCTGTATCATGTGTAAAATAGGGTTTTGGGTCAACAAAAGTTGGCGAGTGAATCTTATTTAAATATTTGAAAGGATTAGTTATGTTGGTTATTTGAATAAAATTGTGCATAACCAAATATGAATAAACGTAAATGTAAATTTAATCACAAAACACATAATATCAATTAATGCACAAGCACACACACCAAATGATGAACAATGAGATCAAGGCTCAATCAAACGGAGCCGATCTAATAAGGCACCTGATGCTCAACTCGTCTCCCACGAGGAACTGATGGGCCTAATGAATGATTTGCACACAACTTGACAAGAATGTAAACACGTATCACAACAAACAATATTTACATCATAAGTTTAGGTCATATAATGGTAATAGCACAAGTTTGAATAAACGAAATAATTAAAGCGACACATGATACACCCCAAAACATGAATAAAAAGGGGAATTTGTAAGGATTCACTCACAGTGGGTGCGTTCCTTGATGACGATGAATGCGCACGAATATTATGATTCAACCGACGAGGGAAAAACTAACCTAAAATAATAACGCGATAATTCGATAAATAAATAAATTTTATTTGAGATTAATATTTTTAATTAGTGCTCTTAATGGGATTGTTAGATTTATTTTTGTGAGTTTAAGGAAATTTTCTAACTTTAATAATATTTTATTTTTAAGTATTTTTAAATAATTTTCCAATTAAATAAATAAATTAAAAGAAAATAAAAAGGTTGACTTTTTGACCGTTGACCGTTGACCGGTCGGACTGTGTTTATTCTATGCGCTGAGTGAGGTTCGAACTCGTGACCTCTCGTATACGTGCACGCAGCTCTACCAACTGAGCTACGTGTCTAACCCGAAATAATCTCGTTTTCAATTATATATATACAAATTAGATTAATTCATTTTTGTTTCTATTTAAAAAGCTTTGATAATTGCCAAAACCGGTTACAGAAGAAGGATTCAAACTCGGGACCTACGGTTCGTGTGCACACAGCCCAACCAGTTGGGCTGTGTGTCTAACCTGTTAGTTTTCTTGATTTTTATTATACTTATATACTGATTAGAATATTTCAGAAATTAATTAATTAAAAAGGTTTTTAAATCAACTAAACCGGTGTGTTGGACATGACTCGAACCTGCGACCTTAGTGTGACGTGCACCCAGCCCATCCAACTGGGCTGGGTATCTAACCCGTATAAGATAGGATTTTTATTTTATTTAGCCACTTTCTGTGAAACGATATGACTTGTTTTAAAAAACAATGGATTTAATTTCAGTGGATCGGTGTGGTTCGAGTATCGAACTCGGTATCTTCCGCATGAAATGCACACAGTCCACCGCTGGACTGTGTGTCTAACCCGTTTTAAAAGACCAAGTTTGATTATTTATAACCTGAATAACTTCATCGTTTTCATCCTATATTAAACCCAGTACTGAACTCGATTATGTCAGATTAAAATGATGTTATTGCTGTGCGGGTTATACATTAATCATGTTAATAACAAATTGGCAGGAAAAGCTGAAAGATTTACCGATGATTGAAATGTTCCGGCGAGCAGAGCTTGTTTTTCCGGCGAATGGAACTTAGCTTCCGGCGAACAGAACAAAATGATGTTAGATTTAAATGATGTTATTGCTGTGCGGGTTATACATTAATCATGTTAAGAACAAATTGGCAGGAAAAGCTGAAAGATTTACCGATGATTGAAATGTTCCGGCGAGCAGAGCTTGTTTTTCCGGCGAATAGAACTTAGCTTCCGGCGAACAGAACAAAGGTTTTTTTTTTTTAAGCAGAGTGATTTCGTGAACGATTGAAAGTGTGATTGGTAGATAGTATTTATAGGCTGCTATGGTGAGGTTTGATTTCGGTTTAACATTGGCGGTTACGAGCAATGATTTTGTAGAAACGGGTTGGTTTAAATTCGGTCGTGATTGAGTGATGATTGTCAGTTATATCTGGTGATATGGAGGATCGAAACGGAATTCCTTGATTTGATCTTTGATTCAGGAACGGTTACACCTCTGCCGTTCTGAACTTGCAGGTGTTTAGGCGGGTCGTTAATATAAGACTCATATGGTTTCAGTTTATAGCACAAGTGTGCGTGTGGTGTAGTGGTATGTTGTGTATGTGTATATCCGGGAGACCCGGGTTCGAAACCCGGCTACCCCATTCTGTTTCTTTATTTAATTTTTCGTTAATTATTATTATTTATTAATTGTGGTCTTTAAATCTTTAAAATATTTATTAATTATGTATTATTTTAAATAACCGACACGTTAAATACGCAACGAACTTTTAACCGAATATTTGATTGATAACCGGTGCGGGTTTTAGAACCCGTTTTTCGACGAATGTTACAGTATCCCCTACTTTTAGAAATTTCGCCCCGAAATTTAAGTAGTAGTGGTATATTTGACTTGAAGAGAGGGTGTTTTTAATTTTGACAATTACATAATTAGAAGAGGGTGAGAGTTTATCTTATTTGAGGCGGTAACGTTCCTAGTAAGGGTTGAATACCCTGCTACAGGAATCGCTTTTTGATGCCTAAAGTATAAAAATGGGAACATGGATAAACAGAGTTGATTGACTAGGCATGATTTTATGCATAAGAGTTTTGAGGGAATTGATACGTTTGAAAAGATAAGGTTATATCATAAAACAAAACTTCAACCATGATGATACTAAAACCTACACGGAACCTCTCATAACCGCCTGACAATGCCTCTGATCCTTTGGCAAGAATACTTATATATAGGAAGTACCAGCGGCGTATCCACCATATTCTTGTCAAATTTTCATTGGTTTTGTCCGTAAGTTATGATTAGTTCTATGTGACTCTAAAACATAAACAAACACAACAGCAAAGCTTGAGTTTCAAATCTGAAAGAATACATGACTGAAAGATGACAGTACCTCTCTCGTTTGTTATGATGAAGGGGCCAGTCTATGTAGATGTGAGACACAACCCAACTTCTTTAAATGATGATATCGAGGTACGTCGAGATGTATGATGATATGAGAGTTAAATCAATGAGTAAAGGTATAAAACAAAACCGTAATATCAATTCGCATTAAAATTCTTGAATACATAAATTCCCAATTTATAACTGGGATACGTAAAGATTGAGATAACATAAAGAAAACATTAAAACTAAACGATTTGAGTTGAGTCTTGATTCTTGGTGAGGGAAAGCTAGTTGGGTGATTCGTTTGGGTCGTTATTATCTTCACCCGGTTTCGTTGACAAGAGGTGTCATGATTTTGTATATCGTTTGAAGAAGTCGTTATATGGGCTTAAACAGGCACCTCGAGCTTGGTACATTCGATTTGCATCTTTTATTTTGAAGCAGGGGTTTCGGAACAGTTTATGTGACAATTCTTTGTTTATTTATAAACATGGTCCTGACACTGCTTATTTGTTGCTCTATGTTGACGACATCGTCCTTACAGCTTCCAGTACTGCTCTTTTGGATAAGACTATTCAGGTTCTTTCCCGTGAATTTGCAATGACGGATCTTGGTGATTTGCATTATTTCCTCGGATCAAGGTTACTCGACAGGGTGGCGGTTTATTTTTGTCACAGCCCCAGTATGCAAAGGAATAATGGATGTTAATAATCCTAATTATTAGCCGTTGGTCCCAACTTAAAAAATAACCAGTGGTTGTCTTATCTTTTCATATATTGTAAACGAATGGACTTTTTCTAAACCAAAAAGGATAAGGGGACAAAAAGAAATTAAAGTTCTGTTAGTAACGGTCCATTAGTTTACAATATGTGAAAAAGTTACCACCACTGGTTATTTTTTAAGTTGGGACCGTTGCCGGCCAACGACTAATAGTTTGGATTATTCAAATCCATTATTCCTACAGTAAAAACAACTATATTTTCTTTTTTTTCAATTAAATAATATATATATATATATATTTTACTTTTATCATTGTTTTTTCTCTCTATCCACTCACAACCACTTTCAAAATATATTAAAAATTTATAAAGGTGAACAATGTCCACTCAGATATAGTAATGAATAGTAATAATTTTTCTCTTACACTTACAACTACTTTTTATAATATAAAAATCACTCTCATAATTTGGTGGAGTGATATGAATGGTCTTAGTTTATGAAAGGAAGTGACACAAACACGAAATTCGGTTCGGTTATGTCTTCGTGAAGTGTTCGTTTGTCCACAAAAAACTTAACAAACTAACATGAACATAGCCTCATTTGTTCAATTCGGTTACAACCCTATCTTCAATAGGTTTAAATACTTACCATCTTATATACATTTCTTCTATATCCGAAGAGTTTAGATTGTTTTTATAACTAAATAAATGCTTTTAAGATAGACTGATTGTTTGACAAAAGTTTTAAGAGTATTTGTTGGAAATTAATGAAAATAATATTATATTAATGATTAATATAATAATTATTTAGTGATTAAAATAATTGAATGAGAGATCATAAGTTTTAATTATGTGTTGGAACCTTAATGTGTGAGGAATTGTGCTTGTCTCACATTGATGAAGAGATAAATCTTTTGTAGATTTATAATTAGAATTCTCTACACACACTTTGCACTTCGCACGCTCGCATCGCCGCTTGGAGCCGCCTTTAGTATTTTTTAGATGGGTCTTAGTGTGGTCAGCTAGAGACTTTTCAAGTTCCTAACTGACAAGTGATTAAGTCTCAGAATTCATTGTTTAATTGAATTCTAGAGGTTATTTTTATTGAATTCTGTATTCAATAGGGACTTATCACTTCAAATTCTGTTAAGTTGTTATTTACAAAGCTTTGTACTTTGTTTTAGATACCAGAACTCAGAAATCGTATGGTTGATACAACACACACAAACGAATTCCCTAAATTCGATTCTCTGCGCACTCTTGTTTCAGGTATACTTTCGGGTGCTAGGCTAATTCCGGCAGTACAATCTGCTTAGGCTGTTGTACCCTGGGAAGCAGACGGGTTCACCTAGGTGGCCCGAAATCTGTTTTAAGGGAAATGTGATCTTCACGTGCCTCAGTCACCATTTGTTTTCGTGTTCCTTTATTTGTTTCTGTTTTTCTATAGTTTACATTTCTTTGTATTTCCTTTTTTTGGCTCTAGCCATTTTATGTTTTGTAATCAGAATCGTGATTAATAAAATTGTTATTTTATTTATTTTGTGAACGAGCGTCCTACAGTATTGATAATTGATAGATGGTGCGTTAATGCGGTAATTGTGACAGATTGTATAAAAATACACATATATAGTAATATAATTTATATATCTGGCTACCAAAATTTCAGATCTAATCATCTCATGTACAAGTGTCCCTAGCTACAAACTGAACTACATTTAAACTCTTTTTCATCTTTTCTTTCATTTTCAATGTAACTTAAACATGTCATCATCAAAATGACACATCTCATAATGCCACTTGGTACGTGTTAGAAACCGATTGGTCGGTTAACATATAAGGGAGGAAACAGCGAGTTGGTAAGGGAACGTGTTGGCATATTGAAATGAGATGGTGTGTCCGTTAACTAGCGGTTTGCCGTTATTAACAAGGCAGTCGTCGTAGTGTAGGCGTCGAAAGAGGCGTGGGTTGATGAGCCTGGCGGAGCTAAACCAACCGCAGCTGAGGTGGATGCCGGAAATGTCGCAGCCGGTGGTACAAACGTTCATGATCTCGACGGTGTAAGTGGGAATGCCACTTGGAAGGGGATCTGTGGGACCCTGGTTGATGACAATGTCGGACATAGAACATTTGTCCCCCCATATTCGGTCTGGTTCCAGTACTTTTGCTGCACAAACAAAATAAGATGCCTTTATTGCAATATATTTACACGAAAAAGGCAAAATTGGTGAAAAGTCAACAATTTTGGTTTCCAGTGAGAACAAAAATTTACGTTTACTGTTTTTGTCCGGAGGTACTCTGTGTTAATCACCTTTTTATCATCATTTTTTAATTTCAAAATAACAATACTAAAAAAACTAGTGGGTTACACGCTCCGCGGCGGGGCGACCCAATTTTTAATAGAAACGTAGACGCAACAGTAAAAATAACTTTAATGGCAAGAATTCGTTTGATATTGGTTCGGTTGATTAAGATACCGACACTTACCGAAAGAGAAACAAAAAAAAGTCGTGATACGACCAAAAAAATACAAAGATGTGTTTACATCGATCGAAACAATAAAAACGAATATCAACTTCGATACTGACGTTGTTTGGTCAGTATTTGACCGTTCGGTTTATTACATTACAACACCAGGTTCGATTGAAAGTTAAAAAAGAAAAAAGAAAAACCAAAAAACAGAAAAGAAAAAGAAAAGATGAAAAAATTCATAAATTATATATATAATAATATATATAGTTGGAATAAATGATATGGTTTATATGTATTTTATATCCCTATTTGTTTCTTTACTTCTCTTGTGATTTACTTTTGAAAAAAATAATATAATTACTTTTCAAAAATAAACTATAAGTTTTA
The DNA here is from genome assembly GCA_947069175.1 of Scalesia atractyloides. Taxonomy (NCBI): domain Eukaryota; kingdom Viridiplantae; phylum Streptophyta; class Magnoliopsida; order Asterales; family Asteraceae; genus Scalesia; species Scalesia atractyloides. Next base: position 94,470,973 of record CAMTDV010000005.1, on the reverse strand, counting down.
GCTTAAATCCATAAATTAATAAAAATCTAAACATTGTAAATAGATGAATATAGTAAAAGGGCGGAACCAAGGATCACATATGATCAATATTTGTTGGATTTTTGTTATAAAATCTATATTTTTTTTTTCTAGATTAAACAATTGTAGAACCTTCTTTTTCTTTCCATTTAAAAAAGAAAAAGAAAAATATAAATGAAAAAGTAAAATTTCTCTAGTTCTGAATAAAAGCTCAAGATCCATTAGGTGTAGCATCAAATTTTCTTATAAATTGACCACCTACGTCACTAAATAGTGTCAAAAGTTTATATTCAGTAGTGCTAAGTTAGTAACTTTGACTGTTAAGTAGTTTTCAATTGTCAAAAGTTTATATAATATGAAAGCATCCAAATCAATCAGAAAATGATTATTAAGCAAGAAGAAAACAGTCAATTTAACATTTAACATTTCTTATAAACGAGGCATAGATGCCTGGCTAGCTAATATGCGCAGGCTACTAACGCTACCTTTCAACAAAAATATGCATATTTTCGATTTTCGATTGAAATGCAAATCCCAAAAGCTATTTAATTCAATGAAATACTCAATACTCCCGGGCTACATATAATCTTTTTACTCTATAATTAAAGCGGTTCTCGAAAGTCTACCCATTTATTATTTCTCCCTTTATAGAGCCTCGGTGCAAGTCATAAAAGATCTTGAAGCTAAAATCAGGAATTTCTTATGGGGTGGAGACGATATGAATAAAAAGATGCATTAGGTCACTTGGGAAAGAGTCTCGATTCCAAAGGAGAACGGAGGGCTAGGGATTAGCAGATTGAAAAACATAAATGTTGCGCTTCTTGCTAAATGGGGATGGAGGTTTTTGTCTGATAAAGGGAAACTTTGGACTAAGGTGATTGAGGCTATCCACAGGACGAGATCTGGATGGGATTTTATTCCGACGAGGATGACGGGGGGTGGAGTTTGGTGCAATATTACTAAGTGCCTTTCTAATATTCATATTGAGGGGATCCCGCTGACAAGGTTTTTTAAGAGTTCGGTAGGAAACGGTAGAGATACGATGTTTTGGATTGACCCGTGGGTGCGTAACGAACCATTAAAGGATCTTTGTCCGGATCTTTTTGAAGTTAGAAAAGAATAAGCGTTGCAAAGTTAGCGAAAGGTTAAAGATAATAGTTCGAATGTTCGGTTTGAATGGCAGTGGAGACGGCATCTTGTGGCTGGTAGGGAGGTGGATGATATGTTGCGACTGATTAATTGTATTAATGGATGCGATATTAAAGATGGCCGAGATATGTGGAAATGGATCGGGGCTGCTGCGGAGGATTTCTCGGTTGCAGCGGTGAAAGATCTGCTCAAAAAAATAGGGTGGAGACGAACCATTATGTGCCCGAGTGGTGCAAGTGGATCCTGTAGAAATGTAACGTTTTTATTTAGCGTGCTGAAATGAACAGGATTGCGACTCTGGATGCTTTAAAAAAAAAGGAATGTTGATGTGGGCGATCCAAGGTGTTTCCTTTGTGAAGACGGTGAAAAGACGACGGGACATATTTTCTGCTCGTGCTCGGTTGCGATAACTATGTGGAATCACATCAGTGTTTGGTGAAGATCGAACAATATATCACATCAGGTTGTGCAAGATTCCGAACATATTTATTTTTTCATTCAGAGATCTTCTGGAAGTGCATGAGAATGTCGGTGTAAAAGGAGCTAAAAAAGGAGGCGTTGAAAGGAATTATAAGAATAGGTTGTTGGAATCTTTGGAGGGCTAGAAACGAAGCGAAATTCAATCATAAAGTGATCAAAGTTGAGAAGATTATTAGCGATTTAAAATCGGCCGGCTTCTTGTGGTATAATGTTAGATCGAAAAGTAGGAATATTTCTTGGAAAGATTAGTGTAAGTTTGTAATTATGTAATTGTTGTTTTTTTTTGCCGCCTTGATTTGAGGTTGGTTTGGTGTTAATGATATTTTCCTTTCCAAAAAAAAATAATAATTTAGTCCTCCAGGAACTGATTTACATTAAGTGTTATATTAGTTACATAAAAATCACCAACCATAAATTATCATGTTAAAAATATAATTTTTGGAAAATCAAAAATAACCTAAGAAAGTCTTTCTAAAAACACAAATTTTCAATGCATATATACAATGCTCTTCAATATAATTATATTTTTAAAATATTGGTTAAAACGGTGATTTGCATGGGGGTCGTTATCAAATGGGGACCAGATGAGGGCTAAAAACCAGCATATAACAAATCGACCAGTAGAACAAAACATACGTGCACACCACCACCACCACCATCAATACGGCAAAAACCGTACCACAACACCAATATATCTGAGCAAAAAGGCTCTGTGCCATTTCACCAGAGCTCACAGTGCAGCACTGCAGGCTTGCAGCGTTTAAGCAAAGAAAAATCACCGGAGAATACCGACACACCGCCGGTGCTCACCACAGATATCATTTTTTACCCCTCACACACACTTGTAGCATTATCTATATAAGTTATATTTATAGTTTATTATTATAATTAATATTAATAAATTTTTGATGACGAAATAAATATGAATTTAATGAACATAATTAACGAATCTAGAGGTAGGATTTTGTTGAGATTACCGTGATGATGATGAAGAAGCTTGCGATGCAGCATGCTGTTGTAGGTTGTACTCTTTGCAACAACAATTGTACTCATAGGCTCCATCAAAATGCTACCGAATCGTAGCGTTAACGTGCCTGATAATAAATACGTCGGTAGATGAAGAAGAAATAAAACGTAAATCATTGTTGTTATTCATTCAATTAATCAGACAAAATTATGACGATATTATTACGGAACGGTATCCATCATCATCATCATCATCGTGTTGAACAATGAACATGATAACATCAAAGTTGAATTTAATAATGGATAGATGAAAACATTTAATAACACGATTTAATTAATTAAATAGATTAACATTTAACACACCTGTAACAACGAAGGCAACCACCACTAGCACCGTTAACGATAACGTCTTCTTCCGCAAACCGTTAACGGACGTCAAACTCATCGGAACATGTAACAGTTATCAGATCTATATCAAATCGGAGCTAAACTCCGACGATTAATAGTTTATATACACGCATGCGACGAACAGTTTGTACGAAGAAATCGTGAAGATCAGTTGCAGATCGAGAAATCGAGAATCGATCTTTGACTTTATAGATTATTATTATTATTACATGAAGAGATTGAAACGGCGACTGAATGACTGATATATGTACTGCAACAACACGAGATAGATATATAATAATATTAATTAGTACACACACACGGTATAGATGTAAACATCGAATCAATCAAAATTGTAAGAAGAAAAAGCAAAACAACAAAATTCTACCGCCGAATCATGAAGAAGTTTTGACTACTGAGTTTCCGCTTCGGTAAATCGCTATATTCAATGGACAAACACGTACATCTTATTGAAAAAGTGTTGAAAAAGTTCAGGTCGACAAAATTTTGTATGAAAACATATCGAAATTGATAGCCTCGATTACAAAACCAATACAGAACAAAAATGGAAAGTGTTTTCACTGTGACCTAATTTCACGATATTTTGCAAAAAAATCAGTTGTAATGAGCTCAAACAGTATAGATGTTGACAAATAAAGCATTAAATTAAGCAGTTACTGTGCAAATATGCAATACATTCGAATCAATCCAATGGAAGCTCAGATTGTTGAGACAAAAATGGCAGAGAAGATCAAACTTTATATGAATAAAATCGATGCAAAAATGAAAGTTAAAATACGAATGTAACCTTTGAATCTGCTGCTGAGAGAATGATAGCACGATCGAGGAAGAGAGAGAGGATGATCAGCTCCGAGAAGTGTGCATGTAAGCGGAAATCTGTATGTATATGAATGTAGAGAGAGAAACTTTTTTTTGTAGAGAGAGAAAGAATTAGGGTTTGGGGAAAACTGTCATCTAGTGGACGTGGGTTTTATTCTCTGTGAATACAAAATGCGAGCTGTGTGTGTGAGGAGGGTTAACCATGGTTAAGTTGCACGTGGGAGAATTAACTATGGTTAATAATAGGAGGTTATTCAATTTGGTTAATTTGAAATTAGTGATTTGTTTGATGGTGTGTTGTCTCACCATTTAACCAATAATAAATGTTATATTTTTAGGTTGATATGTTTGGTGCTTAGATAAAACATTTTAACTTCTTAACATTGTTAAAATTAAATTGAAAAGAATATAAAAACTAGCATGTTATAAATTGTTGAACATTTTAACTCTAAAAATTGTTAATTGTTAAAACTGAAATAAAAAGAATAGAAGTATATTTATAAGGCTATAACCCTTGTGGCCTATTTGTTATAATTCATTAACGTGTTTGACACGGTTAGTAAACATATACGTTACAACACTTGTACGTGTTATTAAAAGTATGATTTTACTTTGTATGTTTGTCTGTTATTTACTGTGTCAAGATTAAACTAGTATAGATGTGTTTCGGTTAAAATTGAATTTATACACAAATAAACATACGAGTTGGTGTGTTCAGGTTTATCAAGTAACTATTAACTATAAGGCCTAGGAACACATTATCACCCCTCATGGAAAACATAAACAATATGTAAGTTTAACTGAAATAAAAAGATACTAAAAATGTAACAATCCGAATGTATCATTTTATGTGACTCATATATAGGGATGTCCAAACTGCTCGACGATCGCTCGAAAAATGCAGAAAATGCTCGTTCGATTCCCGCTCATTTTGTAAATGAGCCGCTCGGCTCGGTTCGATTTGAAACGAGCCAAGCATGAGCAAAGGTCCGCTCGCTCGTCGATCGCTCGGTTTCGCTCGAACTATTTTTATTAAACAATTAATATATATATATATATATATAGAGAGAGAGAGAGAGAGTTTTATATAATAAGCTTTTATTACATTTATAATCCACTTATACTTTGTAGTTTATGCATTAACATTTGCATTTTGTTTTTTTAATGGTAGCAAGTTGCAAGAGATGAACAAAAACTGGAAATTGATGTGTTGACTCCAGACGAGTCTGATAATAAATGAAAGGTATTTTTATAATTAACAAACCATAAAAGTTGTTATGTAATGTGTAGAACTTAATGGTTTTGTTTAATGCTTGTGTTTATAGGTTATACATATTGATTTGAAGTTGAATTTGTGGATGGAGATGATCAAGCTTTAAGAAGAAGTTTATGGCTTTTGAGCTAAATTACAATTTGTATTTCGCACTTTATTTTATGTTTCTTGATATTGTTAAGAACATTTTTAGATCATGATTTTAGTTATGATCGGATCGGATCGAATCGGCTCATGAACACCCCTACTCATATATGCGAACTATCATATATTCGTATTAATTAGACTAGTGAGATTCTCTCCGCGCTTCGCGGGCGGGAATTCTGTCGGTATATGTTTGTTTCGTTACAGTACCGGTACTCGCAATAGCCTATATCAATCGAAAAAAAAACCTTATATCAATCGAAAACAATAAAAACGAATATCTATACCGATACTGATGTTGTTCGGTTAATATTGGATTAGTTGGTTTGCGTTCTATTTTATTTTTCACCATTGCAATATAAATTTAATTGATAACGAATATTGTGTCGCGCGCTATCATACCAAACTAAACGAAACCGACTAAACAACATCTGCATCTGGTACCGGTAATTTTTTTTATTGTTTTCCTTCGATAAATTGGGACCGTCTCGCTACTGTACCGTACCGAACAACATCGTTTTCGATACCAAAGTTTGTTTATATTTGTTTTTTTTTCTTTCGATAAGCCGACATCTTAGTGCTACCATACCATACCGAACATCAGTAGCGGTACCTGCAATCGTTTTTATGGTTTACGGTTTTGAAAAATTTTCATTTTATACAACTCTATCTATGATGAGAATGAATAACGTTACCAGTATTGTGACACTCTGAACTGGTCGCTGCCATACAAACAACACTGGTGCTAGTAATGGTGTTCGTTTTTATCGTTTTCATGTAAAACATGTGTTGATTCCTATACCAAGTGTATTGTACCGTAACGAACTGAACTGATACCGATCTAATGCGTGCGGTAATGTACCATAACAACGCTCGAGTAAATAACTTGGAATGTTAAAAAAATAAATAAACATAGATGCGAATTTTATAAAAAGTTAACACTAAAAACTCAAATTAATTAATAAAATATTACTAACAAAAATACTTAAATCTTATTAGTTACTATTTATTACTAAAAATAATAATATAAATATTTAAACAAAATGATTTACAATTCATCATAACTTTAGATAATATGTATAATAATGTATATTATAATAATAGTTGTTAGGAAAATAGTTACTGTATATATCTCTTGTTTCTTTGCTTGAATATGTAACTAGTTACACATAAGTACGCAATTAGTCAATTAATATGTTTGAATATGTAACTAGGTAAACATAAGTATGCAATTAGTCAATTAATATAGTTTATGGTATGTTTGAAATATAATTAACATAGTTTATTAAGTTAATTAATTGTATTTGTTTGTTTGTTGCCTAAGTAGTAAATATTTAATTTGTTCAAATAATGAATGGTTAGTTTATGAACTAAACAAAAAAAATGATGCAAACCCAACACAAAATTCGATCGTTTGACTTTAATATAAATGAATTCAGGTTAATCTGGGCCAGACATGTAAAGATGTTTAGCTTAACGGGGTTTTTGTTGATGGGGTGAGTTTGTGGGTTGACCCGACCATGGGTTAACTCATTTAGCTTTTTTAATTTATCCAAATTTGTTTTTATGTCCTAACTTAAAATGGTTGGTATTTAACGATAACTAGAATTATGCTTGCGCGCCTTGCGCCGCAGACACCATAAACGTAAAACATTTATAACATGAACGGATCGTTAGTAGTTGTTACATATTGTTACTTTCGAATTCATAACACTTTGATACAAAATTTCATACAATATAAAGTAATGCAATCGTGTGTCTTTGCATCTATACATATTGGCCTCTATTACCGACTACATCATCACCCATGCAAGGTAGCTGTCAAATATGTTTCTTTGACTTCCACTTGAAGTTTGAAAAGGTGAATCTTGCAGATGGGTACATTTGAGTTGCCAATTCCAATATACCATCACAAGTTTCACAATGTGGGTTCAGAATTACATCATGTCGGCTGACTTGAAATTGTGTGTGTTGGTTGACCTACAAACTAATAATTAATTATCTGTTAAAATAACAAAAAAAACATGTAATAAATAAAACGATAATCAATATGCTTACAATGATGTAATCAACTCTGTCACCATAATTAATATGTTTGTCGTAGTACTAGTGTTACCCATTTTATGATGGTGTATCAAACAAAACCGTACAAAAACGGCAAACTAAAAAGCAACATGATCAACCAAAATACTACGACAAACAAACAAAATGCTCAACGATAGTCGCCGAGAAACCAACATTAGTAAGACATAAACCCACCAAACAAAATCGTAGAAAGATGAAAAAACTAAAACCAAGACGATCAACAAGCATACGGGAAACAAAGAAACAAAATATTTACCTACAGTCGCCGAAGCTTCCGGAGAAATGGCTGAAAAGTAGTCCGCATGTACAGAGATAGAGAGGGTGCGTAAAGGAGTAACAATCGGTGAGGGGTCAAACTTTAAACCTCCCACCGACCTAAAATTTACGGAGCAAAAAGCCAATGGAACAACCCAAATAAAACAAGTAAAAACCAAAAAACAAAAGGTACAACCAACAATACACAAAAATCTTGTAAATTAACATTATATAAACTATTTGAAAATTTGAAGACAAATAGCCATCACCTTTTATAATCTAAACGTAAATGTTTATATATAATTGTTTTTTAGTTTGTAGCATTAGAGTGTTAACATACAAAAACCATAAAATAAAATAAAAATCGAGTTAAATGGTCGTGTTCGTTTCACACATAAATAAGTTTTAGGTGTCAATATGATTCTCGGGTCTGTAGCAAAATTTGGGCCACTAAACAAAATATGTATTTAACTATTTTATAAGATATTTTTTAGCCTGCTTTGAACATGAATATTGGGTATTCGTGATCACCTCTCATATACCGGCCTCGTAACGTTGTGGGACACATCCTCCACACAAGATCGTACAATCTATGCTACCTAACATCCCTAGAAATGTGGTGTTTTTCCTCGTGGTTTTTGTATAAATCGTTACATCGTGGCTTGTCGGCCTATGTACTCATCATCGTATAATTGGTTAACGGTGTTGCAAAAAAATTGTAGGCACTCTCGCGAAGTCCTTTCGACTATTTGTAATACTCATCGTTCTCGTCAAGAGTTGTTTAATGGTAGTTGTAACTTTTTGTATCGCCGTAAAACTCTTTTAACTCTTTTTGTACCGCCCATCATATCCCTCTTTTGAAACCAAGGATATTATGCTTCAATATCACCAACAATTTTTACGAACAATCGTTTCGACATACGAAAACAGTAACGGAACGTTTCATCATCATACTTTGGTTCATCAACAAAATAATCCTTCATAAGATTTTCCTTACCTTGTACGCGATCACGTTTGACGATTTTTCTTTTTTGGAACGGCCGATGATGTTGCCGTGTCTTCCGCTTCGAGTTCCTCTAGCTTCTCTACAAAATAAAGTAAGCTACTATCTTTTGAAAAATCGCCTTTGTAACCGTTTGGTGGTAAGTAAATAACCAAGTTTTCGTATGAGTGATTAGCCATTGAGAAAAAGATTAATAGAATGAAAATGAGTAAGAGTTTAGTGAGAATGAAAATGAGTAAGAGTGAAAATGGTTTGAGAAAGAGATGTTATTTATAAAATTAAAAAAATAAATAAAACATTTTTTTTAATGTAAACGATCATATGATCGTTGGAAGTCAACAACCAACATCGAAATCATCAATCTCAAGCGGGTACTCGAGGTGACTTAGCATACCCGCACGCCTAATCCGCAAGGGTGGCGGCGGTGTGCTGCCCGGGTCGAAGCCGCAAACCCCTATCCGTGGAGACGTGGAATGCCCCGGGTGGCCTTAGGAAGACAACAGAAGAAATTAAATTTTCTTCATTTAACTAGATTAGATTTAACGCTAAGAAAGACATTTTGATTTGGCTCGATAGGTGTTGATCTTGTTTATTTCAACTCACAATCTGTACTCCTGCTAAAGCCTTTTTTGTGACATGCTATTGCTGTAAAAAAAAATACAGTAACATTCATATTCTAACATGACAATCTAGTCTTGATTGTATGATATAAAAATGTTTATTTTTCTTCGGATTTTAAATGATAAGAGCGTCACCGAAAAAGCACGCTCCAAAGGCGTTGTCACGCCACAAACGTCTGGATGCCCCTCCCTTTCCCCTCCACCACTTACAGGACCCATTAGAGAGCGTTCTTCCCCATGAACGCATCTCTCCTCCACATCAACTACATCTCCTCCCTCTCCTTTACGTAAGCGCAAAAACCCCCAAAATCGGATTGTCGGTGATGCTTTAATGAAATAAAACCGCTTTGCGGCCATCAAAATGAATGATGACACCAAAACCTCCCTTTCTTTGAATAAAACTATTTAACCAAGTAGCCCACCCCATGGTTGGTTATAAAATAAAACTTCGTTACGACGAATGATAACGAAAATAATAATAGTTCATACCAAGAGCGAAAAAAACGTTACATTTCTAATAAACCCTTGATGTAATACTAAAAATGAGGAAATGGTTTATTATATATACACAACTAGACTAAGAACCGACTACCTTTCAACTGATCGCGCTCCATTCGTCGCTTTCATCTTCTCCAACTCTAATTGTTTCACCCGCTCGACTAAATCTTGTTTTTTTGTAGTCTCGTCCTGCAAAAAGGAAAACATTTCAAGAACTAACTAATGGAGAAATGAACATGTCACGTTAGGTATCGGGTCAAAATGAAACCATGTAAGTTATTTTTGGTTTAAGTTGGGTTCGGCGAACTTAAAACATTTTTTTGTCCAAAAGTATTTATTTTTTTTATAAACTTGTGTATAGTAGAACCCGTTTGACCCGTTTGGTTTTTAGCTAGTCTTTTGTTTCCTTTTACCTGTTTGATCTGTTAGAGATCGAAACATAAACTAACTCGACCTGTTAATTGACACCTCTAACCAAAAGTAAGAAAAGGAAGAACCTTCAACTTGTTCGTTAAAGACGCCTGCTCAACCTCGTGTCTCTCTCTTTCCTCTGCAAATTCGTCGATCATACTTCCTTGCTCCTTGTTGAAATTCTCAATTTTTTCCTTTACTTCCTCAAGCTAATTACAAATAAAAATAATAATAAGTTTGAAGTAAATAGATTACTACTGATCATCGCGATTTCGAGAGGTCAACTGCTATACGAGATGGAAAATGTTGGGTTCTTATCAGATACCTGCGCTTCAAGATCCACGCGTTGATTTCTTTGTCTTTCTAAATTATGAAGAAGATCACCTATAACATTTTCATCACTCTTTTCCAACCTTATATAGATAAGAACAAAAACGACATTATAAAACGAATTATATAGTATATACGCGCAACAAAGTTTAAGCTGTATGAATATAACGGGAACAGAATGACATACATCTCTTTCAATTTGCGGTTCTCTTCCATCAACTGATGTAAATCAGGTGTACCAGAGTTTATAGGAGTGCTTTCGTTTTCACCAACAACCGGAAACTGCCAATCATAAGAAATTGCGTCAACATTATACAGAGGGTTAAAATGGTAATTTCTCGCCCTTCACATTGTCCATTCAGAGTACGGTTGCTAAACGGGTTGTGTTCGCAGGTTGGCAGGTCCACCCAAACCCAAAAATTTTACACGAACCCAAACATGACCCAAACCCGAAAATCGCGTCAAACACATGAACCCGAACACAACACGAATATTAGCAGGTTAACCCGAATACGGCCCGTTTAACCCGAAGTTTTTAATTGTTTTTATTTTTTCGTATATTAAGATTTTCAAAATAAAAATTTACAAAAACAAAAAAATACAAATGTATATAAAATAATCACATTTTAATTATAAAATCTTACATCTTTCAATATAATTGTTGTAGAAAATACCCAATCAATTTAACTTATGACATAAAAACACATTTTGAACAACTTAAAATATAATACGAATGGGGTAAACGCTTCAAGATCCTTTCGACACGAACCGGCCCGTTTAGCTAAAGGGTTCAACCTGAAACTGACCTGAACCCATTTAGGCTAAACCCAAACCCGCGAAATTCGTATTAGGTTCGTGTCGTCTTTTCGAGTAGTGTCATAAATTCACAACCCTAATTCAGAGCATTTATCAAACAGTAATTTTTCATTCAGGACTAAATCATATTTTTTATCAAACATGTCGTGTACCCTCCAGAATAAAATGACAAACATACCCTCGATTGAGTGCCAATGACGATTTGTGCGGTCTTTCCGTTAGGAGAATAATCATGCACGGCTTCCACATTTGCAGCGTGTGCTGAACGAGAAATATCTTTCGGAGTACATTCCTTAGCTGATTTTTTAATATGAGAACTGCCATTTGTATGTCTCAAGTTTGGGGTGGTTTGCAAGTTATCATCAGCGATATTTTCAGTCAAAGGCGTTGACTTAAGTTTCTGATATTTATACGAAGAATCATTTGGCGGTGTTGATGCACCTTTCTTCTTTTTAGAAGAGGTTTCATGGGACCCTGACCCAAAATATTATAAATAAATAATTGAACAAATAATCCCTTGAAACAAATTCAAAACAACATATACCTCCATCTTCTTGGCTGTTCTTATTGACCCTTTGTGGATATCCCGAATATCCAATTTTATGGCAGTGAGCACGCCTATATCAAGAAGTGATTATGTTTTGTTAGTTGCAAGAAAATGGATATCTTTTTGTATCGGTACATTTTACGCTTGTCAATGGGTCGGATTGCATAAACCATTTAGATAGATGGATCATGACTCAACCCATTGACAGGTGTAGTAGGGTTGACCCGAAGCACTTAAAATTTCAAATATACTCAGTGGTCTCGAAAGTAATCATGAGATAACTATTTCAACGATAATATAACTTTTTTAATATAATGATCTAGGAGGTTTTATGTATTAGAAGGGATAAGAGCACTAACATCCCTTTCTTCATCTCTAATCTCTATATATATAATTTAACTAAAAAGCACCATTTTCTCTAAAATATATATAATTTAAATAAAAAGCACCATTTTCTCTAAATTTTGTTTAGAGTAAAATGCCTTTTTCGTCCCTGAGGTTTGGCTAGTTTTGCAACTTTCGTCCAAATGTTTGTTTTTCCGCATCTGGATCCAAAAGGTTTAAGTTCTTGCTATTTTCATCTGGCTCATTAACTCCATCCATTTTCTCCGTTAAGTCGGGGGTGTTTCCGTCTTTTTTGATAACTTAAAGGGCAATTCAGTCTTTTCAGGGTATTCGGTCTTATTGCATAAAAAGAAAAAGATCGAATTGCCCTTTAAGTTAACATAAAAGACGAAAACACCCCTTACTTAACGGAAAAAAATGGATGGAGTTAACGAGCCGGATGAAAATGGCAAGATTTCAAACCTTTTGGATCCAGATGCGGGAAAACAAACCTTTGGACGAAAGAATCTCAGGGACGAAAATGGCATTTTACTCTTTTGTTTATATTCTTTTTCTCTTTCCTACACACTCACATTTTTATAGAGAGTGATGAATAGTTACCACTCTATATATAGAGGTTTCAAATATATGTATGGCCTTAAACTATACGTTGTATATACGTGTGGCCTTCACATACATTATCCCTATAAAAGCACACTAAACATTCGATCTGTTTTCCATGTTTCCAGTTTAACCAATCTTTTTACTCTACCCAGTTGACCCATTCATAGGTAAATGGGTAAAACATGCGAGGCATCACATATCATACCAGTAGCTCTTCTGCATCTGAATAAGACGTGCTTCGAGTCTCGAAAGGACAATGGTGCGTTCAAACCCCTGTTTGTCATGAGCTGGTTCTACAAAGTTAGCCTCCAAAACACCTAATCAACATCAAGAAGCCAAAAAAATCGTATTTCAAAATCGTTCTTTACCAACATGTATTCGCATAAAGCATACGAATCTTTAAAGAAAAAAACGGTCACCTATTACTCCACGACCGTCACTTCCTGCAACATTCCAAAGTCTCCAAAACGGCTGTAAAATAAAAAAAGTGTTGTAACTCTATCTGACTCACTTAGATGACTTTTTTGATTTGACCCCTTTGACCTATTAGGAATAAACCATGTGAAAAGAATTCAAACCTTAATGAGTCGGTTTTTATGATAAACATTGTATCCTTGAACGTCGATATGAGCTCTTGCATCTTTGACGAACCCCATAGTAACAACTGCAACTATCTGTAAATTAAACTACCAAAACGATTATGAAGCAGTTTAAAACAATACATAAGCAACGAACTCATTAAAATGCATCACATTTGAATCCTGAGAAACTTTTTCAGCACCGGGCTGAGGACGATATGTAATCTCGTTCACGATCATCATGTCGTTAACTATATTATGATGTTGAATATCTTTTCCACGAAGAATCATCCGGAATCCAGGAGGAATTCTTAGATAAAGAATTGATGCATAACTCTGAAAAAAAACATACAAATATATATATAATAAGACAAATATATGACTATTTGTTTTAAAGGATGCATAATAAAACCATAATCAAGATATCGATTTTTTAAGAAGAGTACTATACATAATATGAATTTTTATATTATTATTTGTTATTAATGGGTTAATTGAAGAATTAATTTCCTATATGTCTAGATATATAAAACAAATATATATCTATTTGTCTTAAATTTTATAAACTAAATAGCTAAAATGAAACAAATTAATGGGTAAATCTAAATCACAAAGTGTAAAAAAAAACAAATCTAAAAACTTTATGCATAGATTGGAGTTGAAATAATATGTTTTTTTCACAAGAAAATGGCGTGAATGTTTACCCCATACATTGGAAATACTCTTACAGCCTCTTTAATCGCTTTACTCAACAGTAATTATATTTTAGTGATACAGTTTTGCAATGATATTTAATACACTAGCTATTTATTAAAGGAAAATATGATTTAAATAATCCTAACTATTAACTATTGGGTGACAACAGTCCCAACTAATGAAATGTTTTGTGACAGTCCCCGCTTTTAACTTATTTTCTCCCAACAAGCTTTTTCTAACTGAGGTTTAACCCAATTAGTTTTTGTTGACGTGGGTTGCCACATAAGCAGTCCACGTCATCAAAACTTTGCCACATAAGCAGTCATGTCATCAAAAGTTTGACTTTTTGCCATATAAGAAGTCTACATCATCAAAAATTTGACTTTTTGCCACATAAATGAGGTTCGACCTCAGTAGAAAAAACTCGTTGAGAGAAAATAGGTTAAACGTTGGAACTGTTACAAAACATGTCGTTAGTTGGGACTATTGCCGGCCAACAGGTAATAGTTGGTATTAAATTCAATATTCCTTTATAAAATCCAAGAAAAAGGGAATTTAACTCATTACAATTACCCATTTCGAGTCTTTTGACCAAACCATTTTGACCTGTTACACCCGCCCGACACCCAACCGGCCCAATTTACCATCTCTAGTGATAATAACCAAAGAGAATCCACATGAATTAAATTCATTAGATATAATTGTTAGCAACTAGAAAGGCTTACTCTCAGTGAATGTTTATAGGTCAGATAATGTCTGCAGTTTGGGTATATATTGGCCATACGTATATTCTTCTCATCTCGATTAACACCTCGAATTTGTATATCCTACAAGAAATGTAAATTAACCTCACTTAATATTAAACATGTAATATCAATAAATATATAAAGGCATAATTAAACGAACTTCTTTGTCAGTATCGAAATCAAGTTCCAGCTGTCCTTGATCATCGTCCCACAGATTGTAAATGATTATGCGAGTGCCCTGATCCTTTATATGATCAAGCTACCAGACGCAAAAGTTATAAAGAAATTAATAACATATCAGCTCCAAATCAGAAATATTAAGATAAATTATTTTACTTGTTTTAAGAGGCTTGCTTCACTTGAAAACGGAGACCATTGAAACACTGCCTCGGCATTTGTTTTCCAGTCACCAGGCGATGAACGTATGATTTTCTTCCATTCTCGACCGTGTTTTTGGTAATCAAGCTATTCAATGGCAGTAGTATTAGGATTTAGCAGTATAGAAATCGACTAGATTGGGAATAGCGAGTAGTTAACGTAGGTACCATGGGAACTACTATATCTTCCTTTCCGGTGCTTCGTAGAAATGTGTAGGACAAGAGTCCAATGCTCTGTGTAGAACTGTAAGACAAGAAAAATACTATTGTTTGTGTCCTTTATCTTTCCTTCAACTAGATTTAACTTTCCGTTAAGTCAAGGGTATTTCCGTCTTTTTTGTTAACTGAAAGGGCAATTCGGTCTTTTTCACTTGATGTAAAAAACCCCGAATATCCCTGTAAAGACCGAATTGCCCTTTAAGTTAACACAAAAGACGGAAATACCCCTGAATTTACAAAGAAAAATGGATGGAGTTAACGAGGCGGATGAAAAAGGCAAGATTTCAAACCTTTTGGATCCTGATGGGGAAAACAAACCTTTGGACGAAAGTCGCAAATTTGACCAAACGTTAGGGACGAAAATGGCATTTTACTCTTTAAAAAAAGTTGTTTAGAAGGTTATATGCATATGGAATGGAGTGTAGGTAACTTTTAACTAATCCTTTTGAGATAAAAACACATCCCAAATCAACACATTTACAAGTGAATGGGTCAAAAGTGCCACCTCTAAGAAAACATTTCTATTGTGCCTGTGACGATGAATCAATGATTAAGAGTATAAAGAAATGTTTAGTTGAGATATAAAGAAATTACCAACCTTTTTCCGTCTTTTGCAGAGCAGCGAGAGAAAACAATGACGTCAGCTCCAAGCCTCATGGTACTCGTCTTGAAACCATTTCCATCTGTCAAAAATATGTAAATTGGAAATAAATAACATAAATGAGAACGATAATGTATACTTATTTTATTATCTTCCACAAAACACAAAAGGGGTGTGGTGCATTTAGCCGAATATATGGGAGTTTCACTTACATTGTCCAATAGTGTCTGCAACCTTGCTTTTCAAAGAATATCCAAGAGACATGCATTGTCTCATCTTATCTGGGTCCATCCCGCCACCGTTATCTATAAAAGATAGCGGCAACAGTAGTTAGCAACAAAGACAATGTAGTTTCTACAATCTTATTTAATATGTTAATTATATATGTACTTCCAAAACATGGACAAAAAATTCTTAACGGGTTGACCCCAACGGCCCGACCCACTTGGACTCGTTACCCAACCGGCCCATTTTGCCACCCATTTACGTAAAGCAAGAAGGTCCGATCCTATCACTACAGCATTAAACTACATACCCTCTATTAACAACATTTTATTTCCGTCTTTCTTGTTTCTTAGCATATCGATGTTGACATATGTAGCTCCATTGCAGACCTGGATACGCAAACACCAATTGTATGTAATTTAAGTATACTAACAAGATTAATAGTAATGAGGTAAGTAAATCGGAAAGTACCTCATCCAATGAATTGTCCAAAAGTTCTGCAAAAGCTATATGATCAAACACACCCACAAATCGATGAGTGTACAAACTACGCAGGCAAGATCAATGACTAAATAACCGATATGAAGACTTTAAATTGGGTTCAGTAATACATACCACCAAGAACCCATTTATGGCTAGTTGCATTAGAGTGTAGAAACCTTGGATGAACCCTTACATGATCCATGCCACCTGTCATATCAAAGAATTTCGTGTTAGTAGTTACATTAACATTTATATTTACAGATTTTACGTGTTGAAAACTAAAATGTGCAAAATATATTGCGGATAATTTTGGGATTAACTTAAAATCCAGAGTTTAAAGCAAAATACATGCACGAAAGTAGTCATTTTATACCTCTACAGTCATGTCCAACAATTTCATGCTTCTAAGCATGACTACATGGGATACGCGAATCTTTGGTCGCTTATCTACTCTTACTCACATAAACCCTAAATAATTTTCTACATGCAAATAATAATACATACACTATATTGTGTCATGTATCGCATTACTTTAAATCATTATCAACACTAAAAAGTCCGATACGCAAATTTCTGTCACGCATCTCAAGGTTAAACGAGTGATTTGTTTCTGACACGACTGTATAGGTATAACATGGATGAGAATCATTACAGACCACTAATTATTGCGAGACAAAAAGAACAGCTCTAAATCACTAAATTTTGGAATTTAAGGTTCATATTTTATAGATTCATATTTTATGTTTCTTACATTCATATGTGTATTAAATACATAAAAACCATATCTTTTTACCTGCACACAGCTTACATACATGTAGGTAAACCTATACATAACCTACATATGTGTAGGTTATATAAAAACTGAAAAATTTTCCTTTTTTTTGTTTTGAATTCTAGCGTGAGAAACAATAAATCTTACATTTGTAACATTTTCATTTACTTTTTAGTTTTTTAGAATTAAAATAATAGGTAATTCATTTTATTCATATTTAGTGTTCTGCGTAAAACCTTCTCCTCGGTATAACACATCCAACAAAACAATCATTTTCATAATTATCTCTTCCTTTTTCCATCCATACCTTTACCTTGTCACTTTCACTACAATCTTATCATACACCAAAACTGGTATAAACTTATAAGTAATAAAAAATCAACCATATGATCATCAACAATTCTATTTCAAAATCTTCAAAATTAAGCAACAATATAATATCAAATCATACCACATTATAACTCACCAGATAATGTATCCCAATTACCATCATACCCTTCTTCAAAATCACCGGCCTTCCAAAATTCTTACACTTCTGACCCACATACTTGGGCGGCAAAGGATCAAGAAACCCACCAGGCAAAACGACATCGTCTCCACCTTTCTTCATATTCTCGTCGTCGGAACTGTCGAGATCGATCACCGGAGCGTCTGAATTGTTGGTGGATTCACTGTTGTTGGTACCCAATTGTTGTGTGGTTTCTTGTTTAACTCGAAATTGTTTCATGATTTGGGGAATGTGATTGGAGTGATGATCTCCGGGACTCTTGTCGCCGGTGATGATGCTGGTCAACCTGCGAGTATGTCGAGAAAGTGAACAAACTTTCGGTTTTGATTTTATTCAAGAAATGTATATATTCTAGAAATGTATAATAAAATGTATAATAGGAAAAGAAAATGACAATGGGACAAGTGTAATATAGCACGTGGGAAACTTTCTGTCGGAACAAAAATTATTTTCTGGAGTGCCAACAGAGTTCAACTAAATTTTCAAGAGGTGTGGTATAGATTTTTACTTCATAAATATACTAAATTTCTTTTTTCAAGGGGGCGCCCGCTCACCCAAGCCCTTGGGTCTGCCCTTGCCCTTAATGTTGTGAGACGGAAAACATTAACATACGATAATCTGTGGTAAAATGTATGATAGATCGCATGTTAAGGTCTAATTGTAAGTAACAAGAAGCTAGCAAGTGATTTATTGTATAAATTGGAAGACTTGTTGTAGATGACGGAGTTTTAATGACTCTTCTAATGGTATACATAACATTACAATGCCGTAGATGACAGAGTTAAAACCGAGTGCCTTTCTTCATGATCTTGAAACTCATGAATTTGGCTTAGGATTCCGTTGAATTGATTAAACTTCTTAATGGTTGGTGTGTTAAAATCCGAATCTCATAGGGCTGTATATGATATTGTTGGGAAAATCCCAAGAGAATCATACTTATTCTTAGGCAATTATATTATTTATCTCTGTAGAGATTTTAGGAATCACAGTCTCATACAAATAGAAATTATAATATATGTATGTAATGTGAGGATCAAACACAAATGTCATTTTGTGTGAAAAGTAAAAAGTACGACACACAAATTTTAATCACGAAATCTCAAGGTTAAACGGTTGATTTGTTTTTGACATGACTGTATAGGTATAACACGGACGAGGATCATCACTTTTTTTTTGAGTTGCAAACGGAGCAAGCTTTATTCCAAACAAACATAAGCCAACATAGCAAGGCACTGCACCGGAACGAAACAAAGCACAAACAAACAATACAAAAAAAAATCAACATTGAAAACTGAATTTTCTCTAATCTCTCCATGTTGTGCCCTTAAGATTTGCTCTTATAGAAATCCATTCATATGATCTTTCTTTTATTTCCTCAACCATTTTGTAGGAGAGACAAAAAGAACAACTCTAATTCACTAAATTTTAGAATGGTGAGAGTAGAGAGTATGGAATGTTTTCACAAAGTGTAGTATTTATAGCCGGAATGGTAAGAGTTGATTGGGTGAGACGTCACTATCGAAATATCCATTTGGTCCCCACCCAACTCACTATTACTGGTTGCAGAGTACGGGTGCGCATTCGCGGCCTATTACTAGCAATACTTTGCTTTTAGGATGTCGTTGTGGTGTCTTCTGTGTCAATCACTATTGGGGATCAAGAGGAGTATGAATCCGTGGACGGTGATTGGCCGGACGTCGCTATTAGCTTTACTGTTTGTAATTATTTCCCCAAGAAAAAAAATAATTACATATTTCTCCTTTGAGAAATTATTCAATTGCCCTTCTCTTCTCTTGTTCCCATAATCTTCATACGATCATTTCCTTTTCCCACGCCAAACCCTACATCTGACTTCACCAGTCTTCTTCCCCTTCCCTTTCCCCTGAGAGTCGCTGAAGCCCACACAACACCAAAGGAAACGACACCAACCCCTAGACGAGCAAAGAAGACGCCACCAACATCATTCTTTTAGGCGTATAGTTTTTTCGAGTTTTTAGGTATGTTTTTTTTCTAGTTTCCACTTTTTGGGTGTGTATGATATGTTCAACGGCTTACCTCGACAAAATATGTTCAGCGACCTATCCTTAACCCAACTTTTTTTTTTGGCTGGGTCATTACACCAGCATTTTTTTGGCTGGGTCATTAACTTGCTGTAGATTTTTTTTTGGTAAGCATGATTTATATCAAAATCGACTAACTAATCACGAACTGTTGTATCTAAAATATGTTAGTTACTGTTGTACCAAGACAATATAATCATCGTGTTTTTTTTGGTTATACGATGTTTTTGAAGTATACTTGATTTGCTTGCTCATATATCCATAAAATATGCTAGTTGTTGTTGTACCAAGACAATATTAAGGTTGACATTGCGGTCAATCTTATCTATATATGAAATGCAATATAAACTTATGAACCAATTTCGAAAATATCGAAATTCTGAGTTCTGCTATTTCTTGTTGAGCAATGTTGTTATTGACATCTTGCTGAAATGCCAAAGAATCCATCCTGATCTTAAAGTTGAAATTTGTTAGTTTGACTACTAAGTCAAAGTTAACAGTTTTGTATTATTTTTCTTTTAGTATCGTTTAAATACGTCTATAATCCCTTGGAAGAGGTTTGATTCTGTTCATAATTCATCTGTGCTTGTATTGTATGCAAATGTTGACTTCTCAAGTCAAACTATGTTTTTTTTCCAAAATAAAAATAATCTTTTTTTACATGAATTCGGACAACTTTTATGCAGGGATGGCATGAGACGCTAAGAGGGTGTTTGGGATTACGTTTTGAAGTGATTATTTGATTATTGCTGTAACACCCTAAAAACGGGTTTGGTAATCAAATCACGTTAATATTAATGAACGGGTAAAATAGCGTTGATGGTAAGAATTAACCCGGTAAATATTAGGATTCAAATAAATAATCCTAATATTTAATAAAAGGTGAATAAATTCCTTGAGAAAATAAAGTCTATAAGGCCCGAGTTAACGGGACTTAAAATAAAACGGGTTATAATCTCCCCAAACCCACTAAGTTAACTACGAAAGTTTAACCTAGTTAATAAGAGAAAATATTGTTAAAATAAGTAGGTTGAAACCTACTTAATAACTAACCAAACATGAGGGACCAAAGTGGGATAACATGGAAGTTTAATGTTTAAAAAAAATAAAAACAAAACACACACACAAAAGTGTGTGTTCTAGATCGACCAGGAGAAGGCTCCAAAGAGCCAAAACCCTAGTTCTTCAAATTCATCAAATTGAAGGGCTAATTGGAGCTCAAATTCGTGCATGAACATGAATTAACGATCACCCAAGCTAGGGGATCATAAGGTATGTCAAAATTTTGATATTTATGAAGTTGTGAAATTTGATAAACATTACAAGATGCGATTTAAGTATGAATCGTAGAGGCTATGGCCAAATTAGTGATGTATACTTGCTTAGGAACAAACCCCTAAGTGAAAATTCTGCATAGGTTGCTATGATTTGGATGTTTAGATGAATTACCACATCTAGCTAAATGGGTTTTTATAATATGATGAAGTTAGTGTCTAACTTGTGGTTAGAATCATCATATTGGATAGTAAAGGCAAGGTACTTAAACAATTACAAGTTTGAGTACTTGTTCATACGTGATTCGAAATGGGTTTTTGGAATTTTGTGAAGAAAATGGTGATTTCATTCATGTATATGGATGTTTGAAATCATGATATTTACTAGTTCATAGGTAGAGCTTGATTTATTAGGTGTCGGATGAATGTCTAATGGTATGATGAAACGGGTTTCGCTTAGATGAAAACCCTTAGTTCTTGCGAAATGAATGAATAGATTAACTTTGATAATCGCTTGAACTAGTTAAAGTACTGGAAATGTAATGAACTTAGTTAAAATTTTAGTTAAAACGGTGGCAAAAAAATAACGGCTACCGGGTAATTAAGGGAATGCCTAAACTAGTTGTTGAACTTGATTGTGCATTTCAAATGCTAATGGGCAGTTGACTTTTAAAAAGTCAAACTGACCAATGATAAGATCGAATGGTAAATTCGACATAAAACCCGTAAGGTGGAATAGTCTTGATTTATAATGACTAATTTAACCATCTTACGAATTATGATGATAGTTTGACGCTTAACAAGCTAGGTGGAGGCTTGAGAAGGAAGCGAGCCAAACGAATCAAGTACGAAAAAAAAGCGTAATTTGGATGCAAGGTAAGTGAAGCTTACACCCTTTTATAAAATACCTACTTGTGTGTTTTGAGTATTGAATAAGGTAAATTTCGTAATAGAAATATGATGTTCGACGTGAAATAATATGAGCCGGAACACGTGAAAATGGTGGGAAACCATAATTTATGGTAAAAAGGGTAAAACGGTAAATTAGTAATGTGATGAAGAACAAACAAGGAATTTTGAAACATTACGTTGTGGTATAAAACGTGACGGGTAAAAGTGGTAAAATATTAACCCGAACATGAGTTGACGGATAGATAAAAAGATTTGAAAAGACACCACATGGCGTAAGTCATAACGGGTCAAACAAAATAAGAAACGACTTTTGAGAAATATGAACTCACGGAGTAAACTGGAATAGGTTAAAGAGGTGAGATGGTAATTAAATACCATCTCAAAAGATAAATGGTTATTTCAACTAACCGGGTCAAATGGTGTTAACACCATTTGACAAATAACAATTGATGATCGCTTGTTGAGTTTTGTGATCACAGGGAAATAAGATATGGTTCGCGTTGCTTTTTATCTAGTAACTAATAGTGAAAGGTATTTAAACTGGTCAATGCTATGACCCGAGCCAGGTACGCATAAATAAGACTATAGCTAACCGAGCAATTTTGGTTAAATATCTAGTAAAAGTCATTCGTCGTAAAATGAGAGGCTAAAGTTGACCAAAACACCCTTGACGGGTAAATCGGACAAACGACCTTATGGGTTGTTTAGAAATAAGTTATTTGATCAATTAAACACTTAGGACAAGTATAAAAGCGAAAGGTATGATTCTGGTGAGTCAAATGCTTTAAAATGCGTTTTGTCGTAAATTAGTAATCCGAAAGATAAAACTCGAAACAAATAGTCACCACATTAAAATCCACTACAATTATAGTTGTGATGGAAGATTATTTGTTAAAGTAATGTGGTATATAATGCTAGAAGCGAATGTAAGTGAATTATGCGGAAAGATGTTTAAATACCCCTTAACGGGTCAATAGGAAGTTTAACCATAGGAAGTTTCAAAAAGTAATAGGGTCAGGATACAATAGGAAGTTTCTATCAATAGGAAGGATATGAAGTAATCTTGTCCATCCATTTAGTAATCAAGGTTAAGATTAAATGAATTAAATTGAATCAAAAAGAGGAGGCGCGTGAGTTTTTGTAGGGGCATTTTAGTCAATCCAAAACAATAGTTTCTCTCTCCTCCAATTCCCCATGTTTTTTAAACGTTAATAACACTATCATACAACATTATTTTTTTATCTTTAAAACGAGCACACTATTGCCATACTTTCGAAAAAAAGTTTTCGATAACCCAGATGCGTAAAACGCAATGAACAAAAAACACAAAAAATGATTTTTTTTTTCTAAAACCAGTGAACTAAAACACAAAAGAAAGGTTCTTTCTAAAACACAATGGACAAAAAACACAAAAGAAAGTGATTTTTGCTAAAACACAATGGATCAAAAACATAAAAAAATGTTCTTTCTAAAACGCAATTGACTAAAAACATAAAAAAAAAGTTTTTTCTAAAACGCAATGAACAGAAAACACAAAAAAATGTCTTTTCTAAAATGCTATGGATAAAAACACAAAACAAAATGTTTTGTAAAACGCAATGGACTAAAAATACAAAAGAAAGTGTTTTTTCTAAAACGCAATTGATTAAAAACACAAAAGAAAGTGTTTTTTTCTAAAGCGCAATAGACAAAAAACACACACAAAAACTGTGTTTTTTCATTAGTTTGTAAAACGCAATGGAAAAAAACTGTGTCTTTTCATTATTTTGTAAAACGCAATGGACAAAACACACACAAAAAACTATGTTTTTCATTATTTTGTAAAACGCAACGGAAAAAAAACTATGTTTTTTCATTATTTTGTAAAACACAATGGACAAAAAACAAAAAAGGTGTTTTTTTATTCTTTTGTAAAACACAATTCTAAATGAAAGTTTAAATTGAAAACTGTTTTGTAATTTTCTTTGAGACATTTTGTCAAACACCTGGTGTGCAATTTTTACCACTGATTTCTTAATAAAACTGAGACCAATAATGTTGCCCAGACGCAAGAATACATCAAGAGAAGGGAAGTTTGAGAAAATGTTTGAGAAATTTGAGAAGAGACGTACCTGGTTCAAACGATTTCTCATGTTCCATCGTATTATCTTAACTTGAAAAAAATGAGAAATTGCAAAAAATATATTAGGTTTCTTCAAAGAGAAATTGAAGAACACGTTGATTGAATGTTTAAACGTTCACTGATGAAGATAATCGCACTATGATGTAATTCTAGAGAGAGAAAGTGAAGGAAAGGTTGAAGATGATAGGTTTTGAAAATGGTGGGTTTTGAAGATGCAGAGAATGATAAATAGAATAGATGAAATGAGATTGACTAAAATGCCGTCCTTATGTTTTTTTATTTTCACGTGTTCTCTTATTATTGCTTCCTACACTTCCTAGCCAAACTAAACTTCCTATTTGATCATTTCCCTAGTTTAATATTTATTTAATTAATACAAGATAAGTAGTAAAGAGAGACGAGAAAATAAAAAAGTAGATTTCCTCAATGGATGGATGACACACGTCACATATTAATTTCTTTTATTATATAGTATAGATTAGATTACCCAAACCACACACATACATCCTACACATTAACATCCCTACATGTCACACCCCAATCGATGACGGAAACATCGAGACGAAACGTAAGAGGTTGCTCAAACACAACATATCACTAAATTGCGATAATATATTAGGATTCAAAATTTCATTTCATATTATCTAATCAAACATTACATTGTTTCAAATGGAAATACAACAATTTGGAAATTTCATGACAAAAAGCATCAAAATACATAAATAAAATTTGGCGAGTATCTAAATCCACCCTAAGTAGTTTTCTTGTGATAGCATCATAAACATATTATGCAACATGTATAAAATATTCATCAACACAAATTATATAGTTTGTCTACATAGCATATATAAGAATGGGTCTCAAATCCACATGTTTAAAGTATACTAAATCATGTAACATATTAGCATGCAATAAACTAAATATCAATCCAAAGTTTGGCACTAGCGTAATCTTATCACCGAAGTAAATAAGGTTCTAAAGAATAACTTAACAATGACCCACAAAACCGAAGGTGTGCTAATCCTACAACGCTATACATATCAGGAAAGCTTGCAAGGTTAATGATAATGTCTAAGCATAAGTATAATCTAGCATGCAGTCACAATAAGCATAACAAATAAGCATGTTAAGGATTGAATGTTTGTATAAGTTTGTTTGTATGTGTGTGTATGTGTATATAGTATGGATACATGTTGCAACCCATATAGTGTTTAAAGCGTAAAAAGGGTCAAGTATGAACTCATGTTTGCGAAGAATTTCCACAAAATGCGAGTAAACGGATTTGAATGATGGAATCACCAAAGTCACCCTAAAAAGATAAACAAAGGTGTATGAGTATGATGATTTGGAGATTGGCAAGTAAATGGAATTTGCGATTGTGAGAATTATAAAACATATCTTGTTTACACACTTATTTGGACACTGTTATAAGTGTGTGTTTTTCATGAGTGTTAAACACCCAATAGAAATCCAAAATAAGGAATCTAAGACTAAGATATTCTCCACCTTAACACATAACATTCAACTATGAATTGGTTAATTATGGTTTGGTTTTGGAGGAAATATTATATATGTATAGTAAAGTAATTGTCAAAGTGTCAAGCGTTAGAGGTAAGGTAATCTACTATCCTCAAGAGTTTCATCATTGCACAAAATCACCAACATAGTTGATGATTCGGATGGTCATAAATATAAGAATGAGATACATAAGTAACTATCTATTTTGCTAAGTAATTAAGTGAGGTATAACCAAGACGAGTGCTTCCAGCATTGTGTGATTGGAGACTTGGTGTGGTTTCACTCACTTTATTGTTTGTGGGTTACTCAGAGACTTACAAAAACATAAAAGGGGGGATATGAACCTCAAGTTTCTGGAACATAACCTCAACACAAACCCCTCAACATAGAAGTTAGTTAATGACTTGCTTTGATATGAATAAATTCCAATAAACAAAGTAAAGTATGAAGAAGTATAAAAGCTTAATAAAAATTCTAAATTGGACCTCAAAATAGTGGTTTACCATACTTGTTCACCTTGGTATACAAGTGATAATACTCCTGGAAGTGTCATAAGGAAGAAAAACAAGGAGAAAAAGTGCAAGAAAGTGACAAAAGCTCACTGTTTTGGACTTGGAATTTTCTGTCCAAAGTTGAAGTTCATGAAAATTTTAGAGAGTTTGGAAGTGATTTGGAGGTGGTGAAAGTGTTTCGGAGGTGTCAGGGGTTGATATTTATAAGTGAGACTAGGGTTTGGGATATTAAAGAAGGTGGTTGAGATTTAAAAGGAGGGAAATGTTCAAAATTTGCAAGCCGGTGGAACTTTCTGCCAGACAGACCCCAGAAAAATCAGAATTTCCATCTCAGCTCTTAGACTTGTTTGGTTTGTTATTTATCCTAGGAACTTTATGTTAAGCATGTTTTTAAGGTTTTAAGGTGTATGTAAGCAGGGTTTTAAGGTGTATGTAAGCATGCATTATAATCATGGTTGCAAAAGTCGCTAGGCGCTCCCTAGTCGGTCGACTGGGGAGTTGAGAGTGCTCGGCCTAGCCGGAGAGTACTCGGGGAGTACTCGGACATGTTAAATTATAAAGAAATTAGTTTTCGGAAATTAAATATATGTCACGTAACATAAATTTACCAATATTTATAACAAAATACGTGAAAATTATATTCATTTTTTAATATGAAAGGTATGAAAATTTTTGTTTTATTATTTTTTAAGTCAAACTCGGTCCGAGTTGTCCTACTTCATCCGATTTTGACCGAGTTTGACCGCGTTTGATCGATTATGAGTAATTAGGCGGAGTTGAAGAAAGTCGCCTCGGCACCCTACCTTTAGCGACTACTCAGGAGTAGTCGGCCTTCGAAACCTTGTTTTACGACCATGATTATAATACATCACGTATGAATAACATTCGAAAGAAAATATAATCTTGATGTATGATTTGGGTTTGAATTAAAATGCGCATTCATGAATATTTACGTATTGTACAAGTATGATTAGGTAAAAATAATATGAAAAGTGATTTCATTATGATAGTATTGAATTACAAAAGATTAAATGGAGAATACAAATTACTTTAAAAATAAAATAGAAATAAAAATAATACGAAACATTACACTACACATGTATATTCACAAAATGTACACACAATTCACCACATTCACAAAGTTCCTATACATTAACATTAGCCACTTGTAATATATTCTATATACTTACAAATTCAAGGGAGATTTACAATAGTTCTTTTTTGTCTTTTTTTTTTCTTTTTGATGTCTTTATTTTTTTATCATTATTACTCAACATTTTTTCTTTTTTCATTATTACTCAAATTTCCCTGTATACACTTATAATTCTTCAAATTTTTAAATATTTTGTAATGGAGTTTGACATGTTTATTTTTATATACTTATCGATACAAATTTAAGTTGATTTACGATTTGTTGAAACTTTTTTTTAGAAATGAGTTGGGTCAAGTATAATCCGTTTCATGCTTATTTTTATGTTTGTTTTCGGTTGGTCTACACTATTTTGAAATAAATTAGGTTCGAAAACGAGTCAAGTCTAATACAATACATTTTCATTATCGATATAAATTCGAGTTACTTTCAGTTTCAACTTCGCAGTAACGAGCCACACCATTCTTTAACATAAAAAAATATTTTCTTATGTATTTATTTTATATACGTATCAGTATAAATTTAAGTTCGTTCACGTTTCAATGTAAATTTCTTTTGCAAATAAGTCTGACCAAATATAATACGTTTCGTGCTTATTTTATGTACGTTTTTAGTTGGTTTACGTGTTGATGTAAATTTTTTTCAGAAACGAGTTATGTCAAATTACATATGTTTTCATTAAATGATATAAATTCAATTTACTTTAAGTTTTGACGCCGCTGCAACGCACGGGTAAATTTACTAGTTTGTTATGTAAGCAAAATTCACCTATGATTCTCTAGAGATTGACAAGTATTTTTTGAATTAATCTTGAGAATATCTTGACACATAATGAGTGGTTTTGACTGTGTATTGTAACTGAAGGGGTATGGTCCCAAAAACATTGTGCCAATCAAGGAAACCATACTCATTAATAACTTTTAAGGAAACTTTGCGCAGACTTCTTTGCCAAAATGAGATTTATTAGAACTCTGCGCCAAATATCCAAGAGAGGAAGGATCATATAACTACCTTGCGCGTGCTCGCGCAAGGTTCAAAGTTAAAAGCCCAAACATTCTCTTAGGATAAATGCTTCATTTAACTACCTTGTGCGGGCTCGCGCAAGGTTTAAAGTTAACCTTGAACATTCTCTTAGGATAAAATGCTTCATTTAACTACCTTGCGCGGGCTCGTGCGAGGTTCAAAGTTAACCTTGAATAATCTCGTTTGATAATGCCTCATGCACAAACCTTGAGCGGATATTTATATCAAAGCAAGTGTCAACCAAACGTTGCGCTAAGTAGCAAGGAGAAGAAAGAAGATCAGTTAACTAACTTGCGCTTCTCGCGCAAGGAAACAGTTAACCCTGAGAAACTTTCCCTTAGCAAAATCCTTGACTTGGTGCAGAAGCAAAGGGAATCTTTTCTGTTGTAATAGAATGTATACGTGGCGAACAATAGATGGGTAACAGCTGTGAAATCTTCTAGAAGCCATTAACACCCAATCGTGCAAGCATCTTTTCGGTTATAACCAATTGCCACATGGCAACATTTGGATGGCTGAGGAAGATCTCGGTGATGGCATGCTCACATTTATAAAATGTAATGATCTCATGTTGACGCGTGGCGCCTCCCTAACCGCTGATGAGTTCACGATCCGTGTGCACTAACAGATTGCCAACAAATAATAACGGAATAGCAGAAGATTCCGTTAAAGTTAACAATCTCTCCTTTTGGCGCCAAACATCGGCTGTAAATAAGTGACTTGGAGTTCAAGGAAAGGTATTCACTTTCAACTACTCTCTCTCTTACAATACTTTATTTCCGACTATCTGTACTTATTCTCACGCCGGAGGGTGGTCACGAGGAGAATCCCCCTTCTCCCCGTGGCGAGCTAACGTTGTTCTGTTTTGTAGGATCAGCCGGAGTATAGTTTCATTCTTCTTCATCGTGAAACCAAACGAAGGGTTAACCCTTTTATGCAGAGCCCATTTTGTAGATCTATTTAGATTCCGGTCAAGTTGATCTAGGGTTTCTTCATTGGCGCCCACCGATTTCAATTCTTTTTCTCACCTTTCGTTTCGTTTCACCCAGATCTGCAGCATCATGGCTGACGGATCATCTTTTCAAGGTCCTCGATCGGAGATTCAACGCGTCGTTGTCGGACCTCAGATCGACGGACAAATAGTTGAGGATTCTTCTGGCGAAGCTAATGCTCAGTATGATCCTACCATGCGAGTATTCCGATAACGCCGGCAGCCCCACAGGTTAATGTTACGTCAATTTTACCACCTGGAGAGACTCCATTATCGTGGTTAATCAAATCTCAAGCGGCTCTAAACGCTATGTATGCTTAGTTATGTGCCCAAACCGGAACTCCAGCTTTTCAAGCTCCAGTTAACACTCCTCAGGTCCGTGCTTCGCCGACACCTTGAGTTTTGAGTTATAATACTCAAAGTCATGCTCGTTCCCCTTCGCACATGCCTGAAGATGGAACAAAAATGTATTCTAAAACCAGGAATGATCCTGTTCATTCTGGTAATAGAAGGCAAGAAGACAACATTCAACGTCGTGCATCTGTCCACTCTCGTTTGGGCCCGCGGTCTTCACAGAAGCGGGACACCCAACACGATGAGCTCGATAAGACCTATGAGGAAGGGGATAGTGCAAGTATTTTTAATCGAATATCTGCAGATCATGCCAGTTACAAGCCAAAAGTACGTGCAACATACAATCCAGAAGCTGAGCATGATTACAATTTGGTGTATCGCCCAACCAAAGCAGCTGAACAATCAAAGTTTACCAGAGAGATAGCACTGGCTCCGTTGGAGCGAGCGAAATTACCATCCAACGTTGGAAAGTTTAACGGTTTAACCGATCCTGATGATCATATGCGCCTCTTTACTGGTGCAGGGTTATTTGGGTGCTGGACATTGCCAATGTGGTGTCACCTATTTGTACAGACCCTTACCGGCGCCGCGCGCCTTTGGTTTGATAATTTGCCGACAGGTAAACTTTCCTCTTGGAATGACTTAAATAAAAATTTTCTTACACACTTCAATCAGCAACGGCGATACGTGCGCGACTCCTCAGATGTAATGAACATCTGGCGGAAGGACGATGAGAACCTCGAAGATTTTATAACGCGTTACAATTAAGAGGTGTTGGAGATTGGAGATATTCACGAAGACCTTATACGCGCGCAGTTCAAATACGCGGTAAGGTGTGACGAAATGATTAAAGTGTTGTCCGGTACAACTGGCCTTCCAAAAAGCTGGGATAAACTCATGGCGGCAGCCAAGGTCTACGCCCAGACTGAGCGCAACTTAAATTCTAGCAGGCCACCTCTACCTCAGAATCGTCCGCAAGACCTGAGTAGAGGTAGTCGCAAGTATAAGAGAATTGGAAAGAGTCAAGTCAAAATTCGTACTCTCCTTATTCACCAGTTGATGCGCGTGCAACAATCAACAAGATAACAACTCAAAAAGCGATTAAACAAGAGAATAGGGAACGCCAGTGGACTCCCTTAACGAAATCTCCGGCTGAAGTTCTCAGCACTGAGAATTATCAGTTCAAACAACCGCAACCAATGAAAAAAAAGGGCAAGACCCAAATTTATTATGTGACTATCATAGAGACACAGGCCACACAACAGACAACTGCATCAGTCTGCGCACGGAGATTGAGAAATCATTAAAGAGTGGGAAGCTTACACATCTACTCCAGAATGTGCGCAAAGAGATTAAACAGATTACGCACGGGGATGAAGGGCCTAGCAACAAGAAAATGAAACAACATGTTTCCATGATTCAAGGAGGTCCGTCGCGCAAGCGTAATCTTCAACACTTTCAAAACAGCACATGGCGCGAGCA
Source organism: Scalesia atractyloides (assembly GCA_947069175.1). NCBI lineage: Eukaryota > Viridiplantae > Streptophyta > Magnoliopsida > Asterales > Asteraceae > Scalesia > Scalesia atractyloides. Next base: position 94,439,600 of record CAMTDV010000005.1, on the reverse strand, counting down.
GCAAGTCATTTTTCCTATCGTTCCAGGAGGTCCTCAAGAAGACCGGCCAGTAGTTATCACCGGTATCTTTAGGCATTACCAAACAGAATATATGTTTATAGATCCTGGTAGTTCCATGGATATTATGTATGAACAGTGCTTCAAGCAGCTAGATCCTGATGATAAGGCACACTTGGAACCAGTTGATTTTCCATTAACTGGGTTCTGCAATGAAGCCGTCTTTCCTCTAGGACACATCCTTTTTCCTGTTACTTTATCTGATGGGAGGTGTTCTCGAACGAGCAACGTCAATTTCATGGTGATGCCGGCAAATTCCCGTCACGATGTACTATTTGGAAGCCGCGCGCAGCGTGATTTTAGTATGATTACCTCCGCTCCACATGCTGCTTGTGGTTTTCCGACACCAAATGGTATAGCTATACTTTACGCGCGGAAGGAAATCATGTCAATTGAAGAACCAGTTATGAAGGCTGTCAAGACATTGCCAAGTAACGAACCAGAAAAATGGGTACTCAACAATAAGTATCCTGAGCAAACAATCTTGTTAGGGCCTGCAGTCAGTATTGAAATTCGCGCAAAACTTAAACTATTGTTGTTTTGCAACAAAGACATTTTCGCCTGGACACCTGCCGACATGGTCGGCGTCCCACGCAACATTGCGGAACATTGTCTGAATGTATTTCCATCAGCACCTCGGGTCTGAAAAGACAGGGCGATGAACGAACAAGTCACCGAGTTATTAAATGCTGGTATTCTGCGCGAAGTTAAATGCCGGCCTGGGTGGCAAACCCAGTCATGGTAAAGAAACATAATGGCGGGTGGCGGATGTGCGTAGATTTAAACAAGGCGTGTCCGAAAGATTGTTATTCTCTTCCCGAGATTGACAAAAAGGTTGACTCCTTAGCTTCCTTTCGCTGGAAATGTTTTCTAGATTGTTATAAAGGTTATCATCAAGTCTTGATGAAAAAAGAGGACAAAGATAAAACAGCTTTTCGCACGGAGAAGGGCATTTTTTGTTATACCAAGATGCCTTTCGGTCTCCGCAATGCGGGAACTACTTATCAAAGATTGATGGATACAGTTTTTGGAGATGATATCGGGAAAACTGTGGAAGTCTACATTGATGATTTGGTCATTATGAGAAATTCAAAAGACACTATGTTAGACAACATCCAACGAACTTTTGACTCTCTGCGAAAGGTAAATCTAAAAGTTAAATCCAAGCAAGTGCTCCTTCGGCATGGAGGAGGGCAAATTTTTGGTTTCATCATCACCAAGGACGGTTTCAAAGTTAATCTTGAGAAGGTCGAAGCAATACAAAAAATGTCTTCTCCTACCATCAAAGAGATGCAACGTTTGGCTGGAAGGTTAGCTGCGCGAAACCGCTTCCTCGCCAATGATGTTGCAAAGTCTTATCCATTTATTCGAACCTTACGCAATTGTACGAAGAGCAAAGAGTTCACATGGACTCCTGAAGCTGATCAAGCTTTCCAGCAAATGAAAGATTGTTTAGTTCAACTTCCCACACTTACTGCTCCTCGTGAAAAAGAACCCATGGTTTTATATCTTGTTGCATCCGAGGTAGCAGTAGCTGCTGTCTTGTTGGTAGAACGCGAAGGGGTCCAATCTCCAATTTATTATATCAGCAAGATGTTGAAAGATCCAGAGACAAGGTATTCAATTATGGAGAAATTAGTTTTAGCCTTGGTCCACGCCTCGCGCAGGTTGCGAAGATACTTTTCAGGGCATGTTGTTACAGTTTTAAAAATTTTTCACATTGGCCAAGTCTTGACAAAGCCAGATATTTCTGGACGACTTGCGAAGTGGGCAATAGGATTGGGAGGTTATAACATCTGTTATAAACCTAGACCAGCTATCAAAGGCCAAGTTTTGGCAGATTTCATCGTTGAAATTCCTGCTGATAAAATTGAAGAATGTCAAGCAATTCAAAACCCAGTCCCGGTCATAGACAATAGAGCTTGGACACTGTTTACAGATGGCGCATCAAACAATGATGGGGCTGGAGCAGGTCTTCGATTAATGAGTCTAGAGGGAGCAGAATTCACATATGCAATTCGGTTGGATTTTAAAAGCACCAACAACGAGGCCGAATATGAAGCTTTCCTAGCAGGCTTATGCCTCGCTATTAAAATGGGTGCAACAAACTTAGAAGCCCATGTTGATTCATTATTAGTTGATGAGCAAGTAATTGGATCGTACGATGCAAAGGGAGATATCATGGCTTTGTACTTGGCGCAAGCTAAAGCTCTTATAGCACAGTTCCAACAATTTAAAGTCACACACGTGAAGCGAAGCGAAAACAAACATGCTGACGCTCTAAGTAAATTAGCAGCAACTAGTTTTAAACATTTGGCAAAGGAAGTTCGCATCGAAGTTTTAAGTAATCCATCAGTTCCTCTCAGACATGTAACAATGGTGGAGTAGGAGATCCATCATGGATGTCTCCAATGATGATGTATTTGTTACATGGTTCTTTACTAGAAGATAAAGCGCAAGCATGTAAGTTACGATGCAAAGCCCTTAATTACGAGATGATTGACGATATGCTGTACCGACGCTCTTACACGGGTCCTTCGCTCCGCTGTGTTAACAAACATGATGCGCAATACCTGATCAGGGAGGTTCATGAGGGGCTATGTGGTATACATTCTGGGCCGCGCATGGTAGTAGCCAAAGTGAAAAGTGCAGGGTATTATTGGCCCGGAATGTACGTTGACGCTGTAGAGATCTTGCACAAATGCATGTCCTGCCAAATTCATGCCCCTAAAACGTTGCGCCCAAAGAATCCTTTGGTACCCGTCACAACAGCTTGGCCTTTTCAACAATGGGCCATTGATTTAGTGGGACCATTTCCAGATGCGCCCGGCGCAGTCAAGTTTATCATTGTTGCGGTCGATTACTTCACCAAATGGTTGAAGCTAAACCCTTAGCTTCTACTACAGCGATGGTAATTCGCAAATTCATCTGGGAATACATTATTTGCCGTTTTGGTCTGCCCATGCGCATTATTACAGACAACGGTCCAAATTTAACGCCTGAGAGTTGCAAACGTGGATGACCGAAATGGGAATCCAGCATGTTTTCGCTTCTGTTGCGCACCCACAAGCAAATGGTCAAGTTGAAAGCATAAACAAACAGTTGGTCGACGGTATCAAAGCCCGCCTCAGCATGGCGCTACGGGGGTGGGTTGACGAATTGCCTAGCATCTTGTGGGCACACCGAACTATGCCCAAGACCAGCACTGGCGAAACTCCTTTTAGCCTTGTGTGCGACACGGAGGCTGTGATTCCTGCCGAAATTGGGTTACCATCTCCACGGATGCTAGCCTTGGAAAAACAAGATAACGAAGAACAAAGACGCATTGATTTAGACTTATTAGAGGAAAGACGAGAGAATGCAGCGATTCGTGAATCTAAGTACAAGTCTCAACTTGAAAAGTATTACAACAAAAGGGTACGCATCTGCTCCTTTTTGCCTGGTGACTTTGTTCTTCGCGATAATGAAGCGTCGAATGCCGAAAAATCGGGGAAGGTCCGTACGTGATAAATGAAGTATTGGGAAAAGGCGCGTACACTCTGAAGCGTATGGACAGAACCAGTGTTCCTTGAACCTGGAACGCCTAACAACTACACCGATGTTATATGTAATCTCAGTCCTCTAAGCAACTTCTGGCGTTGCGTAACGAGACTGCTTACTTTATTTCTTATGTAATCTTAGTGGCAGCCATAGCTTTACGCTTTACCAGTATGAATAAAATACTCTGTCACTACTTACAGTCTTGTATATGCTTATTTACAAATGCATGCAATTCCTTTGGATAAACAAAAACACAAACTCATGAGCCACAAGTTCACTTAATACTTACGCTCACACATGAGGAAAGAAATTGTTCATTTGTTTATCCTAAACAAGTAATTGGCCACATGCAAAAATTATAAACTAAATATATTATATTCACATCCAAAGTACTTGCACATCAAGCGCAACGATACATCAAAAAAGACATTAGCTACAGGAGTAAACACAATCTAACTCTATTTTCCTGCATCCTTCACATCTTTTTGTTCCTCTGCCTTAAAGAAGATTTCTTTTAATCTATCCACGAAATCATCATGCTGCAGCGCAACATCGACAAGATCCATGACAGGAATGTGTAATTGATCATAGCTCTCCTTAGCAGCTGTATAAATGGCAACAGTATCAGTTCCATGCGTAGCAGCGCGACTTGTATCCCATTGGGTCTTCAGCGCATGAGCCACATGAAGGGTACACTCTTTATAACCCTCTGCATGACCATCGTTCCGCGCTGCCACCATTAGTTCCGCCACTCTCTCATCTAATTCTGTAGAGTTCAAGATGGAGTTCGCGATCTACAAAATCAACATGTCAATATAAGATATAAATATTCAACAAAGATGAATATATTGAAAGAAAGGAATATTACCTCCACAATCCCATACTCCCGCAACCAGGTAAGCTGGTTCATGAGGGATTCGGTCAGGCTTTCTGCTGTAGCACGAGCTACCTCCGTGTCATTAAGCTTTTGTTCACCTTCAGTTAAACGGCGGGTCAACTCGGCGTTCTCTGTTCGGTGAAGGTTGATGTCTTTTTTCAAAACATCAACCTCATCTTGTAGCCCCGCCTGGTCAAATAGCATAGAAGTTAGATCATCAATCTCTTTATTCTTAAAAAGGAGAGTCATTTTGGTTGATACCTCATTCTGCTCGCTCGTTTCTCTATAAGAGCGCGCCTCTTCTGCTACCGCAACTGCATCAGCTTTCTCTTTCTTAAGCTTCTCAATTTCGTTGCGCAGAGATATCTTTTCTTTATTATCGCGATCGCAAGCATCCACAAAGCACTTGCGCTCGTCCGCATGTTGCGCAGCAGAGGCCTCACATTTGCGCTTCCAAGACAGCGCAGACCACTCCTCGGTCTTCTTCTCCTCCTCAAACTTGGCCTTTTCAGCCTCAAAATCGACGATCATCTTTAACGTCTTCTCTTTCTCAAGTTTGGCCTTCGCCTTATCAATCTCAACCTCATCCCACTCCTTGTTCATACTGCGTCATTCGCGCACGATCCTATTTATTGTGGAAGGGGCAAGGGCAAACTCTTGCAAATATGATTCATATGTAGCCTCATGATCTTTCTCTTCCTGGCGCTTCACCTCCGCCGGGGGAAGATGCCCTTATACCACTCCCTGCACGATTGCTAATCAGTAAAAACATCACCCTGTCTAACCTTCCACACAGGCTGATGGATCGCAAAGGCCCGCTTCTCAGGATAAGAACGATAGTAATAATCCCCAGGCGTCTCCTCTGGGCGAATGGGCGACTCCTCATCAGAATCCTCCACAGACATAAAACCTTCACTTTGTGTTGAAGGGCCAGCTCCCTTAAACATCAACTTTGAAGGCTCCGGCACATGGGAAGATATTTTTTCTTGCTCCGCGGTAGCAGTATCTTTCACCCCAGCATCTGTAGCTGTATCTTTAACCTGCTCGCCAGCAGGATTCTCAGCATCAAATTTTTTAGGCTCTTCTTCCTGAGCCACCTTCCAATATTTTCTGGGACAATGGGGTCAGCGTTAAGGGTTCTTCTTGCTCCACATCTCACTCCTCAACGTTTTCAGGCCTGCGCGGCGATCGTATAGCAAATGATGTGGCCGGCGCAGCCTTCACCATTTTCTCTGCAAAGCCTATTAACAAATACCAAGTATAAGATTCCGCGCAACTTTTCTGACATAAATGCGTAACAAACTGAACATACCTGGTGAGAACTTCTTTGCAAGGGCATCCAGATTGCATTTCTTGCCAATGCGCGGCCGTGCAACTTTCGTTGGAACAGGAGGTATAGTTTCAGACTCCTTCCTCTTCTTGGACGTGCGTTTCAACACCTCTTCTGGGCTTGAAGGTATTTCCGAAGGATCATCTGGGTTCAAGACAGGAAGAGAGGAGGTGTCAATGGGTTCTGGCTTTGGTTTCCTCAAACCTACAGGCGCAAGACCCTCCAGTGAGTCCGACACCACCACATAATCACACCAAAAGTCAGATGCGAGACGCGTACCTTTCTTACCCTCAGCTTTCGCAGCAGCTGATGGCTTGGGTTTTTTATCTGGTTTGGAAGGGGGAGGTGCAGCAGCTGCGGCAACAGTTGGTTTCTTCTTCTTTTTCGAGTCAGGGCCTACGCCCAAATTTAGCAAATCACCTACATAGTCAATCATATTGAACAAAGGTTACGCCATTAGTTATATTGCAATATTACTTAGAAATTATGTTCAAGAGTAATATTGCAATATCAACTTAGGCCGTGTAAGAATTTAACTACCAGTCTTAGAAGATGGTTGCGCATCTAGATCCTCCTTCTTGGGCAGCTCAAAGTTCCCCGAGATTTGTGAGAACCAAGTATCCTCACCCTCAGCAATGGGCACGACAGCCATTTTCCCTTTCTCTCTTTTGAAAGATACCAAGTAATGTAACATCCGACAAAAATCGAATTTACCAAACCCGCTCCGTTTATTAACCGAACAATCAGTTAAAAATTTCGTTGCGAATTTAATGCTCAAATTAATTTTAATCGATACATAATTAATAAGTATATTGGAATATAAAAGTTATATTTGAAAAAGTATTAAAAATAGTGGTTTAAAAATAAAACAAGGCTGTCGGGTTTCGAACCCGGGTCAGCCGGGTCAACCTGGTCAACAACGATTTAACTCTCATCCATCAAACCACTCCGCCACTTGTGTTCTTTAGTAACATAACAAAACAAATAATTCAAATATCAAACTCGAATTGAAAACTGACGCGCCCAATCGCAGTCGTCGGAAATCCCGACGATTTCGCCGAGATTGGACGGTTTCTTCTGATTTAACCGAAGCATTAACCTTAACATCGGTTATAACCGATGTCCAGTCCGCGACTTTGGTCATAACCGCCGGAAAACTTATTGACCGACGAATCAAGACTGAAATCAGACCACATGCATCTCGATTCTTTCCTATAAATGCACCCTCTAACCTCTGATAGCCTTTTCGCTCACAATCACACCCATTCTCGACGTAATTTCACTCGCCGGAAACTTTCTGCAACTCGCCGGAAAACCGAACCCCTTCACCTCTGTGCCTTACTCTAAAAACAGAACACCTAGAGCTCATACCGAAGCCACCCACACTCACCTCAAGCTTCCTGAAGACCCTCTGCCGCAAGACACACGTCGCCGGAATAACCTGCTGTAATCGGAAACTCGCCGGCGAAACAGAGGATCTCTGTCGGTATATCTTATACCTAATCTCTCTCATTCTTTTTATTAATCTCATATGTAATTAATCACAACACACTAAAGAACTTGATTAAATCGTCGAACCAGTCGGACATTGGTTCTGGATTAAGCTTAACGAAGAAGAAGAAGTTTTCAGTAATATATATACATAATTTAAATCAAGTTATATCTCGGGTTAGACACACAGTCCAGCGGTGGACTGTGTGCAAATAAACACGCATACGTCCCGAGTTCGATTCTTGTCACACGCACACTCGCCTTAATAAAAATGTTTCTTTTTAAAACTGAACCGGATTCACTCGCAAATAGATTTTAAGTTTAATGAAGACCGGAATAATAATCAAGATAGACACACAGTCCAGTGGTGGACTGTTTGCGCGTTTAAATCATACGTCGCGGGTTCGAGTCCAGACTACCGCACCGGTTCTGGCAATTATCAAACTTTTTATATAAGGACAGAAATGAATTTATCTAGTTTGTATATAAGTATAATAAAAACCAGATTATTTACCAAGTTAGACACACAGTCCAGCGGTGGACTGTGTGCCAAACTAACCCACAGGTCCCGGGTTCGAGACCTGTGGAGAGCACCGAGCGATACATTAAAAATCGTTTTTAAAATAAATGATTTTCGGATTAATTCAATTAGTATATAAATATAATTAAAAACAGAAATATTTCGGGTTAGACACGTAGCTCAGTTGGTAGAGCTGCGTGCACGCGTACGGGAGGTCACCGGTTCGAGTCTCACCCAGCACATATCACATACACGACCGAACCGGTCAACAAGTCAACAAGTCAACGGTCAAACAAGTCAATGGTCAACAGTAAAAAATAAACATTTTTTTTATTACTTTTATTTATTTATTTAAATTAAAAATACTTAAAAATAACATTTTTAAAAGAAAATAGCCTTAAACTCACAAAAATATATCCAATAATCCTACTAAAACTGATTAATAAAATCCGCTTATTTACCGAACCATTATGTTATTATCTAGGTTAGTTTCACTCGTGGTTAAATCAAACTTCGTGCGCATTCAACATCATCAACCGAACGCACCCAATGTGAGTGAATCTTACGACTCCCCTTTTTAATTACACGTTTTGGTGTGTGTCATGTGTCACTAAAATTAACTCGTTTATTTAAACTTGTGTCATACCATATTGTGATCTAAACTTAGAATGTATATATTGTTTGTAGTTATGTATTTCATATTGTTAAGTTGTATGCAAATCATTCATTAGGCCCATCAGTTCGTAGAACAACGCGTGCCTCAAAACTCATTCATTAGGCCCATCAGTTCCTCGTGGAGACGAGTTGAGCAACGCGTGCCTCAAAACAATCTATTATTGTATGTGTGTGCATTATTTAATATTAAGTGATTTGTGAATAGGTTTACATCTATATTTACTCATATGTGGTTGTGCACTTTATTTTATAATCAATTCAATAAACTTGTTCAAATGTTTTTCATAGGATTCACTCGCCAACTTTTTGTTGATCCAAAAACCATTTTTACACATGATACAGGTGAACAGGATGAAGCAAGGAAAACATAGGAAATGCCTTAGAAGAAAATAATGAAGTCTAGAATGATGTGTAGGACATGATGTAATTATGATTGTATGTTTCCCTTTAAATTGTAATAATAAATATGAAACGTTATAATAAATGTCATGAGCTTTGATGATAACCCAATCATGCCCGATCACCTTTTCCACTGCGGGTCGGGGTGTGACAGATTGGTATCAGAGCCATGACTATAGGGATATAGGATAGGTTATTAGACCCTTAGAGCCTATACTATAGTTGACTAGATTTTAATTGTTTATGTGGTTACATGCAAACTTATGATATTTATTTGTTTCATATTTGTTTATACTTACAGTCAAACATACATACTTACATACACATTCATCATACATATTTCAATGTTCACCTATTCAAATCATCTTCATACTTTCGTTATTCAAAGATTTTGTCGCATTTTTCATTTTTCAAATCTCATCAAAGTGAGTTCTGCGACGGCATGTAGTAACTGTAAGGGTACAAGTACCAGTAGTCGGAACGTCCTGTCTAGGTTGGCATTCGTATAAATCCAATATAACGGACCAGTTTGCCTACCTGGGGACTAACGATGAGAGTACAAAGGACCTATTAGGCCAAAGCATGCCACACCAAACGTCGTTCGAACTAACCCCACTTTGAGGTGTCACCGTGTCCACACCTGGACACATTCCGAATATCATACGTTACGTATTTCTCGATTTTCTCCGGGTTTTAGTGTACGTAACCAGGCTAACACATGCGAACCATATGAAAAACCCGGTATTCATGTGGGCCCACATGATTACGAAGGTGAAGTATGGCGGCATGCAATGCCCAATTACGAGCAAAGCCCAAGACATCCTATGGATGTAGTAGATTTATTATTTTATATTTATTTTATAAATGTTCATTCCTAAATACGACCCATGATCCCAAAAACATCCAACTCATACTCTTGATATGTATTCCTTGTAGATGTCTTCTAGCCTCGCTCGTAGGAAGATGAGAGCAGGAAAAGCCCGCGAGCGCATGGCTGCCCAAATCGCTCAACAAATGGCTGCCGTAATACCCAACATTGTAGTTCAAGTCCAACAAGCCCTTACCGCTAATCCCGTCAATCAAGAAGATCAAAACATTGTCAATCCTCCCCCAATTACCACCAAATGCACCTACAAGCATTTCAAATCCTGCGACCCTCCAAAATACGAAGGGACTGAAGGTGTCACCGCTCTCCTCCATTGGTTTGAAGAAATGGAGAACACTTTTCTAAACTGCGATTGCCCCGATGATCGCAAAGTGCGATATGCTACTGGTCGTTTATTTGGAATAGCACTTACTTGGTGGAATACAGAGAAGGCCAAACGAGGTGTTGAAGACGCTATGACTTTGATTGGGAAGAGTTGAAGGAAATCATGACAAAACGGTTTTGCCCAAGGAGCGAAATCAAGAAATCAGAAGATGAGTTCTATTCGTTGAAGCAAAAGGAAGGCGACCACACCACATACAACAAAAGATTCCTCGAGATAAATCAAATGGTTCCCAACTTGTTCACTCCTCTTTACCGTTTGATCGAGCACTACATTCGAGGTCTTCCGTCAAAGATTCAGGACTCTGTAATAAGTACCACGCCTGCAACTTTGGAAGCAGCAATGGAGTTAGCTACAGAGCTCACCGAGAACCGCATCCGGAATAAAGACTTCAAGGAGGAGAAGAAGAAGGATAAAGCATCAACTGAAACTTCAAACTCCACCCAAACCGAATCCCATTCTCAACCCATTTCTAAGAGAAAACGAGATGGGCAACTTTTCGCTGTCACCCAACGTAATCAACCAATTTCACAAGCCATACCCATCCAAGCTATCCCAATCACGCAAATAGCACCCAACTCAACTTACCCAAATAAGAAACCATACCTTGGACCTCACCCTCGATGTAACACCTGTTTTTATCACCATCCATCTACCTTACCTTGTCGACTATGTGCGAATTGTGGACGCTATGGTCATTTGAGCAAGGTTTGCCGCACCTCTCAAAACCAAATCTCTCCCCCTACTCAAAACATGATCCAAACATATCAACAACCCCAATACCCCATGTTCCCATATGTTCGAACTTGTTTCAATTGTGGCGACCCTACCCACTTTAGAAACACGTGCCCTCGATTGGTTAACATCATAAACGCCCAAGCTCAAGCAAACCCAGTTAACCAAGCAAATCAAGGAAACCTAATCCCTAGGCCACCAGTAAGAGGAAGAGTTTTCAACATCAACGCCAATCCTGTTGAAGATAATGACGGCCCAAACGAAACCACCCAACTAGTCCCCTTCACCAAAAATCAAGATTCAACTCCAACCGCTTAGTTTTTTTACGTTTTCTTTATGTTATCTCAATTTTCCTGTATCCCAGTTATAAATTGGAATCTTATCCAAGGATCTTAATGCGAATTACTATTTCATTTGTTTATGTTTTAAAGTCACATAGAACCAATCATAACTTACAGATAAAGCCAATGAAAATTTGACAAGAATATGGTGGATACGCCGCTGGAACTTCCTATATATAAGTATTCTTGCCAAAGGACGAGGCATTATCTGGCGGTTATGAGAAGTTCCATGTAGAATTTAGTATTGTTTTGATTGAAGGTTGTTTTGTACTCACTAACTTAGCATTTATAGTATCTCATCATTTAAAGAAATTGGATTGTGTTCCATTTCTACATAGACTAACCTCTCCATCATAACAAACGAGAGAGGTATTGTCATCATTCAACATGTATACTATCAGAATTAAGACTCAAGTTTTGGGTGTTGTGTTTATTTATGTATTAGAGTCACATAGAACTAATCATAACTTGCGGATAAAGTCAATGAAAATTTGACAAGAATATGGTGGATACGCCGCTGGTACTTCCTATATATAAGTATTCTTGTCAAAGGATCAGAGGCATTATCAGGCGGTTATGAGAAGTTCCATGTAGGATTTAGTAATGTCTTGGTCGAAGTTTGTTCATCATACATTTCAACGTATTTCAATTTCATCATTTAAAGAAGTTGAGCTATGTCTCACTTCCACAAGGACTAACCTCTCCATCATAACAAACGAGAGAGGTACTGTCACCATTCAAACATGTATACTATCAGAATTAAGACTCAAGCTTTGGTTGATTGTGTTTATTTATGTGTTAGAGTCACATAGGACTAATCATAACTTGCGGATAAAGCCAATGAAAATTTGACAAGAATATGGTGGATACGCCGCTGGTACTTCCTATATATAAGTATTCTTGCTAAAGGATCAGAGGCATTATCAGGCGGTTATGAGAAGTTCCATGTAGGATTTAGTATTGTTTTGGTTGAAGTTTGTGTTATACTCACTGATTTAGCATTCATATCATCTCATTATTTAAAGAAATTGGATTGTGTTCCATTTTCTACATAGACTAACCTCTCCATCACAACAAACGAGAGAGGTACTGTCATCATTCAAACATGTATACTATCAGAATTAAGACTCAAGCTTTGGTTGTTGTGTTTGTTTATGTTTTAGAGTCACATAGGACTAATCATAACTTACTGATAAAACCAATGAAAATTTGACGAGAATATGGTGGATACGCCGCTGGTACTTCCTATATATAAGTATTCTTGCCAAAGGATCAGAGGCATTGTCAGACGGTTATGAGAAGTTCCATGTAGGATTTAGTAATTTCTTGATTAAAGTTTGTTTTATACTCACTGATCTAGCATTTATATCATCTCATCATTTAAAGAAATTGGATTATGTCACCAATCAAACATGTATACTATCAGAATTAGGACTCAGACATTGGTTGTTGTGTTTGTTTATGTTTAGAGTATCATAGAACCAATCATGACTTACTGATAAAACCAATGAAAATTTGACGAGAATATGGTGGATACGCCGCTGGTACTTCCTATATATAAGTATTCTTGCCAAAGGATCAGAATTGTCAGGCGGTTATGAAAAGTTCCATGTAGGTTTTAGTAGTAGAAGTTTTGTTTTAGGATATAACTTTATCTTTCCAAACATATCAAAACTCTTGCACATGGTATCATACTTAGTGAATCAACTCCGCTTATCAATATTTTTACCGTAGGCAACAAAAAGCGATTCCTGTAGCAGGTACTCAACCCTTACAAGGAACGTTACCGCCTCAAACAAAAATTTGAACTCTTACTCCTTTCTAAGTATGTAACTGTCAAATTAAACACCATTCTTTTTAGACAAATATGTCACTACTTAAATTTCGGGACGAAATTTCTAAAAAGTAGGGGATACTGTAACATCCGTCAAAAACCGGATTTACCAAACCCGCTCCGTTTATTAACCGAACAATCAGTTAAAAATTTCGTTGCGTATTTAATGCTCAAGTTAATTTTAATCGATACATAATTAATAAGTATATTGGAATATAAAAGTTATATTTGAAAAAGTATTAAAAATAGTGTTTTAAAAATAAAACAAGGCTGCCGGGTTTCGAACCCGGGTCAGCCGGGTCAACCTGGTCAACAACGATTTAACTCTCATCTATCAAACCACTCCGCCACTTGTGTTCTTTAGTAACATAACAAAACAATTAATTCAAATATCAAACTCGAATTCAAAACTGACGCGCCCAATCGCAGTCGTCGGAAATCCCGACGATTTCGCCGAGATTGGACGGTTTCTTCTGATTTAACCGAAGCATTAACCTTAACATCGGTTATAACCGATGTCCAGTCCGCGACTTTGGTCATAACCGTCGGAAAACTTATTGACCGACGAATCAAGACTGAAATCAGACCACATGCATCTCGGTTCTTTCCTATAAATGCACCCTCTAACCTCTGATAGCCTTTTCGCTCACAATCACACCCATTCTCGACGTAATTTCACTCGCCGGAAACTTTCTGCAACTCGCCGGAAAACCGAACCCCTTCACCTCTGTGCCTTACTCTAAAAACAGAACACCTAGAGCTCATACCGAAGCCACCCACACTCACCTCAAGCTTCCTGAAGACCCTCTGCCGCAAGACACACGTCGCCGGAATAACCTGTTGTAATCGGAAACTCGCCGGCGAAACAGGGGATCTCTGTCGGTATATCTTATACCTAATCTCTCTCATTCTTTTTATTAATCTCATATGTAATTAATCACAACACACTAAAGAACTTGATTAAATCGTCGAACCAGTCGGACATTGGTTCTGGATTAAGCTTAACGAAGAAGATGAAGTTTTCAGTAATATATATACATAATTTAAATCAAGTTATATCTCGGGTTAGACACACAGTCCAGCGGTGGACTGTGTGCAAATAAACACGCATGCGTCCCGAGTTCGATTCTTGTCACACGCACACTCGCCTTAATAAAAATGTTTCTTTTTAAAACTGAACCGGATTCACTCGCAAATAGATTTTAAGTTTAATGAAGACCGGAATAATAACCAAGATAGACACACAGTCCAGTGGTGGACTGTGTGCGCGTTTAAATCATACGTCGCGGGTTCGAGTCCAGACTACCGCACCGGTTCTGGCAATTATCAAACTTTTTATATAAGGACAGAAATGAATTTATCCAGTTTGTATATAAGTATAATAAAAACCAGATTATTTACCAAGTTAGACACACAGTCCAGCGGTGGACTGTGTGCCAAACTAAACCACAGGTCCTGGGTTCGAGACCTGTGGAGAGCACCGAGCGATACATTAAAAATCGTTTTTAAAATAAATGATTTTCGGATTAATTCAATTAGTATATATATAATTAAAAACAGAAATATTTCGGGTTAGACACGTAGCTCAGTTGGTAGAGCTGCGTGCACGCGTACGGGAGGTCACCGGTTCGAGTCTCACCCAGCACATATCACATACACGACCGAACCGGTCAACAAGTCAACAAGTCAACGGTCAAACAAGTCAATGGTCAACAGTAAAAAATAAACATTTTTTTTATTACTTTTATTTATTTATTTAAATTAAAAATACTTAAAAATAACATTTTTAAAAGAAAATAGCCTTAAACTCACAAAAATATATCCAATAATCCTACTAAAACTGATTAATAAAATCCGCTTATTTACGAACCATTATGTTATTATCTAGGTTAGTTTCACTCGTGGTTAAATCAAACTTCGTGCGCATTCAACATCATCAACCGAACGCACCCAATGTGAGTGAATCTTACGACTCCCCTTTTTAATTACACGTTTTGGTGTGTGTCATGTGTCACTAAAATTAACTCGTTTATTTAAACTTGTGTCATACCATATTGTGATCTAAACTTAGAATGTATATATTGTTTGTAGTTATGTATTTCATATTGTTAAGTTGTATGCAAATCATTCATTAGGCCCATCAGTTCGTAGAACAACGCGTGCCTCAAAACTCATTCATTAGGCCCATCAGTTCCTCGTGGGAGACGAGTTGAGCAACGCGTGCCTCAAAACAATCTATTATTGTATGTGTGTGCATTATTTAATATTAAGTGATTTGTGAATAGGTTTACATCTATATTTACTCATATGTGGTTGTGCACTTTATTTTATAATCAATTCAATAAACTTGTTCAAATGTTTTTCATAGGATTCACTCGCCAACTTTTTGTTGATCCAAAAACCATTTTTACACATGATACAGGTGAACAGGATGAAGCAAGGAAAACATAGGAAATACCTTAGAAGAAAATAATGAAGTCTAGAATGATGTGTAGGACATGATGTAATTATGATTGTATGTTTCCCTTTAAATTGTAATAATAAATATGAAACGTTATAATAAATGTCATGAGCTTTGATGATAACCCAATCATGCCCCGATCACCTTTTCCGCTGCGGGTCGGGGTGTGACAAGTAAAGTGGCGCAGCTACATAACAAATATTTTTACATCGGCACATATCTATTAAAGATATTACTATGAGGTTAAACGGTTACGTACCAGTTCCGTCTTCAATATACACTGGTTTTTCCCAACGTTCTCTCTTCCAAAAAATACTCATCCCAACAGCGATGAGGGCCCTCTCCGGCAAAACAATGTTGGGCACATCTTTAATATCCTAGTACCACACCTCGTCGGCATGTATGGGAGGGTCTCCAGCTCGATATCATCACCCGGCTCGAAAAGTCATCTTCATCGTGATTACTGCCGCCTTTATGAAGAAGAACTTCTGTTTCCAGTTGTGGTAAGATTTAGGTGGCACTAACAACAATCGTTTCGCTTGCATACGTTGTTGAAACGAGTAGAAACCCAACGAGCAGTGCAACTGATAGAAGACTCTAAACTTCTCAACCGTCGGTATGATCTGCATCGACCGGCAAACAAACTCAAAACGTCGGATCCTAACCATTCCCATCGGGCTCAAGTGAGAAATATGGAACTTATAAAAACCAAGAATTTCCAGCATGAAATGGGTCACCGGAAGCCTGAAGTTTCCTTCGGCAAAATAGTCATAGTATAACGTGATGTAGCCGGCCGGAGCATCAGCTGCCGTGGCATTCGCCACTGGAAAAAACACTTTCCAAGACGGAGCAAACAGGAAGTTGGTAGCAAGATTATCAAAATCTTTCTTCGACCACTTTAACGGTGGCAAACTTGACGTCGATGGCATATCAGCAGAGCTTGCACCGGTGGTCATAACTCAAACTTCAAAAAATACTCAGAAAACTTTGACGGTCGCCGGCATATGTGAACACAAGTTTTTCTCTCAAGACTTAATCTGGTGAGGAAGCAAATGGATCGTTGATCCCTTTATATACTAATCGCAATCAATGTACGATTTGACTGCAACGACTTTTGCGACAGTCACGTATCCCCAAGTAACTACAGGGGCGAGTGGGGAACAGTAACCGCCTCACGCGCGCGAGTGTCGCCGAAATAACATTAAATGCTGTAAGGCATGTACTGTTGACAACCTGTCAACAGTACCACCACGTCTCAAGAACGTGCATCTTCACCAACTACACCATCCGGATAAGTGACATGTGTCTAAGTATATTTGAAATTCAAATACTTTTTCAAAATTCACTTATGACACGTCACCAAGATGCAGAAAACAACAAAAGGCTAGTACTTACCTAGCGCAGCACATTTATCTTAAGTCCAGTGCTCCACCTACTTTTTATTCTTACATAGGAGCAACACTGGACTGGGGGGACTTGAAGGGGTATGGTCCCAAAAACCTTGCGCCAATCAAGGAAACCATACCCATTAATAACTTTTAAGGAAACTTCGCGCAGACTTCTTTGCCAAAATGAGATTTATTAGAACTCTGCGCCAAATATCCAAGAGAGGAAAGGATCATATAACCACCTTGTGCGGGCTAGCGCAAGGTTCAAAGTTAAAAGCCCAAACATTCTCTTTGGATAAATGCTTCATTTAACTACCTTGCGTGGGCTCGCGCAAGGTTCAAAGTTAAACTTGAACATTCTCTTGGGATAAAATGCTTCATTTAACTACCTTGCGGTGGCTCGTGCGAGGTTCAAAGTTAACCTTGAATAATCTCGTTTGACAATGCCTCATGCACAAACCTTGCGCGGATATTTATATCAAAGCAAGTGTCAACCAAACGTTGCGCTAAGTAGAAGGAGAAGAAAGAAGATCAGTTAACTAACTTGCGCTTCTCGCGCAAGGAAACAGTTAACCCTGAGAAACTTTCCCTTAGCAAAATCCTTGACTTGGTGCAGAAGCAAAGGGAATCTTTTCTGTTGTAACAGAACGTATACGTGGCGAACAATAGATGGTTAACAGCTATGAAATCTTCTAGAAGCCATTAACACCCAATCGTGCAAGCATATTTTCGGTTATAACCAATTGCCACATGGCAGCATCTGGATGGCTGAGGAAGATCTCGGTGATGGCATGCTCACATTTATAAAATGTAATGATCTCATGTTGACACGTGGCGCCTCCCTAACCGCTGATGAGCTCACGATCCGTGTGCACTAACAGATTGCCAACAAACAATAAATGAATAGCAAAAGATTCCGTTAAAGTTAACAATCTCTCCTTTTGGCGCCAAACACCGGCTGTAAATAAGTGACTTGGAGTTCAAGGAAAGGTATTCACTTTCAACTACTCTCTCTCTTACAATACTTTATTTCCGACTATCTGTACTTATTCTCACGCCGGAGGGTGGTCACGATGAGAATCCCCTTCTCCCCGTGGCGAGCTAACGGTATTCTGTTTTGCAGGATCGGCCGGAGTATTGTTTTATTTATCCTCATCGTGAAACCAAACGAAGGGTTAACCCTTTTATACAGAGTCCATTCCATAGATCTACTTAGATTCCGGTCTAGTTGATATAGGGTTTCTTTAGTAACTATAATTTAATCAATTAAGAGTTCCTACACAAAAAAGTCTAAAATACTCCACATCTACAAAATAAAACTAAATTATTAAAAATAAATAAATTACCATCATCATTAAAACCATTATTATTTTTTTAATTAATGGTTGAGATTTATTCCCTCTCTCATCCAAAAAGACCAACTACGCCTAAATATTGGTTAGTCAGGATTCACATCCTAATTTACCCCGTTGCTCACTCGAAACACTAAACTAATCATGTATTTTTGAAGCTCTTGTGCCTACTCAAATTAATCATGTATTTTACGATCCAACTTTAAGTAGATTAGGGTGGATAGAGTCCACCCCAGAACATCTAGTTGCCATCATCGGAACCCACTAATCAACATGTTCCACGTGGAGGTATGGAGACGGAGGCTCGAGGGAGGTGAGGGAAATAAAGGCGGAGCAGAGAATGCGCGTGTGAAAAAGCGGGGATTTACCAGTTTTGAGGGGGGGGGGGTGCGGGACCATCGGCCCCACCTTACGGTGCCTACGGTTGGTATTCTCCGGAGACGGCTCCTGGCGCCCACTTCGTCCACCCTTATTTTCGATAAAATTAGCCGAATAAAGCCGAACCGTGAGTTAACCATGGCAAGTAAGATCTCGCCTGACCGATCAACATTTTGGTTATGTAATTATTCTCTTATCACGTATGTGCATATGTATGCATGCACATCCCATTATTTATATCTTGTTGCGTGCCCCTATTTATACATGTATTTCTCGATCCAACTTTGATAGAAATTTCTTAAGTTAAATTAGTGAAATAAAAGTCGATCCATGGCTTAACTAGAACACGTAGAGTTTCGTCTAATCAATCAACATTTTGGTTGACATATTTGCTTGTTGACAACGTATGTACATACGTATTTGTATACGTACAAATACTAGTATTTAATACTTAATCTATATATCCAGACCCTCCCGCTCCTAAAATTATTAATCATTATCTTTGAATTTATGAACTAATGGGAAACCAAAATACACCTTAATTTATTCACAAGAAGAGTTTCATCTAATCAATCAACATTTTGGTTGACATATTTGCTTGTTGATAATGTATGTACATACGTATTTGTATACGTACAAATACTAGTATCTAATACTTAATTTATAGACCCGGCCCCTCCCGTTCCTAAAATCATTAATCATCATCCTTGAATTTATGAAGTAATGGAAACCAAAATACACTTTAATTTATTCATTTATTCTTTTTGTAAAATAATATTCATGAAATCTGAACTGTTTCAGGTGATAATTAATTTATTTTAGAAAGTCATGAAATCTGAACTGTTTCATTGGTGCAACATATATCCCCAAAAGCAAACCAACTACATGTTCATGACCAATGAAATTGATCGAACATTTAAATCAAATAAGTAGACTGTATATTTTAAAAAACACATAGAACATATTTGTTTAGGCTACATGGTATGGTGACCATCCTTCAAGGGAGGATGATCCGCCACGTTATCGCTACGTCATCATCCTTGGAAGGATGGTCCATCCTACAAAACTAGTGGAAATGGGAGGATGATCTTACCCCACCACTTTATTATTATTATTAAATCTTCCATTTTTTTAAACATTTAACGGTAACATGCATCAAAAGGGGAGGACTTTTGTCATTTTGTGGAGCGTCCCCAACGTCTCCAGGTCGACGGAGACGACGAAGCCGGGGGGGATGGTGTTTGGAACGGCGCTGGACCACGACGAACCGAGGACTAACCCTATACCGTCCAGCCTTATTATTTTCACAATCACATCAGAATATAATGATATTTGATTATCTATCTTAATAGATTAATGGTTACCATAATAAATAAAATATAAGTTACATGTTTATAAGTTTTGTAATGATAGTTTGGTTCCAGTGACAAATCCATAATTTGTTTTCCCGCAGGTTCCTTTTAGTAGGTTTTTATTAACTCTTACTAATATTTTTCAAATCGTATAAGATTTTCACTAATTTTTTTCAAACTGAGAAGTTCCTGGAAATCCCAAAAGACTCCTGGATTCGCCACGGGATTAAACACCTTTAGTTTCAATTTTCACCCTCTATAATATTAGTGACGTTGTGTAAAATGAGACCACCACTTGTTAATACACCTGTCACATTGAAAGGAAGAGTATTCACATCAGAGGGCTCATATGTAGAGCTAGATTGAAAAGTATGCCAATGGATCTCCACTTGCATCGGACATGAAATAAAGTGACCATGTGCAAACGTCAACATACATCACCGTATTTGATTTTAATTCCGAGACCATCAATTTCAACAAACATGTTGACACCGTATTTGCTTAGACGATGGATTTAACGCCACATTTGTCATATTTAACTTTCAAAACCACCGAATCCAACAAACTGTATGATATGCGAAGTATGTATTGGTATACAACGAAAGAACAACACCATGAAGCTCGTACATTTCAAAAACTCGGTGAAATACGATTTGTACTGGATGTTTCTTGCCGATTACCAATGGCAAAGAAGGTACTAAGTTTATTATCCAAAAAATTCCTCAAAATTATTTTGCCTCAAAATTCCTTGCCCCTACCAAGTTTATTATCCAAAAAATTTATACATATTTTCCTATTAAGTTTAACAAAAAAAACTTGAAGAATGGGGCTATTAGTAATTTTTTATAATTGTTTTTAAGTTGAAGTGAGTTTAAATAAAGTTTGAAACTAGTTTTTATATAATGAACTTGAGGGTGTTATATTTAGTTTTTTTATATATGTAAGAACAAGACATTTATTATTTAGTTTTATTTGGAGTTATTATAATTTGACCTGACCCGAATCGAATAGCCGACAAGAACATATAACCCGAAACAAAACAATAGGAAAAAAAATTATTTGGGTCTCATGACTTTTGGCCAACCTCTGCCACTACGTGGAAAATTACCGACGAACCGTTGTTAATATGGTGTCGATGATACTCGTCATATACTCAAGTTTCATCTTCCAAGATACCTCATAGCACGCATTTAGTTTGAAAATACGTGGGTTTTCTTCTATGCTTTTAGTCAACTATAACGTCTTGACGATGCACGCCAAACTTTTATGGCGATTGCTTATGATCATCCTTATTCAAGATTTTAAATGAACGTGAATACCATGGATAAACATGACATGTTTGTGTAGCTTATTTTGGACACTTATATGACAAAGATCGGTCTTGACTTATAGGTCGATTATGGTCCCTCATATATCACTATCTACACCTAAGTCAAACGATAAAAGAATGACGTCACCCAGAGGGACCACACACACGTAGCATGTTTGTAAATGAGGTTTATGAAAGAAAGTACTTTGAGAAAATAGTGATAAAACACAAAGTTTCATTTTTTCCGTTTAAATTTACAAATGTGAGTAAAGACTAAGCATGAATGGAGATCTATGATCAATTTGGAATAGCATATAGCAAAGACTTGTATTAGCCTTTTTAGTTCATTGTGTAGGTTTCGTGTTTCAATAAGACGGTATGAATAAGCCTACCGAATCGTGCCTCTCATGTATCATATGTGCACACTCATCAAGTTGGAATTTCATATCGTCTTGCGGGTGCGAAAATGTAAGAGTAAACCTCAAGCAAAGGAGTTTGGTAAGTTCTCTCAATCCTTGATTGTAAACCCCTTCAAAGATTGATTACCCATCAATGTGAGACAACTTTTAAACTTTTACTCCTTTAGGCTACACCGTATGAGGTGTGATTGCCCTCCACCTCAGTGAATTTCTATCAATAGCGCCTTACACCATATCATGGGCACTATTGGAGGGGGGAGGTCTCTATTGAATGTCAACCATTGCAATAACGAGTATTCACGAGTTGCTGTGTGTGTGTGAAAGCATTTAATAAAGGGGCGCTATTGATGGAGAATAATAATTGAATGAGGGGCTCCATTCCATACCATGCTAGCTATTAAGAAGAGATAATAGAGTCCCCTGATTGACGTGACATATACGTGGCATAATGAAACCTCTACCATCTTCAAATCATTGAGCCTTATAGTTGCATTTTTAAACACACTAGTTTAAGCATCTTATTCATCTTAGCTATATTTGATATACATTACCTCTTAACATAAACTTTCTTTATTAAGCTCGTATCTTATATATAAATAATTAAAGACAATGGCGGTTGTCCAGATAAGTTGGTCTAGTGATTAGTTACTTGGTTTCTTTTCTTGAGGTCCCAAGTTCAACTCCCACTAGCATCACTTTGGAAGGACATTGGTGGTGACAATGAAGTTTAGACTAGGTCTCTTTGGAGGTCGCCAGTTAGAAACCGAGTCGAACTGGGTTTTACCGCAGTGGGCTTTCGGGCGGGCGGGTTTTCCCCGGAACTGGTGGCTTGGTGGCTCGAGTATGCATCCAACTCTGACCGTTATGGAGGAGGGGATGCATTTGCTCGATTGAGGGTATCCTAGAATGCTTATCCGGAGTGGCCGTTCCAAAAAAAAAAAGACAATGGCGGCTGAGAATTTAAAATATACAAAGAGATTGTTAACATCTACAACATGTCAATTGGGTACGCCTTTTAATCTGTTTCTAATTCGTCAACTTTAATTATTACGATAACATAAGCCTATATTGATAAATGATTATGAAAATAACGTGTCTTAGTATTTAAAAGATTAAATTGCACAAAAACATCCTTTATGTTTTCCTCAAACTTGCAGGTTCCAGCCTTAATGTTTAAAAGTTGTTAAAAACAACATTTAAGTTTATTTTTGTTGCGGGTTCAATCCTTTACAACTAACCACGTTATTTTCTTCAGTTAAGTTCCCCACATGCATAACATGTGAGGGTATATTCGTCATTTTGGTTGATCTTCCGCCCACTTCAATTATAAAAAAAAGAATATTTAAGTTTTAACCTAGTTTAAACAAAGTTTGGTAAAACGTACGCGACTACAGAGGAGCACGATTATCGTTTGATAGTGTTAAGTCTAACTTGCGGCGTCCTAAGTGTCACCAGTTGCTGGATCCGACTACTGAACACGGTGTTACGAAGTTTCTGATTTGACGGCATCAGAGTTCCGTGAGAGGTATCTAGGGTTGAAGAGTCGTTTGTCGTTTCCGTCTGATGCGAATAAGGGCCGATTCTTCCAACTGATGATAATCCTGAAGAGTTTGATTGGCATGATCAAAATCTGTGTTAATCTTTACAGCTTATGGCTAGCTTAACAAGATTCCTATCTTAATTCCGGGTTCGCCGGAATCCGGCGAAGTCGCCGGAGAAGAAGACCGGAAAAGAGGGTGTTTGGTTTTTAAAAGTTTGGTTTTATTGCACATTAGTCCCTGCGGTTAGAATTTTTTTAAAATAAGTTAAACCTTAAATATTATTTTTTTCATATAATTGACGTGGGTGGAAGATCAACCAAAATGACGAATATACCCTCACATGTTATGCATGTGAGGGAACTTAACTGAAGAAAATAACGTGGTTAGCTGTAAAGGATTGAACCCGCAACAAAAATAAACTTAAAGGCTGTTTTTAACAACTTTTAAACATTAAGGCTGAACCTGCAAGTTTGAGGAAACATAAAGGATGTTTTGTGCAATTTACTCTAGTTAAAATAAAACAACAAATATCTTTCAGACAGTTGTCTTGCTGAAATATCATTTTAATTATCAATATTTTCTTTTTGCTTAGTGTTTTTCATTAAAATGTATAGATTAAAATAAAAAGAAACGTAGTATTGGGAGTCCTTATATGATGAGGAAAGCAAATAGATAATTGTTTTTCTAAAAAGTTTTCTTTTAAAAAACGATTAATTTAACTAGATAATCAACCCATGGTGATACAAACATCTTAAATAATTTCTAATGGTATCATGATAAAATTATAAATTCAAAAGTACTTCGATCGATAATCGTTGAGTCACGTAGCTATTCATACATGAAACGCGAGGTTCAGAAATGTTTCATTACATTCGGCTACAAGGGCACCTACACTAAGCGCAGGGTTGGCGGCGCACCCCTTGAAAAATAAATTTTAGTGTTATTTTTCGCGGAAATTCCGACCGCACCTCTTGGAAATTTTTACCCGCACCCCTTGAAAATTTTGAACCGCCCCACTTAGAAAAATAATATTATAAATTATAAAAATAAATTAAACACTGATTATTATCTAATATGTAAGTATATAACACAATTTATATAATTATTCTTTAACCAGTTATTCCCACTTGTGTCACATTGGGGTGGATATTGGACAATAATGGTGACAAACCACTGAGGGGGGTTCGATCCTGAGCCGCATCCCGGTTTTCATCCGGCTGTTACTTCAGTGAGACAACTCGTGTGGAGGCAGTACGGTTTCCGGAGGAACGCCGTAACCAAGTCTGACCAACCCAGCACGGACCCGGTAAGACAACGTAGTCTGGGCAGATCTTGGCTAGGGCCGCCGATTAGACGGTGTGACATTGAGTCACTCAAAAAGAAAGCACAATTCAAAAAAAAATCCAATCAAAGCCCAATCTACAATCTATTTTTATTAACCCAAGTCCAAACCCAACCAAAATAAATTTGAACTAAATAAATACCCAAACCCATCCACCCTTTCCAATTCCAAATTCCGCCCCCAAAAAAACTCTCAGCGACTTGACGTCACTGCTCACGACCGGACGACTTCTTTTGCCGGAAAAACCAAATCTCCGGCATGACCCAACCATATTACCCCATAATTCCGATATAGAACTAGTATGGTTTCTTTATTGATTTTTGTTTGTTTTATGTGATAATTAGGAGAAAATATAGATGTATAAGTAATCAACCTTGTAGTTAAATGATTTTGTTGTTTTATTTATAATTTTGCTTGTTTAAATGATTAGTTACAAGTAAACAACACTTAATACTAGGGCTTGAATGTTTGAAAATAAAATTGAAAATTATGGACTATGGTTGAACATGATTGTTTATTTTGTTTTAAGTGTTTGGTGTTGTTTTATAAACTTATGGAGCAAATTATATGCGATAGGAGGAGTGTTTAGTATCTTTAGATGATGTTTTGGATAAATTTAAAAAATGAAAACCTGTATGGCACAATTTTAAATACGTTTATAATGATGTTTGACGTGTTTCTGATGATTATATAAATTTTAGTTTGATGTTCTTTTGTCTTACATGAACCGACCCGCTATAACCGGTTTTTTATATAAGCTAGTGGCCTATAATCCTTAAAATATTCCGTACCCCCAGGAAAAAATTCCTGAGTCCGCCACTGTTCAGCTACGTGTCAAGGTTCTCACATACATTCCGCTACGTGTTGATGTATGCTCCAATAGGTGCATGGGCGGAGCTAACATGTAATTATGGATAGCTCAGGTTACCTCTTAACTTTGTCGGCGAAGTGGCAAAACTTCTTTTTCTTCTCCAATTTATGTGTCGTATACCCGTTAACAAATATTAAATATTAAGAGGAAGAGGAGGATTGTGAAATAGCGTCTGAAGGTCCACATCCACCTACTTAAAATCAGTTCACACTTTTGTTAGGACCACAATTTCTCATTTGATTCACATTTTGGTTGAATTGTTTGACCGTTCTATGATTGTTCTAAGGTTATTTTTATAGGAAAATATATTTTTTAATCAAGAAATGCTAAATAAATATAGCGTTAACATATAGAATTAAAAAAAAATATCTACAACAACTTTGACTGCACGAATATAATAAAACTAAAGCGTTAGTGTTCAATGAGAATTCGTGTTCGACATGGGTCTTTTAAAGCATGTTTTGTGCATTCTCAAAGATGAACGCTTTGGCCTCCCAAGGTACGACTACGGGAGCAATAGTTGTACAGTTGGACCGTTCGATGTTTTATTGTTTACGAAAAAGAAAAAAAGAAAGTAGTGAACGAAAATATTTAGAAAGCACCCTAGTTTTCTAAAAAGGTTTTGGAGTTGCTATATATCTTGGTTTTCATATGTTTGTGGTTTTTTTTTATTTTTATTTCTTCAATACAAAATAAATCTTCCAAGTTCAGTTTGTGCTTACACATAAGAAAAAAGGACATGCATATATATATATTTATGTAATGCACAAAATAAATTACATTGATATGGGTTTATTTGGTCAACCAAAAAGTTCTCATTTCATTCATGACAGTTCGTAACTGCTTAGCAATAATCAAGCCATCATTAGTAGTAATTGCACCAACACGCAGACGCAGTGACGGACTCAGGAAAAATATCAAGGGGTGCGAATGAGAGGTTTAACCAAATTTTTAAGGGGTGTGATTAGGGGTGTGAATTTCTGACACGACCCGAAAACCCGACACGAAACTAACACGAAATTCGCGGGTTTAGGTTTCGTCTAAACGGGTTCGGGTCAGTTTCGGGTTGAACCCGCGAACCCGTTTAGGTTAACGGGTCAGGTTCGGGTCAACCTGGTCGGGTTGGCGGGTTGACCCGTTTAACACATTTATACTATATTGTATTTTTTATAATATATTTTATGTCATAAACTAAATGGGGCGTGTATTTTATGTTATGATTATAACTTACAAAGAGATATTAACATAGATTTTATAATTTAAATATAATAATATTATATACATTTGTGTTTTTTAAGTAATTTTTAATTTTAATATATTAATTTCAGAACAAAAATTAAAAAAATCGGGTTAAACGGGTCGTGTTCGGGTCAACCCACGAAACTTCGGGTCGTGTTCGGTTCATATATATGATATGATTTTCGAGTTCGGGTCGGGTTCATGTAAAATTTTCGGGTTCGGGTCGGGTTGAACCCGCCAACACGCGAACACGACCCGTTTAGCACCCCTAGGTGTGATCGGGATCTTACCCTATAGAATACACTATTTTTTTTTCAAAGGGTGCGGCTGCCCACACAGACCTCTACCTAGGTCCGTCCCTACCAACACGCACCATCAGCAAGAACTAGACTCTAAACCTGGGCATGTCCAACGTTTTTGGAGGCCCTAAGCGAAGTACAAAGTCGGGCTCTTGTGAGACTTGAACCTAAAAAAAGTATCAAAACGTCAATAGCAAATTGCAATATCAAGTCGTAAAATTGAGAATATCACTTCGCAAAATTATTTTTATGGTTATTGATTTATCGCAAATCACACCATCGGCAACAATCGATTACCCATAGTTTCTCCCCATCGGCAAACGATGCATAATTACGTTCAAGAAAAAATGGATCTTGTAACTTATTGATTCAAGAAAAAAAAAGGAATTTGGTCAATAATCATTCAAGTTTTAGGTGTAGACTATTATGTGTTTGGGTCATTATATGTTTATTTATTTGAGCCAAATACACATACACATGTAATATATGAAAAAAAGTAAAAAACTGGAGGCCCTAGGCCTTCGCCTAAAATGTTAAGCCTATCGATCCGGCCCTGCTCTAAAATGTAGCAACCATGAGCATCAAGTTTTTATGAAACAATATTTGATATTTGAGCATGATTCATTCACAAAACGTTACAAACTTTTGAAACTTAGATGGAATTACATGTTGACCGGATAAATTGTGACGTTTTAAAATTTCAATATCAACTAGTGTTTACACATGTACTTTGGCATAATAGATGTTAATTTAACGATATAGATTTTATGAAGTTGGTGTTGTAAAAATGCTTATTTTTACTTAATTATTTTTAAATTTCTTTTAATAGTTATTTAAAAAAATGTTTTTATTTTTTATTTTTTAAAACGTTATTTTAATAGTTTATTTTTGTTTAATTTAACAAGTGTGTTTTGTGATTTTTATATATTCTTATGTGTGTGTGTGTTTATAAATCAATAAAAAGATAACAAATTAAATATACAACTTTGTTTTTTAGTTCTTTTTGGTTATAATAGTTTTACAAAAAAACTCTTCTTAAGAGATTCCTAAAATGAACATTTGCAAGATGTAAGGATCGACCTCGTTATCCAAGTGGCCTATAAATGATAGTTACTCTTCAGTTCAGTTCCCATCTCATATGCATGTCTTTTTCACCATCAAGGTTATATATACATATACACAAACAAATCTTTAATCTTCATAATATTATATATCAAAACTTCATAAACTCTTATTTTTCATGAAAAAAATTCTGATCCGGTCGTGGTGCCAACGATCCTTTGTCAAGAAAAAGGTGGTGCCCGAAGGCTTTTTTCCAGTATACGTTGGACCGGATAAACAATGGTTCGCGGTCAAGACCAAATACGCTAACCATCCATTGTTTCAGATGCTATTAGAAGATGCTCAAGTTGAATACGGGTATAACACACGGGTCCAATATTGCTTCCATGTGAAGTGGATCTTTTTATAGGTGGTGGGGGGATAGAAGCTAGAGAAATGGAGCCCCATGGTCTTGTGGGTTCGGATTGGTTGTTTAGTTGGTTTGATCCGAGCGAGGTTGGTTAACGCGGTGATCATGATCAGATGGGCAAAGGATATGGTAGTTATGGAGTTATTCAACTTGAATACGGGTATAACACACCGGGTCCAATATTGCTTCCATGTGAAGTGGATCTTTTTTATAGGGTGGTGGGGAGATAGAAGCTAGAGAAATGGAGCCCCATGGGTCTTGTGGGTTCGGATATGGGTTGTTTAGTTGGTTTGATCCGAGCCGGAGGTTGGTTAACGCCGGTGATCATGATCAGATGGGCAAAGGATATGGTAGTTATGGAGTTCTTACTCCCTCACGTTTGGTTAAGAGTTAAGAGTGTAGATGCATATTGAATAATCTTGATTAATATATAAATTTTGTAAAATTAGTTTCTTTGTATTTTTTTTTCAAGCTTGGTATGTATATATAAGTAGGAATACAAAATTATTCAAATGAATTTATCTATTAAGTCGAGCTCGACATAAGAGAAAAACTAAAAGTATATAATATATAGGTCTTGTTTCGACTTTTAAAAACTTAAAGACTTAAATTTTATTTATTTCCTATCCCAATGTGTGTTAACATCCGTGCAAATCAAAGGACTTTCATCGACGATAATATCTATACTTTATCTGGTTAATGAAAATGTTAAAACATGTTTGAAAGTAATACTTAACACTCATCATTTATATGTTGTTCTCCTTTTATAAGTTATTGTGCCCTAAATCTTTAGTTAAGTGTGTTTTTTTATCAGATTTATAACTTGGAGGCCCTGGATGTAAAGTGGTTGTGAAGTCGGTGTAATAATAAAGAGTTGAGGAGTGCAAAGTGTACTTATGGAAGATCCTGGTATAAAAGAGGAAACCCTAGTTTCCAGATCTATCCATCTGCTCATTTTGTTACTCGCACTTGTTCTCTAGTATTGGCACTGATCTATGGCGATCTGAGTGTATTTTATATGTTGTTCATCATCTCCCTGTGAGATTGTTTAGATCTGGTTGTACTCTTTCTTTGTATCTTTTCTTTTGTTGTATTGTGATCCACTGATTGATTAATCAGTTGATATCAATATTATTGTTCATAAGATCTTACTTCGTGTAAGATCTAGGGTTTGGTTGGGAGTTTTCTGGTTTGGGTAAATAATAAGATTTCCGTCACCCTTTTGTCGCTATTTCTGTGTATTCAATCTTGTTGTTCTTGATACCATTAATTTCTACATGGTATCAGAGCTTTAATAGCTCTTGATTATTGTTTCCGCTGGTATTATCTCTGGTTTATTGTGTTTGTGTAGGTGTTTGTTAGGGTTTCTAGACTCAAGAAACCCTAGGAAAGAGATCTTGGGTGTGATATCAAATTGGGTTTGCGAAACCCTAATTAGAGTCTGTTGAAGTTTTCTTGTGGTGCGAAGATCTGTGTTGGTCTTTGTGACTGTTCAAAGTCACAAAGCAAACTAACCCGATATCTGGTATTTGTCTTCTATTTCAGATCGTGTAACCCTAGAAGGTTACAGGTCTGATCTGCTATATGAGGGAGTTAAACGCTTTTGTAAGGGTGTTCTAACCTTCTTCTATTATTTTTTGTCATCACTTATTGTGAGTCTAGGCATAATCTATTACCGGGGTAGTCAGACCGGCCTTGATCGAGTCTTGTTTGTGTTTTTGTTGTGCATTGTTTTGTGTACTGGTGTGAGTTGCTTCTGTGATACGCTTGTCCAGGCACCTACAGAGTGACAAACCTGGAATCTGGCCTCTGTCACAGACAGCAGTGTTGGTTTATTACTCCTTGTTATTGTTTACTGTTGTTGTTATTGTTTCTTGTGGAATTATGAGTGACGCTAGTTCTTCTGCAACCTTATTAGTGAATAGATATAGGTGATCCCTTATGCCTTCATCCTAGTAACTCTAGTACCTTAACAATTGTTAGTATAAAACTAAAAGGCACTGAAAACTATCTGTTTGGTCTAATGCAATGAGACTTGCTTTAGAGGCTAAAAATAAATATGGCTTTATAGATGGTAAGTGTGAGAAGTCAAAAGATGATGAGGTTTTAGCAAATCAATGGGATAGGTGTAATTCAGTTGTTATCACTTGGCTTTTGAATTCTATATTGAAGAGTTATTTCTGGGACAAGTTTTTTTCTAAGCTTGCCTCAGAAGTCTGGACTGATCTAAAAGAGTCATTTGATAAGGTGGATGGTTATGCTGTTTATGATTTATATAAAAAGATTAATGGAATTTCTCAAAATGGAAGCACAATTGCTGAATATTATAACAGACTGACAACAATGTGGAAACAATTTGATGCAATGGTGCATCTTCCTTCCTGTTATTGTCAGGCTGCTAAAGATTATAATGATTTTTCAACGCTTATTAAATTGATGCAGTTTCTTATGGGACTGGATGATATATATCAGCCTGTAAGAACGAATTTACTAACAAGAGAACCATTCCCTTCTGTTAAGGTTGCCTTTTCTATCATATCAAGAGAGGAGTCTCATAGGTTGAGTTCTGGTGGGTCAAAGAGTCAGGGTGTCTCATTTGTGTCTAAGTCTGGCCAAACTTTTGATCCTATGAAAAGAAATACTAGAGGTCCTAATCCAAATTTGAAATGCTCTCATTGTAATATGATAGGTCATACAGTTGACAGGTGTTTTGAGATAATTGGTTATCCTCCTGGTGTTAGGAGAAGACCAGGAGGACAGGTTGCTAAGTCTAATATGTCAAACATAATAATAATAAGTCTAGTGTTACAGCTGGTTCCTCAAATTCAGCTGGTTCTTCTATGCCATTTACTTCTGAGCAGATTTCCAAGTTGTTGAGTTTAGTTGGTGAGAAATCTGGTGGTGAGCAGTCTAAGTCAAATTTGGGAGGTGAGTCATCTGTCACATGTGGTTTTACTACTGGGTTTGTTAGCTGTTCTAGTTCCAGTGTGTTTGGTTTTGAGTATCATTGGATTGTTGATTCTGGTGTGAATCAACATATGGTGAAGTCTGATAGAGATATGTTTGATTTAGTTGATGTGTCTGATTTTGATTTAAAAGTCAGCCATCCTAATGGCACTAATGTCAAAGTTTTTAAAATTGGTAAACTAAAATTAGTTGATGGTATAGTTTTAGAAGATGTCTTCTATATTCCTGAATACAGTGTAAACTTGTTGTCTGTGTTTAGGTTAGCCAAAGATAATAAGATAGTTGTTGTATTTAATGAAACTAATTGTCTATTACAGGATTTGAGATCAAAGAGAGTCCTGGTGATTGGTAGTCAGGACAATGGGTTGTATTTTGTTGGAAAAAGGTGGTAATTCTGTGAACATGTGCTATAATAGTAATTTGAAGTCTAATGTGTGGCACAATAGGTTAGGTCATCCGTCTGATCAGGTTCTGGCTGTGTTAAAAGGAAGTCTAGATATTAAAAATGTTGATCATGGACCTTGTGAGATTTGCCATAAGGCAAAACAAGTAAGGGTCCCTTTTCCTTAAGTGAACACAAAACAAAAGATATAGGTGATATTGTTCATTTAGATCTATGGGGTCCATATAAAGTGTCTAGTTATGAAGGATACATGTATTTTTTTAACTGTTGTTGATGATTTTTCAAGGACAATATGGTGTTATATTTTAAAGAATAAGATGGAAGTTTTTGAAAACTTAACTAGCTTTTATGAATTAGTGTTGACTCAGTTTAAGAAAAAAGTAAAGGTGTTTAGGAGTGATAATGGTACTGAAATTGTTAATAATCAAATGAGTAGTTTTTTTAAAACCAAAGGTATTATACATTAGACTACTTGTTCTTATACAACACAGCAGACTGGTGTAGTGGAACGAAAAACACATGCATCTTCTTAATATAGCCAAAGCTTTAATGTTTCAGGGTGGTCTACCATTGAAATTTTGGTCTGATTGCATTCTAACTGTTGTTTACCTGATTAACAGGTTACCTTCTTCTGTGTTATTAGGTAAAAGTCCTTATGAAGTTGTGTTTGTTTTTTCACCATCTTTAGTTCATCTTAGAAACTTTGGGTGTTTGTGTTTTAGTACTGTCTTAGAGGAATCAGATAAATTCACTTATCATGCTGATAAGTGTGTGTTAATTGGGTATTCAAATGTGAAGAAGGGATACAAACTGTGGAGTTTAGACAATAAGAAAGTTTTTTTCCTTAAGAGATGTGAAATTTTATGAAGATGTTTACCCTTCTAAAATAAAACAGTTTGTTAATC
This sequence comes from Scalesia atractyloides, assembly GCA_947069175.1. NCBI lineage: Eukaryota > Viridiplantae > Streptophyta > Magnoliopsida > Asterales > Asteraceae > Scalesia > Scalesia atractyloides. The sequence continues at coordinate 94,406,836 of CAMTDV010000005.1, read as the reverse complement.
AAGATTTTTTTGATAAAAACTTAAATCATGTTACATTTTTTGACTGTTATGAGACAGAAACTGTCACACCCCGACCCGCAGCGGAAAAGATGACCGGGCATGATTGGGTTATTATCAGAGCTCATGACATTTATTATAACGTTTCATATTTATTATTACAATTTAAAGGGAAACATACAATCATAATTACATCATGTTCTACACATCATTCTAGACTTCATTATTTTCTTCTAAGGCATTTCCTATGTTTTCCTTGCTTCATCCTGTTCACCTGTATCATGTGTAAAAATGGTTTTTGAATCAACAAAAAGTTGGCAAGTGAACCTTGTTAGAAAACATTTATTATTTATTTCTGGTTGTATTTAATATGGAAAAATTGTGCAATATTCATATATGAACAAACGTAAATAAACATACAATAACAACAATTAGCATACAATAACAAACCATTAGCATACGATATCAAGCAACAACAAACAATAACCTACATTAACAAACCAACAGCATACAATCACAAACCATTAGCATACGATATCAAACAACAACAAACAATAACATACATTAACAAACCAACAGCATACAATAACATATCAACTTGCATAAATATATAACATGAATGAAACTGTGCGATCAAGGCTCAATCAAACAGAGCCGATCGTATTGCATGTACTGAAAATGATAAATGTCCGTGCGATCAAGGCTCAATCAAACGGAGCCGATCGTATTGCATGTACTGAAAATGGTAAATGTATGTGCGATCAAGGCTCAATCAAACGGAACCGATCGTATGTAGGCAACGCCAGGTTCACGCTCATAACTAAATGGGGAACTGCTCAACGCTCATAATGTAATGGGGAGCGGCGGCCTATGAAATTGCATGTACTGAAAATAATAAACTAAATCTAAACATTAATCACACAAACAGTTTACACAGGCTGGATACACATTTATTCATGATATGATGTATGCACAATGATTTAAATATAATAAATAGTAAGACACATGATACACCCCAAAAACGTGATTTAAACGGGGAATTTGTAGAGATTCACTCACAGTGGGTGCGTTCGGTGAATGATGATGAATGCGCACGAGTTTAGAGGATTGATCGACGATGAATAACTAACCTAATTAATAATGAAAAAGTAAGCTAAATAAATGGATTTTATTAACAACTTTAATAGAATTTTTGGATATATTTTTGTGAGTTTTAAGCTATTTTCTAACTTTAAAAAAATGTTATTTTTAAGTATTTTTAATTGATTTTTAAATAAAATAAATAAGTAAAAATAATAAAAAAATGTTGACTTTTTGACCGTTGACTTGTTGACCGTTGACCGTTGACTTGTTGACCGGTTTTATTGTGTAAGTGTATGCGCCGGGTGAGGCTCGAACCCGAGACCTCCCGTTCGCGTGCACGCAGCTCTACCAACTGAGCTACGTGTCTAACCCGAAATAATTCTGTTTTTAATTATATTTATATACTACCTCAGTTTATTCAAAATTCTTTTATTTTCAAAAATGTTTTAAATCATCGGACCGGTGTCGTCAACAGGTCTCGAACCCGGCGTATCCACCTGACAATGCCTCTGATCCTTTGGCAAGAATACTTATATATAGGAAGTACCAGCGGCGTATCCACCATATTCTTGTCAAATTTTCATTGGTTTTATCAGTAAGTTATGATTGGTTCTATGATGTGACTCTAGAACATAAATAAACACAACAACCAATATCTGAGTCCTAATTCTGATAGCATACATGTTTGATTGATGACACAATCCAATTCCTTTAAATGATGAGATGATATGAATGCTAAATCAGTGAGTATAACACAAACTTCAATCAAGACAATACCAAATCCTACATGGAACTTCTCATAACCGCCTGATAATGCCTCTGATCCTTTGACAAGAATACTTATATATAGGAAGTACCAGCGGCGTATCCACCATATTCTCGTCAAATTTTCATTGGTTTTATCGGTAAGTTATGATTAGTCCTATGCGACTCTAAAACATAAACAAACACAACAACCAGAGCTTGAGTCCTTGAATGATGGCAATACCTCTCTCGTTTATTATGATGGAGAGGTTAGTCTATGTAGAAAATGGAACACAATCCAATTTCTTTAAATGACGAGTTGATATGAATGTTAAATCAGTGAGTGTAAAATAAATTTCAACCAAAACATTACTAAATCCTACATGGAACTTCTCATAACCGCCTGATAATGCCTCTGATCCTTTGACAAGAATACTTATATATAGGAAGTACCAGCGGCGTATCCACCATATTCTTGTCAAATTTTCATTGGCTTTATCCGTAAGTTATGATTAGTTCTATGTGACTCTAAAACATAAATAAACACAACAAACAATGCCTGAGTCATAATTCTGATAGTATACATGTTTGAATGATGACAGTCCCTCTCTCGTTTGTTGTGATGGAGAGGTTAGTCTATGTAGAAGTGAGACACAACCCAACTTCTTTAAATAATAAGATTGAAATACGTTGAGATGTATGATGGTATGAATGTTGAATCAATGAGTATAAAACAAAACTGAAATAATAATTTGCATTAAAATCCTTGGATAAATTTCCAATTTAAAATTGAGACACGTGAGAATTGAGATAACATAAAGAAAACATAAAACTAAGTGGTTGGAGTAGAATCTTGATTGTTGGTGAAGGGGACTAGTTGGGTGGTTTCGTTTGGGCCGTCATTATCTTCAACAGGATTGGCGTTGATGTTGAAAACTTTGCTTGGTTAACTGGGTTTGCTTGAGCTTGGACGTTTATGATGTTAACCAATTGAGGGCACGTGTTTCTAAAGTGGGTAGGGTCGCCACAATTGAAACAAGCTCGAACATATGGGAACATGGGGTATTGGGGTTGTTGATATGTTTGGATCATGTTTTGAGTAGGGGGGGTGAGGTTTGGTTTTGAGGGGTGCGGCAAACCTTGCTCATATGACCATAGCGTCCACAATTCACACATAGTCGACAAAGTAAGGTAGATGGATGGTGATAAAAACAGGTGTTACATCGAGGGTGAGGTCCAAGGTAAGGTTTCTTATTTGGGTAGGTTGAGTTGGGTGCTACTTGAGTGATTGGGATAGCTTGGAGGGGTACGGCTTGTAAGGCTGGTTGGTTGCGTTGGATGACAGCGAAAAGTTGCTCGTCTCGTTTTCTCTTAGAAATGGGTTGAGAAAGGGATTCGGTTTGGGTGTAGTTGGAGGTTTCAGTCGATGCTTTATCCTTCTTCTTCTCCTCCTTGAAGTCTTTGTTCCGGATTCGGTTCTCGGTGAGCTCTGTAGCTAACTCCATTGCTGCTTCCAAGGTTGCAGGTGTGGTACTTATTACAGAGTCTTGAATCTTTGAAGGAAGACCTTGAATGTAGTGCTCGATCAAACGGTAGTGGGGAGTGAACAAGTTGGGAACCATTTGATTTAACTCGAGGAATCTCTTGTTGTATGTAGTGTGGTCGCCTTCCTTTTGTTTCAACGAATAGAACTCATCCTCTAATTTCTTGATTTCGCTCCTTGGGCAAAACCGTCTTGTCATGATTTCTTTCAATTCTTCCCAAGTCAAAGTCATAGTATCTTCAACACCCCGTTTGGCCTTCTCCATATTCCACCAAGTAAGTGCTATTCCAAATAAACGACCAGTAGCATATCGCACTTTGCGATCATCGGGGCAATCGCAAGTTAGAAAAATGTTTTCCATTTCTTCAAACCAATAGAGAAGAGCGGTGACACCTTCAGTCCCTTCGTATTTTGTAGGGTCGCAGGATCTGAAATGCTTGTAAGTGCATTTAGTGGTATTTGGGGGAGGGTTGATAACATTTTGATCCTCTTGGTTGACAGGATTAGCGGTAATGGCTTGTTGGACTTGAATTACAATGTTGGGTATTACGGCAGTCATTTGTTGAGCGATTAGGGCAGCCATGCGCTCGCGAGCTTTTCCTGCTCTCATCTTCCTACGAGCGGAAGTAGAAGACATCTACAAGGAATACATATGAAGAGTATGAGTTGGATGTTTTTGGGATCATGTGTCGTATTTAGGAATGAATATTCAGAAAATAAACATAGCATAATAAATCTACTACATCCATAGGATGTCTCGGGCTTTGCTCGTAATTGGGCCTTGCATGCCGCCATACTTCACCTTCGTAATCGTGTGGGCCCCCATGATTACCGGGTTTTTCATATGGTTCGCATGTGTTTGCCTGATTACGTACACTAAAACCCGGAGAAAATCGAGAAATATGTAACGTATGATATTCGGAATGTGTCCAGGTGTGGACACGGTGACACCTCAAAGTGGGGTTAGTTCGAACGACGTTTGGTGTGGTATGCTTTGGCCTAATAGGTCCTTCGTACTCTCATCGTTAGTCCCCAGGTAGGCAAACTGGTCCGTTATATTGGATTTATACGAATGCCAACCTAGACAGGACGTTCCGACTACCGGTACTTGTACCCTTACAGTTACTACATGCCCGTCGCAGAACTCACTCTGATGAGATTTGAAAAATGAAAAATGCGACAAAATCTTGAATAACGGAAGTATGAAGATGATTTGAATATGTGATCATTGAAATATGTATGATGAATATGTATGTAAGTATGTATGTTTGACTGTAAGTATAATTCACTATGTATCACAAAATGTAATATTGGAAATGTCTGCATGCATTTGTGTATGTAATAAATATGAAGGAAATAAACATCATGAGTTTGCATGTAACCACATAAACAATTAAAATCTAATCAACAATAGTATAGGCTCTAAGGGTCTAATAACCTATCCTATATCCCTATAGTCATGGCTCTGATACCAATCTGTCACACCCCGACCCGCAGCGGAAAAGATGATCGGGCATGATTGGGTTATCATCAAAGCTCATGACATTTATTATAACGTTTCATATTTATTATTACAATTTAAAGGGAAACATACAATCATAATTACATCATGTTCTACACATCATTCTAGACTTCATTATTTTCTTCTAAGGCATTTCCTATGTTTCCTTGCTTCATCCTGTTCACCTGTATCATGTGTAAAAATGGTCTTTGGATCAACAAAAAGTTGGCGAGTGAACCTTGTTAGAAAACATTTATTATTTATTTCTGGTTGTATTTAATATGAAAAAATTGTGCAATATTCATATATGAACAAACGTACATAAACATACAATAACAACAATTAGCATACAATAACAAACCATTAGCATACGATATCAAGCAACAACAAACAATAACCTACATTAACAAACCAACAGCATACAATCACAAACCATTAGCATACGATATCAAACAACAACAAACAATAACATACATTAACAAACCAATAACATACAATAACATATCAACTTGCATAAATATATAACATGAATGAAACTGTGCGATCAAGGCTCAATCAAACGGAGCCGATCGTATTGCATGTACTGAAAATGATAAATGTCCGTGTGATCAAGGCTCAATCAAACGGAGCCGATCGTATTGCATGTACTGAAAATGGTAAATGTCTGTGCGATCAAGGCTCAATCAAACGGAGCCGATCGTATGTAGGCAACGCCAGGTTCACGCTCATAATGAAATGGGGAACTGCTCAACGCTCATAATGTAATGGGGAGCGGCGGCCTATGAAATTGCATGTACTGAAAATAATAAATTAAATCTAAACATTAATCACACAAACAGTTTACACAGGCTGGATACACATTTATTCATGATATGATATATGCACAATGATTTAGATATAATAAATAGTAAGACACATGATACACCCCAAAAACGTGATTTAAACGGGGAATTTGTAGAGATTCACTCACAGTGGGTGCGTTCGGTGAATGATGATGAATGCGCACGAGTTTAGATGATTGATCGACGAGGAATAACTAACCTAATTAATAATGAAAAAGTAAGGTAAATAAATGGATTTTATTAACAACTTTAATAGAATTTTTGGAAATATTTTTGTGAGTTTTAGGCTATTTTCTAACTTTAAAAAAATGTTATTTTTAAGTATTTTTAATTGATTTTTAAATAAAATAAATAAATAAAAATAATAAAAAAATGTTGACTTTTTGATCGTTGACTTGTTGACCGGTTTTATTGTGTAAGTGTATGCGCCGGGTGAGGCTCGAACCCGAGACCTCCCGTTCGCGTGCACGCAGCTCTACCAACTGAGCTACGTGTCTAACCCGAAATAATTTTGTTTTTAATTATATATATATACTAACTCAGTTTATTCAAAATTCTTTTATTTTCAAAAATGTTTTAAATCATCGGACCGGTGTCGTCAACAGGTCTCGAACCCGGGACCTGTGACTTAATGTTACACACAGTCCACCGCTGGACTGTGTGTCTAACTTGGTTAAAATACAGATTTTTATTATACTTAACATCTAACGGAGTAACCCGGTTCAGTTTAAAAAAAAGGACATTTTATTACTACGAAGGTGCGTGTGTCAAGAATCGAACTCGGGACGTGTAAGTATTTGTTTGCACACAGTCCACCGCTGGACTGTGTGTCTAACCCGTTAATAAAACTGATTTTAATTAATCTTATAACATAACTGATCTTCGTCTTCTTCGTTCAAAACACAGACATCGGTCAAAGCAACTGTTACTTGATTAATTCGGTTAATGAACAAGATGAACAATTGAAAAGTATTGAACCGAAGAGTTTGGGGAAAGAAAGTACCGAACAGATCGTCTTCTTCAGAAAATCCGGCGAAGCTCGTCGGCTCTGTTTTGGTGACCTTCGGCTGTTAGAATCAATTAACAGTTTGGAGGGATTAGATGTGAAATTGAACTAATGAGTAATGATTATCAGTATGTTTGAATGATCATACCAGTTAACAGCGAGTTTCCGAAAAATCCAGAAATTTTCCGGCGAAAACAGAGAATCCGATAACGTCGCCTGGGATTGATTCTGGCTGATGGATTAATGTTAGTAAGGTTCTAACAATTGATTGAAACAGTAAAGTCGAGGTATTTTACTGTTTTGAGGTGAGTCTCGGTTTTCCGGCGACTTGCAGAGAATTCCGGCGATGATCAAAAAGTAATTCCGACGACCAGAAAATAAAATAAACGCGAAACTAGAAGCTCTGGGAATGAAATTGAATCGCGAGATGAGTGTTTTGTTGAAGTAATTCCAGAATGAATGTTTTCGGTTATAAAAACCAAACATCACCTGAATTCAAATTCATTAACGACTGAATTGATTTAAGATGTCGGTTTTATCGGTTATGATCAAGGTTCCGAGAGCACTCAAACGTCTTGGTCGGTTTGAAAGCCGATATCGGTTTCAGTTGGCGCAACAGGTTGATTCTCAGTTGAACATATGATTTAATTGCTTCCCAGAACTCACAAAAAGATCAAGTGGCGGAGTGGTTATAAGTGTGTGAGTTAAGTCTTGGAGGATTTTACGGCTGACCCGGGTTCGAAACCCGGCTTCAGCATATTATTTTTAATTCACTATTTTTAATACATTTTCAAAAATAAATTTTAAATTCTAATATACTTATTAATTATGTATCGCTTAAAATTAATTTGGGAATTAAATACGCAACAAACTTTTTAACTGATTGTTCGCTTAATAAACAAAGCGGGTTTGGTAAATCCGGTTTTTGGCGGATGTTACAGAAACACCTGAAGTTTCTCCAACACCCAATGATGAAGAGGGTAATAATGGCTCACATGGTACTCTCAGTGATGATTTGCAGCCATTAGAACCCTCAACATCTGCCACTACAGTACTATTGATCATGGTCAACAGACTTCAACTGGACCTGTAGGTAGTAGTGATCATGGTCCTAATGGCGAGGCAGAGGACAGTAAGGTACCAAATGATGAGACCAACCTATCTGAGGGTACTTTTGTAAATCTTAGAAGGTCTACTAGGACTTCTGTTGTTCCTAAAAGGTTTGAGGAATTTATGTTAGATGGAAAGGTAAAGTATGGGATAAATAGAACTGTTAACTATGCCTGCATGTCTAGTGATAACTTGTGTTTTGTGAGTACTTTAAATAAGACAATTGAACCTGTTAGTTATGATGAGGCTGCTAGAGACCCTAGGTGGGTCGAAGCAATGAATAAAGAGATGGAGGCATTGTTTAGGAACAATACTTGGACATTAGTTGATTTGCCTTCTGGTAGAAAGCCTATAGGCTGCAAATGAGTATACAAAGTTAAATACAAGTCAAGTGGTGAAGTAGAGAGGTTCAAGGCTAGGTTAGTAGCCAAAGGGTTTAATCAAAGGGAAGGTCTTGACTTTGGTGAGACTTTCTCTCCAGTTGTGAAAATGGTAACAGTGAGGTGTATTGTTGCACTTGCTGTTCAACATGACTGGCCTCTGTTTCAACTTGACATTAATAATGCATTCTTATCTGGCACTATTAATGAAGATGTGTATATGTGTTTGCCTCAAGGTTACGATTCTCATGATGAAACAAAGGTTTGTAAATTAATCAAGTCCTTGCATGGCTTAAAACAGGCCCCTAGGAAATGGAATGAAAACTTAACTGATGTGTTAATTAGTTGTGGTTTTGTTCAGAGTAAATGTGATCATTCTATGTATATGTTGTCAAGAGATGGTGTGTTTGTGGTCTTATTGGTGTATGTGGATGATATTGTAGTTACTGGAAACTGTATAGAAGAAATTAATAAAGTCAAAACTGTTTTAAGCAATAATTTTCAAATGAAAGACTTAAGAAAACTTAAGTATTTCCTAGGGATTGAAGGGGTTTTGTATGATAAGTCTGGTATTTGTATGAATCAAAGAAAATATTGTTTGGAGTTGCTTAATGAGTTTGGATATTTGGGATGTAAACCAGTTAATACTCCAATTGAACAAAGTTATCTAGTTACATCAAAATAACTAAAACTCAATAGTTTTTAGAGAATATTACTGGTTTCCAAAAGCTTGTTGGAAAATTAATTTATTTGTCATTAACCCGGCCAGATATCAGTTATGCTGTACAGTTTTTAAGTCAGTTTTTGCACAAACCAACTGAATACATTTGCAGATTGCCTTAAGGTTGTTAAGATATCTTAAGTCTAGTCCTGGGAGTGGTTTGTTGTTCAGGAAAGGTGAAAACCTTTCTTTAGTTGGTTATGTTGATTCTGATTAGGCAAAATGTTTGTCCACTAGGAAATCTGTGACTAGGTTTTGTATTTACTTGGGAAATTCACTTGTTTCTTGGAAAAGCAAGAAACAAAATACAGTGTCAAGATCAACTGGAGAGGCTGAATATCGAGCAATGTGCTCAGCAACATGTGAGATTATATGGTTGCTGAATTTACTAAGGGAAGTTCAGATTAATTGTGGTTTACCTGTGAAATTATATTGTGACAGTAAGGCTGCTATATCTGTAGCAGCTAATCCTGTTTTTCATGAACGGACTAAACACTTTGAAGCAGATCTACATTTTTTGCGAGAAAAAGTAGCAACTGGTATTATTGAAACTGCTAAGGTTGACTCTGAGAGTCAACCAGCAGATGGGTTCATAAAACGTTTAAGTGTTACACAACATAAACTGTTTTGTGATAAGTTAAATCTTGTGAACTGGTTTTCACATGGATGTTAAAACATGTTGAAAGTAATACTTAACACTCATCATTTATATGTTGTTATCCTTTTATAAGTTATTGTGCTCTAAAACTTTAGTTAAGTGTGTTTTTTATCAGGTTTTTAACTTGGAGGCCCTGGATGTAAAGTGGTTGTGAAGTCGGTGTAATAATAAAGACTTGAGGGGTGCAAAGTGTACTTATGGAAGATCCTGGCATAAAAGAGGAAACCCTAGTTTCCAGATCTATCCATCTGCTCATTTGTTACTCGCACTTGTTCTCTGGTATTGGCACTGATCTGTGGCGATCTGAGTGTATTTTGTATGTTGTTCATCATCTTGCCTGTGAGGTTGTCTAGATCTGGTTGTACTCTTTCTTTGTATCTTTTCTTTTGTTGTATTGTGATCAACTGATTGATTTATCAGTTATTGTTCATAAGATCTTACTTCATGTAAGATCTAGGGTTTGGTTTGGGAGTTTTCTGGTTTGGGTAAATAATAAGATTTCCGTCACCGTGTTGTCGCTATTCTGTGTATTCAATCTTTTGTTCTTGATACCATTATTTCTACAGAAACTACAGTTGTTGGTAATTTGCTAATGAATTTATGTGGACCGCTAGTCATAATGTGAACCAATCTATCCGATTATTCTAGCGTATGCCCAACATTGGTATACACTAATAGTATCTTTACAATTATCCAAGTGGTCTAGCGTATGCCTATCATATTAAAAACGGTAAATACTTTTGAAAACTTACCATAGGTCTAGCGCCTTCGGAGTAACGTCATAAAAATGCTAAGAAAGAATGATAATTAGACAAATAGAAATCTACATAGTCTTATGAGACTAAAAAGTACTTATCTACCGGTCATTATGGTAATAATATGACAAAATAGGTTCATCTTCGTTTTTGAACCATCATGTGTGCCTTTAAGTTCTTCTTTCTCGTCACTAACATCTTTACTATCATCACTACTAACTTCAAAACCCCTTTTTAAGAAGACCAAGGAAGTTTAATATCCTTGTTTAGTGTTGCAGATGTTTAATGATGTGCCATTTCATTTATTTGAAAGAGTTGTTCATCATCATCCATGCCTTCATTTACACATGGAAAACATGACTTGGCGTCATACACAAGTCGTTAATACCTAAAATGACTTGTAATAACCTATAATAAGAGCTAAGTCTCACCAAGATGTCTCCCCGTCACACTTTCACAACTATGAGCGTATGCAACGTCCAAGTTCCCCAAACAATCTTTAAACTCCGAGCGTATTGGTCATTTTCTTTCATTAACTAAACATTTTGGAGGAAAATGGTTATTTTTATTAAACTTCAAGGTGTAAAACTGAATTTAACTACAATCTTTTTTATAATTTTTAGTCAACGGGAGATAGATTAACTAAGATGATCATCAAAGATCACATGACAGACACATGATTTAGACTTAACGGAGGAATTGATGATATTAGAGGTTGAAATAAAAATGAAACAACTGATAAAACTTTTAAAGGTAAATCAATGTTTCTAATTTTTAAAGAAAATTGATTACTTTTGTCAAACAGCAAAACCGAATTTAACTAAAACTAAAAAAACAAAAACAAATATGAACTCGTGGGCCGTTCATCTTTTTTCCCTTTACTCTTGGGTTCCTTCCGACCCGATTGTGTTCCCAGATCCATGGCCAGATCCACTAGCAATAAACCACAGCCCACATCCTTAAAAATATATATTCAAGCCCAAAACAAACACATTTAAGTTAGAGATACTTTATTAAATATTTATTTCTATAACTATTAATTATAAGTATTATTACATTGTTAGAGTCTAAACCTTTGCTTTATTAATCCAAATATCTATTTAAAGTCTTTAGAAAAATTGTTCATGAGATGATTAAAGGTTATTGTTGGATATACATCACTATTTTGAATAGCCCTATGACGGTGGAGACACTAATTGATACATTGGGTTTAGTTCCGGTGCAAAATGCTTTTAACATAAGAAACGTAGCATATTCTGATTGAGCTCAATCTAATGGTATTAGAATTGGCTTATTGAACCCTAATCAAAAACTATTACCTCTAAACTCTAAAGCTATAGCTTAAAACCTATTTTTAAACGCTAAGTCTAAATCCAATGCTAATGTCTAAAATATAAAGAATAATGAATTTAAATAATCCCAACTATGGTTAATTAGCCGCCACTGATCCCAACTACAAAAATCACCACTAGCAGTCCCAACTATTAACATATTGGCCTCTAATGGACCATGACTAACGGAACCCTGACACCGTTAGTTACCAGTTGCTGGAAAAACGTTTTTTGGCCGAAAAACTCAACCTTTCGTTCCAAATCTCTTTATAACCTTAGATTGGACCTTTAGGAACCTTTTTCTAGTAAAAACCCAAATTATTAAGGTTGCTAGGAAATTAATTTTATGGCTAGAGGACTCCTTTTCTTGTCAGAAAACTCAACATTTTCGTCCCAAACCTTCTTATAATCTTAGGTCGGACATATAGGAACTTTTTTCTAGTAAATGCCCCCATTATTCAGTCCGCCGAAGAAACTCCTTTTGACCGGAAAACTCAACATTTTCATCCCAAACCTCTTTGTAACTTTAGACGGACTTTAGGAACCTTTTTCAGGCCAAAAAAGGTTTTCCCGACGACTGACGACTAACGGCGTTAGGGTTCCGTTCGTCAGGGTCCGTTGGAGATCAATATGTTAATATTTAGGACTGCTAATGGTGATTTTTGTAGTTGGGACCAGTGACGGCTAACTAACAATAATTGGGATTATTTAAATCCATTATTCTAAATTTAAACTAAAAACCCTAAAGCTAAACCCTTTAGGCTAAAATCTAAGCTAAAAGATAAAGCTAAACCTTAAATCCTAATGGTAAACCCTAAAACTAAATCATAAAGCAAAGATCTAAAGCTAAACCCTAAAAGTCAAACCATGTATATTTGAGTAGAGTTCGATGAGCGGGTTACAATATCACTGTAATGAGGTCAATTGGAGTTCGTTTGACCCTGTTTTATACGTTTCCTAGGTTAAAATCGTTTTGTATTTGATTCCTCCGTTGATACATATCATCATATTAATACACGCCTTGATATATAAAAGGATAAATCTTAGATCAATTTCTAATAGAACTTTTTAATGGTGGAATTTAAAATTACATATTATTTAATAAAAAAACATATGAAATAGAAAAAAGATATTGAAGTCCCACTCACTTTAATTGAAGTATCAATCACTTAGTTTAGTTTAGTGACACCTTTTCTACCAAACAATTCTTCTAGGTAGTAATTTCAAAGATGTCGGCCTAGAAAAACCTTTATATTCGTTATTCAGCTTCTTAATAAGTAGTTTGTTAAATCCAACTATAAAAACTACTTTTTATGCAAAGTTAGCTTTTCCTTAAATAATAAGTAATTTTTTAAATCTCAACACATGTGTCTGAAACAATAAGTAACTAGTTTAATACCCGTCTGGTGGATGGGTTACTTTAAAAGTTGAGACGTACTTTATTCGTTGATGATTAACATTTACAAGAGAGACAACAACATTTTATAATTTATTTTCTATATATTTCATACTATAGATAGAAGATCTCACAAAATAATAAGTATTTTTGTACCAATAATACTATTTTGAGACCCCTTGTTGTGCATACGAATATTAATGGGGAGGTACCAATAGGTATACAACAGTTGTTTTAATAACTCGCTAGTAGATGAAGCAATTTTGTGTCTTCCTTTATAAGAAGCTTTAACTCGTGACAAATTAATTTGTAGTTTTTGTACTTTGGGTACTCTTGATACTTGAAATTCTTAACTTGAAAATGAGTAAAACGAGAAATATCACCGAAGTGAAAAATGGCGTGCGACGATTGACACCATTCTTTTTGTTTAGAAAAGAGCAAAACGTGTGCAATGTTTCTTTATAAGGTTCATATTAAAATTACCAAAAGGTAATTTATGCCTAAAATCTATCAAAGGAAGGTTGGAGTTATACAATCAACCTATCATGATAATGGGTCCCCCCTCCCCCCTCACACGTAATGAAGCTCCTGATACTACAAAATATCCCCATGATCAGGTTTTTTCTCACTGTTATTATTTAGGAGGTCAATGGTGTAAAGTCCAGTCAACTCTAAAGTCTTGGTCAAGAAGTGCTTTTGCTGTGAAAAAAAAAGACAATTGTTGACAAGTTTGACTATGAATAAGCGTACAACTCAATTTTTAGTATTTCTCGGTTTAGTCCAATTACACTTTCGTAAGTCAAATAATTCCAATGAGATAGTGGTGGAGTGGTTGGGGAAAGAATTGGTGATTCTAATACAATTCATTTTGGCTAGATCCTATCCAAAAGTAAATGCGAAATAGAACGGATCAATATAAATGAAGGGAGCACGTATTTCTGGGAGGGGTTATTCGTCTTCCTAGTCTTCGACACAAGAAAAGGATTTTTCACACCCTTTTCTTGTGTCGAAATCATTATGATTCTTTATACTGTTCGTCAAACATTCCTAAGTGTTAGTTTTGATTTTTTACAGACGTATCAGAACGTTTTTTAGAGTTATTACATATTTTATTTCTTATTATATTATCTTATAAGAATAAGAATTAATAATTACGTATACTATAAATATAAAAAAATATAAAAGTGGTGGACAAACAAAAGAGGAGGGGAAAATTTGTTGAGTAAATAGATTCAATGAACTTATAAAAAAAAATATTCTAGTTATTAAGAACTCCAGGTTCGATTCCCACTCTTCTCATTATTTTCTACGGCATCCAGGTGAAGAGCGAATACGGGTGGCGCCGGTTCGACTTGGATGGGAGGCGAGGTTTTACCGATAATTCCATTGTCATGGCTTCAGGCGGGTGGAGGTCGGATTTCCGCGCATCTATGGAGAGCCAAGGGGCTGACCACAACGCTCGGTGTCACAGTGGTTGATGTATCGTTCCTTGTCGTTCCAAAAAAAAAAAAAGAAAAGTAAACAACCCTGTTTTTTTCAACACAGGAAAATCACGTGAAGCAGCTAATATATAACTATAAACCCCACCCCCTTCCCCCTTCCCCATGAACTCGAACCACCACCGTTCCGCCTTCCGTTTCTATGTGTAAAAAAGAAACAAAACAAAACGAAACCTTATTTACTTAACTTTAAATACTTTTTTGAATATTATGAGACCAATACAAAATTTTATATCGAATTGTTATATCCACATGTATATAACTCATCAAATTTGCGATAATCACATACAAAAATTGAAAGTGATCCCATCTTTATTTTTATCAATTTTGCCTTAAGATTTGTAAGTGATCCCATCTTTATTTTTATCAATTTTGCGATAATCACATACAAAAATTGAAATACAGGTCTCTGTTACAGATTTTGAAGAACCCATACAGTGTTAAGAAGAGCACCAAGGCGATCTCCAAATGTAATTTCTACCACACTTGCATCAAGATCTAGATCTGAGTCCTAATTTACAATCACCTTTGGCACTGGGATTTCATCATTTTAGTTTCCTAATAAATTAAATGAAGATAAAGATAGAATTAAGGGAAACTTACAAAAAACCAAACTTGAATTTTAAACAAATTTTAATTTTAATTTTAAATCTCTGATGCTATGGATGAAGCGATTGGAATCACAATAATTAAACGGCGGTGATTGTAGGTTTCATGCCGGTGGGTGGTCGTGTAATCATTGACAAAACTCTGGTGGGTGGTCGGAGGGAGGCTAGTTAGAGCATAAGCGAATAAGATTTTTGAAGTGTAGCACAAACGACGATAAAACTGAACACACTTGTATCACGATTCAAACAATCTGGATTGACTGATCGATTCTCCAAAAGCATACAAGGAATCTGGAATAAAGAAAAAAAAACAAATTTATAATGGCACATCAATCAACCCTATCTAATTACAAATATTGCATTGCATATTATATACATTTAAGCACCAAAATGGAACACATAAATTGGGAAATTGTAAACAACTAACCTCAAATTGAGCATGAAGAGCAGAATGACAATCCTTAACAGTAGTTTGTAGAATAAGAACTTTTTTTTGTTTGTGAGCCTCTGTTCTATACATTATATAAGAATATATGCTCAACTGAAATGGTTAGAATGTGGAGATCATGGGCAATTCTGGAGATAATGGAGTTGTGGAGATCATGGACAGTTGTGGAGATAATGGGCGGTAAAATTAGGATGTAACCAACATCTAAGAAAACTGTCCTAAACCGCACATAACCATCACTATAGTGGTTATTTTTTGTGAGTTTAAGTGGCTGAGATTTCATCTCAACAAGATCTAATGGTAGAGAATGATTTAAAAAACAGTTAGACTTAATGGGTTCCATATATATATAAATTTTTTTAAATCTCAACACATGTGTTACAACTTATTATTATTTTAACCGCTTATCACATTTCATCCGTTCACATTATAACATAATGCTTTCTTTATTAAAGTTATTTGATAATGTTTTCTATATTAAAGTTATTTGACATTAGAGAAAAATAAAATAAATATCGATTCGGTTTAATTGTCAGAGAGAGGCTCCCGTAGATAGAGCCCTCTTGTACGAAGAATAGGCAAGAAGATTAGCCATTGATTTTCTAAGGTTAATGGCTTAAAACTAAGCGGTGTCATTTTCATAAATCTTAGGGTTAAACAATTGAAAAAATAAATAGAGAAAAGGTCAACTCTCACTTAAACTTATTCCGCCATTGATTTTTAAACGGGTATAACTTTTTTCGTACGCTAATATATATATTTTTTTAAATTACACCGTATTAACGAACATTTTGTTCTCTTTAGTTCGAGCAGCCTATTGCTATAGTTATCTTACCCATTATGTGATTTTGAATACTCAGCACATGACTACATGATTACGTGATTTTGAATACCCATTACGTGATTACGTGATTTCATTATAGTATGTGAAACCACACATGTAACAATAGTTGGCTATGCATTATTACGTGACTACGTGATTTTGAATACCCATTTCGTGATTACGTAATTTCATTATAATATTTTATGTGAAACCACATTGAATGATTACGTAATTGCGTAAATACCAAAACATGTAATACATAATATTTCATATGGAGTACCTAATATTTCAGATCTAATCACGTATTAAAGATAAATTATATACAAAACATTAGCCGGATCAACTTATAATAACCACATAATGTTGTATATTAGATAATTAATCACGTAATAAAGCATAAGCAATCAAGTTGTTGTTGATGTGTGTAATCACGTAATAAGCATAATTGTAAGAACAACATCAGTTATAACAAATCATATTGAATGTGTAATCAAAGTAATGGATTTATATTGAAAGTGTAATCACGTAATAGTTTATGTTGAATTTGTAATCATGTAATGGGTATCCAGAATCACGTAATGGACTAATGTTTATTCAACATCCTGTTTTTTTAAAGAAAACTATATCAATATGTTGCTTGAATTAAAAAGAATGAATGCTCGTTAGTCAAGTGTATTTTTTTCTTAAAAATATTAACGTATAAAAAAATTATAGTCGTTTGAAAATCAATGAGTGAAGTTGTTTCAAGTGAGAAAGAACTAAATTACCCTTCAAGCCAATGTCACTTGTCTTCTTCTTCATGCCGTGTATACTTCGTACGTAAAATTTGTCTTCTACATGATCCATGATCCAGCATCATTAAGATTCTTAATGGTTAATCCTCAACAAGATTACAAATACAATTGTTGGACAACTATGTGTAATTAATTAAAGTTCTAGTACATGAACCAAACCTATAAATATAAAAATTATAAGTAATCTGATTCACGTGAATGAACCTTTCTCTATGAACTCGGGGATTTAAAAAGTCCAAAATGTTACGTACCCTATGTCAATTTGTACGTCTCTGTGAGGTTTCTTATAAAAACTAAATGAGATTAGTTTAGCATGTGTGATTCTAAAAACACATAGGTTTGAAGATCTTGGTTTAAATCTCACAAACAACATGATTAAAGAAATATGCCGTTAAAAAATAGTTACATCAAGGGTAGTAGCAATACATGAAGTTAGATATATACGAAGTGAGAAACCTTTTAACCTTAAGTGTCTTTGATATATTTACATTTTTTTAATATGCTATAAAATTGATATTTCTTTACTGTTTATTCTAATATGGGTCTTGATATATTATATATAAAAATTAATTTTAAACAAGAGTTGAAGCGGTGTTTGATTACAAAGATGTGTCAAATTATTTTACAACTGTACGTGTGCATCTAAATAAAGGGAGTGAAAGAGTTAAATACCCATACGTGGTTCACGGGAAACGCTCTTACATATAAATGGTTTGCAAGCTACAGCCTTATTTTTACAATTTGATTAACGACTATGAGTTTAAACGCATTAATATGAAACACTACGTATGTTTAATGCACTCTTGTAATGTGTTATAAGTCACAAGTTTAATGCACCATGCAGGGCCGGCCCTATGGGCTATTTATACTAGGCTTGGGCCTAGGGCCTTTAAAATATAGGGCCTCAAATATTTAAAAGAAAATACAATAATTATTGTTTATCTAATAAATACATTCCGTTTAATGTTAATAGAATAGTAGTGCAACATGATAGAGTACTTTACTTTAAACTTGAGGTCAAACGTTCGATCCCTTGTTCTCTTTTCTTTCTTCTTATTTTTTATTTTATTGCATCATGTGTGCAAAATGACTTTTATTGCATCATATGTGCAAACTTGAGTATATAGTCAAAACTAAAAAAGAAACTTTATATAAATAGTTTAGAATATGGTTATTATACTTATGCAATATCACACAACCTTTGTAAAGTAAAAAAAATAATTTTGTATACGGATTTTAAAGTCCTATTATATATATTGGTAAAACCCGTAGGCCATCGCAACTTCACAATTCACATTGTCACATCAATATTTGTATACTTTAAACAACATACATCTTTCACTCGTTTAATTTTAACGAATTTGATTTTTCCAAATAAAATGTAGGTTCGGCCTAAAATTGGACCATCATCGTCGACGCGTACCTTCATTTACCTTGTGAACTATAGTGTCGATCGGGCCTCGATGTTTTCTTTATAATAATTAGGGGCTAAATTATATGAGTGCAACTCACATAAAAACCTAGGTAACAACTCTCATAATCGATATTTTCTTTATACCAATTCAAAGGGTCTCGACTTTGTTGTTCGCTTAGGGCCTCGACTTTGCTGTTCGCTTAGGGCCTCAAAAAACGTTGGAACTGCCTGGCACCATGTAATGTGTTTTGTCACACACCTACGTTTTATACCTTTGCAAAGAAACAAAGGTTTTATACTCAGGTGTTTTGACGTACAAGTTTTATGTATGTTTTAACATAAGGCTGTGGGGTATGGGGCGAGGGCTGGGGGGAAACGCTTAAGGCACCACTCCGGGGGGGCTTGGGTTTCAGCGTGGCCCGTTGGGCGGGGGTTTCAGATCGGGCGTGGGGCGGGGCTATCCGAGTGACATGGCGGATGTTGATTGGCCAAGCTTAACTAGCAGTTGGGCTAGCCGTTGCCCAACAGCTATGTGTGAAAATTAAAAAAAAAGTTTATTTTACTATAAATACTAACCCAACCATCCAATTTTTTTTTACCAAATCTACTCCACCTCTTCTATACTCATCTCTATCTATATTATTCGAAACCATCGGCTTCAATTGGGAGTTAAGGCTTACATAGGGGTGTATACTGCGATCAGTTGGAAGACATTGCAAGCAAGCTAGATACATTTAACGTATACCAACAACAACGGGCAGAAGCTAGGAAGAGCAAAAAATCAAGGGACGCCTTGAAACAAAGACGAGAAGATATGAAATTTCTAGCCCAGTCCACCGATTGCCTATCAGGTGATGAACTCGAACTAATGTTGGAGACGAAAGAAGAAATAAAGAAAAAATATGCTAAGCACTAGGAAATTTTTATTAATTTTAGATTTTTTTGTTAAGTAATTTTTATTAATTGTAGGAAATTAATGTAATTTTTTAAGGTAATTTTGTTAAGGTAATTTTTTTTGTCTTTCTATTTTTAAAATACAATTTACTTATTATTATATTAAAAAAAAGTTTGGGTTGGCCACGCCCCAAACCTCCGCCCCACCATACCGTCTTCCATGTGGGCCAGCTCAGTGCCGCCCACCCAATCCACGTGTCGGCCCATGTCCAAACTCTCGTCCCACCATACCCCACGATATAAGAGTTTAATTCACTTTCTAATAAGTTTTGTTGTTGACTCAACCATGCGGCACATTTGTTGACTAGATAGGGTGGCAACCTAAATCCGTTCCTGTGGACTTAGCTTCCATTGAAATTAGTTTGCAAGGACTTAGCGTCATTTTTTTTATACAACTAGAGTTATGCATCGCCCGCGTTGCGAGGCGTTAAACCGAATATTTCTTAATAACATGTACGCCTTTATTTCGGTTAGTTATACATGCTACTTATAACACGATCTCGAAAAGATACATCGAGTCAACCAATTAAACAAAAACAATACTGATAGTTCTGATAAAAAATAACTAAAACGATGGCAAGCATGTATTTTAGAGTTGGGGGCAAAACAATAATTTGTCAGGACCAATTAGCGAGTTCTAGACAGTTGTTTGGCACGAAAAAAATTAAATTGAGTCAACCAAATAAAATAAAACACTACCATAGTTTTACCCAGAAAATTTTGAGCTAGGGTAAAATCGTAATTTAAAAATGGAGATAAAAGAATATTTTGAACTGAGAGAAAAACCATTTATTTATTATGAATTGGGGGCAAAATCGTAATTTGTTAACTGAGGGCAAGATCGTAATTTTTAGCTAGTGGCAAAAGCAAAATTTTATTTTCAACTGGGGTAAAATCATAATTTTAAACTGGGAACCAAATCGTAATTTGGCAGGAATCTAGTTGGGAGCAAAACCATAACTTTATTTTGAACTGGGGACAAAATCGTATTTTTTACCTGAGGGGAAAATCGTAAATTTAAGGGTGGGGGGGGGGGGGCGCAAAACAAAATTTTTATTTTGAACAGGGGCAAAATCGTAATTTTAAAGTTAGGATAAATTGTAATTTGACAGAACCTATAAATAACTATTATGCTAAAAAAGAGTTGGCTGCCACTTTTGGCCAACCACCTAACTGAAGTATTCCCGGGGCAAAAGCGTAATTTTTAACTGAGGGCAAAATCGGAATTTTTAGCTGGGGGCAAAAAAAAATGTTATTTTGAATAGGGGGTGAAATCGTAATTTTAAACTAGGAACGAAATCGTAATTTGGTAGGACTCTATCTGGGGCCAAAACAAAATTTTTATTTTGAACAGGGGCAAAATCGTAATTTTAAAGTTAGGATAAATTGTAATTTGACAGAACCTATAAATAACTATTATGCTAAAAAAGAGTTGGCTGCCACTTTTGGCCAACTACCTAACTGAAGTATTCCCGGGGCAATTTTTTAACTGAGGGCAAAATCGGAATTTTTAACTGGGGGCAAAAACAAAATATTATTTTGAATAGGGGGTGAAATCGTAATTTTAAACTAGGAACGAAATCGTAATTTGGCAGGACTCTATCTGGGGCCAAAACCATATTTTTATTTTTAACTGGGAGCGAAATCGTATTTTTTAACTAAGGGCAAAATCGTAAATTTCGACAGAGACAAAAGATAAATTTTATTTTAAAACTGGAGCAAAATCGTAATTTAAAACGTGGGATAAAATTGTAATTTGACAGACCAATAAATAGCTATTATATGAAAAAAGAAAGAAAAAAAAAAACAAAAGGTGGCCGACCACAAAAAAAATACTATCCCGCCGACAACGTAAATTGTTTGTATTGGAATGGAATTTTACAATCATGTATCAAGCTTAACATGACAATGCGTCCAACTTAATTTTCAAGTTTGTGAGTTTTGATGCACATGTTTTAAGGATGTATTATTCACTATATGTATGCGTCCAACAATACATGCTTCGTTCACTTGGGTCAGGATATACTATGAAGTTTGTTTATTTTAACAGAAAAGTTAGGAAGTAATCTTTACCAATAATTAAGGGTTTGCATTAAAAGTGTTGAATTGATAAAAAAAATGGAGGGTTTGAGTTTATTTAGAGGTATTCTAGTTCATCAAAGACAATAGTTTCTCTCATTCACTTCCCCTGTTTTTAAAATAACTATTTCATACGACATTATTATTTATTTTATAACAATTGCACCGTAAAAACGAGCGGTTTTTTATCTTTAAAATGAGTACACCATTTCTATACTTTTGATTTTTTTTTCAAAACCCAGATGAAATCAATAAATATAATACTGGCACAATGCCTGCGACATGGGTGTAATACAGGCGGAACCACTCTTAACATCAACCACACATACACCTTCGGAGGTGCATATATTACCAAATATATGGACGTTGCTAGTTTTATTTGATCACATGGCATGATTTCATTGAATCCTATCAACGATTAACCGTACTACATGGCGTAAGCACCCATGTTTGAAAGAACATCTTGTGGGAAATGATGGTTAATGGGACATTTTAGGGGGGAAAAGAGTGGTCAAAGGGACATTTTAAAAACTTTCTTAAGAAAATTTAGGTTATTGTTATATTGTTTGGTTGATGCAAATTGAAAAATTTATATACCAATATATTTTACCCTTGTAGATAAACCATATGATAATATGTACTAATTAACTCACAAGTGTTTTGTTTTTTAAATCAACAACTTACTTAACCTTAAAATATCTTAAGCAGCATAAATACAATCGATCTAGATTTAAACACCCATAATTAAGTTGCATTATCTAAACAAGATTACTTATTCAAGCTTTCAAAATATACTATATAACCATATTTATGCATCATGGGTTTAGTAGTTTTAAAAGACACCTCCACTAATATCGCAATCATTAGCTTCTACTCTATATAGTATGCAGGATAAATTCCGAGTTGTGAGATTTTACTTCTTTTTGATGAAATCTTTGGCCAGTATATGAACACGAAATTCATAATTGAGTTGACGATTTCAGGACATAATGTCTTCCATAGTAACATTGTCTTCATCCATGAAGGCACAGTCAAATATTTATCTCCATGTTTAGTGTTGCTAACAATCGCCTTGGCACATGTTTTAGCTGATATCCTTGGTACCCACAATGCGTTTTCCTAGTCATATAAACTGCGAAATCAAGCAATTTGAAAAAAAAGAGAGTTAGGGATGAACCCATCAATGAAGTACCTCCTCTAGCCGTTCCTTGTTGGCTAATTGCGTATCGACCAATCCTGGAGTTACTACCGTGATATCAATATCTGAACCGACCTCGATTCTCAAAGTTTCAAAGAAACTTAGCAGTGCCCCTTTACTTGCCTGCAACACCATTGTGTAGTAGTTAACAATTGGTCATGTTAAGAATTTTTGAATATTTACAAAGTACTCAACTCAATGCGTGTACTTACATTATAGATGCTTACTCTTGGGGTGGCGAACCAACCCCCACAAGAACATATTGTGATTATTTTTCCTTTGCTCCTCCTTAAATGTTGAAGTGCAAAATGCGTGGTGTAAACTGATCCCCAAAAGTTTACATTCTGAAATTTATACGATATATAATACGTTAAGTTAATGGTATGTTAATTGCATACCATTAAATAAACCACACACAAATTTATAAATTATTCAAACGGGTGAAACAACAGGAAACAACTAACAACTATACTATCATCAAGAGTAGAGTTGTGTCTAATGGTAAAGCCTTTAGAGTTAGAGTGGAGCTATCCTTAAAGGTCAAGGGATCACCTTTAAAAGAATTAAAGAATATAATGTCATCGAAAGTCATTCATTATGGGTATGATTCTATGTTTTTCTAACATCAATATAATATATTCTTAATTCTACGTCATTGTATCACACGACTTGAATCCTCAACCTCTTTACAAGAGACACCATTTTATACCTTTACACTAGGCAAAAGTATCAAAATCTGAAAAAAATATATATTTTTTTCCAATTATAAATTTAATTTTTGGGAGTTGTCATCTTCCGGCATACCAAAACACCAAATCTGAAGCCTAAACCAACTAAAAGGGGAACCCAAATTTGAACAGAAGTACATAAAACAAGTCAATGTAACAAATAAAAATCTCTAAAACATATTCAACTAACTAAATTTGAAGAAAAAAAAAACGAGAAATCGATAATCCATTATTATAAATCAAAACAAATGAAAGACGCAAAATAAAATGCAACGAGTAAAAGGAAGATAAATACCATGACCGAAGTGTGGTCGAGGACACAAGTTTGGTCTTCAAATAAACCAAATGTTGTGATTGCAGCATTGTTTACGAGGTAATCCACTGTACGTTACGTTACAACGTATTCACACTTAAATATATATATTTTCAACAAAATATATATGTCATATGTTAACAATGGAACACAGGGCGGACCTACGTAGAGGGTTAGGTGGGCGGGCACATCCCTTGAAAAAAAATAGTGTATTTTACAGGGCAAAATTACGATCGCACCACTACCCTCGTTCGCCTCCTCTAAAAATATTTTCTGGGTCCGCCACTGATGTAACAAATAGTTGGATGTTACCATTTGCGATTCAACCCTTTTACAAACAAAATATAAGGAAATTAATGTCAAAGTGATATATATTAAAATGATGTGTACTTACATCTACCAAAATGTTTGATGGTTTGATCAACAAATCTTTTACAATCCTCAAGCTTGGAAACATCCCCAGGTAACACAATCACATTTGGTGATCCGATTGTGCTCGCATGTTGCGCTACACGATGAAGTTGTTTCTCTCGTCTTGCAACTAACGCAAGACATGCTCCTTCTTTCGCAAACTCATACGCCAAATGCTTCAAAAAAATTTTAAATAAATTAATGAATCATGTGCATGTGTGTATTTGTAACTAACACATGTACTAAGAGTACGAAACGCTAACAAATGTTACCTCGCCGATACCAGTTGAAGCACCGGTAATGAGTATAACTTTTCTTGCAAGTTGTTCGGATGCAAAGACTTGACGCAAAACTTTAGGAGATTGAACAACCAAAATGCAGGAACTAAGACGACGAACAAGATGATCGAAACAAGAGGAAAAACGACATTTAAAATCGTGTGAATCATATCCAAAGATGAGTTCAAGTGAGAAATTAAAACTAGGAATGAACATATAAAGTGAGATGGAATTTATTAAACCAACAACAAAGAAATATATAGATAGTAATAAAGTTGAACGAGTGATATTTATAGATACTGTTTTGCTATTGTTAAGTAATCTTTGAAAATTGCATAATGCCCATGTGCTATTCTACTTTAAACTATCACCATGGTCCATTCCATGTGTAGTCAAATTTATGAACGACTCTACCAATAATTGGGGGTAAAGTGTGGGTTTTATTTTGTTTATGATCGATGGGCATTGGCAAATTAGATTTGAATAATTCAATCTGGCTGTTTTTAGCCAGTAATAATTCCAACTGAGTTTATTCCGACAATGGTCCAACCTTTTTTCATTTTATTTGTATAATGGTCCGTCATTAAAAAAACATACCGGAGTTAAAAAAAATTCGAATTACAAACTGATATTTTAAGGCTTTTGATCAGATCGAGGATACGAGTTGATTGATATAAAATTTACCTCGAAATAGTACTCCAACGATGAAAAATGTGCTTCAATTCGGTTGTTTAAACTTCCAATTAACAAAAATCAAGCCGTTTGAAATACTGTTTCAAGGTAAGTTTTACATCAATCGACTCATATTCTTGTTATGATCAAAAGCCCTAAAATATCAGTTTGTAATTCGAGAAAAAAACTAAACTTTGTTAAGTTATTTTGTAACAGCGGAACATTATACAAACAAAATGAAAAACGTTGGACCACTAGCATGAATAAACTCAGTTGGAATTGTTATTGGCAAAAAACAGTGGTTAGATTTGATTATTTAAATCTAATTTGACGACATTCTTTGTACTTTTCATGAGTACTCAAAAAAGGTTATTAAAAACGTTCCATGTGTACTTTTAAGATAATAATAAGCCTTTAGAAGAATTTTATCTAAAAGTTAAATTACCATTGTAATGGTATGGTTTATAATCCTATGTATATATTATAATAGTGATGTGTAATTTCTTTGTTGAGGCTTGTCAACCTCATGATTATGTGGTGGTGTCAAAATGACGAAGCTAGCTACTATGCTGCCAAACTTTAAGAATAAGGGGTTGAGACACTTTTCTTACCCATCCTTGACTACAATCATACAAGCATAGATAGGCTGTACTTAAAGATGTTGGCTTTTTTTTTTGTCGTTCTGGATCATACCTTCATGAAAAGGAATTGTGTAGAGGGAAGAAAAAGAGAAGAGCTAAATTCAGTTTTCCTCTCGAGGTTGACAAAAATAACTATTTTTCTTCAGAGGATTATAAACATCGATTTACCTCCAAAAGTTTCAGCAATTGTTGTATTTTCATCCAAACTTGTAACAACATCCATTTCCTCCGTTAGCATTTCAGTGTTTTGGAAAGTAACCGGTTTGGTTTTGTTTTCCTTGGAATGAACTAACAAAAGTGGGTGGGATTTGGAATGTGGATGATTTCTTGAGTTTATTGAGTGAGAGAAAAAATGATCAAGACGCTCATCACTTGACAAGCACATGTGTTAAAGAGGAATAAATGATATTAGAGGTGTGGTAAAAATGTAACAACTAATGAAACTTTTGAAAGAAAATTGAAATCTTTTTGATGAAAATTATAAAACTTTTCAAACCCATGGAGCAAAATCAAATTTAAATCAAAACAGAAATATGACAAAATAACGTGTGGTAAAGTCAATTTTGCCCGTCTAATCAACAAAATCCAAAGCAGAAAAGTGGTTCTCAATTTTGTAAAGTTGTTCTCATATTAGGGTGATTCTTATTTGAATCCAACATTAACACTTTCTATATCCACATTCGCAAGCATAATGTAATTTTATCTTAAAAACGTTAAATATTATGAAAATCCGTGAAAAATAAACGAACTCAATTTTTTTCTACATTATTATTATTACTAGTATAAGACCTCGTGTGTTACACGGGCGGTATAAAGAAAATATTTTTTATAAATCTATAAATTTAATAAATTACACATAGATATAGATTCTACTATACTAACAATAGGTTCCTGTATTATGATTATTAACGTACATTAATACCCCCACCCTTTAACACGAAGTGGCTTCTTATTAAGAAATAAATATAAAAAAATCACCGGTCATTTTATATAATATATTTTACTTTATTTAATATATAGTATAATTTATTTTATAATAATACGAAATGATGCATTAAATATGCCCATTGATCACCAACGTCATTGGTAATTACAATATATAAGTAATGAACATATAAAGAATCTATAAATCTCTAAATATTTCTTTGTATCCCACATCTGTCGTCTTATTTGTAAGATTTTTCATCTTTGTATAATATTAGTATCACTGCTCATGAGAAAAAAATGATTATTTTAAGTACAAACCAACCTTTAATAGTGATTATGTTTGACTTTTATTAATAATCATTGACTAAACATCAAGTTGTTGTTTATTTATAAGTTATGCAAACATTTTAAATAGAAATGATTTGCAGTTATCATTTAATATTTTATTAAAAACTAATAATATCAATACACAAAAGGTAATAATTATTATATTAATTTATTTAAACAAAAAAAAGAAGGCGGACATAATTAAAAACTTTAATTATTTTATAACTTGAATGCGTTAAATATATATTATAATATTTAAAAGTCAGTTATAGTTTCAGTTACAGTTACAGATTATATTTAAAAAGTCATTGTATTTTACTGAGTGTTTTAAGAATGTCGACTTTAAAAGGAAAAAATTATGACAGTTATAACGAAATTGCATTTACAATTTAGTTACAAAAATAACTTTATATATAGGAGAACACAATCTTGAAACTAAAGTAAAAAATCTCATAAACATACAAAAATGATTTGATTTATCTTAAAAAAGAATGTAACTAAAATTTCAAGGATACATCAAAATAATCAGAAACATTTTTAATTATTTAATATAAAAATACGTATGCAATCGTTAATTGATTAAGATTTATTATAGAAAGTTTGATAAAAAATAAATTTATATAATCTTGAATAAACTATTGACAGATTGTAGTTATCATTCAAGATTTCATTAAAAAATAATAATAACAATACAGAAAAGCTAATAATTATTATATAAATTTATTTAAACAAAAAAGAAGGCAATTTAAACTATTACCATTCTTGAACATAATTAAAAACTTTAATTATTTTATAACGTGAATGCATTAAATATATGTATTTATAATATTTGAAAGTCAGTTATAATTTCCGTTACGATTATAGATTATATTTTAAAAGATCATTATATTTTATTGAGTGTTTTAAGAATCACGACTTCAAAAAGAAAAAAAATATGACAGTTATAACGAAATTGCATTTGCAATTTAGTTACAGAAAGAACTTTATATAATGGAGAATATAATCTCGAAACTAAAGTAAAAAATCTCATAAACATAAAAATAATTTGATTAATCTTAAAAAAGAATGTAACTAAAATTTCAATGATACATCAAAATAATCAAAAACATTTTTAATTATTTAACATAAAAAATATGTATGCAATCGTTAATTGATTGAGATTTATTATAGAAAGTTTGATAAAAAATAAATTTATATAATCTTGAATAAACTATTGACAGATATATATTGAATGGAAAGAATATTATTATATGTCAATAAATCAAAGGATACAACTGAACCTTTAAAATAGCATCGAAGTTTTCATTGGAAATGTTAACGTAATTGAATATTAAAAAATATAACGCATCAACAAATATCTAGTTAAAAATCGATGTGAAATAACTAATCATATGCAGGCTTCTGCAAATAAGTTTTGATGAAGAAAATACTATTATAAAAGATAACAAAGTAAAGTGGATATACTTTAAAAAGAGGACAAATCCATAACATTTTCTGTAAGTAATTTCTTTAAAAGGAAATAGTCTGCACAAAAAGGAAAGTCTGATTTCTTTAAAAGTTAGTGACAAAAATAAGTGAAAAAAATACTTGTGTTTTCCCTCTTAAAACAAAATAATAATGATTATAACAATGCCATGTGATAATTAATAACTTAAGTGATTGACATGTGGCCTAAGATGGTTTTGATCATGGGCGGTATAAATAAAAATACTTTTTTATAAATCTGTTAATTTAATAAATTACACATAGATGTAGATTCTACCATACTCACAATTAGTTCCCGTGTTATGATTATTAACATACATTAATACCCCCACCCTTTAACACGAAGTGGCTTCTCATTAACAAATAAATACAAAAAAATCACAGGTCGTTTTATATAATATATTTTACTTTATTTAATATATAGTATAATTTATTTTATAATAATACGAAATGATGCATTAAATATGAAAAAAGTTAAATTACAATATACAAGTTTTTTGGTTCTTCTATATGAGATTTGAAGTCTTGAACCTAAGACCTTCAAATCTAGTGTACCTAAATGCTTTTACCTCTGCCCATTGATTACCAACGTCATTGGTAATTACAATATATAAGTAAAAAACATATAAGCAATTTATAAATCTCTAAATATTTCTTGTACCCCATATTTGTCGTCTTATTTGTAAGATTTTTCATCCTTGAATAATATTAGTAACTTAACTTGGTATCTTCTTTTTATTTTTTATAGTGGCATTGCTCATAATAAAAAAATTGATTATTTTAAGTACAAACCAACATTTAATAGTGATTATGTTTGACTTTTATTAATAATCATTGATTAAACATCAAGTTGTTATTTATTTATAAGTTATGCAAACATTTTAAATATAAATAATTTGCAGTTATCATTCAAGATTTCATTAAAAAATAATAATAACAATACACAAAAGGTAATAATTATTATATTATTTTTTTAAACAAAAAAGAAGGCAATTTAAACTATTACCATTCTTGAACATAATTAAAACTTTAATTATTTTATAACTTGAATGCGTTAAATATATATTATAATATCTAAAAGTCAGTTATAATTTCAGTTACAGTTACAGATTATATTATAAAAGGTCATTGTATTTTATTGGGTGTTTTAAGAATGACGACTTTAAAAAGGAAAAAAAAATATGACAATTATAACGAAATTGCATTTACAAATTAGTTACAGAAAGAACTTAAGAACTTTATATAAAGGAGAACACAATCTCGAAACTTAAAAAATCTCATAAACATAAAAAATGATTTGATTAATCTTAAAAGGGAATGTAACTAAAATTTCAATGATAAATGAAAATAATCAAAAACATTTTTAATTATTAATATAAAAAATGCGTATGCAATCGTTAATTGATTAAGATTTATTATAGAAAGTTTGATAAGAAAAAAATAAATTTATATAATCTTGAATAAACTATTGACAGATATATATTGAATGGAAAGAATATTATTATATGTCAATAAATCACATGATACAACTGAACCTTTAAAATAGCATCAAAGTTTTCATTAGAAATGTTAAAGTAATTAAATATTGAAAAATTTAACGGATCAACAAATAACTAGTTAATAATCAGTGTAAAATAACTAATCATACGCTGGCTTCTGCAAATAATTTTTTATGAAGAAAATAATATTATAAAAGATAACAAAGGAAAGTGGATATATTTTAAAATGAGGACAAATCCACAATAATTTCTGGAAGTAATTTCTTTAAAAGGAAATAGTTTGCACAAAAAATAAAGTCTGATTTCTTTAAAATTTGTGACAAAAATAAGTGAAACAAAAGCCTTATGTTTTCCTTCTAAAACAAAATAATAATCCATGTGGCAGTTAATAGATTAAGTGATTGACATGTGGTCTAAAATAGTTTTGATTTATTATAATTTATAGATTATTATTATTATTAACATACAACTTTAAAAAATAATTTACTCACTAACTAATTCATCTATCATCTTTAAATTACTTTTAACAAACTTTTTACACATATGTAGATGGTAAACTTACACATATGTAGAAATTGATTATTTTCGTACACGTATAAATTTAACCGCGTAAATTTCTATTAGTTTTTGAAATTGTATTTTAATAACAATGATAAGTGTAAAAAGAAATTTTTAAGTTCGAATGGTTTTTGATCAAGTCTTCGCGATTCTTAAGAAAAATATATGTTCTCATTTTAACTTTACCATATATATATATGTATATATATATAATATGTATCTATATGTATATACAACATTAGGCACAAATGAGAATCAAAAAGGGATTTGAGAACAATGAGGGTGGCCGGGGCACTAGCGGGTAAGCCTAGTCCGGGTTCGAAGCCGCGCCAAAACACCTCTGCCACCCTTGCAGGTATGGTTGTCGGGTTCAGCTAGCTAGCTCCACAACCTGCATGAGATGTTATGATTTCGATGTTTTAACCGTTGCCCCTACGAATTGACCGTTGCTTTTTTATTAAAAAAATCAAATTCAAATAATCAATTAACTTTCTCTGTCAACCAACCCATTTCATTATCTTAATCTACCCCATCCACAAAAACTCTCTCAATTTTATATTCCATCTACAAAAAAACTCCTCTCCAAATGTCAAGGAATTCGTAGACCGAAAAGGTAGACACTGCGTTGGCTATGTCTTCTGTCCCAACCCATCACGAACGCTCATCCACAAATAGAAGGTTTCTTTTGGAACCAGATGTTCCAACAATTTTGTCTCCATGTTGTTGAGACCACCCACAACAATGATCAACTAAGCTCACGTTTCTCGTTTATTCGTTTCAAATGTTAAAAATTCCGTTGGAGGTTCATATACTGAACTTTTTGTTGTAATATCTACCAAAATTTATATGGGTAGCAAAAAATAGTTGTAAATTGTAGTACATACATAAATCTTTGCGACACTTTCTATTTGTAGCAAATAAGTCAGAGAGAGTGGCCAATTTGCGCAAAACGTCTATTATATGGTAGGGTAATATACACTAATTAGCTCATTATTTATTTTTGTTGGACAAAGTAGTTAACATTATATCTTATTTTAAATAACATAACTACATAGAATTGGATTTAAACACCACATGAAGTTCAATTCTTTTAGAGTTCCTCACACCCTAGCTTTCATAATAGACTTGATATCAATAAGTTGAATAAAACTTGAGTTATTGAACCTTTCTTCTTTTTGATGAAATCCTTGCCAAGTATATGAACACAAAGTTCATAACTGAGTTAACAATTTCAGGACATAATATCTTCCATAGGAATATTGTCTTCGTCCATGAAGGCACAGTCAAATATTTATCCTCGCGTTTAGCGCTACTAACAATCGCCTCCGCACACGTTTTAACCGACAACCTTGGTATCCATAACGCGTTTGACTAGTCATATAAACGGAGAGATCAAACGAGACCAAACAAAGTGAGGGGTATATCCGTATATGCATAAAAAAATACCTCCTCTAAGCGTTCCACATTGGTTAATCGCGTCCCGACCAATCCTGGAGTTACTATTGTTATACCAATATTTGAACCGACTTCGATCCTCAGAGTTTCAAAGAAACTTAGCAATGCCTCTTTACTTGCCTGTGAGACCATAATCTAATAGTTATCGATCAATTATATGTTGATACAAATAATGTTTTTTCTAGTTGTGGATTCAAAAACTTTTGGTAGAAGGGCAACAATTGTTAGGCTAAAACTAGTAGATTGAAAAACAATAAACAACATGAAGTAATTAATAAGTTGATTCAAATAAACACATAATTCTTTCATAAGAAACATAAAATCAAATTTGAAAAAAAAAATTGAAAATTATGTAAAAAAATGTTTATTTTGTAACTTAATATATGAATTGGTATTAGCAAGTAACATATGTTTTAAGAAATTTAATAAATAAAGAGCAAAAAGTGTGTGTATTTGTGTATACATGCATACAACTATATATATCCACAAAAAGTTCATTTGAGAAAAAAAATTATTTGAGAAAAAACCTTTATTTGAGAAAAAAATTGATATAATTGTAGAACATTAAATAGATTTTCTCCTATATCATTTATTATTATCTTTGACTAATTAATTAGTTATAAAGACTATCATCCTTCACACTAATTTATTTTGTCCACACACATCAAAATTTTTCCCTACACATTTCGAAATGTATCCTACACATATTGAAATTTTATTCTACATTTTAATCTACACGGTTTGTAATTTACCCTACACGACTCGTAATTTATCCTAAACTCTGAATTATTTTTTTTGAAAAATATATAATTTGAAAATAAATTACAAATTTAATATAGTTAGCTATTAAAGAGTAACCGTACAAATTAATGATCTCTGTAAGTTTGACAATATACACTTACAATAAGATTAAATACAAATATTAATTGGAGTAAAATAAAGCATTCTTACTGGTTTATTGGTTGAAATTTCTTCTTTTTTATTCTTACAAAGAATTTTTTGTCATTTGAACTATCCGGTATATACATATATAACATTGTAGAAGGGGATACACGAAGGGTTTCATGGTTTTATCAACTTTATCGGGTTTTCATTTTAGTCTCCCCTAAATATACGTGTGTGTATGTATGGTTATGTTCATTTTTTTCTCAAGTGAATTTTCATTTCTTTCTAACTTTTTTGGTCTAAATGGCTAATGAAGTTAGTTTTTCTGTTAAATTGATGTTAAATTACCTTTTTACCCTTAAAAAACAAACCACATGGATTGTTTATGAAGTTTACTAGGATTATTACTATTTTAAATTATATAATTACTAATGTTTTTATTAATATTACTTTAATTATTATTATTATTATTATTATGATTATTATGATTATTATTACTTATTATTATTATTGCTGTTGTTGTTGTTTGTTGTTTATTAAAAGAGATAAAAATATTCAATAAACTTATATTTTATGACAATCGAAATTTTTAAATTTTTAGGTTACAATTTTTTCATACATTTTTAATTTATTTAGTTTTTTATAATTTGAATATATTTTGATAACTCATTATATACATATCTATATACACTTAAAACAAACATTTATGAATACTATGTTTATTATTTTTGATAAATTTTTATTTTCACCCTTATACTATATATAATATAAGTTTTTAATCAATTAAATCTTTACAAATTTGGTTTTCCTCTTATAACTCATGCTCGTTAGTTTTTATTTTTATTAAATTAAATACGCAACTATATTTATTTTTTTTCAACATTTGGGTATATTTTTTGTTGAAAACGGTCTTGGTATATTAGGAAGGGTTATTGGCTTTTTTTATTTATGATTTTTAGTCAATGTAAAACATGACTTTATTTTTTGGGATATATCAAACAACTTTTGTTTAATAAACCCATTTTCAGTTTATTTTTATTCTTTTGCATCGTAAACTAACAAACCGAGTTTTGTATAGAATAATGCTTTTTGTCGTAAACAATACCGATTGTCGGTGCTGTACCAATAATGAAACGAACCAAACTGATACCGACTGAACAACATTGATACCGGTACCAGAATTATCGGCTTCACTATCAGTATTCGTTCTTAGAGTTTTCGATCTATGTGACATATTTGTTTCCAATATAATATAATATTTTATACAACTTCGAGCATAACATTACGACACGCTTCTGTTTATCTACGTCTAAATAGACGTTTTATTCATAATTGAACCACTGCAACGCGTAGTAAAAACCTACGTATAATAATAATATATAAAAATAATAGAATAATAATTATATTAGTAAAATAATAATAATAATAATAATAATAATAATAACAATAATAATAGTAACTAGAGTAATATTAATAATAATTATATAAATAACAGTCTTAATACATTTCATGAATAGTCCCTATAGTTTGTTTTTTTTAATCAAGGATAAAAAGGCAAATTTAACATCACTTTAATAGAAAAAACTAACTCTAATAGCCATTTGGATCAAAAGTGAGAAAAAACATCCACGATGCATCATATATGTAATATAATCTTATAAATTTAATATTATTTAAGAGTAGTTTTATCATTTATCATAGGTAAAATTTTGATTACATATAATAATAATTACTTATAAAATGATAAAAATACTCTTAAATAATATTAAATACATAAAAAAATAAAAAAAATAATTGGTTGTTAAGAGTTCTCAGAGTTCTTTAAATTTTTGAAGTAATGAAATGATCCTAAACATATATACACACATACACTTATGAGAGTAAAAAGGGGCGGAACCACCGTTATATTAGCCGTAGCTCGGGCTACGGCTCAACTTCGTATGCCCAGTGTAATTTTTTTGGGTTTTATACAAGGATACTCCTTAAACAATTCTAGGATACCCCTAACCAAAAAATAGGATACTTTATTTTAGTAAAATCCAATTCTTTTTATAAGATTTAAAAGTTACTTTTGAATTCATTAGCTTCTGTTTAGAAAACTAAAACTAGCTTATGCTTATGCTTATGTTTGGGTAATTGATAAATCTAGCCCATTAGCCCAAACCCAAAGCAATAATAAAACTGAAACAAATCCAGAATTTTTGAACAATTTCATGGTTTGTGCCGTCAAAAATGATTTTTTTAATAAAGTAAAAGACTACAATGTGATGTAACGGTTTCAAGCTATGAAAAAAAAAGAACAGAACAAATCTATTAGATATTTGTTTTACTTTATTTATTTATTGTCGTTTTTTTAATGTTGTATGATTGCTTGATAAAAAATTTTTTGTGATACCTCTGATTTAATGAGCTAGTTTGATTGGTTGTTAAGAGTTCTCAAAGTTTAAAATTTTGAAGTTTTGAAATGATCCTAAACCTATATATACACACACTTATGAGAGTAAACATTATAATTTAAACTAGTAACACAAAAAACAAGTTTAATAACACAGATTATACACACTTATGAGGGTAAACATTATAATTTAAACTAGTAACACAAAAACAAGTTTAATAACACAGATAAATAATTAACCGTAGGTTGTATGTAAGAGGTTAATTTGTGTGGGCTTACATGGGCTGGACACTCCCTGCCCCTCCTAAAGGGTCAAATCTGCTCTTGGTATTGCTAATGCCATTATAACAGTGAACCCTTTTCTTGCTTAAATAGTTATGGATAAAAAGTGTTTAGTGTCAATTAATTTGAAATATACTTAGAGAAAATGCTAACTATGATTATTTTGTCAAAAGACAATTAAAATAAGGAGATACGAAAATCATTCAAAACTTACA
Organism: Scalesia atractyloides; assembly: GCA_947069175.1. Taxonomy (NCBI): domain Eukaryota; kingdom Viridiplantae; phylum Streptophyta; class Magnoliopsida; order Asterales; family Asteraceae; genus Scalesia; species Scalesia atractyloides. Next base: position 94,370,881 of record CAMTDV010000005.1, on the reverse strand, counting down.
TTATAGATGCTTGCTCTTGGGGTGGCGAACCAACTACCACAAGAACATATCGTGATGATTTTCCCTTTGTTTATCCGTAAATGTGGAAGTGCACAATGCGTGGTGTACACTGATCCCCAAAAGTTTACATCCTGAAATACCAACAACATTATGGAAGTTAATTGCAAATCAATTATTACAATGCAAATACATAACTCATTCAAACAGGTAAAACTACTTGTCACAACTAAAATAAGACCATGTGTAGTGGTCCATGCCCAAGATACGAGACCCACGTCACGTCGAAACCTCTCCATTCCACGTCGTAGGTGAAGCTACAAAACACCCCTTTAGCCATGGTTAGAACCATACCTCCCCCCTCCATGCCCCCTCCACACTTAAAAGCAATGCTACGTTGAGTATGAATCAGCTTCCTCGCTTTAATGTTGAGCTTTATTTTATTGGGTTTTATATTTTCTTTGAAAGATTAAAAAAAATTACAAAATAAACATTCATGTATACTTAAACTTGCAGGTTACACATGTTGCAAGAATCAACCTTTTGCACCAACTGCGTTTATTTTCTTGGTTAAGTCACCTCACATGCAACGGTATTTTGGTCTTTTTCCATCCAAAAAAACAAAATAAATATAAAAAACTTTATATATATATATATATATAAATCTATAAAATATCTCTCTCTCTCCCCTCCCTCTTTCTTTGCATGTTTTCCACCATAGCCACCACCGCTAGCCACTACTATCACCTCCTTATACTTTTCAAGGTTTTCCATTGCACCTGCCTCCAAACTAATCTCTACGTCAATCTCCCTTCTACCCTCCTTTGTTGCATACAAATAAACATCCCATTAAACTAGGTATTCGCCTCGTTCCGAACACTTTTTGGTTAAGCAAAACTGAAATCCACATCATACACCATAAGCCTAGGGGAGCTTCTAACCGTCACGCAGTTCACACCGACGTCCTTATACTGAAATATGATCTGATTACTCTCCCATTCCTTGTTTTATGCTTCAATCTCCTTCCCATCATGCGCATTAGTCTCTTTCTGGATCAAAGCCACCTCGAATTCCAACGAATTTGTTTGCAACAGTCTGGTATTGGTCACTGTAAAAATCGTCCGAATTAGGTTTCCAAAGTAGCTTTCAGGCATCGAAGGATGGTGGTGGAGATGGTTTTGAAGTTTATTAAAAAACATATAAATATTAAATAAATAGGAATGGGAAAAGACCAAAATACCCTCACATGCATGTTAGGAGACTTAACCAAGAAAGGAAACAGAGTTTGTGTAAAAGATTGATTCTGACAACAAAAAATAAAGTAAAACGTTTTAAACTGAAAGTTTTAACTTGCAAGTTTAAGCATACATAAAGGTTGTTTTCTGTAAGTTTGTATATTTTAGATTAACCACTTTTATAACCACAGATTATATACAACAATGAAATTTTCTTTAACCACTTTTAGCTTGCAATTTATTTCACAAACTGAATTCTAGTGACTATTTAGATTTCAAACATACACAACCGTAGGTAATTTAGTTGTGTTTGTTTTGCAAAATGGAATGAAGTTTGGATGGAATTAGACTGTAGATTCTCTTTGTTATGTTGTTCAATTCCAATTTATTTCCTTGTTGAAACCAACAAAATAATGAGTGAAACATTCCAATTCACACAAGATTTCATTACATTCTATAAAACAGACACTACCTTAGTTTTCTAGCTTGAAAGATTTAACTGAAGTACGGTATGGTAAACAATATATAAGATCTTTTCTAAATTTCAAAAATTATTTTTCGGACATGAGATATTTTCTAAACTTCAAAATTTATTTTTTGGACATAAAACTATTATATAGATTTGACTTCTTGATTCTTAAATATACTATGTATTATATAGATTTGATGTCTTGATTCTTAAATATACCAAATTGCATCATAAGGCTCCATGGTGTGGAGTAGCACTCCCCTGCCACATCATCCTCATAACGTCTTGCACATAACGGACATTAAAGGTAGCATTTGGGGGGCTCACTTGCATGGAATCTAATCTTTTTTTTTAATTTGTTTTATATATATATAGTTAAAAGGGGCTATTCCACATCATCAATAATTTAGGTAAGCGTCGGAGGGTTGTGAAGGAGCAGGTTTTGTGCGGGTCGAGGAGAGCGCTATATGCAATTATTTACACAACAGTGTGGCTGCTCTGGAAGGCCAGAAATGCAGTTGCGTTTAACAAGGCGAGCAAGTTGTTAGAGGCGATAGTGGAGGATATCAAATTGAACTCATTCGGGTGATTTAGAAGCAGGTCAAGGCACACGGGTTTAAGTTGGGATATGTGGTTATCTGCTCCTTTATCTTGTGTGTAATTGTGTTGTTTGTTTTGTTGTTTTGTTGTTTTTGTGTCCTTCGTGTATGTTGTGCATGGTTTCTTCCTAGTACCTTGCTAGGACATCATCGCCCACAAAGTTGCTTTCCCTTAAAAAAAAACAATGATAAGGGTGGGGGGGTCGCTATTGCCTAAAACTAACGTAGCGTTGATGTAACATAATAAAATCCCTAAAGGCTTTATCCCATACTATACAACATAAGTCTCTAAAACATGTTCACATAATCTTATGCGTTTTTTTAACAACTAACCATCATGTGGATAAAATGATAAATCCACTAACAATTTAAAATCAGTAATAAATAAACAGGTGAGGTCACCTGTAAACATCCATAAGGAATCAAGGACCAACATGAGAAAAACCATGATCAAAACGTAATCAAATGTTACGAAACACAATTACCTAATATTAATGAAAAGTTAACTATTATTCAAACTAAATGATAGTTGTAAAATAAAATTCAAAAGAGAAAAAGAAAGATAAATACCATTACCGGAACGTGATCTAGGGCACAAGTTTGGTCTTCAAATAAACCAAATGTCGAAATAGCAGCATTGTTTACGAGGTAATCCACTGTACGTTACAACATATTTACAGTTAACATATTTATTTTACAAGTGACATTTGACCTAACGGTATCTTGTATGTAAAATGATACACCTTTCTAAAGGTCGAGCGTCAAGTCTCGTAGTAAACGAATGAAATAGAAGTAGAACTAGATTAAATTACCGTTTAAAAAAATATTAATTTTACAACATACCTCCAAGTAAACGGACCGAACGAACTTGAACGAGACCATGTTCGTGTTCGTTCGTTAAGGAAATGCAGATGTTCGTGACCTGTTCGCGAACACACGTCGAACATAAGTTTATGTTCGTGTTCGTTTGTTAAGGAATTTCAGTTGTTCATGAACACTGATCACAAACACAAACAAAGGCAAACGAACACAGTTGAACACAAACGAACATTAAAGTTGAACTTAAAAAAAATAACCGTGAACCTTAAACATACTACATAAGTAGTCAAATACAACCAATAAATGATAAATCAAGAATTCAAGACATAAGAAGTCTAATACAAGCACCATATGATAAATTAAATTTAGCTAACTTAAGACATATCTAAAGGTACTTAGACATATCCCAAAAAATGTCTTTAGGGTCCAACTTCTTCCTATATTTAGATAAGGGTCCTTTATCTATATACCATTTTGCAGGTGGTGTCCTCTAGCGCAAAACTTGACAAATTTTGTACTTAATGTATCAAAATCTTGCAAGATATCTCCTTTGAGCCTAACACAGTTAAATTTTTTTGTTAAGTATGGTCACCCAAAGGTAATTTAGTCTTTTTACCCCATTTATTTAATACCATTTAAAAAATAAAACAAAATAATTTAAAATATTATTACTAGTATTATAAGTATAGGGTTAGGCTCATTTGTGAACAACCCTCTTGATTGTGAACACTAGTGAACTAATCCTAGTCCTTGATTTGTGTAAATCAATGTCTAGGATTTGATGTTGAAAATAAAATAATGTATTTTAAGATTTGATGATGTAAATCAATATCCAAGATTTGTTCACTTAGTTCATTCATAGACAAGCGTTCACTCTAGCAGGGCTATGGGCCAGCTAACTCAAGCTAGGGCTTTAGGCCAAACTTTTTTTAGGGCCTCCAGCCAAAAAAACGATTTATATAGCATGTATTCTGTTTGGGCTTACAAGTTATATGGAATTGGGCTTATAATGGGGCCACAAGTTATAATCAGTGAAACAACAAACAAAGGCCGCTAGTTATAATTAGGGCAAGAATAAACTATACGCATGATACTCACTCTGGGGAATACCGAAGGAACAGAGGTGATCTAGGGCAATGAATCGACAAAGGGGAAAAATACGAAAGAAAATGGTTGCTTTACTCAATAAAGTTAGATAGGGTATTTTGTTTTTGTTGCAAATTATGTGATGTGAATTCATGTAAAAGTAAATTAGCAAAAGGAGGTAGTAAGGATTGGAGAAATATGAATAATAAACTAAAAAAAGCATGAATCAAGTAAAGAACATATTATGAATATGAGCAAGTGGTTTGAGTTAGAATCAAGATTAGCGAAAAATAAAATGATTGATAAGGAAACTCAAGATCGAATAAATAAAGATAAAGAACATTGAAAAAATGTGCTTAAAAGAATTATCTTCATCGTAAAAACTTTTGGCAAACACAATATATCTTTTCGTGGAGATAATGAAAAACTTTATCAAAAAACAATGGTACTTTTTTAGCTATTATCGAGATGATTGTAGAATTCGATCCAATTATGCAAGAACATATTAGACGCATAACGAACAAATAAATTTTTAATCATTATCTTGGTCATAATATGCAAAACGAGCTTATCAAGTTATTATCCGATGAAATTAAAAATAAAATTGTTAACAATGTTAAAGAAGCTAAGTATTTTTCAGTTATACTTGATTGCACTCCTGATACTAGTCATAAAGAAAAACGTCAATTGTTTTACGATGCTTGGATATTTCATCAACTCCAATTGAAGTTAAAGAATACCTTTTTGAATTTATAATAGCAGATGATACAACTGGTAAAGGCATTTTTGATGCCATTGTTGAAGAAATTGGTAATATAGGACTTGATATAAATAATATTAGAGGACGAGGTTATGACAATGGTTCAAATATGAAAGGAAAACATCAAGGTGTCTAAAAAAGATTGTTAAATATTAATCCTAGAGCTTTCTATACTCTATGTGGTTGTCATAGTTTAAATTTATTTATAAGTGATATGGCTAATTCGTGTGATAAAGCTCGTGAGTTTTTTGGAGTTATACAACATACTAATACAATATTTGCTTCATCACCTCAAAGGTGGAAAATATTACAAGATCATTTACCAAAATTAACTCTTAAAATCTTTATCACAAACACGTTGGGAAAGTAGGGTAGAAAGTGTTAGGGCAATTAGATATCAAGCACCACAAGTACGAGAGGCACTTTGGGCATTATATAGGATAACGGATGATGCAAAAGTTGAGAGTGAGACTCAATGCTTGGCAATGTTTGAATTTGATAACTTTGATTTTTTATTAGGAATAGTTATATGGTATGATGTTTTGAGTGCTATTAATCGTGTTAGTAAGATTTTACAATCAAAAGATATATGTATTAATGATGCTATAAAAAATTACATGAACTTATATGTTACTTTGAAAATTATAGAGAAAATGGATTTGAAAATGCTATGATCAAGTCAAAAAAGTTGGCTCTAGAGTTAAATGTAGAACCAAAGTTTCGTGAAAAGCGTATGATTCATAGAAATAGGCGACTTGATGAAAAGTTGATAATGAAACTAATAAAACTCCGATTGAATTATTTAAAACCGATGACTTTTTATATATTGTGGATCAAGCTATTTGTTCGATTAACACCATAGTCGATCAATTTAAAGTGTTTGAAAGCATGTTTGGTTTTCTATTTAGTATAAAAAACTTGAAATCTTTTAATGATGATAGTTTAAATGAAAAATGTATTAATCTTAAAAATTCTTTAAAGCATGACACTAGTATAGATATTGATGGTTTAGATTTATTTGAAGAACTAAAAGTTCTGAGACATAGGATTCATTTAGAATGTGAAAAACTTTTAACTCTTTTTCAAATACTTATATTGCTTATAGGATTATGTTAACTTATCCTGTGACTGTTGCTTCCGCCGAAAGAAGCTTTTCTAAATTAAAATTATTAAAAAATTATTTAAGATCTACAATGTCCCAAGAAAGATTGAATGAGTTAGCGACTTTGTCAACTGAAGGTGATTTGTTAGAAGATACTCTTAAAATATTTGCTTCTAATAAAGCTAGAAAAATAAAGTTAATATAAGAACATCTTAATACAAACGAAAATAAAAAAAAAAAATTAACTCTGCCAACTATAAACTTTTTAGTTTATTTTGCTGGTCCCAAGTAGGCCTGTAAACGAACTAAACGAACACGAACATCGGTATGTTCGTGTTCTTTTCATTTAACTTTAACCGAACACGAATTCGAACACAGTTTTTTGTTCATGTTCGTTCATTAAGAAATCAGCCATGCTCGTGTTCGTTTATGTTCGTTCGTTTAAAATATAAACGAACAGTTTACAAACATAAACAAACAGTTTACAAACTTAAACGAACACAAATGAACATAAACAAAAAAAGTTTAAATGAACATAGTTGAATAAACATAAATTAACATGACTAAATAAATATAAACGAACACAAATTAACGTAATTAAAAAATATAAATAAACACAATTTATCATTAGTGAACACAAACAAAAATATCTAATATGTTACATTTCATTTAAAAACACATCTAAATTAGGATATATAGATACTAAAATTAAGTAGCTTTTTTTATATAAATATTAAGTGAAGAAAAAATTTAAAATTTCATTTTTTATTACTGCAAAACTCAATTACTAATTAGTTATATTTATATAAGCAGTTATAAAACCTAATATTTATATAATTACAAATATTTTTGTATTTACTAAAATATAAACGAACGTTCATGAGCATAATGAACGAACATAAACAAGCGTTCACAAACATAAATGAAGTAACACAAGGTGTGTTGATGTTCGTTCATTTAATTAAATGAACACAATTTTTTGTTCGTGTTCGTTCATTTATTAAATAAACGAACATAAACGGACTTCCAGCCAAACAAGTTCTCGAACAGTTTATGAACGTTCGGTTCGGTTCGTTTACAGGCTTAGTTCCAAGCCCAGATAAAGGAGAAGGGTTTTTATCAAATAGTCTTCTATCAAGACATTAGGTTTGTGAATGGGTACAATAGGTATGTTTTTCATTCTTAACTTTACTGCCCGTTTTTTTTTTTATTTTTTCAAGGCCTCAATTTTGTATATCACTTAAGGCCAATAAAACAAAATGGTTGAGTCGGCCCTGCACTCTAGAAGTTCACCATATATATAATATATATATATATATATTTCTGAAATCAACAACCACTTATCACCATCACCCTTCACTACCATCACCATGATCACAACCCTTCCATCTACAACCACCATCACCACATTCTCATATGTCAGAGCAATTTCAAATTTAAAGCCTCTCTTTATCTCTTTGTTGAATATTAAAACCCTATTTGCATCGTACCAAAATCAAAATCAATTGTTCATCAGATTTTGGTCAAGAAAATAGAACAATTGCTTTCAAAGGATCATGCATAGTAATCTTATAACCTAAGATCTATGAACGTAGTTCCTAAAAGACTTAGTTTTGCTATTAAAAAAATGGTAGCGACACAGCTTGTTGCCCGTTTATCATCTATCTCGATGTAAATTCAAAAAGGTATATATATAAATGACAAAACTTGTAATTTACTCTTTTTTAATATAATTACCAACGATAGAACATGAATGAACGTAAATGAACATATTACCGAACTTCACGAACACAGTCGAACGAAGACGACCTATGTTCGTGTTTGTTCATTTAGTTAATTGAAAGAAATATCTTGTTCATGTTTGTCCTTAACTAAACGAACATATATAAACAAACTTCTCAGCGAACAGGTTTACGAACTGTTCACTAAACATTCAGATCGTTTAAAGCCCTACCTCCATGTTAAAACCTTGATCAATAATTTATATCAGAAGTCCCCCATGAAAAAAATAAATTCTATATGCGACATGATATGTTAGTATAAATGCATCGATCTAGTTATTTCTAATAAGTTAAATAAGTTAGATTAAGAAACTAGCGACAAATGAAATCTCATGTATTACGAAGGAAACACGGTGAAATTTCGTCCAAAATTTAAATGTCAATAACTGAATAAATCGGTTAAGTAAAAACATTATTAAATCATACAAACTTAATGATAGTAGGAACAACTTTTTTTAAACTTTCACTATTTAAAAAGACAAAACCTTATCAAATATATTGATACCACTAAAATAAAGACGCTTTACTAAGTGATATATACCTTAATAAATATATCTAAGACATGATTAAAATAAACTAATAACAAAACTGAAAATGAATAAAGAAAAAAAAGTGTCAAAACAATTAGTGGTTAGACCTAGTGGTGCACAAATCGGGTTTTTTGAATACTCGGTTTCGGGTATGGAACCGGGTTCGGGTATGACCGGGTTCTACAAAATCGGGTATTGACAATACCCGGGTCGGGTTCGGGTCCGGGTTTTATACAAAAAATGTATACCCTATATACCCGGGTTCGGGTAGGGTCCGGGTCGGGTTTTCTAATACCCGGGTATTATAATACCCTATTTCCGGGTTCGGGTAGGGTCGGGTATGGATCGGGTTGGGTTCGGGTATGGATCGGGTTTTGTTCAGGTATGCCTCGGGTATATATTTTTTTTGCATAAAATATAGAAATATAAAATGCAAAATCTTTTTATTTCATAAAACATAGAAATACATGATGAACATAGATAGCTTCGAATAAATTGATCCTCTTCGTTTATTGTTCGTCTCGAGAATAACACTTGCTGTTAAACCAAACATCAAAGACACCTTTTATAGGGTATAGAGATATAATGTAAACAAAAAAATGGTCAAAATACTCTTTCTAATGGCTATATAACCATTTCAAAGGTACAAAACTCGAAAAAACACAAAAAAAAACGAAAAACCTGAACAGGGTATCGGAAAACCCGAATAGGTATTGGAAAAACCCGGTTCCGGGTTCGGGTTGAAACCGGTATTCGTAAAACCCGGGTTGAAAACGGATATAAAAAAACCCGGTTCCGGGTTCGGGTTTTATAACATAAACGCATACCCGGTCCCTACCCTACGGGTAGGGTCGGGTTCGGGTATAAAAAAACCCGGGTTTTATAATACCCGGTTCCGGGTTCTTCTTTCGGGTCCGGGTCCAGGTTCGGTTTTTTGTGCACCACTAGTCAGACCACCCAAAGTGGCCTCCTGGTTGGGGGAACCACGAGCCACCACGAGGAAAACCACCGCCCCCACTTCCACGTTAAATGCTATATTGGCCGGACCTGGTGGTTTAGGCCACACAATAAAGTTGTTGCTTTCCAAAAAAGACTCCCATTGGCTAAAGAATGTGATTGGTCAATTTTTTTTTCAATTCCAAATCATATAACTCACTAATTTTATATGTCTCACCACTACACCAATTTACCCAGTGAAATGACCTTGATGATGTGCACGACACGTGGTTAAAAAGGGCATTTCATATGGGTGACCACTACTCAGGGGCTTAGACGTATATTTATCCAAATTTGTTATTTAAAACAAAGTTGGATGTTATCGGTCATTTGCGATTAACCCTTTAAAAACATTAACAAGTAAAGTGATGAACATAAAGATATTGTACTTACATCTACCGAAATGTTTGATGGTTTGATCAACAAATCCCTTACAATCCTCAAGCTTGGAAACATCCGCAGGCAAGACAAGCACATTTGGTGATCCGACTGAACTCGCGTATTGTGCTACAAGATTAAGTTGTTTCTCTCGTCTTGCAACTAACGCTAGACACGCTCCTTCTTTCGCAAACTCAATCGCCAATTGCTTCAAAAAATTCAAACTAAACGATCATGTGTTTGTGTGTATATATATAGGGCAATTATAGGAAAAAATCATGTGTGTGTATATATATATATATATAGGACAATTATTGGAAGAAATCCCATATTAGTAATGAATACTAAGAAACCCAAATGAATGGACCTCCTTTTGCCACGTGCTACACTTTTTTGCAAATGTGTTACGTGTAAGAATATGATTGCAAAGTAGAAGATGAAAACATATGTTACCTCGCCAATACCAGTTGAAGCACCCGTGATGAGTATAACTTTTCCTGCAAGTTCTTCGGGATAGACAGACTTAAAGCAGAACCTCAAGAGATTGAACAACCAAAATGAAGGAACTAAGATGATGAACAAGGTGATTGAAACAAGAGGTAAAACGACGTTTAAAATCGCGTGAATCATATCCAAAGATGTGTTGGAGTAGATGTCTTGTTCTTTGAATATGAGGAAACTAAAACTAGAAATGAACATATAAATTGAGACGGAATTTATGACACCAACGATAATGAAATTTATAGGTAGTAAATAATAATTGCCCATGATACATGGTGAAGTTGAACGTGTGAGGAACACTATTTTTCAATTGTGATGTAATCTTTTGAAAATTGCAGAAACACCCATGTTATTTTCTACTTTAAACTATTACCCATTGTATTAGTTTTATTTATTTTACGAGGGGTTTTCTTTGTTGACTTTATAACAAAATCAAGTCACAACTCCGTAGTTATCTTGAGCGTATGGCCTGTGAAATATATAAACAGTGTTAAAACCAGCGGATCTAGCATTAAAGCAACAGAGGCTAGGTCCGTTTATGGCGAGTAAAGTTAAAAATCTGGATTTTTTTGGTGTAATTTTTTTCTATCTATCTTAAAACACAAAGTCGATGGCTTTTACGCCACCGACACTCCACTTCTCACAAAAATACATGTCCAGCCCAACATTGCAATTGGATTCATCTAATAGAAACATGCAATAACTTTTCTTAAATCACACTTTCTTAAGAACAGTTATGTAGAAAAAAGAATATAAAATGTTATTTTAGGTGTAATGACATGTGTGATTTCGATCGATTTGAAATTGGATTCATCTAATAGAAACATGTAATAAATTTTCTTAAATCCAAGTTATGGTATTAAATTTGGTTTTGGCTAAATATACTACTATTTTTAGTTGTCACACATCCATTGAAAAAATCATATTTAACTTGCCATATTCACCTCTGAAAATTTTGTTATTTAAAAAAAAGGTTTCAAAAACACTTTCTATAGAAACACAATGTTTTTTTCTAATTAAAAACATTTTTCTAATAAAAAAACCTTTTTTTAAAGTTAAATAAAAACGATTTTTGAAGGTTATTATATATGGATATAGATATATGGGTGTGTGTATGTATAGTATGTCCTACACATATGTAGGTTACAATACCTACATATATATAAGTAAACAGTACAAACTATAACATATTAAAAAGTTACTTTGATAGTTTGTTCATATGAATAACTTATAGAGTTTATATGTAACAAGTATAAAATTTTAATGTTTTATAATGATTATCACCTTTAATATTACCATTTTCAGGTTACCTTGTTTGCCGCTACTCCAAACTTCAACTAAAACTTTATTTAAAAACATTAAAGTATAAATTTTTTTTACTCTTAGTCATAAATAATGTCTTTAATTAGATTTCAAAAGGGTGAGTATTCACATAGAGTGTAAATTTGTACCGAAAGGGTGCCATTTGCATGAGCAAATTAAAGAGTAAACACGCAAGGTTTTTATTTTTATCATCCAATCCAAAATACCATAGCAACTAGTTTATATTATTTTTTTTCTTTTTCTCATGCACCATTTCTACCACCCTCTAGTTTATCTAGAAATCATACTCTCCACCCTTATCTATCATTCTATTTACAACCTTAGACCCTACAAAATTCAGCTTCAAGCCTTCTTTGTCTATTGATTCTAGCAATAAAATCATCAACCAACTTGTTCAACTCTTCAGCAGGCAAACTCACATCCTCATCTCCCTCTATACCCTCATGTTTTACTTCATCAACCACTTTTACCTCCCACTCCAAACATCTCAAATTCTTCGTGTCATGATCAAATGATTCGGCCATTTGATCAATTTCTGATTCACAAGTTTCGTCGTCACAATGTAATTCAAAAAACTCATCGTCGTCACCCTCTTCACAAGTTTTTGATTCAAGTATCTTCACTTGCATCTCTTGTTTTGGAGTGTCCTTGATGATTTTCTTACCTTTGTGTTCTTGTGACGGATGAAGTTGAACTTGAAGTTGATCTAGACGCTTGCATTCATACTTACTAGGACAAACATCGTTGTAAGCATCTAATTTAGAGGAAAAAAACTTTGACTCGCCCAACAGGAAGATGACAATGAGGTTGCCTACGATGAACAAAGCCTTGCTAGTGAAGAAAAACGACGCTATCTTAGGAAGAGAGTAAAAGAAAAACACATTAAAGGTGGCACAAAATGGAGGGTACCATAAGGGACTAGAACAAAACGAGGTACACGCTAATGTAGTCAAAGAATATAAGATGAAATCGTTTAATAGTTGGTTCCCCTTATGCTTCTTGTTCGCTCGAGTCTTGTAAGCATGTATCCTCAAAGGATTCATTCTTTAAAGTTTTACAAACTGAAAACAAATCTTTCAGAAGAAAGATTTGAAAAAAAAAGGTTGTTACTTATGGTTTGTTTGTGGTTTTGTATTTCATATGGCTGAACATAGAGCCCTAGCGATGGTGGAATATATAGAGAAGAAAAAGTGGCTTATTTTAGTAGGTTTTCCATAACATGTGGCTTTTTTTTCTTATTTCTTTAAGTTATTGTGTTACTTTTGGTAAAGTTAAGGGGGTGATTGATTATTTAGTGGTGAATTATTGAGATGCTTTTGCTTTTCTCAAAGTCTTATTTGAGTTGCATAAGATTTCCCTCGTCCCTTATTGGTGGGGTAGTCCATTACTCTCCTTTTTGAAGAGAAAATATCCCTAGTTTCCTGTTACTTTGATTGCTAGGAAATTATTAAACCATTTGTCCATATTTATCTAAATTGTTTTTCATAGAAAAGTAGGTGAATCATCAAATCAAATCAAATCAATTTATATAAAAAGATATAACTGGATTATTTTTACAGAAGATTTTGTACATATTGATGAAAAATGAAATATAGGGAGTATATTGTCAAGTTTTTATCATATTTAACAATAAAGTCTCAACCAAATTACAGACTATGAACTCAATTTTAACAACAAATCTAACAAACTTAATTACATAATCAAATGGTGAGATTTATGTTTTGCTCACCAAAACCTACTAAACAAAAGAAAAAGAAAACCTTTATCGAAGAGGGAAACGAAAAGCCCAATCGTTGAAGAGACAAATGGGTCGATTCAGAGCACTCGATTCAATGAATTTACGAACAATTATAGAAGAGGAAACAAAAGGAGATACATACTGATGGCTAGGGGTTAAATTGATTGTTGCAAATTTCAGGAGGAGCGTCGACGTCATCGTCTTGTAGAACTGCAGCAGGATCTTGGCGGTGGCGATTGTTAGAGAGGGTTAGGGTTTCTGAAGTTTAAAGATTGCGTAATAAAGTTCCAGAAATCATTGGAAAATAAGAATAAATACATTGACTTACCTAATGCTAATGAATCGAAAGATATGGTGGTGGTTTTACTTGATCGGGGGTGACCGAAAGTTAGGGTTTCTGAAATGTTGTGGATTGAAAAGTGTTTGAATACCAGCGGTGACAAAAAAATTATGTTGTTTTTATAAGGGGGTCAAAATACGGGTATGGTGCACCATGCCCAACCCATTAACAAATAAGTTTGATCCATCCATTTTCCCGCCCAAACCTATGTGAGGATGCACCATAAGATGTCATGTGTCTCGCAACTTACTTATTTATTATATTAATAGATAATATATTAGTTATGACACATATATGTAATTTGGTTGTTACACATACGTAAATAATCACAAGGTTACAAGATAATCCTCACCACAAGGTTACGAGAAAGTTTATAACGAGCGTGGTTTGCCCGTGTTTAGAAAGATCAAAAAGGCAAATGGTGATGAAAGTGATGAAGATTATATTGTACCTGAAGCTAAAGAAAGACCAAGAGGAGTAAAGTGGCCAGCTAAGGGGCCGAGCGGTGGAAAACGGGCAAGTAAAGATGTTGCTAAAACAACTGAGCCCGCAATATTCAAGCCAACAAAAAATGGAAACCTCATGTTCACAGCTGAAGAAGCTACCAAGTTAGTAGGTTCTGGTCCTAATCAAATGATAACTCGAACTACCCAACCAATTCAAGAACCAGTTCAACAACCAGCTTTCCAAACTCAACCTCCAGTGGTACAACCACCACCAATTACTGGTGAAGGATCTTCGGCACACCCAAGGAGAAAAAGGGTGGTTGAGATGACCGATAATGAGAAAATCCAAATGATGGTCCATCAATTACGTGAAGTTGCTGCACAATCTACAAGACAAAATAAATTCATGGTCGAAAAACGTGGAATGCTTATCAAACAAAAACTTGAAATAAATGCACCAAAGGTATTAGACGAGAGAAAGACAACTAAAATAAATGAACTGAAAAGGAAGAACGAAGAGCTACAAAAGAGAAATGCAGATATTGCATCGAAGAACGCAATAAACAAGGATTGGTATGAACAACGTGATAACAAGTTAAAGGAGGCATTTGTGGGAATGACGAGTACGCATGAATCGGTAAAAGGTTAATACAATGTGGAATAAGCATTGCAAACCTACTGAAGTGATGAAAAAGAAAGACGATGACAAAGAAGATCCCTCAAACCCTAACAATCCTCCAAGTTCGTCAAATCTAGATACATCTGCATCAACAACAGCCGGTGGTTCAATTTCTGGTATAATTGTTGTTTCTCCAGCCACCACAGTTGCACCAACCGATGAACCTGGAAAGATTGGTGCACTAGAAGATATTGATGAAGAAAGCTATCAGTTTAATTTAGAAGCTAATATTATGGGTGACGTGGAAGAAAATGTTGAAGTTGAGATTGAAGAGGTTGTAGTTGCATAACCTGCGAAAGCAGAATTGAGAACTAAGTGTTTGAGTGACAAACTCATGGTATCTGATCCTCAGGGGGAGTCCTCTAAATGTGCAGAGTCAGGGAGTGTTGAAGAAGATGATGGTAAGAAAGTGTTAAAAGAGGTAAGAAAGTGTTAAAAGAGCTGGAAGTTCAAGGAGAGTCGTTACCCTACCCGATTGATTTAGGACCAACCAACGCATGTCAAGGCTCTGCCCGACTAAGCCCGTTGGGGTCCTGTCTCGTGTTGTATGGCTAAAGTGATTTGGGTTATTTTGCTAACACGCGTGCATTGTATGTTTTAATAGACACCCAAGAAAGTAATCAAGAATTGTTACCAAGAAGTCCGTAGAAATACCTAAGTTTTCAATGTGAGTACATTCTCTTTTTGTAAATCTTTTTGTGAGTCAAACTGTTTTATCAAAACCTCAAATGTTTTAATTATGCTTAACAGTGATTGAGTATATGCATTCTACAATTACTGCCGGTATGTTGGGGTTTTGTATACATTACTTTAAATCCGTTACTATTAGACGACGAGTTAGCCAATGAGTAACATGACCACAAGTCAGGTGTTGACAATACTGAATGAGTAATTGTGTAGATATAAACATTGTAATCGCTGATTCTCTCAATACTGTAAAGTTAAAAAACTTGTTTTGATTAAACTGGGATGCAGTCGCCAGTATTTCTTGCTAATAAAATGTTTTTAAAACGCGTTTCAGGTAACTTAATGTGAAGCTAATAGAAGCCAGCTGGAGAGCACTGAAGGCTTAGAAAAGTTGCTATAAAAGTTACCTAAATAAAAAAGAGTTTATGTTTTTCATAAATTAGGGTTTACCCCTATGAATGTATTGTAATTGAAACATGGGTTTTATCCCATTTGTTTAATATAAAAGTTTGGTGTTTTGAAACTCTTAAATTTATTTCCTAACTACGGTCCTGATGTCTCATTTCCGCTGCCAAATTGATAAACACCAGTATCACCTGTCTGTGGTTCTCGCGGCACCTGCTCCTGGGGTACGGTTGGGGGTTTCGACACACCCTATGACGGGTGAACCTCTCGAGGAAAGGGAGTTTGTGCATGATCTTACAGATGATCAGTTGAAAGCCCGATTCATGATGAATGAAGTTGATGAAGCCGAGTTAGAATCATTCCCTGTAGAAAGTGATGTTACAGACCTGAGCAATGTTGTTGGGATAGAATTTGGAGTTGCTATCGACCGAGAGAAATATGTCCGTCATGATGGAGCTGAGTTTGATACATTCGATGAAACAATGATGAGGAATTTCGAGAAGGATATCCAAGAAAGAATGAAAGAATGTGACGTATCAGATGCTCCAAGTTACCGGAAAATGAACTTCAAAGAATGGATGGCGGATTTTTTTTAAACGCCATCCTAAACCTCCACCTCATCCTATTTAGGCTAAGTATATGGAGTTGCAAAAATCGCTCAAAGGAAAATATTTTTTGTTTGATGTTCGTGAAGGAGCTGCACTACATGGCAGTCAAGAGAGAACATGGAATCTAATACTTCAGATTATTGCTCATTGCTGAGTATTCTCTCTCTGCCCCACTATGATGTATCCGCATTGGCTTGACTCGGGGTAATCAATCGTGCAGAGGATCCTGGTTTAAAGTTGTTTGATAAGAAGTTTAGAATGGAAAACAGGATCAAGTGGAAGATGGACTCTAGAAACCTCAATTCCTACAGCGACTTCAGATCCCTTATACTCTGGATCCTGATACAAACACCACTCGTTACAAGTTAAAGTATCAACCTCTTAAAGTCATGAACGAATTCTGCAGATGAAGATGAATCAAGATTTTCTGGAGAACATGAGGCTGTGGTGCTATGACTCAGATACATAAAGTTGTAATTATCTTCAATGATGATACACCAAATTTTCGTATACTAGTTCCTATATGCATAGCAAACATGTTGCAGGAAGAGATGCGGACGCTTCTCAACAAATGAGATCTATTTTGAAGACAAAGACATATTTCAAGCGATGAAATTTCAAGGTGTTCGTATACGTATTTACTACGTCATGAGCTTGGGAAGTACATCGAAAGAGGCACATCAAGGGTTGTTTGAAGACCCAAAGAACTGAAGACCGAAGAACACAAGTTGCAGCCAAGAGCGAGTTTGTTGATACATTTAGTGTCTGTAGCTTGTAATTTGTTGTTTTGTAATATTACGGTCTTAGTTTTACACATTTATGCTGATGTTTTGATGTAAGTTGACCAAGTCAAGACAACCTCCTGTCTTTGACTTGGCCAACATGTTTAAATTGTTTAAGTTGAGTGAACGTCTGAAAGTTCTGATTGACCTCCGTTTAAACGAAGGTGGACTTTCATTTAGTCTCTATGATACGAAGGTTGACCTTCGTGTAACAACCCCCTTTTTCGCAGCTCGTTACTCTCGTTATGCCTAGCACCAGAGATTCGGATCATTATGTAAAGTATATCGCTTACTATGCTACATCGCATACTTTCGCACTACGTCGCTTATTTCAAGACTATACATCACACTTCACAACGCTTATGCTTACAACGCACTCGTTAATACTATGATAACTGCGTGATGTTTCCAAGACTACTCGCTCGCTTACACAACAACGCGACACTCACAAGACTTGGGAACTGAGATGCATACTATCTCGCCTATTTATTTATTTATTCCATTTAAACGCTTAAAACGCCTAACACCTCGCTAGAAGATTAACGCACTTAACCTAAAAAAAAATCGTACGAAAATTGGCAATTTCGCGCGAAAAATGGCAATTTCGCGCGAAAATATCACCAAACTACCTCCCACTCTCCTCTCCTATAAATACAACACTTAGACATTCGAGCTCCTCTGCTGATATTTCGCACCAAAAAGCTCTCTAGCTCGTTTTCTCGGTTCCAAGTAAGAAGACTACGTTTTTCACGCGAATCACAACGATTTCTACAACGATTTTACACGGGTTTATCTCCGATTTCATCTAAACTTCTTCTGTTTACGAAAACCTTCATCTTTTTCATCAAACTTTCTGATTTTAACATAGATTTACACTTAACCGAGCATGTTTGAGTTAGCCTTGGCTTCTCAGATCCGAAACCTTATTGATTCGAGCTCACAAAGTTTTTATCTTAACAAAACTTTTTTATAAAATTGATTTTAACACAAAAATGGAAAGAACCGACGTATGTTTCGTTCACTAAGTAGTGGAATGAAGCAATGTCAAAAAAAACATGAAATGAATTCGAAATCACGTCCGTTCCAAGCGAAGATTCAGTTCCGGTTGCATAAACACGCAAGAACAGTCACTTGTGCAAACTGGACTGGCTCGCACGAATCACCTTGGGTTCGTATGACCCAGTACGAGTTTCCACAAACGACTCACTCGCTCTAAAGACCTCTCCGGCACAAGGTTTGATCAGTGGCCTAAGGCTGGAGGGATGAACACTACATTTCCCGAAGAATGACGCGAAACACTCGATTTTGGACACGAAACAGACATTTTTGCACAGAAATTTTTGCACAGAATTTTTGTACGAAATATTTTTGCACGAGTCTGTTTTCCCCGCACAACCCTCCGTTCAACCGTTTCAACACTACCGGAAGACTGATGCACTTCTGTTTCTACGCGCAGGCTGACCCAACGTTTTTCTCACCACATTCGCACTCACTGTGAGTATAGTTGATCCCTTATCGGTTTAAACACATTTTTTGGGTGTAACATACGTTCATATCAAAACGCACAACACGAACTAAACTGATTTTTGGATGTAACATACGTTCATATCAAAACACACAACACGAACTAAACTGATTATCTCACGCGAAAATCCGTTATACATATTTACACATGATGCTTGATACATATATACTAGGACACTTTTTCGTTTAATCCCACCTTAGCTAGTATGGTACTATAGATTGGCTGACAACCGACAGGGTCTAGCTCGGAAGGACACATCGCGCTTACCAACCTTCTCTCGGAACTTAGCATGTGAAATTTTTCTTGTTTAGTATATATGTTATGTGAATCATGTTTATGTATATGGTATTTCGCAACGCTTTTCTCCACTATGCTATTATATCAAAACCTGTATGCTCGCCAATACATTTTTGTATTGACATTATTTTAACGTATGTTGCAGGTTAAATGCATATTGTTACGAATCAAGATTAGGTCTCTCTAGATACACGCTTAATCAAGTTGTCTACTTTATTTTATTGTCTGAGAAACGTAAATTTATTTCAATTATTGTATGAATATTTGTTTAGTTTTATGGGAAATTGAACTTTGTTAAATATTGTCATATAGTAACTGTATGGTCACCTTAGTTTGATTATGGAATGCAAAGGTGGACCTTCGTCTAACCTTGCCCACCTTCGCATGGATCCTGATCCACTTTCGCTTGGAAGCTGCTGTATTGACTATATATACAACAATTTGTCATTTTAAATGTGAGAGAGCACATTTCAGAGAGTGGAGAGCATTTCATGTTTATCATTGTAACGAAACTCTGCTGAAATCAATACAAGTGAACTTTAAAGTGATATACTTGTGTTATTGATTGTGTTCTTGCTTCAGTTTGAGTACAAACTTGGATTCCACACTTGTTTGTTCATTAACAATAAGAAATAGGTTATATCATTATAACTAGTATTAAGGCCCCTCGCATTGTGATGGGGGTGTAAAAACCGTGACAAATTGTAACACCTCGTAAAAACTCAACCTGTAAAATTCTGACATGTGTCCTAATGATACTCGTATGCCATGTACTAAAAAACGAGAGACCAAATGCATCATTATGTTATTTTATAACCTCTGAACGACAAATTAATAGTTAAGGGACTAAAAGTGTCAACATGCTCAAATTAAGCCTCTGAGTGACCTTTTAACAAACCGAGAGTCGTATAATATTATTCATATTCTTATGTGTGCCTATTATGCCAATGAAGGCTTTACGCACTAATTATAACGTTTCACGCAAGTTTGGAAGTCCAGGGACTATTCCTGACAAACTGCAGAAACTTGCTAATTCTTGTATTTTAAATACGGACCCTATATATAAATTTAAATATGTATATTCAATAAAATATTGTGTTTTATTGATAAGGATGCAAGAATGTCCATCGTTGCGAAATTTCGATCGTTTTTGTGTCCGTTTAAGCGTTTTACGCATTTTAGCGAAACGCACGACCGTACAACCGAACGAACTGACATCCAGGATATTTCCGGACATAATCCAAGTCACATATGCCTTAGCACCTTTATTGAGCCTTGAAATCAAGTTAAAAGGGGTTCCGGGTGACAAAACGCGACGAAAACAAGTCCAGGGGCCAAAACTGCAAATAAGTGAAACTTGGGTTGCTGAGCTGGATCCATACGGACCGTAAGGCTGGACCCTTGCGGTCCGTAAGGCCTTCTGTAGATATGAAAAAGCTTAATCATCATCTTTAAGCTCACAACTCGACACCTATCTTGTTCTTGCCACCTTTAACCTGGTTTTGACACCTCTAGGACACATGTAAACATTCTATGATGCCTATAACACCTGTAAATCATCCATAAATCCTCCAAACATTATATATATGTGATGAACATATGGGTTTAAGTTTGCATCTTTTCAATCCTTTCTCTAGTAATCAATTCTGGAGGTTCTTGATCACTTAGGAGTTTCCCTATGAGTTTATTCAGTTCATAGAATCATTTGTAAGTGTTCTTTTCATAGTTTGTTCTTTGGTTTAGATTTCATAGCCAAAAGTCAAGTGTTTTCGATAAACGCTTTGACTTTCGATTAAAATTATTATGGTCCAGCCATGGATCAATCCGAATGTGGCTAGGTGATCGTAAATAGTAGGTGTTAATCCCTCAAAAGGGAACCTCCTAATTACCACGTTTGCTAGATCAATTGACGAGTCAAAAATATATTTTTTAAAAGTCAACAGGTCAGATTTTAGAAATATTCAAAAACTGAGTTTAAAGGCTTTCTAAAATATGTTTAAACACATAAACAACGTGGTAATAAACATTAGAACATGTTTAAACAAGTTTGGCTCGTCAATTTCAGTTTTAGGATCGATTCGCAACTGAAAGTTGCGAAGTTTGACTTCTGCGTTGACTTTCGATTATGAACTGAACTGGATTAGTATGCTTCTGATTTAAGGTCTCGTTATGATCATATTATGATGTAGCATAACCCTCTGAGGTTATCTTACACTATAATAATAGTTATCCGAGTTTTATGCAAGTTTCCGCAAATATGCCATACTTTGACTATTTCGCCATTTTATTTAAAAATAAGGTTTTAAAAGCCAACAAACTTGCAAATGATTTAGTTACTGATATGTTAACATGATTAACATATTTTGATGTTACAAATCTGACCATAAACCGAGTTTTCATATAATGTCGTAAAATATGCTTTAAAGCGACCAAAAGGCCCTTTCGGCGCATAGAACGATTTTAAACATAACTTCTCATACCAAACTTATGGCCTACTGATGTAATATCATGACTAGGATATTTTGGGATATCATTTCAGTTTATAAGCTGAGTTTATGCACAAGTTCTTGTGTTACGCTCTTAAATGATGATAACGCCCTTACGACACTTAAAATGGTTTTTAATCGTGATTTCCATATGGAACCTTTTCCTACTGATATGTTATACTAAGTAACATATTCCAATTATTTAAACCTGGTCATAACATCAGTTTTCACAAAATATCGCAAATATCGTCATTTAACGACTTTTACGCATTTTCGGCGCATATTATGGTTTTAAACCATATTTACCAACCAAGACTTGTTACCTACTGATTTTATAACTCATTTAAAGTATTTTTATAGTAGGTGCATAATATAAACTCAGAATCCCAAATAAGCTTTCGAAACTATGTGTGAAATTACCAAAATGCCCCTACGGTGCATCGTTTGGTCTTAAACTATAAAACACACATATGTTTGATGTCCTACTGATATTATATCATAAATAAAGTATTTTCACAGAATAATTATGGTCGTAACATCAGATTATACGCAACTTCCTTTTATACGTCGTTAAATGACCAAAACGCCCTTTTGAGGCATTGTTTGATTTTAAAACTATAACAGACATACAAGTTGATATCCTACTGATATTATAACTTGTTTAAAGTATATTGGCATATGGAAATCGTTCATGACTCATTCGGTTACCCGGTATCGCTTATATGCGTACGGTTAAACTTATGTAACTAGTTTACGTAATTTAACCAAAACGGGTTTAACCTTATCATTTTTATCTCAAATTCCAGAATGTAAATAGCTTTCCCATATTATACAAGTCTTAGTACTTGTCGGGTTTAAACTACATTCTATTCCGATCATCACTTAATCTAGCGTATCGTACTATATCGTTTTAACGTAAGTCTAATCGGTTCAAGTCTAAGACTTCATTAAGAACCGTTAGCATTCTAATATTGGTTAATAATTACCATCACTCCCAGACTAAACGCCTTCTGGTAAATTGTACCTGTGCCTATTTCTGATCTGCAGCTAAGTTATGACTTTACAAGACTTAACTTTAGGTAAATACCCTTAACTTATTTTCCCTATACTGACTTATTTTCCCTATCTGCAGCTAAATTATTACCGCTTGGTCGGGTATGAGATCATGTTTTATCCAGTTGTGATAATTAACTAAAATCTTGCATAACCCGGTTTTGATCTGTTTTGTCTAAAACTAAAACATTGGGGGTGGACTTGACCGTGTCCAGGATATCCTTGGCTCACTAAAGTGCTAGTGGCCACGACAATATAGCATGGTGTGTAGGCATACACTGGGTAATTGCTATCTCCTTTCTATGTGAAAGTTCAGAGTGGTGTGTCAGTCGATCAGGTCTCGATTTTTGTATTGGGCCCCATATGTAAAAGCCTGACATGTAAATTTGTATACAAGGTCATTTGTACTATCCCAAGTTTTTTATGAAAATGTCTCAAGTGCACCTAAAAACCATTTTCGAAAGGGTTTTTTTTAAATGAGTCGGTTGAGTGTATTTACCGTGTAAACTGACGTATTTTCAAAGATCAAGTTACAGGTACAAGTAGGAAATAGGCCGGAAGCTGCGGGGCATATACCGAGGAGTTGCGCCCTTAGGATTTGCCTGTAGAGTCTGTTATCCTTTTATGTATATTTTCGATCCGCATGTGGATCTTCGTTACAAACCATTGTTGTCATATTTTGAACTTTGAATATTTCGGTTTGTAATGATATTTTAATTCCAATACTTCTGCTGTGCTATTCTGTGTTATGTTTAGTCATGATGATATCAACTTTACGCACGGTACTCCCCACCGGGCCCACCGGTAGACACGTGGATGTCGGGGTGTGACACAAATAGTACCAGTGACACACCACCTGCAGCAACCATCAATATTAAAGTTGTGATGTGTTAATGCGAAGAAATTCGACCGAAACATAAAATATAGAAAATAATAACTAAGTCCAGTTACGACCTGCGTTTTGCAGCGAACCTGTCAAGCGGGAAAATAGATGACGTAAAAATGTTGAACCACACACGCACGTTGCGCCATGTTAACTCGCAGAATTTAGAACGAAATGTAAAAACGTTGAACCACACATGCACGTTGCACCATTTTAACTCGCAAAACCTAGAACAAAACATAAAACGAAAAAATTGCCAAATATTAAGGTAGCGTTTGGTATGTAGGAATGAGAGGGGGAATGGAATGGACAATTGTGAGGGAATGAAGAAAAGAGTGTTTGGTTGGTCAATGGAATGGAATCGCTCATTCCAAAATGCATTCCATTCCCTCAAAAGCATTCATCCCTCCCCCTTGTTTTTTTATTTCATTCCTTCACCCATTTACAAACAACCACATCGTTCCACCCTCACCATCACCATCACCCACCGTCGCCACCCACCACCGCACTCACCCCGCACCACCGCTCACCGTCCGCCGTACCGCCCCGCCGTCACCGCCACCGCCGCCACCGCCACCGCCATCACCCACCGCCACCGTCACCTGCCTCCACCCACCGCCACCCGCCACCGCCACTCACCCACCGCCACGCACTCGCTCACCCGCCACCCGCCACCCATACCCACACCACCACCGCCCACCACCCACCACCACCCCCCCACCACCCACCTCCTTCGTCACCCACCACCACCACCGCTGTCACAACTCTCCGCTGTCTCCGCCACCACCACTGATGCCGCTACAACTGCCATCTATCACCACCCACCATCACTGCCTATCATTGACCACCTCCATCCGATTTTATTCATTTGTCTTTTCACGCATACCAAACAACAAAAAGCAATGGTTCATTCCATTCTCATATGGTAACCAAACAAGACATGGAATGGTAATGATCAATTCCATTACCTCATCCATTCCATTACCTCGTCCATTCCATTCCCCCGCTCATTCCATTACCCCATACCAAACAGACCCTAAAAGTGTATGGGACCAAAGTTGAAAGTAAAATGTTGTGAGGGTAAATTTAAAAGATGAAAACTTTTAGGCTAAAAGTAAAAATTTCAAATACCTTTGGGTTAAAAATGTAATGACTAAGTTTTTTTTTTTTTTTAAAACTCTCTAAGCATAAGGTACAAACCTCTATGCATCAACATGTTAGTAATTTATATGATGTAAATGACCTACAAATTACAAAGACATTGTAAATGTGATATGTATCTTCCTTTGAGATTAAAAGATATGTGGATCTTTTAAGATTAGAATAAGTTTGTACAAGATAATCTCAAATCTTTAGGAAGATTAAGGGAGAACATAACAAGGATAAATCTTAAAAGATTGACTAGGTAACATCAATCAGATACAGTATATATCTTTGTGTGTATGATGATATATGTTATCCTAATATCTTAATTAATTAAGATAAATATCAGAATTTCAGTCGTTTTCAGTTTATTTTTCTCGAATATTTCTTGAAGATCGAATTGAATGAAATTGTCTAGCGCCTTCGAAGTCAAGGATATTATATATAGGACATGGGTGACAATTATAATAAAAATTATATAAATAAAAAATAGTAAAGATACTCTCTTTACACATTTGAAAAATTGTTGTACATGACCGTGTACAAATTCAAACGAAAATTAAATATGAACTACAACATATTTAATATAACAATCGATTCAAACCAATATTTTCAAAAGATAAAGTCTTGAACTTGATCTTTAGGAACATATTCTTTTAGTCTCCTTAGGAAGATCTTCAAAAGATAGAGTAATCAACTTTGTGCTCGAACAAGGCCTTCTTGTAGTATCCCTTGTTGCAAGAAAGAACAAACGACGTTGACGGTTGTGGTTGAGGCACGTGTTCAACACGCTTCCCTTAAAACAGATTTCGCGCATCTGCTAAAGACGACGCGTCTGTCTCCCAGGGTACAACAGCCCAAGCAGTCTGTACTGCCGGAGAAGGCCACACGCCCGAGATTACATCAAGTAAAATCATAGTGTTAGAAATTTTGGAAACTTAGAATAGAAATGAAGTTGAATCGTTTAGAGAAACTTATCTCTATATGTTCCCAACCTATGGCTCATCAAGTACTTCTTCTCCAAGAACTCTTCATGCATACATATTTCTTTCTTGTATCTAGACACACCAAAAGAGGCACATAGCCTACTAAGTATGCAAGAGTCATGGGTGGTGAAAAGTTTAACATAATTAGAGACTTAATTTGCCATAAAATCTCTAATCAATTGTTATAAAAGAAACTCTACTCAAGAGTTGTCATCAATACACAACATGCAAAGTTTGTTATTCTAATAGAAAATAAAACAAGTGACATAAATAACTCTACTCAAGAGTTTGTCACTATATGTAGAATTTAATATTAATAAGAGTTAAATGCTTGGTTGGTCCCTGTGGTTTGCAAATCTTGCAGACTTGGTCCCAGTGGTTCACTAATTACACACTTGGTCCCAGTAGTTTCAAATTTTGCACTCGGGTGGTCCTTACCACTAACCTTTGTTAGATTTCTCAGTTAAGTATATGCAAAATTACTATATTACCCTTGAAATAAAAAAAATAAAAAAGAGGGGCCCACTACTCATCTTCTTCCTCACTCCATCTCTCTCTTTCAAAAACTCAGCCACCACCTCTCCTTCACAAACCTGCAACCTCCACCTCCACCTCCACCTTAAACCCACCACCACCTCCACCGTCAACTGACCACCACCACTGCAACAATCACCGGAAAGCCTTTCAAAAAGGGAAAGAAATTGGGGGGAAAGGGGAAAGAAATTGGGGGGAAAGAGGAGCTTGAAGTAATGAACTTTGGGTTGATGTACACCGTCACCGAACACAGCCATGTCTGAGCTGTGTTTCCTTTTTCTGCAAAACTGATTGATCGGAATTGAAGGTTTTGATTCATTTCCATCCTTGATGCCAATCACGAACCTATCCCAAAATTTCGACTAAATTCAGTTACGCAACCCATATATAAACCGAACCCAAAGTTCATTTCTTCTACCATACAACCTTCACAACACCTCTCACTCTATGTTTGTCAAACGCCGCCGGAGGCCGCCGAAAAACCTGCAACTTGCCGGAGCGCCGGAGAAGACGACTGAAGCCACCGAGAATACCTCCACAACACCCCTTCGGTTTCGGTGTACCTCCTTCTTCTAACCTTTCTGGTGATTGTTGTAGTGGTGGTGGTCAGTTGACGGTGGAGGTGGTGGTGGGTTTAAGGTGGAGGTGGAGGTTGCAGGTTTGTGAAGGATAGGTGGTGGCTGAGTTTTTGAAAGAGAGAGATGAAGTGAGGAAGAAGATGAGTAGTGGGCCCCTCTTTTTTATATTTTTATATTTTTATTATTTCAAGGGTAATATAGTAACTTTGCATATACTTAACTGAGAAATCTAACAAAGGTTAGTGGTAAGGACCACCCGAGTGCAAAATTTGAAACTACTGGGACCAAGTGTGTAATTAGTGAACCACTGGGACCAAGTCTGCAAGATTTGCAAACCACAGGGACCAACCAAGCATTTAACTCTATTAATAATCTCACTAAATTTTCATTCATCACATTTAAAAAAAATTCCAATAATCCCCCACATGAATGGAGATTGATCAAAACACATAAAATTTCCAATGCAACCTCGACAGTTGCGTATTGCCGGATAAGTAGGTGTTCCCTTTGAACTTTCCTTTGTGAAGCATACTTAGCCTCCTAGCGATTTGTAGACGCTATGTCCTTGAACAAACCCCCATTTGTGTAGACGACAATACAATTCACACAATACTCTCCTTAGCTGGGTCATCCCCTCATAGTCGTGTCCAATAATGGTCGTGGAACAGTTTCCTGGTTCTGCGAGAGCTCTAGGAATTGTGCCCCCAATTCCATTTGAAGCGACCCCACTTCTCTCTAACATAGGTGATTCTCCTTAAATCATTAAAAGCATCGTGGTTACCATGATTACGCAAAATTGTTTACCACATAATATGCTTAGCCTCACAGTTTGTCACTGAACTTCATAGGAATGAACTAGGACGTATTTAAACACCCTTTTATCGTTTAGGGGGTATAATAACTATATATACTAACTTATGCATATCAGCTATGCCCCCATAGTGACCACCCTTAGGCATATGAATTCGTTGTCCTATTAAACTTAGATCTTGGGATCTCCAGTCAACTAAGTTAGGTTTCCTTCACACACCTTTTTTCCATGGGCTTTAGTCTCATTCCACAACTTGATCTCTAATAAACCCCCAGGTTGGATCCATAACATTATCTTTGTCTTTGTCTAGTCACTACAAATAACTTATGTATTTGAGATCAGTTGTCATGATGTGTTCTTAACCCGCAAGTTAATTTTGACTATTGTCAACTTCTAAGACTATAACCTCAGTGGCCATCTGAATCTGGTTATAATATATGTCTTTGTAAGATACGCGTATCATTTAAGGCAAACACATCTCCATTATGCACTACAACCTTTGTGTTCTTCACTTAGTCGTCTGTTATTGGATAACATCCATATGAGGTAAAGAAAAAACCTATTATACACACCCTTAGAGGGTTGTTTCTTAAATGGCTCATCCCCCACATTTCTTGTCATTTGATCAACACTTTCGTAACTTCACTTATGACGACATTTATACAAATGATTGAAAAGATCAACCTCATTGTATTAGTGAATTCAACTCATATTGAATTAGCTTACATAAGCTTTCGAGATGACCAAATCAACACATGCCATTGTCATAGTTTGTCACCAACTTAGAATAATTCTTATTTAACATCTAGAATAAGCCAAGACAATGAATTTTTCCCATTATCTTTCTGAACAAACTCTTCATAAGTTACATGTCTTTCCTTATAATGAATGAAAAATTCTCCCTCAACTTTGTCTATACACAAATCCTTTTTGTGTTCATACACATTTGAATGTTTAGAGTTAATTAGTCTCCGTCAAGACCCATAATTAACCAAGTACTAGTCTAGCATGCTTTAGACTACAATGCTTTAGCATGTGAACAGAAGATGCATCATTCTGATTCTTCACAGCCCCAAGGATATCATGATATCACTTTACAACATTCATCCTTTGTTAAGAATAAATAATGGAACTTATTCATAATCCTAAAACATCAATATTTAGGAAGGTCTCACAAATTATTGTATATAGCACATAGCTAAATTTTATCATTCAATTAAGGAACATAACTTGTTTACCTTTGATCTCCAGCGCTTTACCATTGACTCATAAGGACTTAAACATAAGTCTTAATCCAAGTCACTTGGTGAACACACTCATCGCCAACAAGATGAATGTTCGTCGTCTACAATCACTATTATGTGGAAGATAGAGTCAACTAAATCCACACTCAACAACATAACAATCATAAATTTGCAATAAGTGATTTGCACACATCTATTGTTATTCATTAGGAGATATGTATATTTAAGATGTTCTCTCAAACAAAGGTAAAATTTCCATATTCAAGTGGTAGACGCATCTACATATAAATCTCGCAAGATTTATTAAAGGTATACAGTAACATATATAGTACTTTTACTTTCATATGTTAGAATTCTTACTTGTGAATTTTCCAAAGACTTCTAACGAAGTATTTCGACATGACTCACTCGTGATGTGGTTACACATTTGACGTCTCGTCTTTGACTTTTAGTCACTGCAACAACTCTTAAGTTGTTTATTTCCAAGTATTTTCATGTACTATCCATTTAAAACAATATTCTTTTAAATAATGTATAATTGACGTTATAATTATTTCCACAAAAATAATTTATACGTCACAAACATTAGTGATTTATTTCTTTGTAAAAAATTGCATGTGTTATCCGAAGATATTGAACACAAAACAATAAGATACATTGAAAACTAAATCATAAGTGCCAAACACTTTTGAAATTTAAATGGAAGCATAGACGATATGTAGACATCAAATACCAAAGTGCTTTTTATTTTTAACACTATCGTCCCATGGCATATCTTGAGGTACTCACTCAATAAGACTCCATGCACTTATAAGTACAAGTTTCCCATTTCATCTTGAAACTTTAAACTTGGACAATTCTGCTCAAAACGACATCAAGT
The DNA here is from genome assembly GCA_947069175.1 of Scalesia atractyloides. Lineage (NCBI taxonomy): Eukaryota > Viridiplantae > Streptophyta > Magnoliopsida > Asterales > Asteraceae > Scalesia > Scalesia atractyloides. The sequence continues at coordinate 94,341,200 of CAMTDV010000005.1, read as the reverse complement.
TGTTACAAAATCTACATTTAAGTAGTAAACTTAAACAACTGAATTTGTACACAACAACACCAAGTCGTTTTCCACCAAATAATATCCATGAGATTGTTACCTTGTTCAACAAATTAACAAATGGTACTTCTAGCAAGAGTAGCAAACCATTTGAATTCTCAAAACTATACAAAACTTTGTTTTAAAAAACATTTTAAAATATTTTCTTAGTTTTGCAATATATTATATTAATGATATCAATTCGAGTTTATAATAACATAAATCAAAACCCAAAATATCAAATGGTTTTATATTGTTTAGTCTTACTATACATGTACTAAATGTTTTCTAACACGCATGTTAGAAAAAAATGTTATAACATGCACATCATAGAATCGAACGTGTACATAAAACGTTTTCCAAGGATAAAGTTTATAAAATAAACCATTTCTCATCATTTTAATGCACACATAGGCAATTAAATGTTTACATAAAACATTTCCGTTCATTATGGCTCATAAAATAAACAATCTCTAACCTTGTATTCGTGATACACAATTTCTAACACACATGTTAGAAAATTCAAGTCATTTTATATATTCAAAACATGACCATTTAGGTTTAAAAATCACAAATTAAAGTTGGTGATAAATCCACACAACTACACCATCACTTTATGGTGATTTAATTTTTGAAACCAATCAAACATCAACTTCAATGTATGACTTTTATTTCTAAACCATACAAAGCATTAATGTGTTTATATTCATTAAAATCAATTCTATAACAAATTACTTATATAAAATGTTTACATAAAACATTTTAAAGCATTTGTATTCTAACCATTTTAACAATCATGTTAAAATGAAAAATCAAATCTAACGCGCAAGTTAGAAATATTAATATTTCTACAAAATGTTCATTCGACTTGTTAGAAAATAAACAACTAAAATTGCTTCCAAACTAACACTTTTCATAAACCGTTTCTAACACGCATGTTAGAAGACAAATGATTATAAAAATCATGTGCGTTTTTTTATTAACTGTTTCTAACACATTTGTTAGAAGTAAACAATTACAAAATTGTTATAAAGCTTATCAATAAATATATTCTAACATACTTGTTAGAAATAAATGATTAGATAAATCATTATAAACATATAAGTTTATATATAAAACCCAATTCTAACACGCTCGTTTAGAAATATATGATTATCAAAATCATTATAAGTTTTATTAGTTTATATCAAATACATATAAACCGGTCTCATGTTAAAATCACTAAAAGCTTGTGCTATAAATCCATGGGTGGATGAAGAGTCCACTTTAAATAAAGAATTAATTAGAGACGTAAAACTCTAATCAAGTAATATAAACTCTTATTTAAAGACATTAAAACTCTACTAAAGAGAATTTGACGTTTACAAAAAACGTATGGTTTACACCCATAATTCCGGTCTAACACACATGTTAGAGAATTTAACGTTTACAAAAAACGTATGGTTTACACTAATAAACCTGATCTAACACAAAAGTTAGAAATTAACGATTCCCAAAATCGTTTAAAAACCAAACATTTGGACCATAAGTCATTCGTTTATGTATCACAGTGTAGGATTTAAGATTTTACCACAATCTCAATAAATCCAAACACAACAAGTTGTACTACATACATATTTCCCAAAAAAAATACTTATAAGATCATAATCTCTAAAAAATATTTTTTTATTATAAATCCTTTCGTGAACCCAAAATCCTTATAAATAAGGTTTTAAGATTGTAGCAACAACTTCACGAAATCTGTTTTAAGTTTGTAGGACATGGGTGACAATTATAATAAAAATTATATAAATAAAAAATAGTAAAGATACTCTCTTTACACATTTGGAAAATTGTAGTACATGACCGTGTATAAATTCAAACGAAAATTAAATATGAACTACAACATATTTAATAGAACAATCGATTCAAACCAATATTTTCAAAAGATAAAGTCTTCAACTTGATCTTTAGAACATATTCTTTTAGTCTCCTTAGGAAGATCTTAAAAGATAGAGTAATCAACTTTGTGCTCGAACAAGGCCTTCTTGTAGTATCCCTTGTTGCAAGAAAGAACAAACGATGTTGACGGTTGTGGTTGAGGCACATGTTCAACACGCTTCCCTTAAAACAGATTTCGCGCATCTGCTAAAGACGACGCGCCTGTCTCCCAGGGTACAACAGCCCAAGCAGTCTGTACTGCCGGAGAAGGCCACGCGCCCGAGGTTACATCGAGTAAAATCATAGTGTTAGAAATTTTGGAAACTTAGAATATAAATGAAGTTGAATCGTTTAGAGAAACTTATCTCTTTATGTTCCCAACATATGGCTTATCAAGTACTTCTTCTCCAAGAACTCTTCATGCATACATATTTCTTTCTTGTATCTAGCCACACCAAAAGAGGCACATAGCCTACTAAGTATGCAAGAGTCATGGGTGGTGAAAAGTTTAACATAATTAGAGACTTAATTTGCCATAAAATCTCTAATCAATTGTTATAAAAGAAACTCTACTCAAGAGTTGTCATCAATACACCACATGCAAAGTTATTATTCTAATAGAAAATTAAACAAGTGACATAAATAACTCTACTCAAGAGTTTGTCACTATATGTAGAATTTAATATTAATAATCTCACTAAATTTTCATTCATCACATTTAAAAAAATTTCCAATATTATGAAAGCTTAAGGTTTTTCAGTTGAGAAAGAAAGCAAAGAAAACTATGCATGGCCTTTTCATGACCACATGTTGGTGCACTGGAAAGGAATAAACGAAGTGTTTTTTCACAATAGAAAGCGTGGGAAGCAAGACATCTTAGGGAGGTTAAGTCAAGAGGGTTTTGGTGGTTAAAAAATAGTCGTCGTATATAGATTTACGGTAGGAGGAATATTGTAAATATCCGTTGTACAAGTTGTAGTTTTGTTGTCTTTTGCCCGATTGGGTCGGAGGCTTGTTGTTTTGTTTGGCCTTTTGCTTGAGTCGGATGTGGTGTTTTTTTATAAAGTTTACTTTAAAATAATAATAATAATAATAACAACAACAATAATAATAATAAATTATTCCTCGAAAATTTAGTTAAAATGCATAAATTAAAATTAAATGTTCAAGATATATAAGTTAAAATTGAATTTTAAATAATCTTTAGTAAAGTCAATGGGAACCACGTAATTTGAATATTTCAATCCAACAAATGAACTTGCTACACTAGGAAAAAGTGTTAGTGGCAAACATACTCTAAAAGCATTTGTTTAGTTGAAATATTTTTCTTTGGTAAATCCCACCATTAAAGCTCGGCTCACTATCATCACTTTATCGATCATAGACTAAAATTCAATAGTAACATATATATTTTGTATTTCTTAATCTTTCTAACTAAAAAAAATATACATGCAACCACTTTCATGTTTACCTAATAAATTAACACTCCATTTACAGAACTATTGTTTAGATGGCCTCCGCTTTGGTTTTTATAATTATGATTATGATATAAACTTTACCTCAGTTGTCGACCCAGTTTGCATAACGACCTTCTTAACAACCACTACAAGAAATGTCGGCATTAGCGTCGACAATATTAGCTCTAACGCTAACATTTAGCAGCGACACTTGGCTTGTCGCCGCTATTAATTACCATGTGTTTCCACTAATTCCAACGATTTGTGTGCTCGTGCGAGTGCTTAATCTGACCATTGTGGATCCGGGGGCTAGGGTTTGTTCATATTGTCGCCGCTATTTCCCTCCATTGACAAGGCCAGTCTTAGACCCCCAAAAATTTACACAGCGCGACGAATTGAACTCTTTCTATCCCAAATTTACAATAGGCTAAATTTACTTACTCTCCCACGACGGAGCTTTTGTCATCGCATCTCCGGCCAAACCCAAGTACCACCACTCCGTCACCAAACTCATCTCCGAAATGCCACTGGCCTACTGTTATCGAATATTTTTAATCATGTTCACTGCTATGCGCGTACTAATATAATCAAACCGGGCTATATTCAGTGTTATAAAATTCTATTGCGTATCCGGGTTCCTTAAGAAACTTAAGTGAGTCTTTTGATGAAACCTACACAAACATCTTCAGTTTATTTATGAAAAAACTGGACACTATTAATCTTCTTCATATAACTTTTTTAAGAAACCAAATTATAGTTATTTATTATTTTAAAATTTTATTGTAGAAGATTTTCATTTCCTCGGTTAATGTATTTCTATTTTATTTCTTTTTAGAAATCATATTTATTATTATTATTTCTATTTTATATCTTTTTTAGAAATCATATTTATTATTATTTTTTTTTTGAAAGCCAATTTTTTTTAATCCATGTGATCTATGAGACTTAATCTAACCAAGTTAAAGAAAATGATATCCCGATGAAAGTTGTAATGGTTACTTTCCCACTCGATTTAGCTTTGTTTTGAAAATGAAACCGGACACTATTATTCTTCTTCATGTAATTTTTTTAAGAAACCAAATTATAGTTATTTATTATTTTAAAATTTTATTGTAGAAGATTTTCATTTCCTCGGTTAATGTATTTCTATTTTATTTCTTTTTAATAAATCATATTTATTATTATTATTTCTATTTTATATCTTTTTTAGAAATCATATTTATTATTAATTTTCATTTTGAAAAACAATTTTTTTAATCCATGTGATCTATGAGACTTAATCTAACCAAGTTAAAGAAAATAATATCCCGATGAAGGTTGTAATGGTTACTTTCCCACTCGATTTAGCTTTGTTTTGACCCCTATAATTCCTCCAATGCTTCTATTAAGCAATATAAAAAACGGGGTAAGAAACGAGAAAGGAAAGTGTATGAAAAAGACGGGAAGCAGTCCTAAACCCATCAAGTACTAAATCATTGTTTACTTGGTAGAACTTGGAAACGCCTCTCATTCGCATGAACGTATTTCTAGCCACTACCTTTTTATTTTGAAAACTATGTTATAAACTCGTGTGATACATGGAGTTTAGTATAAAAAATATAAAATTAAGATAAATTTATAATAATAGACAAGTATTATATTTGATAATGTTACATTTACAATTTACATAGTATTGTTACATTTACAATTTTGTATGTCTTAGTCGTAAGTCTTAGCCGATATATTTTATTAGGAATAATATTTGAATTATTATTGTTTAGAAACTTTAGATATATCTGATCTCTTGTAAGTTATATTATGATCTTATATCCTAAATTAGAGATAGGTAGGTATTATATTTCTCCCTATTTAAAAGGGATATGTTGGAGAAATAACATGATGGAGAAATCACGACCATAAACTCTTTTATGGTATCAGAGCTTCGGTTCTGAATATCATCCTTTTTTTCTGTCGTTCTTTTCTTCTCAGTTCTGAATACTTCTTGGCCGATAGTCACTATGACCAAACCTGATGAGCAGTACTCCTCCAATCCTAAGTTGACCCCCACCCTCTATCCTGCTTACTCTGTCTCAAACATACAATCAAAAATCAGAACCCTTGATGGCACCTCTGTTACGTATTCCTTCTGGGTAAAGTTGTTCAAGTTTCATTCAGTCGCATATCGGGTCATCAACCACATCGATGACACCCCATTACCCGATTCTGCCGATCCAACATATACAGATTGGAAGGAATTAGACGCTTTGGTCTCCCAATGGATTTATAGCACAGTTTCTGATGACCTACTTACTATAATTCTTGACACAGATGCATCGGCCCGTACCACTTGGCTAAAACTTGAAAAAAAATTTCTAAGCAATAAGAAAGCCAAAGCAGCAGCTCTTGAAACCCGGTTCGTAACCTCACCCTTGCGGCCTGTAGCTCAGTTGACGACTATTGCAAACAATTAAAGGATATAGCAAATCAATTGGACGATGTTGGCGACCCAGTGACGGAATCACGTCTGGTACTTCAATTGGTTCGTGGCCTCTCTCAAGAATATGACACCACAGCTTCTTTAATTAACTCACAGGATGCAGATTGGGATCTTGGCAGATCTATGCTAAACGATGAAGTTATCCGTCAGGCTGCTCGTCAGCAGCAATCTTCATCTAGTTTAGTCGCCTCAATCGTCCCAAACTCAACAACCCAGTCGCAACAGCCCTCTATGTCACACCCCGACCCGCAGCGGAGAAGGTGATCGGGGCATAATTGGGTTATCATCAAAGCTCATGACATTTATTATATGTTTCATATTCATTAATACAATTTAATGGAAATAAATGATACACCATATTCTAACTATCTGTCTAAGCTTCTTGGTTCTCTTCTAAGGCATATCCTATGTTTTCCTTGCTTCAACCTGTTCACCTGTATCATGTGTAAAAAGGTTTTGGATCAACATAATGTTGGCGAGTGAATCCTATGGAAAAACATTTGAACAAGTTTATCCAATTGATTATAAATACTGTGCATACCACATATGAGTAAATGTAGATGTAAATTTATTCACACAACACATAATATTGAATATTAAACTCACATACACCAAATGATTGTTTTGAGGCACGCGATGTTCGACTCGTCTCCCACGAGGAACTGATGGGCCTAATGAATGAGTTTTTGAGGCACGCGTTGTTCTTACGAACTGATGGGCCTTAATGAATGAGTTTTGAGGCACGCGTTGTTCTCGTCTCCCACGAGGAACTGATGGGCCTAATGTATGAGTTTTGAGGCACGCGTTGTTCTCGTCTCCCACGAGGAACTGATGGGCCTAATGTATGAGTTTTGAGGCACGCGTTGTTCTTACGAACTGATGGGCCTTAATGAATGAGTTTTGAGGCACGCGTTGTTCTCGTCTCCCACGAGGAACTGATGGGCCTGAATAATTTGCATACAACTTTGACAATATGTAATACATCACAACCAAACAATAGTTACATTCTAATTTAGTTCATATAATGGTATGGCACGAATTTGCATAAGAGAATTAATTTAAGCGACACATGATACACCCCAAAACATGAATAAAAGGGAGTTTGTAAGAATTCACTCACATTGGGTGCGTTCGGTTGATGAGGTTGATTGCACGCGAAGTGGTTTTAACCACAAGTGAGATTAAACCTAGATAAATCGCATTACGGTTTGGTAAGTAAACGGGTTTTATTAATCTATTTTAGTAGGATTGTTGGGTGTATTTTTGTGAGTTTGAGGCTATTTTCTAACCTTAAAAATGTTATTTTTAAGTATTTATAATTGATTTTTAATTAAAATAATTAAATAAAAATAATAAAAAAATATTTTTATTTTTGCTACAGTACGCATTGACCGTTGACTTTGACTATGGTTGACCGGTTTATAGGCATATTGTTGTGCGCTCGGTGAGGCTCGAACCCGAGACCTCCCGTACGCGTGCACGCAGCTCTACCAACTGAGCTACGTGTCTAACCCGTAATATATCCGATTTTAATTATATATATATATTAATTAGATTTAACAGAAATCCTTTATTATTAAAAATGAATTAAATCTCCAGAATCGGTGCGCTCCACAGGTCTCGAACCCGGGACCTGTGGGTTAACGGACACACACTCCACCGCTGGACTGTGTGTCACACTTGATTATAAACTCAGATATCAATATACTTAACATATACCGAAACACCCCGGTTCAGTTTTGTGAAAAAAAAAGGATTTTTATCAAGGCGGCGTGTGAGGGACAATACTCGAACTCGTGACCTTAGCTTTAAAAGTGCACACAGTCCACCGCTGGACTGTGTGTCTAACCCGGTAATTATCTTGATTTTAATTACACTTAACCATTAATGAAACTTCGTCATCTTCACCGGTTTTAACCGGAAGTGGTGACTGACTGGTTCAAAATATTGATTCATGTTTCTTTAGCGTTTAATGATCATTTACAAACGAGATAAAAGTAAAAAGGAAAGGAATTAGGCGTGAAAAGTACCGATTGATTTTACTCTGTTTTCCGGCAGAACTCCGGCGACAGAACCCTTTTTCCGGCGACAAGTCTCTTGCAGCAGAGAGTCTTCCGAAAGGTTACAAAGGTTGTGGGTGACTTCGGTGAAGGTTTAGGGGGTTCCAGTAAGCTTAGAAATTACTGTTACGGTTTTCCGGCGGTATATCAAGTATTTCCGGCGATTGATTTTTTCGCCGAGAAAAGGTGCGATTTGAATGTGAATGACTTCTGGCGAGTTGTGGTTGAATTTATAGGATAGTATTGAGATGAATGGGGTCTGAATTTGGTCTTAATTCGGAGTCATCCGTTCTCCGGCGGTTACAGCTGATGTCGCGGGTTCAGACGTCGGTTATAACCGTCGTAATAGTTAAGACTTCGGTTATATTGAGCGATAACGTAAATAAACGGCGAAATCGTCGGGATTTCCGACGACTGTTATTTGGGCGCAAAATACAGAAATTGATTTCGGAACTTCAATATTTGAATTAAGTGATTCCTTTATTCACCAGAAAACAAAGTGGCGGAGCGGTTGTTGGCTGAGAGATAAGTCTTTGGTTTGACCCGGTACAGACCCGAGTTCGAAACCCGGCAAAAGTAAAACATTTTTATTTTGATATTTTTGACAGATTTTCAAAAACTAAATACATATCCCCGCATAATATTTGATTACGGATCGTTTAAAATTATTTTGGGCATTTAATTCGCAACTAAAATTTTAACTGACTGTTCGGTTGATAAGCGGAGCGGGTCTGGTAAATCCGTTTTTTGACGGATGTTACAGTATCCCCTGCTTTTAGAAATTTCGTCCCGAAATTTAAACAGGGATATAATTGACTAAAAGAATGATGGTATTTAGTTTTGACAGTTACATACTTAGAAGAAATAAGGGTTTGAGTTTTTGTTTGAGGCGGTAACGTTCCTTGTAAAGGTTAAGTATCCTAATACAGGAATCGCTTTTTGTTGCCTACTGTATAAGTATTGTTAAGCAGGAATGATTCGCTAAAATGATATCACGCATAAAAGTTTGAATATGCTTAGGGTTATATCCTAAGGCAGAAATTCTACAATCTACACAAATAAACACAACAACTAACAATTGTATCCACATTCTGATAGCATATATGTTTGAATGGTGATGGTTCCTCTCTCGTTTGTTATGATGGAGAGGTTAGTCTATGTGGAAATGGATCACAATCCAATTTAAATAGTGAGATGATATAAATGTAACACAATTTCAACCAAGGCAATACTAAATCCTACATGGAACTTCTCATAACCACCTGATAACGCCTCTGATCCTTTGGCAAGAATACTTATATATAGGAAGTACCAGCGGCGTATCCACCATATTCTTGTCAAATTTTCATTGGTTTTATCAGTGAATTATGATTAGTCCTATAACTCTACAACCAATACAACAAACATAAAAATACTGAAATGATATATATCTGTGCGATCAAGGCTCAATCAAACGGAGCCGATCGTATTGTATGTATTGAGAATGAAATTGTTTGTGTGCTCAAGGCTCAATCAAACGGAGCCGAGCTTATTGCATGTATTGAGAATGGAATTGTCTGTGTGCTCAAGGCTCAATCAAACGGAGCCGAGCTTATTGCATGTATTGAAAATGAATAACTTAATCACAACAAACAGCCTATGCATGGAACCTCTCATAACTGCCTGATAATGCCTCCGATTATTTGACAAGAATACTTATATATAGGAAGTACCAGCGGCGTATCCACCATATTCTTGTCAAATTTTCATTGACTTCATCCGTCAGTTATGATTAGTTCTATGCGACTCTACAACAAACACCACAACCACAAGATACTGATAATGAAAATGTATGTGCGTTCAAGGCTCAATCAAACGGAGCCGAACGTACTGCATGAACTGGAAATGTAAATTGATCTGTGTGCTCAAGGCTCAATCAAACGGAGCCGAGCGTATTGCATGTATTGAAATGTAAATTGAACTGACCGATCAAGGCTCAACCAAACGGAGCCGATCGTATTGCATGTACTGAAAACAATATATAATATATAATATATGATACTTACTACACATGTGATAAAGAAAAACATAAAACTAAACGATAGGAGTTGAATCTTGATTCTTGGTGAGAGAAAGTTAGTTAAGTGGTTGGTTTGGACCGTTAACATCTTCAACAGGATTGGCATTGATGTTATAAACTCTTCCTCTTGCTGGTGGTGGAGCTGGGTTTGCTTGATTTGCTTGGTTAACTGGGTTTGCTTGAGCTTGGGCGTTTATGATATTAACCAAACGAGGACACGTGTTTCTAAAATGGGTAGGGTCGCCACAATTGAAACAAACTCGAACATATGGGTTCATGGGGTATTGAGGTTGTTGATATGTTTGGGTCATGGGTTGAGTAGGGGTTGAGGTTTGGTTTTGAGCGGTGCGGCAAACTTTGCTCAAATGACCATAGCGTCCACAATTCGCACATAGTCGACAGGGTGAAGTAGTTGGATGGTGATAGAAACAGGTGTTGCATTGAGGGTGAGGTCCAATGTAAGGTTTCTTATTTGGGTAAGTTGAGTTGGGTGCTACTTGAGCGTTTGGGATAGTTTGAGGAGGTACAACTTGTGAAGCTGGTTGTTTGCGTTGGGTGACGGCGAAGACTTGCCCATCACGCTTTCTCTTAGATGTAGGTGGTGTAGAGGATTCGGTTCGGGTGGGGTTTGAGGTTTCCGTTGATGCTTTATCCTTCTTCTTCTCCTCTTTGAAATCTTTGTTCCGAATTCGGTTCTCGGTGAGCGCGGTTGCTAGCTCCATTGCTGCTTCCAAAGTTGCAGGCGAGGTGCTTATTACAGGGTCTTGAATCTTTGATGGAAGACCACGAATGTAGTGCTCGATCAAACGGTAGAGGGGAGTGAACAAGTTGGGAACCATTTGATTTAACTCAAGGAATCTCTTGTTGTATGTGGTGTGGTCGCCTTCCTTTTGTTTCAAAGCATGGAACTCATCCTCCAATTTCTTGATTTCACTTCTTGGGCAAAACCGTCTTGTCATGATTCCCTTCAACTCTTCCCAAGTCAAGGTCATAGTTTCTTCAACACCTCGTTTGGTCTTTTCTGTATTCCACCATGTGAATGCTGTTCCAAGTAAACGACCGGTAGCATAACGCACTTTGCGATCATAGGGGCAATCGCAATTTAGAAAAGTGTTCTCCATTTCTTCGAACCAATGGAGGAGAGCGGTGACACCTTCAGTTCCTTCGTATTTTGGAGGATCGCAGGATTTGAAATGTTTGTAGGTGCATTTAGTGACTGGAAGGTTGACAGTGTTTTGATCCTCATGTTGGGTTGGGTTAGCGGTAAGGGCTTGTTGAACTTGAACTACGATGTTGGGTATTACGGTCGCCATTTGCTGAGCGATTTGGGTAGCCATGCGTTCACGGGCTTTTTCTGCTCTCATCTTCCTACGGGCGAGGTTAGAAGACATCTACAAGGAATACATGTCAAGAGTATGAGTTGGATGCCTTTGGGATCGTGGGTCGTGTTTGGGATTGAACGTTCATAAAATAAATATAGAAAATAAATCTACTACATCCATAGGATGTCTTGGGCTTTGCTCGCTGTTAGGCCCGTCGTGCCGCCATACTTTACCTGTGTAATCATGTGGGCCCCCATGAATACCGGTTTTTCATATGGTTCGCACGGTTTCTGCCTGATTGCGTACACAAAACCCGGAGAAAATCGAGAAATATGTATACAACGTGTGATATTCGGAATGTGTCCAGGCATGGACACGGTGACATCTCAAAGTGAGGTTAGTTCGAACGACGTTTGGTGTGGCATGCTTTGGCCTAATAGGTCCGTCGTACTCTCATCGTTAGTCCCCAGGTAGGCAAACTGGTCCGTTATTTTGGATTTATACGAATGCCAACCTAGACAGGACGTTCCGACTACCGGTACTTGTACCCTTCCAGTTACTACATGCCCGTCGCAGAACTTACTTTGATGAGAATTGAAAATTGCACAAAATCTTTGGATATTGAGAGTATGAAAATAAATTGAATACATGAACATCGATATGTGTATAATGAATATGTATATATGTATAATGAATATGTATATGAGCATGTATGTTTGACTGAAATGTAAACAAATATGAAACAAATAAATATCACAAGTTTGTATGTAACCACCTAATCAAGTTAAAATTTAGGCAGACTATAGTATAGGCTCTAAGGGTCTAATAACCTATCCTATATCCCTATAGTCATGGCTCTGATACCAATCTGTCACACCCCGACCCGCAGCGGAGAAGGTGATCGGGGCATAATTGGGTTATCATCAAAGCTCATGACATTTATTATATGTTTCATATTCATTAATACAATTTAATGGAAATAAATGATACACCATATTCTAACTATCTGTCTAAGCTTCTTGGTTCTCTTCTAAGGCATATCCTATGTTTTCCTTGCTTCAACCTGTTCACCTGTATCATGTGTAAAAAGGTTTTGGATCAACATAATGTTGGCGAGTGAATCCTATGGAAAAACATTTGAACAAGTTTATCCAATTGATTATAAATACTGTGCATACCACATATGAGTAAATGTAGATGTAAATTTATTCACACAACACATAATATTGAATATTAAACTCACATACACCAAATGATTGTTTTGAGGCACGCGATGTTCGACTCGTCTCCCACGAGGAACTGATGGGCCTAATGAATGAGTTTTTGAGGCACGCGTTGTTCTTACGAACTGATGGGCCTTAATGAATGAGTTTTGAGGCACGCGTTGTTCTCGTCTCCCACGAGGAACTGATGGGCCTAATGTATGAGTTTTGAGGCACGCGTTGTTCTCGTCTCCCACGAGGAACTGATGGGCCTAATGTATGAGTTTTGAGGCACGCGTTGTTCTTACGAACTGATGGGCCTTAATGAATGAGTTTTGAGGCACGCGTTGTTCTCGTCTCCCACGAGGAACTGATGGGCCTGAATAATTTGCATACAACTTTGACAATATGTAATACATCACAACCAAACAATAGTTACATTCTAATTTAGTTCATATAATGGTATGGCACGAATTTGCATAAGAGAATTAATTTAAGCGACACATGATACACCCCAAAACATGAATAAAAGGGGAGTTTGTAAGAATTCACTCACATTGGGTGCGTTCGGTTGATGAGGTTGATTGCACGCGAAGTGGTTTTAACCACAAGTGAGATTAAACCTAGATAAATCGCATTACGGTTTGGTAAGTAAACGGGTTTTATTAATCTATTTTAGTAGGATTGTTGGGTGTATTTTTGTGAGTTTGAGGCTATTTTCTAACCTTAAAAATGTTATTTTTAAGTATTTATAATTGATTTTTAATTAAAATAATTAAATAAAAATAATAAAAAAATATTTTTATTTTTGCTACAGTACGCATTGACCGTTGACTTTGACTATGGTTGACCGGTTTATAGGCATATTGTTGTGCGCTCGGTGAGGCTCGAACCCGAGACCTCCCGTACGCGTGCACGCAGCTCTACCAACTGAGCTACGTGTCTAACCCGTAATATATCCGATTTTAATTATATATATATATTAATTAGATTTAACAGAAATCCTTTATTATTAAAAATGAATTAAATCTCCAGAATCGGTGCGCTCCACAGGTCTCGAACCCGGGACCTGTGGGTTAACGGACACACACTCCACCGCTGGACTGTGTGTCACACTTGATTATAAACTCAGATATCAATATACTTAACATATACCGAAACACCCCGGTTCAGTTTTGTGAAAAAAAAAGGATTTTTATCAAGGCGGCGTGTGAGGGACAATACTCGAACTCGTGACCTTAGCTTTAAAAGTGCACACAGTCCACCGCTGGACTGTGTGTCTAACCCGGTAATTATCTTGATTTTAATTACACTTAACCATTAATGAAACTTCGTCATCTTCACCGGTTTTAACCGGAAGTGGTGACTGACTGGTTCAAAATATTGATTCATGTTTCTTTAGCGTTTAATGATCATTTACAAACGAGATAAAAGTAAAAAGGAAAGGAATTAGGCGTGAAAAGTACCGATTGATTTTACTCTGTTTTCCGGCAGAACTCCGGCGACAGAACCCTTTTTCCGGCGACAAGTCTCTTGCAGCAGAGAGTCTTCCGAAAGGTTACAAAGGTTGTGGGTGACTTCGGTGAAGGTTTAGGGGGTTCCAGTAAGCTTAGAAATTACTGTTACGGTTTTCCGGCGGTATATCAAGTATTTCCGGCGATTGATTTTTTCGCCGAGAAAAGGTGCGATTTGAATGTGAATGACTTCTGGCGAGTTGTGGTTGAATTTATAGGATAGTATTGAGATGAATGGGGTCTGAATTTGGTCTTAATTCGGAGTCATCCGTTCTCCGGCGGTTACAGCTGATGTCGCGGGTTCAGACGTCGGTTATAACCGTCGTAATAGTTAAGACTTCGGTTATATTGAGCGATAACGTAAATAAACGGCGAAATCGTCGGGATTTCCGACGACTGTTATTTTGGGCGCAAAATACAGAAATTGATTTCGGAACTTCAATATTTGAATTAAGTGATTCCTTTATTCACCAGAAAACAAAGTGGCGGAGCGGTTGTTGGCTGAGAGATAAGTCTTTGGTTTGACCCGGTACAGACCCGAGTTCGAAACCCGGCAAAAGTAAAACATTTTTATTTTGATATTTTTGACAGATTTTCAAAAACTAAATACATATCCCCGCATAATATTTGATTACGGATCGTTTAAAATTATTTTGGGCATTTAATTCGCAACTAAAATTTTAACTGACTGTTCGGTTGATAAGCGGAGCGGGTCTGGTAAATCCGTTTTTTGACGGATGTTACACTCTGCAGCAACATCATCACCTAATAACATAACTGCAACCAACTCAGGCTCCTACCAGTCCAATTTTAGAGGCAGGGGTCGTGGAAGACATTGTCAAAATTACCGTGGACGGGGCGGACGTGGACGCGGTTACCGGGGGAACCCTACGGGACTTCATGGCAATTCCAGAACTCACAGGTTTACCCACAATGGGCTTGGTGGAATACTCCACCTTGTCCCTATCCGACCCAAACCACATGGCGGCCAAATCAAGCCCCGAACAACTCCGCAGCCCATTACACAGGTTACTCAGGTCCAGCACCAACTTATTCAGCACCTCCCACAACCGGGTATGATGCGTTGAGCCCGTCGGATCTCAGCCAAGCCTTCAATACCATGCAACTCAATTACATGGATCCGTGTCCAATTATGGACACAGGCGCTGAACGTCATGCTACAGACAATCGAGGTGTGATTCGACACCCAAATTCATTTACTGTTAACACTAAACTGTTAGTCGGCAACGAACAGTGTTTACCAATTGAGGGTTCGGGCACCGGTTACCTTCCCATGTACAACTTAACTTATATTCTACCCGATATACTTTATAGTCCTCACATTATCAAAACCTTATTGTCCGCCCGCCGTTTTACCCGTGATAATAGTGTTTCTGTTGAATTTGATCCATTTGGTTTTTCCTTGAAGGACCTCAAAACGGGACGGCTCCTTTCCCGCCACAATAGCACGGGCGATCTTTATCCAGTCACTCCACCTACCCTTCCGCCACAAGCTTGCTTCATTGCGTCCACGACTTTACCATGGCATGACCGCCTCGGGCATCCTGGAGCACAAGTTTTAGATGTTTTATCTCGAAATTTTGGTTTTCCTTGTAATTCGAATAAGCACTCTTCTTTTTGTTCTTCATGTCATTTATCTAATAGCAAACGTTTACCTTTTTATGAATCAAATTCCTTTACATTTTCTCCATTTGATATTATACATTGTGACTTGTGGACATCCCATTTCGTTAGCAAAACTGGCTCTAAATATTATATGGTATTAATCGATAATTTCTCAAACTTTGTGTGGGTGTATCCTTTAAAATACAAATCTGAGACATTTCCCACCTTTACCAAATTCCACAGAATGATAGCCACCCAATTCAACCGCAACATTAAAACTTTTCAGTGTGATCTCGGGGGGCGAATTTGATAATCATGCCTTTAAAAATTTGGCCCAACAACATGGTCTTTTGTTTCGGTTTTCTTGCCCCCAAACATCTTCCCAAAACGGTCGTGCTGAACGAATGATTCGTCGACTAAATGTTATCATCCGCTCCCTGCTCATTCATGCACGGTTACCACCTATGTTTTGGGTTGAAGCACTTCACACTGCCACATATCTCCATAATATTCTTCCCACTAAACGACTCAACTTTCACCCCGACCTTTGCTTTGTATCTCCGCCATCCTACATACGACCACTTACGTGTCTTCGGGTGTGCTTGTTATCCGAACACATCCGCCACCCAACCACATAAACTACACCCCTGGTCCGTTCGATGTATTTTTTTGGGATACCCTCCTGATTTTCGCGGTTATGGTTGTTTTGACCTGACTACCGGTAAGGTCATCATATCTCGTCATGTAACCTTTGATGAACACACTTTCCCCTATACCATTCCTACCCCACCCGCTACTTACTCGTTCCTAGATGATGTTATCCCACCAGGGTTCACGTTTACCCAGCCCGTATCTAAACCCTTTACGACCACACCACCTCCACCCATCATACGAACCTATCAACGACGCCCGAAA
Source organism: Scalesia atractyloides (assembly GCA_947069175.1). Lineage (NCBI taxonomy): Eukaryota > Viridiplantae > Streptophyta > Magnoliopsida > Asterales > Asteraceae > Scalesia > Scalesia atractyloides. The sequence continues at coordinate 94,324,610 of CAMTDV010000005.1, read as the reverse complement.
CCCAACACCACTATCCTCCCGTCACATGCTGCTACGGTCACTCCTTCCCTGCCCACATCACCTCCTACGGTTGCTCACTCACATTCCCACATATCTCAGCCTACTTCCTCAATCAACACCCACCCTATGACTACCAGGTCTGAAGCACACCGTACCTTGCTCTCCACCTCTATTTCACCGGTTCCCACCACTTATGCCAAGGCCTTTTCCGACCCTCATTGGTTACATGCTATGCAGGCTGAGTTTAGTGCTTTACAAGAAAATGATACATGGGAGTTAGTGCCTAGACAACAAGATCGACCAGTTATTCGTTGTATGTGGCTATTTCGCCACAAATTAAATCTGATGGGTCACTTGAACGGTATAAAGCATGTTTGGTTGTTAATGGGAAATCTCAAACAGTGGGAAGTGACTGTGAGGGAACTTTTAGTCCGGTTGTTAAACTGGCGACTATACGGACCGTCTTGTCCATTGCTGTTTCTCGTTTGTGGCCTATCCATCAACTGGATGTCAAAAAGCTTTTTTGCATGGGAATTTAAACGAAACTGTATTTATGCATCAACCCCCAGGTTTTGTCGACAGACGTTATCCTAATTTTGTATGTCGGTTGAAAAAATCTGTTTACGGTCTTAAGCAAGCCCCTCGGGCATGGTACACCCGTTTTGACACACATATCTTATCACAGGGTTTTCGCAGCAGTGTGTGTGACAACTCGTTATTTGTCTACTCTCGGGGCCCTCAGACTGCTTATTTACTTCTTTATGTTGATGATATTGTACTCACTGCCTCCTCAGATGAGTTATTACATGATATTATTCGTATGCTATCACGCGAGTTTGCCATGACCGATTTAGGTCAACTACATCATTTTTTGGGGATCAAAGTAACTAGGACATCTACCGGGCTATTTTTGGATCAAGCTCAATATACGAAGGACATCATTTCAAGAGCTTTTATGTCCTCTTGCAAACCTTGCACGACTCCGGTTGACTTATTAACAAAGCTAAGTGCCTCCGATGATCCTCTCTTCCATGATCCCACATTATACCGCAGCATGGCTGGCGCATTACAGTACCTTACTTTTACACGACCGGATATTTCATACGCTGTTCAACAGGTTTGCCTGTTCATGCATGCTCCACGGGATCCTCATTTTGCCTTCCTGAAGCGTATTTTACGGTATTTACAGGGCACAATTACGTATAGTCTTTGTATTGGAAAATCCCCCGCACACTCTTTGGTTGCCTACTCAGACGCAGATTGGGGTGGGTGCCCCGATTCTCGTCGCTCGACTAGTGGGTATTGTGTTTTTCTTGGTGATAATTTGATTTTATGGTCTTCAAAGCGGCAACCAACAATTTCACGCTCTAGTGCAGAGGCAGAATATCGTGGAGTGGCTAATGCTGTGGCTGAAGCAACTTGGCTTCGTAACTTACTGCTTGAGTTGCATCTTCCTCTTCAGAATGCTTCTGTGATTTATTATGACAATGTTTCTGCAGTATATATATATCCGATAATCCTGTTCAGCATCAGCGAACAAAGCACATAGAAATAGATATCCATTTTGTTCGTGAGAAAGTCCGCGTCGGGCAGATTCGAGTTTTACATGTGCCATCCGCCTTGCAGTATGCAGATATCTTTACCAAAGGGCTTGCCCGTCAGTTATTTCAGTCTTTTCACTCCAGCTTGAGCGTTTGTCCTCTGCCCGCTCAAACTGCGGGGGAGTCTTAGCCGATATATTTTATTAGGAATAATATTTGAATTATTATTGTTTAGAAACTTTAGATATATCTGATCTCTTGTAAGTTATATTATGATCGTATATTCTAAACTAGAGATAGGTAGGTATTGTATTTCTCCCTATTTAAAAGGGATCTGTTGGAGAAATAACATGATGGAGAAATCACGACCATAAACGCTTTTAGTAAGATCATACGGGGTTGGGTAGTAAAAACATAAAATAAAAATTTGTAATTACTTCTTATAACGGATAATTACGACATTAGCTAATGACGATTTTATCTTCTTTATGGCAGATGCGTATCAAGTTGATAATGGCTAATAATCATACGGGGTATGGTTGATTATACTATGGTTCATTACGTACAGTTTGGTTGATTTATAGTTTGGTATATCACCAATAGTTTGCAGTTTATGTAAAGCTTGATTATGTTACAGTTTATAGTATAATTGTTTATGTGATCTTGGTTATGTTTAAGTATGTTACAACTTACAATTGCATGCTTGATGATAATTTACAGTTTGGTTATGTGATTTGGTCTCAAGTGTGTTTAAGGTTCATGGTTGATCACATATTATAGGTCTCAAGTGCATTATGGTTGATCATAAATTAGTATGGTTACAAATTATACATGACCACATATTGAGGTATATTAGTATATTTACAGTTGCATGATAGTTTACATTGTGATGACAGTTAATAGGTTATGTGCTCACAGGTTGGTGCATTAAGTACAAGTTATGTAATCATAAATTGGTGCACTATGGTTGATGACAATTTGTTTGATGTTGGTTCATGGTTGGTGCATTAAGTACATGTTGTGCATCACAAATTAGGAATAGGGTTAGTGGGTATCTGTGATCTCTCTCTTTCACATACACACAGATTGAATGATCACAACTGCGTCACTGATGATCACACAAAGAGATTGAATTGTCATGTTATTTATGAACACGTTGATTGAATTGGTAGTTATATGATGTTGGTTATGTGATCTTTATGTATAGAATGATTGTTTATGTAAAGATTAGTTGAATTGGATCAGTTTGTTTATGTACAGGTTGTTTATGTATTGGATAAGTTTGTTTACGTACAAATTGATTCATGGTAACACTGATTCATAACTTGGCAGTTAAGCAGTTGGTAGTTAAAATTGGTTTAAAATATTTTTGAAGGGAAATTAACTCAATAACACAAGGACTCAAGTTACATTAATTAGATGACACATGGATACTAAGTGAAAGGGTAAATCAATCATTTCATATTCAAACTAACATAATGATGATGTCAGCAAGAACATGGGGTGGATTGATGGGATTTAGAAAGGTTGGGGACTCAACCTTGCGATTTTTTAGAAATATGGGCTCAAAGTGTCAACCACCCCATACCGTAAAGACTCAAACTGCAGTTTACTCTAATGGAATACATTCTTCGTCCAATTGGCTTCCTCTTGACTCACTTGCAATTCTATTTACCAAGAAGAAAAAAAGGAGAGGTATTGAACGCAGAAAGGGTCTATAAATAAGGGAGAAGTAGAGGCAAAAGTAGCAAGATGTTAAATCATATGTTGTGCAATTTCTTAAACATATTAAGAACCACTATGGGTTTAACCGAGTATTTACATAGAAACAAAACTTATGTACCACTCATTATAGTTATTATATTACTTCGTGGGGTATGGTGGGGGTTTGGGGCGTTGGTACCCCACGTGGATTGGGTGAGCTCCGCTGGGCTAACCCACTTTGAAGGCGGTATGATGGGGCGGGAGTTTGGGGCGTGGGTTGGTTGGGCTCCGCTGGGCTGACCCACAAATGACCCAATTAGTTTTTTTTAGAAAATTAAAAAAAATACATAAATTTAGAAATTAAAAAGGAATTACAATAGAAATAAAAAAAAAACTTAAAATCCTATAAAAAACTACTTTTTGGAGTATTTTCTCTTGATCTCCTCTCTCGTTTTCAACATTAGTTCCAGCTCTTCACCTGATAGGTGATCGATGGGCTGGGCTAAAAATTTCATGTCCTCACGTTTTTGTTTGAGGGCATCCCTAGATTCTTTGTTCTTACGTATTTCGGACCGTTGTTGGAATATGTTAAATGTATCCAACTTGGATGCAATGTCCTCCAACTGCTCGCTGTAGACTCCCGTGCACGAGCCCGAACTCCCAACTGAAGGCGAAGGAGTACCCGATTTGGAACCTCTAGCGCGCCTTTTTGCGACGTCTCTTCCAAATTCTGGCCGACTTGGCGAATCATCCAAGTCGTCTAAGTTGAGATCAAACTCCTGATCTCGTGCATCTGATTGGGCTTGGGACGAGGTTGTCCTAAACCTTTTGGATGACGTGGTAGTTTCACTGCCACTGGGGATGTTCGCCCATTTTGGATGGTACTTGCAAATGTCCCAACAATGCATGAACCGAAATTCGGTATCAAGATTGTCATTGAATGCAACCAATGCATTCGTAATGTAGTCGGCTTTATTTTCGCCGCTTTTATGGTTTCGCCTTGCCTTATGCAAATAACCACTAAACTTGGTTATTTGCCCCCTATCTCGGTCCACTTCGATGACAAGCTGTCATTTTCACCATACAACGCCAACCCCATTTCTTCGTGGAATTGTTTATTCACCGCGTCCCACAGGCGGTTTCTATGCTGGGAGTTTCCTATTATAAAAAAAATAAGCTTTGAACATATTTTCAATTATTAAAATATAAGCTGTAACTCAAAAAATTACCTAGGACCGGATGTTGCGATATCTGAACCCAAGCCCTCGTCAACGCAATTTCTTCTTTGGTGCTCCATTTTTTTTTGCGTTCTTTTAGCACGTTGTGCCGATTTCTCGGCCTCTGTTTTCTTCTTGTGACTCCTCCTCTTAGGTTTGGGACTGGAAGAACCTTCAACTTGGGGTTGGGTTTCGGGGACGGTTTCAATTTGGGAAAGGGGGATAAGGTTTTGTTGATTCGGGATGGGTATGCAATCTTCCGTATGAGGAAAATTAGTATACACACAGTTTCCTAGATAAGATGCGTAGCCGGCCATATCCGGTACAGGGGAGTGTATTAGAAATGGAGGCATTGGCTGAACGGACGGTGGACTAGGTGTGGGTGTTTCGTTTAATGACCACGGATTGTTTGGGATGAAAGAACGGTTATATGGATTCATTTTTTGGTGTTGAGATTGGTTGAAAGAAAATATAAGATGTAGTAGAAGTGTGTGGTATTTATAATGAGATCTATTTAATTTTTTTTAACCCAACGGCTAACGCAACGGTTACTTTTTCTGGCCCAATCACAATCCGCCACCTCAGCTGGGTAGCCCCGCCCAACGCCGGTGCCAAACCCCCGCCCAAAGGGCCACGCCGAAAGCCAGTCCCACCCGGGTGGTAACACCGGCGTTGCCCTCCGACCCACACCCCAACCCCGCCCCATACCCGACAGTCTTAGATTGATTAGCCTTCCTTCCGTGGCCTACCTAACACCCATGAGCTTTGAGATTGGACTTTTATGGTTCTCTTTTCCTAACATGTTCAGCTTCCACGCAAACGATTATCATGGAAAGTACAAGTTTTATATCATCCTTTATTTAAAAAAAAAAACTTGTGTGGTAATTGAACATGTTGCGAAGAAAGAATCAAATAAAGTCTATCTCTAAACCCATGATTGTCTGGTCACGTGCCGAAACAGAAAGGACAAGAGCCTTAAATATATGTCTAGTATCATTGTGAATTGTCGCAACCTATTGGTTATCCTTTGTTTGGATTTTGATCAACTTCTCTCTCCATTGTACACCTTTTTCTTAGCCTGATACTCCCTTTTTTATACTAGTAAATTGAAGAACTGTAAGTATCAAGACTCGAGAGAATAATGATAAAGATGAGGTGATATAGTAACCTTTTGTTAGTCAATACAAGGGTATTATGTGAATAGAAGAATTGTAACTATCTACATTGTTAATTAATACAAAGATATTATGTGAAAATTAGACTTATGTTATGTTTGGTAACCGTTTGATGGAACCATAAAAGCCTATCTTTGAATTGATCAGAGTTAAGTGTGTTTGGTTCATCAAAATAAGACATTGGAATGTCTGGAGAAAATATTGAGAGAGAAACGATAATTGTTTAAAAGCTCATGATCACTATTAAAGTTTATATATTTTATTCAACCAAATTAAAAGATCCGTACATAGGATAAAAAGACAAATTGTTCAACAAATTAAGATAACAAATAATCCAAGTTAAAAGGTCAATGAATTGGATGGGTTTGTCAGATCTATAGCGCCATAATATACTATCGTTGGCTTAATCAAAGTTAATGATTGTACTAGTTCTATAGTTAACTCACTAAGCAAGTCTAAAATAAGATGCATAATGTTAAAATGCAAAGATATAGGTAATTGTTATAGTTCAAATAATTGTAGTTTAACCTAGATATATGTTTCACCCCAAAATAGTTAAAATGAAAAAAAAGGCTATGTAAAACTCACCGGTTACGTTGCTATATTTCACACAATACGTTGCTAGGATTGATGAGAGGTCCTCCTACACGAAAGATACAAAGTGTATAACGCGTATAAGGACTAAGTTGGATGAATCAATGAGCATTGTGTTTAAAATTAATGGTTTCCAATGGTTTATATGATAAATCATAAGATTTGTATTAAGTACTGGTATTAAGGTTTTCTAATAGTGTTGTAAGGTTTTAACATCAATTATATGTTAAATAAAGTTTTTTGGAAACAAGTTTATGTGTGAACAAAATATATCAGCAGGTTTATTGGTTAATCAGTTTTGAACGCTAAGTTTTACAGATTTTATTAAAATCGTAAAGGATCAAATAAAATTATAAAATTTTTTGGAGTTGTTTCCACGAGATTCAGAAACTAAAAATATTTTTTTGTTACAGAAGCTCATAGAAATATTATGAAAAATCTTGAATTACTCAAAGGGAAAAATTGTAATATTTCTGTGACAGTTTACGACAAAAAATACTAAAATTGGATGGGTTTGTCATCTTTCTTGTGTTTTCACGTTAATTTTTTTTTAATCTTAACCTAAGAATCCAGGTTAGTACATGCTTTCGATCCCTACATTTTTTATGGTTTTTGTTTTTCGCTAATTTATCATCCTTAAATCCACATATGTAGGTTTTAATAGATCTCAAATCAGCAGGTAAAATTGTGTCCAATTTCATTCTCTAATCAGGGTTAATGAATTATCATAGTTGATATTAGATACGTATGCTCTGATTCGGTTAAAAATCAACTTATATTAGGCTGGCTTTGAAGTTTAAAATTGTTTTTTTTTTTCTATTTCTGATTATTTTCATTATTAATGATTGAACAAATAGGGCAGAGGGCATGAGGAGAAAGTTCATCAATTCATGACGATAACTGGAATAGGTTGATCAACTCTTCTTCTTTAACTTTATATAATTTTTTTATCATTTAGTCATGTTGTATAAAAAGTTAAAATCTACTAAAGCTTCTTGCTTATAATGTAGAGCTAAAAGAAAAGTCTCATTGAAAATTAAAATTGTGGATTTGAACGGTTTGCGGAGATTATTAGACATAGATGATTTATTGGAAAGGTGTATTACTGAGATTGGTAGGCAAAGTACCAGTATTGGGATGTACTGAGTTTGTGGGTGGGACTTTTAAATAAATCTTTTTTGTGTTTATCAGCTTATATTAAAACCAAAGTTTAATTACATTGTAAAATTATTTTGTAATTTGTGGGGTGAGACATTTAGGCTTTTATATTGATCTTTAGTATGTGTTGTGTAGAATTTATTGATCTTTTATATGTGTTTTGCAGAATGAGCGTTCAAATCTTGAAGCTTTTGCATCCAGGAGCTTTGATCTTTTTCTTGGAAGGTATAAACCCTTAATATTTATATATAAAGGAACCATAATTCAATCTATGAGGTCTATAATCAATGGTTTCATAGTTCATTAGAAGTAGTTACATCTCATCTGTTTTGCTGGACGTTGCTTTGCCACTTGAATTCCACTACAAGTTTAATGTTTATTTAAAATGTTGTTTGATTCGGGTGATTTTGTTAGTAGAGTTTTATATATATTATCTTGGCACTTTCATGGATGTACAACATCCAAAGAAAGACATGTATTTATACTTCACAAAGGATAATGCATATGCAGCAATAAGCAAAACAAAGAAAAGTACACGTGTCGCAAACACATATTATAGTAGTTCATAAATATTATTATGGCATAACAAATTATAGTACACACGTTGTAGCAAGCAAAACAATTCACAAAGAGACACATATATGCATAGGTTCATATATCACAAACATAATTCATAACAGTTCACAAAGAGAAACACATATATGCATAGGTTCATACAATTGTCGAAAAAGAATTAACAATATATGTAGGTTCATAAGATAAAACTAGTAATAAGGCCCGCACGCATTGCTGTGCGAGTACATCGCAAACATCGAATGTATTTGTTCAAGTGTTAGGTGATGCGTTAACCATACGAAAACACGTGTTTCAACATATCTGATTGAACTCAAGGTAATCTATATAAGTATGGCGATTGGATCATAACGTAAAGTAAATTGAATCTATCTCGTGCAATCATAACTTATTCTATAGGATTAATTAAAGCTTTGGAAAAAAAAAAGAAACCACAATTTGACTCCACTCTGTGCGGAACAAAATTTATGAAAACGTACATAAAATAATTAAGCAAATGTATTATATTTAAAAAAAAGTATATCAAAATGTAGACCAACTCGAATTGATACAAATGCATAAATAAAAATATGCACGTAAAAATGGTTTTTTAGACGAAAACGTGTTATATTTGACCTAACTCGTTTCCAGAAAAAAAGTTTATGTCGAAACGTAGACACCCTAAAACTTATACGGATACGTACATAAAAATATGCATGGAAAAATAGTTTTTTTTAAGTAAAAAAATTGATATGAGTAAACAAAAGAAATTAACGAATGAATGTTGTCAAAGGAAATTTAAATTAGTAAAAAGCTAGGGGATAAAAATATTAATTGTTAAAGTAGTAGAATAGTAAAGTTAGATAAGAGACTAGAATTGATTACTCCAAAAGTAGAGGGGCCGTAGCAAAGCTAAGGGGTTTGAAATGCAATATTGTAAAAGTTTAGGGGGTAAGGAAAAGTCGATAGGAAACCCCACCAACTTTGTCTTTTAAAATAGTATAAGATAGGTTCTTAACAATTTGAAAAGAAAAAATAGTCATGAAAAACAAAAGGTGTATATAACAATTCTAATGATTTTTGCTTCACATATTACTCTATATATAACACTGAAGATAGGAACTTAGTGTCACACCCCAACCTAAGGCGGAAACACCAGAGCATGACGAATTACAAGATCTTGAAATAAAGAAATACCAAATTTTATTCCTACACATAATAATGGTTTTCGAACAAATCCAAACAAAGAAACAAGTAAAATAAATACGAAACGTTCAAATGTATTAATTTAAGGTTATCTAGGTCCACATCCAAGCATCCTACGTGAGCAATCAGCACCCTTAAATTTCCATTACATGAAAAACATGCTAGAGAGTGTCAACTACAATATATAGTTGGTGAGACACCATGTTAAACAAGGAGTAATGTTCGCGAATAACTATTGTGGCCCCTTATGTCCGACTCCTTGACACAGGGAGATCAAACTAATGATTTTCTAGAATGTCGGTCTTTGTACATCCTTAACCCTACTCAGGAATTCTAGTTGGGCTCGTCATGCCAATAGATCTATTAACGTACTACCGTGGGCTTTTCAAAGTTAATGGTTGTGTAGAATGATTAGCATGACTAATGATTATGCCAATAATATGAAATAATGCATAACGTATAGCAATTTAAACTCTTACAAGTAAGATAAAACCGTTTTTATACCTCATATGAATAACTATAATTAATTGAATGTAAGCATGTTTTCCACCTTGTTTATAAAACAAAATTTAAAAGTACTCACCTTGTGATTGAGTGGCTTAACTTGATTTGAATGCGATTGTGGTAACTATTTTATGGATGCCCTAAAGTATTGAGGTTTGTATAAGATTTAAATAGTTTATGAAGTAAAAAAGAAAAATTAAAAGGTTGTTGCATACTAGAAAGGTCTATTTAACCAGAGTAGTACATACAACAAAAGGATACTCAGGAAAGAATTAGTAGATTTAATCGCTTAATTACCTCGTTTTTCCTAGTTAGAACCTTCTGTTTGGCACATAACTACATACTTGTTTAATTTTCAGTCTATTTGTATACAAAGGGAATAAAAAGATTCAAAAGAAAACAACATAATAAATTAAGATAGTTTCGAAAAAATAGATTTTCGCCAATTTTGCGCACTGATTTTGTAAAGGTTGTTTGGAGGTCGAATCCTTGGAGTTAGACAACGCATAATACACGGATAAAATATTAACTTGACGAACTAAATTTATCAAAGAAAATCAGAGTCATTTAAGCGTTTGGACAGGTTTATGCTTGTCTAAAGTTCAGGTTAGTTTGCTGGAATTTCCATAAATGTTACATATGTTACCATAAATAGAGTGTAAATGTGTTACGGTTTTAATTCATCATTCCACATGTTTTAATGTGGAAATATGGATCATTCAATTATATTTTTAACATAAGAATAAGAACGATGGATGAATTTTATGAGCAATATGATTGATCTTATGATATGAACAACATCATCTTGTGTGGAAATTCCTTTGTTTGATCCATGATTGCTGCAACAAATGTGTCTGACCATGGATCAACATTGGATTATGGATTATAATAATTATAGAGATTTAAAGTGTTTAAGATGATACATGTTATAGAAGAAGTAAGATCATCCTCACGAACAAAAGGGATGTATGTTACCGCCAAAGGTCCGTGCACTCGTGAAAGCAAGTTTAGTGACATATTTTAGGATGATGTCACTAAGGATGAACAGATTAGTGATGAACCTAAGAAAAAGTGGTCTAATCCTTCTAAGCGATTTAGGAACGATAAACTGGTCCATCGGAGAAGAAGATCAAGGTGGATGACACTCAACTGTGCAGGTAGTATGGAAAGAAACATTTTGGTGAATGCCTTGTGGGGACAAACCTTGCTACTGATAACGCGTATGTGAAAAAACTAGCACTTTTATTCTGATATGGTGACAAGTATGTTTCTGATAACGCGTCAGTGCTTTTTTTATTCTGGTGTAAGTATGAGTTTTATGGCTGAGACGTTTTGTGATTCATTGCATGGTAATGTAAAGAAAATAAAGAGTAAATTGCACAAAACGTTCTTTATGTTTTCTCAAACTTGCAGGTTCCAGCCTTAATGTTAAAACTTGCCAAAAACAACCTTTACGTTTATTTTTGTTGCTGGTTTAGTCCTTTATTACTAACCAAGTTAATTATCTCAGTTTATTTCCCTCAAATGCCTAACATGTGAGGGTATATTCGTCATTTTGTTTCCTCTTCTTATAAAACCCTCGAAAAACACATCATCAAAACTAAAAACCCGTTGTTCACCGACCTGTACACAACCTCTTTCGATGACTTATCCCGTAATCTCCGACTACAATGTATTGAACCCATATTTGAACCAACAGCCAAGCGGACCGACCACCATCTTCAACCCAGACAAACCCATCACCATCTGAACCACCAACCAACATGCCACCATCAGAACCCTAGTTGTCGTCGTCATCAAAACAAGCGGCTAGAGGCCACCACCTCCACCTCCGACACCACCTCCTCTGCCACCACCTCCACCTCCGACATCACCTCCTCTGCCACCACCTCCACCTTGACAAAACCCCCCAAAATCCCCAAATAACTCCGCCACCATCATCTTCAACTGCCACCACCACCACCGCCACCTGATACATCACCACCGTAGAGAGAGAGAAAGAAGAGAGAGAGATCGGTAGAGAGAGAGAGAGACCGTATAGAGAGAGAGGGAGCGGCAGGAGACGCGGCGGTGGTGGTTGGGGTTTGATGGCGGTGGTGGGTTTGATGTTCTTCATCTTCAAACAAAACCCCCAAATCGAACGACGACGGCGGTGGTGGGTTTAATGTTCTTTATCTCCGCCACCACCTCCACCCCCACATCTCCGCCACCACCTCCACAGAGCATAAGAGGGAAAGAAGAGAGAGAGAGTGAAAGAAGAGATAGATCGGCGGTGGTGGGTTTGATGTTCTTCATCTTCAAACAAAACCCCCAAATCGAACGACGACGGCGGTGGTGGGTTTGATGTTCTTCATCTCCGCCACCACCTCCACCCCCACATCTCCGCTGTAACATCCGTCGAAAAACGGGTTTTCAAAACCCGCTTTGTTTATTAATCGAATAAGCAGTTTCAAATTTTCGTTGCTCATTTAATGCTTATTTTAATTTTAAACAATACATAACTAATAAACATTTTAGAATATGGAAATTAAAATTGTTAGAAAATAAAAATAAAGCAATTAAAAATGAAAAGGGGCTGCCGGGTTTCGAACCCGGGTCAGCCGGAAGACTCAATTATCAAACACTTAACCACTCCGCCACTTGTTGTTTTTGTGTAATCAAGAAACAAATAAAACCTTAAGATCACCCGTGAATCTACCTGTTTGCGCCAAAAACCGAAACCAATAATCGGCTTTCAAACATCCAAACGATTGAGTGATCGTGAGTTACTGGTTATAACCGATGAAATCATTACGACCGACGTTCTTAATCAATTCAGCCTTTATTGGACCCGATTCATATGATGTTCGAGTTTGATAACCGAAATCATTCAACTCCAAATTTACACCGGTATTATCATTGTCTCGCAACTCAGAAACACCACAGAACTCTCAATTTCACTTTTGCTCTAATTTCTAATCGTCGGAATCGCTATCTGATATCACCGGACTTTCGCCGGAAAACGTGTCATTCATCAAAACGGTAAATTTCTCAATTCTTTCATATTCTATCTATTGTTAGACTTTTACTAACTCAAACCCTTCAATCAGAATCGGTCCCAGACGACGATACCGGATAATCTGCAATCGCCGGAAAATTTCTGAAAATTCCGAAATCATGCTGTGAATCGGTACGAGCATCTAAACTCTTTGATAACCTTGTTAGTCACTTAATTTCACCATTAGTTAATCAAAACTGTTAATTGGTCCGCTCAGGCGGAATTCATAAACAGAGCGACACCTTTGCCGGAATTCTGAGAAAAACCTCTTTCTGGTACATTCGTTTCCAAAACCTTCTTTATCCATTTCATTTTAATCATTTATATGTCCGTTAATCGAATTAAACAAGAACAGTCGAATAATTGTTGTTCTGGTTGTTTTAACGAAGAAGATGAAGTTTAGTTTGTGTATAAATTTAATATAAATCGGATTATATCTCGGGTTAGACACACAGTCCAGCGGTGGACTGTGTGCATTTGAATCATAGAGATACCGGGTTCGAGTCTGTCCTTGTTCCGATTCATCACAATATTCAGACTTTTTATAAAACCCAAATACGAAACTTCCAGTTAGTATATAAGTGAAATAAAAACAAGTATTTTAACCAGGTTAGACACACACTCCAGCGGTGGACTGTGTGCAACGTTAAACAACAGGTCCTGGGTTCGAGACCTGTTATGCACACCGGTTCGATATAATTAAAATCCTTTTTAAAATAAATGAATTTTGAATAAATTAAATAGTATATAAATATAATTAAAAACAGAAATATTTCGGGTTAGACACGTAGCTCAGTTGGTAGAGCTGCGTGCACGCGTACGGGAGGGCACAAGTTCGAACCTCACTCAGTGCAAACAAATACAAGACCGAACCGGTCAACAGTCAATGGTCAACGGTCAACCCAAAAAGTCAACATTTTTTTATATTTTTATTTATTTATTTAATTTAAAAATCAATTAAAAATACTTAAAAATAATATTTTAAAGTTAGAAAATGACCTTAAACTCACAAAAAAAATATATCTAAAAATCCTATTAAAATTGTTAATAAAATCCACTTATTTACCGTACCTTTTCGTTATTATTTAGGTAGTTATTCCTCGTCGATCAACCCTCTAAACTCGTGCGCAATCAACATCATCAAACGAATGCACCCAATGTGAGTGAATCTCTACAAATTCCCCGTTTTAATCACATTTTGGGGTTCATCATGTGTCTTATTATTTATTACATTTAAACACTTGTGCATCCATCATATCCATGATCAAATGTGTATTCAATATGTATCAACTGTTTGTGTGGTTAATGTTTAGATTAAATTTATCATTTTCAGTACATACATCATCATAGGCCGCCGTTCCCCATTACCTATGAGCGTGAACCGTTCCCCATTACCTATGAGCGTGAACGAGGCGTTGCCAACATACGATCGGCTCCGTTTGATTGAGCCTTGATCGCACATACATCATCATAGGCAGCCCGTTCCCCATTACCTATGAGCGGAATGTGACGTTGCCAACATATACATTATCATTGATGTTATATACTCATGCAAAGTGGATTGTTATTGTTATTGTTATTGTTATTGTTATTGTTATTGTTATTGTTATTGTTATTTATATTTGCTCACATATGATTATTGCACAATTTTTCCATATTAAATATAACAAGAAATCAATAATAAATGTTTTCTAACAAGGTTCACTCGCCAACTTATGTTGACCCAAAAACCCCCATTTTACACATGATACAGGTGATCCAGTTGCAGCAAGTAACATATAGGATGGCTTAGAAGAATAAATCGGTTTAGATTTTGGATTGTTTATTTAATTACTTTTCCCTTGTAATTGTATGAATTTGTTTGGAATATTGAAGATGTAATTTTGAATTTAATAAATATGAAACATATTAGTAAACATCATGAGCTTTGGTGATAACCCAATTATGCCCCGACTCTTATTCCGCTGCGGGTCGGGGTGTGACAGATTGGTATCAGAGCCATGACTATAGGGATATAGGATAGGTTATTAGACCCTTAGAGCCTATACTATAGTTGATTAGAATTTTTAAATTGTTTGTGTGTTACATGCAAAATTCATGATGTTTTTATGCTTTATGTTTATTATTACATTCAATGTTATGCAAGCATGTTCATAAGTACATATTATTATACAATGCCTATAATGAATCATATTCTCATAACATATCATATCCATGAGAGCACACACCACACAATTTCCATGACTTTTGCAACGATTTTTGTATTTTCAAATCACATCAAAGTGAGTTCTCATGACGGGCATGTAGTAACTGGAAGGGTACAAGTACCGGTAGTCGGAGAATCCTGTCTAGGCTTGGCATTCGTATAAATCCAAAATAAAGGACCAGTTTGCCTACCTGGGGACTAACGATGAGAGTTCGAAGGACCTATTAGGCCAAAGCATGCTATACCAAACGTCGTGTGAGCTAACCCCACTTTGAGTTGTCATTGTGTCTACACCTGGACACCCTCCGACCATACATCTCGCAAACATATTTCATGGTTTTCATTCGGGCGATGCGAGTGTTAAACCGCCAATACCAATGTGAATCCTACTAAGCCAATAGTCATGGGGGCCACATAACTATACAGGCGATGGTATGGGGGACATTGGAGGCCCAAACATGAGCAAACCCAAGACATCCGATGGATGTAGTTGCATTATTGATGTTTATGTTATTTTTATTTTTTTAAGACACATGACACCTAAAAAGACTCCTTAAACTCACAATCTTCTTATGTATGTTCCTGTAGATGTCGGCTAGGCAGCAACGTTGGGTAGAAGGTCAGGAAGGTCAAACGAACGCTTGGCCACCCAAATCGCAAAACAAATGGCCGCGGTGCTTCCTGACATCGTAATTCAAGTCCAACAAGCTCTCGCCACCAATCCCATCAATCCTCCCCATCAAGAAGACCAGAACGTCGACAACCCTCCCTCCAAAAAGTGCTCTTACAAACACTTCAAGTCTTGCGATCCCCCGAAATTGAAGGGACCGAAGGTGTCACTGCTCTCCTCCACTGGTTTGAGGAAATGGAAAACACCTTCCTCAATTGCGATTGTCCCGAGGATCGCAAGGTACGTTACGCAACCGGGAGACTATTTGGAGTAGCTCTTACCTGGTGGAATACAGAAAAAGGTAAGAGGGGAATCGAAGATGCAATGGCCTTAACATGGGAGGAGTTAAGGGAAATCATGACGAGACGCTTCTGTCCAAGAAGCGAGATCAAAAAGTTAGAGGATGAATTTCACTCGTTGAAGCAAAAGGAGGGAGATCATACTTCCTACAACAAAAGGTTTCTAGAGTTGAACCAAATGATTCCCAACCTGTTCACCCCAGTATACCGCTTAGTCGAACACTATATTCGAGGCCTCCCCTCGAAAATTCAAGACTCAGTTCTAAGCACTTCGCCTGCAACACTTGAAGCTGCTATGGAACTAGCTACCGAGCTTACCGAGAATCGTATTCGTAACGGCAAATTTAAGGACGAGAAAAAGAAAGCCCCCGTTGAGGGCCAAACTTCAAACCATTCCACCTCCTCCTCAAAGTTCGCTAATAAGAGGAAACGAAACACCAGAAACTTTGCTGTCACACAAACAAATTTCCCTATCCCTGCTGCACCCATCACTCAAGTTGCCCCCTCACCTACACCCTATAAAAAGCCATACTCCGGCCCATACCCAAAATGCAACCGTTGCCAATACCATCACTTTCCTGATCATCCCTGCCAGCATTGCATCGGCTATGGCCGTGCAGGTCACACCATTCAAACCTGTCGCGTACTTCAGCGAACGAACCGCCATCAGCC
The DNA here is from genome assembly GCA_947069175.1 of Scalesia atractyloides. Taxonomy (NCBI): domain Eukaryota; kingdom Viridiplantae; phylum Streptophyta; class Magnoliopsida; order Asterales; family Asteraceae; genus Scalesia; species Scalesia atractyloides. Next base: position 94,308,075 of record CAMTDV010000005.1, on the reverse strand, counting down.
CTCAACCCAAACCCACCATCAGATAGTGGGTCAAGCCCAACAACCTTTACTCCTACCACCTGCCCAACATATAGCCCAATCCTACTACCAACCCAACTATCCCATGGTGCAACCTATGCGGGCTTGTTACAACTGTGGAGACCCGAACCATTTCAGGAACACCTGTCCACGCTTGGTGAACATCATCCATGCCCAAGCTCAAGCTAATCCAGTAAACCAGGCTAACCAAGCTCCTCCACCTGCAAGAGGAAGAGCTTTTAACATCAACGTTAATCAAGCTAGGGCTGACAACAATGTGGTTAACGGTACGTTTCTCATCAATGGTAGTTATGCATCCATGTTATTTGATATTGGCGCGGATAAGAGTTTTGTGTCCTTAGAATTTGAACCCATCCTCAACCAAACTCGAGATAAACTCATGGAATCCATAACGGTAGAAGTTGCTGACGGAAAACCGGTCTCATTAAACTCTATTATACGCAATTGTACTCTCACTCTAAACGATCACGATTTTCCAGTTGACCTCATACCTATGAAGTTGGGAAGTTTCGACATTATATTGGTATGGACTGGCTCAGCCAACATCATGCTGAAGTTGTATGCCGCGAAAAGTTTATTCGCATTCCTCTTACAAACGGTCAGACTCTACGAATCTTCGGAGAAACCCCTTCGAAAGGACTCAAATTAATGTCCTGTCTTCAAGCCCGAAAATATCTCCGCAAGAATTATGTCGCATTCCTAACTCATGTCGTCAAAAAGGGAACCAAGGAGAAGAAACTCGAAGACATCCCAGTAGTAAAAGATTTTCCACAAGTTTTTCCTGACGACATTTCAGAACTTCCTCCCGTGAGAGAAGTCGAATTCCGCATTGATCTTATACCTGGAGCTACACCAGTTGCAAAATCTCCTTATAGGTTAGCCCCATCCGAGATGCAAGAGCTGGCCGGTCAATTACAAGAGCTGGCTGACAAAGGATTCATACGTCCTAGCTCATTGCCTTGGGGTGCACCTGTCCTTTTTGTGAAGAAGAAAGATGGAACGTTTCGCATGTGTATCGACTACAGAGAACTCAACAAGTTAACGGTTAAGAACCGCTACCCATTAGCTCGCATCGATGATCTTCTTGACCAACTTCAAGGCACCAGCTGTTTTTCAAAAATCGACCTTCGTTCTGGTTATCATCAACTCAGAGTACATGAAGAAGACGTCCCAAAGACCGCCTTCCGAACTCGTTATGGTCATTATGAATTCATGGTCATGCCATTTGGTTTAACCAACGCCCCAGCTATCTTCATGGATCTAATGAACAGAGTCTGCAAACCTTATCTCGACCGTTTTGTTATAGTCTTCATCGATGAAATCCTCATCTACTCAAAGTCTAAGTCTGATCATGAACGACACCTTCGACTCATCCTTACACTCTTAAGGACAGAAAAGTTGTACGCTAAGTTTTCGAAATGTGAATTCTGGTTAAGGGAAGTACAATTCCTTGGACACGTCGTCAATGACAAGGGAATTCATGTTGATCCCTCAAAAATCAAGGCGGTACAGGAATGGCAAGCGCCACGTACACCTACCGAAGTAAGATCATTTCTTGGTTTGGCTAGTTATTATCGCCGTTTCATTGCAAATTTCTCCCGCGTCGCTGTACCACTCAAGGATTTAACACATAAAGGAAAACCCTTCATATGGGGACCCAAACAAGAAGAAGCCTTCTAAACCCTTAAACAAAAACTCTGTGACGCACCTATCCTCACACTTCCTGAAGGTTGTGATGACTTCGTGGTTTATTGTGACGCGTCAGGGCAAGGACTAGGCTGTGTTCTAATGCAAAGAGGAAAGGTGATAGCTTATGCTTCTAGACAACTCAAAACTCATGAGAAGAACTACACCACCCACGACCTAGAACTTGGAGCCGTTGTGTTCGCTCTTAAGATATGGAGACATTACCTCTACGGTACCAAGTGTGAAATATACCCTGACCACAAGAGCCTCCAACATATCTTCAACCAAAAGGAGTTAAACATGAGGCAACGGAGATGGGTCGAACTTCTTAATGACTACGACTGTGAAATTCGGTATCATCCTGGCAAGGCAAATGTGGTGGCCGATGCACTCAGTCGAAAGGGTTATGCGAACTCCATTCGTCTTCTATGTTCGCAAATCATAACAGACATCAAAGATCAAATCCGAGAAGCCCAACATGTTTCAGTAACGGAAAACGACGTACGCAAGGAGCTGTCTTGTGGAGCTGAACTTAAAAACGAAACTAAATCCGACGGTATTCTGTACTATCTAGATCGCATATGGATTCCCGATCACAATAACCTTCGTGATTTCCTTATGAATGAGGCGCACAAAATGTAACATCCGTCAAAAACGGATTTACCAAACCCGCTCCGTTTATCAACCGAACAGTCAGTCAAAAATTTCATTGTGAATTAAATGCCCAAAATATTTTTAAACGATCCGTAATCAATTATTATACCGGAAAATATATTTAGTTTTTGAAAAACTGTTGAAAATCGCAAAATAAAAATGAAAGTACTCTGCCGGGTTTCGAACCCGGGTCTGTACTGAATCAACAAACAGACTTATCTCACACACACAAACCACTGCGCCACGGATTTTGTTTGTTATATATTGAAATCATTTAATTGATATAATGACGTTACGAATTCAAAACCAGCGCCCAAACAGTTCAGTCGTCGGAATCCCGGAAATCTCGCGAGTCTTAACTATAATTTACGTTATAACGTAAACCATTAACCAGACATCGGTTATAACCGATGTTTGAAGTCCGCGACCAAAATTATAACCGCCGGAAAACTTAAATCAATGAATCCAGTCGGAAATCAGACCATATACATCTCGATTTTCCCCTATAAATTCACCCTCAACCTATTGAAAACCTTTTCGCTCAAAACCACACTCTTTCTCGGCGAAAACTCCCTCGCCGGAACTTTTCTGTTCGTCGCCGGAAAACCGACTTCCTTATTTCTGAACCTCACTGAGCCCCTGAAGCTTATACCGGAGATACCCATACTTTTTCCAAGCTTTCCGGAGACTTGCTGCTGCAAGACACCTGACGCCGGAGTTGATTGCTGTCGCCGGAGTTCTGCCGGAAAACAGAGGGTCCAGTCGGTATACCTTTTCGCTTATTTTCTTTATCTTTTCACCCTTATCTCACCTTAATGGACTGTAAGACGCTAAGAAACCGATTTAAAATTTCGAACCAGTCTGTCACCGATTTCTGGTTATATCTCAGCGAAGAAGACGAAGTCATGGAACGTTTAAGTATAATTAAAAACAAGAAATTACTCGGGTTAGACACACAGTCCAGCGGTGGACTGTGTGCACATAAAACGCTAACGTCTCAAGTTCGATTCCGGTTTAACACACGCTGCCTTAATAAAAATCATTTTTTTGTTTAACTGAACCGGAGTCGCCACAGTTATATGTTAAGTATATTAATAACCGGAATAATAACCAAGTTAGACACACAGTCCAGCGGTGGACTGTGTGTTTGTTTATATCACAGGTCACGAGTTCGAGTCCGGTCTACTGCACCGACTCGAACAATTATCTAATCTTTTTTAATAAGGCAGAAAAGGAAATAACTAAATTGTATTTAAGTATAATAAAAATCAAATTATATAACATGTTAAACACACAGTCCAGCGGTGGACTGTGTGTTAGATTAAACCACAGGTCCCGGGTTCGAGACCTGTGGAGTGCACGACCGATTCGCTTAAAATGTTTTTAAAATAAAAATGATTTTCGGTTTAAACTAATTAATATATATATATAATTAAAATCAGATTTATAACGGGTTAGACACGTAGCTCAGTTGGTAGAGCTGCGTGCACGCGTACGGGAGGTCTCGGGTTCGAGCCTCACTCAGCGCACTTGTATACACGATCGAACCGGTCAACGGTCAGGTCAACGGTCAGGTCAACGGTCAGAAAAAAAAAAAAAAAATTTATTATTTTTATTTAATTATTTTAATTAAAAATCAATTAAAAATACTTAAAAATAACATTTTTTAAGGTTAGAAAATAGCCTCAAACTCACAAAAATACACCCAACAATCCTACTAAAATAGATTAATAAAACCCGTTTACTTACCAAACCATAATGCGATTTATCTAGGTTAAATCTCACTCGTGGTTAAAACCACTTCGCGTGCATTCAACGTCATCAACCGAACGCACCCACTGTGAGTGAATCTTACAACTCCCCCTTTTAAATTACACGTTTTGGGGTGTGTCATGTGTTATGAAAATAATTAATTTATTTATTTAAACTTGTGCCATACCACATCATGACTTAAACTTAGATTGTTTTATTGTTGTGATTTACTTATTTCCTTTTGTCAAATTATATGAAACTCATACATTAAGCCCATCAGTTCCTCGTGGGAGACGAGTAGAACATCGCGTGCTTCAAATCAAATTCATTATTGTTCATGTGTGTATCATTGAGTTTATATTGTTTGTAGTTGTGTCATTCATATTATCATGTTATTGCAATTCATCCATCAGGCCCCTCAGTTCCTCGTGAGAGACGAGTTGAGCATCGCGTGCCTCTAATTGTTCCATTATTGTTCATGAGTGTTTCATTTAATAACTTATGATTGTTGATTAAGTTACATCTAATTTTACTCATGTTTGGTTGTGCACATATTTCATAATCAATTTAAATAAATTTGTTCAAATGTTTTCCATAGGATTCACTCGCCAACATTATGTTGATCCAAAAAGACCTTTTTTTACACATGATACAGGTGAACAGGTTGAAGCAAGGAAAACATAGGATATGCCTTAGAAGAGAACAAAGAAGTTTAGATTGTTAGTTAGATCATGATGTAACATTTATTGTAAATTTCCATTTAATTTGTATTAATGAATATGAAACGCTTAATAAATGTCATGAGCTTTGATGATAACCCAATCATGCCCCGATCACCTTTTCTGCTGCGGGTCGGGGTGTGACACAAAACATGGTACTCTGTACACCCAGGAGCCGACAAGATGTATCAAGACCTTTGATTCACCTACTGGTGGCCTGGCATGAAGAAGGATATCGCTGTTTTCGGTTCCAAGTGCCTTACATGTTTCAAAGTAAAAGCTGAACATCAAAGACCCTCAGGACTTCTGGTCCAACCTGAAACACCTGTATGGAAGTGGGAAAACATAACCATGGACTTTATTACCGGGTTACCTCGCACCTCCAATGGGTATGACACTATATGGATAATCATTGATCGTCTTACAAAATCAGCTCATTTCATCCCGATTCGCGAGGACTTCAAGAACGAGAAGTTAGCTCGTATCTACATCAGTGAGATCGTAAGCCGTCATGGTGTACCGTTAAGCATTATTTCAGATCATGATGGTCGTTTCACTTCACGAACATGGCAAGCCGTACAAGCCGCTTTGGGTACACGATTAGACCTCAGTACCGCTTATCATCCTCAAACTGATGGACAATCTGAACGCACCATCCAAACGCTTGAAGACATGCTTCGAGCATGTGTCATAGACTTTAAGGGAAATTGGGACGTTCATCTACCATTAGTTGAATTTTCGTACAACAACAACTACCATTCAAGTATCGGCATGGCACCTTTCGAAGCTTTATATGGTCGTAAGTGCCGATCTCCAGTATGTTGGCACGAAATTGGAGAAGCTCAAATCACCGGTCCAGAACTAATTCAAGAAACAACAGACAAGATCCATCAAATTCGAAACAATCTTCTAGCGGCACAAAGTCGTCAAAAGAGTTATGCAGACAAACGACGAAAGCCTTTGGAGTTTAACATTGGTGATCATGTACTTTTAAAAGTATCACCGTGGAAGGGAGTAGTTCATTTTGGCCAGAAGGGCAAGCTAGAACCACGCTACGTAGGACCTTTCAAGATACACGAAAGAGTAGGACCTGAAGCATACAAGCTTGACCTACCAGAAGAACTCAACAGAATTCACCCTACGTTCCACGTATCAAACTTAAAGAAGTGTCTCGCCGATGAAAACCTCCATATTCCCTTAGAAGATATGCAGATTGATGAATCTATGCACTTCATTGAAAGACCAGTAGAGATCATGGACTTCGGAGAAAAACATTTAAGACGGAGTCGTATTCCAATTGTTAGGGTACGCTGGGAGTCGAAACGAGGACCTGAGTTTACTTGGGAACGTGAAGACTCAATGCGCGAAAAATACCCGCATCTTTTTCCTGTTACGACTACTACTTAAATTTCGGGACGAAATTTCTAAAAGTAGGCGATACTGTAACATCCGTCGAAAAACGGGTTTTCAAAACCCGCTTCGTTTATTAATCGAATAATCAGTTTCAAATTTTCGTTGCTCATTTAATGCTTATTTTAATTTTAAACAATACATAACTAATAAACATTTTAGAATATGGAAATTAAAATTGTTAGAAAATAAAAATAAAGCAATTAAAAATGAAAAGGGGTTGCCGGGTTTCGAACCCGGGTCAGCCGGAAGACTCAATTATCAAACACTTAACCACTCCGCCACTTGTTGTTTTTGTGTAATCAAGAAACAAATAAAACCTTAAGATCACCCGTGAATTGTAACATTTGTCAAAAACGGGTTTCCAAACCCGCTCCGTTTTGTAATCGAATATCAAGTTATAAATGTCACGTTGCGTATTTATGGCTATTTTGATTTTTAATGATACATAATTAATAAACAAACTAAACTATAAAAATTATATTTGATAAAAAGTAAAAATAAAATAAATAAAAATAAAATGAGGCTGCCGGGACTCGAACCCGGGTCAGCCGGGTTGAAACCCAAAGATTTAACACACACACACATCACCACTCCGCCACTTGTTGTTTTCTGTCATCTATGGGAAACAAATAAATCTTATAGACAACCATAAATCAACCGGTTACGCCAACTGTAACCGAAATCGGTCACCAAACGTCCAAAGACGTTTGATTGATCTCGGTTTACTGAGTTTAACCGATGCACCGACGCTTTCAATCAAGTTTGCCTTGAATAAACTTAAATTCGAGAAAGGATCGGTTTTTATAACCGAAAATCTTCAATTCCAGTATTACCTTCATCTTTGTACTCTCTCGCGACTCAAAACACTCTGCAAACCTCCAATTACATTTCCGCACAATTTTCAGTCCACCGGAGAAGCTATTTGAACTCGCCGGAAAGTTTCTGCAAGTCACCGGAAAACCGTATTCTTCATCAAAACGGTAAGTCTTTCAATACCGTCGTGGTCTATCAATTGTTAAGCTATTTCTAACTCGGACCTTTCAATTGAAATCGAATTCAGACGCTGTTATCGGATAATTCCAGTTCGCCGGAAAACTTCTGGAAATCCTTATTTTCATCTGTGAAACGGTAAGGACATTCAAACACTCTGTAACGTTTGTTTAGCACTTCAATTCCGCGATTAACTAATCAAATTGGTTACTTTGTTCGCTCAGTGACAGTTCATAAAAAACAGAGCCGACACCTTGCCGGAATTTCTGTGATAAATCATTCCTCCGGTATGTTTGTTTCCAACACAGTCTTTGTCATTTCATCTCAGTCTTATGAATGTGTTAATCGTTTTAAAACAAGAAAACAGAAGGGTATACTGTCTGTAAAAACTAACGGGGAAGATGAACTTGGCTAACATTATAAGGATAATTAAAAGTGGTATTTTAAACGGGTTAGACACACAGTCCAGCGGTGGACTGTGTGCAAATAATACGCACACGCCGCGAGTTCGATCCCTGATACACGCACCCTCTATGTAATAAAAGCGTTTTATTTTTCTAACTGAACCGGGTTAATTTACGTTAGTTGTTAAGTATAATAAAAAGTCGTATATTAACCAAGTTAGACACACAGTCCAGCGGTGGACTGTGTGTAACGTTAAAGCACAGGTCCCGGGTTCGAGACCTGTTAGTGTCACCGGTTCGATGATTTAAAATGTTTTTGAAAATAAAAGAATTTTGGATAAGCTGAGTTAATGTATAAGTATAATTAAAAACGGAACTATTTCGAGTTAGACACGTAGCTCAGTTGGTAGAGCTGCGTGCACGCGTACGGGAGGTCTCGGGTTCGAGCCTCACCCAGGGCATTTCAATTACACAATAAACCGGTCAAACAGTCAAAGTCAAAAAGTCAACGGTCAACCCAAAAAGTCAACATATTTTTATATTTTTATTTATTTAATTTAATTTAAAAATCAATTAAAAATACTTAAAAATAATGTTTTTAAAGATAGGAAATAGCCTTAAACTCACAAAAATATATCTAAAAATCTTATTAAAATTATTAATAAAATCCACTCATTTACTAAATTTCCCGTTATTATTTAGGTTAGTTAATTCTCGTTGTTCCGCTCTTCCAACTCGTGCGCATCTCACCATCTCCAATCAAACGCACCCAATGTGAGTAAATCTTTACAAATTCCCCGTTTTAATCACGTTTTGGGGTGTATCATGTGTCTTGCTACTTATTATACTTAAATTATTGTGCATACATCATGTCATGAACAAATGTGTATTCAGTTTGATTCAATTGTTTGTGTGGTTATTGTTAGATTTAATTCATTAATTTCAGTACATGCAAAGTTCATAGGCCGCCGCTCCCCATTACATTATGAGCGTTGAGCATGTTCCCCATTACATTATGAGCGTGAACCTGGCGTGCCAACATACGATCGGCTCCGTTTGATTGAGCCTTGATCGCACAGACATTTATCATTTTCAGTACATGCAATACGATCGGCTCCATTTGATTGAGCCTTGATCGCACAGTTACATTCATGTTATATATTTATGCAAGTTGATTGTTATGGTATGCTGTTGGTATGTTATTGTATGCTATAGTTTGTGGTTAACATTGTTACTGATTGATTATTTACATTTGCTCACTTATGATTATGCACAATTTTTCCTTGATAAAATAACAAGAAAATATATTATAAATGTTTATCTAACAAGGTTCACTCGCCAACTTATGTTGACCCAAAAACCCCCATTTTTACACATGATACAGGTGAACCAGCTGCAGCCAGAAACACATAGGATTGGCCTAGAAGAATAAAATGGTTTAGAGCTTGGAATTGTTTAGTTGGTTATTTTCTTTGTATTTGTACGAACATGTTTGGATTATTGAGAATGTAACTTTGATTTAAATAAATATGAAACATAATAGTAATATCATGAGCTTTGGTGATAACCCAATTATGCCCCGACTCTTATTCCGCTGCGGGTCGGGGTGTGACAGATTGGTATCAGAGCCATGACTATAGGGATATAGGATAGGTTATTAGACCCTTAGAACCTATACTATAGTTGTTTATAAATTTTTAAGATTTTTGTGTGTTACATGCCAAATTTCATGATGCTTATATGTTTTATGTTAAATGTTACATTCAATGTTATGCAAGCATGTTCATAAGTATATATTATCATATAATGCCTATCATGAATCATATTCTCATAACATATCATATCCATGAAAGCACACACCACATCATTATCATGATTGTTTTTACAACGATTTTTTTTGTATTTTCAAATCTCATCAAAGTGAGTTCTCATGACGGGCATGTAGTAACTGGAAGGGTACCAGTACCGGTAGTCGGAACGTCCTGTCTAGGCTGGCATTCGTATAAATCCAAAATAAAGGACCAGTTTGCCTACCTGGGGACTAACGATGAGAGTACGAAGTACCTATTAGGCCAAAGCATGCTATACCAAACGTTGTGTGAGCTAACCCCACTTTGAGTTGTCATTGTGTCTACACCTGGACACATTCCGACCATACATCTCGTAAACATATTTTGTGGTTTGCATTCGGGTGATGCGAGTGTTAAATCGCCAATACTAATGTGAATCCTACCAAGCCAATAGCCATGGGGGCCCACATGACTATACAGGTGAAGGTATGGGGGACATTTGAGGCCCAACATGAGTAAACCCAAGACATCCTATGGATGTAGTTGCATTATTGATATTTATGTTATTTTCTTTTTTTTAAAGACACATGACACCTAAAAAGACTCCATAAACTCACAATCTTCTTATGTATGCTCCTGTAGATGTCGTCAAGACAACAACGAGGGGGTAGAAAATCAGGAAGGTCTCACGAACGCTTGGCCACACAAATCGCGAAACAAATGGCCGCAGTGCTTCCTGACATTGTGGTTCAAGTACAACAAGCTCTCGCCACAAATCCCACTAATCCTCCCCAATAAAATGACCAGAACATCGGCAACCCTCCTACCAGCAAGTGCTCGTACAAACATTTCAAGTCTTGCGATCCTCCTAAATTTGAAGGGACCGAAGGTGTCACTGCTCTCCTCCACTGGTTTGAGGAAATGGAAAACACTTTCCTCAATTGCGATTGTCCCGAGGATCGCAAGGTACGTTACTCAACCGGGAGACTATTTGGGGTAGCTCTCACCTGGTGGAATACTGAAAAAGGGAAGAGGGGGATTGATGATGCAATGGCCTTAACATGGGAGGAGTTAAGGGAAATCATGACTAGGCGTTTATGTCCTAGGAGTGAAATTAAAAAGTTGGAGGACGAATTTCATTCTTTAAAGCAAAAGGAGGGAGATCATACCACCTACAACAAGAGGTTCTTAGAGTTGAACCAAATGGTCCCTAACTTGTTCACCCCAACTTATCGCTTGATCGAGCATTATATTCGAGGTCTTCCCTCGAAAATGCAAGATTCAGTTCTCAGCACTTCACCAGCAACACTTGAAGCTGCTATGGAACTAGCCACTGAACTGACCGAAAATCGCATTCGAAACGGTAAATTCAAAGAGGAGAAAAAGAAAGCCCCCATTGAGGCTCAAACTTCAAACCATTCTGGTTCCTCCTCGAAGTTTACTGGTAAAAGGAATCGAAGCACAAGAAACTTTGCTGTCACACAAGCAAATTTCCCTATCCCTGCTGCACCCATCACTCAAGTTGCCCCTTCACCTGCACCATATAAAAAGCCATACTCCAGCCCATTACCAAAATGCAACCGTTGCCAATATCATCATTTTCCTGATCATCCCTGCCAACATTGCACCGGCTGTGGTCGCGCAGGTCATACTGTTCAAACCTGTCGCATACCTCAGCGAACGAACCGCCACCAGCCTTCAACCCAAACCCACCAACAAATAATGGGTCAAGCCCAACAACCCCTACTACTACCACCTACCCAACATTTAGCCCAAACATACTACCAACCCAACTATCCCATGGTACAACCTATGCGGGCTTGCTACAATTGTGGAGACCCAAGCCATTTTAGAAACACTTGTCCACGTTTGGTAAACATCATTCATGCCCAAGCTCAAGCAAATCCGGTGAATCAAGCTAACCAAGCTCCACCACCTGCAAGAGGAAGAGCTTATAACATCAACGCCAATACTGTTGAAAATAATAACGGCCCAAACGAATCACCCAACTAATTTTTCCTCGCCAAGAATCAAGACTCAACCCCAATCATCTAGTTTTAATGTTTTCTTTATGTTATCTCAATCTTTCCGTATCCTAGTTGTAAAATTTGGAAATTATGTATCCAAGAATTTTAATGAGATTTGATATTACAGTTTTGTTCTATACTCATTGATTTAACATTCATATCATCATACATCTCGACGTATCTCAATCTCATCATTTAAAGAAGTTGGGTTGTGTCACACTTTTACATAGACTGACCTCTTCATCATAACCAACGAGAGAGGTACTGTCATCATTTAGTCATGTATCATTTCAGAATTGAGACTCAAGTTTTGTTCGTTGTGTTGTTTATGTTTTAGAGTCACATAGAACTGATCATGATTTACTGATAAAGCCAACGAAAATTTGACAAGAATATGGTGGATACGCCGCTGGTACTTCCTATATATAAGTATTCTTGGCAAAGGATCAAAAGCATTACCAGGAGGTTATGAAAAGTTCCGTGTAGGTTTAAATATCGTCATGGTTGAAGTTTTTGTTTTATGATACATACCTTATCATTACAAATGTATCAGTTCCCTCAAAACTATTGTACATAAAATCGTAAGCGACATCAAAGATCAAAATCCGAGAAGCTCAGCATGTTTCAGTAACAGAAAGGAGACGTACGCAAGGAACCGTCTTGTGGAGCTAAACTTAAAAATTGAAACTAAATCCGACGGTATTCTATACTGTCTAGATCGCTTATGGATTCCTGACCACAATAACCTTCGTGATTTTCTTATGAATGTGGCGCACAAACACGATATTCTATACACCCAGGAGCCGACAAGAAGTATCAAGACCTTCGATACACCTACTGGTGGCCTGGAATGAAAAAGGATATTGATGATTTTGTTTCCAAGTACCTTTCATGTTACAAAATATAAGCTGAACATCAAAGACCCTTAGGACTTCTGGTCCAACTTGAAATACCTGTATGGAAGTGGGAAAACATAACCATGGACTTCATTACCGGGTTACCTCGCACTTCTGGTGGGTATGACACTATATGAGTAATCATTGTCGTCTTACAAAATCAGCTCACTTTATTCCGATCCACGAAGATTTCAAGAACGAGAAGTTAGCTCGTATCTACCTCAGTGAAATCGTAAGCCGTCATGGCGTACCGTTAAGCATTATTTCCAATCGTGATGGTCGTTTTACTTCACGAACATGGCAAGCCGTACAAGCCGCTTTGGGTACACGATTTAACCTCAGTACCGCTTATCATCCTCAAAAATGAGGACAATCTGAACGCACCATTCAAACTCTTGAAGATATGCTTCGAGCATGTGTCATAGACTTAAAGGGAAATTGGGACGCTCATCTACCATTAGTTGAATTTTCGTACAACAACAGCTATCATTCAAGCATCGGTATGGCACCTTTTGAAGCTTTATATGGTCGTAAGTGCCGATCTCCTGTATGTTGGCACGAAATTGGGGAAGCTCAAATCACTGGTCCAGAATTGATCCAAGAAACCACAGACAAGATCCATCAAATCCGAAACAATCTTCTAGCGGCTCAAAGTCGTCAAAAGAGTTATGCAGATAAACGACGGAAGCCTTTAGAGTTTAACATTGGTGATCATGTACTTCTAAAAGTATCACCATGGAAGGGAGTAGTTCGTTTTGGTCAAAAAGGCAAGCTAGCACCACGCTACGTAGGAACTTTCAAGATACTCGAAAGAGTAGGACCTGTAGCATACAAGCTTGATCTACCAGAAGAACTCAACAGGATTCATCCCACATTCCACGTGTCGAACTTGAAGAAGTGCCTCGCTGATGAAAACCTCCACATTCCTCTGGAAGATATTCAGATTGACGAATCTATGCATTTTATTGAAAGACCTGTAGAGATCATGGACTTCGGAGAAAAACGCCTTCGACGAAGTCGCATTCCAATTGTTAGGGTACGCTGGGAGTCGAAACGGAGACCTGAGTTTACTTGGGAACGTGAAGACTCAATGCGCGAAAAATACCCGCACCTTTTTCCTACTACTATTACTTAAATTTCGGGACGAAATTCCTAAAATTAGGGGATACTGTAACATTTGTCAAAAACGGGTTTCCAAACCCGCTCTGTTTTGTAATCGAATATCAAGTTATAAATGTCACGTTGCGTATTTATGGCTATTTTGATTTTTAATGATACATAATTAATAAACAAAATAAACTATAAAAATTATATTTGATAAAAAGTAAAAATAAAATAAATAAAAATAAAATGAGGCTGCCGGGACTCGAACCCGGGTCAGCCGGGTTGAAACCCAAAGACTTAACACACACACACATCACCACTCCGCCACTTGTTGTTTTCTGTCATCTATGGGAAACAAATAAATCTTATAGACAACCATAAATCAACCGGTTACGCCAACTGTAACCGAAATCGGTCACCAAACGTCCAAAGACGTTTGATTGATCTCGGTTTACTGAGTTTAACCGATGCACCGACGCTTTCAATCAAGTTTGCCTTGAATAAACTTAAATTCGAGAAAGGATCGGTTTTTATAACCGAAAATCTTCAATTCCAGTATTACCTTCATCTTTGTACTCTCTATGCAAATAATACGCACACGCCGCGAGTTCGATCCCTGATACACGCACCCTCTATGTAATAAAAGCGTTTTATTTTTCTAACTGAACCGGGTTAATTTACGTTAGTTGTTAAGTATAATAAAAAGTCGTATATTAACCAAGTTAGACACACAGTCCAGCGGTGGACTGTGTGTAACGTAAAGCACAGGTCCCGGGTTCGAGACCTGTTAGTGTCACCGGTTCGATGATTTAAAATGTTTTTGAAAATAAAAGAATTTTGGATAAGCTGAGTTAATGTATAAGTATAATTAAAAACGGAACTATTTCGAGTTAGACACGTAGCTCAGTTGGTAGAGCTGTGTGCACGCGTATGGGAGGTCTCGGGTTCGAGCCTCACCCAGGGCATTTCAATTACACAATAAACCGGTCAAACAGTCAAAGTCAAAAAGTCAACGGTCAACCCAAAAAGTCAACATATTTTTATATTTTTATTTATTTAATTTAATTTAAAAATACTTAAAAATAATGTTTTTAAAGATAGGAAATAGCCTTAAACTCACAAAAATATATCTAAAAATCTTATTAAAATTATTAATAAAATCCACTCATTTACTAAATTTCCCGTTATTATTTAGGTTAGTTAATTCTCGTTGTTCCGCTCTTCCAACTCGTGCGCATCTCACCATCTCCAATCAAACGCACCCAATGTGAGTGAATCTTTACAAATTCCCCGTTTTAATCACGTTTTGGGGTGTATCATATGTCTTGCTACTTATTATACTTAAATTATTGTGCATACATCATGTCATGAACAAATGTGTATTCAGTTTGATTCAATTGTTTGTGTGGTTATTGTTAGATTTAATTCATTAATTTCAGTACATGCAAAGTTCATAGGCCGCCGCTCCCCATTACATTATGAGCGTTGAGCATGTTCCCCATTACATTATGAGCGTGAACCTGGCGTGCCAACATACGATCGGCTCCGTTTGATTGAGCCTTGATCGCACAGACATTTATCATTTTCAGTACATGTAATACAATCGGCTCCGTTTGATTGAGCCTTGATCGCACAGTTACATTCATGTTATATATTTATGCAAGTTGATTGTTATGGTATGCTGTTGATATGTTATTGTATGCTATAGTTTGTGGTTAACATTGTTACTGATTGATTATTTACATTTGCTCACTTATGATTATGCACAATTTTTCCTTAATAAAATAACAAGAAAATATATTATAAATGTTTATCTAACAAGGTTCACTCGCCAACTTATGTTGACCCAAAAACCCCCATTTTTACACATGATACAGGTGAACCAGCTGCAGCCAGAAACACATAGGTTTGGCCTAGAAGAATGAAATGGTTTAGAGCTTGGAATTGTTTAGTTGGTTATTTTCTTTGTATTTGTATGGACATGTTTGGATTATTGAGAATGTAACTTTAATTTAAATAAATATGAAACATAATAGTAATATCATGAGCTTTGGTGATAACCCAATTATGCCCCGACTCTTATTCCGCTGCGGGTCGGGGTATGACATGAATCTACCTGTTTGCGCCAAAAACCGAAACCGATAATCGACTTTCAAACATCCAGATGATTGAGGGATCGTGAGTTACTGGTTATAACCAATGAAATCATTACGACCGACGTTCTTAATCAATTCAGCCTTTATTGGACCCGATTCATATGATGTTCGAGTTTGATAACCGAAATCATTCAACTCCAAATTTACACCGGTATTATCATTGTCTCGCAACTCAGAAACACCCACAGAACTCTCAATTTCACTTTTGCTCTAATTTCTGATCGTCGGAATCGCTATCTGATATCACCGGACTTTCGCCGGAAAACCGTGTCATTCATCAAAACGGTAAATTTCTCAATTCTTTCATCTTCTATCTATTGTTAGACTTTTACTAACTCAAACCCTTCAATCAGAATCGGTCCCAGTCGACGATACCGGATAATCTGCAATCGCCGGAAAATTTCTGAAAATTCCGAAATCATGCTGTGAATCGGTACGAGCATCTAAACTCTTTGATAATCCTTGTTTAGTCACTTAATTTCACAATTAGTTAATCAAAACTGTTAATTGGT
The DNA here is from genome assembly GCA_947069175.1 of Scalesia atractyloides. Classification (NCBI taxonomy): domain Eukaryota; kingdom Viridiplantae; phylum Streptophyta; class Magnoliopsida; order Asterales; family Asteraceae; genus Scalesia; species Scalesia atractyloides. Next base: position 94,291,933 of record CAMTDV010000005.1, on the reverse strand, counting down.
CCGCTCAGGCGGAATTCATAAACAGAGCCGACGACCTTTGCCGGAATTCTGAGAAAAACCTCTTTCTGGTAAATTCTTTTCCAAAACCTTATTTATCCATTTCATTTTAATCATTTATATGTCCGTTAATCGAATTAAACAAGAACAGTCGAATAATTGTTGTTCTGTTGTTTTAACGAAGAAGATGAAGTTTAGTTTGTGTATAAATTTAATATAAATCGGATAATATCTCGGGTTAGACACACAGTCCAGCGGTGGACTGTGTGCATTTGAATCATAGAGATACCGGGTTCGAGTCTGTCCTTGTTCCGATTCGTCACAATATTCAGACTTTTTATAAAACTCAAATACGGAAACTTCCAGTTAGTATATAAGTGAAATAAAAACAAGTATTTTAACCAGGTTAGACACACAGTCCAGCGGTGGACTGTGTGCAACGTTAAACAACAGGTCCCGGGTTCGAGACCTGTTATGCACACCGGTTCGATATAATTAAAATCCTTTTTAAAATAAATGAAATTTGAATAAATTAAATAGTATATAAATATAATTAAAAACAGAAATATTTCGGGTTAGACACGTAGCTCAGTTGGTAGAGCTGCGTGCACGCGTACGGGAGGTCACAAGTTCGAACCTCACTCAGTGCAAACAAATACAAGACCGAACCGGTCAACAGTCAATGGTCAACGGTCAACGGTCAACCCAAAAAGTCAACATTTTTTTATATTTTTATTTATTTATTTAATTTAAAAATCAATTAAAAATACTTAAAAATAATATTTTAAAGTTAGAAAATGACCTTAAACTCACAAAAAAAATATATCTAAAAATCCTATTAAAATTGTTAATAAATCCACTTATTTACCGTACCTTTTCGTTATTATTTAGGTTAGTTATTCCTCGTCGATCAACCCTCTAAACTCGTGCGCAATCAACATCATCAAACGAACGCACCCAATGTGAGTGAATCTCTACAAATTCCCTGTTTTAATCACATTTTGGGGTGTATCATGTGTCTTATTATTTATTACATTTAAGCACTTGTGCATCCATCATATCCATGATCAAATGTGTATTCAATATGTATCAACTGTTTGTGTGGTTAATGTTTAGATTAAATTTATAATTTTCAGTACATACATCATCGTAGGCCGCCGTTCCCCATTACCTATGAGCGTGAACCGTTCCCCATTACCTATGAGCGTGAACGAGGCGTTGCCAACATACGATCGGCTCCGTTTGATTGAGCCTTGATCGCACATACATCATCATAGGCCGTCCGTTCCCCATTACCTATGAGCGGAATGTGATGTTGCCAACATATACATTATCATTCATGTTATATACTCATGCAAAGTGGATTGTTATTGTTATTGTTATTGTTATTGTTATTGTTATTGTTATTGTTATTGTTATTGTTATCGTATGTTTATTTACATTTGCTCACATATGATTATTGCACAATTTTTCCATATTAAATATAACAAGAAATCAATAATAAGTGTTTTCTAACAAGGTTCACTCGCCAACTTATGTTGACCCAAAAACCTCCATTTTACACATGATACAGGTGATCCAGTTGCAGCAAGTAACATATAGGATGGCTTAGAAGAATAAATCGGTTTAGATTTTGGATTGTTTATTTAGTTACTTTTCCCTTGTAATTGTATGAACTTGTTTGGAATATTGAAGATGTAATTTTGAATTTAATAAATATGAAACATATTATAAACATCATGAGCTTTGGTGATAACCCAATTATGCTCAGACTCTTATTCCGCTGCGGGTCGGGGTGTGACATCCGCCACCACCTCCAAAGACCTGCATAAGAGGGAAAGAAGAGAGAGAGAGAGTGAAAGAAGAGAGAGATCGGCGGTGGTGGGTTTGATGTTCTTCATCTTCAAACAAAACCCCAAAATCGAACGACGACGGCGGTGGTGGGTTTTGCTGTTCTTGGCGATGGTGGAACGACGAAGGCGGTGGTGGTGGTTGCGATGGGGGTGGGTTCTTGGAGTGAGGGCTAGGGTTTGCGGTGGTGCTTGGCTTCACGGCAGGAGACAGGGGGCGGTGGTGCTTGACGGTGGTTGTTGGTTGTGGTGGTGGCAGGTGGACGGTGGTAGATGAGGTGGTGGCGGTGTGTGGTGGTGGTGGTAGATGAAGGCAGAGAGAGAGATGAATGGTCTGTGTGTGTTTGTGTGTGAGTAGAGAAGAGAAGGGTTTTTGTAGAAAAAAACAAACCTAAAATGACAAATATACCCTCACATGTTAGGCATGTGAGGGAATTAAACTAGGATAATTAACTTGGTTAGTCAGAAAGGACTGAACCGGCAACAAAAATAAACGTAAAGGTTGTTTTTGACAAGTTTTAAACATTAAGGCTGGAACCTGCAAGTTTGAGGAAACATAAAGAATGTTTTGTGCAATTTACTCGAAAATAAATGATGCCTTTGACGTGCAAACTAGAATTAATAAGCCTACAAAGATAACAAAGGTTATTAATAATTGTTATATAGAAATTCAAGGTCGTAGATTACCTTTTAGGTTATTCTTATGACTTTAGAATAGTTTGACGTACTTTTTGTAAGAACTAGGTTCATTTTTTATTAAAATATATTATGAAATATATAATAACGAGACTCTCGTTATTCATAGGAAATATGATAGTACAATCCGGTTACAAAACTATATAAAAATAAATGAAATACAAATACATTGTACCAATCTTGATTCAAGTCGACGTCTTTGGAAAACTTAACCGCACCTTGTTGTTTGAAACTCCACTACAAGACAAACAAAACATTGTTGACAGTTTTGATTGAGGCACGTGTTCAACACGCTTCCCTTAAAACAGATTTCGCGCATCTACTAAAGACGACGCGTCTTTCTCCCAGGGTACAACAGCCGAAGCAGTCTGTACTGCCGAAGATGGCCACGCGCCCGAGGTTACATCGGGTAATTATAGTGTTTGAACTTGTGGAACAAATAATGATGTGATGGTGGTGATATCGAATAGAGAAAACATCTCTCTTTAAGTACCCAACACATGGCTTTTCAAAGATTTTTTTCTTTTCAATAACTCTTCGTATATTCATGTAATTTCCTTGTATCTTCTCTTGTATTATTCTAATATCTTCTTTTTCTCAAATAAGGCACATAGCCACTATTATACAAGATTTGAGGATTACTGAAAAGTTTCACTTAATTACACACTTAATTAGATACTTAATTTGAGACATAAAGACTCAAATTAAAAGACATTAAAACTCTATTTAAGAGTTTAGTCTTTAATTCACCATATGAAGAGTTTATAAGTAATTATAATTTCATTAAACTATAATTTACTAAATATCCATTCACCAATATCTAACACTTTTAAAGTATGGACTAGTTGGCTAGATTTGAGGCTAACATGTCGAAGGAATACGATTCGTATGACAGGACCTAATGGTGATAATTTAAGATGTGTTATATATGAGACGAGGAAGCAGAGGTTACTTGGTATATGTTATTAATGATAAAAAGAATATGAATGAAATAGAAAATATAACCGTGATGTGAAACTTCCCGGACGTGTTCCCTAAAAACTTACCGAGAGTACCAGTGATTCTGTACCATCGAATCGGAAGATCGAATTTCAGATTGATGTGCTACCGAAAGCTTAGCCCATTTCGAACCTCCTGGTTCTTTTTAGCAGGTATAATACGTATCAATGAATATAGATATTATTTTTCTCTTGTAAAGTGTTAAAATCTAACTTTCGACCAAATTCAATACAGGAAGTTGTCAACATGTTAAGTTATTATTTCTCTTTTTTTATTGACGTTGTAAAAAGAAGAATATGCTTTTTAGGCCAGTTGGGCCACAACACATGTGATCCACAGGGTAGTCAAAGTAGGCTAAATTATAGTGTCTACTAGCATCTACTCTTTTGACTTGGGCCATCCTTTGTCCTCCCTTTTAGAGATGGGCATAATAACCGGTTCCAAACCCGATCCGGTAGAACCGATTTGAAACCGGTTCCGGTTCCTACCCGGCTAATAGTAGAACCGGTTCCGGGTTCAAAAAACACGTAGGTTCCAACCCGGTTTCACATTTTATAAATAAAATCGGTTCGTACCCGGTTCCTACCCGGACCCGGTGCGTACCTGGAACCCGGTTCCTACCCGAAACCGGTTTCGGGTATTACAAAAAAACCCGATATGCCCATCTCTACCGGTAACTTACACCTACAAGATATAAACCATCACAACCTCGTCGTTGCATGCCATTTTAATTGTGGAAGTTTGAAAGTGTAAGTTATTGATATTGGGATGCAAGGAGGCAAGAAGGCAATGAATTTACAATCGGTTTCTAATAGTTTTGCAGCTTTTTTCATTGAATTGACCGAATGAATAGGTTTCTAATAGTCTTTGCAGTCTTTTCCATTTAATTGTAACATTAGGAACTGGTTCTTCTAAGGAACTGGAACCGGTTCCAACCCGACCCGACACTCGGTTCTAGTTTTAATAGTTAAAACCCGGGTAGGAACCGGACCCGGTTACAACAAGAACCGGTTCCATTGACACACATTCAGGAACCGGGTCCGGTTAGAAACCAAGTCCGGGTATAAAAAGGAACCGATTATGCCCATCTCTACTCCCTTTTGTTTTTTACTTCTAATTTTACTCACGTGAATCACAAAGTTGTACTTTTCTTTTGTTTTGGATAACATATTCTACAAATTGAACTTTCTTCAAATACTAAACCTTCTTTATTGCATTCACAGTAAAATACGTGTACTAACACATTCTTACTTTTCTTTTGTTTTTATTGGTGGGCAATGATAGAAGACAGTAAAATATTGTACTAACATATTCTATTTTTCTTTTGTTTTTTACTGGTGGGCAATGATAGGAGATTTAGAGAAACCTGTGTTTGATCCTTGAGACAAACAAGTTTTACTGGTAATTTCATCGCCGTGTCTACAGACAGGTGGGTTACCGGGTTTTCCCCAGAAGTGGTGGTGGACGACTCGGGTTACTCTCGGAGTACTCCGTTTGTCCAGTGGGTGCCCCGAGAGTACTTGGGATTGATTTGTTGGCCGTTCAAAAAAAACAATGAAATCCTTATCCCTTATCCATATAATTACATTAAAAATCACTACTTTTTTCTCTCTCTTTTTTCAATTAAATAATAGTTTTATACCTTTATCATTATATTTTATCTCCCCTCCACTCACAACCACTTTCAAAAATACCCGTATATGCATGGAAAATTGCTATGTTGAAGGCCGAATCAAGGAAAGTTCTAAGCATGATAAAGCGTGTGCTGAGAATCAAAATGCCTTCATTATCTTTGCTTTTGATACCTTTGATTCTTTTGCTCCTTAAGCTACTGGTTTTTCGTATAAAGTGCAGAGGGTCATACATAGCAATTTCTGAAAGCTAAAAGATGTAGAAGAACACAAGATCATAGTTTGTTGGAATGATTGAAAACAAAATAATCATTGGGAGAAGATTAGGTTGGGGGTTGTTTTTTTTCTAATTTCTAGCGCGGTTTTAAACAATAAGCTTGTACCTTTGCATTAAGCACTGGCACATATGGTCCTTTGGTGGTTAACGAGGCCATCTCTTGGTTCAAGAAGAATAATAAAAACGCGTTTATCCTAAAAATTGGCTTCGAGAAAGCTTACGATACCGTCAACTGGAACTTCTTTTTTGTCTCAAACGGGGTTTCCAAGTGTCTGGTGTATGTGGATTCGTGGTATTCTCACTTCGTCAAGATCCTCAGTTCTCGTTAACGGAGCGCCTACATTTGAGTTTCAATGCGGAAAAGGTATGAGACAAGGTGATCTCTTTCCCCTTTCTTATTTCTAATTGTTATGGAGAACTTGTCTTGTTTGTTTGATAAAGCCAGGGAAGCGGGAGTGGTTCGGGGTATTCATCTCCCAAGTAACGGGCCAACGATTTCGCATCTTTTATATGCAGATGATGCTATTATCTTGGGGGAGTGGTCGACTTCAAATATCGTGAACGTGGTGAGACTTCTTCGCATCTTCTACATATGCTCAGGGCTCAAGATCAATCTTGCTAAATCTAACGTGTACCGCATCGGAGTGGATATTGTGGAAGTCAAAGAAAAGTCAAACATTGTTGGGTGCTTGGTGGGGACCCGTTCAAATACCTCGGTTTGATGGTAGGAGCTAATATGAACCGGGTTTGTAATTGGAAACCGGTTTATGATAGCTTTGAAGCTCGGCTAGCTAATTGGAAGGCAAGCACATTATCGATAGGAGAGCGTATCATAATTATCAAATCCTTTCTAGAAAACCTTCCTAATTATTATTTCTTGCTCTATAAGGCTCCTACTAAAGTTATTAGTGGCTAGCTTGAAAGAGGAAGAGGGCTTGGGTTGAGCAAGTTGAAAGACATTAACATATATTTTTAGGATAAATGCATTTTTATTTAACGACACAAACTAACACAGATTGTATTAGTATTCGGAATAACCAGAAATGGAAAATATATAGTAGGCAAAAAAAAGTGTAGATACCAAAGCCAATATTTTTATATCAAACCACATAGATGGAAATAGTAATTAACCCAAACTTAATAAATTGCATTTTTTATTCATTTACTAGGTTATATACTCATTTATTACATGGGTTTAAGGAAAAAAAATGAAAAGTTTTGAGATAATCACGGGGTTGAACGAGTTCTTTGGAAAAGAATGTGTTTTTTCCATTTATATAAACTTAAATGACTTTTTTTAAATAAATATATCATTGTTGAGGTTGGTTACGTTTGAAGGACATAATGGTTATAAATTTTGAATTATTTATTATATTTCAAATTACTTCTTGCATCATACATAATAAATATAAATTTTTTGATATGAATACATGTAACCCCATTATAAATTTTGAATTATTTATTATTTTATTTCAAATTAATATTTTCTTATTTTAAAAAGTGTTATAAAAGTAGAAGATGGAATGGAATTAGTTAATGATCTAAGATCATATATATTAAACATATATATATATATATATATTTATATTGTTTATATACATGTTTAACATTTGTGAAAACAATAATAACAAATTATAAACATGAAGAGGTTTTAAATTTTTTATTACGTCCAGTAGTGATGGGTGTATAATTTTTTGTTATCCCATCTCCTTTTGATAAATATGGTTTTACTTATTAAAGTAGATATATTATACTAAAGAATATGTAAGTAGATAGCTAATATTAGTTATTAAGAATTAAGGATATTGAAAAGATGTAATCATGAATATAATATATATATATATATATATATATATATATATATATGGGATGGTTAAAATGAGAACCACCTTGAGTTGTGAGAACCGTAGGAACCAATATTAACCATTGATCAAGTTGATTTAGACGAATGAGAGTAAAAGACAATAAAGCGCCAGTAACCTCTAGCTCAATTGGCAGGAGAATTTGAGTTCTTCTATAAAGACTCAAGTTCGACCTCATTTGGTGCAAAATAGAGTGAGGCACTGGTGGGCAATGATAGGAGACCCAGGGAAACCTGGGTTCGATCCTTAAGTCAAACGGGTTTTACAGGTAATTTCACCGTCGTGCCTACGGGCGGGTGGGTTACCAGGTTTTCCCCGGAAGTGGTGGTGGACTACTCGGGTTACTCTCGGAGTACTCCGTTTGTCCAGTGGGTGCCCTGAGAGTTCTCGGGATTGATTTGTTGGTCGTTCAAAAAAATAAGACAATAAAGCAATGTAATAATTGTGTTTTTATTAATGATATTTTGTTTTTAGTGACAAAGGGCGTATTGGTCTTTTTACTATAGCTTTAATGATTGGTATGATTATTGATTTTATTTTATTAATAAGATTGTGTTTTAAAAAATTTAAACATGCATATTGATTTTCTTTTAATTCTCATGAATTGTTAGTTTTGTTTTAAACATGAATTGTTAATTTTGTTTTAAACATGAATTTTAATTCTCAATTAATTTTTTACACGTGTTTTTTAGCTTATTTTATGCGCGGTTTTTTACTTTTTTCCGCGCCTCTTTTTAAACGTTTTTTATGCGCCGGTTTTAAACTTTTTTATGCGTGTTTTAAACTCTGTTAATGCGCAGGTTTAAAAACTTTTGCGCCCCGGTTTTATTTTTTTGTGTGCGGTTTAAAACTTTTTTACACGCGATTTTAACTTTTTTTACGCGCCGGTATAAAACTTTTTTTTACGCGCCGGTTATAAAACTTTTTTACGCCCGGTTTTAAACTTTTTTTACACGCGGGTTTAAACTTTTTTTACGCGCCGGTTTTAAAACATTTTTTACGCCAAATTTTTTTACGGTTTTAAACTTTTTACAAAAACTAGTGGGATTACTCGCGCTCCGTGGCGGGAATTCGATTCGTTTCGTCACGGTATCGGCCCGACTCTCGTATGTTTACAATACCGAATAAATTAAGCAAACTACGTACTCGTTTTTTTTTAAGAAAGCTAAAAACGTATAAAAACCAAATTAGTAAAATCATTAAAAATTTGTATCAAATATATAGTTTTGGGTATAAAAATGAAAAGTAAAAGAAAAAATTATTTATTTATTTTTTTCGCACCAAAACCAACTATATCAAACTAACCTACATTTTTTACTGTACAATACACGATAATGACTAATTAAAAGTTGCAACTTAACAAAATTTTGCTCTGGAAAAAGAAAGTCAAATTGACCAATCCGAAAGAAGTACCGAGATAGCATATTAATATTATGTATGATAGATTTTTTTACCAAAAAACAATTTTTTTTAGATTTTAAGAGAGAGAGATAGTAGATATGACATTTTGATAGATGGAAAAGTCTGATAAGACTTTAAAAAGAGAGGGAGAGAAGACTTGACATTTTGAGTAAATTACCAAAATAACCTTTAAAATTTAAAATAATAGTGTATAGGTGGCATGATCTGATTGATGGAGAGTGATTCTCGCAACTGGGGATGATTTTCATTTGAACCGATCCATATATATATTATATTATATATATATATATATATTAATTGAGTCATTTAATAGTCTTTATATTAATTTACTTATTGGTTGATGTAGCATGATAAATTGCCACATGACATATTGATTAAATCTTTTATTATAAAAGAGTGTCATGTGGCATTAAGAGACTCATTCACTACATTAGATAGATTAGATTAGAAAACTAGATAATTCTAATGGACAAAACCAAATCAATGTGAAACAATTCTTGCCACTTATTTACATCTATTTAGCTTGGATATCGTATAGCGGTGCATAAAACCCCCTTTTGAGCCAAACCCGATCGATTTTTATCAGGTTTTAAAAATTGGGTCGGATTGAGTTAAAGAAAGTTAAAACCGAATCGGCCCAGAAAGGACCAAATTAGAAATCGGTTTGTAAGGGAGGAAACCCAGTTTTAATCTAGTTGGATCCGTTTTCACCGGTTTCATTGACATATCCTTAAACAAATTTCAAACCGGCACATCTGATAAGATGGGACGATTTCACTGTTGGTTTTGGATGCGAAACTGGTTTGGATGTGCACCTCTAATTGTATTTTCTTAATAATCTTTTAGGTTATTTAGTATTGATTCGCATTTATTTAATTTAACTTTGTAATAAGAATAGATGTCATGTAAAGGAAATCAAAATTTTGCCAAAAATGCTAAAAGTGGGAGCTCCCAAAGGCTTTCAAACCCCTAATGGGGATCCTTGCATCTCTCACCTTCTCTATGCAGACACTCTTACTATTTTGGGGAATTGGGGGGAAAATAATATTGAAAATGTAATTCGGCTCTTGAGGTGTTTCTTTTTAGGCTATGGCTTAAAAATTAATCTCCAAAAGTTAAATCTTTTCGGGTTTGGGGTTGGGATGGATTAGGTAAGATATACGGAAGATAAAATGGGGTGCGCACCATGTATGTTCCCTTTCAAAAATATACAGGCCTCAAAGTCGGGGCAAACATGAATAGTATAAATAATTGGGGTATGATGGTGGAGATTTTTGATGCTTGCCTAGCTCTCTGGAAAGCGTCTTCGCTATCCATTGAGGGTAGGGTTACCTTCGTCAGATCGGTTCTTGAAAGCCTTCCAAATTATTATTTTTCTTTATACAAAGTTGTGGCTAAGATTATTCATTGTTTGAAAGGCTAAGAGATTTTTATGGGGAGACTCTAAGGAAGTTAGTAAAATGCATTGGGTGGCTTGAGTAAGGGTAAGTTTACCAAAAAAAATTGGGGGGGGGGGGGGGGGGGGTCTTGGTATTAACCGTTTTAAATTTATGAACCAAGCTCTATTATCTAAATGGGTTTAGAGGTATAAAACTGAAGAACATAGTTTTTGGAGAAGAGTTATTTATGCTTTCCATTAGAAAAAATCTGGGTGGTAGTTAGTTCATTGTAATAGTGCCATTACAGGGGTTTGGAAGAATATTGTTACTTTGGCCTCTAAACTGAAATTGGCAGGTGCTCCTTTTGCTAAGATGGTTAAAGGGGTGGTAGGTACACACGAAGATATCAATTTTTGGATGGATATTTGGCAAGGAAACCAAGCTTTAAAAGATCGGTTTTCGCTTTTGTTTCTGCTGGAAAAAAAACAAACATGCAAAATCAAAGACAGAGTCCAATAGAGTGATCATAACATCGAGTGCTCGTGAGATTGGTCTCGGGATCCACGGTCACCTGAAGAGATGGTCGATTGGGAGAACCTTTTCAACGTCCTTGGTTCTTCACGTGGCAATGGTAAAGAGGATCCGTGGAAATGGTTAGCTGATAATTCTGGTACCTTTTCGGTGGCGTCGGTTAGAGGTCGGATGTATGAGGATTTAGAGGTTAGCACTAACTACATGGTGAAATGATCTAAATGGGTTCCAAGCAAATGTAACATTTTTAAATGGATAGCGGAAATGAATAAACTCCCTACTTTGGACACCCTTAAAAGAAGAAACATCCAGGTTGACTCTAGTACATGTATTCTTTGTGAGACGGAAGATGAAACGGTGGAGCTTTTGCTTATTGGATGTGGGATTACTAATGTTGTGTGGTCCTTTATGACAAATTGGTGCAAAGTTCCTCCTATTTTTGGTTTTACAGTTCAGGACAATCTTGTAAATTTATGCCCTATTAAAAAGAATGATCTTCAAGATATCATCATTGTTGCGAGTTGGAGTATTTGGAAGGCAATGATTGAGTTGAAGTATCGGCAAAAAGAGGTCAAAATTGGAGATATCTTTGTAAATATTAGATCATTTAGCTTTTTACAAGGTATCTTGATCTGAATGGTGTTCGTTTAGTCTAATGTATGTTTGGGGTGTTTTGGTCGCCTGGCCTTTGGCCTTGTGCGGTTGTGTTTGTTTTAATGAAATCCACTCTTCAAAATAAACACTATATACTTATATTAAAATAAATTTAAAGACTAATAATTCTCTGAGTCATGTTTAAAAAAAGTGTATAAAAGGAAAATAAAAAAAAAGTAATCCAAGTGATTGGTAGTAAACTACAATATCCAAGTGATTGGTAGTAAACTACAATAACACGTAAATAATATTTTTCTTTAAACGTTTTAAAACGATTTTGATTTATATGCACTGATTTTTAAAAGTTATCTGCAATGAAATTTTGATTGTGACATTATATATATTTTCCCTTTCTTAAACAATATTATATCTTTTATGTAATTAAAAAACTAATACTGACCGGCTAACTTTAGTATTGTTAACGATATTCAATTTTATGATTTACGATTTTTATGCAAGATTTTTTCGGTATTTTTGCACTACCGTTAAATGTGCAAAGCGCGAGAAGAATCTCATGTTGGTAATTGGTCATGTTTCAAATGTACATGTAAAAAATCATCACCAATTCACCCGGGTTAAAAACACAATGGTTAAATTTGTTAACAAATAATTAAACGATTATAATTTAAATAAAGTTTTCATATACAATATCATTTTATCAACAAATGACTAAACATATAATCAAACGCTTATAATTTAAATAAAGTTTTCATATACAAGATTATTAATAATCACAGAAATAATAAGATAAAATAAAACAGCAAAATATGAAAATAAAACTTAAAATGAAGCAATATAGATATAAGTTTTCTCATTCATAAGATAAAATGACTGAGAAAGACTAAAATACTATAATATAATATTGATACTAGTATTGGCAATGAGGAACAAATCCTGCAAGAAGCCTGTTAAAACAAATGTGTTGACCTAATTTACAAATAATGTGACATATAAAACACCGAAAGAGCCATTCGAATGGTAGAATCAGTGGGAAGAAATTCAAATAACCCTCCCCTGTATTTATATATACAAACATTTATAAATAGTTTTTCACATTTTTTTTAGTTTTTTATAAATAAATAATATAAATCAGATTATAAAATTCCCCACCCCCTTCTCTCTATCTTTCTAACCTCACCATCACACAGTGGTGGACCCAAGAAATATCTTCTAGGTGTGCGAACGAGAGGTTTAACCAAATTTTCAAATGGTGCAATCCGAATTTTGCTCTGTAACTTGTTGGCCATTCAAAAAAAAATGTAAGTCCAGGAACTATCAATCGGATATCACAAACACGATTCTAAGTGCGGAAAAACAAAGAATAGTGTAGAACAAGAAGTCGATTGTATTGATAATGCACACAAGTTCGAGACTTGTCTGGTACAAGATTGATTATGAACAAGAACAATCAACAATACCAACTCGCCTCTCCAGCTCTCTCTAATGCCTCACCAAAGCTTTAACCCTAATAATGAACTAAACATAACTATATATAGGGTCCACTAATAACTCGGCTCACATGACTTAACCCAAGCCCACCAAAGAACTAGTCCAATAACCTATAATTGTGATTGATAAAGACAAGCGTAAACCTACTCAATTTCATGGCCTTACAGTAAAATACACTAAATATTTTTTCAAAGGATGTGCCCGCTGTAAGTGCAGTAACGTGTCGGGTAACTGTGGCTTTATCAGTTCTATGAAATACCAAGTTCAAAGCAGAAGTCAAAGGTCAAAGAACATGTCAAAGTATCAAGAGTGTCCGAAGTAAGTATGATATCTCGGAACCATGGGTTCCGAGTTAATATGTCCGAAGTTTATGTAATAACTCGGAACTATGTTGTTCAGAGTTAGTGAAATTTATTTTAGTCCATATTATAGGTGGAATAATCTTGAACTCATGTTTGTTCCGTATTACTTGTTTTCCCTATAAATATGGGTGGTATTTGAGGGCATCCGAGATTTAGAAGTTCTGAGTGAACAAATTAGAGAGAGAGCATAGAGAGAGAAAACTACGGTTCATCTAAACCACTTGTGTAGAAGATGTATACTCATTCGATAGTGTAATCTATGTGGATTTAATATGAACAAGTTTCTTCAATATCTTTCTATCTTATCTCGTGTTTGTTTTACGTGTTGATCAAGTGCAATGTTCGTGTATGTATTCGATCCAAGGGGCCACAAGACCTTTCATCCGCCCACCCAACCCTCTATCTAGGTCCGCCCCTGCCTCGACCACCACCTCCACCACACCACTACCATCACCATCACCTCCACCTCTAGCCAAACCCTACCATTGCCTCATCTAAATCTCACTATAACTCTCTAATCCACCGTATCTGGCGACGCAACCACCGGAAAAAAAACCCAAACTGTTAATCATTTGCAACGGTTGCCGGAAAAATAAAATAAAGGGATTAGATCTTCATCGTCAGTCTCCCATTTTCTTTAAACCCTAATGACGTTGTCGGGTTTGGAGACTACCAAGCCGATTTGTGTGTAACGTTTGTGGTAGTGGATACAAGAGGTTGTTTGATGAATACGAGCATGTTTGATTTTTTGTGGTGGGTGGTGGTGGGGTAGTGGTGGGGTGAGTTCTGATGGTGGTGGTGGGTTGGTTTTAAAGATGGGTGGTAGATTCCTTATGCACACACAAGAACTTGAATAGTTGAATGTAATTTTTGTTTGGTAATTGTTCTACAGGGTTTCTAGAGAAGAACCATAATGTGATAGCCTAATTTGAATGTAATCGTGTTTGTTAATTGTGTATACATGTAAAATGTGGGTTGAATTGTGTTTGGATATTAAATAATTGTTTTACTTTTATTAATTAATGGGTTATATAAATATATATATATATATATATATATATATATATATATATATAAAAGATCAAAATCAATGGAAAACTCCCCCGAGTTTTAATTAATGGCTTTTTATATATATATATATATATATATATATTATTCTCTAAGTTCTTATAACTCGGGGGGAGTTTTCCCTTGATCTTGATCATATATATATATTATATATATAATATTGATCAAGATCAAGGGAAAACTCCCCCCGAGTTATAAGAACTTAGAGAACTCGGCCTTCCCGTGCGAGTTTTGCCCCAAATTTTCTCACAACCCTAGAGTAAAATGTTTAAAAGGATTGTCGTAAAAAAATTTAAAAAAAAAATCGAAGTTGTGTTTTTCGGCTCTTTACAGTAACTGTAAAAAGCTGATGACATAAGCATGACATCACTTTTTACAGCATTTACGGCTGTCGTAAATGAAGAAAAAACTAGTTTTTTTTTCTAAAGTTGATTTTTTAAGGATTTTTTTAACAATTTTTTTTTAAAAACCTTTCATAAGGCGGAGTTCTCACAACTATTATAAGTTTTCATTTTACCCTAACCCTATATATATATATGGTGAGGTTCAGCTATAAAGTTTAAACTTCCTAAAAAGTGTAAAATGACATAAAACAGTATAATTTCAGCCATAAAACACACCTAAAACCCATAATTAAAAGAGTGAAGATCACTAAAACACCATGTTCAAACCATAATAATCCATAAAAACTTCAAACACACAATCATAGAACTATGAATATAAAACACAACATGCTAATCAACATGAAACACAATAATGTTTGTCATTTGATAATCAGAGCCTTATCATCCAAAATACAACCCACATATATGATGTTTTAGTAATCTTCATTTTGTTATTTGTGGGTTTTAAATGTGTTTTATGGTTGATATTTTGATGTTTTATGACTTTTTACACTTTTTAGGAAATTTGGACCTTGTAGCCAACTCTTAGCTTAATGATGTACTAAAAAGTAGTTTAATAAAAGTAACTAAATTAACCTAATTCTATACTCTAAGTAATACTCTAGACTCACTAAGACACACTAAACTACTAACCGACAAGTGTACCGATCGACTCTAGTATAGCTAACGCAAGTCCGGATATCGAACCCATGAGACTCTATCAAACTACGCTAATGACTCTACCTAGACTAGGACTGACACTGACATAACTATTCGTTTCTTTGAGTGGGGGGTTACTAAAAATCCTAAGAATGCAATTAAATTAAATTAACGAACTAAATTAGCTAACACGAATTACTTTGGACTTTTACTCAGATGGTGAAGACACTACATAGACTGGAATCCTGGTTTGCTTTTAGTAACGGATTTTATTAGGATATTAATTATTACGGAACCATCCTAAAATTCTCACTTTTCGGGATATCGAACAAGACCCTCAATCCTTCTCAAGAGACACTTATGGCACCCTAGAGCTGTTATGAACACCGGTTGGTTAAACTCCCTCATAGGACATCTAACGGGTTTATAAAAGTACCCTACATGATTCACTCCCTCACAGGACCTAAATCAAGAGTAAACTTGGTTTCTCGATTAGACTTGGTAGACAGCAGCCAAAAGGTTTACTTCTTACGAAGTTCCTACCTTACGATTTAATGACTTAGACCTAACAATAATCTCGCACCTCACAACTATTGAGAATTAGTAGAACACTTAACTTATTTGATTACCGAATATTACTTCTAAGGTTTATTACGTAATTCAACCCTAAAGATTAAAGATCTATTGTGTGATATAGACACTCACCAAAATCTAAAACCTAGCACGACTCTATTATGTGAAAAAGACCGTCACCAAGAATTGTGCGAAGCAATAAACAGTTTTCAAACGATATTAAGCATGCAAACACATCTAATCAATAATCAAGTCGCCTACAATTCATAAACAATCCATAAATATTAAATATCCATTATAAAAAATGAAACTTTAGCAAACCATTCATCCGTCTAAGTCGTTTATAAAATTTAGCCAATCAAATTCATCGAACATCTCAAACAAAGTATTTTCAAATAAACAAAACATAGTTAAAGAAGAAACGAAAGTAAAAGACACCTGAATGACAAGATTGCTACAAGGATGATTTCCTAAGCTTCAAATCTTCAACTGGCAGCTCCGAGTACTTGAAAACGCTTGCAAAGAAACCGAAAATTCGTCCAAAGTTCTTGAATTCTTAACTAGGTCAAAAATTGGCATTAAGTATGTTCATATATGGTTTCAGCAAGAATTCAGCAGCTACATAAACTCTGAGCCAATAACACACCCCATCGCGTCACGCGACGGGTATAATCCTTAAGCGTCGCGTTGTGCGGCGCGTCATAATCCGGAAATTATCTTTAAATGGCTACGCGTCACGCGTAGCCTCTTCTCCCTGGTTGTCGCGTGGCGCGACGACCCTCTTTTGCCAGATTTCTTCGTTTTTCGTTCCTGTTCAGCTCCAACTCGTCCCGAATCCAACCGTTAGCTCTTTTCCAGCTAATTTCAACCTTTTAATGCTCTTTTCAGCAACCGAGACCTGTAAAACCATAAACTATCAAAAGAAAGTAATCTAACTACGAAAACGAAACGAAACGACACGAAAACTATACAAACTCTACACGATAAATAGATGTATTTTGCAATACATCACCTTAATATATATATAATATATATGATTCGGTTCAAATGAGAACCACCACGAGTTGCGAGAATCGCGAGAACTAGACCATCCAAAAGGTTTTTTCGAATTTTTTTCTCAAAATTCATAAAAACAATCACTTGTTTCAACAAAAAAAATTGAAAAAATGTCACATACCCACATTTACATGAGGCGTAAAAAAATATTTATCTTCTTCCAACATTTACGTCTGCCGTAAAAAAAACTTGCATCAGTCAAAACTACCAACTCGGCAATGTTTTTTTACTTTTTTTACAGATGTGTTTATAACTTTTTTCATCTACGTTTGTGCAAAAAAAATTGTCCCAACTCGCGCCAGATCAAAAAGTTCTCGCGGTTCTCGCAACTCAAGTTGGTTTTCATTTTACCCTTTCATATATAGGGATTGGGTAAAATGAGAACTGTACCAAGTTGTGAGAACCGTAAGAACTCTAGTGAGCCATTGATTATGATGAGTTGTATGGCTAAGATTTATTTTTACTTTTGATATATAGGGAATTGTGTTCTTAATGTAAAAGGTTATAAAGTACAATCACGAATTGTTTTAGACTTTTTACACTTTTGTAAAAGATAAAGGGTTTTTCGATTTTATCACCCCCAACTATCGACCATTGGCTGTTGTCACCCCCAACTAACACCTTAACGCCTGACACCTCCAGCTTGACTTTTAGTTTGTGCTGGCACCACCTCATTAACCAAACACTAACTTAGTTAGTTTTTTATCCTACGTGGCACTCCATTTCCCATGTGGCAAGATGAGGTGGATTATTTGGAGGCTTATGTATATATTTTAATTACTATAAATTAATATAATATATAACAATATGTGTATGTATACATGTACAAAATATATATCATCCCCTTCTCTCTCTACTTCTCTCTCCCTTTCTCTGCCACCACAAATCGCCACCCATGCACCGCACCACTCCCAACCACCACAAACCACCCCGTTTCTCTATGAAATCTTAGAACCAAATTACCTCAAATTCACAAAATCAAAAACCTTTTCTAATAACAAAAACACAAAATCAAATCTAGATCTATTTCTTAAAACAAAAACACAAAAACCCCCAAATTCAAGGGCTAGAATTTCAAAAAGTTGAGCTCTAACAGCTGAAGCTCCGGCCGTTTTTATCAAAGAACGAGAGCATACCAGATCCGTTTATCACCGAACGAGAAGAATCGGTGATGGTGGCGCTAGTGGCGGCGGTGGCTGAAGTTCCCTACCGTCTGTGGGTTTGGTGGACGTTGCAGTCGCTTGTGAATGTTGTTTCGACTGTGTAGGTTCAGTGCAGGGAGTTGTTCATGTGGTTGACGCCAAATAGAATTGTTAGGAATGCACAGAGGAACAGATCTACATATGTAAGTAGATTTAAATGAACAAATATGGTTGTTTTATGTAGATGAACACAGAGACAGTGAAGATATACTTATTGAAGATGCTTTATTGAGATTACATAATAATGTGTCATGTTTGATTAGAGTTTTGCAGGTGGAAATTGTGAGGTTTTTTGGGTTGTGATAATCGAGGGGGGGAGATTACAATATGATTAGAATAATGGGGGTTGGAATGTTCAAGAATTGTTTTTGTTTTTGTATGCTATGAAATATAGACCACATCAACATGCCATCTCATCCAAAAAGCCACGTCACCTTGTCACATCAGAAAAAAAGTCAGGTAGGATAAAAAAAACTAAGTTAGTATTTGGTTAAAGACGTGGTGCCAGCATAAACTAAAAGTCAAATTGGAGGTGTCGGGCGTCAAGATGTTAGTTGGGGGTGGCAGCGACCAATGATCGATAGTTAGGAGTACTAAAATCCAATAACCCAAAGATCAAACCATCAAATCAAAAATTCTAATAATCTTATTTTATGTACCTTCTCACCTAAAAATATAAGATAATCACAATTTCATTTTTACACATTTGTTTTATTTATATGTAAAAAAAATTGAAAACATAGACCAACTTTTAACATCCTAGCTTCTCTATTTTTTCTACGTTTGATAGTTTATGTCGGCGCGAATGGTTACGTTTTACGTTCGACCAAAATAAACCGCCCTTTTTATTTTAATATTTCTCTGACTACATTTTTCACGTTTGATGTTTTACGTCGGCTTTTTTTACGTTTGATGTTTTACGTCGGCGTGAAAGCTGACTCACTTCTAAAAACTTATACCAACCGTAAATTCTTTTACACAAAAAAAACCATTTTACGCATTACGTTTTTAACTAACGCGAATGTTTTTTACGTGTTGTCTTTGTCGAACGTAAATGTTTTTGTTTATTTTTTTTACATATTGGTGTATTGCGTAAAGACTTTTTTTACGCACGTTGTCAAACATTTTTTACGCATGTTGTCAAAGTCCATATCTTGATTTATTTGCACACATAAGAAATCGACAAACCCCCGCTTGTCGAATTGTTTTTAAATGCACGTTGTTGAATGTTTTATTGAGTACGCTACCGAATGTGTTTTTACGCGCGTTGTCTTTAAATAACGTACACAAGAACATTTTACATATGCAAACAAGTTAAAAAACTTTTACATTTGAAATCGACAAAAACCACCACCGCCGCCGTCACCAACGTCGTGCAACCACCATCTCCATCACAGAACCGCCGTCACATTCTACATCACCCCCTTCCACTGCCTTCAACCCCGTCGTTGCTGCTGTCTACATTTCCTTGATCAGTCATTTTGTCGGGATCTGTTCCCCGATTCGCCACCATCACGGCCACCCCACCACTTTTCGTCTTCCACGGTGGTTATGCCGCCTTCGAACACCACAACACCCCGATCTGAGTCTAACTTTTGGGCATTTGTTTTAGATCTCGATTTGCTTTTTGTATATGATGAATTAAACAATTTTTTTA
The DNA here is from genome assembly GCA_947069175.1 of Scalesia atractyloides. Lineage (NCBI taxonomy): Eukaryota > Viridiplantae > Streptophyta > Magnoliopsida > Asterales > Asteraceae > Scalesia > Scalesia atractyloides. The sequence goes on along the minus strand of CAMTDV010000005.1, from coordinate 94,272,225 downwards.
ATCTCCATTTGCGTTTTGTAAATATAAAATGAGAGAAAAAGAAATATGAGAAGAGAAAAATATTCTATTGTAAAAGAAAGAGAGAAAAAAAAGAAATAAAATGGATACGACTTTTAAAAAGAAGAGAGGGAGAAAAATGATATGACATCGAGAGTAAAACACTACATTGTCCTTTTAATTTAATTTGAATATATATGTTAAAATCTTATTAGATATTAGAAGTTCTCATCGTTCTTACAACCGGTAGTATTTCCTCTTTGAACCGAATCCTATATATATATATTTTTGTGTGTGTGTGTGAAAGATAAAACGAAAACTTACTTGAGTTGAGAAAACTCAAGAAAACCCTGTGTAACATTTTTATTTTTTTCTAAAAAAATAGGGAATGTAACATAAATGTACTTGAACATTTTTATTAAAAAATATAAAAAACCCCTACTTGTTTCTTTTAAAGTGTTCAAAATTTGTATGTTACATTTTTTGGACATATATATTATGTAACATGGAATTTTTAACATTTTTTTTAAAACAACTTGGTGTTTTTTTGTTTTTTTTACAAAAATGTTCAAATATATGTATCCTACATCCCCTATTTTGTTTTAGAAAAAAAATAAAAATGTTACATGGGGCTTTAGATGAGTTTCTTGAGTTTTTTCAACTCAAGTGGGTTTTCATAAAAATAAAAAAATTTTAAACCGCGCAAAAAAGTTTAAACCGGCGCGCAAAAAGAGTTTAAAACTGGGCACGTTAAATTTTTTAAACCGGACACTTTAAAAACATTTAAACCGGTGCGTAAAAAAATCTGCTTTGTAAATATCTAAAAAAAATATTCTTTTTGTAAAAAATCTGATTTGTTAAATATTAATATCAAATAAGACAAAAACATTTGATCTGTAAAGTATTAAAATATTAATAACCAAATAAGACAAAAATAGCAAATTGACCAAATTACCGTTAGGATAATAAAATATTAAAACCATAATAAAACAAAAAGAATTAAATATTTGTTTTAATCACTTTTAATCTCAACCATCAATCTCAAAAGATGAATGTGGAAAAGTGGTTTCTACGGTTTTCGTAACTGGGGGTGGTTTTCATTTTAACCTATCTCTCTCTCTCTCTATATATATACACACACACATATATATATATAGGAGAATGATCCGTTAGGAACCACCCTTTATTGCGAAAACCAATGTGAACACAACCAAAAATACCTAAAAAAATCTAAAAACCACCCAATTTTTTTTTGTAACATTTAAAAAAATCACTACTTTTCGTCACCAAAAAGGAAAAAAATTGAGTGGGTTTTTGATTTTTTTTAGGTTTTTTGGGAGGTGTAGTTATTAGCATTTAGCTTGGTGGGGGGGGGGGGGGGGGGGGGGTTTAGTTTTTTTAGGTTTTTTTTTGGGGGGTGGGGGTTAGGGTTTTTTTTGTGGTGGGGGAGGGGGGGTTAGCTTTAAGGTTTAATTTTTTAGCATTTAACTTGGGGGTGGGGGGGAGCTAGGTTTTTGGTGGTGATGTGGTGGGTTACTTTTGTGTTACATTGGTTCTTGCGGTTCTCACAATAAAGGTGGTTCTAAGATGAACTCTACCATATATATATATATATATATATATTAGATGTAATATTTTGTTTTTTTTAATAGAAAGGTGAAAGAGTTTTGGATGAAAATGATAAAAGTATATATATATATATAAGATATTTGTAATATGACCAAAATACCATTGACTTAATTGCCATTTTTGGATGGAATTAGTGGGTTCGACGAAAATAACAAAAAAATAAGAAATGTTAGGGACCTAAAGGAGAAAAAAATTTGAACTGAAGTGACATTTTGGTCAAGTCTTACAGATTAAAATGAAAAGTTACTCTATAAAAAAACTAAGTATTAATAAGAAATAATATTTAGTAAAAGACAAAAAAGATTATTAAAATAAATAAAAAATGACATGTCTCATATATAATTGAAGGAAATACACAAAAATAATTTAAATGGTATAATTAATTTGCTTAAAACCTTTAAATAAAAGTAAAATTTGTACAACTATGTAGTTAAAATACAAAGTTCAAAAGAGATTTAACGAACCAAAGTGACAACAGTACATATATCACTGTCCATGCATGCACCACCACTACTCAAAAGACACCACTCACCAATAATTTTTTTACTTTTTCTTTCTTTCCTTTCTTCCCCTTTTCATTTTCCTTCAATTGATTTTGACCATGTATTGCAGTAAATATAAAATGTGAAATAAAAAAAATATCTACATGAGAGCTTCACATTTCATACTCAAAAGCATATGTTATGAAAAGGTGAAATGCAAAATATGGTTGTGACTCGCAACAAATTAATATGATTGGGGGATATATTATTATTTAACATAAAAAGAAAAAAAAAAAATCGATATCGGTCCCATGCCCACGTAATGACGTCTTTGGATCAAAAGATTTTATCTTTAGCAAGGGGGGCTTTAGTTAACGGGTCTCCTACACAAGAATTCAACTATGAACGCGGGGTTAGGCAGGGAATCTCTATACCCTTTCATTTTTATACTTGCCATGGAGGCTTCTCATCCTTTGTCACTAGTGCCGAAAGGATTGGGGCAATTCCTGGCTTCAACCTCCCTGATGATAGACCGAAAGTTACCCATCTTGTATTTGTCGATGATGTCCTTTTGGTTGGCGACACAATATAATGAACTTCAAAAGACTAATGTGATGCTTTACATTGGTCTCGAGGATGAAGTTAAAACAGAAAAAAAAATCTTGTATTTATGGTGTTGGGGTGAACTTGGATGAGGTGAGTTCCTTCGCAAGTAACAACATGTCTCAAGCCGGTGAGCTTCCCTTCACATACTTGGGAATTAAGGTTGGGGCAAACATGAATAAAATCTCGAACTGGGCGTCAGTTGTAGAATGTTTTTAAAAACGACTCTCACTTTGGAAGTCTTCCACCCTTTCGGTTGGTGGACGCTGTTCTCATCAAGTTGGTCCTGGATAGTAAGATATTATGTCCACGATGACGGGGAGGTGGAAGAGACCATAGAGCATTTATTTACCTCTTGCTATACGGTTTCTATTCTTTAGTAGCGTATCTCCTCGTGGTTCCGGATCTCGCCTATCTATGTTTTCTCGATCTCGAATCTTCTTACCGTTCACAGTAATGTTGGGGTGTCGGACATCAAGAAAAGCATGTTACAAATAACGATCCTTTTGGCATGTTGGATCGTCAGGTGGACAAGAACGATGTTGTATTTCAATCAAAAAATTTGGACGTAGACAATATGTTGGCAGAGCTGAAATCGAGAGGGTGTCTTTGGGCGTCTTGTAAAGCTAAACTTGTCTCATTAGATTTGAACCAGTGGTGTAATTTTAATTTCGATCGATAGAAATAGGTGGGTAGCTTCGTTTCTCTCCTTGAGGTCCCAAGTTTAACTCTCACTAGCATCACTTTGAAGGACATTGGTGGTGGCAATGAAGTTTAGAACTAGGCCTCTATGGAGGTCGCCAGTTTGAAACCAAGCCAAATTTACCGCAGTGGGCCTTCGGGTGAGCGGGTTTTCCCCGGAACTGGTGGTTTGATGGCTCGGGTATGCATCTAACTCTAACCGTTATGGAGGAGTGGATATATTTGATCAATTGAGGTCATACCAGCATGCTTATCCAGTAATTTAGTTGACCGTTAAAGAAAAAACAGGCGGGTAGCTACCTTATGCTAGTTGTTTATATATTTATTAAAAAAAATAAAAACTTGTTAATAATTTGCAGCTAAGAAACATTATTCTTTTCTAAAATTAATAAAGGTCTCACAAAATTCTACAGCTTTTTTCTGCACAAATTTGACATTCCATACCGGTCCACATGTAGCCCATTACACAATACAACTTCAATGTAAAATCCCAATTTTACCCTCATTATTTACATGACATTGCATGCATTGGGGTTTTCATCACTGAACATTTGTGGCGCTGGTGGGTATGCATACGCTGCTTCAGCGGCATATTTTGAAGGGTATAAATGGTAATTCACTGGTTGATAATAATAATATTCATTTTTCCTCATATCCAACAATGCCGCTACCGGATCATCTGGTGATGGTGCTGCTGCGGCAGCACCATCCTCGGCTTTTTTCTCTTCCTTCTTTTCACCGCCGTCGTCAGGTTTTTTCTCTTCCTTCTTGTCTTCTTCCGGCTTAACGGGATCTTGCAGCACGATCACCGCGCGTTTTCCGGTTCTTTTGGTCACGTAGTCCACCAACTCGGCTGCCGGAAAAAACGCCTTTCACTGCCACTTGTGAGGTCTTTAGGTCCGGGACCGCACTTTCGACCCCTACAATAAGAGCCACACAAAATTCATATTTTGTACATCACTGTTTTCTATACTAGTTTATATATAAAAATATCAATATCAATGTTTTCTATACTAGTTTATAAAAATATCAATTATAAAAAACAATGTGTGGTAGAGATTTTCTTGAAATATTTGTTCTCATCTAGGGTAAGATTCACTTGAATTTTGATTAAAAAAGGAACGAATCTAGAATATACCTCTACACCACTAACATAATATCAGTATCTTAAAATGATACGGATTATTATATTATATATATATATATATTATTTATAATATATATATTTTTCCATCAATATGGCTCGTATCATATTTTTCGTCCACCAATACATGTGTATTGTGTAGGGGCCGTGTATATATAAGGACCCATATATATTAATATTTACATGTGATGAATTAATATAAAGTCAGTGGAATTAAATGAATTTATTTTCATTCTTTAGACATGAAGTTTCATTGAATATTTCTGTAATGGTTAAACCCCCATTCTTTTTTTTTCTTATTTGAAAACATATGAAAACACCTGGCTTGTGTTGGTTGATTCATTAATTAATTAATTTTTAAAAACTCCACTTTTTTAGGACAAATGTTCCATAGTTTTTTTTAACACAAATTTCTTTTGATTTTTGTCTATGATGAGACTTAACCCCCAAGATCTTTTTTCTCTTAAACCTAAAAGTACAAACTCTTAATATATATTTTTAAACAATATGGTTTGGGTAAAACCTAAAAGTACAAACTCTTAATATATATTTTTAAACTAATATGGTTTTGGTAAAATGAAAACTCATACGAGTTGTGAGAACTTAGAAAACTCGGCCTTACGAAATGTTTTTTCAAAAAAAGAAATTTACCAAAAATCCTAAAAAAATCAACTTTTCAAAAAAAACTTGTTTTTTTATTCATTTACGGCAGTTGTAAAATGTAATGTCATGCTTATGTCATCCCTTTTTTTACAGCAGTGTTTTTTAACATTTTAATCTAGATGTATGAAAAATGGGGTCGAAACTCTCGCGACAAGGTCGATTTCTCTAAGTTCTCACAACTCAGGGTTGTTTTTTCTTGAAATTAATCCTATTCTAGAAAATTTAAATATTGAAACGGTATAAAACAAAGTCCAACAAGATTCAAATTTTCAAAATAAAAATTAGTAAATTACCTTTCATCCTAAGAATGCGTTTTCTAATTTCTTGAGCACATGCTTCACAGTGCATGTGAACTTTCAAGACCACCGTAACCACCGGCGGCGGCTGCAGTTCACCGGAAAAATAAAACATGAGGATAAAACCACCCATAAAATTAAATCAATTCAACATGATTATACAAACAATATATATATACACACACACTTACTACCTCATCTTTCTTCTCCTCCGGTTTAGGAGACTCCTTCTTTTTCCGGCTTCTTGGGCTCCTCCGCCGGCGGTTTTGGCACCGGCGACAGAAGCTCAACTTTCCGGTTGCTTTTCTTCTGGACTCTGTCCAGAACCTTCATTGGATCCGCCTTTTCTCCCTTCACTACCACCTTATGAGTCTTACAATCTGTCACAACATCTTCAACACCTATTTATCAAAAAAAAAAAAAAAATTGTTACCTAAGTTTCAAGGTCATGAGTTTAAGTCCCTTCAGTTAAAACACTAAAAAAATTATTAATTAATTTTTGTTAATTAAATAAAACTGTAAATAAAAAATTGAAAAAACAAAGAAAGAGTGCAAACCCTCAAAGCCTTTAAGACATCGCCGGACTTTTCTAGCACAACCTTCACAATGCATAAAAACCTTCAAAACAACCTCTTGCGGCGGCGGTGGTGGTCGCGGGTCTTTTGACTCCTCTCCCTTTTTCTCATCTCCGGCGGGTGGTTTCACCTCTTCCACCGGCGGTTCTTTACCTCCTGGAAAACAAGAAATAAACAATACCATTGTAAAAAGATTCATCTTTTTTAAGTTTTAATCAATACCCACATCAAAAAAACACTTTTTTTCACCAAAAATCTAACAAACTCAAATGGGTTTGAGCAAAATCAGGAAAAGATTCAAGAACATACCCCTCCCATTAAAAAAGATACATTTTTTAAAAGTTTTAACTCAAACCCATATAAAAAAAACACTTTTTTTAACCAAAATTGAAATGAATTCAACTGGGTTTGAACAAAATGAGGAAAAGATTCAAGAACATACCTCTCATATTAAAAAAAAGATTCTTTTTCTTAAGTTTAACCAATACCCACATTAAAAAAATAATAAAAAAATAAATAAATAAAAAACACTTATTTTACCAAAAATGTAAGGAATTCAAATGGGTTTGAGCAAAATGAGGAAAAGATTCAAGAACATACCCCTCACATTAAAAAAGATTCATTTTTTAAAAGTTTTAACTCAAACCCACATAAAAAACACTTTTTTTTTACCAAAAATGTAATGAATTCAAATGAGCTTGAACAAAATGAGGAAAAGACTCAAGAACATACCTCAACCATTAAAAAAAAATTCATTTTTTAAAAGTTTTAACTCAAACCCACATAAAAAAATAAAAATAAAAACACTTTCCTTTTACCAAAAATGTAATGAATTCAAAGAGGAAAAGATTCAAGATCATACCCCTCCCATTAAATTAAAAAAAGATTCATTTTTTAAAAGTTTTAACTCAAACCCACATAACAAAACCCTTTTTTTTACCAAAAATGTAATGAATCCAAATGGGTTTGAGCAAAATGAAGAAAAGATTCAAGAACATACCTCTCCCATTTAACTAACAGTTGTTGAGTACAAGATTGCAAGAAGAGGTAGTTAGGGTTTTATAATGAGAGATGTGAAGTGAGGCACAAAAACACACACAGTAATAGAGTGGTTTGTGATTTAATCGAGGTGAAAAGGAAGTGTGAGATGTGTGTGTGATTGAGTTGGATGATATGATGATGAGGAGGAGGAGGACCATCAGATCTAGCGAGAATAGCACTCATTTGAGACATCATATCATAAATATTGTGATATTGTGACATGGCTTTTTTATATATGCCACGTCAGATAAACGTGTTTTTGTTCCACGAGGTCTCTAGTTTCATGTTAGTTGTTTCTCATTTCTACAATATGTCAAAAAAAAAAAGTAATGTGCTCATTGATCTCGAGTCCTCACGTGTTATTAAAGATTTTTTTTATAAATTTAGAAGTTCATGTCTTGAATAAATGATTAGTAACTTATATAGCATTAACATTACATAAGTATCAATGGGTTTAAATGATATCTAGGTGATTTTTAGTTAAATTATAAATCATACAAAAGTGTATATTTGTAGTAATATATGCTTAGGCTGCACGGAGGCAAAACAACTTCGTCAAGCAACGACAACTTTCGAGAACTTAGTAGGTTACATTCCATGGTGTGTGGCAACTAACGACAAGGTGGTTGGAAAGAGGCATGATGGGTTATGGGTTGTGGGTTTGCAGGCTTGGAGTTCTTGCCGAGAGCGACTGGTGGCTTAGGGTGGGCTCAATTACAAATCTACCTAGCTAATTATTTTTTTAGTAAGTTGTGTCATGTGAAACATGAGAGGCATATGATTTCCAATAATTTGGTAAACTATGACAAGTAAGAGCCACATAATGGTCAAAGCTGATGTGTCTCCAATATGGAGTTGTTGCATGTTGGCATGGGACTCCCTCCATCCTTAAGAGGTATTGTGGTTACAAAATAAAAGATAAGTAAATAGTGGTAATTAAGAGCATTCACGGCTTTTCCCACGTGAAAGCGTTGGGAAGTAAGTGCAACATCTGACAACCACCCTTATTCTTATGCGAGCCGAAACATTTGGCGAACAAGCGTGCATCAACGTACTTCTGAAGGTCTTAGTCGACAAGATCATTTTCTAAACTATGGACCGCCGCCGACAAAACAATCACCACCACACACCATCTCGTCATACCATCCAGTTCCCGACCGTCGTCGTTTCTGTATCGCCAGGCCGTCTTAACTTCGTTTCGGTAAGCTTCAAGATCTATACAGCCTGATACAGTTCTCGATCTTTCATATATTATTTAATCGATTGTAATCGGAATGGGTTTTAGGGATGAGGCTGTGATTTTGTGTTACGTTGGGAAGAAGAGGGTTCATGGGTAATTATATAAAATAATCTTAAAAACGTTATAGAGATGACTCTCTTAAATTATTAGCCATCCTTTTGTTTTATTTATTTATTAATTTTTAAAAGGTCACCATATAACTATATTGTTAATTAAGATACAAGATTTCTATAAACGTGACTTATTGTTAAGGTTATTTTTTTTTCTTAAACTAACTTTACAACAAACAAAAAGAAAAAAAAAACTTTATATTTCGTAAGAAGGGTCTGCATGTTTTCGCTTATCGCAAATGAAGCCAAGGTTGACCAAGTGAGTTTTGTATATCAAATACGTATGATTGTTCATCATATACTAGCACATGGTAGACAAATTGTTATGGTCATCATAAATTTTCCTATCACTTGTTTCGATTTCGAAAAAGGATTAGAAATTGTTTTGTTTTTGGTTAAGTTAAAAGGCTTTATTAACTACTTTTAATTAACACATATTTGAAATTTAAAAATGTGAATCCAGTGATCTAAACCTTACGTAGTGTTTTACAAAGATCTTGATTGTTAGAAAATTAAGCTTTGTTTAATTACTAATTTACTTTATTTACAAGTTGGATTTTTCGTACCAAACTAATGCATCTTCCAAAAAGCAGAACGTTGCAAATCATAATTTATACAAATAATAACTATACTTGGTTAATAAACTTTTTTTAATAATTAAGAACTCTTTATTTTTTATTTTCAAATTCGAACTTCCACAACGATAATATATATACCTTATCATTAATAATTATATAGTAAACTACACTAATCTTCTCACAAATAAAAACATTAAACTAGATCAAGCAACCTCAAGTGTCTATAGTCCTAGAAATACCCTATTTTATTGTATTCGTTGTAATCGTTTATTCTCTTTATTTATATTTGTTGTTATTTTAGATTCTATCCATTTCTTTTTGTGCGGTAATTCTCGTGGATCATTTCTCGCAACCAGTGAGTAATTTCTCTCAAATTCTCTCTTTTAATTTTACAAATTTTAGGGTGCATCATGTTATTTAAATCTATGATTTATTATATTTTTAACATGCTAAAATCAAAGTGTTGATATTTAGATGTTCATGTCTCTTATATTTTTAACTTATATGCAATGTCAAGTCGATTGCATGATATTGTGTCTAGTGGATCCACGACTGACTAGGTTCCCCACGGTCATGGGTTGTAGCCTAGTATCGCCAACAATATTGGACTCGCTCTCGTTGTGTGCTATTTTGATCTTGGTATGATTTATTATTTTGTTATGTGTCTTTGTTGATATATGTGTATTGTTAGTCATAGTTAGTGACATGTGACAATCTCTATATTAACCTTGTGAGCAAGTTGAAATATAATTTTTTTTAAAATAAATACTAAACCATTTTCTACAAAATAAGGAATTGCTCACCAACTATTTGTTGACCCAAAAATATATTTTTCTAGCGTGGTGCAGGTTTCAAGGTCGATAAACAAGTGATGAGGACACATAGCATGGGCCTTAGGAAATTAAATTGAAATCTTATGATATGTTTGTTTTTAAACAATGTATGAACAATTTTGAATATTATATGTTATGTGACAATTTAAATGGACATACTTTAAATATCGTAACAATATTAGTCGTCAAGAGCTATGGGCAATCATCATGCCTGTACCATTCCGTTGCGGGTCGAGGTGTGACAATTAGTCACCTAACCCTTTATATTTGTCACTAACTGCATATTATTTAATCGATTTTGCATGCCAAACATCTTTCTTCCCACAGTAAACAATTGGTCATAGATTTTTTTTGTATACAAATTCTAATTCATGTTGTTCTTCAAAACTAAACAAAACAATCTACAATCATCTGTAAACAATTGAACAAAGCAATTAATAATCAACTGTAACGTGGAACAAGCTTGTCGAAGGCTGAGAAAGACACCGACGCGGAACTGAAACGTCGCCAACTGAGAGAGACACATGCGTGGAAACTGAAACGTCGCTGGCACTCACCTAGCTGGAATCGGCTGGGAGAGACACCAGCGCGAAACTGAAACTGAAACGTCGGCGACTTAAGAGAGACACAGGCGTGAAAACTAAAAAGGAGGAAACTAATAAGTTGTGGTTCGTGGTTTACCTTGAGTTTTATTATTATTTATTTTAATTTGAAAAGGGCAAATTAGTCAATTCAATCAAAAAGGGAAAATATGTATTATTTGTTTAGATTGGGTAAATATTCAATTGAGAGCTTTTTTAGGGGAAATATGCAATGAATCCTTCAAAGTATTATGTTTTTGAAATTGTATAGTTAATACCTTGGTAAATTAGTTTATTGCATTAATATTTTTTGTATTGTTTTTGTTAAATTTTGAACAATTTACATTCTAATATTATTAAGAATGTGCTTTTATTTTGTAGTAGCTACTTGAACACATTGAAATTTTCGCTGGTTTACAGAGTAACTCCAAAACAATTATAAAGATGATTGGTGGATCTGAATGAGAATTGAAAATATCGACAGGAGAATGGTTATTCGAAACGACAAGGTTTATAACTATTTATAATATACCACATTTGTTTTTATTTTCATATCTACATTTATTAATTGTTGTTTGTTACATGAATAATGTTGTCGGTTGGAATAATTTGATAAAATCTGGGGGAGTTTCATGGGAAAGATGAGTATTTTTAAATGGTCAACGAGCCAAAGAAAGATTTTGCTTGCAAAGATCAAGACCTTTGATATTTCATAAAATCGTGTTTATCAAAATCATCTTCTCCGCTTAACATTATTTTTCTATATTCAGTATTGTATGTTTAATTTTTGGTTGAAATATTTGAACATTATCATTTGTCTTCTTTCTTTTTTTTTATCATAAGTCATTAGTATGATTTTAACATTGTGTCATATGTTCAAGAACCCATGTTTAATTATACTACAACTATAAAATCCGTTTATATAGATAACTTATTGTTTTATTTAAATTACTCATAAAATTAGAATGTAAAACTTTCTCAAGTCCGAAAATCAGTCTCGAATGATAACCTAGTTTCTATATAAACAATAATATGTACAATACATTTTGTAAGAACATGTAATTATTTATTTTGTCTTAAATTACATGCTATATATATTTGACAGCTAATAAATGTTACAAAATACACATGCTCTACTTTATATCATTAATAATGCTATAAATTGATCTATTATTATTATTATTATTATTATTATCATTATTATTATTATTATTATATTATTATTATTATTTTTATTATTGTTGTTGTTGTTGTTATTATAGAACAACTAAGTTTTCATACCCTAAATCCTATATTAAATTATACTTTTCAACGATTGAACTTTGGTCTTCTCACAATAGGTAATTACTTTTGACTAGGGCTGTAAACGAACCGAACGTTCAACAAACAGTTCATGAACCGTTCGGCGGGAAGTTCGTTTATGTTTGTTCGTTTAATAAACGAACGAACATGAATAAGAAATTCCGTTCAAATAGTTAAATGAACGAACATGAACAAAGGTCTCGTTCGTTCAATTGTGTTCGTGAACGTTCGGTTAGGTGTTCGTGAACGTGTTCATGAACATTCGTTCATTTGCGTTCGTTTATGTTTGTATGTTTGTGTTTAATTAAAGATTTTTGTACTTATATATTATATCTATACATTTTATATTATTAAACTTTAATTTATTTTATTACCCTAAAAATTAAACTAGGACACCCTATTTCACCTTGATTATCCATCATTTATCTTTCCTTTCTCATTATTTATATCAACAAATACAAATACGATCGACATTCGCTCCACAAGAAGGGATTCAAGTTCCAGTGCTACTCTCTGGGCCATCCACCTTTATCTTCGTCTCATTCGCCAAATTTATTTGTGTTCGTGAACCGTTCATGAATTCACGCTCATTTCCTTAATGAACGAACACGAACATAAAATATCGTTCGGTAAATGTTCATGAACACATTTTTTCCTTAACGAACGAACACGAACAAGGCCTTGTTCATGTTCGTTCGGTTCGTTTACAGCCCTACTTTTGACCATTAGGCTAAAGCCTAACTAACGAGTCTTGATTTTTTTGTTATTATATCTATTTATGGCAAATTGACAACATTTAATTATAGAAAAAAATTGTAAATTATGATGCACCGAAAAACAAAAATAAGACTAAAGGTGCCTTGTCAAAAGAGCACCAAATCAACCCTCTATACCACGAAACCAAATCATCAACCGAAGATGCACCCATCACTCTCAAGGACTAACACAAAACAGAAAATGGAACACTAAGTGTAATCATCTTCGGGTCTCAGATTATTTGCTACAAAGTCTAACCCGTACTTGATTTATCAATCGCATATATACGAACCTCGCACTTTAGATGTTCTTACTGAAATTCACAATTCAAATCCTTTCTTTGAACACAATTTGTTCATAGATATATTTGTTCTTTCTTATATCATAAGTTTAATCCAGAAAAACAAACCCGAAAGATCCACCATAAGCATGTCTCAGCTCGGCTCTAGATCATGATCAGAAACTTCATATGTCGACCAAGGCACAGCTGAAATCCCCGTTGGGCCATTGGTCTAACATTTTTCATGTTGGGGCCGTTACTATATAAGGTGTGGTCACTTACTAAAAGTGCTTAAGATTTAGATTGAAAATGTCAATCTAATCCAAATTTGTATTTCACCTTTAAGTTCGGGTAGTTCTTTCTATTTTTTCGTTTTATTCCAAATGTTATACGTGTTGTTCATCGGACTATGTTTGGGATGTTAGGTTAGAAGGATTGTAAGATAAGTGTTGTAGATGATAAGAAATAATTAAACCATCAGCGTGGTTATTAGCCAAAACCTAATGAACCATCAAGAAAGACTAAATTAGCATGTCTCATGGGTCGGGGAATGGAGCTCTTTTAGGAAAAGAACTTCTTCCCGTTAAACATTTTGGCATGAATCGGGTATGACACTTTTACGTGCATAAACAGATATATGAAAAAACTACCACGTGTTATGAAGACTATCAAGGTAGTATCATACTAAGACTATCAATTAGTATTATACAAAGTGTTAGAAAATATAGAATATGATAAATTATTTGATTATCCAAGGTGATTCTTTTATGCATGTGGAAGTTGTAGTCTTTAGGTCGCATGTGAAAAGAATGTGAGGAGATATTAGTTGTTGAGAGTATGTGCTAGACCGTATATGTGAAATGTGTGGTGGTGATGCCCTCTACAAAAGACAACAAAACATGCTTTGTTTGATGATTAGTTGATTACTTTACAAATTGGACTAATTATTTTTCATTTTTTTCCTATTCAAAATAAGTAAAATTACGCCAAACCTTCATTGAAAAAATAATAAATGTTATTCTAAGAAGTTTTAAATGCTTCATATTTACACAAATCAAGTCTTCACCTTAGGTGTTTCTACAATAATAAGCTAAATATTTGATTATTGGATGATATTTTTTATTCTTTTAAAAGAAGGAAAAAGAAAAACCATTTCAATTCAAGTAGGTTAAAAGTTAAATGTGACCTACCCAATCCATTGTCACATTCAATTTTGATTCCAGGGCATAGATTGGGTTAATCAATCGCGTGCAATTGTCATATTGAATAGAAAAAGACCCCATGGTTAATAAATGACATAATCGTAGGGTGACTTGGGTTCAATCCTTATTTGTGTTACTTTGGTGGATTAGACAATGATGGATATAGTCTAGCCTCCGGAGAGGTGTCAGGCTCTATCCTAGCCCACCCGGGTTTTCGTCAACCGTGTGTTACGCCAGAGAGTTCTGCTCTTGTGGTGGCACAATGAAGGTCAAGTACTCAAGTGGAAGCCGGCGGTAGGTTTCCTAGAGGAACGCCCAATCTAGCGTGGGCCCGATTGAGATAAACATAGTCTGACCAGATTGGGCAACATGGCTCTTCGATTTGGGGAGTGTGATAATCTAATAAAAAAATCATCGTCCAAAAAATAATAATAATAATGAACACATGTGCATATTAATTAATAGTCGGTGATAAAAATGTTCTTATTTAAACTTGTTCATTACTAAAAAAAATAGTAAAAAATTGAAAATCTGATCAATCTAAACTAGTTCGGCAAAGTTTGATTTATCATAAACCTTGTATAATATTAGATCAGAGGCACCGAATACGTACTTATATTTATTTATTTTATGTTTTAAAAAGTTGACAGCTAAATTGATGTTGTTTGTGTCTGATTAACTAATTGGTAAATACTTTGAAAAAGAAACCAAGAAATGACTTTTTGTATAAATTAACAAGAATCAGTTTTACCAAAATTTGGTGTGTTTGAAAAAGCTTAAAAGGCAACTTTTATGTCGCTTACTTTTTTATATAAAATTTTATTAGAGAAATATTTTAAGAAAGAATAACATCAATATCAATGTACCAATATCAATATGTTATGGTCATATTATAGTTTTTCTCTCAAATTAAGAAAGAATTTTTTTTTACTGTTTGCTAATGGTAAAGTTACTAAGAAATTTTTTTTAGTGTTTGCTCATGGTAAAGTTACTCAATACTACCTTACTGCGGAACTCACAAAAAACACCGGCAAAAAAACGCACCATTGTATTTTCCCGACAACCTAGTAACCAAAGTTTGGAGCTTCGTGACCCAAACAGGGGCGCAGGTTTTAGGGGCGGGAGGCCGCGCCCACTCCCCCCCCCCTCGAATTTTTCGCTTAGTAGTGTTAATGTTTTTCGGTATAGACATTATTCGTTTCGCCCCCCGGTTCTATAGAAATTTTTGGAGTATATACGTTTTCGCCCCCCCACGCACTCCACCGACCCCAACCCGGATGTTCGACCAAGTGTGTATGAACTGATCGGCCAAAGTTTCACATTGTGATGATTCAAACAATGGTGTGTTGAATTGAATAATGTGATTTCTTAGGCGATAGTTCAATCGATTTTGTTGATGATTCAAACAATGGTGTGTTTAATTGAATAATGTGATTTCTTAGGCGATGTTCAATAAATTTGTTGATTTGATGGAGACAAAGAAGAGGGTTGGATGAATGGTGTGGTGGTTTTAGGTGATGGTGAAGTAAAGGGTGTGGCGGTTTCAGATACTCTCACTCGAGGCTGCATTTGAATGCCAAAGTATGTTGATTGATCGGAGGAGAGTTTATTGTTTCTTTTTTTATGTCTATCGAGTCCCGCTATATTGTATTTTTTTTTATTTACATAGAAGTATTTTAGTCATTTTACATAAAAACTAACTGATGTTTAGATGTTTGTTAACGTCAAGATTAAAAGTGTTTTTCACAAGTAAATTGTAAAAGCTAGTAATATCATTTTGTCAAATTCAAAGAAAAAAACACAATATATATAAATAAACTATAGAATTTTATCCATGTCATTTTTTCATACTTCACTAAATGCTACTTCTTACAGACTAGGTAACATGTGAGTTTCGTCTTGTAAACTCTAGTTTGGGGCTCACATTTTGCTAAATGACTTAGCGGTTCTAAACCACATAAAAAATATATGAAAATGAAATTGTTTTCATGCATAATCCACCGAAAGTTAAACCATAAAGTTGCATGCTTTTTTTCTCTTTTGATTAAAGAATTGACGACTGACCTATAATATATATAATATGCTTATAAATAAGAATTGTCCGATCAGACTTTAAATATATGCCTAGTCACCTGTTACTCGAAAAAAAAACCACTTTTAAAAAACGCCCAAAACTCCCTAATAAGAAAACTCCAAAGACGCTCGTAAACATTGCTATATCATCACCACTCTTTTATTTTTGAACCACCCATCTCTCTCTTTATTATAATTAAAAGTACTATGACCCCCATTCTCAATCCATTTTTTTCTAGTTCTTGACCAAGAACATAGTAGAAAAATGAATATCAAAAACATACTCCACAGGAAGAAAAAAACGTTTGATGTGTAAAACTAGAAAAAAAACATATGCCTTATTGCACATGCTCTTAACACTTTTAAGGGTATGATTGAACTTTTATATCCACAGCCTTCCTTATCTTAGGTGTTATATGAGGTAGCGGTACCAACACGTAACACACAAACTACTAATAACGCAAAAATAAAAAAAAACACAAAAATTTTGCTTGGTTCGAATGTGTGTTGAGAAAACTAGTTTAAATGAGAAAACTAAAAAGCTTTAAAAAAAGCCTTAAAACATGTCTACAAGATTTCGCTATTTTTATTGTATGAAAAAATTAGTACTGCACATATGTGTTAATATGAAAATACCTAAACCTCCACACCGACACCCCCCCCCCCCACAAAAAAAAAAAAAAAACTAAGCAGTACTTAGGAAAAATAAGTATGTATGTTCGGCTAATCATGTTGAGTAGCATCTAATACCATATTACAATGACTTTTGTAAACTAATCATACTAGTTACGTACTCGCATACTCGTCCCAGGGTTTCGGGTTTTTTCCAATTGAGTTTAGGTTCATTTTTCATCCTTATCTTCGTATCAGATCGCAACCTAGAGTGTGATCTACAAACGAAACTCTTTATAGTTCATTCTTCTCTATGATCTACAATCAAGACTCTTCATTCTCCTATGATTTAAAGATTAAATCTCAGTAGATATTAGGGTTTGTTTTCCTTGTTAACGATTCCGCTTCATGTTAATTCCTTGTGAATTTTTGTACTGTATGGTGTATTGTTTATAGTAGTTGATTCTTTTCAAGAGACCCATCAAATGGTTTTTAGAACTAATCACATTATTTCATCGTTGAACTATAACTGAAATTTCTAACTTGATGATAGAAATATAAAAATAAAAAGTAATAAATTAAAATTTCAAACTTGACGATAGAAATATATATAAAAAAAGTTGTTCAACCTTAAAACTTCTTTCGAAGCACGATGCTTGTTCATATATTTGTGGACTTGTGAGTTGTGGTACAAAATTATTTTTGGAACTAAACTTTAAAATAAAATCTTATATACTTAGATAATAACAATAATTGTTGTACTTAAATTATAATAATAAACTTAATATTTTGCAAAATGCTTGTATTGCATATTTGCATATACAAAAATGAATTAACCATCGGCTCTAGGACACGTGTTTGAAAAGAAAAGAAATAACCGAAAATAAGAAATACCTTTGCTTATTTGGACATTGTTCTCCTTTTATACGATACGTATAGTCTATACGTATTGTATAGCCTTTTCAATTTTCAAAAATAATGCACTTGTCATATCATGTCTGGATTGGGTCTATACACCACGTATAGGTCTGTACGTACGTATAAACCTAGTTTTTGTTACAAGCATTTTTATACGATATTTATAGTTTTAGCAAGTTTTTTAGAAATAATTTTATATATATATAAATTATCGATATGATATAATACTATACTATATTATACTACAAATATACGATATGATATGAAAGGATACTATACTAAAGTATACGAGTTAATTATACAGATGGACCCTGTGGTTTATAGCTAATTTCACTTTTGGATACTAACTTTTTTTTGTAACAGGTTTAGGTCTCATGGTTTTAATTCTGTAACACATTTGGGTACTAACACCAAATAATTACTAAAATCGCCTTCCATGCTTTATATTAAATTATTTTAAATGTAAAATTATTTTGTATATAATAAAAAATAATTAAATCAATTTTACAAAAAAAATTAAATGAAAATTATTTTTGTATATAACAATTTAATTAGTTAATTACATGTAATAGGTGAAAATTATTTTTAAATGAAAATTATTTTTGTATGAAAATTATTTTTGTAATTTAGTTTTAACTAGGATTTAACCAGTGCGCGTTACGGCGCGCAAAACAAAACCGTTCTATGAACTTTGTTAGATAGGAATTAACAAAGATGGTTAAAAAGTTGCAACAAATTGAGTATAAACTTTGTTAAACTATCAAAGGCTCGTATAACAAATCGACACCGCCAAGTAAACAAAATATATCCTAAAGTTACATCGTGTTCTATGTAGTCCTAGCTTCAATAGAATGAACAGATCAATATATATATATATATATATATATATTATTAATAGGATCATACGAACCATTTTGGACTCTTGGTAATCTTCATTGTGTAGTTGCTGTCAGAATCCCATGAAACTTGTAAGAATTCAACATAGAACTTACATTTATAAGACCGTTTGGCTTTGACCACAAATTGAACTGCAACTGGAAAATCTTTCGCTCCAATGTGAGAGGGGTCTTGGTTTAGAAAAGGGGGAGGTGCTCCCAAAGTGGGAGAATGACAACAGTACAAAAGCTTTCAAGCCTACAACTTGACCATGCATGCACTGGAGACTACCAGTTGTCAATACAAAAAAGTTCCAAGGATGGTTTATTCAAGAAAACTTAGGATAAATTTACATTTAACATATATTATACCTGTTTGGGAGGAACTTTGTACTCATCCTTCTATCCGCTATTCATTTTTTCTAATGATATATCTCCATACAAGTTGAAAACAAAACCATCAAATACAAATTACACATGCAAAAAAGAATAAGTAACATGAGTTTCAGGAATTGAAAAAAATACCAAAAGAACTGAAAAACATAATAGGCCGAGTATATAAAAGTTCAACTCTAAAGTCAATATAAATCATGAAGATAATTAGTGAAAATTTGATAGTCTTTAATAGCCAAAAGAAAGTTTCCAAGCGAACCTCTTATACTATTAATATCCATTGCGGAAGAAGCAAATACATCTTTTTGTTTCTCATTAATCAATCCGGATGCAACCTATATAAGAATTACGCAGGGTAAAAAATGGACACAGATAACTAATAGTTTGTTAGTAAATAAAATGCATACCTCCCAGGTGGATCCATGATAAAACCAAACTAAATAGTGGATGCCCTAGGAATATCCAAACTGTAAACGTTGGAGTTATTTGTAATTCAATAGTGTTAGCTTTCATATCAACAATCCCAAATGTCTTTCAAGATGTGTATTTTGAAGGAAATAATCAATGATACTGACAAATACTAATTAATAGCCTGCATTTAATCATTAATGACTATGTTAAACAACACAAGGAAATAAAGAGTAAATATTAACAAAATAACATGCTTTGGACCTCCTTGTGACAATCCAAATAGCTTATACACAAAGATAACACAACACACACACTGGAATTATTGAGATTTGAAACGTGTGTTGATACCAATAATTAGAAAAACATATAGATGGTTATCACCTGTGCATACAAAATCCCCATTAGCAGACGCTAAATTAACATTTAGAAACTAAGAACCGAAATAAAAAAAAAAAGCAATATTAGATAACATCTAAACCTAATTTACCAATTACGAACAAATTTGAAGATTGGTATAAGTTTTGATGCACGAACTACTCATCACCATCAGGCTTTTGGTGGTCGTAGCGGTGGTTCTTACGACGGTGGAACCGGTGAATGACGTACTGTCGCAGTATCACCACCCACCATCCTACAAAGCCGTTGGCAGCCGCCTGTCGCCGGCTTCATCACCATCACCGCCTTACCGACTGTTGCCTCAAATCGGTTCCGATTTAGCCCAACTCACCGTTAGAAGACCTGGTCTAGCAAATTCTCATCCGCTCGTCGCTCACCTTCTTCATCTGCTTCGATGTGGACCTGATTTGGTGGTAAAAAAACACTTGTTTTCACTCTTTTGAGAGTTGTCTAGGGTTTTTTAATTTTAGGCCAGAGAAAGAGAAACTGATAGGTATGAAGCGAACCACATGATTTTCTTTTTTTTGAAAAACACCCGATGCCCATTCTACAACCACTCAAAGCCAAAAAGTGTTACTTATCTATATGTTTTAATTTAATTTAACTTTAATAAAAGAAAAACGATAATGTAACATTTTAATATAAACGTTTCAACTTATTTGTGTCAATCCGATCCATTTTTTATTTTAAATAAAAATGAAGTTTTAAATAATTAAACTGTGTAATACGTGGTTTTTTACTTCGTATAAAAAAACTAAAATGAAAACTCAACGTATAGTTCAGTTATAAGAAGACAAACACAAGCAACGTTGATTTGAAATCTTTTATGATAATCGACACATAACATTCAAAATTTTAAGATAAGAGCATGTTAAAACTTAAATAAACATTTTAGAGAAAATTAATATGGTTAAATTTTAATATGTAAAACAAGTATGGCTAAATTTAATATGTTTAGAAATATTATTTTTTAATATTTAAAACTCAAGAACTCTTATATATATTAGAAGTTTCATATTCCACTTATTTTCGTTAGTTAAGATTGATGGACAAGTCGAATAAAGATAGATCGGGTTGACACAAATAAGATGAAACATTTACATTAAAATGTTACATTAAAATATTTTTGTTTTTTTATTAAAACTAAATTACAAAAATAATTTTCACAGTTATACACAAAAATAATTTTCATTTATTTTTTTGGTAAAATTAATTTAAAGTTTTTTATTATATACAAAAATAAGTTTACATTTAAAATAATTTTAATATAAAGCATGGAAGGGCATTTTAGTCATTATTTGGTGTTAGTACCAAAATGTGTTACAAAACTGAAACCATGAGACTGAACTTGTTTAAAACAAAAATTAGTACCCAAAGGCGAAATTAGCTATAAACCACATGATCCATATGTGTAATTAATTCTAAAGATACTATACTACCCCTATAGGCATATACAAGGTCTCTACTATATTATTTGTCGTGTATCCCTATAATATGCCTCATCTTATGTGTAATATAACCATATAGTATGGTATTATATATCCCTATGTATGTATGTATATAATATAGCCCTAAGATACGATACTATACGACACCATACAATACGATACACCTATATGGGACCTATACTACACATATAGACCTCTACGAGGCCTATGCACCCATAATAATACAGTATATGGCTATAGGCCTCGTATAGGCCTATAGGTATAGTATAGTACACTTTAGTATACTGTCGTATCGTATTTATGCTATATAATATAGTATTGTATATCGTGTACTATCGTGTCCATATTTTTGTAAAAAAATATTTTCTTTAACTTGCTAAAACGATAAATAGCGTTTAAAAATGTTTGTAAAAAAATAGGTCTATACGCCACATATAGACCTATTCGTGACGTATAGACCTAGCAGCTAGACATCATATGACCGGTTTAGAATTTTCTGAAAATTAAAAAAGTTATACGTCAGTATGGCGTACAGAGGTCTCATATAATATAAATGCAGTTGTAACATTATATGGCATCTATAACACTCGTATAGTACTATATACGTGTCGTATAAAAAGTGTCCAAACAAAAAAAAGGTGTTCAAAAAAAAAGGGTGTCCAAATACAATCACCCTATTTAAAACTTGATATGATAGGAGACATAAATTAACTTGACTGTTTTTATCAATTAAAAGTGGTTAAGTACCATTACACCGAAGCAATTCTAAGGATTTCACTTGAGATTTAAGGTAAAAAGAATAATATTAATTTGACATATAAATTAGCAATACATAAATTCTATTAACAAAAAAAGTAACATATTTATTTTTATCAAACGGCAAGTTAACTTTTAGCCAACTTAAACAATAATCAAATAGAAATAGGCTATCAATTAATGAAAAGTTGGTCAAACAAATAAAATTATAGAAAGAAGGATGGATTATCATTAGAAATCAAATGAGAAAAACCATAAAATTGTTCAAACTGTCACAAAATGTTGGGAAAAAGGTCAACATTATATATTGATATAAAATTTGATTTGAGACGTAACAACGAAATAAGTGGATCATATGAAACCTTAGAATAAAAAAAATGAAACATCAATTTTATCTCTATTGTGAAAGTTGTGTTATGTTTAGTAGTAGATGATTATGATCGTGTACGATAGAAAATGATGCATCAGTATTTAGTACTACAATTACCTAGTGACATTTTCATAAGGCTATCAATATTATTCATAAAAGTTGCTACATCAAAAAAAGAATCCGGTATCTTGTCGGGTCGAATCATAAGCGACAGTTCTAAATCCATATAAAAGTTGTAACATGTAGACATAACTAGAAGGTGATGGAGCCCATGGTCACATGGATGATACAAGATTTCTCATCGGTGAGAACAAACAATGGCTTGGTTAAGAGGACCAGGATAAAATGGCACAAAAAATACATCAATAATTCAAATAAACTTATGAACATCAAAGAGTTTAATTTGCTACCTTGCTTGAGTATTCGATTAACGAGAGGGTGAATCCATGATAACCGACAAGTTACTTCGGGTTTCAGATTCAAAGTAAGTTTAACCTCCAAAAGTCGAAGTATAGCTCTCACAATCCTTTAACAGGTAAAAGAAATCATTGTATTAAGAATTAGAAAGTAAATAAGTTGCAATTAACCTTTACTAACAAGTTCTTGATATAGTTATAACCAAGTGAAATTCACCATGCGTTTTGGTAGAGATTCAGTCGATATCGATTTGGTTCGCTAGAATACCGATACGATAGTGACATACAACATAGCAAACGGGATATGCCCAAGAGAATATCAATTCATATTTGACATCTATCGAAAACCAAAACAAAAAACAAATACCGGTGGTACATGTCTGGATAATACAAATACCAACATTGATGTTATTCGGTAAAAATCAGTTCGGTTCGTCACGACATCAATAAAAACTTCAAGAAAACCATAAAAATATCAATTTAAAATATATTTAACATTACTATGTGTTCAAGTAGATCTTCTTTTTATTTTGTCTACAATCATAGATTCCCCTTAAATGGTAAAACTAGTTATGATTGTTAAATCTCCCTTTTGTAGAAACTTTTTAGTTAGTGGTGTAAACGAACCAAACGTTCAGCGAACCATTTATAAACTGTTCGGCTGGAAGTTAGTTTACGTTTGTTCCTGTTGAACCTATAAAAGAACAGATAATTGTAAAGCCAAAATATGATAATCTGATCATGAATAAATCAAGTTATAAGATGTACTCCTCCCAAAGATAGCAAAATCTTGAACACTAACAGAATATATGTTTGAAGTCAAAGTTTGTTAAAGGTCAAAGCTCTACTAAAGATTAAAGCACTGATGAGAAGATCAAACATCTGTTTATGTGTAACATCCAAAAAAAAGGATTTTAGAAAAATCGTCCGGTTTTGAAAACCCGGATGCAACGTGTAATAAATGAAAATGAGGATTTATTATAATATTTATTTATTGTGGTATTGATTTCGTATAGTAAATTTATTCATAAAGTTAAGTTTGGCTTTAAACATTTAATTTATAAATAAACTTCCGTTAGATTATATAAAAGAAATGGTATTTTGTTACTTATTGTTTCTAACAATATTATATATTAATTTAACTAATATAAATATTTTCAAATTAAAAATATTAATTCTATTATTAAACGATAATTATCTATATAAACCATGGTTAGTTCCGTTAATATTATAAAGACACTAACTAACAACGTTTAGTTTTTCATGCTCTACAAAAACCCTACCATCCATTTCTGTGATAGATAGGAAAATGTATTTGAATTTAATTATAATTGAAATTAGGGTTCTTTGTTCATAGAATTTAGGCTTTTTATGCTAGACCTGTGTTTTGGTGAAATTGAAAGTAGGTACTGTTATATATTATGTTAGTATATTTTTTTATAATTTTTGGGAATTTTTAGTTGTCATTTGGATTTATTGTGAATTATGCATGTTTTTATCACTAGATAAATCAATTAAAATACAAAATGATCATAAATAAATTCGATGTTATTTTTAATCATTAGCATATATTATATAAATGTTATGGGATTTTTATAGATTTTTTCTAAATTTTTTATGAATCTTTAAATTTGAATTGGATTTATTATGGTTTATAAATGTTTTAATCATTTAAAGATACAAGATTATCACAAATAATCTTAATAAATCTTTTACAAATTTTTACAGACTATATAAGAGTTACAGAATATTTATGGATTTTTCTATAATTTGTATAGTTTATTTATAATTAAAGGATTTAATGAAATTGTTAAACAAATAAATTCCTTTATAAAATTTATATTTAAAAAAAACAATGTGATAATCGATAAATCTGATATATAAAATTTTTAGATGAATTTATCTAATTGTTTTCGTTAGTATCATAACCTATTAAATTGGTATTTCTAAGAACTTATTATTTTAATTAATTTGGTAATACAAGTATTGAATTGGTTGTTGTTTTAAATAATTATTATATATATATTTTAAGACACCAAATAAGAGAACCCAATTTCCTATATTAATATATTGTCTGTTTGTTTAGGATTTCGTTTATATGTAAATTTTAGGGTGATTATTGTTATTGTTTTAGATATAATTCGTTCCTTTTCGTGCAGTAATTCTCTTGATCAGTTCTTCGCAACCAATGAGTAAATCTCTTTTCCACTCTTTACAATCAGACTTTTTGGGGTGTATCATTGCATGATAAAGTTTCTTAATTATTTTAAATCGTTTACCAAGCATGCAATGCTAGTGAGTATTACATGTATTATTTTGTTGTTGTTTATTTGGTTGTGTGTTGATTATTAAATTCAAGCAAGCATATTGTGGATCCACGACTGACCATTCCTCGTGACTATGGGATGTGGTATCGCCTCACATTTTCTTTCGTGGGCTAACCTTTCCTCATGACTACGGGGTATTGGTATCGCCACCTCATTTACTCACGCCCTTGCGAGTGTGGGACACAAGTAGTTGGTGTTGGTTTATTTTATTTATGATTCATTGTCTTATTAATTGCTATATATGTTTAAACATGAAGTTGTATGTTTAGTTTGTTAAATAAAATAAATCAAGTAATAAAGCAAAATATTTTTCTTTAAATTTTGATCTATTCACTAACTTTATTTTGACCCAAAAACCTTGTTTACGCATGATAGATGTACACAAGTATAAGTGGATTGAAGGTTGAAGACATATAGGAGACGCCTCAGATTAATAAATTACATTTTCTTTTATGTTTGACGAATTTGAATATTGTATGATTTATGTGAGATCTCTATGCAAGTGTGACAATTTAATTTGATCATGTTTTCAATATTAAACTTATAATAGTTGTCATGAGATATGGACAATCCTCATGCCCCGTACCAATCCACTGCGGGTCGCGTGTGACATTAACCTGAACAGATGTTTGATGATCACAATCAGAGGGTCTCCCAGAACATATGTTAGTATCACAATAGAGTCTGTAAAAAGTTTTTACGAGTCATAGATCAGATGTTTGTAACATCTGAGAATCTTTTCTGTTAAGAATGTTAGATATTACTATCGGGGTGATGTCAGTCCCCTCTTTTCTAACAAATGTCTATACTTACTATAAATAGATCTTCTTTGTTAAGTTCTATTTATCACTTTTACAACATTCCTTTTGTACGAACAGAATGTTAGTGATCAGGCTGAGGGGGAGTGAAATTCATACTTTTAAATGTAATATTTTGATTATATTTGAAATACCGTATGAAAACTTTCCATATTTGTGCTTGTGTTTAATTTTTGTTGCATTCATTTAATTTCTTTCATAATTAAATATGATCAACAACACTTCACTATTTCATTGATAACACACCCAGATCCCAACAATTGGTATCAGAACTCGAATTAATTAAATTTGATATAAAAATCAATTTAATACAAAGGATCAGCACACATAATTGATAACCAATATATTCATTGAATCTAATTACTAAGTTAAAATATCAATCTCACTAAAGTTTCTCAATACATTCAGTTTTTCAAAAGATCATAAGGATGTCTCAAAACAATCACGATCCGCACAACTTTGGATTCAACAACAAACCTCTGATGCTCGTGAGCTCTGAATACAATATCTGGCAACGTCTGATGCCCATGTTCTCGTTCAACAAAACCATTGAATGTTGGAAGTTCGTTATATTCGGACCACATGTTCTAATTGTACCTAGTGCTGAAGATCCAAAATTTGAAAAGCTAAAGAAACCAGAAAACTATTCCTAGCAGAATTTTCAAAAATTTGAGTTAGATGCCAAAGCTTTCAATATTGTTGCTATTGCTCTATCAAATGAAATTTATGCTAGACTATTACATTATAATAGTACAAAGGAATTGTGAGATGCTTTGAAAGAAAAATTTGGTGGAACAAAGGAAATAATTGAAAACAACCATGAAATTCTCAACCAATGGTATGAGACCTTCAGTCATGTAAAGGGAGAGTCCTTGACTCAACAATTTGACAGATTCAATTACTTGATCAGTGAGTTAAAATTGGTAGATCCAAAATTTTCCAATGTTACTTTGAGTCATAGATTCCTTAGGTCATTACCTGAAAAGTGGGACACTATTATTATTGTTATGAGAAACTCACCAAGATTTAAGGATTTAACCTTGCCTCAACTTCATGGTAAACTTCCAACTTATGAAAGAGAGCTACTCAAAAGAAAAGAAACTCTAGGAAATTAAAAAAGTGTCTCATGATTATGTCTTTAACAACACAACACTTTTGAGTCAAGAAGAATCATCATCTTTATATATAGTAAATGATAAGGGTTATGATCATTTTATTGATATAACCACTGTATTGGTTACACTAATACATAAATCCTATATTATTTTATGTATCGTCTCAAGACAATCATACGGCTATATATATATGAAATGGTAAATTAAAAACCTACCTTAATTAAAAAAACCCAAAAACTTCACTCCACCATCAGTCTCATGTGATCAATTGTTGATATTAAAAAATGTTCAAAAGTCGATTTTTTCACAAAAAGTTTAACAATATTACACTTTTCTCTCTCCTCTTTCATCTTATACAAAAAAAAATGTGACAACTGTATTTTTACACAAAAATCTCGTTGTAAAAAATGTAACATGTTATTTATACATATTAAAAAATAGAACTTCGTAAATTATAAGTTCTAAAATCCATACACTTTATATAATCTAAAAAACTTTTGTAAAAAACCATAAAAACGTATAACATGTGAGTTACAAAAAAATGTGAATATCCAAAAAAGTGTAACACATTCTCTCTCCACTGTTACGAAAACATGTAACACGTGACAGGCTGATGTCCATCTATTTGGCTTTCAGAGTTTTTGTAACTCACATGAGATTTATCCCTATAATTCACCAATATATATGTGTGTGTGTGTCGAATAAGAATTAGAGAACACACCATAGATATTCAAGTAACATTCTATGTTGAATGAGAAGAAAACAAGAAAGAAGTGCTTCCTTGAGAGAGAGCTTCTATTATGGATCATTTAGAAGATTTTTTTTAAATGTTGTAAAAACTATTTTTTTTTTCTAAAAACTTTAGATTTTTGTAAGTTTTTAAGTGTACAAACATGTATGTAATCTAAAAACTTTTGTAAAAAAAACCATAAAAACGTGTAACATGTGAGTTACAAAAAATGTGAACATCTTAGAAATATAACACATTACTTTCTTCACTGTTACGAAAAAATATAAAACATGGCAGACTGATGTCCATCTATTTGGCTTTTAGATTTCTGTAACTCACATGAGATTTCTAGCTATGTTCACCAATTATATATATTTTGTGTCGGTGTCGAATATGAATTAGAGAGCACACCACAGATATTCAAGTAATATTCTATGTTGAATGAGAAGAAAACAAGAAAGGAGAGCTTCCGTGAGAGCTTCTATTATGGATTCATTTAGAAGAGTGATTTTTTTTTAAATGTTGTAAAAACTATTTCTTTTTTCTAAAATCTTTAGATTTTTGTTAGTTTTCAAGTGTAAAACAGGCTTTTAAATATATATATAGAGAGAGAGAGATACCTCTCGCATAGACGCATAGTGATTATTTTTAGTTAAGTTTCAGAAATAACATTTTTTGAATTATACAAATTTCTTAATTCAGAAATGTATGATAAACTTAAAATTTACATAATATTTTTAATAAGCATTTTGTTATTTTTTAAATTTTTATTTCTAATATTAGAAATATGATTAACTAGGAAAACATAGAGAAAAGGCACTCGTTATATTTGGTTTAAGAGCATTCACATTGAAGCCTTTATATATGGGCATTCTATATAACATAGAGGAAAAGGTAGAAGAAACAACAAAAAAGCCATTACATTAAAACCTCTATAGTAAAGAAAAAATTAAAGAGAATAAACCACACCTCTATATTTAGAGCATTCACATTAAAGCCTCTATATTAATAGATTTTGTAATATAAAGAAGAAATAGAGGAAACAATAGAAGCATCACTACATTGGGATCTCTGTAATAGAGAAAATTTTATAGATATTAAAGTATATCTTTATTTTTAAAGGCTGATATCAAAGCCTCTATATTATTGTGAGTGTATATGAAAGAGAAAGAAATAAAAAATAAGTGCGTGTGAGATATAGATAGAGAGTTAGATGTAGAAGATTTTTTATTATAAAACATAATTTAGAGAAAATATGTTTTTTGATTAAATTATACAGATAGAGATGAAGGCTCTAATGTGAATGCTCGTTATATTCAACTCTTTGTATTTTTTATGAAGGTGTAAGAAAGAAAAAAAAATACTAATAAAATAAGTTAATGTGAGTAAGATAAAAGTAGAGATAGAGGTTTGGATGTGAGAGGGTTTTTTAGAAATTAACAAAATTCAGAGAAAAAATACCTCTTCATTTAAATATATAGATAGAGATGCAGTGTCCAATGTGAATCCTCTGAAACCATCAAAATAAGTGAATTACTTAATAAAACAGATTATTTAAATACACTTTAAATAAAATTATTACAATTAGGTAGGAGTTAAATGTCATTTTAGTCCATGTGGTTTGGATTATTTTGTCAGTTTCGTTCAAATGTTTCATTTTTCGCTTGTGGGCTCAAAAAGGTTTACCGTTGTCATTTTAGTCTACTGAGTTAACTTCATCCATTATTTCTGGGGAAAAATACTTTTTGAGTCCCTGTGTTTTAGGAGTTTAACCCACTTGAGTCCAAAATCAAAATGTTTAACGCCCTGAGTCCCTACAGACACTTTTCTTAACCATTTGAGTCCAATTTTCTAACATTGTTAGATTTTTTTGTTAAGTATTGTTAAATGACCAAAATACCCTTAAAGTTACAAAATAAAAAAAATATTGGATTTTTCTTTTCTCTTTTATATATATTTCTCTCCCATTTATCTCTTTCTCTCTCTCTAAACATTCTGCATCATGTGCATCTCTCTTTCATCTTTCTTTTTCTCTTTAAACCACCTCCATCCCCCACCACCACCACCTTCCCCACCACACCAACCACCACTGTCCCCACCACACCACCCACCACCGCCTCACCACCACTATTGAAAACCCTCCTCCACCCTTTCACCTCCATTATCAACACAACACCACCTACCATGGCTGCACTTCCACCGTCACTGCCTGTAACGCCGACCACTAAACAGATCTGGCAACCCCATTTAAACAGACCTTCAGTTCCCAGATTGCCGGCAACATTTAAACCGCACAGATCTCCAAAAACCCATTGGCGATGATTTGAGGTTCGGAATGATGATTTGCGGTACAACAACCAGTAATTCAGCGAAATCAAACGACAATACCTCATGTTACTATCGTGCTTTATACCCATAGCGGTATGTACTAAAAATTTTCTGGATATTCTCCTAACCTGTAGTTGATCTCTCATTCTTCATGTGTGTCTAAGGGTTTTTCAGATCTGATGGTTCAGAACTACGGTTGTGTTGTCTTGTTTAGAGAGAGAAAGTTAAAGGGTTAGTGGTGGTGAGACGGTGGAGGATGGAGCTCGACAATGGGGGTGAGACTGTTGTGGTGGGTGTTCAGAGGCAGCGGTAGTGGAATGGTGGTGGCAGTGGGGCGGCATTGGTGGTGGAGGTGATACAGTGGTGGAGGGTTTTTGGATCTGGGCCGTGATTTTGGTGGGGATGATGGTGGGGCAGTGGTGGAGATGGTGGCGGTTCGGTGGTGTTTACAGAGAGAGAGAGAGAAAGTGTGCTGGTGTGTGTTATATATATGTAATTTATTTTTATATATGTTATATAT
Source organism: Scalesia atractyloides (assembly GCA_947069175.1). NCBI lineage: Eukaryota > Viridiplantae > Streptophyta > Magnoliopsida > Asterales > Asteraceae > Scalesia > Scalesia atractyloides. Next base: position 94,241,705 of record CAMTDV010000005.1, on the reverse strand, counting down.
TAAGCTTTATGCATTAATGACTTGTTTCTTCTACTCATGTGCATGTAAGACTTGTACTTTGTGTGTAAATGACTAAATTACCCTTGTAGCTAACATACATGATGGATTGTGTTAGAAATTTGGACTCAAATGGTTAAGAAAAGTGGTTGTGGGACTCAAGGCGTTAAACATTGTGATTTTGGACTCAAGTGGTTAAAACCCCTAAAACACAGGGACTCAAAAAGTAATTTTCCCTTATTTCTGTTAACGAGAAGGGCAATTCGCTCATTTTATATGGTCGAATTACCCTTCTAGTTAACAGGATTACATTAAAAATGACTGAATTGCCCTTCTTGTTAACAGAAAAAATGGATAAAGTTAACCTAGTGGACAAAAATGGCAACGGTGAAACCATTTTGGACCCACAAGCGAAAAATGAAACCTTTGGACTAAACTGGCAAAATGAACAGACCCAGGGACTAAAATGACATTTAACTCATTATATAATTATATAGAGTTAACTGCCCTTTTCGTCCCTGTGTTTAGTTCACTTTTCCAATTTCAGTCCAGTTTTCAAAAATGCACCAGTTTTCCTCCCTGACATACTAGAAACGTACCACTTCAGTTCAAAAATTACAACCCAATTAAGCCAGACAAGTTTGCTGAAGTGTATTATTGTCTTTTCATTTGTCAGACATAAAATAAGGTGAAAATAAAAAATATATGAATTGGCAATAATACCCTTCATTAAATTTGTCTAGCTTAACTGGGTTTTAAATTTTTGTATTGAAGTGACACGTTTCCAGTATGTCTGGAAGGAAACTGATGCATTTTTTAAAATTGGACTAAAATGGGAAAAGCGAACAAACCACATGGACGAAAATGGCAGTTAACTCAATTATATTAATATTACAATTGCAAGTTGGATGAATAAGAACTTACTTTTTGATTTTACTTTTTTGTTTTTTTTTTCTATTTTGTATACTTTTTACTTAACTTTCAGTGTTGATAATTACAACCCCTTATTGTTCTAAAAGCTTTGTAATCAAGTTTTACGTGTTTATTTTTACGTAATTGTTGTTATAAAATTCAAATTGACTTACGTTTAGACGTAAATTTTTTTTTTGAGAAATGAGGTAGGTCCAAATATAAATGTTATTGCTTATTATTATATAAGTTTGTAGTTGATCAAAGTTTTAACGTAAATTTTATTTTTTCCCGAAAATGAGTCGGGTCATATATAATATGTTTTCGTGCTTATTTTTATGTGAGTTTCCAATTGGTCTATGTTTTGATGTCAATATTTTTTTGGAAACGAGTTGGGTCAAATATAATACGTATTCATTAGACGGTATAAATTCAAATCAATTTACGTTTCGACACAGCAGCAACGCGCCGTAACTAATTTTTACGTGCTTATTTTATGTGCGTGCCAGTATAAATTCAAGTTGGTTTACGTTTCAACGTAAATTTTCTTCGAAAATTTGATAGTTTAAATATAATACGTTTCCGTGCTTATTTTATGTACGTTTTTAGTTGTTTTACGTTTTGACGTAAATTACAGCTAGCAAGTTGTGTGAATAGTGTTTTTATCCTGTTGGTCCTTTGTTTCTTTCTTGATTTATTTTATCTGAACTTTATTATTTTTATTTTTTTACTTTTATTTATGTTTAATGTTTTAGTTTTAGGTTCGTTTTTCATTAAAGTTATACCTAAGATAGCGTTTACGTTTCCATTTATAATTAATTTAAAATTAGTCCTCCCCACTATTCAATTTAAATTTATTTTATAGTTTTCACTCGATGTAGAACATGTGTCAATATTCTTTTACACATATTTTTTCGGTTGCTATACTAAACCAAAACAGATATTGATCGAAACCTCAGAGCGTACACGTGTTATCTTACTACTTTCTTACCTATATCTTTTGAATACACTTTTAAATAAAACTATTACAATTTTTTACATTATGTGTTTTTTCACATGTAACTTTTCTTTGACCATTTTGAGAAGGCTATTCTGGAACTGGGTGCAAAGACATTGGAATGGGTGATCCCCTAAAATAATTTTGAATTCGTGGCCCTTCTATTTTAAATTATTTTCTCATCGGTCCTTGAAATACTCACAAATATTATTTACGACAATAACTTAAGTATGATAGTTATCTGTTTAAAATTGCATATGTATTTGAACACATCTTGTAACAAGACTAAATACAAAACATATTTAAAATACTCAGCTTAAAATTAATTTTATGTATTTGTTATCGCTGCTTTTATTCTTATTGTTGTAATAATAATACTTATTTAGTTAGTTATAGAAAATGATACAAGAATCCATTTAATTGCTTCAAGGCTCCACTTCTTTTACTTTTTGACGATGAAAAAACACAATATGAATACATTTTTTGACGATGAAAAAAATACAATTTGAATGAAATTAAATAAACAAATTGGATAAAGAGTTCTGGGTTATATAAAGAGGACAAATGTCTCATATTTTTTTTTCTCTAAATCATATCAATATTTAGAACTATAGTGAATGCAATTATTTATATTCATGAAATATTTATAAAAATGGAACATGGGCCAGTTATGGGCTTGCTGTCATTAATAAGAACCGAGCCCGTTGTCTTACTATTAGGGTAGCTATGGACAGTTGGACACTACTCTTTAGAAAATAATAATGGGCTTCTTGGTTTGTTTAGGTTCATTGGATATTTGCAAGTTATGTTACAATCTCCTATTATCACATCATTCATTCATTACTTGATCATTGAAGATCCAAAAACCGGAACTCCGGATGATCTAGTGAATTGAATCTTATTATCAAGAAGATAAACTGCAAAATAGTAAACTGTTAGGCTCGTCGTAAAGGTGGGAGAGCCACTCTGTGATCACTCTCCGACGTGAGTATAAGTATTTGTTGTACAGAGAGAAAATAGAAAGATAAAGGATGAAGGTATAAAATAACATACTTTAGTTGTACTTGAAACTGGGTATTTATACCCTTAGATTTGGATGATGTCACCCGGCCCATTCAGTTTAGTCAAGGTGGGAGAGTCACTCCGCGATCACCCTCCGACGTGAGTCTAAGTATTTGTTGTACAGAGAGAAAATAAGGATGAAGGTATAAAATAACATACTTTAGTTGTATTTGGAACTGGGTATTTATACTCTTAGATTTGGATGACGTCACCCGACCCATTCAGTTCAGTCGATATGCAAATTTATCTCTCACTTTAAAAAACCTTCCATATCTCATCCACCAGTTCTGTCTTTATCTTACTCACAGACACTTATTTTACTATATTCTTCGTTTTTATACACGCACAATAATTTGATGGAAAAGTGAATAGCACCTTGTTATATAAAAAAAACTATTGTAGCAACTTTTTCAAATTTGATCTTTTTGGTTGATTGGGTTGACGGGATTAGCGGTAAGGGTTTGTTGAACTTGAACTACAATGTTGGGGATTACGGCGGCCATTTGTTGAGCGATTTGGGCAGCCATGCGCTCGCGGGATTTTCCTGATCTCCTACCTCTACGAGAGTGACTAGAAGACATCTACAATGAATACGTATCAAGAGTATGAGTTTGACGGTTTAGGTTTCATGTGTCGTATTTAGAAATGAACATTTACAAAACAAATGAAGAAAATAAATTTGCTACATCCATAGGATGTCTTGGGCTTTGCTCATGTTTGGGCTCCCATATGTCCCCTTACTTGGCCTTGGTAGTCATGTGAGCCCCCATGACTACTGGGCTCTGGTAGGGTTCATATTGGTGTTGACATGTTAACACTTGCGCCACCCGAATGAAAATCGTAAAACATGACAGCAAAGTATAAGGTCGGAGGGTGTCCTGGTATGGACACAATGACAACTCAAAGTAGGGTTAGTTCGAACGACATTTGGTGTGGCATGCTTTGGCCTAATAGGTCCTTCGTACTCTCATCGTTAGTCCCCAGGTAGGCAAACTGGTCCGTTATATTGGATTTATACGAATGTCAACCTAGACAGGACGTTTCGACTACCGGTACTTGTACCCTTCCTGTTACTACATGCCCGTCGTAGAACTCACTTTGATGAGATTGAAAAACGAGAAATGCCACAAAATCTTGAATAAAGGAAATATGAGAATGATTTGTATACGTGAACATTGAAATATGCGTGATGAATGTATATGTAAGCATGTTATGTTTGACAACAAGTATAACTCATTATCACACAAAATGATAGTGGAAGTGTTTGCATGCATTTGTGTGTATTGTCACACCCCGACCCGCAGCGGAAAAGGTGACCGGGGCATGATTGGGTTATCATCAAAGCTCATGACATTTATTATAACGTTTCATATTCATTAATACAATTTAATGGGAAATTTACAATCATAATTACATCATGACCTAACATCAATCTAATCTTCTTTGTTTTCTTCTAAGGCATTTCCTATGTTTTCCTTGCTTCATCATGTTCACCTGTATCATGTGTAAAAATGGTTTTTGGATCAACAAAAAGTTGGCGAGTGAATCCTATGGAAAACATTTGAGCAAGTTTATTTAATTGTTAATAAAATAAAGTGCACAACCACACATGAGTAAAAATAGATGTAAACTTATACACCAAACATTTAATATTAAATAATGCACACATGAACAATAATGGATCGTTTTGAGGCACGCGTTGCTCAACTCGTCTCTCACGAGGAACTGATGGGCCTAATGAATGATTTGCATAAACTTGACAATATAAAATATATAACTACAAACAACATAAACTAAATAATACACACACGAACAATAATGGGTTTGTTTTGAGGCACGCGTTGCTCAACTCGTCTCCCACGAGGAAACTGATGAACCTAATGAATGAATTGCATATAACTTGACAATATGAAATACACAACTACAAACAATATATACAATCTAAGTTTAGATCACAATATGGTATGGCACCAGTTTAAATAAACGAGTTAATTTTGGTGACACATGACACACCCCAAAACGTGTAATTAAAAAGGGGAGTTGTAAGATTCACTCACATTGGGTGCGTTCGGTTGATGATGTTGAATGCGCACGAAGTGGTTTTAACCACGAGTGAAATTAACCTAGATAATGGCATAATGGTTCGGTAAGTAAACGGATTTTATTAATCCATTTTAGTAGGATTGTTGGGTGTATTTTTGTGAGTTTAAGGCTATTTTCTAACCTTAAAATTGTTATTTTTAAGTATTTTTAATTAATTTTTAAATAAAATAAATAAATAAAAATAATAAAAAAATTGACTTTTTTGCTACAGTTGACCGTTGACCGTTGACTTTGACTTTGACTGTTGACCGGTTCGTATGTGTAATTGTGTGCGCTGGGTGAGACTCGAACCCGAGACCTCCCGTACGCGTGCACGCAGCTCTACCAACTGAGCTACGTGTCTAACCCGAAATATTTCTGTTTTTAATTATATTTATATATTATTTGAATTAAACAGAAAATCATTTATTTATAAAAACGATTTTAATCTAACAACTCGGTGCACTCCACAGGTCTCGAACCCGGGACCTGTGGGTTGAGTTAACACACAGTCTACCGCTGGACTGTGTGTCTAACTTGTTAAATAAACTGATTTTTATTATACTTATATACAAACTAAATATTTTCATTTCTGTCTTAAATAAAAAGTTTGATAATTGTCCGGACCGGTGCGGTAGTCCGGACTCGAACTCGTGACGTGTGTTTAAACATTCACACAGTCCACCACTAGACTGTGTGTCTATCTTGGTTATTATTCCGGTTTTTATTAAACTTAACATCATACGCAGTGACTCCGGTTCGGTTAAAAAAAAAGAACATTTTATTAAGGCGAAGGTGCGTGGGACAAGATTCGAACTCGAGACGTTAGCGTGTTTTATGTGCACACAATCCACCGCTGGACTGTGTATCTAACCCGAGTTATATCGTGATTTTAATTATACATTTAGACAACGTAAAACTTCGTCTTCTTCGTTAGACTAAACCAGAATCGGAGTTCGACTGGTTCGTCGATTTAATCATGTTCTTTTAGTGTTTTGAGGTTAATTACAGGTGAGATAAATAAAAAGAATGAAAGAATTAAGCGTAAGGTATACCGAACTGGACTCCTCTGTTTCTCCGACAGAACTCCGGTGACAGCAAATGATTCCGGCGACGTGTGTCTTGCGGCAGAGGGTCTTCAACGAGCTTGAGATGAATGTGGGTGGCTTCGGTATGAGTTTTGGGTGTTCAGTAAGGCTCAGAAGTGAAGGGCTCGGTTTTCCGGCGAGGTGCAGAACTTTTCCGGCAAGTGGAATTACGTCCGGTAAAGGTGTGATTGTGAGCGAAAAAGCTAGCAGAGGTTCGAGGAGGTATTTATAGGGCGGGACATCGACGTATTTGGCCCGTTTTCCGACTTGATTCGTCGGTTAGAAACTTTCCGGCGGTTATAACTTGTGTCGCGGACTCAGGCGTCGGTTATAACCGATGTAGTGATTAAAGTTTACGTTATAACTGAAGTAACCGTCCAATCTTAGCGAGATAGTCGGAATTTCCGACGACTGCAACTGGGCGCGTTGGTTTTTGAATTCGATATTCATGATATGAATTAATTGTCTTCAATATTGAACAAGAAACATAAGTGGCGCAGTGGTTGGATGGTTATGTGTTAATGCTGTGTTTGAATCGCTGGCTGACCCGGGTTCGAAACCCGGCAGCACTAATTTATTTTTAAATCACTATTTTTAAGACTTTTTCAAATATAAATTATATATTCCAATATATTTATTAATTATGTATCGTTTAAAATTATTTTGGGCATTAAATTCGCAACGAAATTTTTAACTGATTGTTCGGTTAATAAACGGAGCGGGTTTGGTAAATCCGTTTTTTGACGGATGTTACATGTATAATAAATACGAAACAAATAAACATCATGAGTTTGCATATAACCCCATAAACAATTAAAATCTACTCAACTATAGTATAGGCTCTAATGGTCTAATAACCTATCCTATATCCCTATAGTCAAAAGCTCTGATACCAATCTGTCACACCCTGACCCGCAGCGGAAATGGTAGTCGGGGTATGATTGGGTTTTCATCAAAGCTCATGACATTTACTATAAAGTTTCATATTTATTATTTCTTTTTAAAGAAGAAAATTACAATATACATATAAGTACAACATGTTCAAATACATTTTTCATGCCTTCATTATTTTTCTTCTAAGGCAATTTCCTATGTGTTCCTTGCTTCAACCTGTCCACCTGTATCATGTGTAAAAATAGGGTTTGGGGTCAACAAAAGTTGGCGAGTGAATCTTATGAAAACATTTGAACGAATTTGTTATATTGATTATGAAAAGGTGCATAACCACATGTGAGTAAACGTAAATGTAAATTTAATCACAATACACATAATATCAAATAATGCACAAGCACACACCAAATGATGAACAATGAGATCAAGGCTCAATCAAACGGAGCCGATCTAATGAGGCACGCGATGTTCAACTCGTCTCCAACGAGAAACTGATGGGCCTAATGAATGATTTGCACGCAACTTGACAAAATGTAAACACACATCACAACAAACAACATTTACATCCCATGTTTAGATCATATAATGGTAATAGCACAAGTTTGAATGAATGAAATAAATAAAGCGACACATGATACACCCCAAAACATGAATAAAAAGGGAATTGGTAAGAATTCACTCACAGTGGGTGCGTTCCTTGATAATGATGAATGCGCACGAATTTATGATTCAACCGACGAGGGAAAATAACCTAAATAATAACGTAATAATTCGATAAATAATAAATAAATTTTATTTGAGATTAATATTTTTAATTAGTGCTCTTAATGAGATTTTTAGATTTATTTTTGTGAGTTAATGCAAATTTTTAGGTTTTAAAACCTTATTTTGAGGTATTTTTAACTAATTTTAAGGAAATAAAAGGATTTTTAATTAAAAAAAATTACCCTTTCTCTAAGGGTTGACTGGTCAACGGCCGGTTCAACCGGTTTAATTATGGTAGCATGTGAGGTTCGAACTCGTGACCTCTCGTATGCGTGCACGCAACTCTACCAACTGAGCTACGTGTCTAACCGAAATAAACTCTATTTTAATTATATATATATACTAACTAGCTTTAACTTTATTTTGTTTTTATTAAAAAGGATTTAATATGGCCAAAACCGGTTACAACTGCCCGGTCGAACTCGAGACCTACGATTCGTGTGCACACAGCCCAACCAGTTGGGCTGTGTGTCTAACCCGCATAAACACTGAATTATATTAATTTTATATACATGTTATGAGTTGATTAAAAAGTGTTGGTTTTATTTCAGAAAATCGGAAACATGTGCGACTCGAACCCGGGACTTGTGCTTTGTAATTGCACACAGTCCACCGCTGGACTGTGTGTCTAAACCGGTTAAATACCCGTTTTTATTTATATTTAAACACTATCTCGACTTCATCTTTTTCACCATTTAAAACCCAGACAATGATCCCGACTGAATAAACTAAATCAAACAGTTTTGATTACTGTTTTGAGCTAATAAATTACTAAACAAGAGATAGCAAGGAGGTTTAGATAATTATACCGGTTTGAAGAACAGTTACGGTTTTCCGGTTAGAGATTCCGGCGTTGCACGGTGCTCTGGCGAAGCGTAGAAATTGAACAGAGAGTGAGCAGAGAGTTGATTTGAAATTGGCGAGTTTAATCGAAATGAAAAGGTTGGTATTTATAGAGTAGACAGACAACACAGATTTCTGTTTCAAAAGTTTCGGCCGAACTTGATTTCCGGAATTGATTTTTTTAACTGATCGGTCGTTTATGGACTCCATGATTGAGTCTGATTGCTTGATTGAAAGACGGTTTTAGTCTTTTGATCGCAAAGAAAAGAAACGGATGCTTGATTATTTCCCGATTTCAAGCTCGACTGTTACAAGGCGGTTGTTCAAAAATTCGATTTGAGACCTTGTATTAATATTGTTTAGTTTAGAATTTTAACAGATAAATGTGTGTAGCGGAGTGGTGTGAAGTGTGTGTTGATCCATTGGGGACCCGGGTTCGAAACCCGGCTACCCTCTATTATTATTTTTTTTTTCTTTTAACCTTTTTATTTTATTAGAGTTTCCTTTATTCCTTTATTTACTTAATATATTTATATTTTATTTATTAACCAAAAAAAAAGAAAAAATAACTAACCAAGTTTACAAAATAAGTAAATACATAACGTAACATTTGATAAACGGAGCGGTTTTGGAACCTGTTTTACGACGAATGTTACAAAAACGGCCCGTACCCAAAGCGCCTCGTTTTGGGCAAAACGGGCCGTTTTGGGGTTTTTTATTTTTTAATTTGATTTTAAATGAAAAACGCACCTATACATGTCGTAACGTGACATATTTTGCCATTGCACATCATTTTATGAAGTTTATGGTCTATATGACATGTTCCAGATAAGTTCGGTCACGTGAGTTGTTGTTTTCTATGATTTCGTGTGATTCTCTTTTGATTTCACTTGTAGTCCAACGTGTCGTGTTGCATGTGTACACGTCCTACCGGATCAGTATTTGACGTTTTTGCCATTAAGCGTTGGGATTAAATGGTTTAGACGTCATGGTATGACTAGTAACATTGCAATTAGTCAGCAGTCTTGCAATTAGTCAGCAGTCATTACTTCTTAATGAACTCAATGGCATCTTCAACAGAAACCACATCTGCAATGCCACCGGTTCCATAGCCATCGTTTCCATAGCTACTCAAACCATGGCGTCTAAACCTTTGAATAATGTAGGATTGTAGTTGTATGACATTGGAATTTTGGGGGAAATTGTTTCACTACTTTAGAAGCAGTTTGAAGGTTTCATGTGTCTGTAAAAGGAAAAAATGGGATTTGTTTCATAGTAAAAACATCCCATTTTGTCCTTTTCACCCCAAAGCGCGGTGTTTTGGTGCAGATAAGAACTGACAGTCTCAGTCCGAATCTGTTGACTTTTGGCCAAAGCGCCCGCTTTGGCCAAAGCATGGCACTTGGGGGTGTGTGAATAGCCAAGGGGCGTATGTGAATAGCCTGGGCTTATAGTTAACATATAAGATTTCAGGCGGGGCTCACGGTTTTAATTTAATACCTAAAACCACTGTCCACCGCCTCCAACCTCCACCATCAATTGCACCACATCCATCTCGAATCTCATCACAAAACAATATCAAACCCTGTTTCGCCTGAAAAACCAAACCTGCAAATCAGTTTTCATCAGAAAAACCAAACCTGCAAATCCGTTTAACAAACCTGCAAATCACGTCTGCCACCTCCACCAAATAAGATTTATTTAGTCAAATCCATAATACCACCGCCTCCACCTTGCCTCCATCATAACTTAAGCCATATTGCAATTGAGTTTTTTTTTTTTACTTTTTAATCTACAATGGCAGATGCTGAACAAAATAAAAGCGAATTTGATTTGCAACAAATGGTTTTTGTGAGCTCACAGTGGAACCCTACGCCGAAGCAGTTGCAAACCCTAGAGGAGTTATATCATCGAGGGACACAAACACCCTCCGCCGAAGAGATCCAACACATCACCGCTCAGCTCCAACGCTACGGGAAGATTGAAGGGAAGAATGTTTTCTACTGGTTTTAGAATCATAAGGCAAGAGAATAGGGGTGTTCAAAATTCGTTTCGAATTCGAAAAATTCGAAATTTGATTCGATTATCAAGAATTCGTTTCGATTGTAAGAATTCAAATTCGAGTCAAGTAAATCGAATACGAATTTATAATTTCAAATTCAATTCGATTCGAAATTCGAATAAAATTATACATTTTTATTTATTATTTTTATATATAATACATATATAACTTTTATTGGGCTATACTATAAATTATTTTCAAAATTTATTCCAAGTATTAAAATAACCCATTACCAACCCCACTACATGGCCCATAACTAAAATCTAAGTAACAAATTTATCAATAGATTTCTAACTCTAAAAATATTCATTTATAATGTGGAGTGGTTATTCTCGATTTCTCGTTTTGAATTTTAGACTTTTAGCACTTTATTTGAAACATTTTAATGTGATATCGTGCTTTATGGCTGTTTTAAAACTTATGTTTCATGTTGATAATTTTTTACATGTTTTAAAATATCCGAATCAAATCGAATTTATTCGAATTAGAATTTTTAATCGAATACGAATTTGATTTTTTACTCGAATACGAATTCAAATCGAATTCGATAGGTTTTAATCAAATTTGAATTCAAGGAAAAATAGAAATTATTCGAATAATTCAAAAATTCGATATTCGATTTGATGAACACCCCCACAAGAGAACGGAAGAAACGACGTCATCAACTTGATAATCCTTCAAAGGAGCTTCATCAGAGGAAGGGATAGGGTGGGGGTGGGAAGGTGGGAAAAAATGGGTCCCACGTGTATATTTTTTTATTCTTTATATGTTTTAATTGTTATATTTTAATAGTAAGGGTATTTAGGTCATTTCGTACCAACTTAACACTAAAAACTAACCTAATCTACGTTAGTGACTATCCAAGAGACGAGTGTGCAAAATGTGGGGACTATAGGTGTAATTTTAGAAAGTTAGAGACTATAATTGAAATTTCAAGAAACCATAGGGATTATCCGACCATTTTCTCACATTAAAAATACGAGGAGATATGGTGGAGCCATTACGAATGCTCTAATACCACCAATTCACTATTTCACTGTCACCTTTCCTATCATCTACCTTAGAACTAACGGTCCACCTCTTTACTCTATTCACTAATCACGCACCCCTACCACAACTACCTTAAGCGGGTATACATACATGTGAACACAAGCCGCACTCCCCACTCGAATGGGTGGCGACCATTTACCCTTCTTAATTAGGTACCCAGAGAGGGTACGAATATTACCCCTCCCTAAAAACTTTGTAGCATCAACACCTGTTCAAATTATCTTTCACAACAAAAGAAAAAAATATAATGTAAAAACACTCTCTTCTTTTCTCCTTCCCTTATGGCCTCATACGTAAAACTTGTCCCAAAAACGTCTTTAGAAACGTCTCAAGAATGCCACCTAAGTTAAAATGTTCCATCATGATTGCACCTAGTTTTCTTTTGAAGGGAGACTTTCTTGTGTTAGGCTACCGCACTCTTCAAATTGGGGAGTCCTGTTGCCCCGCTTTGATCGGACTATGTTGTCTTAACCGGGCCCACGCTGGTTTTAGAGTTTGGCTTGGGCGTTCCCCCGGGAAACTATGCCATCGGTTGCCACTTGAGAGTCGTTGTGCCACCATAAGAGCATAACTCTCTGACGTAAAACACGATGAGACGAAAACCCGGGTGGGCTCAGGATAGAGTCTGGCACCTCTGCAAGAAGATTAGGCTCTATCAATCATTGTCATATCCACCAAAGTGACACAAGTGAAGATTGAACTTAAGTCTCCATTGGAAAACCCAAACCTCTCAATTACTTTAGTAACTTATTTTTTATATTGTTTAATATATTCTTTATATTAAAATAGTATTATAAAATATTGAAGATGTAAATAAATACACTTGTTAATTTATTGTGGCACAAAATCCAAGATCAAAAATCAAACATAAATATCCTGAGGTAGGGGTACAAGCTTTATAGAAGAACTACTGTTTGAAATAATATGTATGTCAGCTGCTTACCCTCTGACTTTGGTTGCCTGTAAAATTTATTACTCATGTGCTTTAAATGGTATTCATACAAATTACAATAATTCATTACAATAATTCATTTTTGATTATTACTATTGAGAATGCATGTTTACTAGTTTACGGCCTATAGCAACCGGACGCGAAGTCTATTGTGCGAGGACTAAAAGCATTCATAACGAAACCTGTATAAATATGTGAGAGGGTTTATTTATATTATAAGAATTGGTTGATAGTGTTTTTAGTGGTTGTGAGTAGAGGAGAGAGAAAATATATAGGAAAGTTACTGATCATCTGTAAATATATGGGGAAAAAAATTCTAGATAGAGAAAACTGTATAAATTTTTTAATATTTTTAGAAATTGTTGTGAGTGAAGAAGAGAGAAAATGTAATGATAAAGTTATAAAAAATTATTTAATTGAAAAGGAGAGAGAAAAAGTAGTTTTTAGTGGAAATATATAGATATATATGTATAAATATAGGGATTTCATTGTGAATGCTCTAAGAGCGTATATTTTGATCAATAACGCTATGTGGTTTGAGATAAAAATTTTAGAGGTTTTATATTGTTACGTTAGGCTAATCGGTATGGGAGACGGGCCATCGTGGCTCGGCGGGGCTTGTCCACACCCCCAGCCCTGTCTCGTCCTCATCATCCCTTCGCTGCCACTGGCGACGGGTCCCCTTTCACAAATCAAACCGTTTTTATAAAAAAAATTATCTATTTATTATTTTACATATAACAACAATCTCAACCATTTTTTACACAATCTCAACCAAACTATAATCTCAACCATTTTTTTAAAACCTATCCAACTTTCATCAAACCACGGATCCATGCAACGAAAACAACTCGAATCCAAACTTTTTCTCTCTACCCGCCTACACTCCAACCCTCAATCTGAATTGGCCGGCATCCCAATTTTCTTTTGCGGGTTTCTAACAATCCCCTAATGTTTCACCCAAATGCAACAAATGCTAATCCGAAACAAGTTTAACACAAAATTTCAACCGAAACCAACCACCACCGGTAGAAGATGAGGTTAAAGAGTTTGTGCCCGAATCGCAACCCAAACATCCAAACGGAAAAAATAGCAACCGGGGCATGGACGTGTTGACCCAACTTCGAAACCGATGCCACAACCATGGTCAAAAATCGAGGGTGTTGGTAAATATTATTATATTGTTACTATTTTTTATTAATTTTTTAGATGTTAATACATATATATATTGTTGCTATTTTTTATTACATTTTTTAGATGTTAAATATATATATGTATATATTTATTGTTGTTGCCAATTTTTATTACAATCTTTAAAACAAATTATTACATTTATAAACGTAGGTAACAACCAAACGGTGATGGTTTTTGTTTGGAAATAATTGCAAAATTCCATGAGATTATGGAGTAAGGTCCGTATCGAGAGCTCGATTTCGTCTCTTCCAAGTTTTGGAAGATGAATGCTACGGTCCAACATTTTTGTGGGTTTTATAACAATTTGTATGTAATTCGTCCAAGTGGGTGGAACGACGAGGAGGTTTTCAATGGGGCGATGCGTAAATACGAAGATAAGTATAAACATGCTTTCCCACATGTCCGGGCGTGGAATGTTTGAGGCAATCTAGCAAATGGGCCCCGGTTCCAAACAAGGTTAGAACCACTATACGCTCTAAAACTTTGGAGTCTGGAAGTTACAGCATGGGAGGCTCGAACGGCCGTTGTCAAATAAATATCAATGATGAGCCTGAATTTGACCATGATGTAAATGAAGTTCAAGATGAGAAACGTCCCATAGGGAGGGACAAAGCCAAAAGGGGGGCGATTGCAAAAAACAAGCCGCATCAGGGAGCAGTTCCGAATAGGGAAAAGAGAAGAAACGTGAAGTCGGTGAACGGATTAGGTTGAAAGAAGAGGAGACACAAATAGAGGAATGGAAGATAATGACAACTGACATTAACGCGTACCGGAAGAAGACCGTCTTATTTTTCAAAGAAAATGAAAGAAAATATCGCAAAAAAATAGACTTCGTAGGTTTTTTAATTTTATACGAAATCTAGTTTTTTAAGATATGTAACGTTTTTAATTTTTAAGTTATGTATAAAAATTTTGAACTTTAAATAAAAAAAATTAAAAAAAGGGAGGCTCATCACCCACACCCTAGGTCCATCACTTGTGCGCGGGGAGGGGGGAGTTGATGCCCGCCGATGACATGCCCGCCTACGTGGAGGCGGATAAGCCCATAAATCTGCTGTCATTATTACTCAATTATTTTTTGTATTTAAAATTTTCTGTAAATTAATAAACATTATACAAAAAATAAGTATCAAAACAATACAAAAAACCTTTTATTAAACTAGAATAAGAAAGATTACAACCAACTTAATTAAAAACAACACATAAAAAGTTAATTAAAATAAACAGATTAATTGCTAAAATGGGCATGCAAAATTCTCGAAGCCGCAAGACGAAGGAAGCTTATGTTCTTGTGTACTTGGTTGTCGGCATGGGCCCCTCAATCGGTTGATCTTCAGTTATGCTCTTTCGCGGTTCAGGGAATTGATAAGGAGCCTCTCAAAAAGCTCACAAGTTGCTCGCACCAAAATAAACCTTCTAGTAATGTAATTCAAATTACGATTGTTTGCACCCACTTATTGACGAAAGTGCGTCATTATCACGTTCCAAGTCGCAACATGATCTGGAGGGTGCCCTTGCTTCCCAACATGCACCCAACTCGTAGCCAAAGTGATGTCCTCCACCTGGGTCCATCGTTACGCCATAAAAATGGTTGAAAATATGATAAGATAATTGAAATTGTAGTGTGAATGGTGGTGAGTTATGGTAAAAAAAATGGTGAAAACTAAGGATTTATATAGAGGATAGTCAGGATAAAATTAAAAAAAAATATTTGTTTTAATTATTATCGTTTAACAAACGTCAAAACAAACAATCAATGCACAACATCCATTGAAGCTCGCCAACCAACTCACGAAACAGCCAATCGCGCCCCCATTTTGGCGACATCGGTGATGGGGGCATCATGCCAATGTGGTAAGGGCGTTACCCCACACTAGTCAGTCTAAGAGTGGTCGAAGTCGAGCCCGGGGAGAGCCATGGAAGGTGTGGCCCTACCAGGCACACCATCCCCAGTTGCACGTTTTTTTTCTACCACAAAGCGATGATTAGTCATCGAGGACTATATATACACACACTGTATATTTATACACGTTGCACATATATTCACAGAGAATGCATATGTATATATACACACACATATATACACGTTTATATATTTTTAATTATAAATGAAATGTGAAATTAGAAAACTAGGAATTCTAGAACAGTTTCTTACAAAACGAGGAAATGTGGAAAATAGGTAAGATGGAGAAAATATGATGCGGCATTTATAGGACATCCGAGAAAAAATAGGAAATCTAGGATAAATCCTTTCAACGCAAGGCTGGGTGATGGGATAAAGCCTTTAGAGGCTTTATCACGCCACATCAGCACCACGTAGGCGACACATAAGCGGGAGCTTTATCGTTAAGTTGCACAGTGTGGAATGATGCCCCATATAAAGCCTTATTTAACCATATTAAAAAAATTAAATAAAAAACAAATATGATTGGTTTATACAGGTAGGCCACATCCCTTTCTTCCTCTCACGCCTGTTGTGGCTTTGGCAGAGGCCAGGTATAGCATCCTCCTTAGTAGAGGCGAGGTGGGTAGGGCGCGTTACCCAACTATGACGGCTGGGAGTGTTGAGTTGAATTGGCAGTCTTATAACCTTTTCAAGTTTGCTTGGCTACTCCTATGTCAATTGTACGGAAAATATATTTTAAATTCAAATCAAAATTTTGTTTGTTTGTTTGTTTAATTTTATAAGTTGGCTCTTGAATATACAAGTAAAAGATCATTGAAACACTAGATGTGGAATTTTATTTAATCAAAGTTAGAATCCGGGAAATGTTTAGTTGTGTGAAATTTCATTGCAAATGTTATAGTAATGTAAAATAATTCTACATATTCGGATTGAAAAATACAAAAAGGTAGAAGCTTTACAAGCTATGCCACCATGCTCTATAGAACCCTATCCCATGAACCCATAATTGATGTAGATCTTAAAAATCTGCTCAGGGAATATTACCTTAATCACATCATAGAAAAGAAACCATATGATGCTTATAGGGATAGTTCACAGGATGGCCAACTGAATCCTTACTAGATGAAATAGTAAGGATTGAAAAGTTGAAGCTATTTCTTAATATTAATCATTCACTCCCAAATTGGAAAAATGGTAAAAGGCCAAATGACAAAAGATTTTGAAGATGAGAAAAATGAAAGACGAGTTGGCTGCTGCAAAGACGGGCACCATAAAGACAATGGCAAAGTGGAATTAGTCAACAACCCTTAAAACTACAAAAAGCCGGAAATTCAAAGAGAAAGGGATCCCTCATTACCAAAAAAAGCCAGAGTATGAGCAACTAGACTTTCTTATAAAAACTTTGGTTGAACCTTTTGAGTTTCCATTAACAAGAAACATATTAAGAGCTGCAAGGGAATTTCTAAAAAGAAAACTTGAAAAAAAGAAGGAAGCCAGGAAAGAAGATCTAATTGACACTATCATGGGAAGACATGTGTCCCCAAACTTATCTGTAATAACTTTGGTCCTGGAAAATCCCCCTAGCCTCAAAATTCTAAAATGGAAGTCAAATAAAGACACCCATGAATTGACTTTGCTCAGGGCCAACGGGGAGGTGCAAAAAATCTCAATGAAAGTGCCTCAGGACTAAGAATTGAAGATCTGCAAGACCTAATCAGTCTTACACTGGAAAGGGATCCAGAAGACACTTATTCTCTGTACTTTGAAGTACAATTCAAAGGAAAAATTAGAGAAAAGTTCATGAGAAATAAAGATTGATAAAATAAACATCTGTTTTGGCATCATCTGTTCTAGGGGAGATTATTGGACCTACAAAAGAATATATGATATCCAAAAGCCAGAGCATGAAAATGAGATCAATAAATAAACAGTTGGTGTAGCAATTCTCCTCCCAATGATAGTGAATCTTTAACACCTAAATCAGAGCATCTGTTGAAGACAAACAAACGTCTGATCAAAGCCTTGGAACCGTTGTTCATGAAGAAACAAGGTGTGTTTAAGAGCTAAGGTCTGTTGAAGCAATGGTATGATGAAGAAGACTAAACATCTATTTGGCCAAGCAAATATTTGGAATCAAAACAACAGAGGATAGTCCAAACAGATGTTTCCCAATGTTACAGTACTTGTTTTGTATTAGTGTTTAACTTAGTTAGATCAGATGTTTGCAACATCTGTGGAATCTTTTCTGATAGGAATAACTTATGTATAATTTTTCTGTTAGTAATGTTAGATGTCATTATCAGAGTGATGTCAGCCTATCACGAACAAAGCTTTAATACTTAGTATAGATAGATCTCAGCTGTTAGAGATCTATTTCATCACTTTACACATTCTCTTTTGTACAAATAGTTTTGTGAGTTATCAGGCTGAGGAGAAGAATGTAGAATCATTCTGTAAAACTTATGTAATCATTTGATTATCTATGAAAAACCGTTGTTGATGATATCTTCCTACTTGTGAATTTTATTGTTTTTTCAGTATTTATTTACAAGTATCAAACTCAATTCTAATATAATGTAAAACAAGTCTTACAACATTGTGTTTATGGTTACATACTTACATTCCAAAATTATGATATTTAAAGCAATTGAATTTTCATTAACCTAATGGATGTTTAGATACAAGAGTAAGAGCAAATAATTAAGGAAAATATAATCATGAAATAACAGAAAATATAATAGATAAAAAAAATAGATGATATCTTTTACTCCCCTTCAAAATAGAATGTTTTTTTTTACTTGCCCCAAATATCACGGAGAATTAAATCCAAATAAACTTTTGTTTTAATAGAACTTTTATGAAAAAGAGAGCGAGTATGTTTCGCTTTATTACATGTATCACAGTTAGAGTCTTTTAGATCAAAGAAACATTCTTGAGGAAATTGATTTTTATGTAACTTATCATGTGAGCCGTATACCAATCTTTTATGCCACGTTTCTGAATACACTATTTACATCATTCCCTCTTTTCTTCCACCACCATGCCATCCAATATAGATTGTTCATGTATTTTCCCACACCAATCAACTACTCATCAAGTGTACCTCCTACATATAACAAAATTCCTGAATGAAAACAACGGTTCACCGTAAGTCTTTCTGTAAGACCCTTACTTAGATTCAACAATTTTCGTATGGTTTTGACCATAATGGTGTAATTACGTTTACACATAAAATTGAAAATACGGGTTCATTAAAACATTTTTATATTGAAACAACACAACATTATGTAAATAAGTTCGACATTAAAAATGACGACGAAACGTAGCGCGGAAGCTTGTATCTTGATTGTGTTCGGTTCTTCGTTGAGCTTGATCGTCATCCGGCATCTCGAGATATTCTACATTTCATAAACCATGAAATGATTAGTCATATAAACTTATAACATGTTTAAATCAAGTCCGTATATCAACACAAACAAGAAACAATTTTTTTTAAAAGTCTGCCGTAAGCCACGTTGGGAATCGTGGGTCAGGTTCACCTGGTCTGTTCAAAACAGCAGGTCTGGACTGTGAGCCACGGTCCAGAACCGTAGGTCACGCTGCAGCCTAGTTTCAGCTTTTATCCCTTTCAATCTTTGTTACGAAAACGTCCATAACTTTCTTCGTTTCTTATCCGTTTTACGACCCGTTTCTTCCTACGTGATCGTAATTTAATTCCCCATCATATGGAGTTAAAACCCAACTTTGGAATTCACAAAATTATAAATTTCAAGCTCTCGGCTTGAAACTCAATTATAAGATTTTTTGACCCGTTTAGAGAATTTAAACAATTAAGTCTAAATCTCGCTTTTTTTTCAAATTCGCAATTCCCAAATTTAAATATCTACTTATATTTCACCACAACTAATATTGTGGTGAATTTGCTATAATAAACCAACTATCTCGAATATTACCCTTCGGTTAGCCATTTTACAGAAAAGACTCATTTTAAGCATTTAACCCGTGAAGGATTTCGCCTATAACTTTTATGCTTATCTAAGGTTTACCATTACCATAATATATGTTTCTAAACAACCATAAGGATCGTTTGCCCATTTACCCATCAAGGGCGTTTTGGTCAATTTTAGTCCCTCATTTAACGACTGAAGGACTTTCACTAAATATTTGACCAAAATTTCTTGTTTAACTAAAAATCTTATTTATGCGTACCTGGCTCGGGTCAACATTTTGACCCGTTTTAATACCTTTTCACTATTAATTACTAGATAATAGCAACACGAAACATATCTTATTTTCCTGTGATCACAAAGCTTAACAAGCGATCATCAAATATTATTGTCAAATGGTGTTAACAACACCATTCGACCCGTTTATTTGAAATAACCATTATCTTTATGAGGTGGTCTTTAATTACCATCTCACTTCTTTTATTCCGGTTTACTCCGTGAGTACATCTTATTTAAAAGTTGTTTCATATTTTGTTTGACCCGTTATGACTTACGTCATGTGGTGTCTTTTCAAATCTCTTTATCCATCCGTCAACTCATGTCCGGATTACTATTTTTACCACTTTTACCCGTCACGGTTTATACCATAACGTAATGTTTCAAAATTCTTTATTTGTTCCTCATCACATGACTACATTTACCGTTTTACCCTTTTTACCATAAATTATGGTTTCTCACCATTTTCACTTGTTCCGACCCATATTATTTCACATCGGAACATCATATTTCAATTATGAAATTACTTTATTCATATCCAATACACACAAGTAAGTATTCTATAAAAAGGGTGTAAGCTTTACTTACCTTGTATCCAAATTACGTTTTTCCTTCATACTTGATTCGTTTGACCCGTTTCCTTCCCAAGCCTCCACCTAGCTTGTCAAACGTCAAACTATCATCATAATTTGTAAGATGGTTAGATTAGTCATTATCACGACTATTCCACCTTAAGAGTTTTATGTCGAATTTATCATTCGACCATATCATTGTTCAGTTTGACTTTTGAAAAGTCACTTGACTTATTAACATACACGAATGCACAAATTGGTTCATCGAACTCACTTAGGCATCTCATTCGAATACTTAATGAAAATCAAATTTTACATACTCACTGTAGGTAATATGATTTCAAGCATCAATAACATGATTTTTTTTAAACATCACTTCCCTTTTATCATACAAAAACCCATTCAATGGCAAGTATGAACATATACGCGAATTCATAAATTAATCAAACACTTTCTTATTACCATCATGCATGATGATTCTAATCATGTTTATATCATAAATTTCATCATACTATTAAAACCCACTTATCTAAGTGTGTTAATTCATCTAAACATCCAAATTACAACAACCTATGTAGAATTTTCACTTAGGGTTTTGTTCCTAAGCAAGTATACATCACTAATTTCGGCCACAGCCTCTACGATTCATACACAAATCGCTTCTTGTGATGTTCATCAAATTTCACAACTTCATCAATATCAAAAATTCGACATACCTAATGATCCCCTAGTTCGGGTGATCATTAAAACGCGTTCATGTATCAATTCTGGGATCGATTCGCCCTCCAATTTGATGGATTGAGATTGAAAAAGGGTTTCCCCTTGTTTCTTCTCCTGAGGATCGGCATGTACACACTTTTTGGTGTGTGTTATGTTTTAATTTTTTTGTCTATAAAACCCAAGTTCACTTTTAGACAACTTTGGTCCCTCAAGTTTGTTTCACATAACAATGGAAGATTACCATCCATTGTTTTATTACTTAGCCATGTATTGCTAACTAGGTTTATGTTCCTAGGTATACACTTCATGTCAATTGTTGAGTGAACGCGATATTTCAGTTTACTAAGTTCGGGATGCCACTACCCGACTTAAATTCTGTCCCGATAGCCCGGCCAATCATAATCGTTTTATCTTTATAAAACGTTTATTCATTTTTATTTAACATTAGGTTCATTTAATTAAATCCTAATGTTTATCGGGTTAACTTTTACCACTATTGATATTTTACCCGTCTTTTAATATTGTTTTATCAAACCCGTTCTTGGGGTGTTACAAGTCTATCCCCCCTAAATAGGTTTCGTCCCCGAAACCTTTCTTACGTTGTTTCGGAAATTACTTGAGCTTTGCTCATACTTTTACCATTTGTTAGTATTACCAGGATGGTGTGGTAATATCCTTTTGGTTACAAAGCATACACGTATTTCATGCGAAATAATGCAACTCAAAATAATGTAATTTCGTTATTTTAATCAGTTTGGTTAACTTAGCGAAATCCATCGCTTTTATACTTTCAAACTCTTCATAAATCTGTTATTTAACCTGTCTAGATGTTGTTGTGTAATTCGTCACTTTAACAACTAAACCATTTGGTTATCAAATTTATTCGATTCATTCATACGGAATCCACCGCTTAAGAACAAGCCGAATTTCTGGAGTTTTATCTTAATTATTTAACATAATTTAAGAGGTGATATTAACGGAAATTCTATAAAGCATATAACCACATACCTTATAGCTTTATCCTTCAATCACACTTTTGCTCGATTTGACTTCCCGACACTTCGTTTGTGTTGCCTTATAATCGCTTAGTAAGGCGATCAATGCACTTTGTTAGCAACGTCTCATGGGCCATCATTTGCGTCTTGTACTCACTTACCTTTACTGTTTTACTTGACCGAGTCACTATTGGGTCACTCGGTCATATGAATTTATCAATTACGTTTATTCCACGCTAATCTTATAATGAATAGCGTATTAAACAAATTCTAAATTTAAACTTTTACCTTAACCGGTCTCACTTACTAGACTTATTAGTCCAGTTACTCTATACCCATTGTCCGGGCTACAACGTGATTATACTTCACATTACTTTTCTTAACCGTGATCGTGTTACGTCATGTTTAAGTTGACATTAACTTTTCATTATCGAAAATATTCCTTTCGAATGTATCGTCTTGCACCTATCGGTATCAAGGCCTGTATCTTTTAATATTAATTGTTTTCCAATTCTTCTCAAAATATTCATATTTGTGAAAACGTTGTTTCTCATTAAAACTGGATTTTAATTTAACGTTTTCTCTTTAACTTATGTCAATCACTTGCATCGTGAAATTGGCGATTAAGAATTTATTCTTTTCCATTCTTATTTTACGCGGGGGTTCTCAACTGTTTCCCTCGCTTTATCTAAGTAACCCGTAGGTTCTTTTACTTAGCCTCGTAGGCTATTTCCTTAGGTTTTCACCCTTTTTAAGGTGAGATCCCTATAGTTCGTTTCTTTCTATTTGTGACCCCAAGGGTTATTTGGTCCCGTAGACCTTTACATTGTTTATGACCCGAAAGTTATGGTGATCCCGTAGATCATCTTTTACTTGTATCATTTCGCTCTTAAAATATATATTCTTGGTGTCAAGGCACCCTTTTTAAGTTTAAAAATAATTTATTTTCGCTTTTGAAATTCATTTTACCTCGACCATAGTCTAAGGCTACATTCATTTTCTTTTTGGACAATTCTTCCGACTCTATGACTTCTTACGTCATTTACGTCGGTTTGTTCTCCACATACCTTATCCGGTTCATACCTATATTTCTTTACAACCCGTTACCCGGGTTCTTTTATCTTAATGTTTTTAACACCCCTGTTTCACTGGGTTGCGTTTTCCTTTCTATATTCTTTTACGACCTATCACATAGGTTCATTAATATTTCGCGCATCTTTATTCGTTTTGCGCTTACTTGCACTATCAAGTATTTGTACTTTATTTGGCCGGTTTGACATATTCGTGTGAAATTTATCACTAATGACAGTCAAACTTCATTCTTTATTTAGCTCGTTCAACTTCGAAATAGTTGAACATCACTAACAAACTTCTGTTTGCGGGATTTTATTATTTTTTTTAGTCATAACTCATAATCCGCGTTCCCGTCTCTTGGTTTACGCATATTCTCTGAATCCTACCCATATATTGGGTATTTTTACTGAAGTCATCATCAAAGCAACCATTCTGGTATGCCTTTAGACTTCGTTTAATTTATTTAGTCGTCTTAGCGAATTCCATCACTTTTATTCGACCAAGTACTTTATTCTTTATTTAATCTGTTTGACTTATCCGTGTGAATTTCATCACTTATGACAGTCAAACAAACGTTATCCTATATGCCTTAGCATTCTCATTAGTCGGTTTGTATTTTCATTTACTTTGATTCTTGTCCCTTCCCTGGGGCTCGTTATTCTAATGTATTACGCTTCCGTTACCCGTCTTGCGTTTACATTTTTATCAAATATTTTACTTATTTGATCCGTTTTGGGTACCTTTTTAATTTGTCCCATTCTCCCCATCCTTACCACATCGGACGTAAATGTGTTCATTATAAGAAGTTCATGGTATCACGTGTTCACTAATTACTTGGCCAGAGTAAGCGATCAACACATGACACACATGACCTTTTTATAATCTTCGCATCACGCCCCATGTAAGTAACTCCTCTAATAATTTTCCATATTCATGGTTTCAATCGTAAAACTTTATTTAATTGTTATTTAACAATTATTAGGACCCGTTTTATTCTCGCACATCTATAATGTTTTCCTTTTATCAAACTGTTATACCATCACTTTCGTTAGTGTAATCGCTACTTTTCTCAATAGTATTATATTGAGAATTATTTACTTGAATGGTCACTTCCGTCCAAGTTTCCACATAAACTAATCCTGTTATTGCTTTGTTAATCACAATTGTGAACAACACATGTTTCTACAAAATTTCTCTTGAAAACATCATCCTGGATAGGTATTCTATCCAGGTTTTTCCAAGTTTTTATCTTACATATGCAACAGTCAATATCTACGTATTTGTTGCATATTACTATTTGTACAATAAATTTAAAGCGTGCACCTGGTAGATGCTCGCCCTAATGGGCTTTCCTTTCCATTATCTTTGTTCGATATCGTTACACGACTTAGGTCCTTGGTGAGCATGCTCCACTTGTCATACTTCGGACCGTTCCTCCGTCATATCTGCAATTTGTTCAACTCTCGCTATCTTTATATGCGAGTGTCCTTCAACTAAAACATTTTCAAAGATTAGTAATGTCAACATCAATAAACACCCGTATTATAAATCAAGGCTTTCTACTATACGTGTCAACACATGTAATTTCGTTAACTATATCTTTCCTTTGATTGAGGTAACGTGTATTACACGATAACCCTATGTGTTGTTCACAACACTTTAATCATGCTAAACCGTTAATATAAATGTACTTACCGGATTTGCGATCAAGTATCGAACCGAACACTTTACTCTTTAACCTTGAGCTCTGATTACCAACTTGTAAGACCCTTACTTATATTCAACAATTTCCGTATGGTTTCGACCATAATGGTGTAATTACGTTTACAAATACATTTGAAAATACGGGTTCATTAAAACATTTTTATATTGAAACAACACAACGTTACATAAATAAGTTCGTCATTTAAAAATGACGACGAAAACGTAGCGCGGAAGCTTGTATCTTGATTGTGTTCGGTTCTTCGTTGAGCTTGATCGTCATCTGGCATCTCGAGATATTCCTACATTTCAAAACCATGAAATGATTAGTCATATAAACTTATAACATGTTTAAATCAAGTCCATATATCAACATGAACAAGAAACAAATTTTTTTTAAAAGGTCTGCCGTAAGCCACGGTTGGGAACCGTGGGCCACGGTTCACCTGGTCTGTTCAAAATAGCAGGTCTGGACTGTGAGCCACGGTCCAGAACCGTAGGTCACGCTGCAGCCTAGTTTCAACTTTTACCCCTTACAATCTTTGTTACGAAAACGTCCATAACTTTCTCGTTTCTTATCCGTTTTACGACCCGTTTCTTCCTACGTGATCGTAATTTAATTCCCCGTCATATGGAGTTAAAACCCAACTTTGGAATTCACAAAATTATAAATTTCAAGCTCTCGGCTTGAAACTCAATTATAAGGTTTTTGACCCGTTTAGAGAATTTAAACAATTAAGTATAAATCTCGCTCTTTTTTTTCAAACTTCACAATTCCACATTTAAATATCTACTTATATTTCACCACAACTAATATTGTGGTGAATTTGCTATAATAAACCAACTATCCCGAATATTACCTTCGGTTAGCCATTTTACGGAAAAGACTCATTTTAGGCATTCAACCCGTGAAGGATTTCGCCTATAACTTTTATGCTTATCTAAGGTTTACCATTACCATAATATATGTTTCTAAACAACCCATAAGGATCATTTGCCAGATTTACCCATCAAGGGAGTTTTGGTCAATTTTAGTCCCTCATTTTACGACGAAGGACTTTTATTAAATATTTGACCAAAATTGCTCGTTTAACTATAATCTTATTTATGCGTACCTGGCTCAGGTCAACATTTTTACCCGTTTTAATACCTTTTCACTATTAATTACTAGATAATAGCAACGCGAACCATGTCTTATTTTCCTGTGATCACAAAGCTTAACAAGCGATCATCAAATATTATTGTCAAATGGTGTTAACAACACCATTCGACCCGTTTATTTGAAATAACCATTTATCTTTATGAGGTGGTCTTTAATTACCATCTCACTTCTTTTATTTCGGTTTACTCCGTGAGTACATCTTATTTAAAAGTTGTTTCATATTTTGTTTAACCCGTTATGACTTACGTCATGTGGTGCCTTTTCAAATCTCTTTATCTATCCGTCAACTCATGTCCGGATTACTATTTTTACCACTTTTACCCGTCACGGTGTATACCATAACGTAATGTTTCAAAATTCTTTATTTGTTCTTCATCACATGACCAAATTTACAGGTTTACCCTTTTTACCATAAATTATGGTTTCTCACAATTTTCACTTGTTCCGACCCATATTATTTCACATCGGAACATCATATTTCAATTACGAAATTTACTTTTTTCATATCCAATACACACAAGTAAGTATTCTATAAAAATGGTGTAAGCTTTACTTACATTGCATCCAAATTACGTTTTTCCTTCATACTTGATTCGTTTGACCCGTTTCCTTCCCAAGCCTCCAACTAGCTTGTCAAACGTCAAATTGTCATCATAATTTGTAAGATGGTTAGATTAGTCATTATTAATCACGACTATTCCACGTTAAGAGTTTTATGTCGAATTTATCATTCGACCATATCATTTGTCAGTTTGACTTTTGAAAAGTCAATTGACTTATTAACATACACGAATGCACAAATTGGTTCATCGAACTCACTAAGGCATCTCATTCGAATACTTCATGAAATCAAACTTTACATACTCACTGGTAGGTAATATGATTTCAAGCATCAATAACATGATTTTTTTTAAACATCACTTCCCTTTTATCATATAAACCCTTTCAATGGCAAGTATGAACATATACCCGAATTCATAAATTAATCAAACACTTTCTTATTACCATCATGCATGATGATTCTAATCATGTTTATATCATAAATTTCATCATATTATTAAAACCCACTTATCTAAGTGTGTTAATTCATCTAAACATCCAAATTACAACAACCTATGTAGAATTTTCACTTAAGGTTCCTAAGCAAGTATACATCACTAATTCGGCCATAGCCTCTACGATTCATACACAAATCCCTTCTTGTGATGTTCATCAAATTTCACAACTTCATCAATATCAAAATTTCGACATACCTCATGATCCCCTAGTTCGGGTGATCATTAAAACGCGTTCATGCATCAATTCTGGGTTCGATTCGCCCTCCAATTTGATGGATTGAGGTTGAACAAGGGTTTCCCCTTGTTTCTTCTCCTGAGGATCGACATATACACACTTTTTGGTGTGTGTTATGTTTTCATTTTTTTGTTTATAAAACCCAAGTTCACTTTTAGACAACTTTGGTCCCTCAAGTTTGTTTCACATAACCACTTAGATTATAGCCTAGTGGTCAAGAGAAATTATCTCTTGTGGGGAGACCAAGTTCAATCCTTGGGAGGTGTAAATATTTAAGGGGAAAATTAGCCGTTAAAAAAAAAAGTTTGTTTCACATAACAATGGAAGATTACCATCCATTGTTTTATTACTTAGCCATGTATTGCTAACTAGGTTTATGTTCCTAGTTATACACTTTATGTCAATTGTCGAGTGAACGCGATATTTTAGTTTACTAAGTTCGGGATGCCACTACCCGACTTAAATTTTGTCCCGATAGCCTGGCCAATCATAACGTTTTATCTTTATAAAATGTTTGTTCATTTTTATTTAACATTAAGTTCATTTAATTAAATCCTAATGTTTATCGGGTTAACTTTTACCACTCTTGATATTTTACCCGTCTTTTAGTATTGACATGGTTTGATTATCAAACCCGTTCTTGGGGTGTTACACTTTCACATGTCGCTAGCCAAAAGAAGATTGCAGGTAATATCATATATATATATATATATATATATATATACATATATATATATATATATAACCCATTCTATTGTGCCATTCGAATGAAAACAATTTCCCTTTGTGTGAACCGAGATACTATCCCCATTGAGAATGGTAACAATGGTTTCGTTTATTCCGCGAGTATGGTTTTCATGAGAAATAATATTGTGGACAATGTGTTTTGTGGAACCAAAATCTATGATGAAGTCATCATCCTTTGATAATATACCTACCATGATTGATTTTGGAATAAAATCACATTGGGTGTTTTCTTTGGCATAGTTGTTTGAGGAAAGTCTGATACTGTTCTTCGGTCAAGCCCCCAAATTGACTAAAACGGTTCGGTTAACTATTAGGATGGTTTGAACAAATTTAGATTTGTAGAAGTTTGTTTGTGTTTAAACTCTAAAAAAATACGATTAACTTATATTTAACATACACTGCAATTACATAATCAAATATTGAACACACATATATCTCTCTCTTTTATATATATATAGAACAAGGATCCGTTAGGAACCACCATTTATTGGGAGAACCAATATGAACACAACCAAAAATACCTACAAACATCTAAAAACATACAAATTTTTTTTAACATTTAGCTTTGAAAAAAACGCAATTTTTCGTCACAGAATAATTTTGTTTGCTGCTGACGAAAACAAGTGTTTTTTTTCAAAAAAAAAAATGTTAAAAAAATATTGTATGTTTTTAGATTTTTTTATGTTTTTTTTTTTTTTTTGGGGGGAGGGGGGGGGGGTTAGGTTTATGTTTCATTTTTTAGCATTTAGCTTTGGTGGGGTGGAGGGTTAGGTTTTTTTAGGTTTTGGATGGTGATGTAGTGGGTTACTTTGGTGTTTATATTGGTTCTCGGGACTCTCGCAATAAAGGTGGTTCTCGCATGAATCATATCATATATAAATATATAGGGGAGGGATAGAAAGAAAATCACTTGAGTTAAGAAAACCCAAGAAAATCTTATGTAACAATTTTGTTTTTGTATAAAAATAGGGAATGTAAATAACATGTTATCGAACATTTTGTAACAAAAAAACAAAAAGCGTCGAAGAGATTTTTTTATATAAAAAAAATCCAGTTTTTAGCATATATATAGAAAAAACTGGATTTTTAGTAATTTTTTATAAAAAAATCCCTTCGGCGCGTTTTTTTTGTTTTTTTTTTTGTTACATAACGTTCAATAACATGTAACTTACATTCCCTAAATTTTTTACAAAAAAATAAAAAATAAAAAAATTGTTACATAAGGTTTTCTTGAGTTTTTTAAACTTAAATGAGGTTTCTCTCTATAAAAAAAAATTGTTACTAGGCGTGTTCATGTTCGTTCATTTATTTAAACGAACAAAAACTTTTATTCGTGTTTGTTCGTTTATTAAATAAACGAACATAAACGAACTTTCCGCCGAACAAGTTTATAAACAGTTCATGAACGTTCGATTCGTTGAATTGCCTATATAACATTATAAAATTAATTAAACAATATAATGAGAATATTTAGTATTACAAGAATGGAAATATTCGTCAATAGGTGTTTACCAATTCAGGCACCGTATTTGCTATAAAATATTAAAAATTGGCTATATTGTATATTCTAATAGTCAATTTACTATCAACTACAATCTACTTTGGTCAGCTGCTTAATATCCCATATATTAAGAGAGAATAAAAAAGAGGGATCCTATACTAACTTTTTAAGGAATACATTTGAAGTCTTTGAACTTTATTTGTTTATGAATTTGAAATGAAGAAACAGAAAGAAAAAGAAATTTTAATGTCCAAAGTAATTAAGTATCAGCAGCAACAAACATTCAGGTATCATCATTACTATTGAAACACAATATTAGGGGTAAGTTTAAAATAATAACAAAAACCTAATAAATAAACCATTCAAATCCAAAAAAAAATTTACTTAGCATTACAACTGAAATACAATATTAGTATATAAATTTACATGTAAATTTTCATATATATATACATAGCATATATGTAATTAGTTTTCATATAATATGTGTATAAAATTATAAAAAATTATTTTGAGAAAACAGATGAATTTGGAGTGTAAATTTTTTTAAGGTTGCATTTTAGTAAAAATAACGGTAGAGTTCTCGTAATACTTAAAGTTCTTAAAATAAACCCCGCACACACACAAAAAATTATATATGTTGTATATTTAAATGAGAGCTCATATATTTCATGAGAACCGCAAAAACTTGGTCAAAGACCATTCAAATATAAAAAGAGAAAGAGTTTACACTTATCATTAAATATAATATTAAAAAGTAAATTTGCACGATTAAACTTACGTGTGTTCATTAATAAATATAATTATCATATTTTCACACATGTAAAAAGTTTACTAAGAGTGATTTTGAGAAGCGAGATCAATTGTTTAAAGAGTAACTCTTTTTAACGTTGTATTTTAATTTTTATGAGGTATGTATTAAAAAACTGATTTTTATTGTTTCTTTTTTATTAATTCTCATGATTCTTGTAATATTTTATATTTTTTAAGATATTTCTCCCATATATATATAGGGGAGGGTTAGATAGAAAACCCTAAAAATTTGAGAAAACCCTAGAAAAACCCAACCTCCCGACATTTTTTTTTGAAAAAAAAAATAAACATGTAATATACATGTTTTTAAGAGTTTTAAGCAAAAAAAAAGCGCCAAGTG
This sequence comes from Scalesia atractyloides, assembly GCA_947069175.1. NCBI lineage: Eukaryota > Viridiplantae > Streptophyta > Magnoliopsida > Asterales > Asteraceae > Scalesia > Scalesia atractyloides. The sequence continues at coordinate 94,210,769 of CAMTDV010000005.1, read as the reverse complement.
GATATTTTATAAAAATAAACAAAATTCAGCAACTTTTGTCTAACACATGTTAGTGATGAAAGTTGCTGAAACTTGTTTATGTTTCTTAAAATTCACTCGACGCTTTTTTGTTTTTTATGGGTCAAAAGTCTTAAAAACGTGTATATTACATGTGTTATTTTTTAAAAAATTGTCGGAAGGTTGGGTTTTCTCAAATTTTTAGGGTTTTCTATCTAACCTTATACTATATATATATATATATATATATATATATATAGGATTAGGTTCAAGAGTGAACACTAGTGTATTTGTGAACTGTGCGAACTAATCCTGGCCATAACTTGTGTAGATCAATGGCCAGGATTTGACGATGAAATACACTAGTGTATTTTTTGATTTGATGATGAAATCCTAACCTTACACGTGTGTAGATCAATGGTCAGAATTTGTTCACTCAGTTTGCAAATACACTAGTGATCACTCCAGAACCCTATATATATATATATATATATCCTTTTGATACCATATAATACATTATTCAAAGTATAAGAATTATTAATACATGCAAAGTGTGAAACTGATGTTGCTATACGCCACGCTAGTATTATACGTGGTGTTTTGTTTAATGTTTTCATATCTTTTTATAAAATGTTGTTTTTGTTAACCTTTTTATAAACAATTAGACAAATATTTTGATAAATATTTTTAGTTTTAAAAAAAAATAAAACCATTGTTATGCGCGGATGATAATACATGTACTCTTTGTTAGTACCTTTCTCGAATAGCATTATACGCATCATATAAGGTTTACTTTTACAACGTGATTTTTAGACAGTTGTAATCCTATACGACACGCATAGTGCTACACGCATGCTACAAGAGATGTGCAAACAAACAAAAGAGGGTGTCTAGTTATCATCACCCAATTAAAACAATGGGCTATATTCTAATAGTCAATTAATAATGTGACGATATAATATTACATAAATGGAAATATTCGTCAGTACGTGCTTTACCAATTCTGGCAATGTATTTGCTATATTCTAATAATCAATTTGCTACAACTGCAATCTACTATGGTTAGCTGCCTAATATCCCATTATGGCATTATATTAAGAGAGAATTAAACAAAGGGGCTCCTATACCAACTATATATTTAAGAAATATATATTTGAAACTGTTTGGTTTACGTTCTTTATCACAGAAATAGAAAGCTAAAAGTAATGCTACAAAACTACGTAAATAAATATTTTTTAACGGCAAGGAACGACATGCCAACCACCGTGACACCGAGTGCTGTGGCCAAGGTCGACTACTCGACCGCCGCCAGCCCTTGGCTCTCCCAGATGCGCGGAAACCCGACCTCCGCCTGCCCGAAGGCACGACAGTGGAATAATCGGTAAAACCTCATCTTCCATCCAAGACGAACCGGAGCCACCCGTATTCGCCTTTCACCTGGATGCCGCATAAAATAATGGGAAGAGTGGGAGTCAAACCTAGGTCACAAAGAACACAAGTCTTTCTTCAACCACTCTACCACTACTCATTGCCATAAAAATAGGTTTTTAACATACTATATATATACGAGTAACTAGAGCAATTTTCATATAGTAATAATAATTAAGTTATAAATCTTTAATGATTTATTTACGTATATCAAATGATTTTGATAATTTATTGGTCTTGGTCTCGGTCTTTGTTTTCCTTTCTAACCCTGTTTCGACACGACCCCCTTTTCTAAGAACCTTTCATTAATAAGTGACAGAATTTTATATGTTTTAATAGGCGTCTATCTACCCATATAGGGGTTGGTATGTGGTTTTAATCCACCATGGGCCCTCTTTTAAATTCCACTAAATGATAAAGTGGATTTTTTTTGTCTTTTACTCATTTTTTTCTCAATTTTAAATCCTAACTTTCATCAATTGGCTAGTAATACTTTCAACTTTCGATTTGTACACCAACTTTTTAACTTATTGGCGGATAACACTCCCTAATAACTGAACCCCAACTAGGGATGACAAAAAAGCCCAAGCCCGACGGGTATACCTGAAACATATGGGTCGGGTATACCCGATCCGATGGGTATGGGTCCGGTATGGGCTTAAAAAGGGAAAAACTTCGGGTACGGGTACAGGTATGGATTTAGTGATACCCGGCCCATTTACCCGAAAAATCATATTATAAATTTCCATATATATAAACTTACTACATACACTTATTACTTTAGGACTAGGATCTAGTCTTTTCATCTCTTCAAAATTATATTTCCTAGAAAAGATATACATGAAGTTTCACTAAAATCCCTTATAGTACAATTCTTTCTATTTGTCTAGCAATGAAATAGGCTAAAATCAGTTTCTGTTGGTTAATGCATACTCTTTTTTTTAGGTAATATGGATGAGGAGGGAAAAGGGATTATGGATTGTGATGATTCCAATACACAAACACATGTTGATAGTTTATAATAACATAAACTAAAAATGTTAAATTCTTAATTCATAGCAATCAACATAATCAAGAAGATCAACAAACAACCACAAATCAATCTCAAGAGCAAGGGAAACGAACTCATGAAGATTCTAGAGAAACTGCCGATGACGACAACAGTCCAGACAAATACCCGATACCCGCGGGTATGCCTGATACCCGACGGGTAATTTCCCAACAAATACGTGACGGGTAACGGGCCGGGTACGCGCCAAAGAATTACAACCGGGTACGGGCCTGGGATTACCAATACCCGGGCCAAAACTGGCCCATTGCCATTCCTAACCCTAACCCAATAAGTTTTTGCGGATGTGGCATCTGATGTGGCCCTTTTGACGACGCGACAGGTGATGTGGCATTTTCTGATGATTTGGCAGCTGATGCGGCAACTGATATTGCTTTTGGATGATGTGGCAGCTGAAATCAGCTAACTCGGTTAGGGTTCAGTTAGTTAGAGAATGTTATCGGCCAATAAGTTGAAAGTTGTGAGTGCTTGTGTACAAATCGAAAATTAAGAGTGTTATTGACCAATTGGTGAAAGTTAAGGTTATTTAATTCCAATATGCATTTGTTGAAGAGAGAACTTAAGGGTACGGATATTTTATATATGAGTTGTTTGTTAAAACTAAACAAACAAACTAAAGCCAAATTAATCATACGTTTTCTGGATAAGCTAATAGTGGTCTAGGTTTTGAATTTACAAGGTGCATATGGTAAAAGTTGTCTTTTTTACTATGTAAACATAATTTATCTATATACATGTTGCTCTATTATTATATTATGTTTATTATAATATTAGTTTATAGACCTTGTACTATATAAGTTGGGTATAAAAAATAATGCAATAAAAATATAATAAATGATAACATATTAATAATGAAGAACTCCAAATTAGTGTTACATTAATTTATAAATCTATTAATACAAATTCATATTACAAATATCTAAAAGCTTCTTTGTAGACAACATTAGCTGTCACACTCGGGAGATTGTAATCTTTATCAATAACTAATAATTTAAGTTACTCTCCACTTTTAACTCTAGAAATAACCACGTAGAGACTAGAAATGCCAGGAGATTGTCATTTTTAGAACGTCGCGGCAACGCGCGAAAAAGCTTACTAGTTGTTACTAAAGAAGGAATATAAGAGGATTTTAAATCATATTTTCAAAAATAGAGACAACAACGAAAATTAGTTTGAAAATAATTTAGTCTTAATTTATATTTGAAATTACATCAGTTACCATAAAGCATAATATTAAATAATTAGTTTATCAAAAATTTCGGTATTCGTTATTATATTTAGTTTATCAAAAATATCAGTATTCGTTATTATAAATCAGGAAAAATGATTTCTATATTTTTAATAAGTGATATCCATGCATTAATTAGTAAAAATATTTTAAAATATAATATAAGTAAAAGTTGTAAGATTGAAAGAGAGAGTGTCACATGACATTAGTTAGTTTATGTGACGTGGACGCTGACATGGGCGCTGATGTGAATTTTTTTAAATTAGGTGTATTTATTAGTTCCACCACCACCTTGGCTACCATCAACCACCCACCACCTCCACCAGCCACCATTACCATCAAGGTGTGGATGTCAATCCTGGCTTGACAATTTCGTCCCAAAATTGTGTTTTATTGAACATATCAAGATATAATCTCGAATCATCAATAAAGTCCACTAGATTATGAAATGGAAACTCTCGTCAAGATATGGATATCACTCCTGACTTGGTGAATTTCCGCAAAATAACATGTAGAGTGGATTGAAATTCGTCACTAATGACGTGAATCACCCCTGTTTTGATGAGTTATTTCGATTGTGGAATAAGAATATTCTCAAAGATGCGTATTGTGTTTTGTGTCTTAGGAAAAACATTGTAAGTTTTAAGACAAAAGGGGAGAGAGAAGCAAGGTAGGAAGAATAACAATTCAGACAAGTATCAAGAATGATCAGGGGTATGGTACTTAAACTATAGACTAGGTCGAACATGACAATTCTACCCAATTCCCTATAGTTATGGCTCTGATACCAATCTGTCACACCCCAACCGATGGCGGAAACATCGGAGTGAGACGAAAACGAGATTTAAGAGGCTTCATAACACTACTTGTGTCAAATGTTTAATAATTGCATTTTACATTGCTTAAATCAAATAATACGAATTTAAAATAAGACACGTATAAAAGAGATATAATTTCATTTCATTGATAACGGCTTAATACAAGTTTTTGAAACAAAATACATCCAGTTTGAATTAAGATACAATACAACAAGTATTTAAAGTTTAAATGCGTTTCTAGGCAATTCTACTAGATTCCTTGCATCGTCATAACTCCTGCAACATGTATTAAAAGCGTGGATCAATACAAAAGTATCAGCGATCATACAAGTTTGGCAATAAATATAAGTATGAAAGTTTAATTCATATACAACATGGCAAGTTAGATTCAAGTTGAATCACACATTTATATAAACAAATTTTCGCATAACAATAGCATATAATGGAAATCTTTAACTAGCATGCATAACATCCTAAGCATAACACTATCATGAGAATACAATTTGAACTAACAAGACATAAACAAGCTTAAGCATAACAATGAATGTTTAAACGATTGGATGTTATTTATAATATTTTCGTATTATGGATTTTTTATATATGTTGCACCCAAAAGATGCGTATAAGCGTAAAAAGGGGTCGAGTATGCTCACCCCCTTCAACGCATTCCTCTTACAAACGGTCAGACTCTACGAATCTTTGGAGAAACCCCTTCGAAAGGGCTCAAATTAGTGTCCTGTCTTCAAGCCCGAAAATATCTCCGCAAGAATTATGTCGCATTTCTAACTCATGTCGTCAAAAAGGGAACCAAGGAGAAGAAACTTGAAGACATCCCAGAAGTAAAAGATTTTCCGCAAGTTTTTCCTGACGACATTTCAGGACTTCCTCCCGTGAGAGAAGTCGAATTCCGCATTGATCTTATACCTGGAGCTACACCAGTTGCAAAATCTCCTTATAGGTTAGCCCCATCCGAAATGCAAGAGCTAGCCAGTCAATTGCAAGAGTTGACTGACAAAGGATTTATACGTCCTAGCTCCTCGCCTTAGGGTGCACCTGTCCTTTTTGTGAAGAAGAAAGATGGAACGTTTCGCATGTGCATCGACTACAGGAACTCAACAAGTTAACGGTCAAGAACCGCTACCCATTACCTCGCATTGATGATCTTCTTGACCAACTTCAAGGCGCCAGCTGTTTTTCAAAAATCGACCTTCGTTCTGGTTATCATCAACTCAGAGTACATGAAGAAGACGTCCCAAAGACCGCCTTCCGAACTCGTTTTGGTCATTATGAATTCATGGTCATGCCATTTGGTCTAACCAACGCTCCAGCTGTCTTCATGGATCTAATGAACAGAGTCTGCAAACCCTATCTTGATCGCTTTGTTATAGTCTTCATCGACGACATCCTCATTTACTCAAAGTCTAAGTCTGATCATGAACGGCACCTTCGACTCATCCTTACACTCTTAGAGAATGAAAAGCTCTACGCCAAATTCTCCAAATGCGAATTCTGGTTAAAAGATGTACAATTCCTTGGACATGTCGTCAATGACAAGGGAATACATGTCGACCCCTCAAAGATCAAAGCAGTATAAGAATGGCAAGCACCACGTACACCTACCGAAGTAAGATCATTTCTTGGTTTGGCTGGTTATTATCGCCGTTTCATTTCAAATTTCTCTCGTATTGCTGTACCACTCACGGCTTTAACTCATAAAGGAAAACCCTTCATATGGGGACCCAAACAAGAAGAAGCCTTCCAAACCCTTAAACAAAAACTCTGTGACGCACCTATTCTCACTCTTCCTGAAGGTTGTGATGACTTCGTGGTTTATTGCGACGCGTCGGGGCAAGGGCTAGGCTGTGTTCTAATGCAAAGAGGAAAGGTGATAGCTTATGCTTCTAGACAACTCAAAACTCATGAGAAGAACTACACCACCCACGACCTAGAACTTGGAGCCGTTGTGTTCGCTCTTAAGATATGGAGACATTATCTCTACGGTACTAAGTGTGAAATATACACTGACCACAAGAGTCTTCAACATATCTTCAACCAAAAGGAGTTAAACATAAGGCAACGAAGATGGGTTGACTTCTTAATGACTACGACTGTGAAATTCGGTATCATCCTGGCAAGGCAAATGTGGTGGCCGATGCACTCAGTCGAAAGGGTTATGCGAACTCCATTCGTCTTCTATGTTCGCAAATCATAACCGACATCAAAGATCAAATTCGAGAAGCCAACATGTTTCAGTAACGGAAGAAGACGTACGAAAGGAGCTGTCTTGTGGAGCGTAAAAAGGGGTCGAGTATGCTCACCCCCTTCAACGCTTCCCTTGGAAAATCCTGCGAAGAGTTGAAGAGTTGGACGGCAAACATGGATAACGTAGATAACGTTGGCGAAAAACGGGCAAAGTTTCCTCTGTTTTTTGATGAACCCGACAACTAAAAGTCGTCGATAAATGTTTTCAAAACACAACAATTTCATCAACAATATATACGTATAACCTTCGTCAAGTGTGCGAAACGTAAGTTTGTCGTATACAAAACCAACATTTATACTTGTATAGAATTTATGACATGATACGTCGGTTTGGTATATTATTGTTATTATAAAAAATTATGTATATATACACAAGTTACTAAAGTTATTAGCCATGTCGGTTTGAGTTCGATTTCGTGTTTTTTTTAAACAAAACAATATATGAGTAAACAGATATAAGTCGAGTTATGAAAGTCCAACACGCAGCGCGGAACTAATGTTTGACCCGAAACTGACTGGTTGACCACAGTTGACCAGCTTTGACTCGGTTCGCTATTTGACTGCCTTTGACCATCTTTGACCGAACCGAACACCCGAGCATCGAACAGTAACCCAAGTTACAATCTGTCTCGACTCGTATCTTGAACCAAAACCTAATTGTGACTCGCCCAAACTCGAATTGACCTGTGCTTGATCCGAACTCAAACCCGAAGGCGAACTCGGACCTGAACCACCCACTGCCGTGAACCTGATAACCACCTTCACCGCACTGCCACCGTTACCGGTGCGCCGCTGTTGTTGCGGCTTTGTCGCTGGTGCGCTGCCACTAGAACGGTGGCCGGCGATGTCGTTACAGAGAGAGAGAGGAGTGTGGGAGGGGTGATGTAACATTTGTCAAAAAACGGGTTTTCCAAACCCGTTCGTTTGTAATCGAATATCAAGTTATAAATTTTTCGTTGCGTATTTATGTTTATTTTAATCTTAAACGATGCATAATTAATAAACAAATTAGAATGTAAAAATTATAATTGATAAAAAGTGAAAATAAAATAAATAAAAAAGAAAACCGGCTGCCGGGATTCGAACCCGGGTCAGCCGGGTGAGCCTAGCAACTTAACTCGCGCACATATAACCACTCCGCCACTTGATGTTTTTGTGAGTTCTAGGAAACAAATAAATCATATGTACAACCGTGAATCAACCTGTTGCGCCAAACTGAAACCGATATCGGCTTCCAACCGTCCAAGACGTTTGAGTGCTCGCGGATTCTTGATCATAACCGATAAACCGAATTTTAAATCAATTCAGTCGTTAATGAACTTGAATTCAAGTGATGTTCGGTTTTTATAACCGAAAATATTCACTCTGGAATTACTTCAACAAAATCCTCATCTCGCGACTCAATTACATTCCCAGAACTTCTAATTTCACGTTTACTCTAATTTCTGATCGTCGGAATTGCTTTTTAAACTCGCCGGACTTTCGCCGGAAAACCATGTCTTTCATCAAAACGCTAAGTTTCTCAATTCTTCTATCTTCTATCAGTTGTTAGGCTTTTGCTAACTCAAACCCTTCAATCAGAATCAGTTCCAGGCGACGATATCGGATAATCAACACTCGCCGGAAAACTTCTGAAAATTCTTATATTCCGCTGTGAAACGGTATAGTCATTCAAACCTTCTGATAACTCTTGTTTAGTACTTCAATTCCACAATTAGCTAATCAAAACTGTTAATTTGTTCGCTCAGACGAAGTTCATAAAAACAGAGCCGACGACTTCGCCGGAGTTCTGAGAAAGATCGTCATTCCGGTATGTTCATTCCCAAAACCTTTCCTATCCGTTACATTTTAATCATTCATACGCCTGTTAATCGAATTAAGCAAGTTTAGTTGATTAATCGTTGTCTGTGTTCTTGAGCGAAGAAGACGAAGTCGATTATGATTATAAGATTAATAAAAATCGGTATAATAAACGGGTTAGACACACAGTTCAGCGGTGGACTGTGTGCAAACAATAAACATACGTCTCGAGTTCGATTCCTATCACGACCCTATTCTCGGAAATAAAGATGTTTTTTTAGAATCGAACCGGGTTAACTCACTGAAGATGTTAAGTATAATAAAAATCAGTATATTAACCAAGTTAGACACAAGTCCAGCAGTGGACTGTGTGCAACACTAAATCACAGGTCCCGGGTTCGAGACCTGTTGACGGCACCGGTTCTATAATTAAAATCCTTTTTAAAAATAAATGAATTTTGAATAAATTAAAACAGTATATAAATATAATTAAAAACAGAAATATTTCGGGTTAGACACGTAGCTCAGTTGGTAGAGCTGCGTGCACGCGTACAGGAGGTCTCGGGTTCGAGCCTCACCCGGCGCACACTTGCACACCAGCGAACCGGTCAAACAGTCAACATTCACAGTCAACGGTCAATGGTCAACTCAAAAGTCAACATTTTTTATATATTTTTATTTATTTATTTAATTTAAAAATCAATTAAAAATACTTAAAAATAATGTTTTTAAAGTTAGAAAATAGCCTTAAACTCACAAATAAAATATATCTAAAAATCTTATTAAAATTATTAATAAAATCCACTCATTTACCGTACCTTTTCGTTATTATTTAGGTTAGTTAATTCTCGTCGATCAATCCTCTAAACTCGTGCGCATTCATCATCCTCAACCGAACGCACCCAATGTGAGTGAATCTCTACAAATTCCCCATTTTTAATCACGTTTTTTGGGTGTATCATGTGTCTTATTATTTATTACATTTAAACTCTTGCGCATCCATCATATCCATGAACAAATGTGTATTCATCATGTATCAACTGTTTGTGTGGTTATTATTTAGATTAAATTTATCATTTTCAGTACATACATTATCATAGGCCGCCGCTCCCCATTACATATGAGCGTTGAGCTGTTCCCCATTACATATGAGTGTGAACTAGGCGTTGCCAACATACGATCGGCTCCGTTTGATTGAGCCTTGATCCCACAGACATTTATCATAGGCCGTCCGTTCCCCATTACCTATGAGCGTGAACGTGACGTTGCCAACATATACAGTATCATTTATGTTATACATTCATGCAAGTTGGTTTGTTATTGTATGTTATTGTTTGTTGTTGTTATTGTTATTGTATGATTATTTACGTTTGCTCATATATGATTATTGCACAATTTTCCATAATAAATATAACAAGAAATCAATAATAAATATTTTTCTAACAAGGTTCACTCGCCAACTTATGTTGACCCAAAAACCCCCTTTTTTACACATGATACAGGTGATCCAGCTGCAGCAAGAAACACATAGGATGGCTTAGAAGAATAAACTGGTTTAGACTTTGGATTGTTTAGTTGATTATCTTTCTTTGTAATTGTATGAACATGTTTGGAATATTGAGGATGTAATTTTGAATTTAATAAATATGAAACATATTAGTAAATATCATGAGCTTTGGTGATAACCCAATTATGCCCCGACTCTTATTCCGCTGCGGGTTGGGGTGTGACAGGTGAGGTCAGTGAGGTGAGTGTGTGAGAGGAAGGAATGTGAGTGGAGGTGTGCAGGTGTGATCGAAGACGAGGAGGGACGTGTTTGGGTGATGGGTGTGGCCGGAGGAGATGGCCGGGAGCGTCGCCGGCGCCGTCTCTGGTTGCCGGAGGTGAAACGAGAGGGAGAGAGGGAGCAGTGTGTGTGTGTATGCGGCTAGTGTTGTCTGTGTGAGTGTGTGTGAAGTGTCGTTATAATATGTTAGGGTTTTAGTTGTTAGGGTTTAGGTGTTGGGCCCCCAAGGCCCGTTAGCTAGTTTCTAGAGTTCTTGAGTTGCCCGGTCGCGACTGTGAGACCCGTTCTTTGAACCCGATCGTCATAGTACGTTGTAAAATATAGCTTAGGTTTAAAATCGTAAAACAATGTCGGTAATTATATGTGTGTATATTTATGTATATAATTATATTACGATTAACGACTCGTCTTATAATTCTTATAAAAATTTTCTAAAAATAAAAAATATGAGGCGTTACATTGTCACTGTAACCACCACACCAGACCACCACCTCCATCAATCACCACTGCCACAGCATTGTCACCATCACACCAAAATAAGCAAACTACATAAAAGTATTGTAAATATTGTTCAAAATCAAACCCTATTCAAAATCCAAGATCTAAAATCAAACTCTTTTCAAGATCCAAAGGCCATGAAAGAAGATGGATATGAAGATTGGATGCTTGATGTTGGTCTGGTATCGTGGTGACGGTGAAAATGGACGGTTGATGGAGGTGGGGGTGGGAATGGGGGTAAGGGCTAGTCTGATGAATGAAGATGGAGATGAAGATTGAATGTGTGTTGTTGGTCTGGTATCACAGTGGGGATTGATGGGGGTGGTAGTCTGGTGTAATGGTGGAGGCAGTGGTTTAGTGTGGTAGTGGTGATAATGGTGTGGTGGTAGTAAAGGGTGGAGGTAATTAGCCAACTCAATGTTTTTTTATTTTTACACATCAACGTCCATGTCAACTCAAGGCTTTTTACACATCAACGTCCACGCCACCATGAACTAATTGATTAGACCCAATTGAAAAAAGGTTCTGTGGAGGAAAATAGTTTACAAGTTGGGATTGCTAGGGGAAATTTTTTAAGTTGAGATTATTGCCGGTCAACATGTCAAAATTTGAATTATTAAAATCTAGAACCCAAATATAATATGACGTTTTATAAAAATCTGAATATATTGTTGCGACATACTTATTTTTATTGATGATTTTGATAAAAGTTTTTTTGAACAAGTCAAATATAGCAATTTTTTCTTTATCGTGCACCGAACTAAAACCATACAAACAACATCAGTGCCGATACCATATTCGTTCTTATGGTTTTCTCGACGTGTTGGTATAAAATTCGTTAAAATGGAGGTGTATATGCAATAGAATAGATGTTTTGGCACCGTAAGTTATAATGAGTGGTGGTATGTTAACGGTACGATGACGAATTGAACCGAGGACGATTGACACTAGTCCCTTATTCGTTTTTCTGGTTTTCAATTACACGTATTGATATCTTATTGGGTATATTTATTTCGGTTGCTACATCAAATGTCAATACCATTCAAGTAATCTCACTAGTTAGTACTGAAACAAATAAATTAATTTTAATATATTAGAAAACACTAAAAAGAACAGGGATATTGGATTTAAATAATTCCAACTTTCATTAATTGGCCGATAACACTCACAATTTCGATTTGTACACCAGCACTCCAAACTTTCAACTTATTGCCTGATAACACTCCCTAACTAACAAAACTCTAACACATTTAGCTGATATCAGTTGTCACATCATCAAAAATGCCATGTCAGCTGCCCCATCATTAAAAATGTCACGTCAACTGCCACATCAGCTTCCATGTCATCAAAAATGCCACATCAACTGTCACGTTAGCAAAAATGGCCACATCAGATGCCACATCATCAAAAACTAAATGGGTTAAGGTTCAGTTAGTTAGAGAGTGTTATCGACCAATAAGTTGAAAGTTAGAAGTGTTGATGTACAAATTAAAAGTTAGGAGTGTTATCGGCTAATTGGTAAAAATTGAGGTTATTTAAATTCAAAATTCCAAATTCCAAATTCCAAATGAATATTAAAGTAGTCTCTTCAGTTGGGTGCAAATAAAGTCTGAAGGGTTGGTAGGACTATGCTCAACACAACCCAAGAAATAAGCATATTCTTTCAACAAATACTGAGTAATTTTCCAGCTTGAGATACTTGAGAATATTCTTAATGAATTTTAGCGCACTACCTCATTTTCTTTAATTTTATTGACCTGATCATGTCAGAAATAATCACAAAAACATAATGAATGCAACCATACAAGTTAAAAATAATAACTCAGTATTATTAATTTTCGGTTATATATATTATTTTATTTCAAAGACATATTTTCGTTTCTTCCTTCACACAGCTTATATTAATTTCTTTTTAAATAATGTATCACTCGAACCCAACAAAAAAAAAATAAAGTAAATCGGGCGAAAAGTAAATTATCTAGAACTAATAAAATTTTATAAAAAAATCACAAAAATGATTATTTTCTTGGTTGCGTTATATGGCAGGACTAATAGACTAAATCATTTAGTGAGAAACTTGATTAAGTTAAGTGTCATGTATCTACTTTATGATGTATCTAAACTTTTGTATTACTAATGATAATCTAATGTGTTACAAGACACCGGATCACATATATATTCACTTACATCATGAAATATTTAGCGATACAAGACAAGATACCACGTATATATTCATGTACAAAAAGAAACACATACAATTTAGACAAGTAAAGTATATACAAAATAAAAAATTCACGCAAACGAAAACGACTACATATGTAAAACTGTTCTGATAAGAGTTTGCGAAGATGTAAGATTAAGGTTAAAGACGTGTCTAGATGAAGGTACTTTTGAGTCATAGCTTTGTTAATATGAGTGTAGATTTATTTATTTTATTATTTATTTCTACACTTTTAGGGGACTTTGCTTGTGGATGTCTTCTTGCTTCTATGTCTAATTGTCTATATGTTGTTCTAGAAGGTAGAAGGTGATATATGTCTCTATTCTTCTATATTTTACGTTTTTCGTCTCTGTGGTTTGTTAAAAATCACTATATCAGTCAATTAGTTTAAATTTTATCATTTCAGTCCTTGTGGTTTCACTTTCATAACTATTTCAATCCATTGGTTTGTCAAAAATCACTATTTCAGTCCATTAGTTTGCAACATAATGTCAGAATAATTGGATGGAGTTAACGTTGGTGGATTGAAATAGTTACGAAAGTGAAACTACAGGGACTGAAATGACAATTTTTAAACTAATGGATTGAAATAGTGATTTTTGACAAACCATAGGGACGAAAAACGTAATTAACTCTACTCTTTAACTACTTGTTGCACTATTTGAAATTTGTGTATTTATATATTTATAACGTATTTGTCGTGGAGCCGAGAATCTATCTGGAAGCAAGCTCTTTATTTTAAGGATAAGGGTAAGGTTTGTCTACATCTCACCCTCCTCAGACTCTTACCTATAAGACTATGAGGTATGGTGGGGCGGGACTTTGGGGCATGGCTCGACACGTGGCGTATGGTGGACCCAATACTAAAAGCCACATTCAATGGGGTATGGTTGGGCGTGGCTGGGGTGGCGTGGCCAAGCCACATCATTCTTTTTTTATTTATATATATAACACTAAAACATATATATATAAAACACAAAAAACAATCAATCTTCGTTTGAATTGTTGTCTTCATCGGAGTCGAACCCAGGAATTGTTGAAACATGTTCCACCAAATCAGATCGATGGTTGTGATGTATATCCCGCGACTTGATAATAAATTCGTTTATTGATTTCTCTTCGTCTGTAACGGTTACGCTCTCTACTTGACTAACATCGTCTTCATAGTAGGTAACGACCGCCCTACCTTCATCCTCCAAAATCATGTTGTGAAGAATGATGCAAGCGTACATCACGGTTCCAATCTGATCCTTGTCCCATAGTCGACAAGGCATTGCCAAAATTCGCCACCTCTTCTGTAAAACACCAAACGGTCGCTCGACGTCTTTACTTGCGACCATTTGGACCTTGTTAAACTTTAATCTCTTTGGATCGAGGGTTCGTGTTTTGTGAACGATTTAACGAAAACCCCCCACTCTGGGTAAATCCCATCAACTAGGTAGTACCCATGCACGTACTCAACTTCATTTACAAAGAAACTACCTTTGGGTCCTATACCATTTACCTGATCATTCAAAAGGGGCGAGTGGTTTATGATAGTAATATCTTTATATGAACCTGGCATACTAAAGAACGCATGCCATATCTAAAGATCTTGGGACGCAACCGCTTCAAGCATTATGTGTGACACCCCGACCCGCAGCGGAATAAGAGTCGGGGCATAATTGGGTTACCACCAAAGCTCATGATGTTTACTAAAATGTTTCATATTTATTAAATTCAAATTACAACTTAAATATTCAAATCAAAATCCATACAACTACAAGGAAATGAAACTATGTAAACAATCCAAAGCTTAAATTGATTTATTCTTCTAGGCCCTCCTATGTGTTTCTTGCCTCAACTGGATCACCTGTATCATATGTAAAACGGGGGATATTTTGGGTCAACAAAAGTTGACGAGTGAACCTTAATAAAACATTGTTATTGATTTCTTGTTTTATTTAATATTGAAAATTTGTGCAATAATCACATGTGAACAAACATATATATACATAACAAAACATAAACCACATTGGATGAGTTAATGACACGAATGATGATGTATATGAGATCAAGGCTCAATCAAACGGAGCCGATCGAGTGACATGAATGATGATGTATGTGAGATCAAGGCTCAATCAAACGGAGCCGATCGAATAAGGCACCTGATACTCAACCCGTATCCCACGGGGAGCTGATGGGCCTAATGAAATGCATGCACTGAAAATGATAACTTCAATCTAAACATAATTCACACAACAATTGATACACATTTGATCACGGACATGATGGATGCACAAGTGTTTAAATATAATAAGGAATTAAACGACACATGATACACCCCAAAACATGATTAAAACGGGGAATTGATAGAGATTCACTCACAGTGGATGCGTTTCTTGATGATGATGATGCGCACGAATATTAGGATTCGACCGTCGAGGAAAAACTAACCTAAATAATAACGAGACGATCCAGTAAATAAATAAATTTTATTTGGAATTAATGTTTTTAATTAGTGCTCTTAATGGAATTTTTTTAGATTTATTTTTTTGAGTTTAAGGACATTTTCTAACTTTAAAAATATTATTTTTAAGTGTTTTTAATTGATTTTTAAATAAAATAAATAAATAAAAAGAAATAAAAAAAATTTGACTTTTTGACCCCGTTGACCGTTGACCGGTCGGACTGTGTGTTTGTATGCACTGAGTGAGGTTCGAACTCGGGACCTCTCGTATGCGTGCACGCAACTCTACCAACTGAGCTACGTGTCTAACCCGAAATATTCTCTGTTTTAAATATATATATATATATATATATATATATATATATATATATACTGATTAACTTTTATCTTATTTAGTTTATTTCGAAAATGATTTAAAATGGCCGAACCGACTTCAGTGACCCGGAGTCGAACTCGAGATGTTCGGTTCGAGTACGCACAGCCCAACCAGTTGGGCTGTGTGCTTAACCTGTTTAATTACTGAATTATATTATATTTATATACATGTTGAAAGGTGATCTGAATAGGTTTAAAAAGGATTGGTTTTATTTCTGAAAGTCGGTAACATGTGCGATTCGAACTCGGGACGTGCGTATTATGTTGCACAATGTTGCACACAGTCCACCGCTGGACTGTGTGTCTAACCCGGTGAAATATCCAGTTTTAATTAAACTTATACACATTGTCAGACTTCGTCTTCTTCGTTTAACATTTCAGAACAGTGAATTCCGACTGTTCTGTTTAATCGATCTTACTGATATTTGATTGAATTGAAGAGCGAAATGAAATGACAGGGTATACCAGAACGGCGAGTTTGCTTCAGGTTTTCCGGCAAAGTCTCGTCGTGTCCGATCTGCAGATTCCGGCTGAGGGAAACTGTTTAACAGTTTTGATTACTAGATTGAGCAATTAGATTATAAATCGAAAGATAGCAAGAGAAATTTTGAAGATTGTACTGTCTGAAGAAAATCGCGGTTTTCCGTTCAGTGATTCCGGCGAAATTGGAATTTCCGGCGACGTGCTAAAGCTTCGAGAAATTGTGCGATTTTGAGCGAAAAGGTCACCAGAGGTTTGGGTGGGTATTATAAGGATGAACAGGATGTATTGGGTCCGAATTATGGTCTTGATTCGCGGTCAAAACTTTTCCGGCGTTTACGACTGGAATTGGGGGTTAGACATCGGTTATAACCGATGTCGAATTTAGTTCACGCGTTTCAGTCAAAGAAAAACGGTCGTGATTTGCGAAATCTTCAGTTTTTCCGGCGACTGCGGATTGGGCGCGCTGATTTCCGGTTTGACTTTTGGATTTACTTTAAATGTTATTTGTTTCTGTATTTGTCATGAAAGAAGTGTGTGGCGGAGTGGTGTGGTGTGTGTTTGTGCTTATGGGCGACCCGGGTTCGAAACCCGGCAGCCTCATTTTATTTTTTTATTCACTTATTTTTATCATTTATTAATTATAGTTTTTAAATTCTAAAATGTTTATTAATTATGTATTGTTTAATATTAAAATGAACAATATATACGCAACGAAAATTATAACTGAATATTCGATTAATAAACGAAGCGGATTTTGAAACCCGTTTTTCGATGAATGTTACAGTATCCCCTACTTTTAGAAATTTCGTCCTGAAATTTAAGTAGTAGTGGTAACTGGAAAAAGATGCGGGTATTTTTCGCGCATTGAGTCTTCACGTTCCCAAGTGAACTCGGGTCCTCGTTTTGACTCCCAACGTACCCTGACAATTGGAATACGGCTTCGTCTTAAACGCTTTTCTCCGAAGTCCATGATTTCTACTGGTCTTTCAATGAAGTGCATAGATTCATCGATCTGAATGTCTTCTAGAGGAATATGGAGGTTTTCATCGGCGAGGCACTTCTTCAAGTTTGATACGTGGAATGTGGGATGAATTCTGTTGAGCTCTTGTATGCTACAGGACCTACTCTTTCGAGTATCTTGAAAGGTCCTACGTAGCGTGGTGCTAGCTTGCCCTTCTGGCCAAAACGAACTACTCCCTTCCACGGGGATACTTTTAAAAGTACTTGATCGCCAATGTCAAACTCCAGGGGCTTTCGTCGTTTGTCTGCATAACTCTTTTGACGACTTTGTGCCGCTAGAAGATTGTTTTGAATTTGATGGATTTTGTCGGTTGTTTCTTGAATTAATTCTGGACCGGTGATTTGTGCTTCCCCAATTCCGTGCCAACATATTGGAGATCGGCACTTACGACCATATAAAGCTTCGAAAGGAGCCATGCCGATACTTGAGTGATGGCTATTGTTGTACAAAAATTCAACCAATGGTAGGTGAGCGTCCCAATTTCCCTTGAAGTCTATGACACATGCTCGAAGCATGTCTTCAAGAGTTTGGATGGTGCGTTCAGATTGTCCATCAGTTTGAGGATGAAAAGCGGTACTGAGGTCTAATCGTGTACCCAAGGCGGTTTGTACGGCTCGCCATGTTCGTGAAGTGAAACGACCATCACGGTCTGAAATGATGCTTAAAGGTACACCATGACGGCTTACGATCTCGCTGATGTAGATACGAGCTAACTGTCACACCCCGACCCGCAGCGGAAAAGGTGATCGGGGCATGATTGGGTTTTCATCAAAGCTCATGACATTTATTATAATGTTTCATATTTATTATTACAGTTTAAAGGAAATCATACAATCATATCATACAACTTGTTCTATACATCTTTCTAGGCTTCATTATTTTCTTCTAAGGCATTTTCCTATGTGTTCCTTACTTCATCCTGTCCACCTGTATCATGTGTAAAAATGGTTTTTGGATCAACAAAAAGTTGGCGAGTGAATCCTATTTAAAACATTTAAACGTGTTTATTGAATTGATTATAAAATAAAGTGCATAACCACATATGAGTAAATGTAAATGTAAATCTATTCACAAAACACTTAATATTAAATATTGCACACACATACAACAATAGATAGTTTTGAGGCACGCGTTGTTCAACTCGTCTCCCACGAGGAACTGATGGGCCTAATGAATGAGTTTTGAGGCACGCGTTGTTCTACGAACTGATGGGCCTAATGAATGAGTTTTAAGGCACGCGTTGTTCAACTCGTCTCCCACGAGGAACTGATGGGCCTAACAATTAATTTGCATACAACTTGACAATATGTAATACATAATAACAAACAATATTTACATTCTAAATTTAGATCATAATATGGTATAGCACGAGTTTGAATAAGCGAATTAGTTTAAGTGACACATGATACACCCCAAAACATGAATAAAAAGGGGAATTTGTAAGAATTCACTCACAGTGGTTGCGTTTCTTGGATTGATGATGAATGCGCACGAATTTGGATTTAACCATGAGAGAAACTAACCTAGATAATAACATAAAGGTTCGGTAAGCAAGCGGATTTTATTAACCAATTTTAATAGGATTTTTGGATATATTTTTGTGAGTTTAAGGCTATTTTCTAACTTTAAAAACGTTTATTTTTAAGTATTTTTAATTGATTTTTTTAAATTAAATAAATAAATAAAAATATAAAAAAATGTTGACTTTGACCGTTGACCGTTGACCATGACTGTTGACCGTTGACCGGTTCGGTCGGTTATATTGTTGCACTGAGTGAGATTCGAACCGGTGACCTCTCGTACGCGTGCACGCAGCTCTACCAACTGAGCTACGTGTCTAACCCGAAATATTTCTATTTTTAATTATATTTATACACTATTTAAGTTAATCCGAAAATCATTTATTTAAAAAGGATTTAATTGTATCGAACCGGTGATCTCAACAGGTCTCGAACCCGGGACCTGTGGTTTAGTTTGGCACACAGTCCACCGCTGGACTGTGTGTCTAACCTGGTTAATATTCTGATTTTTATTATACTTAACATCTTACAGTGAGTTAACCCGGTTCGGTTTAAAAAAAAACATTTTATTTCCGAGGATAGGGTCGTGATAGGGATCGAACTCGAGACGTGTGTTTCATGTTTGCACACAGTCCACCGCTGGACTGTGTGTCTAACCCGTTTATTATTCTGATTTTAATTAATCTTATAACCATAATCAACTTCGTCTTCTTCGCTCAAGAACACAGACGACGATCATTCAACTGTTACTTGTTAAATTAAATTAACGAACTTTATAAGCGATTGTAATGTGATGAACAGAGAGGGTTTGGGGAAAGAAAAGTACCGGAACAGGTTGTCTTTTTCAGAACTCCGGCAAAGATCGTCGGCTCTGTTTTATGAACTCCCTCTGTTCGGATCAATTAACAGTTTTTATTGATTAGATATGAAATTGAATTACTGAGTAACGATTATCAGGAGGTTTAGATGATCATACCGATTAACAGCGTGATTTCGGAAATTCCAGCGATTTTCCGGCGAGTACAGAATATCCGGCAACGTCGTCTGGGATTGATTATGGGTGATGGATTGATGTTAGTAATGGTCTAACAATGGATTGAAACAGAAAGAGTCGAGGTATTTACCGTGTTGATGTGAGACTCGGTTTTCCGGCGAAAGTCCGATGATGGCAGAAAAGTTCCGGCGAGTGAAATTGATTCGAGAATTGGTGCGATTTTGAGCGAAAAGATTACCAGAGGCTAGGGTGTGCATTTATAGGGAAGAATCAAGTTGAATTGGATCTGTTTCTAGTCTCGATTCATTGGTCAGCCTTTCTCCGGCGGTTATGACTGATGTCGCGGAACTGGACATCGGTTATAACCGATGGCGACGTTAATACGTACGTTAAGTCAAAAGTAACCGTCGATAATTGGCGAAATCGTCGGATTTTCCGGCGACTGCGAAATGGGGGCGCTGTTGACTGGGTTTGATTCCGAGTTTTGTTATATGTATTAATTGTTTCGATATATTATCAAATAACACAAGTGGCGGAGTGGTTGGATGTGTGTGAGTTAAGTCTTTGAGGTTCCCGGCTGACCCGGGTTCGAAACCCGGCATCAGCATATTATTTTTATTTCATTATTTTTAATAAATTTTCAATTATAAATTTTATATTCTAATATATTTATTAATTATGTATCGTATAAAATTAATTTAAGCATTAAATACGCAACGAAATTTTTAACTGGATGTTCGGTTAATAAACATGATACACCCCAAAACATGATTAAAACGGGGAATTGATAGAGATTCACTCACAGTGGATGCGTTTCTTGATGATGATGATGCGCACGAATATTAGGATTCGACCGTCGAGGAAAAACTAACCTAAATAATAACGAGACGATCCGGTAAATAAATAAATTTTATTTGGAATTAATGTTTTTAATTAATGTTCTTAATGGAATTTTTTTTAGATTTATTTTTGTGAGTTTAAGGACATTTTCTAACTTTAAAAATATTATTTTTAAGTGTTTTTAATTGATTTTTAAATAAAATAAATAAATAAAAAAATTAATTTTTTTTTTACTTTTTGACCCCGTTGACCATTGACCGTTGACCGGTCGGACTGTGTGTTTGTATGCGCTGAGTGAGGTTCGAACTCGGGACCTCTCGTATGCGTGCACGCAACTCTACCAACTGAGCTACGTGTCTAACCCGAAATATTCTCTGTTTTAATATTATATATATATACTGATTAACTTTTATCTTATTTAGTTTATTTCGAAAATGATTTAAAATGGCCGAACCGACTTCAGTGACCTGGAGTCAAACTCGAGATGTTCGGCTCGAGTACGCACAGCCCAACCAGTTGGGCTGTGTGCTTAACCTGTTTAATTACTGAATTATATTATATTTATATACATGTTGAAAGGTGATCTGAATAGGTTTAAAAAGGATTGGTTTTATTTCTGAAAGTCGGTAACATGTGCGATCCGGACTCGGGACGTGCGTATTATGTTGCACACAGTCCACCGCTGGACTGTGTGTCTAACCCGGTGAAATATCCAGTTTTAATTAAACTTATACACATTGTCCGACTTCGTCTTCTTCGTTTAACATTTCAGAACAGTGAATTCCGACTGTTCTGTTTAATCGATCTTACTGATATTTGATTGAATTGAAGAGCGAAATGAAATGACAGGGTATACCAGAACGGCGAGTTTGCTTCAGGTTTTCCGGCAAAGTCTCGTTGTCTCCGATCTGCAGATTCCGGCTGAGGGAAACTGTTTAACAGTTTTGATTACTAGATTGAGCAATTAGATTATAAATCGAAAGATAGCAAGAGAAATTTTGATGATTGTACCGTCTGAAGAAAATCGCGGTTTTCCGTTCAGTGATTCCGGCGAAATTGGAATTTCCGGCGACGTGCTAAAGCTTCGAGAAATTGTGCGATTTTGAGCGAAAAGGTCACCAGAGGTTTGGGTGGGTATTTATAAGGATGAACAGGATGTATTGGGTACGAATTATGGTCTTGATTCGCGGTCAAAACTTTTCCGGCGGTTACGACTGGAATTGGGGGTTAGACATCGGTTATAACCGATGTCGAATTTAGTTCACGCGTTTCAGTCAAAGAAAAACGGTCGTGATTTGCGAAATCGTCGGTTTTTCCGGCGACTGCGGATTGGGTGCGCTGATTTCCGGTTTGACTTTTGGATTTACTTTAAATGTTATTTGTTTCTGTATTTGTCATGAAAGAAGTGTGTGGAGGAGTGGTGTGGTGTGTGTTTGTGCTTATGGGCGACCCGGGTTCGAAACCCGGCAGCCTCATTTTATTTTTTTATTCACTTATTTTTATCATTTATTAATTATAGTTTTTAAATTCTAAAATGTTTATTAATTATGTATTGTTTAAAATTAAAATGAACAATATATATGCAACGAAAATTATAACTGAATATTCGATTAATAAACGAAGCGGATTTTGAAACCCGTTTTTCGACGAATGTTACATTATGGCCGACATTCCATGATATCCATTGGTGTGATCGCCTTGCCATGCTGTTGGAGAAAGTTCACAAGGCCATTTCATACAATCTAAACTACCTAGCATCCCGGGTAAGCCATGATAATCGGCGTGGTGTTCCAATATTTGTTGTACATCACTGAACGAAGACTTTCTCAAATATTTTTCCTTAGGCTTTACGTAGTGGGGCGCCTTGAGGGGCGGTTTGAGAGGTTAAAACGCCCCATAGGCGCCGCCACACCATTACGGCGGGCGCTATGGGGGGAAATGGGGGCGGGGCGATGATTAAAACGGTGTTTTGTAAAGGATTTTCAAAATTTTGACCGTTAAACAACGGTCATTTCAATAAAAAAAATCATTTTACTTATTAATATAAATACATTCCACCATATCATTTTATTAATATAAATGCAGAATAAATGTTTTTTTATTTATTTTTAGTGTAATGTTTTTTTATTTATTTTTAGAGTAATGTTTTTGTTTTTATTTTTATTTTTATTTTTAGTGTAACGTTTTTATTTCTATTTTAGTGTAATGTTTTTTTTTAATTATTTTAGTGTACTGTTTATTTTAATGAATTTGTTTTTAATTTTATAAAGTTGGAAATTAATTATAAAATATTGGAAATTAATAACTGAGTAATGATGAGGGAGGGGCGTTATGACTACGACATCAATTGCTATAACGCCCCACAACGCCCCATGTTGACGTGGCACGCCACATGTCGCAAAACGCCCCTTTAGGGGCGTTATGACTACACAAGGCCTTATAAACTTCTAAAATACACGCGCAAAAGTTGTGAAGACTTTCTCTAGCTACACGTGCCGACATTTTTAAATAGTCGTCCATAATGTCCAAAATATTGGCGTACGCTAACTGTCTAAGCGCGGCCGTGACCTTTTGCCACGTACTGAATCCTAACTGACCAGTTACATCTGGTTTTTGTTTGAAAAAATCATACTTCTCCTAAAGATGTCCCATAACGCCCCATGCTGACGTGGCACGCCACATGTCGCAAAACGCCCCTTTAGGGGCGTTATGACTACACAAGACCTTATAAACTTCTAAAATACACGCGCAAAAGTTGTGAAGACTTTCTCTAGCTACACGTGCCGACATTTTTAAATAGTCGTCCATAATGTCCAAAATATTGGCGTACGCTAACTGTCTAAGCGCGGCCTTGACCTTTTGCCACGTACTGAATCCTAACTGACCAGTTACATCCGGTTTTTGTTTGAAAAAATCATACTTCTCCTCAAGATCCTTAGATATCCTTAAAAATAAGTGTTTACTCATACGAAAACGACGCCTAAACATTTTTTTATCATACCTAGGTTCGGCTGAGAAATAATCACATACCAACAAATCGTTAGCGGTTTGCCGTTCACGAGGTATGTACCTCCTCCGCTTTGGTTGCGAAGTCTATCCTCATCATCTTCCACGATAGCTTTCACCACCGTCGCGATCGTTTGTAGAAATATTTTCTCACCAACATCAGACGATGATGAAGAATCAATTGAACTTGAAGAACTCATTTTTTGTTTGATATTTTTGTGAGAAATTTATGAGATATGTAAGGGTATTTATAAGAAAAAAAAGGTTTTTTTAAACAAAGCCCCAACGGCTAGTTTCACCCACCAATCACCTACCGCCATGTCACCTTCGTAGACCCGCGCAACGCCGGGCTGAAACCCCCGCCCAAGGGGCCACGCCGAAACACAAGCCCACCCGGAGTGGTGACTTGGGCGTTAGTACCCAACCCACGCCGAAACCCAAGCCCCATACCCATAGCCTAACATCGTTGCTGATAGAATTTACTGGGTACGGTTTGTTGCTCTGGTATATTAGTGAAACAAACATAAAATTAGGCAAATTTGAAGATTAAGAAAAAGAAAATAAAACAAAACATGTTATTGTACTGTGTTTGAAAAAAAACATGCCCAAGAAGAGAAGAAAGGACATGCAAATCCTTCTTTCCTCCAATGTAATTTGTACTTTTACTAGAGACACCATGTCCCTGTCATCCTCCTTTATCAAACATCACTGAACCCACCTCAATAAAGAAACCCCATGACCCCCCCCCCCCCTCTTCACCATTCTTCCTATTTCTTTAGGGTTTCTTTCTATTCCCACAACTGCAATTGTTTCAAGTTCCAATGTTTTGTCTACTATTGATTGATTACTTAATAATAAGTTTGCCCTTTGTTTGTTGATAAATCAATCCCAGATCAACTTGTTTGTTATATTAATATGCTCTTCACAGAGTTCTTTCTTCTCAATAATATCTTACTTTACTCATTTCTTTTACATGGATTCCACTACAGGCTTTGAAAGGCTGTAAAGCTCCCCCTCTCTCTCTGTAAGTACACTTTCTCTCTCTATCTCTTAACTTATATCATACATCAATCTTCAATGTATTCATTCATTTAATAATTTTACTGTTCACTCTGTTTTACATATCTGTTTGGGAATTGACAGGTGAAAACACTAGCTTAACATCTGTAGAAATCACCAAACTTGTGCTGTTTTTGATCAATGGATTGCAGAGAAAAATAACAAGTTACAAAACAGGAAAAAGACCCAAAAAAGTCAAAGAGTCAAAAGATTTAAAGAAAGTGAAAGGGGTCTCTCTGTTTGTTTGTTTTATCAATTATGGACTGGAACTTGAAGATGCCACCTTGTTGGGATTTCACAGAATATGAACAGGGAACAATTTCCAACATTGATTTGACCAGTGGGTCAACTAGTTATGAACATAAAGCCCATTTTTCTGTGGATTTAAAGCTTGGTCAAGTAATTGATTCAGGAAGTGAGTTCAAGGGTTCAGGTTCAGTTTCAGGTTCAAAAATGGTGTTGTCGCCTTCCGGGTCATCGAAACGGGCTCGACCCGTTAATAACTCGGTTCAGGGGGCTGTTTGTCTTGTGGATGGGTGCAAAGCAGACCTTAGTAACTGCAAGGAGTATCATAGGCGCCATAAGGTCTGTGAAATCCATTCCAAGACTCCACAGGTTTCCATTAATGGCCAAAAGCAACGGTTTTGCCAGCAATGCAGTCGGTACGTCTTTTATCGTTGAATGTTGATCATACATGTGTTTGTTTTGTGTTTCATGTTTTATGTTTTATGGTTAATGTTTTGTTGTTGGTCGGTTGGTTGGTTGTTTCCACAAATGTTTTGTTAGGAAGTTTTGGATCTGTGTTTCAGTAATATGTTGAGAACTGTGATAACTGCATAATGCATTTGTATACTGTGTATAAAAGATAATTAGGGCGTACTATGAGAGATAAAATGTGGTTACATATACAAATGCATTATGTTGCGTCTCTTGTGGTTTTCTAACATATTATTAGTTTTGAAATAGACGAGTTATATATGGGAAAACCGACTATCAAAGGGGTCTAAAATAATCAGAATTAATTGAAAGTGGTTATTACAATTTACAACTTTGAGATGCAGGACCACATCCAAACACTATCTATATACTACACCGTGTTATATTATAGCTCTATCGTTCATGTTTATTACTCCGGACCACAATCCCACACAATCACTTTCAAAATTCATATCGAGCGGGCCAGAGGGGCGTTTGCCGTGTGTGATTGCTTTTGTTAAACAACTTATATGTTTATTGTGTTTGTTAAGAGCAGATAAGAACTTAATCACTTATTAGTGTTTGAATCAAGAAATTTGTTTTGTATAAGCAGTTTGAGATCAACTATTTCCATATATTTATAAAAAAAATGTTATTTTTTAATGCATCTATGAATCTTTTTCCTTACTGTGGTCAAACTTTTGGATCATCAAGTATCTCATTCTCAACCACCAGGGTCCTCCACTGCAGCGCAGTGGTTGTTCCCATCTCGGTGAAGGCTTGGCCCGGGGTTTTACCCGGGTTCGAGTCCAAGGGGGGCGCAGTTTTACCTATTCCACGGGGTTTTTGCGCATCAGGGGTGTGCTACGCTTTCTAGCGGTGGTCGAGTAGTCAGCCTTTGGACATAGCTCCGAAAGGGTGGGTTTACACGTGGAAAGTAGTTAGCCGTTCAAAAAAAAGTATCTCAACCACCATAACTCATAAGTATTTAAAGCTCAACCTTGAAACATTAATAAACCTTGTACTGCCCACATGGTGTTTTTCAATACCCTTTATTTTTACTTTCAATTGACATAAACATTACGTCATTACATGTGAATATGTGATTCAATTCTTCATCTTCATTCCCCTTATAATAAATGTGTCACTTTTGTAGGTTTAAATTTTTTTTATTTTTTTTTGGGATGAATTTAGGTTCCATTCACTAGAGGAATTTGATGACGGAAAACGAAGCTGCCGAAAACGTCTTGATGGCCATAACCGTAGGAGACGAAAGCCTCAACCGGATACCTCGCGTGCCGCAACTCTTTTCTCCACTCATCAAGGTCCGTTTCACTTCGGTGTACAATTAACTAATTAAGTACATCTATTTGAAGTTTTTATGTGATCGAGTTGTTACGTGTTGGGAAAATCGAAATTTGCTTGGATAAATCTGAAGTCGTGTAATCACTTTCAGATCAAACAATTGGAGTGGCTACCAATCTTTGATCGGATAAAATCAGATTTGATTCTAGATTTCTGTATGGGATTTTGATTGTGAGATTTTGGGGATTAGTTACAAATCAAAATTCGTTCAGGGTTTTCTCTAAAAATTTGGGAGCGTATTTTCAGTTTTTCACAACTGCTTGCAGTTTCAATTTTGAACAAAAACACCTTTAGTCCCTCAAGTTTCGACCCCAGCCAGGGGCTCTGCCCCTTGGACCCCGCCAGGGGCTGCCGCCCCTTGGACCCTACTCCAGGGGCGCTGCCCCCTTGGATCCCCCGTTAGTCCCGATGACATTCATATAAGCGTGCACTCTTATTTGAACGTCACACGCAATCTCAAATTACACTAAAATATCCAACATTACGTTTCAGGTACGACAATGTTACAATTCTCGAGTCCACATGTGTACCAAACGACAACTCTCACAACCCCTCTATGGACCGGAATGGTCAAGTCTGAAGAAGAACCCGCATACTTGACGTGGGTCCACAAACAAAACCCGTTTCCGGAATCATCTTCAGGGATTAAAAAACCAACCAGAGAGCAAAAACAACGATTCAGTCTGTTTCACGATGGTTCGGGTTCAGACCTTAAACTAAACCACGAGACATCACAGCCAAAAGTCAGTCAACAGCAACTACCTAATTTTGAGGTTAATAATAATAATAGTAACAACTATGATAAGCTGTTTTGTAACGGGTATCCCCCACCGGCTCGGTTGGTGCAATCGGACTGCGCTCTCTCTCTTCTGTCAGCATCACCATCACAAACATCATGTACAACGCTGAGCCATGTGATGCACCCACCTAACTCATTTACTGCAACACCTAACCCGTTGGATCCGGGTGCGGGTTATGGTGGTGGCCTTGATTCGATCATGGATCATCATAACCATCATCATCATGTATCTCCTGATGATGGTGCTCCTCAAACACTTCCTTTCTACTGGGAATAAGTAGTTATTGAAAATTCTACTTGCTTGTAATTTGAATGAGAGATTGTTAGATTAGATTTGTTTTGTTTTTAGTTTGTAGTTTGTGTGTTTATTCTTTGCTATTTGTTAGTTTCTCTGCTATGCTAGAAATGTTTCAGTTTCTCTGTTATCTGTTAATTCTTGATTGTTTATGCCATTTTTATTTTGTTATATAAAGTCTAGGCTTATGACGAAATATTTACGAGTGGTAGGGGTGTAAACTAGCCGGGCCGAGCCCGACTAGGCTTGAGCTCGGCCTGTTATGTTTTTATGAAACTCAAGTTCGGCTCGGTTTGAGCCTACATTTGAGCTCGACTCCCAAGTAAAACTCAAAGCTTGAGCTTGGCTCAAGCTCGCTTTAATATCGCTTAAACGAGCCAAAGTTTGGTTTGAGCTCGGCTCGTCAACTGTATCATTTATTATTATTATTATTATCAGTGTTGTAAAAATCGCGATTAATCGGCGACTAGTCGTTAGTCGGCCCTCTACTGATTAATTTTTTGTTAATCAGTCCATTAATCGCTAGTCGGCCCTAGTTGGACCTAGTCGGTCGGAAAAATATCCGGAAAAATCAAGAAAGTTAGGAAAAAATCGAAAAAATCAGAAAAATCATATATTCCGGCCAAAACCTCCCAGGTTCCGGTCAAAACTTGTCCACTTAAAAAAATTACATATAAAAATATGTGTATATATGTATAAAACTTAAAATTATACATAAAAGTCTGATCCGATTAATCCCGATTAATCGCTAGTCCCCACCCCACCGACCGACTAGCGCCTTGCGAGTTATACAACCATTATTATTATTATATTATTATTATTATTATTATTATTATTATTATTATTATTATTATTATTATTATTATTATTATTATTATTATTAATATATAAAAAAGCTAAAACTTCGTGTGGGTTCGTTTAGGCTTGTATATCAGGCTCGAGCTCGCGCTTGATAACTAAACGAGCTCTATTATAGGCTCGAGCTCGGGTCTTGCCTCGTTCGAGCTATTAACCAAGCCGATCAGGAGTAGCTCTCCAGCCTCTAGGCTTGTTTATATCCCTAACGAGTGGCATGTTCGTTTGTGTAGCAACGTGTATGTTCACTACACGTTTGTGTTCGCATCTAAGGGTTCACATGTGTTCGTGCGTATGTAACATAACTTTAAATTAACTTTTTAAACAGTTAGTTTTTTTGGTACGTGAAGTAGTAGACATGCTTACACGAATATATGGCATTTGTTATAAACTTGTGGTTACTTTGTTATAAACATGATAGTTTTTTGAACAAAAATGGAATATTTTTGAATGTGAAAACTATATTAAGCTCTAGAGAGATTCTACGACCGGTGATTGTGGGGGATTGGGTTGGAGCTTTGCACGAAATATGGCGGAGGTGGGCTCAACCAGGCGAACCCAAAAAAAGGTGGGGTGTGGAGGGGCATGGTGTGGCGTGGCTAGCTTGGCGTGGTCAGCCTAAAGTAGCCAACCAAAGCCAGCCAGCTCACTTTGCACCCCGTCCCACCCTAGACGGGCAACACCCAGCCCAACGCCAAACCGAGGTGAGAAAGCTGGCATTGAAGGGCAACCCACGCCCCCAACCCAAGCCCACATCCCGCAGTCCTAGTTTTACATACAAGAAAATATCTAAATATATGTGTGAATGAATGGATTCCGTGATTTAGCTTTTTTACAACAGAAACAAAATTAATGAGAAATCCTAAAATTGGGGAAATTGTCCGAAGGTCATGGCCATTAAGACAATTCTATGCATATCTTATCGGTTCCATAATATCAAACGAATCAAAACGTTATGCTGTTTTGAGTTGAGGTTTTTTTTTCTAGCCCACTTGCTATTAGGGCTAGCAATTTCCACACGAACCGATAACACGACACAAACCTTTACGAAGTTAAAAGGTTTTGTGTTTAACCTTAACAGTTTTGTATCTCTAACAGGTGGACACGTTAAGACCTGTTTAATTTCATGTGTTAACATGTTAAGGCCTGTTAATGACACTTTTATAATTTTAAATAAAATAATATGTGGGGCTCCCAATTATAAATAAAAAAATACATGGAAGTAAAGTTTACATATTTAATAACAGGTAGTGTTCGTGTCTTAACAGGTCGTATGATACCAGGGGCGGAACTACAATGTTATGAGGCGTAGCACGGGCTACGGCTCAACCTCGTATTCGTAGTGTTTTTTTTTCGGTTTTATACAAAGGATACCCCTAAAAAAACGAGGACACCCCTAACAAAATAAAACATGATACTTGATATATCTATGTATGTATATAGAGAGAGAGAGAGATGAGGGATGCGTGAATATTAACTCCGAATTAAGATTTCAAACGAGGCGAGTTCTAGTACAAGCATAAATACGGGTTCCTAATATTTGACCAATCAAGTTCGAGTTTATAAAAACTCAACTTAAGTTTCTATCCAGATTTTTTTTAATTGGATTTTTTTTGACAATCAATAACTCAACTTATTATTATTATTATTATTATTTTGAGTAAACTTCCATTTTGCTCCCTGTGGTTTGGTCACTTTAATGGTTTTGCCCCAATCCTTTAAAAATAGCCATTTTACTCCCTGATGTTCCTATTGGTTCTCTAATATACTCCCCGACCTTAACTCCATTCATTTTTGTTGTTAAAAGTAAGGGTATTTTTGTCTTTTCAGTTCAAAGCAAGGGCAATTCAGTAATTTTACATGTTATAAGTATTTATTTATTGTTACCTAAAAAAATACAATCAATCTCCTTCTCTCTCTAACCCTCACACCACACACACACACTTACCTTCTCTCTCTAACCCTCACACTCCCTCCAACTTTCTCTCTCAATAACCGGCAGCCGGACTCGGCCGGAAACCGGCGGAGCTCCGGCGTAACAGCGACAACCGGCCACCGTTTCACGGTGGTCCGACGAAGTTTTCCGACGGCGGCGGTAAGTTTTTCCGGCGATTTTCGCGGTGGTGTTTTGGTGAACCCCCCTAAATCGAGCCTTCTGAACCCATTGTTGGCATCGGTTTTCCGATCAGACCAGCGGAAGCGTCGTTTTCGGCTATGAAGTTTTCCAGTAAGGCCTGAGATCTTCTCTCTACCTTTTGAATCTCTCTAGATCCACGTAAGTTCCGGCCGATTCTTGTGGTTTCAGGTGCTGCCGGCATGGGCTACACCTCCTAGGATTTTGAGCCAAGAGCTCTAGCTCCGGCGACTTTACACACTCGGATTATGACGGTGACGATGGAGTTCATCTGAAGCGTCGTTGGGTGGTGTTCAGAGATCTTCGATGTTTGTGGTTTATGTTGGTGGTCAGGTGGGGCTGGTGCACGATGGTGCTCATGTGGGGTGGTGCAAGGCGGAGGTCAGGTAGGGGTTGTGCAAGGTGGATATCAGGTGGGGCTGGTACAATGTGATGGTAGTGGTGGTCGATGGAGGGTGGTGGTAGTTGTCGGGTGGAGATGGTGGAAGGGGTAGTGGTTGTTGTTCGATGGGTTGGGGGTGGTTTTGATGGTCTGGGTGGTGGTTACGGTATAAAGAGATAGATGTAGGTATTGAAGTAAATGCTTTCTATTGTTAAATTTATGTAAATATAATATATACATATAACAAGGATAAGGGTAATATGTAAATATATACATACAATTAATAATTAATAAAAACATAAGGAGGATGGAAAAGACTAAAATGCCCTCATGTGAGATTGCATGTGACTAGGATTTAACTGTTAAATTGGATGGCGTTAGGGGCGGGGAGTGAAATAAAGATAAGCTCCATAGATCAGGGAGTAAAATGACTATTTTTAAAGGATTGAGGCAAAACCATTAAAATGACCAAACCACAGGGAGCAAAACGGAAGTTTACTCTATTATTTTTGTGTCGGATCTTATTATTATACTCAACTTATTATTATTATTATTTGTGGTGTATTTATTATATTATTATTATTATTATTATTATTATTATTATTATTATTATTATTATTATTATTATATTATTATTATTTGTGTCGGTTTTGGGTTGAAATTGAATTGATATTTTTGAAAGCATTCAAATAAAGTTCCATCCCAGTTAATTGAAGATCTGAACAAGTTTGTATGTGTTCATATGGGCCTCTTGAAAACCTGGCCAGGCTACTTTTAATATTTTGGTTTTTTCTTTGTAAATATTTTGTTTGTTCAAACTTATATTATAAATGTATTTCTCTCTCGTTATCCTCTCACTTATTTCTTGGACGCCCCCGGTGAGTACCCTTCGTACCATCATAGACTTTCGCTTTCTCTCTCCTCCCTCGCATCATCCCATTCTTTTTCATCTAATCGTAGGTGGATGGTTAGAAAGAGGTGCTCTTAGATGTAATCCATAAAATTGACTTGAATTTTAAACAGTAAAACTTGAAATATTGCCTTAAAATGAAACCAGTCAAATGAGTTGAGACAAACAGGTTGAAACTTGCCAAAACTGAATTCCAATAGTATAAGCTCGCCAAAATTGAATTCCAATGCTTATAACTCCAATATCATATAATCTAAAAAAACTACAATATTCTATATTATTAGTATAATTATTGAAAACATCTTCAATAAATCAATTATTTATCAAATTCAAGAAACCGACATAAAAGGCCAAGACAAGACATGTCTCACCCGGCCCAGGTTTAATAATTACCCGTTTCAAAGCGAACATGTGAAGAAGACCCGGTGCCTAATATGTAAAATCGACAACCTTGTTTTGTAGGGATAATTGGCTTTGCTTTGTAGGGATAGATGTTTTCCTGCCATACAAAATATATTAAGATCATTATGTTATAAGCCAATTTGATATAATCCAAGAAGTTTACCATACGAAAAAATAAAAAAAAAAATCATTAGGTCAAATGTACCACATGCATACGCGTGTATGAAACCTTCAAAACCTGAACCATAACTGAAATACGGGCCTACAAAAACTTTAGTGGTCAACAAGATCAAGTTTAAAGCATTAAAAACAATAACATAAGCAGTAGTTCATGATATTGGCACGACTCAATCAAATTAAAAGACCTTGTCTATCTACTCAGGAGATTTGATTTGATTGAGCCGTTCCAATATCATTACTTTACCATCAACAATCACAATGAAAATAAGCATGGGTTGGTTCCGGATGTCACCTCTACAATGGAAATCTAAGCACCTATATTGATGACCCAAAACCATAAATTTCAAAAACAAGACTAAGAAGAAGATGGATAAAGGGAGAAGAATTTGCAAGAAAAATAGAGAAAAAAATGGTTGAGGTGATCCCGATTGAGGATATATATATATATTATATACATATACATACACACATATATAAAAACAAAATAAATATAGTTAGGTCAAAATAGTGGTTGATGACAATAATATTAATTCACAATTGAGCGTCTTTTTCTTCTATAGTATTTCCACTGACTTTTTATTGTTATTAATTTTGTTTTTGGGTTGGTAATTGATTTTGTCAAACTAACATTTTCCATGAAAATTACATTGCAATATCTGAAAATATTAAATTTTATATAAAAAAAGAAAGAAATACAAGAAAAATAGAGTTTTGCAATTTCAAAAAAGGCGTTTAATAATTAATACTACAGTTTTGTTAATGGACGGACCCTTCTGTCTATAAAATTGTCTATCGTAAAATAATTGAAGTAAATCTGTGAATATAAATTTATTTCATTATGATGTATCTTATAAAAGCTTCTAATTTCGGTACTAGTTTTGTTAAAGCTCACAACTATATTGTGAACTTGTAATTTGTATTGTAACTACTAAATCTCTTCGCGCGATGCGGCGGGTCCAAATCTAAAGTAACTCGGATTTATGCAGTAAAGACTTGAATCGTTTCTAAACAAAAGTTCCCTCAAAACATAGACAAACTAAATATGTACATAAAAATAAGCACGGAAACATATTATACATGGGTCTACTTTTTTGCGAAAGAAATTTATGTCAAACACCAACTTGATCTTATACCGATACGTACATAAAAATAAGTAAAGAATTATGTTTTCTAAGTTAAAATGGTATCGCGCGTTGCGGTGGGACCGAAACGTAAAGTAAGTCGAAATATAAAGTCTGATGAAAACATATTATATTTGACCCGACTTGTTTTAAAACTAAATTTATGCCAAAACGTAGATTAACTGAAAACTTACCAATAAAGCAGAAAAACATATTATATCCGAGCCTACCCATTTTCAAAGAAATGTAATCAACATGAATTTATGTTGATACATATGTCTGTTGCCTACGTCATCGTATTACGTAGAGTCTGTGTTTGAGAGCGAAAAGTTAACTTTTGTATAATATAAGACAAGTTCGCCCGAACTTGTAAGGTGAATGATCAAGTTCGCCCGAACTTGACCATGGCACCTTTGGAGTGAACTTGTCACACTATAAATATGTGTGTTGAGCTCTCATTTGTAAGATTCAGAGATTTTGTCACGACAGAGGCGAAGCTCTGTCCAAGTGTTGCCAGGATCTGTAACGTCTACTATCAATGAAACAGTGATTAATCAGTAAAGAACTAGTATCCAATGTCGCCTATGCAAACGGATTCCGCACGTTTATCTTAGGTTTGCCAAATTAGGACCCGACCGTACAACGGACCCTCAATTGGTATCAGAGCAGGATTGGCCTAATTTGAAGACATTAGACATAGAAATTCACATCCTCTACTCATTTATTTCATTTTTAAACTTTTCTTGGACATTACACGGACAAAATGGACTGATTTTCAAGTATAATACGTAAAATCCATAATAGTAAAACCCTTGAAAAGATCAAAGCTTAAAACAAACGAATTCATGTCGAAAATTTGAAAAAACCATGTTTGAAAAACATGTTCGCTCGAACTTGTCATCAAGTTCGCTCGAACTTGAGTGATTTTTCATCAAGTTCGCCGAACTTGATTAGTTTTTCAAGGTTTTTTTAACCAAGTCCGCTCGAACTTGTTAAGTTTTTCATCAAATTACATCAAGTTCGCCCGAACTTAATAACATTTAATTGAAAACTTCTTACAAGTTCGCCCGAACTTGTTCTTTCTCTTGAAATCTTTCACAAGTTTGCTCGAACTTGTAATCAGGGTGAAACTTTAATAAAATCTCAACAAGTTCGCCCGAACTTGTTTAGTAGCAGTTTTTCACAAGTTAAGACAAGTTCCCTGAACTTGTCTAAGGGTTTCTAAAAAAAGCATGAAAATCCCGAAAAACGTCTCGGACAATATATATCGATAGATTCATATCGACGAGGCGAGTTTAAAGCTCTAATCTGGTAAAACAGTTTTCCGAAAAATTTAAACGTTTTTAGCAAACCGATACGTTAATATTGTCGTTTAAAAAGTCAAATTTTACTAAAATTGTATGTTTGCTAACCATTTTTCAAGTGTTTTGAACGATATATTAGTTTGGAAAACGAAATGGGGTCCGTGAAGCAGCTAATGTTGATTAGTATAGATGAGTATGAAGCCTAGAAAGGAAAATTCGAGAGTTGGGTACAAATAAGTTTCTTCCACGTTTGGGTTGCCTTTAAAACTGGATTTAAATGGCCAGTTGATAAACATGGAGCTATTCTCGCAGTATCAAAGTTTACACCAGAACAGAATAATGCATATGTCCATGAGAAGAAGATGATCAGTTTATTACAGCAATCGATAAATGAAGATATCTTGATTTTGCTACCAGAATGTGATACGGCACAAAAGCTATGGAATGTTCTGCGTGCTAAATATGTGGAGTGTGCTGAGATGATCAAGAGCAAGAAGGCTCTAATCATGAAAGATTTTAACATCTTCACAATGATTAAAGGCGAATCAATGAAACAAATGATAAAACGCTTTTGTCAGTTGAAGATTCAGATGACAAAACATGATCTTCTTAAAACAGAAAGAGAGTACATTGACAAGTTGGCTGATGTACTTCCGGAGGGTGAATGGACAAAATACTTAATTGTACTAAAGGAAAGTCCAAGTTGGAACATTTCATGCTTTCTACTTTCATTGACAAGTTAGAGAAATATGAAGTGGAATTGCTAAAGAAATCTAAACTTGTCAGTAATCAAAGGAATGATCAGGTGAAAAGATAAGAGAGTATAGTAGCTAAGAATTGTGAAGAACAAAGTTCAAGAATGTCTACAAATGAGGTTTCAAGTTCTGAATATGTGTGCTCAAATTGTCAACAATCCAGATCTATTAATTTCAAACTTTTGAAAGATTTGTAAAGTTTGACATTAGAAAATAAAAAATTAAAAGAAAATGAAAAGAATTTTGAAAATAAAATAAAAGTTTTAGAAAATGAAAAATTTGTTTTTGAAAATATTAGTATTGAAAAACAAAATATAATAAACTGGCATCTTGAAAAAAACAGGAAACTTGAACAAGATGTTGAGAATGCTAAAAATAAAGCTGTTGATTTAGAAAAGAAGTTGAAAGGTTTTGTGAACTCGTCATTAATGTTAGATCATATATGTCCAAAACTGATTAACGAAAATAAAAAGAAAATTCCAATAAGTGACAATGTCACAAATTATGACGATGTCATAATTGAGGATTGTGGTGATGATGATACTGATGATGAAACTAATAAAAAGAATAAAAATGAAATATTTTTAAAACTAAAAGAAAATTTTCAAAAAATTGTTCTACAATCTACTGAGAAATATGAATGTTCAACGCAAAAATCTTCTAAGCAGAAGAACAAAAACAAAAGGAAAAACAAAGTTTTAAAAATTCTAAAAACTTTCAAAAGAAAAATAAAAGCTCATCGGTATGATCATCCAATTATTATAGAAAGTCACAAAAATTTGTAAATCAAAACTCACAAAATTTTGTAATAAGTGGTGCAGGTCGGACTACAGTGCTTCAACGTCAAATCAAAGTTACAGACGAAGCAGGAAAGATGGGTACCACACGTCAAACCAGTTGTAACATCCGTCAAAAACGGATTTTACCAAACCCGCTCCGTTTATTAACCGAACAATCAGTTAAAAATTTCGTTGCGAATTTAATGCCCAAAATAATTTTAAACGATACATAATTAATTATTATATGGGAATATATAATTAGTTTTTGAAAAACTGTTAAAAATAAGAAAATAAAAATAATATGGCCCTGCCGGGTTTCGAACCCGGGTCAACAGTTTTATCGCGCACACACTCAACCACTGCGCCACTGATGATTCTTGTTAATTATTAGAATCAATTAATTCATAACATGTTTTTCCCGAATTCAAAACCGACACCCAAATTTCAGTCGTCGGAAATCCCGACAACTCGCCGAGAATTTACGAGTTCTTCAGTTATAACGTAAACTTTAAACACACATCGGTTATAACCGACGCCTGAACCCGCGACACAAGTTATAACCGCCGGAGATTTTCTAACCGACGAATCAAGTCGGAAATTGGACCAAATTCATCGATAACCTGCCTTATAAATACCTCCTCGAACCTCTGCAAGCTTTTTCGCTCAAAACCCCACCTTTACCCGACGTAAATCCATTCGCCGGAAAACTTCTGTATCTCGCCGGAAAACCGAGCCCTTCACTTCTGAGCCTTACTGAACCCCCTGAGCTTATACCGAAGTCACCCACATCCTTTTCAAGCTTTCTGAAGACTCGCTGCTGCAAGACACACAACGCCGGAACCTGTTGCTGTCGCCGGAGTTCTGCCGGAGAAACAGAGGAGTCCAGTCGGTATACCTTACGCCTAATTTCTCTTTCTTTTTATTTATATCTCACCTGTAATTAACTGGAAAACGCTAACGAACATGATTAAAAACTTCGAACCAGTCAGTCATCGTTTCTGGTTAAAATCAACGAAGAAGACGAAGTTTCTGTAGTGTATAAGTATAATTAAAATCAAGTTATTACTCGGGTTAGACACACAGTCCAGCGGTGGACTGTGTGCACAATAAACACGTAAACGTCTCGAGTTCGAATCTTGTCCCACGCACGCTGCCTTAATAAAAATGTTTTTTTTTGTTGTTAACCGAACCGGAGTCACCACTGTTACATGTTAAGTTTATTAATAACCGGAATAATAACCAAGTTAGACACACAGTCCAGCGGTGGACTGTGTGTATGTTTAATCACAGGACGCGAGTTCGAGTCCGGTCTACTTCACCGGTCCGGACAATTATCTAACTTTTTAAATAAGTCAGAAATGGAAATGCTTAGTTTGTATTTAAGTATAATATAAATCCGGTTATATAACAAGTTAAACACACAGTCCAGCGGTGGACTGTGTGTTAACATAAACCACAGGTCCCGAGTTCGAGACCTGTGGATCGCACCGAGTCACTGATTAAAATCTTTTTAAGAATAAGTTGATTTTCGGATTAATTTAATTAA
Source organism: Scalesia atractyloides (assembly GCA_947069175.1). Lineage (NCBI taxonomy): Eukaryota > Viridiplantae > Streptophyta > Magnoliopsida > Asterales > Asteraceae > Scalesia > Scalesia atractyloides. The sequence continues at coordinate 94,172,392 of CAMTDV010000005.1, read as the reverse complement.
TAATATATATATAATTAAAAACAGAAATATTTCGGGTTAGACACGTAGCTCAGTTAGTAGAGCTGCGTGTACGCGTACGGGAGGTCTCGGGTTCGAGCCTCACCCAGCGCACACAATAATACATTCGAACCGGTCAACAGCCACAGTCACAGGGCAAAGTCAACGGTCAAAAAAGTCAACTTTTTTTATTATTTTTATTTATTTATTTTAATTAAAAATCAATTAAAATACTTAAAAATAACATTTTTAAGGTTAGAAAATAGCCTTAAACTCACAAAAATACACCCAACAATCCTACTAAAATGGATTAATAAAATCCGTTTACTTACCGAACCATTATGCAATTATCTAGGTTAATTTCACTCGTGGTTAAAACCACTTTGTGCGCATTCAACATCATCAACCGAACACACCCACTGTGAGTGAATCTTACAACTCCCCCTTTTTAATTACACGTTTTGGGGTGTGTCATGTGTCACAAAATAATTAACTCGTTTATTTAAACTTGTGCCATACCATATCGTGATCTAAACTTAGATTGTTTATATTGTTGTAATTATGTATTTCATTTTGTCAACTTATATGAAATTCATTCATTAAGCCCATCAGTTCCTCGTGGTAGACGAGTTGAGCAACGCGTGCCTCAAAACAAATCCATTATTGTTCATGTGTGTATTATTGAGTTTATATTGTTTGTAGTATGTATTTCATATTGTCAAGTTTATGCAATTCATTCATTAGGCCCATCAGTTCCTCGTGAGAGACGAGTTGAGCAACGCGTGCCTCTAAACGTTCCATTATTGTTCATGTGTGCTTTATTTAATATCTAATGATTGTTGAATAAGTTTACATCTATTTTTACTCATGTGTGGTTGTGCACTCATTTTATAATCAATTAAATAAACTTGTTCAAATGTTTTCCATAGGATTCACTCGCCAACTTTTTGTTGATCCAAAAACCCTTTTTACACATGATACAGGTGAACAGGATGAAGCAAGGAAAACATAGGAAATGCCTTAGAAGAAAACAAAGAAGCTTAGATTGATATTTAGGACATGTTGTAATTATGATTGTAAATTTCCATTAAATTGTATTAATGAATATGAAACGTTAGAATAAATGTCATGAGCTTTGATGTTAACCCAATCATGCCCCGATCACCTTTTCCGCTGCGGGTCGGGGTGTGACAGATTGGTATCAGAGCCATGACTATAGGGATATAGGATAGGTTATTAGACCCTTAGAGCCTATACTATAGTCTGCCTAAATTTTAATTGATTAGGTGGTTACATACAAACTTGTGATATTTATTTGTTTCATATTTGTTTATATTTACAGTCAAACATACATACTTACATACACATTCATTATACATATATCAATGTTCATATATTCAATTCATCTTATACTTTTGTTATTCAAAGATTTTGTTGCAATTTTCAAATCTCATCAAAGTAAGTTCTGCGACGAGCATGTAGTAACTGGAAGGGTACAAGTACCGGTAGTCGGAACGTCCTGTCTAGGTTGGCATTCGTATAAATCCAATATAACGAACCAGTTTGCCTACCTGGGGACTAACGATGAGAGTACGAAGGACCTATTAGGCCAAAGCATGCCACACCAAACGTCGTTCGAACTAACCCACTTTGAGGTGTCACCGTGTCTACACCTGGACACATTCCGAATACCATACGTTGTATACATATTTCTCGATTTTCTCTGGGTTTTAGTGTACGCAACCAGGCAAACCCATGCGAACCATATGAAAGACCCGGTATTCATGGGGGCCCACATGATTACGAAGGTGAAGTATGGCGGCATGTAGGGCCTAATGGCGAGCAAAGCCCAAGACATCCTATGGATGTAGTAGATTTATTTTTCTATAATTATTTTATGAATGTTCATTCCTAGTGCGATCCATGAACCCAAAAACATCCAACTCATACTCTTGACATGTATTCCTTGTAGATGTCTTCTAGCCTCGCCCGTAGGAAGATGAGAGCAGGAAAAGCCCGCGAGCGCATGGCTGCCCTAATCGCTCAACAAATGGCTGCCGTAATACCCAACATTGTAATCCAAGTCCAACAAGCACTTACCGCTAATCCTGTCAATCAAGAAAATCAAAACGTTATCAACTCTCCCCCAAATACCACTAAATGCACCTACAAGCATTTCAAATCATGCGACCCTCCGAAATACGAAGGGACTGAAGGTGTCACCGCTCTCCTCCATTGGTTTGAAGAAATGGAGAACACTTTTCTAATTTGCGATTGCCCGATGATCGCAAAGTGCGATATGCTACCGGTCGATTATACGGGATAGCACTTACTTGGTGGAATACAGAGAAGGCCAAACGAGGTGTTGAAGATGTTATGACTTTAACTTGGAATGAATTGAAGGAAATCATGACCAGACGATTTTGCCCAAGGAGCGAAATCAAGAAATTAGAAGATGAATTTTATTCGTTGAAGCAAAAGGAAGGAGACCACACCACATACAACAAAAGATTCCTCGAATTACATCAAATGGTTCCCAACATGTTCACTCCCCTCTACCGTTTGATCGAGCACTACATTCGTGGTCTTCCGTCAAAGATTCAAGACTCTGTAATAAGTACCACGCCTGCAACTTTGGAAGCAGCAATGGAGCTAGCAACAGAGCTCACCGAGAACCGAATCCGAAACAAAGACTTCAAGGAGGAGAAAAAGAAGGATAAAGCATCGACTGAAACCTCCGACTACACCCAAACCGAACCCCCTTCTCAACCCAATTCTAAGAGAAAAAGAGACGGGCAACTTTTCGCTGCTATCCAACGGAATCAACCAATTTCACACGCCATACCCATCCAAGCTATCCCAATCACTCAAGTGGCACCCAACTCAACCTACCCAAATAAGAAACCATATCTTGGACCTCACCCTCGATGCAACAACTGTTTTATCACCATCCCCTTACCTTACCTTGTCGACTATGTGCAACTTGTGGACGCTATGGTCATTTGAGCAAGGTTTGCCGCACCTTTCAAAACCAAATCTCTCCCCCTACTCAACACATGATCCAAACCTATCAACAACCCCAATACCCCATGTTCCCATATGTTCGAGCTTGTTTCAATTGTGGCGACCCTACCCACTTTAGAAACACGTGCCCTCGATTGGTTAACATCATAAACGCTCAAGCTCAGTCAAATCCAGTTAACCAAGTTAACCAAGAAAACCCAACCGCTAGGCCACCACAAGAAGAAGAGTCTTCAACATCAACGCCAATCCTGTCGAAGATAATGACGGCCCAAACGAAGATACCAAACTAGTCCTCTTCACCGAAAATCCAGAATCAACTTCAATCGTTTAGTTTTATGTTTTTTTCTTTATCACATAGAACCAATCATAACTTAAGGATAAAGCCAATGAAACTTTGACAAGAATATGGTGGATACGCCGCTGGTACTTCCTATATATAAGTATTCTTGTCAAAGGATTAGAAGCATTATCTGGCGGTTATGAGAGGTTCCATGTGTAAACCGTTAGAGTAATTATTGTTTATTATTTCAGCACATGCAATTTCATAGGCCGCCGCTCCCCATTACATTATGAGCGCTGAGCATGTTCCCCATTTCATTATGAGGTTGAACCCGGCGTGCCCACATACGATCGGCTCCGTTTTATTGAGCCTTGATCGCACAGACAATTTCATTTTCAGTACATGCAATACGATCGGCTCCGTTTGATTGAGCCTTGATCGCACAGACATTTTCATTATCAGTATCTTGTGGTTGTTGTAGAGTCGCATAGAACTAATCATAACTTGCGGATAAAGTCAATGAGAATTTGACGAGAATATGGTGGATACGCCGCTGGTACTTCCTATATATAAGTATTCTTGTCAAATGATCGGAGGCATTATCAGGCGGTTATGAGAGGTTCCATGTATAGGCTGTTTGTGTGATTGTTGTTTAGATTAAGTTTATTATTTTCAGTACATGCAATATGATCGGCTCCGTTTGATTGAGCCTTGATCGCACAGACATTTTCATTTTTTCAGTACATGCAATACGATCGGCTCCGTTTGATTGAGCCTTGATCGCACAGACATTTTCATTATCAGTATGTTGTGGTTGTTGTGTTTGTAGTAGAGTCACATAGAACTAATCATAACTTGTGGATAAAGTCAATGAAAATTTGACAAGAATATGGTGGATACGCCGCTGGTACTTCCTATATATAAGTATTCTTGTCAAATGATCGGAGGCATTATCAGGCGGTTATGAGAGGTTCCATGTATAGGCTGTTTGTGTGATTGTTGTTTAGATTAAGTTTATTATTTTCAGTACATGCAATACGATCGGCTCCGCTTGATTGAGCCTTGATCGCACAGACAATTTCATTTTCAGTACATGCAATACGATCGGCTCCGTTTGATTGAGCCTTGATCGCACAGACATTTTTTATTTTCAGTATTTTGTGGTTGTTGTATTGGTTGTAGAGTCACATAGGACTAATCATAATTCACTGATAAAACCAATGAAAATTTGACGAGAATATGGTGGATACGCCGCTGGTACTTCCTATATATAAGTATTCTTGTCAAAGGATCAGAGGCATTGTCAGACGGTTATGAGAAGTTCTACGTAGGATTTAGTAGTTTCTTGGTAACTAATCATAACTTGTGGATAAAACCAATGAAAATTTGGCAAGAATATGGTGGATACGCCGCTGGTACTTCCTATATATAAGTATTCTTGCCAAAGGATCAGAGGCATTATCAGGCGGTTATGAGAAGTTCCATGTAGGATTTAGTATTGCCCTGGGTTAAAATTTGTGTTACATTTATATCATCTCGCTATTTAAAGAAATTGGATTGTGTTCCATTTCTACATAAACTAACCTCTCCATCATAACAAACGAGAGAGGAACTGTCACCATTCAAACATATATGCTATCAGAATGTGGATTCAAATATTAGCTGTTGTGTTTATTTATGTTCTATAGTCATAGAACCAATCATAACTTACTGATAAAACCAATGAAAATTTGACAAGAATATGGTGGATACGCCGCTGGTACTTCCTATATATAAGTATTCTTGTCAAAGGATCAGAGGTATTGTTAGATGGTTATGAGAAGTTTCATGTAGGTTGTAGTATTAGAAGTTTTGCCTTAGGATATAACCATATTCTTCCAAACATATCCAAACTCTTATGCATGATATCATATTTAGCGAATCAATTCTGCTTATCCATACTTTTACAGTAGGCAACAAAAAGCGATTCCTGTAATAGGGTACTTAACCCTTACAAGGAACGTTACCGCCTCAAACAAAAACTTAAACCCTTACTTTTACTAAGCATGTAACTGTCAAACTAAACACCATCATTCTTTTAGTCAAATATATCACTATTTAAATTTCGGGACGAAATTTCTAAAAAGCAGGGGATACTGTAACATCCGTAAAAAACGGATTTTACCAAACCCGCTCCGTTTATTAACCGAACAATCAGTTAAAAATTTCGTTGCGAATTTAATGCCCAAAATAATTTTAAACGATACATAATTAATTATTATATGGGAATATATAATTAGTTTTTGAAAAACTGTTAAAAATAAGAAAATAAAAATAATATGGCCCTGCCGGGTTTCGAACCCGGGTCAGTCAGCCGGGTCAACAGTTTTATCGCGCACACACTCAACCACTGCGCCACTGATGATTCTTGTTAATTATTAGAATCAATTAATTCATAACATGTTTTTCCCGAATTCAAAACCGGCGCCCAAATTTCAGTCGTCGGAAATCCCGACTAACTCGCCGAGAATTTATGAGTTCTTCAGTTATAAACGTAAACTTTAAACACACATCGGTTATAACCGACGCCTGAACCCGCGACACAAGTTATAACCGCCGGAGATTTTCTAACCGACGAATCAAGTCGGAAATTGGACCAAATTCATCGATAACCTGCCTTATAAATACCTCCTCGAACCTCTGCAAGCTTTTTCGCTCAAAACCCCACCTTTACCCGACGTAAATCCATTCGCCAGAAAACTTCTGTATCTCGCCGGAAAACCGAGCCCTTCACTTCTGAGCCTTACTGAACCCCCTGAGCTTATACCGAAGTCACCCACATCCTTTTCAAGCTTTCTGAAGACTCGCTGCTGCAAGACACACGACGCCGGAACCTGTTGCTGTCGCGGAGTTCTGCCGGAGAAACAGAGGAGTCCAGTCGGTATACCTTACGCCTAATTTCTCTTTCTTTTTATTTATATCTCACCTGTAATTAACTGGAAAACGCTAACGAACATGATTAAAAACTTCGAACCAGTCAGTCATCGTTTCTGGTTAAAATCAACGAAGAAGACGAAGTTTCTGTAGTGTATAAGTATAATTAAAATCAAGTTATTACTCGGGTTAGACACACAGTCCAGCGGTGGACTGTGTGCACAATAAACACGTAAACGTCTCGAGTTCGAATCTTGTCCCACGCACGCTGCCTTAATAAAAATGTTTTTTTTTTGTTGTTAACCGAACCGGAGTCACCACTGTTACATGTTAAGTTTATTAATAACCGGAATAATAACCAAGTTAGACACACAGTCCAGCGGTGGACTGTGTGTATGTTTAATCACAGGACGCGAGTTCGAGTCCGGTCTACTTCACCGTCCGGACAATTATCTAACTTTTTAAATAAGTCAGAAATGGAAATGCTTAGTTTGTATTTAAGTATAATATAAATCCGGTTATATAACAAGTTAAACACACAGTCCAGCGGTGGACTGTGTGTTAACATAAACCACAGGTCCCGAGTTCGAGACCTGTGGATCGCACCGAGTCACTGATAAAAATATTTTTAAGAATAAGTTGATTTTCGGATTAATTTAATTAATATATATATATAATTAAAAACAGAAATATTTCGGGTTAGACACGTAGCTCAGTTGGTAGAGCTGCGTGCACGCGTACGGGAGGTCTCGGGTTCGAGCCTCACCCAGCGCACAATAATACATTCGAACCGGTCAACAGCCACAGTCACAGTCAAAGTCAAAGTCAACGGTCAAAAAAGTCAACTTTTTTATTATTTTTATTTATTTATTTTAATTAAAAATAATTAAAAATACTTAAAAATAACATTTTTAAGGTTAGAAAATAGCTTAAACTCACAAAAATACACCCAACAATCCTACTAAAATGGATTAATAAAATCCGTTTACTTACCGAACCATTATGCCATTATCTAGGTTAATTTCACTCGTGATTAAAACCACTTTGTGCGCATTCAACATCATCAACCGAACACACCCACTGTGAGTGAATCTTACAACTCCCCCTTTTTAATTACACGTTTTGGGTGTGTCATGTGTCACAAAATAATTAACTCGTTTATTTAAACTTGTGCCATACCATATCGTGATCTAAACTTAGATTGTTTATATTGTTGTAATTATGTATTTCATTTTGTCAACTTATATGAAATCATTCATTAAGCCCATCAGTTCCTCGTGGTAGACGAGTTGAGCAACGCGTGCCTCAAAACAAATCCATTATTGTTCATGTGTGTATTATTGAGTTTATATTGTTTGTAGTATGTATTTATATTGTCAAGTTTATGCAATTCATTCATTAGGCCCATCAGTTACTCGTGAGAGACGAGTTGAGCAACGCGTGCCTCTAAACGTTCCATTATTGTTCATGTGTGCTTTATTTAATATCTAATGATTGTTGAATAAGTTTACATCTATTTTTACTCATGTGTGGTTGTGCACTCATTTTATAATCAATTAAATAAACTTGTTCAAATGTTTTCCATAGGATTCACTCGCCAACTTTTTGTTGATCCAAAAACCCTTTTTACACATGATACAGGTGAACAGGATGAAGAAAGGAAAACATAGGAAATGCCTTAGAAGAAAACAAAGAAGCTTAGATTGATATTTAGGACATGTTGTAATTATGATTGTAAATTTCCATTAAATTGTATTAATGAATATGAAACGTTAGAATAAATGTAATGAGCTTTGATGTTAACCCAATCATGCCCCGATCACCTTTTCCGCTGCGGGTCGGGGTGTGACACCAGTGTTATGATTTGAGTATATGGTTTGCTAAAAAGGATCAGTATGAGAACCGGAAGTATCATAAATGTGGAGTAACTGGACACATTGCTAGAAAATGTTTTCAAATTAATCCTAAACATGTTCATATTAATAAGAAAAATTTTGAAGATTTGAAAGTACCAACTCAGGTTTGGAAACAATGTACAGAAACTAAAAACAATGTGAAACCAGTAATTACTAAGTTTTCAAATTTTGAAACTGGTGAATCCTCGAATAGTAATGAACAAAAAGTTTCTACATTGTATTTCAAGAAAAACTTTAACGAAAAATCAATCATGGTTGGTAAAAGAAAAAGAAGTTACACAATCAGTGAAAATTGCAAGGCTAGAGGACTTTCCGAAACTTGAGAAAGTACAAAATAAACCTGATTATGTAAAGAAAATCAAAATTAAGGTTGAAGAAACAACGCTTAAGACTGCAAAGGCTTGGGTGTCACTATTCAACTAATTGTTTGATTTTTTGTACAGGAACTTCTGAGATGAAAGCAAATTACTAAGAATGGCATTCTGGGGCACACATTGAAGATGGGCCAGGTTATCATGTTATATATAAAGGCCATTTTTACAAAACATGTTCCAACAATGTTTGCTTTAAAATTTTGAAAATTTTTGGAGAAAAGTTTTCAAAAATACATTCCAATAAACGTTTACTTGAAAATTGAGTGTCAAGGTTTTTGTCATCATGAGGGGGAGAGTGCTTAAAAGAAAATTTGTGAAGCAGTAATGGATGGCGAATGGAAGTAATTCTCATCGGTTGGTCAATGTTTTTCTATAAATAAAAATTCAAAAATATGTTTGAATTTAGGGAGGGGGGGGGGGACTTTCAGAAAATCCAAAAACATATAAAATACGAAAAGTACAAAACATTGAAAAAGGCAAAAAGAGTTTTTGTGGATAAAAGGAAATGATAGTACTTTAGTGGACTATCACAGTATGCTAAAGATTTGTAAAATTTAAAAAGTGATGAACAAGTCTTACTGAGGATGTGTCGATAGGCTTTACACATTCAGTAAATTGTTTACAGGATATAAACTAAATTTTACAACTGCTTAAACTTGTGAATTAACATCTCTTGGATATATGGACTTAGTACTCCAAAATTTCGTTTGAGAGATAGCCAGATTCTGAGATACGAGGTCTTTATAGATGATTGATATCTGGGGTATTATATAAGTTTTTTCTGATTTTGCGGAAGCAATGACCTAGAACTTGTAGAATACTTTTGCATTAAAACCCTAAAACTGCATTAAATTGGAAATATCGAAAGATACTACAATTGTAGTTCAAAAGATTCCAAAATTGGAACACTACTTTTAAAGTCGAGCCTTCATCTCTTTGTCGGTACAGTGGTACTAACCTGAGTTCTCAAGGCTTCGCATTAACCCAGATACAGATATCAATTACGCTATACTCACCTGTAAGATGAAATCTAAGGAATCTTGATGCGGGAGTATATTCTGAGATGGGAACCATAGTTAAGTCAAGTTTCATAAGTCTAATTAAGATATCTTGAAACAATTGAGAAATGTGTTGAAGTTTAAGAGGACAAATATATCGACAATCTAGGTAAATTTGTTTAAAACTTAGTGTCATGAAAAGGTCAATGGTACTAGTGATATGTCTTAAAAAAACTGATATGTTCTTTTAACACAAGCTCAACAAAAATATGTCTGTAAATTTATGTTTGTACATAGTTAGAGCATGATATCCATTTCATAAAAACAAAAAGATTATATTATCTTTTAGTTTCGACCATTGATGATGAAAATCTGATTTTCAAAGTATAGAGTTGCTGAGCAAAATCTAAAAAATTTTGAAAATTGATCTGAAAAGTGTAAAAGTTCATTAAGTCGAAACTTACATTTGAAAAAATGTGTCAGTTTAGTGTCAAAGCATTTAATCAATATCATTAAGTTGAACTTGATACATGAATCAGATATTCAAGGTCATTAAATTGGACTTGAATAACTGAGAAGGTTTAAAAACTGATAAAAAGGTTAAAATTTGAAATATAGTTTAGAGATTTCGAAGTTTGAATCTGAAATGTTTTATTTGAAAGTTTGAGGAATTTTGAAACAGGAAGTTGATTTTAAAGGGGAGCTGGATAAAACAAGTTGATTGAAGATACTAGAAAGCTCAAAGCAAGGGGAGCATAGTGATTAAAGTTTTTATCAAGACAAGCTCAAGAAAAGATAATATGATTAAAGAAGATATGAAGATCAAGGAAGTTAAAGTTATTCAAGAAATAAAAATCAAGAGAATATTAAAGACTCAGGAATTCAATTGAAGAATGATGACTACGGCAACATCCAAGGGGGAGTCTGTTGATGCATATGTCTGTTGCCTACGTCATCGTATTACGTAGAGTCTGTGTTTGAGAGCGAAAAGTTAACTTTATGTATGATATAAGACAAGTTCGCCCGAACTTGTAAGGTGAATGATCAAGTTCGCCCGAACTTGTCCTGTGAAGGACAAGTTGCCCGAACTTGACTATGGCACCTTTGGAGCGAACTTGTCACACTATAAATATGTGTGTTGAGCTCTCATTTGTAAGATTCAGAGATTTTGTCACGACAGAGGCAAGCTCTGTCCAAGTGTTTCCAGGATCTGTAACGTCTACTAATTAATGAAACAGTGATTAGTCAATAAAGAACTAGTATCCAATGTCGCCTATGCAAACGGATTCCGCACGTTTACCTTAGGTTTGCCAAATTAGGACCCGAACGATCCGTACAACGGACCCTCAATTTATACCAACACGCACATAAATATAAACACGTAAAAAATAATTATAAAGTTTTCAAAAAGTTGAAAGGTTGCAACTGCCAATACTAAATGTTAAAGGGTAAAAGCTAAAATAAAACAACTTACTAAAAGAAAAAACCCGTAATAAACATAAATTTATATCGACCCATACATAAATATAAGCAAAAAAAAATATTATATAAATTATAGAAAGTTGAATGGTTGTAAGTGAAAATACTAAATGGTAAAGGCTAGAAGCTAAAATAATTAAAAGAAAACGAATAGCAAACTACCATGCTTCTACTTTATATGACCTCTAATTGTAGGATATATAAATTCCTATTGCTATTATGACATGAAAGTTCTATAAAGAATTGTTTTTTTTTTTTGGATTTATATAGACGGTAAACGGGTCATTTAAAATGTGTGTATATATATTGTAAATTAACAATAGTTTCTATTATAATTTTATAGTATAAAATACTATTAAAATAGTAAAATGACAAAAGAATGAAAGTTTTTAGAACCGTTTACTTATACATAATTAACTCATTTTTGGGGAAATTTATAGTTTAGTTCAATCTAATGTGAATAGAAATAGTAAAATGAAACAAGTGAGCAACTCCTTTCATAGACATCATGACAATGTCATAATGTAGTTTTATAAGCCTACAAAAATCAATAAACATGATGTATATGTCTATATGATATGACTTTTTAAGGACATATATTCTTTGACAAAGGTATTGTATATAAAGTGTCATTTGCTGATATTCCTTGAATTATTTATATGTAACCAAATCATCCACTAGAAGATTTAGAAAAAAAATAATAAATGGTCAAAATAATTTTATTGTATAAATCAGCATGTATGTTTTTCTTACAACTTGCATACATCTTTTTTATACCTACTTTTTATCATCAACTACTAGTATTGAAGATATGAATATTCGTGATCTTTCCAACTATGATAAACTTAATGATAAGGAACTCGTAAGTGATTCGGTGATTCCTAAAGGCTAAAGACATTGTGTTTCTAAAGACCCTCGATATGAATTGGCAACAATGTTTTAATATTTCACTACTAGAAAATTGGGTTTTTGCGACTGCACTTACGGTCGCAAAACTGTCGCAATTGCTCTGTTGCAACCGTCTTGCGACTTACTGTAAGTGCGGTAGGAAAAACACCCGTCGCAATTGATCTATTGCGATTATTTTGCGACTGCTGCCATACTTTTGCAACTGCATTTTGTAACCATAAAAACAGTCGCAGATATTGCGACTGCTTCTAGTTTTAAGGTCTTGTTGCCACCGTTTTGCAACCGCTTGATTTTTACATATGTTGTGACGTTTTTGCAACTGTTGCGACCAAATTTTTTTTATATTTTAAACCTGCTAGGAATGTTAACATCTTCAATATTTAAGCATTTATCTAAATTTCTAAATTATATAAAACAGCCCACTTAAAATTACAAACTAAAACGTCATAAACCCGAGTTATTCTAACATAATATACATCGAAAAGAACATGTTTATAGCCTAAATCGAAGCTTAGGTCATATCAAGCATAACATATTTCTCCCCTTTATGATGCTTTTCGTTAGAAAATTTATAGGCTTGATCTTCCATATCACAGCGTATCAATTCTGTCTCGGCTTTCAAGCTTAAGATAGTATCAGCACATGTCAAATGCTCGTATTTAAGGCATCGAAATTCTCCCAAAATTTGTTCTCGGTTTTTCTCTACCTCTTGTACGAGTGTTTCAGCAGTTGAAACTCTTTTCTCCAGTTCATGTTTAAAATACTCCAATTGTTGCTTTTCTTTGCCGAGCTTTAAGGTTTGATGTTTCAAATCAGGGCGTATCAATTATGTGCTGTATTTGCAGGATGAAATAGCGTCATCACATGTCAACTAATGCTTGTTTTTAAGGCTTTCAAACTCTTTGAGGATCCGTTCCCGATTTTCTTTGAACATGTGCCCCTCGGTTGTTCAGCTGCAAGAGACAACGTCTCACGAACAGTTAACTGGAGAAGAAAAGGTCCTCTTGTCTGACATAAGCAAATATGTGCAGATTTTACACCCGGTAATTCGTCAATAATAGGCTTAACTTTTCATAAACAAATGATTAGATTTGTGGAAGCTAACTTACTTGAAGGACTTGTTTGACATCCATTGACCGTCAAGTGCAGCTCCAAGGGCCCGATAAGTGCAGCTTAGAAGATGCTGCAGTCTAACCTGCTAGCACATTGATGAGGGGTGTCTTCCTTGATCCAGATGAATCTATAGTGCAAGCAGCCTTCTAGGTTTTGCCTTTCCACAAATTTTTTTAAGCAAAAATCACACCTGTGAAATAAATATAAATCGAAAATTAACTACTTCACAAGCAAGAATCAAAAGTGATTTCTTTTGGAACTAGCATCATCTCATTAAATAATTTCCAAAACTACATGGTGGGATGACATAAAAGAAAACAAACATATATATAAAAAGTTCAGATTGGAAATAAATGAACACCTGAAACATTGGAGTGATGCCTGACCCCAGAAAATGCTCTAACATCACCAGGTCGATATGTGAACTGGCCCTGGAATTAAGATATTTAACGGTAAGTTTGACTTGTAAGATTAGCAGTAACTGCAGTCTGCATAACGTACACTTAAACCATTAATAAAAAAGATAAATTTTAAATTTTAAATGTGTAAGAAGCAGTACAAATAGAAAAAGATGCTTATGTTAATACTAATATGGTAAATTTGGAAATTATATAACTAGTTAAAAGTAACTGTTCCACTAACCTTAGGCACCTTGACAGCCAGATAGTCACCTTCTTTCATCTCTTTGAAGTGATGGGACATACGGACTCGTGGATACATCTATATTTCAAGATATATACGTATAACCATGCATCTATATTCTGGATATACCTTAATAACCAACTCAAAATATCCAGCATCCGTATCCAAAGTGGTCAGGATGTATGGTTTAGTAACCTCAAAATAGGAATGTCACGTACCAGAAAAAGGAAGTCGGAGAAAAGAGACAGAAACTTGAGTAAATATATCAATTTGACCTGAGTGAAATAAAACATGAAACAGGGATCACCTTGAGCTCTTTAATTTTCTCGTGGAGATCTGAATTTGAGTCTGTCTGCTTGCAAGTGAGCCATCACATTCCAAACTAAAAGCAAGATTAAGCAAGTGAAGTAAAGGCGCGAGTAAACCAAACAAACATAAATATGAACATAAAAAAATAACGCGAGTAAACCAAACAAACATAGATATGAACATAAAAAACAAACGCAAGTAAGCCAAGCAGAGAGGATCTGACATAAAAGAATGAACTGAAAACAATATAATTTTGATCGTCATAGCTATTAAGGTTCACCGCATAGTTTGTTAAAGGGATGAGGAGCACTTAAGGTTGCGCCTGGGTGCGCACCTAGCTCGCTTTTGATAATATCGGCTTACATAAATTGCACACAAAACGGAATTTTACTAGGTATAAACACATGTAGCAGAATGCCATTTTGGGAAATACAGAGGAAATATTATCATCTAATTAAATTAAATGGCTAAAACTAGCTTAGAATAACTTAGAGGTTTTGATCTTAGAATATACGGTATAGAAAAAGCTAGCTATATACAAGTTACTCATTATCCATGTAATACATATAGGTACATGCCTTCCAACTTGATCTAGTGTTCCCTGATAAGGATGATTTGAGCATTTTATCCAGCAATCCTGCAAAACAATAATCCAGTTCTTCATCAAAACAAGTCTAATATTATACATAGCAGCAGAATAAGTGAAACTTGTTACATAGCCTAATAAAAAAATTGCTCTCTGATAGTCTGATATAGTCAAGAAATTAAAGAGATACCACAAAGATCAACTAAGCTACCAATAAACATTCCTTTGAGGTGTAAAAAAAGGTACATTATGGATTTGAGGCCAAACAACTCATAAACTTGCAAATCAAATCTCACATAATTAATAACAAAAACAGTTAATCTATTCATTAAGTAACTATCTTCCAAATAAAGCAAGATTAATACGGTTTTTGCTGCAAAATTGACACAACGTACAAACAGATCCGAATTATTCAACGTGCAATTGTGGATTACCGCTCCTACAAACACCATTACATAACATATATTCGTTGTTTAAACATGAAAGCCTAAATTGACGAACAAGTGTACGAATTCCGTCATAATAAAATCAAATCCACACAATTACGAATTCAATTGCTCACTGATTTAATTCACACACATTACAGTAAACGATTCAAAAAAAAAACAACTAATTACATTGCGGTTTGAAGAATTGTTAGAATCATAGAAGCAAACCGAAGACAATATGCATAAAAGTTGATTGAAACAAGACACGAGATTCTGATCATACTCTGCATAAAAGTTGATTGAAACAAAACGTACAAAAAGCAACAATAAGTTCGTATTAAGATCGAGAACGTTGTCTAAAACGACATCGTTTACGGTCACCTGATCGTAGTCATCTTGTTGCTCCGATTGGGGATTCAGATCGTTGCCTTGACCGTCGCCGGTGCCGAATGCTAGGGCTCGAATCACTACCAAACCGGACCTCCGTCCGATTTTCGTAGAGTTCACCATAAAAGCCCTTCATGATTTGGTTGGTTGCTTACCGCCTCAAGTTTTTTCATTTTTTCAAGTTTTACTTAAAATACAATTTAGATATTTTCGTATTTGCGACTGCATTGCACGGTCGCAACTTTGTTTTTATATATTTCTCTTATTTGCGATTGCTTTAGACAGTCGCAAACTTTGCTTCTTTTTATATATTTATTGTCTTGGCGCCTGCTTTAGACGGTCACAAATTTTGCTTTTATATATATATTTCTTGTATTTGCGACCGCTTTAGACGGTCGCAACTTTGGCTTTTTTAATATATTTATGGTATTTGTGACCGCTTTAGACGGTCGCAACTTTTATTTTTTATAAATTTCTTGTATTCGCGACCGCTTTGGACGGTTGCAACTTTTGCTTCTTTATTTTTCTTGTACTTGCGATCGTTTTCCGACCAATTCAACTAATTTGCGACTCGGAAAATGTGGTCACAAAATTTGCAACCATTTTGCGATCGAATCTGGGTTGGTCATCAATTTTGCGACTATTTTGATATTGTTCACATACCGGTCGCTAACTTTGCGACCGTCTTATGTAGGTCGCAAAGTCGCAATTACCTTGTTTTCTAGTAGTGTTTCTTGATGTGGTGAGGCATATTTTATTTTTGTAATAATATTTATTACACATTATAATTCATTTAAGTTGTTATTAAAAGTTACGAGGGCTCGACTAGTTGGCCACATGTACCATTGATGCCAACAAGTGTCGAGAGGGGTATTATTGGTTGAGGGCCAACCATAATTTTATTATTGTCGTAGTAAATTATGAGAGGTTGTTGATGTATTGCGAAATACATCTATTTATCATGTAGAGTTTGTTTAATTTTCGTTTGAGTTTGTTTGATTTTAGTAGTTATTTCGTAAGAGTTTGATACTTTGTCAGGGTCTTTGTGCAGAAATATGCTTGAAAATGTTGATTTTATGCTTGGCAGAAGTTAAGGATGAAAGTTGGAATAGTTGGAGCTGAAATACTGATGCGTAAAACGAAACTTTCTGGAGAAACAGGCCTAGGTGTAGCGCGACAGGCATATGGATACATCGTCGCGCTACGCCAAGGTAGGGAAAAAGAAACGAGAACTTTTTATAGCGCCGCGCTGCACGGAGCTCATACCTCTCACCCGTCGCGCGACGCGACGGGGTCTTTTCCGGAGAATCCCAGTTTTAGTTGCTGTATGATTTTTCCAGACCTATAAAAACATCATTATCTTGTCCATAACCCTAGTTGGACGAATTGGGAGAGCTTGAGACGCAAAGTTATCAACTTTTTGGGTATTTTCAAGTATTCGGAGCTGCACGTTGAGGATTGGAAGCTTAGGAAGCATTCGGCTTGGTGATTTACCATTCGAGTGTTCCTTATTCTCGCTTTTTCTCATATGATCTTCAATACGCTTGATTCATACTTGTGTTTGATACTTTCAATGACTTTGTTTGGCTAATTTTATTGAACTACCTAGATTGGATGAATGTTTGCATTAAAGTTTTGATTTTTATGTGATTTGTGGATATCATAGATTGTTTATGAGTTCGTAAGCGATTTGTTCTTATAGTTAGATGTGTATGCATGCTTGAGGGTATTTGCTCATTGTTTATGCTTCGCTTGATTCTTGGTGACGGTCTTTATCACATAAGAGAGTCTTGCTAGGGTCTAGTTTTTGGTGAGTGTCTATATCACTTAATAAAGCTAGAGTCTTTAGGGTTGAACTACGTAATAAACCTTAGAAGTTATAATCAGTAAACGTATAAAGTCAAGTGTTCTACTTATCATCAATAGCTGTGAGGTGCGAGGTTATCGTTAGGTCTAAGTCATTAAGCTACAAGGTAGGAGCTTTCTTAGAAAGTAAACCTGTTGGCTATTGTCTAGCGAGTCTAACTAGAAGTCCAAGTTTACCTTTGACTCAGATCCTGTGAGGGAGTGGGTCTTGCAAGGTACTTCCATAAACCCATTAGAGGTCCTGTGAGGGAGTCTAATAACCGGTAATTTAGCAACCTTTAGGGTATCACTGTGTGCTCTTAAGAAGGGTCAGGGGTCCTTTAGATATTCCGAAAGGCGAGAACTTTATGATCCCGGTTCCATGGTTGATAATTTCTAAATAAAAATCATTACTTGAAGCAAACAGGATTCCAGTCTACGTAGTGTTTTCTCACCATCAGAGTTAAATCTTAAGTAATTCGTTTAATTAACTTCGTTAATCTTAGTTAGTTTTTAAATTGTTTTCTTAGGAATTTGTTAGAAACCCCCCCCCCCATCAAACAAGAACATTTTAGTCCGTGTAGTCCGTGTCTGTCAGAGTCTAAATAAAGTAGTTAATTTAATCAGTAGAGTCTCGTGGGTTCGATGTCCGGACTTACTTTAGCGATACTAGAGTCGATCGGTACACTTGCCGGTTAGTAGTTCAGTTCGTTTTAGTGAGTCTAGAGTATTACTTCGTGTCTAGATTTAGGTTAATTTCAGTTGCTTTTATTGAACTACTTTTAGCACATCAAGTTTTTGGCGCCTTTGCCGGGGACTCTTTGCGATTGCATTAATTACTTTGTTTTGACTTTCGTGATATCATACGTGCTATTTGTCATGTTTGAGTCGTAGGAGTCTAATATAATTTAGTTTTTCCTTTTTGGTTGTGTCAAGTCGTTTATGGAGTCTTCTTACTTGTTTGTTTTTGGTTTTTCAGTGGATGCTCCATACATGCTCGCAAGGTCCCCCGCCGAAGCCACCTACAGACAAGTCATCCTTCTCTTCCTCTTCGTTTAAGGTTAGTACTCCCTTACCATCATCTTCCACCCATTCTGACTCTACACCACAATCTAAACTACCGAACTTTGACTTCACTCCAAAGTCATCCCCACAAAACTCCCCACCACCCTCCCGTCCCCAAAGCCCACCAACCGTTGTCCAAATGGCCAACCGAACCGTTTACCAACAAGCAAACACCGGTTTCACCGATGCTCGCTCACCCATCCGCCTACCCGAAATCACCAAAGAAAAGTCTTGGCAGATCCCATCCTATATCATGACCGCTATTACCAACTCTTGTCAATTTTATGGTCGTGATGATGAGGACGCGCCAGCTCACATCAACCGCATCACTCGTCTCTACGGCACCTTCTCTATTGAAGGAGTCAGCGCTGATGCGCGTTACTTACAGGTTTTCCCATTCTCACTTGCTGGTCGCGCAGCCTCTGGTTTGATTCGCAGCCATCAGGTTCTTTCACTACTTGGGCCGGGTTACGAGATGCCTTCCTAGCTAAATATTACCCACCCGCCAAGGCATCCCGTATACGCGATCAGATTCATTCGTTCCGAATGGACCCTGATGAGCCGTACCACCTCGCCTGGGAAAGGTTCCAAACCCTCGCGGGAAAGTCCACTATTGCTCGTTGTTCACAGAATGGCTTGTCTGATTGGGCACTTGTAGAGAAGTTCTACAACGGTCTCACTCCAGAGATCCGGGCCCGGTTTGACACATCGGCTGGAGGGCAACTCATGGGAAAGAAGTCAACAGCTGAGTGTAATGATCTGTTTGACAGTTTCGCCCATTCCGAAATGGACTATAGCACCACCGGCAGGAATTCCATTCCTATTACTAACACCTCTTCGACTACTTGGGGGGTGAACCAAGTTGGCTTGGACTCAACGGTGGCTGCTGCGCTAGATCGGATGGAGAAAACTTTCACTAAGGAGCTTTATGAGATTAAGAAAAAAGTCGACAGGTGTGAGCTTTGTCGAGGGGGTCATGATACCGTAGATTGTCCCACCATTACGTTAGAGCATGTAGAGTTCATAGCCGGTCAGAATAAGGGTCAGTTTAACAATAATTCAAATTATAACCCTAACTGGCGAAACAACAATAATAATAACTTCCGCTCCTCCGGTAACCCCCTGGTTTCTCATCGGGTCAGTATCAAAACAGGGGGCAGGGTTTGTTCACTAGTTCAGGTCCTAATCACCAGGGGCAGTTTAGTCATTCAGGGTCGAATCAGGAGGGACAGAGTAGTGAAAACTCATCCGACATGAGTAGGATCGAGGAGATGTTCGCTCAAATCATGATTAAGGAGCAAGCCACTCAGAAAGCCTTAAATGATTTTAATGGTTTCGTGAAAAATCAGGAAAACTTAAATAAGAATCAGGAACTTCACAATAAAAACCAACAGGCGGCTCTTTTAGATCTTCAAAGACAGTTAGGTGGTATTTCCAAACAATTGCAAGAATACCCTTCTGGTCAATTCTCAGGTAACACTTACCAAAACCTGGCCAATCATTCGGCCAAGGCCATCATTACTAGGAGCGGTAGGAGTTTAGGAGAGGTAGTTAGGGATAGTGTGGAAGTAGAGGGTGAGGAAGAGGTAGACGAGGAGATTGAGATGGAAGCTCCTGGTAAGGTGCACGATAGGCTAGTCCCAGCAAGTACCGCACAAACCGAGGAGTTTCATGTAGAAAAGAGGGTAGAAAAACAACCAGTAGGAGTCAAGCCATCCCCTTTGGTTGATTATTCGCGTGCTCCGTACCCTACTCGTCTCAAGCATCAGAAATATGCTAGGGAGTACGGGCATTTCTTAGAGATGTTTAAGCAAATTAAAGATAAATCTTCCGTTCATCGAGGCCTTGCAATCTATGCCTAAGTATGCGAAGTTCCTCAAAGATCTTCTCAAGCGGAAAGATAGGCTAGGTGAGTTGTCGAACATTCCATTGACCGGCGGTTGTTCAGCGGTAGTTTTGAACAAGCTACCGGAAAATTACCCGATCCGGGCACCTTCACCATTCCATCTTTTTTCGGGGGCGCCGTTGCTCCCGCTCATGCCCTAGCCGATCTAGGAGCTAGCATCAACTTGATACCAAGCGTTTAGGTCTAGGAGAGTTTACACCCACACATATGTCGTTATCATTGGCCGATCGTTCGTTCAAGTATCCTAGGGGTATCATCGAGAATCTTTTAGTCAAGGTCGATAAGTTCGTCTTTCCGGTTGATTTTGTCGTCCTCGACATGGAAGCCGACGAAAAGGTTCCAATCATTCTAGGTCGTCCTTTCCTTCGAACCGCCAAGGCAATCATTGATGTCTACGAAGGTAAGATCTCACTTCGTGTGGGTGACGAGATTGTCACATTCGAGATAGATAGAGCCATGCAACACCCTAGTGGTAGTGATGATCATAGTGGTCCGTGTCATTCCGTCTATTTTTAGACTCCGTCATGTCATATGTCGATCAGTGTGTTAGTTACATTAGTGGGAGTGATCTAGTGGGTGAAGATGAGATTGAGTTTGGAAGCGAGGAAGAGGAAGTTGGGAATGATCCGGAGTGGATTCCGGAAACTTTAGAGTTGTGTGAGGTTAGGGAAGAAGTAGAGGATAAACCTTGGAGTTGGCACCTTTAGAGCTTAAGGTTCTACCATCCCATTTAGAGTATGCCTTCTTAGGAGAGGAGTCGAGTTTGCCCGTCATCATCTCTTCTAAGTTGACGGAGGAGGAGAAGGGTAGGTTAGTTGAGGTGCTTCGGAAGTACAAAGATGCTATAGCTTGGAGATTGTCCGATATCAAGGGGATTAGCACCACATTTTGCACACACCGGATCCTCATGGAAGATGAATTTAAACCGGTAGTGCAACCTCAAAGGCGTCTAAATCCTAACATGAAGGAGGTGGTTAGGAAGGAAGTAATTAAATTGATGGAGGTCGGGCTAATATATCCAATATCTGATTCCTCGTGGGTTAGCCCCACTCAAGTCGTCCCTAAAAAGGGTGGGATGACTGTTGTCATGAACGAGAAAAACGAGCTTATTCCTTCCCGTACGGTCACCGGTTGGCGTGTGTGTATTGACTACCACAAGCTCAATGACGCCACCCGGAAGGACCACTTTCCTCTACCGTTCATCGATCAAATGCTCGAGCGTCTCGCGGGTCGTCAATTCTATTGTTTTCTTGATGGATTTTCCGGTTACTTCCAAATCCCAATCGCCCCGGAGGACCAAGAGAAAACCACTTTCACATGTCCTTATGGCACCTATGCGTACCGGCGCATGCCCTTCGGATTATGTAACGCACCAGCTACGTTTCAGCGGTGCATGGTCGCGATCTTTCAAGACATGGTTGAGAGTACTATGGAGGACTTTATGGATAATTTCTCAGTCTACGGTGATTCTTTCGACCATTGCTTAGGTAACTTAGAGCGTATGATGAAGAGGTGTATAGAGACAAAGTTGATGTTGAAGTGGGAGAAGTGTCACTTCATGGTGACGAAGGAATTGTGTTGGGACACAAAATCTCGAGGTTAGGGATAGAGATTGATAGAGCCAAGATAGATACCATTAGCCGTTTACCCCCACCCACCAATGTTAAATCGATTAGAAGTTTTCTTGGTCATGCGGGTTTCTATAGGCGTTTCATTAAGGACTTCTCTAAGATCACACGCCCCATGACCCGTCTTTTGGAGAAAGATGTTCCCTTCGTCTTCTACGAGGAGTGTCTTAAAGCTTTTACCTTTTTGAAGGAGAAGCTTGTTAGTGCCCCCATTCTTATCTCGCCCGACTGGAGCTTACCGTTAGAGCTCATGTGCGATGCGAGTGACTATGTCGTAGGTGCGGTTTTAGGACAAAGAAGGGACAAGCACTTCCATCCAATTTACTACGCGAGCAAAACGCTAAATGATGCTCAAGAGAACTGCACCACCACGGAGAAAGAGCTCTTAGCCGTAGTATTCGCTTTCGATAAATTCCGATCTTATCTCGTGCTTTCCAAAACCGTTGTTTTCACCGACCATTCCGCCTTGCGTTTTCTCTTCCAAAAGAAAGACGCTAAACCCTGACTTATCCGGTGGATTCTATTGCTTTTCGAGTTTGACATTAAGATTAGGGACAAAAAGGGGGCCGAGAATTTAGCCGCCGATCACTTGTCGCGGTTAGAGGATCCGACTAGAGAGGAAATCCTGAGGAGGCGATAGGAGATAGATTCCCTCACGAGACCATAGATTTTGTAGAGGCGGAGAGAGAGGGGTTACCTTGGTTTAGTGACCTAGCGAATTACTTGGCCGATGGGTATGTCATGGGGGATATGAATGCCCACCAAAAGAAGAAGTTGTTTAGGGATGCCCGAAAGTACATATGGGATGATCCATTCCTCTTTAGGATAGGAGGTGACCGAGTTCTTAGGAGATGTGTCGCGAGAGAGGAGGGTAGAGAGATCCTTAGGCATGTTCATGAAGGATTAACCGGTGGTCATCATGGCGCACACGCTACCGCACAAAATGTTTTTGATTGCGGGTTCTATTGGCCCACGGTAGTAGATGACGCGGTAGAGTTTGTTAAGAATTGCGATGCTTGCCAATGTACCGGCAATATTTCATCCAGGAATGAAATGCCCCAACATCCAATCCAAGTCCTAGAGATATTTGACGTTTGGGGAATTGACTTCATGGGACCTTTCCCCCCCTCTAGTGGGAATAGGAACATTCTCGTGGCAATCGATTACGTCTTGAAGTGGGTTGAAGCTCAAGCTTTGCCTATAAACGACGCCCGAGTGATGGTAAAGTTTCTTAAGAAGTTGTTAACTAGATTCGGCACACCTAGAGCTCTCATTAGTGACCGCGGTTCGCATTTTTGTAATGCCGTGATGGAGAAGGCATTGGAGCAATATGGAGTTACCCACCGTTTTGCAATCGCATATCACCCGCAACCGAGTGGGCAAGTTGAGAATGCGAATAGGGGAGTGAAAAGAATCTTAGAAAAGACGGTAGGGAAGTCTAGAAAGGATTGGTCGACAAGCTTGATGACGCTTTGTAGGCATTTCGTACCGCCTACAAAACACCTTTAGGGACCACTCCGTTTATGATCATGTATGGCAAAGCATGCCATCTTCCCGTCGAGTTGGAGCATAGGGCACTTTGGGCCCTTAAAACCGTGAACTTAGATTTGACCGAAGCGGCTAGGCGTAGGTATTTTCAAATCCATGAATTGGAAGCGCTTCGAGATGCGGCTTATGAACGATCATGGAATATTAAGGAGAAGTCAAAAGCCTTGCATGATCGAAGGTTGAAGGAGTTGAAGGAATTTAAGGTTGGCGACAGGGTACTTCTTTGTAATTCGAGATTGAAATTGTTCCCCGGAAAGTTGAAGTCGAAGTGGACGGGACCATATATCGTTAGAGAAGTATTTCCACATGGAGCGGTAGAGTTGCTAAACGAAGTCGATGGATGCATTTGGAAGGTTAATGGCCATAGGTTGAAGCACTTTTAGGTGGCCGATCGATAACATCGAGAAGGAGGTAACTCCTCTCGAAGACATGCCTAACACCACCACTTAGTGTCTTGAGCGTAGGCTCAAGTGTAGAGTTTGTACCGGTTGTATTTTCATCTCTTTTTGGTTATTTTTTCGTAACTAACACTTTTCTTTTATAGTTCGTCGGTCTTTGTTTCGTATTTTTGAGTCATTTGAGGGAATCATAGTCGAGGATTTACAAAATTGGATGAAGAAAACGAGGTCCCAGGTAAGTATAAGTGTTAGAAAAACTTTGGGTTTGGTGTTGGAAGGTTTGGGTGAATTGCAAAAATTTTCTAAGGCACAAATCTGGCAAAAATTCGAAACTTTCTGTGAAAAAACGAGCTAGGTGTAGTGCGACACTAATCCCTTGATACCTCCGCTCAGCGCGTAGGCCCTAAATTGAAAATCAGCAATTTTAATAGCGCCGTGTAGCGCGACGCTAACCTCTTGGTACCTCCGCGCAGCGCGACGGGGTGTTACACCCGGGTATATCATATGCTTTCCCCTCTTTCTTCTCCAACTTCTTAAAACCCTAACCTACGAACCTTGCAGCCGAAAATCACCATTACCCACCATATCCACCACCAAACTTCATCATTTTTCCCCCATCTTTCACCTACATCAACCATTGCACTTCCCTATATCTTTCCACCGTCAAATACACTCGATTCGCCGCAAAATCCACCAAACACGGGACCTTCTTTCTTCACTTAAAAAGCTGAAATTTTTTTCACTTGTTCTTCACGAATCCGGTATGTTTCCTTGTAATTTTCTGTACTTTATTCGTTTATTAGATACTTTTGAGTTTGTTTTTGCTATTTTAAGTGTCGGGGCTAGGTCTAGGGTTGTGTTTTGAACATTTTCTATGCTAGTATCAGGTTGTGGATGGTTTGGATTGGCTAGCTTAGCATGTTACAGGCTGCGGATGGGTTGTTTGGGTAGAGAATCTTGTGCTTTGCGGATAGTGTAGTTTTAGGGTATAGCAATGTTGAGTGTGGGGATTCGGGTTGTGATTTCCAATCATGGTTTTCACCCGTTTCACTTTTTACATTATAAAGATTCGAGAGTTGCGTGGTTTAACACTCAATGTCGTTTGCATTTGGCACTTGACGTAAAATTGAGGACAATTTTAGTGCCGGAAGGGGGTAGTGTACATTGAGTTTGTGCTTTTCGAGTCTTTTAATTTTATTCTTTTATTAGTTCGAGCTCGGGTTTAGTTTTTTTTAGGCACATACAAGTATAAAACGCTTCGCCCGTACTCAATCTCCATTCGGGCGAGGTTGTTTAGAACTTTTGCCTTTTGTAAACGGTAATCGGTTTTAGGTTTCAACCGCGAATGCAATGCTATACGGTTCGTCTTTTTATATTATTATTATTATTATTATTATTATAAAAATAAAATAAAAAATAAAAATACAAAAAAAATAGTTTGTTATCGCTAATTTCCTGCTTGTTTTGCCATGTTTAAACATGTTTATGCAGATATGTCAGGTGAAGGAAGCTCAGGTGAACCTAGGGCCAAAAGAAGAGGTCCAATGGCCAGGCGAAGAGGTTCGCCAAGTCAAGAGGTGCGATATGTTACGGGTCCACCGAAAAGACGCATTCGATATGAAGGTCATGAGCGAAAGATTTATGCCAGGGTTCCTCTAAGAAAAGATCATCTGTTACTTCAGGTTGAGGTTAATACGAAAGAATGGGTGAAGTTGCAAAAGATCATTCGCACGGAGCTCTTTGAACATTGGACTATCGATTGGGACTGGTTAACCCAAATGGGTGCTCGCGAGAGAGTGGAGGAGTTGTTGGGTCCAGTATTGTTGGATATGGTAAACTGTGATTGGCCACAGTATGATGAGCTAGTCGTGGAGTTTCATTCTACTTTTCAACACAAGGAGGGATCGTTCCTTGAGGAGGATGCAGTTTCGTTCAGTTTAGGAAGGATGTTGCATTAATTTTCTATACCTCAGTTTGCTGTTATAAGTGATTTCTATGCTTTTGAGGATGTTTCTTCTGATGAGTTCATGAATGGCCTTAGGGGGTGTATGTGAAACAGAGGGAGCGATGTTTGGCAAGTGGTGATCTTGCAAGGTTTTGGGGTACTATAGTCGACCGTCCTTTTGGGAAAACAAATTTGATTACTTCGGTTCGAGATCCGATTTATAGGTTTGTGTTTAAGGTTTTCTCTACCACTCTGGTTGGTAGGAAATCGGGTAAGAACAAAGCGAACTAGATTGACATTTTCTTGTTGATGTGTCGGGTTGAGGGTAGAGATATGAATTTGGCGAGCGTGTTGGCATGGTTATTTAGTAGGGCACGTAGAGGAGGAGGCAGGGCTGCATTAGACATGGGTCTGTACATTACGAAGATAGCTGAGAATTTGGGTGTTTTAGGGAAATATAATTTGAACACATTGAAGGCGGGACCTGCGTCGAGGCATGTGAATGTGAGGGATTTGCAGAAGGCAGGATTGATGAGAGGCAGGGGCCTCAAGGCTTGCCACCGGCAGGACATCCGGCTGATGATGTTATGCAGGCAATTTATCCGACAGCTCGGCAGATTACGCGACAGAGGCAGGAGATGCCCGCTCCTCAGTATCCTCGTCGACAGCCACCACCGGAGCCTCTTACGTTAGCATCTCTTTATGATCGGATGGATCAGGGTTTTGGTAGAATTGATTATAGGCAGGATGGAGCCATCCGGTATATGATGGAGCGAATGAGTATGCGTGTTCCGGATTTCTTTCAGCCGTTTGTCGACCCGGGTCAATTTCCGATGCCCGGTGGAGTGGATCCTAGTGCTCCAGGTAGCTCGCGTCAGCAGGGTGGTTTAGGTGCGGGGCCAGGTGGTTATGCAGATCCGACGCCGGAGTATTAGGTTTATGAGGATAGTGATGAAGATGAGGACAGTGATGAAGAGATGGAAGAAGAGGAGTCAGACGATGACGAGTGACCAGAGATGGTGGCAGCAGCAGGAGTATTATCTAGTATCTTTTATTTTTTCTTTTATGTTGTTCTATATCTAATCTGGCCTGTACTCCTAATTTTGGATACTTGGTTTGGTTGGGTTGGGGTAGGATGATCAGTTGTCTGATGGTTGTTGGATGTTTGGACACTTTTATCTATTATGCTATGCTAGTTGGTGTTTTTGTTATAGGTTTGATGTGTTTTATGCCGTGTCCGTTTGCTTGTCCGAGAGTTAGGAGTTGTTTGCTGAGCGTATTCGGAATGGAGGGCGTATGTGGAATTGACTGGCACATTGACAGTCTAGCATATTTACAGCTAAGTCGTTTCACTTGTATACTTTGTATATAATTATTTCTTTATTTAGTATTTTTTTATTTTCTAGGTAATTTGAGTCGTGTCTCGTCTTTGCATTAGGGACAATGCAATATTTAAGTGTGGGGATGGGATACATGGTGTACATAGGGGTCGTAGTTGTAGAGCTTATTAAAAAAAAATAAAAAAAATAAAAAAATTTAAATTGAGAAAATTTCTTTTTGAAATAAGAAGTTTGCAAAAATAAAGCGGAAAATGATAGAAAAGATAGGTGGTTACTCGGGTTCAAATAATGATAATATGAGTTAAAAATAGTCGAGCTTGTGTCTAGTTAGGAATATGTGAATAGGCCGGGTTTGGTTCTAGGTTTCTTTGATCTTAATGTACCTAATTCTCGGTTTGCTAGTGGGTGGTCATCTAGGAAAAGTGGGAAGTCGAAACCGCCAATAATAGTATAAGGAATACCGTTATAAGTTAAAATCGTCAGAATTTTTAATCATGAAAAAAATAAAGAATAATAATAAAAAAATTTGAGCTAGGAATTAAGGAAAGTAGCGCAGGCCTACGTAATCTTCGTTGGGGATGGTGACTCTGACTTAGACTGTGTCACACCCCGACCCGCAGTGGAATAAGAGTCGGGGCATAATTGGGTTATCACCAAAGCTCATGACATTTACTAATATGTTTCATATTTAATAAAGTCAAAGTTACATTTCCAAATATCCAAACATGTTCATTCAATACAAAGAAAATAAACCAAACATAACAATCCCAACTCTAAATCGTTTTATTCTTCTAGTCCAAGTCCTATGTGTTCCTAGCTGCTGCTGGTTCACCTGTATCATGTGTAAAATGGGGGTTTTTGGGTAAACATAAGTTGGCGAGTGAACCTTATTAGATAAACATTTATTAATGAATTACTTGTTAGTTTATCAATGAAAAATTGTGCATAATCATAGATGAGCAAATGTAAATAATCAAACAGTGGCAAATAGCAGTCACAACTATAACATACAATAACATATGACAGCATACATGAACATACCTACATCATACGATAAATAACATAAATGAAACTGTGCGATCAAGGCTCAATCAAACGGAGCCGATCGTATTGCATGTACTGAAAATGAAAATGTCTGTGCGATCAAGGCTCAATCAAACGGAGCCGATCTTATGTGGGCACGCCAGGTTCAACCTCATAATGAAATGGGGAACATGCTCAACGCTCATAATGTAATGGGGAGCAGCGGCCTATGAAATTGCATGTACTGAAAATAATAAACTTGCATCCAACAATAACTACACAACAGAAACAAACTGAATACACTAGTTCATGATATGATGTATGCACAATGGTTTAAGTATAATATATATATCCAGACACATGATACACCCCAAAACGTGATTAAACGGGGAATTTGTAAAGATTCACTCACATTAGGTGCGTTGGATTGGAGATGGTGAGATGCGCACGAACTAGATGAGCGGAACAACGAGAAATACTAACCTAAATAATAACGGAAAAATATATTAAATGAGTGGATTTTATTAAGGATTTTAATGAAATTTTTAGATATATTTTTGTGAGTTTAATGCTATTTTCTATCTTTAAAAATGTTATTTTTAAGTATTTTTAATTGATTTTTAAATTAAATTAAATAAATAAAAATATAAAAAAAATTGTTTATTTTGCTTTGGACCGTTGACCTGTTGACTTGTTGACCGGTTCGGTCAGGGACATGGTTTGCGCTGGGTGAGGCTCGAACCCGAGACCTCCCGTACGCGTGCACGCAGCTCTACCAACTGAGCTACGTGTCTAACCCGAAATAATCTTGTTTTTAATTATATTTATACACTTATTCAGTTTAACCGAAATTCTTTTTAATTGCAAAAACATTTTAATTCAACGGACCGGTGCTAGTGACGGGTTTCGAACGCGCGACGTATGGCTTAATGTTGCACACAGTCCACCGCTGGACTGTGTGTCTAACCTGGTTATTATCTCGGTTTTTATTATACTTAACAACTAACTGAGTTAACCCGGTTTAGTTTTTAAACAAAAAGGCATTTTATTATATAAGGAGTGCGTATAGCAGGAATCGAACTCGGGACATGCGTATGTATTTTGCACACAGTCCACCGCTGGACTGTGTGTCTAACCCGTTCATTTTACTAGTTTTAAATATACTTATAAACTTAATTAGCTTCGTCTTCTTCATTCAAATTACAGTCAACTGCTTTACTAACCCGTTCCTTGTTTTTACGATTTACAAACATTATTAAAGCTTAAATGAAATGGCAGAGACGGTAATTAGAGCTGAACATACCGATGAACGGTTTATTTCAGATTTCCGGCAATGTGTCGGTCCCTGTTTTTATGCTCTTCAACTGAACAAGATAATTAACTGTTTTGATTAGTCGATTGTGGAATTGAAGTGATAAACAAACGTTAACGATGTGTTTGAAGGTCCTTACCGTTTCACAGACGGAAATAAAGACTTTCAGGGGAGTTCCGGCGAACTGAAATTAGTTGAATACAGCGCCTGAGTTCGATTTCAATTGAGAGGTTTAAGTTAGAAATAGTCTAATAATTGTTGAACTACAACGAATACTGAAAGATTTACCGTTTGAGGATGAATACGGTTTTCCGGCGACTTTTGCAGAAAATTCCGGCGAGCTGTTTTAAGCGTTCTGATAGTCTAAAAATGTGATGAAAGTGAAATGGGATGCTGGTATGATATTTCTGAGTTGCGAGAGTGGTCTTGAGTTGAAGTATTCTGGATTTGATTACTTTTCGGTTATGAAAACCGATAATGATGAGACTTGATGCTCAATCAATTCTGAATTGATTAAAGACATCGGTTCATCGGTTATGAACGTGAATACGCGAGAAATCAAATGATTTGACGATTGATTTGCCGATTTTCGTTTCTCAGTTGGCGAAACCGGTTTAACCTAGTCTGTATATAAATCTCATTTGTTTCCTAGAGACAACAGAAAACACAAAGTGTCGGAGTGGTGATGTGAGTGTATGTTAAGTCGTTGGAGTTGTTCTTGGCTGACCCGGGTTCGAGTCCCGGCAGCAAAATATTTTTTTTATTTATTTTGTTTTAACATTTTATCAATATAATTTTTATAGTTTAGTTTATTTATTAATTATGCATCATTTTAAATCAAAATAATCATAAATATTCAACTTGACTTTTATAACTTGATATTCGATGACAAAACGGAGCGGGTTTTGAAAACCCGATTTTTACAAATGTTACAGTATCCCCTACTTTTAGGAATTTCGTCCCGAAATTTAAGTAGTTGAAGTAGTAGGAAAAAGATGCGGGTATTTTTCACGCATTGAGTCTTCACGTTCCCAAGTAAACTCAGGTCCCCGTTCGACTCCCAGCGTACCCTAACAATTGGAATGCGACTCCGTCGTAGACCGTTTCTCTCCGAAGTCCATGATCTCTACAGGTCTTTCGATAAAATGCATAGATTCATCAATCTGAATATCTTACAGCGGAATATGGAGATTCTCATCAGGGAGGCACTTCTTCAAGTTCGACACATGGAATGTGGGATGAATCCTGTTGAGTTCTTCTGGTAGGTCAAGCTTGTATGCTACAGGACCTACTCTTTCGAGTATCTTGAAAGGTCCTACGTAACGAGGTGCTAGCTTGCCCTTTTGACCAAAACGAACTACTCCCTTCCACGGTGATACTTTTAAAAGCACATGATCACCAATGTTAAACTCTAAGGGCTTCCGTCGTTTATCTGCATAACTCTTTTGACGACTTTGAGCCGCTAGAAGATTGTTTCGAATTTGATGGATCTTGTCTGTGGTTTCTTGGATCAATTCTGGACCAGTAATTTGTGCTTCCCCAATTTTGTGCCAACATACAGGAGATCGGCACTTACGACCATATAAGGCTTCAAAAGGTGCCATGCCGATGCTTGAATGATAGCTGTTATTGTACGAAAATTCAACTAATGGTAGGTGGGCGTCCCAATTTCCCTTGAAGTCTATGACACATGCTCTAAGCATATCTTCAAGAGTTTGAATGGTGCGCTCAGACTGTCCATCAAGTTTGAGGATGATAGGCGGTACTGAGATCTAATCGCGTGCCCATAGCGGATTGTACTGCTTGACATGTTCGTGAGGTGAAACGACCATCACGATCAGAAATAATGCTTAACGGTACCCCATGTCGGCTTACGATTTCGTTGATATAAATACGAGCAAGCTTTTCGTTCTTGAAATATTCGCGGATAGGAATAAAGTGAGCTGATTTTGTAAGTCGGTCTATAATTACCCATATAGTGTCATACCCACCAGAAGTGCGAGGTAACCCGGTAATGAAATCCATGGTTATATTTTCCCACTTCCATACAGGTATTTCCGGTTGGACTAGAAGTCCTGAGGGTCTTTGGTGTTCAGCCTTCACTTTGGAACATGTAAGGCACTTGGAAAAAAAACGGCAATATCCTTCTTCATTCCAGGCCACCAATAGGTGTATCGTAGGTCTTGATACATCTTATCGGCTCCTGGGTGTATAGAATATCGCGTTTTGTGAGCTTCATTCATAAGAGTTTCACGAAGATTGTTGTGGTTAGGAATCCAGATACGATCTAGGTAATACAGAATACCGTCTGATTTAGTTTCAATTTTTAGCTCGGCTCCACAGGACATCTCCTTTCGTACATCTTCTTCTGTTATTGAAACGTGTTGGTCTTCTCGAATTTGATCTTTAATGTCGGTTATAATTTGCGAACATAGAAGGTGAATGGAGTTCGCATAACCCTTTCGACTAAGTGCATCAGCCACCACATTTGCTTTACCAGGGTGGTATCTAATTTCACAGTCGTAATCATTTAGAAGTTCGACCCATCTTCGTTGCCTCATGTTTAGCTCCTTTTGATTGAAGATATGTTGAAGACTCTTGTGGTCAGTGTATATTTCACACTTAGTACCATAGAGATAATGTCTCCATATCTTAAGAGCGAACACAACGGCTCCAAGTTCTAGGTCATGAGTGGTGTAGTTCTTTTCATGTGTCTTGAGTTGTCTCGAAGCATAAGCTATGACTTTTCCTCTTTGCATTAGAACGCAACTTAATCCTTGCCCTGACGCGTCGCAATAGACTACAAAATCATCACAACCTTCAGGGAGTGTGAGGATTGGTGCATCACAAAGTTTTTGTTTAAGAGTTTGAAAGGCTTCTTCTTGCTTGAGTCCCCATATGAAAGGTTTTCCCTTATGAGTTAAAGCCGTGAGTGGTACAGCAATACGAGAGAAGTTTGAAATGAACCGACGATAATAACCAGCCAAACCAAGAAAAGATCTTACTTCAGTTGGTGTGCGTGGAGCTTGCCATTCTTGAACCGCTTTGATCTTTGAAGGGTCGACATGTATTCCCTTGTCATTGACTACATGCCCGAGGAATTGCACCTCTTTTAACCAGAATTCACATTTGGAGAATTTGGCATAAAGCTTTTCCTTTTCTAGAAGTGCAAGGATGAGTCGAAGATGACGCTCATGATCAGATTTAGATTTTGAATAAATAAGAATATCGTCGATGAAGACTATAACAAATCGATCAAGATAAGGTTTGCAGACTCTGTTCATCAGGTCCATGAAGACAGCTGGTGCGTTGGTTAAACCAAATGGCATAACCATGAATTCATAGTGGCCATAACGAGTTCGAAAAGCAGTCTTAGGGACGTCTTCTTCATGCACTCTAAGTTGATGATAGCCAGATCGAAGATCGATTTTTGAAAAGCAGCTGGCACCTTGTAGTTGGTCAAGAAGATCATCAATGCGAGGTAAAGGATAGCGATTCTTGATTGTTAACTTGTTGAGCTCTCTGTAGTCGGGACATGCGTATGTATTTTGCACACAGTCCACCGCTGGACTGTGTGTCTAACCCGTTCATTTTACTAGTTTTAAATATACTTATAACTTAATTAGCTTCGTCTTCTTCATTCAAATTACAGTCAACTGCTTTACTAACCCGTTCCTTGTTTTTACGATTTACAAACATTATTAAAGCTTAAATGAAATGGCAGAGACGGTAATTAGAGGTGAACATACCGATGAACGGTTTATTTCAGATTTCCGGCAATGTGTCGGTCCCTGTTTTTATGCTCTTCAACTGAACAAGATAATTAACTGTTTTGATTAGTCGATTGTGGAAGTGATAAACAAACGTTAACGGTGTGTTTGAAGGTCCTTACCGTTTCACAGACGAAAATAAAGACTTTCAGGGGAGTTCCGGCGAACTGGAATTAGTTGAATACAGCGCCTGAGTTCGATTTCAATTGAGAGGTTTAAGTTAGAAATAGTCTAATAATTGTTGAACTACAACGAATACTGAAAGATTTACCGTTTGAGGATGAATACGGTTTTCCGGCGACTTTTGCAGAAAATTCTGGCGAGCTGTTTTAAGCGTTCTGATAGTCTGAAAATGTGACGAAAGTGAAATGGGATGCTGGTATAATATTTCTGAGTCGCGAGAGTGGTCTTGAGTTGAAGTATTCTGGATTTGATTACTTTTCGGTTATGAAAACCGATAATGATGAGACTTGATGCTCAATCAATTCTGAATTGATTAAAGACATCGGTTCATCGGTTATGAACGTGAATACGCGAGAAATCAAACGATTTGACGATTGATTTGCCGATTTCCGTTTCTCAGTTGGCGAAACCGGTTTAACCTAGTCTGTATATAAATCTCATTTGTTTCCTAGAGATAACAGAAAAACAAAGTGGGGGTGGTGATGTGAGTGTATGTTAAGTCGTTGGAGTTGTTCTTGGCTGACCCGGGTTCGAGTCCCCGCAGCAACATATTTTTTTTTATTTATTTTGTTTTAACATTTTATCAAATATAATTTTTATAGTTTAGTTTATTTATTAATTATGCATCATTTTAAATCAAAATAATCATAAATATTCAACGTGACTTTTATAACTTGATATTAGATTACAAAACGGAGCGGGTTTTGAAAACCCGATTTTTTACAAATGTTACAGACTGCCTCTGGGATGTGTGGAAACAAAGTGCGGAAAAGAATTTTTAACAAAGCCTATTGTAATCCGAGTTGGGGATAGCGACTCTACAGCCGGAATGCCTCTGGGTTAGGTAAAGCATTATCTAAGCTCAATGAGAAAGAAGAATAAAAAGAAAAAAATTTGGTTTTAAATTCTTTTGATTTTGATATAAAACGGTTAGGGATTGGTCCAGTGGTTGTTCCTTTTGTTCTGTAAACTTGAGGCGGAATTAGATGAGCTGTGGCTTCTAGTGTGAGACCCTGGGTAAACTGATTACACTTGAACTTAAATTGCATAGGTTTGGAACCGGGTTCGGGTTTAAGAGGAAAAAAATATTTGCAATCGTGGCTAACACAAGTTTTGACTTTAATAAGTATGAATAACTTTTATCCCATGTGATTTTCTGTCTCTGATTTCGTTTTGCATAGATTCTTTTTCGAGGACGAAAAAAGGAGTAAGTGTGGGGATATTTGATGTATTGCGAAATACATCTATTTATCATGTAGAGTTTGTTTATTTTCGTTTGAGTTTGTTTGATTTTAGTAGTTATTTCGTAGGAGTTTGATACTTTGTCATGTACAGGGTCTTTGTGCAGAAATATGCTTGAAAATGTTGATTTTATACTTGGGAGAAGTTAAGGATGAAAGTTGGAATAGCTGGAGCTGAAATGCTGATGAGAAAAACGAAACTTTATGGAGAAAACAGGCCTAGGTGTAGCGCGACAGGCATATGGATACATCGTCGCGCTACGCCAAGGTAGGGAAAAAGAAACGAGAACTTTTTATAGCGCCGTGCTGCGCGGAGCTCATACCTCTCACCCGTCGCACGACGCGACGGGGTCTTTTCCGGAGAATCCCAGTTTTAGTTGCTGTATGATTCTTCCAGACCTATAAAAACATCATTATCTTGTCCATAACCCTAGTTGGACGAATTGGGGGAGCTTGAGACGCAAAGTTATCAACTTTTTGGGTATTTTCAAGTATTCGGAGCTGCACGTTGAGGATTGGAAGCTTAGGAAGCATTCGGCTTGGTGATTTACCATTCGGGTGTTCTTTATTCTCGCTTTTTCTCATATGATGTTCAATACTCTTGATTCATACTTGTCTTTGATACTTTCAATGACTTTGTTTGGCTAATTTTATTGAACTACCTAGATTGGATGAATATTTGCATTAAAGTTTTGATTTTTATGTGATTTGTGGATATCATGGATTGTTTATGAGTTCGTAATCGATTTGTTCTTATAGTTAGATGTGTATGCATGCTTGAGGGTATTTGCTCATTGTTTATGCTTCGCTTGATTCTTGGTGACGGTCTTTATCACATAAGAGAGTCTTGCTAGGGTCTAGTTTTTGGTGAGTGTCTTATCACATAATAAAGCTAGAGTCTTTAGGGTTGAACTACGTAATAAACCTTAGAAGTTATAATCAGTAAACGTATAAAATCAAGTGTTCTACTAATCATCAATAGCTGTGAGGTGCGAGGTTATCGCTAGGTCTAAGTCATTAATCTGCAAGGTAGGAGCTTTCTTAGAAAGTAAACCTGATGGCTATTGTCTAGCGAGTCTAACTAGAAGTCCAAGTTTACCTTTGACTCAGATCCTGTGAGGGAGTGGGTCTTGCAAGGTACTTCCATAAACCCATTAGAGGTCCTGTGAGGGAGTCTAATAACCAGTAATTTAACAACCTTTAGGGTATCACTGTGTGCTCTTGAGAAGGGTTAGGGGTCCTTTAGATATTCCGAAAGGCGAGAACTTTATGATCCCGGTTCCATGGTTGATAATTTCTAATTAAAAATCATTACTTGAAGCAAACAGGATTCCAGTCTAGGTAGTGTTCTCTCACCATCAGAGTTAAATCTTAAGTAATTCGTTTAGTTAACTTCGTTAATCTTAGTTAGTTTTTAAATTGTTTTCTTAGGAATTTGTTAGAAACCCCCCCCCCCATCAAACAACAACATTTTAGTCCGTGTCTGTCAGAGTCTAAAAAAGTAGTTAATTTAATCAGTAGAGTCTCGTGGGTTCGACATCCGGACTTACTTTAGCTATACTAGAGTCGATCGGTACACTTGCCGGTTAGTAGTTTAGTTCGTTTTAGTGAGTCTAGAGTATTACTTAGTGTCTAGATTTAGGTTAATTTCAGTTCTTTTTATTGAACTACTTTTAGCACATCAGTTGTGCGTAGCCTATGAAGAAGCCAGGGTCATATCCATGTAGATCACCACCACTTTAGAATCAAATTTAGAGTATGTTTGTCAGTTTCATCCATAGCAACTTTTTTGTACATATTACCATTCATTTTTGGGATTTTTTGTCATTTTCATCCAAACGTCTAAATTATTTTATTTTTTCCAGTCAGACATTTGGAAGAAAATGACAAAAAAAATTCACAAATCTCAGAGACGATTCTAGCAAAAAAGTTCGACGTTTGGATGAAAATGGCAAAAAAATTCCCAAAAGTGAAGGACAGTATAATACATAAAAAGTTGTTTTGGATGAAACCGTCAAACATACGCAAACCTCAGGGACTATTTCGGCCATTTACTCTCAAATTTAAGATACCTCTACCCTCGCCTGTTACTACTGGTTTTTTGTACATATGTACATTCTTATGTTATTTGTTGTCATTAGTGATGTTTGTAATTGTTTATATAGCAAGCATATTTCATTACGATGCTTGTGTGTTACTGGTTTCTTGTACATATGCATTTAATACCTATTACCTAACCTAAAGGAGTTTGTGTTGTTCAGTAAGATTCAATTCATTTGTTATTCTAAAATGTGATAACTAATTCCTAAAAAATGTTACCGTTTAGCTAACCGCATATTACTTTTAGGGGGTAGGGGGCGCCTCCGTTGTGAAGATCCACCACGCGTTGATATGCGTTATACAACCCCGTCGAAGGTCTTCATCACGCGTCAAACATAAAACGCGTTGTACCGAGTACGCGTGAAGATGTAGCCGCTTGAGAGTGGAGCATGATGGGTATGGTGAGTGATGGGCACCCCTAGTAAAATCCATCACTAGTGATGAAATAAAGCTCGATAACATGACGGAACATGATTGGATGTTGTGAGTGATGGAATTTCATCACTAGCAAGGCGCCCCTACCCCTTATGGGGACCAATATATGTATCTATATTATTTGTTATAATGTTCATAGTAGAGCTCATTACAATGTAAGTAGATAACATAATCCAAATAACTCATAGAACTAATAGTTAGAACACATGTAGTGGGCGGGTTTTTGACGTTTTTCCCTCATAAAACGCCTTCCCACGCTCAAAGGACCGCCCCGGTTTTTTTTTTTTTTTCAAAAAATTGGCTTGAGCGTTTTGTTTAAAACGTCAAAAATCGCACAAGAATAAAAAAAGGACCGTTGCTTCAACGGTAACAAACAAAAGAATTATTATTCTTTTAATTTAATTCCACTTTTTAACCTATAAAACATCCCCCTTTTCACTTATTTTTTTATAAACTTTACCCTTCTCTCTTCTATACTACTTCAAAGTTTATAAAAAAATTACATCATGAATCCCTTCCAACCCCCTTTCGATGTTCCGTCTAGACCCGGTAACCAAACTTCATATCGTCCGAACGCCACCCAACCACAATCAAACTTCAATTTCCAAGAGATGGACCCTAGTATGTTGGCGTATGCATAAATATTAGGCATGGGCGGTTCGCAACCGTTATTTCACGGTCCACACGGCTTTGCATTCATGGCCGATTCGCAACCGTCTCAAGAAGAAACCGTGCCCGACGTTGAAACAGTAGTGGAGACCCAACCCGAGCCCGTTCCCAAGGCATCTTAACGTGGTAAACGCTCTCATTATGTCACACCCCGACCCGCAGCGGAAAAAGGTGATCGGGGCATGATTGGGTTTTCATCAAAGCTCATGACATTTATTATGATGTTTCATATTTATTATTACAATTTTAAAGAAGATCATACAATCGAATCATACAAGTACAACATGTTCTATACATCTTTCTAGACTTCATTACTGTTCTCCTAAGGCACTTTCCTATGTGTTCCTTGCTTCATCCTGTCCACCTGTATCATGTGTAAAAAGGGTTTTTGGATCAACAAAAAGTTGGCGAGTGAATCCTATGAAAACATTTAAACGTGTTTATTGAATTGATTATAAAATAAAGTGCATAACCACATATGAGTAAATGTAGGTGTAAATTTATTCACAAAACACATAATATTAAATATTGCACACACATACAACAATTGATTGTTTTGAGGCACGCGTTGTTCAACTCGTCTCCCACGAGGAACTGATGGGCCTAATGAATGAGTTTTGAGGCACGCGTTGTTCTACGAACTGATGGGCCTAATGAATGAGTTTTAAGGCACGCGTTGTTCAACTCGTCTCCCACGAGGAACTGATGGGCCTAACAAATAATTTGCATACAACTTGACAATATGTAATACATAACAACAAACAATATTTACATTCTAAGTTTAGATCATAATATGGTATAGCACGAGTTTGAATAAGCGAATTAGTTTAAGCGACACATGATACACCCCAAAACATGAATAAAAAAGGGAATTTGTAAGAATTCACTCACCGTGGGTGCGTTTCTTGGATTGATGATGAATGCGCACGAATTCGGATTTAATCGACAAGGGAACTAACCTAAATAATAACATAATAGTTCGATAAATAAATAAACTCTTATTTGAGATTAGTATTTTCAATTAGTGTTCTTAATGGGATTGTTCGGTTTATTTTTGTGAGTTCAAGGAAATTTTCTAACTTTATAAATATTATTTTTAATTGATTTTTAAATAAAAAAATAAATAAAAGAAAATAAAAATTTTTGACTTTTTGACCAGTTGACCGTTGACCGTTTGACCGGTTCGGACTTGTGTTTATTTGCACTGAGTGAGGTTCGAACTTGTGACCTCCCGTACGCGTGCACGCAGCTCTACCAACTGAGCTACGTGTCTAACCCGAAATATTTCTGTTTTTAATTATACTTATATACTTGTTAGGTTATACCGGAAATTAAAAGGGTTTAAATTAACGAACTGGTGAGTACTTCATGAATCGAACTCGCGGTCTCAGTGTCATTGTGCACCCAGCCCAACCAACTGGGCTGGGTGTCTAACCCGGATATCTATGGATTTTTATTAACTTTAAATACTATCCGCTCTATTTTATATTTAAGTGCAAAAATGTTTGATTTAAATCAGGAACTCATTGCCACGACTGAGACTCGAACCGGGTGTTTGTGCAGTGTGTTTGCACACAGTTCACCACTGGACTGTGTGTCTAACTTGGTTATTATTCCGGTTTTTATTATACTTATATACTATTTAGATTTATCCAGAAATCATTTACTTAAAAAGAATTTTAATTATATCAAACCGGTGCACATAACAGGACTCGAACCCGGGACCTGTTGTTTAACGTTGCACACAGTCCACCGCTGGACTGTGTGTCTAACCCGAGATACAACCCGATTTATATTATATATATACACAATCCCAAAACTTCATCTTCTTCATAAACTTTACCCAGAAACCAAATCCCGACTGTTTCGATACATTCATCAATTTCTTTAGTAAATTGTAATTAACTACATATGAGATTAATAAAAAAGAGAGAGATTAGGTGTAAGATATACCGAACAGAGATCCCCTGTTTTCTCCGGCGAGGTTCCGATGACAGCAGGTTATTCCGGCGACGTGTATCTTGCGGCAGAGGATCTCCAAAAAGTTTGAGGTGAGTGTGGGTGACTTCAGTATGAGCTCTAGATGTTCTGTTTATAAAGTAAGGCAACAGAGATGAAAGGGTTCGGTTTTCCGGCGACTTGCAGAGAATTCCGGCGAGTATGATGTTCTCCGATGATCAAGAACTTTTGAACAGAGTGTGAGAGTTGAGAGTGTAGATTGGATAAAAGTGAGCGAGTTAGGAAAGATCGCACAGGGTATGTAAAAACTTCTTCAACCGATTTGGATTTTCGGTTTCAAACGGAAATTATGGTCCATGAATGAAATTGATTGAGTTTTCGGTTATAACTGACGTTAGTCATCAGTTATACTTGCTTGATTCCGGAGTCAAAGGAAACAGTCGTGGATTCGCGTAATTTCCGGCGTCTGCGGATTTGGGCGCGCTGGTTTTGAGTTCCGAGTTTTATATTAAGTATTAATTGTTTTAATATATCAACAAATAACACAAGTGGCGGAGTGGTGTATTGGCTGTTTGGTCTTGAGAGTGACTCGGGTTCGAAACCCGGCATCTGCAAATTATTTTTATATCATTATTTATTATAAATTTTCAATTATAGATTTTAAATTCTAATATATTTATTAATTATGTATTGTTTAAAATTTGTTTAAACCCTAAACATGCAACGAAAATTTTAACTGGATGTTCGGTTAATAAACGAAGCGGGTTTGGTTAACCCGGTTTTTGACGGATGTTACACATTAAAAAAAGGACCCAAATGCTCCACGTCGGAATCGAACCTACCTAGCTTGGACAACAGACGAGGAGTACGCGTTAGCACGGGCGTGGCTCGACATATCGGAGGACGCTGAAGTTAGTAAGCATTATAAAAATATATTTGTTTAATTTTTTATATAGTTGGTAACCGTTTATTTTTATTTTTCTAAGAATATAATATTATATTTTTTATATTTTTTGTAGCAAATTATCAAGCTCACCAATTTTTTTGGAATATAATTCGTGAAACTTTTTTTTAAAGCGAGGGGTAAAGTTGAGCATCGGGACAAACATTCGATATCTAGCGAATGGACCGATATAAGCCAGACACCTCATCAGTTCCAAGAAGTTTTCTAACGCACGAGGGATAACTGGGTAGCGGAGAAAACGACGTTGGTATATTAACAAGGGCGTTGGAGGAGTACAACCAAACGAGAGGCGTTTTCACATACTTGAATTGTTGGGAGCTTCTCGCGAAAGTCCTAAATGGTCTAACGTACCGAGCATGACGTTTAGTGGTGGACGTAAAGCAAAATGGTCCAAAACATCATCCACGGTTGATCCTGAGACACCCACTTCCTTCCGATGCTCGAAACGTCGACTTAAACATTGATTTGGACGACGACAAGAATGTGGAGTTGGCCCGACCGCCCGGTAGAAGAAGTGGGAAAAAGGGGGAAAGACGGAGTCGTCTTCGGCTAATTCGAAATGAAGCAAGATTTCGAAAAAATGAACCGACGCCTACAAGACATTTGAGACCTCAGTCATAGGCGTTTAGAGACAATGCAAGAAAGAAATGCCGAAAACAAAAAAAATTGTCGCACTACAAGAATTGAGGCAAATGGAGAAAAGACATAGATTTTTTGTCTAAACCAATTGATCACCTTGTAGGAGAAGCGTTGATCCTAGCAGAAATGCGTCGGCAACAAATTTTGACAAATACGGGCTTTAGATTTTATTTTATTTTTTCTTGCATTTTTCGGTTTTATTTTTTAATTTTTAGCAATGTAATTTTTTTATTTAATGAAATATTGTTAGTTTTAATATAAAAAATGGGTAATCATTGGTTGAGTCATTATGGGGCATTATACATGTGCGTCCATTTTTAACAAATACCCCGTAATACCTACGTTCTAAGTGGACGATAATGCCCAAAGGTAGGACATTATCTTCACCCT
Organism: Scalesia atractyloides; assembly: GCA_947069175.1. Classification (NCBI taxonomy): domain Eukaryota; kingdom Viridiplantae; phylum Streptophyta; class Magnoliopsida; order Asterales; family Asteraceae; genus Scalesia; species Scalesia atractyloides. The sequence continues at coordinate 94,130,677 of CAMTDV010000005.1, read as the reverse complement.
CCGCTATACGTTAGGATATATAAATAAGTGCATTTAATAATCTTATTAGAACACGGCCGATTTCGTTTACTTACATCCTAACACATTTCTTGAATTAGGTGATCTATATATGACTTCTCGATAGGGATTCTAGTTCAAAATAAAAATTAAACTCATGTTATCTTTATAGGTTTCACAAAATCATATCCTTCAAAACCTTACCCTAAGCCTAGAGGGGATGGAGAGGGTCATCCCGTTTGGGATGGGCCGCCACGTAGGATATCACATTCCCATCCTTTGAAGGATGACCCTCCTAGCAAAATGAGGGGGTGGAGGATAGACCTACTCCACCTTAAATAACACATTTTATTTATTTTATGTTTTTTGTTATCTAATTTATAAAAAGGTTTTTAAATAAAATATTTTATTAAATTAAAAAAATAAAAAGCATTACACCGATAAAAAATTACATAACCTAGAAAAAAATTACATTACCTAAAATTTATAAAAAAAGAAGATAAATACTACTCGTTATAAAAAAATAACAAAAACATAAATACTACTCGTTATTGTCTTCGTCACTGCCCCCGTTATTTACGTTGTTCCATATGTGTTCTATCAAGTCGGCTTGAAGGTTTGCATGGACGTATTCGTTGGTTAGCGAGAACGAGTTTAAATCTTGTTGCCCCTGATCAACTGGTACAGTATTGCCGATAGATGCATTCTCGTTATACTCACAAATCGCCCGACCTTCGTCTTCGATAATCATGTTATTGAGCAAAATGCAAGCGTACATACAAAGGCGCAACCTCTTTGGTGTGAATGCACGTGCTGGTTGTTGAATGATGCCCCATTTTCTTTATAGAACACCAAGACAACGCTCGATGTCTTTCAGACGAGACCTCATTCTCTTCCTCCTGTTCTTCAGCAATAATCTGAGCCACCCGCATCAAACAGTTTGCGAAAAACATCTCTCCTTCCCCGAAGACGAGGACCACCAAGAGTTCATTGTGAGGGAAAAAATATTTTTTTTTAAAAGTTGGATATAAAAAGTGAGTGTTTTGAGTTGAAAGTGGTATAAAATAGGGGGAGAGAGTGTGTATTTAAATTTGAAAAAAAAACATTTTTTTTTTAAATTTGAACGTTACCCAACGGTAACTTGTGGAAAAGTGTGCAAAGTGGAGCGACAAGGGCGGCATTTGGGCGTCGGGTGTGACCGTGCCGGGGATAGGGGGCGGGGTGTGGGGGTGCGGCGCCGCTTCTGGCCGGCCCTATGCCGACCCCCATACCCTCTGGTGTAAGAGTATGTTTTTATATCGTATTAATCTTTTTTATAAGATTATGAATTTCATAAAATAATCCTATATAAGAATATATGTTAATTCTTTAAACACATATAAATATCAGTCTCATTAAATCTTTGGAAATTATTATTTTGACTATTTTTCCCATTATTATACTTGTAAGTCATAAAATAATCCTTTATAGAAATATACGTCATTTCTTTAACATATTTAAAAAATCAAATTTCATTAATATTTAGAAATTATTATTTTGACAATTCTTCCCATAATTATCCTTTCATTTATTGCACCAAAAAACTTAATTAACTTCTTTTAAACGACGAATTTTTTGTTTTTATGTGAGATTTAAACTCAAAAGCTAAAGTGTATTCAAAGGTTTTGCCTTGTTATTGAACCATCAACTCAAGTGGTAATAATTAATTAATAATTAATTGCTATTTCCTAAAATCTAGTAATACATAATAGGTTGATGTTTTAATTTTGATTTTTCTCTAATAGTATATTTCATTATTTGTATATACTAATAATAAATTTTTCATTTTTTGACTCTTAGAGGATAATAATGATAATGATAATAATAATAATAATAATAATAATAATAATATAATATAAATTTTATTTTTATATCTTTTTTTTCATATTTCAGTTATTGTTAAGACTTAAGATAACACTTAAAAAGGTACTATTAAAAAAGGTATTGTTTCTTTCATTTTTTTATTTCTTTCTTTTTATTGTTATGGTACTATTAAAAAGGTATTATTTCTTTCATTTTTTTATTTCTTTCTTTTTATTGTTAAGAGAACACTTTAAAAAAGAATTATTTAAAGAGGGCGGTGGGAACTCCTGTTCATCATTATTTTTTTATAATTAATTTAAATTTAAATGCTTTATATAAATAATTATACCTTTATGTAGTTTTATTGATAGATAAAAAACTAAGAGTGTTCAAAAAAATCCGGATCTAAAATCGAATCCGAAATATCTGAAAATTCGTATCCGAAATTTCGGATATCCGAATTATCGGATTCTGATATAAATTCTTGAATTTTGGAAAATCCGATTATCCGAATACTAATTATATTTTATAACTATATATAGTATGTGAGGATTATATTTAGTTTGAATATTGTAAAAAAAGTAAATGATTGGATTCGGAAGTTGATTTATGAATATTTTTAGTTTACGATGTTGAAAATTTGGAAAATCGAATATAAGTTTAGTTTTAATCTATGAACAAAACAATATTTTTTGATTTTTTTAAAATTCGGATATCAGTTTGAATATCCAAATCCATATCCGAAATTTCGGATACGGATATTAATATTCACTATCTGAAGTTTTCGGATATTCGAAAACCGAATAATCCGATCTTGAACACCCCTATAAAAAACCTATTTTGTATTCGTAGTTTCTTAAAAATTCTTAGTCTACTACAATTTTATTAGCAACCAGAAAAGACCCGACCCCGTTTTTGCATGTTAGCAAAGCTTGAGTGCTTTTGATAAAAATTATAAGCTATATTATCAACTACGGTTTTAGATAAAACAAACCAAACCGGTTGGGTTGGTGGTGTCGGAAGGACCGGACACCGTAACGGGTTGGTTGGGTCAGACATATTGACCATACCGTGTTTGATGGTTTGAGAGTTTGAGTTGAGTTTTTTTTTTTTTTATATAGCTTTTTGGAAATGATCCACATTGATTATTTAATAGTGAATGATTGCAACAAATCATAAGCAACTTGTGCTCTCCAATCCATTCGTGGGTGTATAATGGTTGGTAATGGGGCAAAAAGGTCGTTTCGATAAAACCTACTCCAATTTTTTTTTGGTTAAAAGTTGATGAAATTTTTAAAGAGAATATTCAACAACCAATTTAAAAGGATAATGCTTTTAATAAAGAATTCCAAACAGTTTTTTTGGGATAAGTGTTACAAAGATTACAAACTTTTTTGACAAAAAGTTAAAATAATACGTGTTACAAAGATTACAAACTTTTTTGACAAAAAGTTAAAAATAGCACAAAGCTTAGATCTAATTACACAATTAACCATGTAGTGGAAAAACTGCAATTTTGATGCAATTTTTTCAAAGTTACAGCCGTGCCCCATATTGTTCACATTTGGTTCTTTTCGTTCATGGACGTTAAAATATATTTTTGTTGACTTTTGGTGAAATAGTTTTGAGTTGTTTGTGTGTTCTTATTTCGGGTTTTGATCGAGTCTAGGTTTAATTATTGTATACCCTCATTTGGTAGTCACCACCGCTCAACAACTCCATGATGATCTTGACCCATTGCGGTCATCATGATCTTAAACGTCTTTAATGAAAACTCCATTACCCTTTATTACTATGCCATGATTATAATTCAGTTAACCAATACGTATCAAGAAGATGAGGCATGATTATAATTCACTAGTTGTATCAAGTGACATATAATTACTTTAACGTCTTAAAAAGTAACTGAGTTACTAGTCAAAGTAACTTAGGGTTGTCGTCTGATAGGCTTCGTGAAAATTATTTCCAATGAGTTTGTTGAATTCCTTCGTATTTTAGAAGGATTTTGAATTCCTTTAAACAAATGAATTTGAAGGAATTTATTTCTAATACTAATAATTCATTTTCCAACCAAACACATTAAGAATGGAATTGTGATTCCAATTCTAAAAAATTCTATGAACAAGAGATATTGAGAATTGGGATTCAAATTCCAATTCCATTGAAATTTGCAAACCAAGCGCATCGTAAAAGAACATGATGGATCTGAGGCGACCAACAATGGTATTCTTCATTTCTCTTTTCGTGATGTTGAAGGAGAAGAGAATGGGAAGAAGGGGTTTTATTTAATTATTTTGTTTAAAGGGTTATAAGAGTCTCTTCATTAAGACTTATAAGAATTTTAACGTTAGTCAGTGGATATGACAAAAAATTTACGACCTAGTGAATAGTAGGAATCGTCGATGTAATTTTTAAAAAGTTTGGACCAAAACGTATCAAAGTTATTGATTTTGATTGTTGACTAACTGGCTTCGTGAAAACCAAGTTCCAACTTTCAACTACTTTTTATGTGTCGCTAGGTCTAACATGCCATTTTCGCCAATTAAAAAAGGTAACCTCTTACATAAATAAAAAAAATAGTGATAATAAAATTGATAGTTGGCATTTTAAAAAAGTCATCCCTAATGGACTAAAAACAATCTTAAGTTTAATCTATGCTAAAAAGCAAGTGTTGGGGACCAACCTCATGTCTAACACAAAAGTGTTAGAATGATACATGATTAATTCATGAAATATGTTTTTTAAATAATTTTTACATTTGTTTGATGTGACAAAGAAAAAGTTTGTTCAACTAACGTTTTATAAATTAAGAACTGTTGTTTATAGATCAATCATATACTATGAAGTTATTAAATCTACTCTTCTTAAGGTATACAGGAATACCGAAAAACCAAATCATATCCGTTAATACAAAAGAACCAACCCGTTGTTGAACCTGATGATTAGGTTTTTTAATTTGACCAACCTCCGACCTAACATTAAAGTGTTAGAATGATACGTTAAAATGTTAGAATAATAATTTGGTCACATTTGTGTGTAGCGAAGAAAGAAAAAGTTTTTTCACTAACATTTTATTGATTAGGAACTAATGTTTCTAGGTCAAACATATACTACGAAATCGTTAAGTCTCTACTGCATACTTAGGGAGAAAAACCGAAAAATCAGACCAACTCTATTAAAAACAAAAGAACAAACCCATTTTGAAAACTGATGATTCGAATTTTTAGTTTTAAAAAACTGCTTAAATAGTTCAGTTGTGATTACTTTTTGCGTTTATAACAAAAGGTTTGTGGCGATCAGAGGGGTTAGGTAATCGTTCGGAATTGGGTTTTTAGGTTTGGGCTAAAAAAGTCGCCTAGCTATTCGATGGTTGTTGAAAAAACATGGGTTATTTTAAGATGTATGACACTTAACTTGTTGTGTTTATGCAATTCCTCTTTTTAAGGCTAACACATACCTTCTTAAAATCCACTTTTAAGATTTGGCTATTATTTACTTTGTGGGACTAAAAGTCTTGAACCCATAATACTTTGGTAAGGATAAACATGACGCCTAGTTAGACTGAGAGGCCATCGACTTCTACTAGTAAACTTTATTACAATGTATTTAATTCGATCACCTTAATTGTGCTTGTTAACTTTTAGGGTCACAATCCACAAGCACTAGAAAAGATTCCAAAAACTCGCACAAGTCAAGAATATAGATTAAGATAGTTGTATAGATAAGTATAGATATAGTTTGTAACTATTAGAATGAAATAATTTTGAAGATGAATATTATATAGAAAAGGGATATCTCAAATGGTTTTTAACTTTCACTTAACATATATATAAATTTTTGTTAAATATGATGTAATGCCCGGAACCGAATCCGGTTTTACCTAATAGAAATTAGGAAAATTGGTTTTTAATAATCTTAATTATTCATCACTGGCCGCCAACAGTCCCAACTTAAAAAATAACCACTGACAGTCCCAACTATTGACATATTGGTCACCAATGGACCCTGACTAACAGAGCCCTAACGTCGTTAGTCTCCGATCGCCGGAAATCGTTTTTGGCCAGAAAAAATTTCGAAAGGTCCGATCTAAGGTTACAAAGATGTTTGGGCCGAAGATGTTAAGTTTTCCGACCCAAAAGTTGAGTTTTCCGGCCAAAAAGAAGTTTCCCGACGAAAAAAAGAGTTTTCCGACGACTTCAATAATTGGGGCTTTTACTAGAAAAAGGTTCCCAAAGGTCCGTAATAAGGTTACAAAGAGGTATGGGACAAAACTGATGAGTTTTCCGACAAAAAATGAGTTTTCTTGCCAAAAACGTTTTTCCGACGACCGGAGACTAACAACGTTAGGGTTCTGTTAGTCAGGGTCCATTTGAGGCCAATATGTTAATAGTTGAAACTACCAGTGGTTATTTTTTAAGTTTGGACTGTTAGCGGCTAATAGCAAACATGTAGAATTATTAAAATCCAATATTCCTAGAAATTATATATACTAGAGATAGGTTACTTTGTCACATTAATCAATTTTGGCTTCTCAACTCTAGCATTAACTAACTTTAGCCCCTCGCTTTAATAATGACATGTTTAGCCCCTTAACTAAAACAACTTTAGCCCATCAACTTTAATAATGACATGTTTAGACCCTTCAATAAATGACATGCTTAGCCCCTTAACTACATCAAATAACTTTAGCCCCTCAACTTTAATAATAAACAAATTTAGCCCCTCAATTTTAATAATGATATGTTTCACCCTTCAACTTTAATAATGACATGTTTAGCCCCTTAACTAAAACAACCATAGCCTCTAAACTTTAATGATAAACAAATTTAGCCCCTCAACTTTAATAATAACATGTTTAGCCCCTTAACTAAAACAACCATAGCCTCTTAACTTTAGCGATAAACAAATTTAGCCCCTCAACTTTAATAATGACATGTTTACCCCTTTAACTAATACATCAAACAACTTTAGTTCGTGATTTGCTTATTTTTTTTATACGTTTTGAACCTGCTGCAAAGCACGGATAGTAACCCGCTAGTTATATAAGTGTTCCTTCAATACGATATAATACCCGAACCGAATCCAGAAAATCCAATAGAATTTATAAGCAAGTGGTTTGAACTTCAACATTGAAAACAAAATATAGTTAGTTTAGATTTAAAGTGACTAAAGCCCAAATAGCATTTACATAAACTTTTGGTGCATATAAAACAAAATAAGTGACCCGCTAATGTAGTTGGGCTATTATGGTTCAATATGGGCTTTGACTGGTTTTTTACGAAGGCCCATAGTAAGCTAATAGCACGAAAGCAGAAGACTTGTATTTACCAACTCGAGAAAAGAAAAAAAAACTAGAAAGTGGCACAAATAAGAACATTACTTATCATTCGTTTAAAATTACATATATGGACAAAAACATCTTATCAAGTTAGAAGCGTTGACAAACGTTCAAAGACGGTTTATCTAACTCTCAAACCCAATTCCAACGTCTTCGAATCAATCACAAAGCCTTCAAGTTGGAGGCGGTAGCAACAAGTCAGACATTGAAGTTAATGTAGCGTTGTCCAATTGGTCAATACAATAGTATTTGTTCATGACCGTGCCCTTATGGTCTTTAGGGCATGGTCTGTAGGTGAACTCTGACCGGAATCGTATGTATATCATCAAGTCTTCTAGTTGAGTATAATGTGGTTTACTATTGCTTTTTGTGGATTTCGTCCTTTTTTCTAGTTTTATCAAATATAAGCGTGGAACATATTCTCTTTGTTGAATTAAACTAAAACACATATAGAAAATAGTTCTATGATAGCAATGGATTTCTAATGGTGCTAGTTTATCAGAAGTATTTGAATTAAATTATAAAGTAAGTTGATATTATTTTCAAGTAATTGGTCATATAATACAAGAATACGTAATCCTTTTAATTCACACCTTTTATTTTTCTAACACAAAGGAGGCAAGGAATGGAGTGTTGGGGACAAAAGGGAAAAGGTAAGAAACAAAGTTCATTCTTGCTTGTATGTAGGGTAACCAAAGCATGCTATAAAGCACAACACTTAATTAGTAGCATCCAACTAACAACACCAAAAATGTTAGATTGGGCACCAATATTGGTCGGGTTATTACTCTTCATACTTCTTTCTCCGGGTCTTATTTTCCAAATTCCTGGGAAAACACGTACCATTGAATTCGGCAACTTCCACACTAATGGAAAAGCGATAATCGTCCACACATTTCTCTTCTTTGGCGCATTTACTATACTCATTCTGGCTACCGGGATACATATCTTCACGGGGAGATCATGATATCTTTTTATATCATACCATATGATATCATATATGTGTATTGACACATTCGTTTTATTTTGATTGATTGTTGATAATTTTAGTGAAACCTGATTCTTGGTTCTTCTTCTTCTTCTTCTTTTTTTTTTTTTGACAGTTTTCAAGAGTGTTGTTTATATATTCAATTTTATCGTAAAAACATTTGTATTGGCAGATCACGATGAGAGTCTATATCATATCATGTATATGTATTTACATAATCATTTTAATCCAATTGGTTGTTGATAGTTTTAATAGAACTCGATTCTTAGTTTTTTTTTCTTGTTACAGAAATAAGGAGTGTTATTTATGTACTCAGTTCATTATTATAAAAACATGTATATTGTCTGTCATATTATGTATTTGTGTTACCAATTTTTTTTTAACGACAACAAGCAAAACTATATTACGACAATCAGGCTAACAATAGATTAGCCCAAGCCAAAGTACATCACACATTACCAAACATAAAAACACACCAACCAAACTTAAACTCCCACTCAAATAAATCGAAATTGCACCAATGTTGATTGTTCCCACATAAGCACTTGCGATATGGATCGGCTTTTTACCCATAAAAACCCAAGCGTCTTATTTCCTTCATGATCCGGCCTAGTCTCGCTTGTTTTCTGTTGAATCTCATGTCGTTTATGCTTTTCCAAATACACCATGTAGCCGTTTTAATTACCGTATATATTACCTTTTTTTCCATTTTTTGAACCCCGAACATGTTTATGCATTGACATGTTGATGTAAGCCCAAATGTGGAAAATCAAGTCATGACATTTCTAGAGACCCATGACCAAGCTACCAAGGGTGATTTATGAAAACGACTATAATTTTTGGCTACGGGTCTCTATTTTAGGCGTTCACCACGCATTCTAGTGGTGCTTATGGGCACTTTTATGTCTTTCTTTATGTTTTATGCACTTTGTTTTTGGGCTTGTGTTTGACCCATTGCCTTTTTATGGCCCGTTTCGAATTTAAGTTTTTATTTTATTTATGTTCTTCCCATATAATTTGGATTGTCATTTATCAATTTTACAATAAACCATCTTTATCATTTCGAATTCTCTGCCTTTTAGGTCAAATTTAAGGGTATGTGGAAGATTATCACACTATTCACAGAATTAACGTGATCAATTCTTTTATCATTTCACACGCTATATCACATATTCTTCATTGTTATTTTCTCGTTTGCCAAATACGATGAAAAATGTTTCAAAATAAATAATTATATTTTAATTCTATTTAATGAATATTTATAGTCAAGCTTAAATTCAACGAAAAATACAAAAATTATTCAAAAAATTAATCACCACCCAATCAACGTTCCCAAAATATCACGTGACCACATCACGGATCTGCACACACCCACAAACTAATGTCTCCACCTGCTTACTACAAACTCAAACTCTAAATCCCCAAATCCAAAACCCTAATTTCAAAACCTCATTGATTACACTCTCAATCCAGATCTGTAAAACAAGCGATCAATTTTATCACCGGCAATGGCGGATTGGGGACCGGTGCTGGTAGCAGTTGTTCTGTTCGTCCTGCTAACGCCGGGGCTGCTGTTCCAGTTGCCGGGACACAACCGTGTGGTGGAGTTCGGTAGCATGCGCACTAGCGGCGCCGCCGTGATCGTTCACGCCGTTATCTATTTCGCCGTTATTACCATCTTCCTTATCGCCATTGGTGTTCATGTTTACGCTGGTTAATTGTTATGTTTACTTTTACAGTTTTACCCCTTGTGTTTTGTGTTGATTGACATATTACTCCCATTGTGTTATGTATTGTTGTATTGAATGGATGTTATTATTTTCTATGTGGTTGTTTATTGTGTTTCGATGAAATGGGAGTTGGTATATGGTTGATTTTGTAGCGTGTTATGATTCACTAGAGTGGATTAGACATGCGGCAAGGTGTTGAAATTGAGCGTTTGTGATATAAGCGGTTATGAGGTTGCTAGCGTTTGGTTGATTTGAAACATTTTTTGTTCCGAAATTTTACATGTATATGTTAGATTGATGTTAAACATGTTTACACAACGGTTGCATGTATTAGATATGTACCTTTTAGTGACGGTCAACTCGTTTGGAGTTTTGACACGTTTGAGTCATATATACTTAATTTTGTAAGAAGGAATTACACAGATTGTACTTGTGGATCGCCTAGATATTGGATTTGGTTCTTAAGTATTCGAACATTCACTTTTGTTCTTAAATATTTGACGCTTTGTTGAAGGTTTGATCCTTAAAAAGCAGACAGTAAATATGAGACGAAAAACGACATATGGCCATTTGTCTAAGTGTTCATTATATGGAAAAAAAATTCCACCAAACGGAACACTTACACATATGGGTATGTATTGTTTTCCCTATTCCATGGTCCAAATTTCTTATTGAGTTTCAATTTTGACATTTTGTTACTTGATTTGATTTTCGCTTGATTATAATCCACGCGAATCTTTTCATTATCAATTTATGTGTTTATTTGGTCTTTTAGGTCTATTCTATCGTTTTAATTTCCGGATTAGAATAATTGCGAAATATAGAATTTGATTCTTATAAAATAAATGCAGCTTGAATTATTATTACCTTTGCCATTCATAATGCATAATAAATATATTAATTTTCATTTTAAAAAGCATTCGTTGTAATAAACTAATAATTTATAGAGTTATTACACAAATAGTCCACTTGGTTTGACATGGATGGATTTGGGTTCTAACCCTAGTAACAAGGATAATTCTAGCACTAGCTTACATTAGAGTTCCTTCCTTGAAGGTTGCTCGCACACATTTTCTTCTAACGGCAAAACCATTATATATCTGAATATATAGAGCCAACAAGCCGCTGAAAAACTCACATTCATTTAGTAGTTTATATGCGGAAGTCACTAAGCCACACACACATGTTTTATACATGGTTGTATGTAGTTAAAAAGTTGGCTTTCATACCGTTTGTATAATCAAATATATAGGCAAGAAAATAAACATGAAAGTTGGTTTTGTTGACATATCTAAGAGCTGCAAATATAAATCAAGTACCTGGATGTTAAACTGGTCAATAATTTGTTTATTTTTTTCACATGTATTTGACATTATGTATCGTAGACGAATTGTAATGTGTTTTTTGGGCTTGATTTAAATGTATCATTTTCTTACTAGTTATACCCTTCTTGTGAGAGAAAAAGTGACCGTCTCAACCATAAGTGTATTTTTTTAGGCTTGATCTAAATTTACCCTCTCTCCTCTTACTAGTTATACCCCTTTATAAAAGAAAAAGTGACGGCCTCACCCATAAGTAAAATGTTTTTTTAAGCCTGATCTAAATGTACCCTCTTCATAGTAGTTATACCCTCTTGTGAGAGAAAAAAGTGACGGCCTCACCTGTAAGTGTAATGTTTTTAAGCTTGATCTAAATGTATCCTCCTCTTAATAGTTATACCTCTTTGTGAGAGAAAAAGTGACGACCTCACCCGTAAATGTAACGTTTTTTTAAGCGTGATCTAAATGTATCCTCCTCTTACTAGTTATACATACCCCTTTGTGAGAGAAAAAGTGACGGCCTCACCCCTAAGGTAACATTTTTTTAGGCTTGATCTAGATGTATCATTTTCTTACTAGTTATACCCCTTTGTGAGAGAAAAAATGACAGTCTCATCCATAAGTATGTGGGAGGAGGGGGTACATTAGTAGAATCCTTTTTTTAATGACATGATAATTTTATTTTGTATTTTGTAATGTTCATATTTTTATTATAATTTTTTATGCTATTATGTTCCTTGACCTAGCTGATTGACCAAAATTTAACATTTAGTTGTGTTGTATTTTCCTTGAAGTAACCTGATTGACCCAAAATTCTAACATTTAGTTGTGTTGTGGAGATTAGTGAACTACTTTAAAAATAGGAATATTGGATTTTAATGATCTTAACTATTCGTCGTTGATTGTCAACAATCCCAACTTAAAAATAACCATTGGTTGTCCCGACTATTAACATTTTGATCTCTGATGGACCCTGACTATGAGAACCCTAACGTCGTTAGTCTCTGATCGCCGGAAAAACATTTTTGGCCGGAAAACTCCTTTTTGGTCGGAAAACTCAACTTTTTCGTCCCAAACCTCTTTTTACTTTATTACAGACCTTTAGGATTTTGTTTTTCAAGTAACAGCCCCAATTATTGAGGTCGCCAGAAAACTTTTTTTTCCCGCCGGAAAACTCAATATGTTCGTCTCAAACCTCTTTGTACCCTTAGATCGAACCTTTAGGAAACCTTTTTCTAGCCAAAAAGTGATTTTCCGTCGACCGAATACTAACGAAGTTTGGTTCTACAGTCAGGGTCTATTGGAGACCAATACATTAATAGTTGAGACTGCCAATGGTTAATTTTTAAGTTTGAGACTCTTAATAGCCAACGACAAATAGCTGGGATTATTAAAATCCGATATTCCTTGAAAATATATCTATAACTATACAATGAATATATATATATAATGAAAAAAAAACATGGATGTTGTAAAACGCAACTGAAACGTTAAACGCCTCTAATTTCATCCTTCAGAAATTTTGATTGAATGAATTCAGAACCAAATTCTTCCATCATTCGTTAAATCTTGTCTTCAATAATTCCTAAAACCAAACACGTTTCGCTGATCGCATTCTCCTCAGAAATATTTTCTTCAGATCAGAAATTCAATACAATTCAATCATATCTGAAATTCCCAATGGATTCTATTGATAATGTTGATTGATTTTAGGAAGGGAAAGGGGATACGAATTTTGAATTTTGAATATTGATTGATCACCGGTGAAGATGAGTTCTCGTCATGGAAGTTCTTCACGGAGAAGCATGCCATCGTCATCTCCATCCTCAACTTCATCTCCCCGGAAGAAGAAAACCTTCACCAAATCTCGTTCCACCGTGTATGAATTATACATATTCATTCCTATTATATCTTTCTTTTATTGCATATACATACATATACATTCATATATCTATCTATCTATTCATTTCAACAATTGACCGCTAGGGGACATTCATTTTACAGATTATTAATAATAATTATTATCTTGAGAATTGCGAGAACCTGCGTAATCAAGTTGTATTTTTTGTTATCCGGGCTCGACCCTAGTGAGGCGTCAATGGGCCCATCCCCTCCCTTTCGTTAAATGGTTAACAGGAGTGAGTGCGTGTGTGGGCCCAAATCAAGATCTAACCGATAAAAAATGTTTTCCATTTTTATAAAATAAAAGATTAAAAATTAATTGTGTTTTAGTTAAAACTGCGACGCTCTTGTGAAAGAGTGGTTTGGTTAAAGTCCCGCTGCCTGTGTGACTTGAGGTGGCACTTTAACAAAACATTTCATATTAAAATTACTACTCTAGTCTAAGTATAATACACGCGTGACACAGGTACGTACCCCACCATCTTTCTCTCTTGTTAAATCAACAATGCAGTATCTATAACAAGTGTTTTTATACGGTTCTCATAGTTGTTAACATAATACTGGTTCTAAAAAGAATGTGTCTCTAGCTCGTTGTAGTTTTTGTTTGTTTTCTTTGATAAAAATGAAATTATCATTTCTTAATATTTAGAAAATAGTAGGGTAATTAATTATCTTAAGTTTTGATGAAAAGTTTAGATTTGAGTTAAAAGGGTTGTATTCAGCTATGCAGTTAATGCGGTAAAATATCGGATATCCGTCAAGGACCGATATTTGAGATATAGGTTATCTCGGTAAGATATCGGTAATTTTAATAAATGCAGAATTTAGATATATAGCAATTTAACACTAATAATTCAGTGATATATTGGTTATATGTGTCAAATATCAGTGATATATTGATTATATCACCGATATTAATTGCATAGGTATTCGGGTTGACAAGAATTTATGTTTGTCCAGGTTAGGGTTGAAATCTTTAACACATATAAAAATATAGGTCATGTTCGGTTGCACAAAGTGCAACCCGACACAATTGACACCCCTAATTTGATTATGTAAATTGCAATGATAACGATAAACTAAACATTGCCTCATGAATATCCTTCCATCAATAAAACGGTACTTCATGCTAATCATGCTGTTGTTGTAGAGTTGATCAGTTAACTATCTGCAAACTATCATTTAATGGAATCTCATAAACTACTTATAGAAACATTAAACAAGCAGGTAGTGAATTAGCTCACACTAAGGGCCTATATGTATCAATATTGGTTTTCTAAAACAATAAAGGTTACTTATTAACATTGGTTTGAGCAGGGGCATAACAGGAGAACGTTCAGTGAAGCGGTTGCACCTATTGAGGGCTGTGACTGTACCCGAAACTACAACTATTTATGAAGCCTGCTGTCGGATGGCTGCTAAAAGAGTTGATGCTGTTTTACTAATCGACTCAAATGCACATCTTAGTGGTATATTGACAGACAAGGTTTGTATTAAATCTCGACACTTTAAAGGTGGCAATTTTGACCCGTTTGCTTATAAACGGGTTGTGTTAAGTTTGACTGTACCACCACATAAGGATAAAGTTTCACTAACTCGCTTTTCTTGTAATTGCAGGATATTGCAGCACGAGTTATTGCTCATGATATCGATTTTATGAACACACCTGCGTCAAAGGTAATGACAAAGAACCCGATTTACGTGCAGTCGGATACTCTTGCTGTGGAAGCCCTGCAAAAGATGGTGCAAGGTTTGTAAAATTTAAAAAACTTTTCAACGATGAAAACGATCAAATGGGTTGAAAGGGGCCCAACAGGTCAACACGGGTCATGCTTTATATATGGGTTATGTATAGAGTTCATGAAAAAAGGGACAAAAGGTGTTTCTGGATCAACCAACCTGACCCATACTAAAATCATCCGTTCTGACCCGGCCCGCCCATTTTGCGACCTCTCGTCCTTCTAGAACCTTCTAATCTTGTGAACTAAATGTACAGGACAATTTAGACACTTGCCTGTTGTAGAGAACGGTGAGGTCATTGCTTTACTTGATATAGCAAAGTGTATACATGATGCAATTGCGCGTATGGAACGGACAGCTGAAAAGGGAAAGGCCATAGCAGCTGCTGTTGAAGGTGTTGAAAAGCTCGTGGAAACTTTATAAATTCTAGAGCAAAATGCCATTTTCGTCCCTGAGGTTTGCCAGTTTTGCGACTTTTGTCTAAAGGTTTGTTTTCCGCATCTGGTCCAAAAGGTTTAAAATCTTGTCATTTTCATCCGGCTTGTTAACTCCATCCATTTTTCTCCGTTAAGTCAGGCATATTTCCGTCTTTTTTTTTTAACTTAAAGTCTTTTTACATAAAGTGAAAAAGACCGAATTGCCCTTTAAGTTAACAAAAAAGACGGAAATACCCCTGACTTAATGGAGAAAAATGGATGAAGTTAACGAGCCGGATTAAAATGGCAAGATTTCAAATCTTTTGGATCCGGATGCGGAAAAACAAACCTTTGGACAAAGTCGCAAAACTAACCAAACCTCAGGGACGATAATGGCTTTTTACTCTAAAATATATGATAATGATTTTAATCAGATGCATTTTCCATTGGTCATCATTATACAGGTCCCAGTACGTTCATCGAAACACTTAGAGAGCGGATGTTTAAGCCTACATTGTCTACCATTATACCGGAGAATTCAAAGTAGGTAATACCTTCAGAAGTTTCATACGGCACTCTGTCCAAAATTTCCAATATAAATGAGCTGTTTTTTTTTAAAAAAAAATTCAGGATTGTGACTGTTTCCCCATTTGACACGGTTGTTATGGCAACAAAAAAGATGCTCGAGTTTCGTAGTAGCTCTGCCATCGTAACAGTTGATAACAAGCCACGCGGAATTCTAACGTGAGTCTCTCTCAACCGTATATTATACAGGTGGCATTTTAGTAACATGTGTTTTGTTCAAAATTATAGCTCAAATGATATCTTAACACGCGTGATAGCACAAGATCTTCCCGCTGAAGCAACCTTGGTAGAGAAGGTGATCGGTTCTTAATCGGTTCCTTTTTCTTCGTTGTTTTATCTTTTCAACTTACTGATAAATTCTGCATGATGGATTATGTAGATATTGACTCCGAATCCTGAATGTGCGACTACTGATACACCTATCGTTGATGCGCTGCATACGATGCATGATGGAAAGTTTTTACATCTTCCGGTTGTTGATAGAGGTAAAGACAACATTATATGTTTCGGTTTATATATTTAGTTAGAGTAAAATGCGATTTTCGTCCCTGACGTTTTGCCAGTTTTGCGACTTTCGTCCAAAGGTTTGTTTTTCCGAATCTGGATCCAAAAGGTTTGAAATCTTGCCATTTTCATCTGGCTCGTTAACTCCATCCATTTTTCTCCGTTAAGGCAGGGATACTTTCGTCCTTTTTGTTAAGGGTATTTTTCGTCTTTTTTGAATACTTGTACATCATGCTAAATGCTTGTACAAAAAGTGAAATAGACTAAATTGTCCTTTAAGTTAACAAAAAGGACGAAAATAACACTACCTTAACGGAGAAAAATGGATGGAGTTAACGAGCCGGATGAAAATGACCAGAATTCAAACCTCTTGGATCCAGACATGGAAAAACAAACCTTTGGACAAAAGTCACAAAACTTGCCAAACCTCAGGGACGAAAATGGCATTTTACTCATTTAGTTATTAAATACGAATTTTGTATATCTAAATGGCAGATGGTTTGATGCAGATGGTTTTATTGTTTCCATTGTTGATGTACTCCACATCACCAATGCTGCAATAGCCACAGTAAGTAAATAATTTATATACGATTTGATTTAGGAAGTTGGAAATTTTATGTACTGCAAATCAGGTGGGAAATGCTACGGGTGGTAACAACGAGGGGGGAAGTTCAATGATGCAGGCGTTTTGGGACTCTGCAATGGCGTTAAATCCGATAGAAGATGAAGATGAAACTAGAAGGTTATATAGGCCACACTATTAACAAAGATAATAACATCGTTTTAATTTATTGTTTGGTTTGGTTTGGTTTGGTTTGTCTAAATAGAGGTTGTGAAGTGCAGTGAGTGTTCGTTGAAACTGGCTTATGAAAGCGGAGAAACCGGAAAATCTCTTGCGAATCCTTCGAACGAGAATCCTAATTCATTTGCTTTCAAAATTCAAGATAAGAGGGGTCGTATGCATAGATTTATGAGTGGTATGCTCGTTCAAATATTTAGTTTTTAGACTTTCGGAAACCTTAAACGTCTTGTGCGCTTGCTCTGCTAGATTCTCATAGTTTGGCGATCTTACAACGGCAATAATTCAGAGACTAGGGGGTGAGATCAACCGCTACCACCTCCCACAAATTCTGGTACATCTGACTGCATTCATTTGATGTCAAATATTTTATACAATTATTCACTTTATTACGCATGCTTACCGATAGAGGTGGCAATATGTGGCGAGTTGGATAGTGCTCAGGCTGACACATGTCATTTTTAGTACATGACAAAACGGCAGGTTGAGTTGACCTGCAAACGCTTCTTGTCCATTTGAATAAATGGTTATAAATAATAAATCATTAGGAGGTTGGTGCATGCATTATAAATAGGCATCGGGTGACTTTCAAGTTTCAACCCATTTGATTCATTCCTATTTTTCGCTAACATTTTTATAACCGGAATCAACCCATGAATAAGTAAATGGGTTGAAATTTCCACATTTACTTACCGATGATATCATGTTGTAGTATGAAGACGAAGACCAGGACAAAGTCGTAATTTCATCAGACAATGATCTTGCCGCAGCTGTGGAACATGCACGATTAGCTGGTTGGAAGGTATCTTTTGTTAGTTAAATATGATATTTTTATACCAAATTTTAAAGAAGATATTCGAGTTAACGGCCATTTTCGTCTTCAAAACATGTCAGTTCCGTCCAAAAAAACATGAGTTAACTGTCATTTTCGTCCATGTGGTTTATCCAATTATTTGATTCAACTTTAGTTTTTTTGTTTTTTGGACGGAATTGACATGTTTCAAGAATATCAGGGACGGAAATTGTACAAATTTGAAATTGGCCTGTACTGACATAATTGAACAAACCACATGGACGAAAATGACATTTAACTCATTATCTTTAAATAATTTGATTATTATATTACTACTATAGCAATGGCATACTTTGTGACATTTTGATGATGAATATAACAGGGACTAAAGTTGCATTTGGATGATTCTGGAACAATTCATAGTCAACATGTGTCAAGATCATCGGCACGTGCTATGGAGGTTCGTCAAGCCGATGCATGGGGTTCTGCATACGGTGCTGCTGCAGCCGGAGCTGCCTTAGTAGCTGGAATAGGCATGTTAGTCTTCCTAAGACGGTCCGGTAACTGAGATTAGTTTTGCGTAATCACTCATGCTTTAAACTATTGTGAAGATTATAATGATTTTTGAGATGGGTCAAAATGAAGTTGGTTCAAGGGACAATTTAGTAATTTTGTTTATTGTCCAACTTTGTGGATCAACATGTATATATATACAAGAAAAAAAGAGTAAACAAAAATTTCAATTCTTTGAGGCTCTTTTTTACCAACTTGTGTTGATTTGGAGCTTTGTTGTGTTTTAACATAGATGTATGATAACTCATAGCTCGGTAACGTGTCAAAATGGGTTCGAAGTTTCGGGCATAATGGGTTGACTTCTCATTTCTCAATGACTTTTATTCCACATAAAGAAGGGAATAAAAGAAATTTGCCGTAGAAAAAAAGTATCTTATAAATTAGTTTTGGTTATAAAGTTAGAGTAAATACACTAACAAATTACTTTAAATTTTATATATACTCATTTCATTAAATATGATATATAATGTAACATATACTCATCTCTTTCTTCTTACACTTCATAATTTTAAGGGGATGAAATAATGTAAATGTCATATTCGTATATCATGTTTTGTAGTAACAACCCATTTATACATTTTCACATGTATCTATCCCCGCGCATTCATCTCTTTATTTTGCATATGTTTCCGTGACAACTCATCCATCTATCTACATGCGTTTTGTCATGTAATGACAACTCATCTATCTTTTTACACGTATAACTCTGTCTTAGTCTAAAAGTAGCATATATTTTTTAAAATCTTTAAATGTTACAAGTGCACCTAAATAAGGGTGATTTAGGGTCCCACGTGAATTATATACCCCTTTCTTTGTATTTATATTTACTCCATTATCTATATATTTTATCTGCATATTAAATCACAAACCTTCTGACTACTGTTTTAAAATCTTGGCTTTCTTTGATTGATGTGTTTGTGCGGTCATCTAACCCTTCAGCCGCGTGTACCTTTACCCATTTATAACCATCTCAAGAGAGACAGTAAGAGGAGTGTGTCGGTGACCGGAGGGTCACCACCACGACGCCACCGTCACACCACCACCGCGGTCACGTCGCTGTGGTGTTTCTGTTAATGTGGTTTTTTATGCCACCACCATGACGCCTCCGTCACACCACCATTGCGGTCACGTCGCAGTGGTGTTTCTGCTAATGTGGTTTTCTATGCCTAACAAGAGAGAGAGAGAGAGAGAAAGGGAAAAAGGGAGAGAGAGAGAGAAAGGGAAAAAGGGAGAGAGAAGAGATAGTGCGGTGGCCGGAAGGTCACCTGTCACCACCGTTAAACCACCACCACGGTAACGACATCACTGTGGTGTTTCTCTTTTTTGGGGTTCTTACCTCAGCAGAGAGAGAAAGGAAAAAGGGAGAGAGGAGGGTGAGGGGCGGTAATCTGAGGGTCACCACAGTCTCGCCACCACCTCGATAACCATCATGTTTCTGTTTTGTGGGGGGTTTTAACCTCCGTACGACCAGCACTCTTTCTCTCTCTATAAATTTTTCTTATCTCTCTCGGCAATTGGGACATGAACAATGTTTATGTTCTTGGTTTATTCCGATTGGCCTATTTGGGTGATCATTGCTTCTTGAGACCTCTTTTAAAGAAGAGATACGGTGACCGGAGGGTCGCCACCGGCGGATTTCGTCCGTCTTAGCTACGACGATTTTCAAACCCGACAATGATGTTGAGTTGCCGTAGCGGCACTGAGCGGGTTCAACGACGACGATGATCTTTTCGGATCTGAGTCGATTTATATAGTTCGATGTGTTTTTTTAAATCAACCTGTTTGTAGTTTTTGCAGCTTGAATGATATGGTTGTTAGTTGTTGGTCACCTGTGGTTAGTTTTTTACTGGCTTTTGCTTCTTTGAAGTTCCAATGGTGTATAGGCTTTTGTGAAGGTTTTGATGAAAAGACAACTCTTTATCTTTGTGATTGTGGTATTACAGTGGTTATTAAATGCCATGCTTTTTTATGTTGGTGGTGAAAAGCATAGACTGTGTATGTCGATTTATTGTGGATTTGAAGTGTTTTCCGGCGCTTGCTACTTGGGGCGTGGTAACTCCGGTTGCAGCCGTGGTGGCCCTGAGCCATATAGTGTTGGTACCGGCGATGATGATGATGTATCATTCTGAGAGCCTATTCCGTTTTGTGACAACAATGATAATAACTTTTAATATGAGCCGAATGGGTTTGTAGTTTTCCTTTTTTTCGCTTAATGTACATGTTTTTGGATTGTGTTTGACGCTTCAAAGCACGATATCCGTCATTGTCATTGTTAGATACGTTCACGGTGGTTGGTGGTTGTTGCCTATGTATTAAAGGCCGATTAATCCTGATGTGGAGTCAAAATTTGGTTTCCAACCTGCCTGCCCGGCCTAATGGTTATAAAGGTGAAGGATGATAAATTTCTCTTTTAACATGATTAGCTTCTTCGATATAGTGTTTTTGAGCTCAAACTTCCGGTCAAAGGAGTTGTCCATCCACAAGTAGACAACAAGACTTTTTTTAGTTCTTCTCCAGGCATGAAGGCATGTCCAAGTTGAGACGTTCATTTAGCTTTTTTCCATCATAACCTAATTTAAATTTTTCATTAGGCTTTATGTTGTAATTTTATTATCATAGGTTTTTGTATATCATAAAATTGTCAGAGAAAACAAATAAATTTATTGCTAGATCAAAATAAAGGATTAAAGTTCATATTTTTAATGTAATCTAATTTCCCAAGATTGGTAAATTCAAGCAAACATCGACTTAAGTAATTTATAGCCGTTGCAAAGCGTGACTCCTTATTCAAGAAAACATAGACCAATCAAGTAATTTACATCTACCACAAAGCGCGACTCCTTATCAGAAATAGACCATCAGTAATTACACTACCACAAAGCCGACTCCTTGATATAACCGCTACAAAGCGTGACTCCTTATATAGTTAACCCCGCTATAAAGTGCGGCTCCTTATATAATTAATCTGGGTTACCATGCGCAACGCCCAGGTTAGAATAACCCTATTTTATAATCAAAATGATAATAACCACAATGAATGAAAAAAATACTGAAAACATATCATACGTAGAAAATAAATTCGATTTGAATGCAAAATATACAAGAGTAAGTTGACTTTTAAATCATTATATTTAATTTAGGAATTGTTCAAAAACCTCGTAGCTCGAAGCTCGCCCAAATTTAGCCTTAAAAAGCTAGCTCAATATGACTCGGTTAAATCTGAGCCGAGCCAGGTCAGTTTGGTTAGAAAACCGAGCCTAATTCGTATCGATTCGTAACGATGGCTCGGTTTTGGCTTGGATTTATTAATTTCAATATATTATTTATTTTGTATAAAATGTTAATAACATGTTACATGTTCTATATCCCACCCAAATCTCGTATGCTGCCCAAATCCCAATGTATGACATGTTTAGGAGTTGATTCGAATTCTAAAACATAAATTGTATTTCTTTGTAACTTAAAACTATTTTATATTTAGTTGAAACTGATTTTTGTATCTAATTATTAGGTTTTGAACTTATTTTCAATATGTTCTTTTGTTTTAATGATAGTATTTTAGATTATTGAATTTTGAACGCTATACGTTAAGTTTTCTTTTTAAATTCGGGCCTAACCAAGTCAAACTGAGCTAACTTGGTTAAAAACCAAGCTGAGCTCAAACTTAGATTTTCAGTTCGGTTTCAAATCCGAGTCTATCAATTGAAGAACAACCCAAGTTTAATTTATTGTTTCAAATTAAAACATACCATTGTAAAAATCAAAATAATATCACTTTGCCTCTATTAACTATTTAAAAACACGGACGAAATATAAATTAAAAAATGCCATCATACTTAATGTGTATCTTTATCCTTTTTAAAAACATGGACGTAATATAATTTAAAAATGCCATCATACTTTAATATTTATGCTTATCTAAAACCATC
Source organism: Scalesia atractyloides (assembly GCA_947069175.1). Taxonomy (NCBI): domain Eukaryota; kingdom Viridiplantae; phylum Streptophyta; class Magnoliopsida; order Asterales; family Asteraceae; genus Scalesia; species Scalesia atractyloides. The sequence continues at coordinate 94,108,222 of CAMTDV010000005.1, read as the reverse complement.
TCTTCTTGATATAATTAGACAAAATCATACAACTTGTTCATTCTTTAGTTTTAATCTTTTACATTTTAATTTATCATTCTTTAGTTTTAATCTTTTACATTTTAATTTATCAAATTGCAATATTACTCCTATAATTTTGAAATGTACAATTAATGTAAACTATAATGAGTGTAATTTCGAAAAGAATAATGATCTTTCTAAATAAATGTAGTGTGTGTATATATACATTCTTAAAAACACAAAATTTTATTAAAATAACATCTTCAATACTAATAAATAAATAAATAATAATAAATGAAAATCTTTTTTAGACATGTGTCACTTTCTGATGCTTTATCATCTTATTTTCCTATTTATCTCTAATTTTTAATATAAAATAATAAATAATTTTAAACAAAAATTTAGATAAGGATAAACGTTTGTTTTTATTAATAAAATAATTTTAAATAGATATTTGTTTTTCTATTAAAAACGATATTGTTGATATGATTAAATAATAATATATTAATCTAATTTCTAATATAGTTTAATATCTATAATATTACTTATAATTGCTTTGAAGGTTAGAAACCGTATCATATATCACATATGTATAGGAACAAATTCAGAAAACTTGGGGATTAAATGTTGTAGTATCTATATTCTATAAGACATTAGTTTTTTTTTCATTTTCTTAGATAATTAGTTCTATTTCTTGTCAGTTGATATTTTAATATTTCATATTCTATATTCTATATAGACATTATATAATAAAAGCACATTCTCCTTTTTAAATATTAGTAAAGTATAAGTATTATGTATTTTCTTCTCTTGTGTTTACAAGTATACCAGCCTAATATATTTCATCCTCAAAATTACTAGGGTACATGAATAACGACATAAAATCTAACTTAATAGACACCAGTAATAGTCGAAATATCTTACGTCTATAATAGATGAATATAAACAATATTCATTCGCGATAATCTTACTTATACACATATCCTAACCCGATATCTACCATTACATCACATGTTTTTATTAGAAAAAAATCAGCAGGAAAGAGCCTAAGCTCTGATACTATAATTGTAACACCCCAACTCGGTTAGAGCTCATATAGATTGTTGGCATGTTTCACCCCACCAATCTTTTCCCTCCAAATTTCTTCATGACCCAATAAAGATTTTTTTTTATAAAGTAAGAAAAAGTAATTTAATTATATTTTAATATTATTATTATTTTTTTACCGATTTGTGACATAGTAAATTAACAATTCATTATGAAAAGGTTTTATTTGACATATATAAACATTTAACTTAGATCATGTTTTTATAATAACTAATTATTAATTGAATTCGCATAGCATTATTAATAAGAATAACAAATCTAATTTATGGCGTACCAATTTCATTAACTTTAAGTAAAAGTTATATTTAGAGGATACACAAAAATAAAAAATAATATTCGTTATATACAATATGTAATGTAATACGTAATTTAAGTCCTATCAAAGATATATATGTGTTACATGTTTTTTAGTATTCAACCCGTGTGATACACGGGTCTATAACCTAGTGAAACAATAAGAAGATTAATAATTTAAACATTTATAACATTGCAAGGACGTGAAATAATAAGAAAATTAAGGCAGCGTTTGGTATGCATGAATTAAAGGTGGAATAGAATGGACCATTATGAGGGAATGAAGAAAACAATGTTTGGTTGGTCAATGGAATGAAATCACTCATTCCAAAATGCATTACATTCCTTCAAAATCTCATTCTAATCCTTTCCCCCTCTTTTTTTTTCCCATTCCATTCCCCTTCACCCTTCATACACACCACACCCACCACCCGCCCGCCCCACCCGCCACCGCCACCGCCCCCACCGCTACCCACTCGCCACCTCTGATCATCGTCACCACCCACCTCCGATCATCGTCGCTGCTACCTCCGATAACCGTCGTCGTCGCCACCCACATCCGCCACCGCTATCAATCCCCACCACCCACCGCCACCGCCGCTACCACCTTCCACAAACCATCGCCACCACTACCACAGCCGACGCCACCCACCTTCGTCATCACCCACCACTACCGTTGTCACCACCACCATCACCGTCTATCATTGACCACCGCCATCCGATTTTACTCCTTCATCTTTTCTCGCATACCAAACAACAAAAAATATTGATTCATTCCATTCTCAGATGATAACCAAACAAGACATAGAATTGTAATGATTAATTCTATTACCTCATCCATTCCATTCCCTCACACAATTCCATTACCCTATACCAAACAGACCCAAATTTAAACATTTATAACATTGCAAGGCATTAAATTCTTTCTATAACGGTTAACTCATACACCCTATTCAATATACTAACCATACCCACTCGTTTCCTAGTCACCGTTATATATTTTATATATAACTTAAAAATAATATACCTTTGTAGATTATGCTCCAACCATGACACACATGTCGACTATGGAAACACCTATCCCGATCTCTTTTTTACTTCCACCACATGTGTCAAGCATCCTATTCATGTGCATTATCTGATTCTCCTATTTCTCTATTTGAAATCGTTTTTTTATCAAATAGACTCATATATATATATATGGAGAGAGGGATCGTTCCTTTCATAACCAACTTATGTTGAAAATTACAAATCCGTATAACACAGTGCTATGTGTTTAATACATAAGCCGTTGTCACATCTCTTCTCCAGTATAAATACATTATGTAGTTTTGAATATATTATTGCTTGTGAAATAAATGAGTGCATATATATTTTACTTCAAACAACATTATTTATATTTTTTTCTAGTTCTCTAATTCAATAAATGATAAAATCAACAAAAAGTAAATATTTTCTTCCCACCAAATAAATGAGGTTAGGGATGAGTTCGGTACCGTCCGGTACCAAAAGAACCGGTACCGAAAATCCTTAAAAGTGGGTATCGGTACTCGGTACCAAATATACCCTGTTCGGTACCGGTATCGAAAATGTCAAAAGTCGTTACCGAATCAGAACCGAAAAATACCCGGTTTCGGTAAATTCGGTATCAGTACTGGATTCAGTAGGTGTACCGGGTCTGATTTGCTTATCCCGAGATAGACCGACACGAGGTAGAAGAACTAAATGTGTATATACCTTGAAACATTAAACACGTGTATCTTTGTAACAAAATAATATAATCTAAACTATGTAAAGCAAATAAAATTTCAAAACCATTGAATACACACACCAATGGTTTTTGTTTCATCTCCGATACATACAACAATTAAAATTCACATCACATATCAATAATAATCATCATTTGTGTTTCTTCATATGCATTCCTCTAGGTTTTTCACAAACAATTTCAACCTAAAATCACCATAAACCATCATCATCATCATCATTGATGAGTGAATAATAATAATCGCACAATAAACTCCGTTATACATATTGATTTCAGTGGCGCCTCTTCGGTTAGATTGTTCGAGTAATTTAGGTATATTCTTCGTTAGTGATTCGTATTGATTTCGTCAAGATATGTTTCTATATTCGCCTACTGTGTTGGATTATTGTTTGATTCGGAATGCTGTTGGTTTGTTGCTATTATTTGAATGATTTGTTTCTGTTTTTGGTGCATTCTAGGGTTTAAGAGATAAATCTAGTGATTCTGATTGTATTTTTAGTGTGTTTTATTGCGTTTTGGGGGTGATTTTCATGATTATAGAGGATATAAGTGTTTAATGTTGGATAGATTGAGAATCAATGATGCGAATGTCATGATTGATATTGAGATGTTGTGGAAGCTTCTTTTAACATTATTTTACTAATTTCGTGAAAATAATGTTAAAAGAGGGGATGGTTAATCATGCATCATGTGGTGGCGTTGATAGCCGAAAGACAAAGGAGTACATGCACTAATTGACCTTTGTCTTAATTGCCGAGTGTTATGTGCGTTATGTCCAAGGCTTGATGCAAAACTACTATCGAGCCGGGGGTCTCACTGGAAGCAGCCTCTCTATTCCTACGGGGTAGAGGTAAGGCTGTCTACATCTTACCCTCCTCATACCCTACCTTAGCTTTACTATTGGTGTGATTTACTGAGTATGATGATGATGATGGAAGCTTCTTTTGGTTCTTTGAATCTGCTATTATCTTGTTTATAAAGTTTTTTCACATGCCGCATTGATGTTTCGAGTCTCTGAGGATAATTTGTTTGAGTGGTTTCATTCATAATATTCTTTTATGATATTTAGTTCTTGTCATTGGTTAGTTGGAGTTGCATGTTATCGCTTGGTTGTGTGTCCGCTTGATATGTTATCCGGACCTGTTATTCGTTTTATTTGACTCTTATGTGTGGTTATGGCCAATAGCTTGGCTATGCGTGAGACTATGCTGGGTATGGTTGTTGTTGTGTTGTTCTTGTCATTGGTTTAATTCTAACATCGGATGAATTTGGTACTTATCTTGCAACGGTGAATATGATTTTGTCGATATGCTTCACCGACACATAGAAACTGTATAACGCATACGTTGATTTGTTTCCTTTGTGTTAGATGCATGAACGTACGGCTCCAGTGACGTTTAGACACAACTGTTTCAATATAATCTTTTACAGTAATCCCTTTTGATAGTTCCATTGGTCGATCGCGTGTATCTTCTTATTAGGCAATCAAAACAAGCCTATAGATAGGATGTCAGTTTGTATATATAACTTGTGTTCGAATGTTTGTAATCATTCTTGTTGTTATCGATCACAACATCCTTCTTACGTTGACTTTTGCTATTATTTTGTTGTATCAGAGATTGGGGCTTCTTCGATCAGAGGCAGGCGTGTTACTTTGCATGCAAGATTATTTAACTAGTGGAGTTGGATATGAAACATTGTTGATATGGAATGTAACAAAGATGAAGCTCTACGGGCCAAAGAGATATCCGAGGCGAAGCTAGTAGAAAAAGATTTCATGGGAGCGAAAAAGTTCGCACAAAAAGCCGATAAGCTATTTCACGGCCTTGAAGGTGTATCACAACTATTAGTAATCCTCGATGTTTACATTTCCTCAGAGAAGATGATCAACGGGGAACCAGATTGGTACGGTGTTCTTGGTGTGGGACCCACAAGTGACGATGAAACTATTAGGAAGAATTATAAGAAACTGGCACTCTATCTTCATCCCGACAAGAACAAATCAGTCGGAGCTGAAGGTGCGTTTAAGCTCGTGTCTCAGGCATGGACTTTACTCTCTGATAAAGTTGGAAAAAAGGTATATGACCAAAGCAGAAACCTGAAGCCCGTTTACGAACCGGTTAGTGTCACTCAGAAGACGTCAGCCTCTACTACTAAGCCCGTTAAGCCCGTTTACGAACCGGTTAGTGTCACTCAGAAGACATCAGCCTCTACTACTATGCCCGTTAAGCCCGTTCAAACGATTCCTAGGCCGCCAAACACCGCTACATTTTGGACTTCGTGTCTAAGATGCTCCATTCGGTTCGAATATTCAAGAGTTTACTTAAACCAGAAGATTGTTTGTCCTAGCTGTCATGGCCCGTTTTGGGCTATAGAGTCGCCGGCCCCACCCATGAACCATCATTCCACAACGATGTATCCTCAAAGGCAAAATCCCAAAAAGAATCATAATGTGAACAGTCAGCAGGGCCCGTCGTTAAACACGTCTAGTGTCAGTAATGCGAATGTCCAAAAGGGCCCGTCGTTGAACACGTCAGCTGTGAACAGATTTAAAAACCGACATCAGGCTAAAGTAGCTGCAAATGATGGAATTTTGAAACGGAAACGTGTAGCCGAACAGTCTGCTACAGTAAATGTCGGAAATGCAAATGTGAAAGTCAATTCAGGAGGTCCAAAGGTCAACGTTGATAATAGTAGAAGGGAATTATCACTGGCGGAAACGCGTATCATGTTGATGACAAAAGCTCGGAAAGAAATTCTTAAGAAAATGAATGTATGGGATTCAGAAAGTGCGTCAAAGAAAGAAAGCAGTGGTAAAAAGTACGGTGAAGAAATCATTGTAAACGATACAAACAAGGTTAAAGAAGTAAAAACGCCATTAGTCGATACTTTGTACAAAGATGAGTACAATGATGACATGGATTCTGATGTGGCAGAAGCAAAAGCAACGCTAATGAGTGTACCGGATCCCGATTTTCACGATTTCGACATGGACAGAACCGAAATATCGTTTGGTGAAAACGAGGTTTGGGCTGCTTACGATGAAGATGACGGCATGCCTCGTTATTACGCAATGATTCATAATGTCATATCGAAAAAACCATTCAAGATGCAAATAAGTTGGCTGAATTCCAAAACCAACGCTGAATTAGGCCCAATCAATTGGGTTTCATCGGGATTTCCTAAAACCAGTGGCGAGTTTAGAATCGGTAAACATGTGATAAACACATCACTTAATTCTTTCTCACACAAAGTTCAATGGTCAAAAGGGAAAAAAGGAGTGATTCAAATCTACCCGAAAAAAGGCAAGTGTGGGCCGTTTATAGGAACTGGTCTCCGAGTTGGAGCGAGTTCACTCCAGATGAAGTGATTCATGAATACGATATGGTTTCCATTCTTGAAGATTTTAACGAGGAAAAAGGGGTGGTTGTAGCTCCTTTGGTCAAAGTTGTGGGGTTCAAATCTGTGTTTCGTCAGCACGCTGACGTGGCTGAAGCGCGTACAATTCCTAGGGATGAAATCTTTCGATTATCTCATCAAGTGCCGTTTTATTTGCTCGCTGGAGAAGAAGCTGTCGGTGTTCCAGAAGGTTGTTTGGAGCTTGATCCTGCAGCATTGCCGTTGGAGCTCCTTCAAACAACGATTGAACCAGAAGTAAAAACAGTGGAGGATGGAAGTTGTAAGAAAACCGAGGCTAACGAGATGATTACGTATTCTAGAGTAAAAGGGAAAAATGGGAAACTTCAGTAAGTGATAGAAAATGATAGCAGCTGATAGATTTCGAGGCAGTTTAGCTTTGTTAAGGTTTATCTAACCCTTTTACTTTCTGTAAAAACTTTTTCGTTTTTGCTTAGCGGAACATGTTACATACATGAAAATGATACTTTTGTTAAAGATCATCTTTTTTGTCTAAATGCCAACTTTTTGTTGCTTTGACATATCTGTATGCATGTTAAATGATATTGACATCATTTGATACTTGCATCTTTACTATTTAAGTATGTATTTCATTACCTTTATATATGGTTGGTTTTTATCTAATGCTTAAGTACATGATCCTGCAAATCAAAATCTATATGCTGCACATGTTTGTGGATCTTTTTGTTTGTGATTGAAGTATTCTGGTGCGTAAAACGTATCTGCTGATTTTCTGTTGCTCTAAGTGTGCACAGTTATGTGTTTAGATACACTTTTGATGCTTATATATATATTCGCGTGTGGCTACCAAGTGTTAATATCATTTCCTTCACTAAGGGGCTGTTTGGCAATTTCTGAATGGTTAAGTGCTGAACCAGTAAGAGGTCTGAACCATTAAGAGTCGGTATAATGCCTAATCGTTAAGAGGAAAATGTCTGACCAATTCAGATTAGAAGTCTTAACCATTCAGACTCAGTTTAATGCTTAACCATTCAGACTCAGCAAATTCGAACTCGCGAAACAAACAATTTGAACCATTAAGTGCTGAACCAGTAAAAGTCTGAACCATTCAGAGTCTCATTAAGAGGTAAACAAACAGCCCCTAAATTAGGATAGAAAGTATATAAAAGAGAATAAAATAAGAGTAATATTTTGACATAATATGGATTGATTCATAATTGGTCAGGTTTGAATAGGTATCTTTGTACTGATCAAATCTTGCTGAATACTTATAGCTTGCTTTCTTCCTTTGGGTTATGCATACATCTGGCTTTTCCATGATGCAAATCTAAATTGAACTTGTTTCAGGAGAAAGGCTTTCTCGAGAACTTCATCACTGACTAGAGGTGACAATTTCGACCAATGTACCTATTAACGGGTCAATTTGAGTTTAAGTTTATTTCAAATGGGTCAAATGGATTTTTTAGTGTATCAAACGAGTGATATGGGTTGATCTTCTGCCACGGACGATTTTATTAGAAGGTTTTGATTAAGGGCTTGTTTGGCCAAGCTTATTTAACTCAAAAATGACTTTTTGTTCAAAGGACTTATTGACTTATGACTTTTTGAAAATGAGTTTTTAAAAAAGTGTTTGGATTAGCTTATGAGGTGGGAAAAGCCAGTAAGTCAATAACTTGTTTGAAAAGTTACAAGAAGTTCAAAAAGTCACAAAATACTAGCTTTTCAAAAACTGACTTTTCTTTCCTATACAAAAAGATGATCCAAAAAGTCATTTTCAATTACCCAGACAATATTTTGACTTATTGGCTTTTGAAAAAACCAACAAGTTAATAAGTTGTTTCAAAAAGCTTAGCCAAACATGCCTTAATATTATAATAACCTTGTTATTGTAATTTATATCGAATATATAACTTATTTTAGAAAAATGTTTGCGGGTCAAGTCAAAATGGCTCAACCTGCTTAGACCTGCATTAATAAAACAACCCTTTTCAAACCTAACCCAGTACCCAACCCACCCGTACTGCAACCTCTAGAATTGTTTCATGGAAGTCACTGATTAGGGGTATAAGAATTTCTCAAGCAAATCTTGAATGAAGATTGTGGGTAACTCTATCCTCAGTTTCCTATTTACACATAATTTGTAATCTTGGTTTTTATTACGCTCTTCATTTATTTGCAAATATGACATTATTATATTATTATTTATTATTATTATATTATTATTATTATTATTATTATTATTATTATTATTATTATTATTATTATTATTATTATTATTATTATTATATTATTATATTTTATATTATATTAATATATTATTATTATTATTTATTAATATAATTATATTATTATTAATATTTTTTATATTAATATTTTATTATTATTATTATTATATTATTATTATTATATTTATTATTATTATTATTATATTATTATTATTATTATTAATTATTATTATTATTCATTATATAATTATTATTATTATTATATATTATATTATTATTATATTATTATTATTATATTATTATAGTTATATTATATTATATTATTAATTATTATTATGATATATTATTGATTATTATTATTATATTATTATTATTATATATTATTATTATTATTATATTACTGTTGTTATTATTATTATATTATTGATTATTATTACTGTTGTTATTATTATTATTATTATTATTACTGTTGTTATTATTATTATTATTTATTATGTTGTTATTATTATTATATTATTATTATTACTGTTGTTATTATTATTATATATTATTACTGTTGTTATTATTATTATTATTATTACTGTTGTTATTATTATTATTATTATTACTGTTGTATTATTATTATTATTATTATTATATTACTGTTGTTATTATTACTGTGTTATATTATTATTATTATTACTGTTATTGTTATTATTATATTATTATTATTATTATTACTGTTGTTGTTGTTATTATTGTTATTATTATTATTATTATTATTATTATTATTACTGTTGTGTTGTGTTGTTGTTGGTTATTATTATTATTATTTTGGTATTAATTATTGCTTGAGCTAAAGAAGCATCACTAACACATCATCCACACTATTGACATTTCACACGGCCGTATGACATGCAAAACATGGTAATGTGGGCCGTATGATATGTGAAAAACAGTCATGCGGGTCGTATAACATGCGAAAAATGGTCACTTGGGTCATAAGATAAGCGAAACATGGTCGTATGACGGCCCGTATGAGTTGGTGTTCTCCAAATTTACAAATTATACTACGTTGTGTTTGACTAACACAAAAATTACTGGCATTACAATTGGCAACCATTTTCACCCTATCATACAGCCTCTATGATGTGACAGAGTATAGTGTGCAGACTTGATTTGACATCATACGACCCGTATACACTGTGCGACCCGTGTAGAGGTGCACGAACCGATTAATTTTAATAATCAGTTTGGCTAACCGGTTATACCGGTTAATTTGACTTTTTGAATTTAACTAGTTATTTTTTAACTGACCCGGGTTAATTACTTTGTATCATACAATATACATATTTCAACTTATAACATATATAAGCCCATTTATTTTGATAGAAAAAAAACAAACAAAAATAATCAAGAAACAGTCCAACTAGGCGTTATAACCCTTTTGGCCTTTTATGATTATTTTGCTTTTTTTGTCGGTCTTTACATTGCTTTTTTAAGGTTAACGTTTACAACTGAAACGTGCAGATGATTGGTCGGCCTTTTCACAGTTTTTTAAGGTTAACGTTTACAACTGAGATGTTTTGATGAGTTACGAGCTGGCTTGAGGTTTTTTTTTTTTGAGTTGAGCTTGAGTTGGAGCTATGGTCTTCAGCTCGTTAATGTTTTTCAAGTTTAGGCGAGCTGACTCGTATATGTTTGAGATTGGGACCAATCTGACTCGTCTCGTTCACTTACAACCCTAACTTAATCGTAAATAAAAATAAACACGCCTCACAAAACAGCATACAAAACGTCTATAAACATGATAATGTTTAAAATTACGAAAAAAAATAATAAAGAAATACAATTACAATAATACTCTTGTGGAGAAAGGGTGCACAGGATAAGCCAATGAACCCAAGCCCCTCCCATCCAATAGCAACATGCTTCGTATCTTAAATCAATGCACCCCACTACACCTTATCAATTTCCATCCCTAGAGAGAGAAATAAAACTCTAGAGAGAGAGAGAAACACAAACACCACAATGGAAAACACCACCACCACAAACAACCACCCACCCACCACCACCACCACACCACCACCCCCACCCCATTCCCCCACCAACCCCCCTACAACCCCCATCACCTCCTCCAACAACAACACCAACAACTCCAAATGTTCTGGAACTACCAACGCCAAGAAATCGAACAAGTCAACGATTTCAAGAACCACCAGCTCCCCCTCGCCCGGATCAAGAAAATCATGAAGCCGATGAAGACGTCCGCATGATCTCCGCCGAAGCCCCTATATTATTCGCCAAAGCCTGCGAGCTTTTCATCCTCGAACTCACCATCCGTTCATGGCTTCACGCTGAAGAAAACAAACGCAGAACGTTGCAGAAGAACGACATCGCTGCCGCAATTACCCCACCGACATTTTCGATTTTCTTGTGGATATTGTGCCCCGTGAAGAGGTTGGTAAGGATGATGGGGTTGTTGGGTTGGTGGTGGTGGTGCGGCTAGTGGTGTGCCGTATTATTATCCGCCGGCGGTGGATCCGGTGGGGATGTATGGGCAGCCGTCGCAGGCGTGGCAGTCGGTGTGGCAGGCTGGTGATGATGGGGGTATGGAAGTGTTGATGGTCAAGGGTATTTTTGTCTTTTTGCTATTATTACTACTTTTTGAGAGAAAAATGTTATCTTTATGTGGAAATTTGTGGGGATTTGATTTTTTTTTTATCGTGGGCAGTGTTAGTAGTAATCGCTAGTCGGGCGGCGGGGTGGGGACTAGCGATTTATCGGGATTTACCGGGGATCAATCGGAAACCGGGATTAATTTGATTAATCGGGGATTAATCGTCACCCGGTCGGGATTTTTACAACTATGATTGTGGGGTTGTTGAGTGTGTTTATTTTTTGAGTTAGATGGTCTAAAAGTTTGCACATTGCGTTATAGTCAAGTGGCATTAGGGGTGGGATAAGGCTTAGGAACCATTAGGTCCTGCTTCGATTCCTACAAAGGGGGTTCCTGAATTGGTGTATGTGCATTATAGCCTAGTGGAGATGGATATGATCGGGTGGTTCCGCTGGTGGCACAATGATACTCCAGTGGTCTGTCACTTATCTAAATTGACGTTTCAAAAAGAAAAAAGAAAGGTTTAAAATTTTGCTTTTTTTTTGTAAGCTACCTGGTTGTTTGTGTTAGCAATTTGTGTTTTTGAATGTGTTCTCAAATCTTTTATTGTTTTTTCCCTGTGATTGTGACCTCATGTTTTGCAATTCTTGATTTTTGTTCATGGGATTGTTCTAAAATGTGAAATTTTTAGTTCTGCAATTCTTGATTTTTCTTCATGGGATTGTTGTAGAGTAGTATTTATGTTTTGCAATTCTTGATTTTTCTTCATGGGAATGTTGATTTATTTATGGGATTGTTCTTAAAATGTGAATTTTTTTTTTCTGCAAATTCTTGATCTTTTTATTAGGATTGTTCTAAAATGTGAAATCGTGTTCTGCAATTCTTGATTTTTCTTCATGGGATTGTTCTGAAATGTGAAATTTTTGTTCTGCAATTCTTGATTTATTTATGGGATTGTTCTAAAATGTGATATTATGTTATAAACTTCTTGATTTTACTTTATGTGATTATTCTTAAAATTCGATTATGTTATACAATTCTTGATTTTTAAGGGATTGTTCTAGAATGTGAAATTATTTTCTACAATTCTTGATTTTTATATGTGATTGTTCTAAATTGTGGAATTATGTTATGCAATTCTTGATTTATTTATGGGATTGTTTCTAGAATGTGAATTTGTGTCATTTGTTTTCTTTTGCGTTAAAAGTTAAGGTCAGTTTATCACAATGTTTCTCTTTCCCTGCTATTACTATGTTTTTCTATTTTATTTCTCGACTATTTAGTTGGAACCTCACGCTGCTGAGTGAGGAGAGAGGAGTTTGAGACGATTCTCGAGCTCGAACCGACTCATGGTTTTAGGATATATATAGGCTTGAATTTGATAGTTTAGCTCTGATCCATTGTATTGATGCAGGGGTGTATGTGAAGTTAAGTCTTTTAAAAATGACTATATATGTGTGTCTACATAAAGGGTATGTTTAGGATGGAGCTTCTAGCTTTAAGTTTTTAAGAAAAAACAAAAACTCATACTCGATAAAAAGCCTTGTTTGGTTGAAGGAGCTTGAAGCTTTTAGGTTAGAAGCTTGAAGCTTTAGGTTGAACGCTCCTACTGGGTAGCATTAGAAGGCGTTACAAGCTTTTAGGGAAAAAATGACTATTTTAACCTCTAAAGATAATGAACTTTTTAATGCACCAACTTTTAGTTATGTCCATTTTGGTCATTTTATATATTCTATTAAAAGCTCCAGCTACACTGCCAAACACCTAAATATATCTAAAAAGCTACAGCTACCAGCTTCCAGCCACCAGCTTCTAGCCACCAGCTACTTTTGCAAAACATACCCATAGAGAGAAGTTTTAACACGCCCAATATTTATACTTGTTGCTTTAGCATAAACATATATTGTCTTTCTTTCTGCTATAGCAAATTAGCACTAAATATGATTGGTTATCTGGTTCTATACCTAAATTTAGTTATGTATTAAACCCTATATATATGTGGTTCTCGTAGTTCTCAACATATTTTTTGGTACACTCTCCTGTCAGATTAAATAGGGTTCAAAGAGGAAACGAGAAAGTGGAGTTATCGACTTTGATTTTAGTGTTCAAAATAGCTTTCATCGGGTTTTATAACCCCATATATAACTTTATATAAGAAATTACGTCATAAAATCTGGAATTGTATCATTTTTAGTTTGACTATAGTATTTTTATGTTAAAAAAAAGTTTATATAGATCTGAAACAATGTTGATTATAATGATCTAGCCCCAGGTGTCTCTAACCCGTACAATGGTGCATACAACTTATGGATACTACTCGTAAAACTGTGTAATTAAGTGGACGCAGTACCTCCTCTCACACTGAAACTCACCCATGTAGATGTGTCGTGTCCTCTTATTCTTACAAAACAATGCATTTTACACACATACATACTCCTTTAAATAAAAAGACACCCTAGTCCACATTTGAATGGAGTCAAAATTGACACCTGGATTTTATTATTAGCAGTTGGGTAAGAAGCTTACCATCATACCCAATACCTATGCTTCCAACCTAAGCAACAACCATTCCTTAATCTTCACTCAACCCTACTCAAAATGAACACATTAACAAACATACATACCCCCCCAACACTATCACTTGTTAAATAAAAAAATAACCTCCAAAAGCAAAACATACCTCAAAAACCAAAAATGTTTCCTACACCTCAACAACTATTGCATCCATGGGATTCACCACAAGCAAAATAATCCTCCCTCTTGTTTTCATTCTTGTCATCATCTCCCTCCTTAGAGTACTTAAACTCACCATTATTTCTTCATCCTTTTCATCCTCAACCGTTCAACCGTTTTTCGTGCTAAATACAAAACAACAAGGACTCCCGGAAAAGGAGATTCGGTTTGTGTTCGACATAGTTCATAAAAAATCTCCGTGCAACGTTCTTGTTTTCGGGTTTGAACATGACTACCTCAAGTTACACGTCATTAACGAAGGCGGTACCACAGTTTTTCTTTGAAAACAATCCCGAAAAGGTGAAGAAGCTGAAGGGGGAGTTCAAGTCACTTAATGCTACGCGGGTTTATAAAGTTGAGTACAAAACTTATGCTAAGGACGCGTATGAGTTGTTAAAGCACGCGAGATCAAGCTCAAGTTGTGATCTGAATTCGGGGATGAGAAATGTTATGTCGAAATGTAAACTTGCGTTGACTGGGCTGCCCGAGGAAGTGATGCAGACGAAATGGGACGTGATTGTTGTGGATGGACCTTGTGGGGATGGACCCATGTTACCGGGTAGAATGGGTTCTATTTTTATGGCTGGTGTGCTGGCTAGGGCTGGAAATGGACTAATGTGGTGGTTCATGATGCCGATCGAATGATTGAGAGGTGGTTTTCTTGGGAGTTTTTATGCGACGAGAATCGGGTTTCGTCGAAAGGGAGATTTTGGAATTTTAGGATTCGTCAAGTAATGATTAAAAACACTACTAGCATTTTTGCTCTGCATAGATTAGTTGCACAGTTTCTTTTATTTCTATGTTTTGAATCCTGTAAGGCTATTTCAGAATTCCTAAATCTTTAAAATGGCAATATTCAAACCAACAAGGGATTTACTACCATCACATGTATACGGTTACAGGCCGGTTCAATCGGTTTTGACGAAAATTTGGAGCGTACCATTGGTTATAAAATGCAAACCACATGGCCATGCTGGTTAGGATGGCCTAACTGGCTAAAACAGTTTGGTTTGGATGGTTTGAACTTAGGGTGTCAATTCCCTGACACGACAAAACATTAATTATGTTTTGTATTGGCTTATGTAACCCGACAAAACTTATTAAGCAGGTCAATACAAACACAACTCGTAAATAATAGGGTATTTTATTAACTTGTTTTAAAAGAGGTTTTGAAAAGGGTCGTATTTAGATTTAAGCTGAAGTTGTTAGTTATCTAAATTGATATCTAGACACTAGGTATTACTCATAATCGCCAAATCGTTTAACGGTTCAACTTGAAACATGATAGAGTTTTAAGCTTGTCTTGGTTAGGGTTGATATTTTTCCACGAATAAATACATAGACAGGGTTAGGGTTCACCTGTTCAACCCACTAACCTGATACGATTGACACCTGCTTATCTTTTCAAGATAAAATAATTATTCTTTTTTTTCAAAACTGAGAGGCCCAAGCATCACCATCAGTTCAGGTCTTCATGGGCTTGGACTCATCAGTTTACAAATAAAATAAAAAGTTGTGTTTGGGCTTTGGCACACATTTACGTTTTCTAAAAGCAAAACATATCTTCATGATTTAATATGATATTTATAAAATATTACATATCTAAATATGTGTATTTTGTACCGTCAGGTTCATCTTGTTAAGGATTTATACAAATCTTTTCAACTTTGGCAACCAACAACAGAAATTAACTTACCTTCTCTTAATCATCATTGGTCAACAATTGCTAGAATCAATGAACAAATTTAAATTCGGTTGTTAAGGTCTCTAAGTACATATAAGTTCGTTTCTATTTAAACGACTAAGTTTGAAACTGATAGTGGGATTAACTTTCGGTTTTGTGTAATTTGCCTCTTTGAATCTTGGGAGTTGATGTGTAAAGGTTTTATTGTATAAGACCCATATACGTTTTAATCATAAAGACGCAACGGAAAATACGGGCCTTAAAAGTTCTCTTTATTAACTTTCTAACATGCTTGAAAACCATTTAAAACAACTCTTTATAATAATTACATCTTTCCTCAACACACATTTACAAATCTACAAGACCTCACTCCCATTCAACCCATGCTCTGACTCAATCTTCACCATCTTGCATTCCATAAGGATGATCCGTGATCCATGTAACATGCAGCCATCGTATAAATCAACATCATTACTAATCAATGACATGATGATACATAACTTAAAGCATACATATATAAATGAGTAAACCGCCATTTTGGTCCCTGTGGTTTGGACAGTTTTGTCACTTTAGTCCAAAACTTTCATTTTGGTCCCTGTAGTTTCGGTTTTGTGCCATTTTAGTTCAAAAGTGAATTCAAGTCAGATTTCTCAAAAAAGAACCTGCTATTTTGTCCTTTTCTGAAGGGCATTTTGGTCATTTTAAACATTATTAAACCCCAAACACCCCTAAAACTCACTCTGCAACACACACGCACGCAGCACACACTCTCTCTCTCTAAACACCCATCTCCCTCTTCTCTCTCTATCCTCTATGTCGAACACACCACCACCACCACCACCGTGAACTCCACCTCCCTCCTCTCTCTCTTTCTCTCTCTCCCTCCCTCCTCTCTGCCGCAACAAGCACCACAACCACCGCCCCCTCCTCCCCTTTTCACTATTGCCACCATCAACACCCACCCTATGCCGCGACTACATCGTTCACCGCTACCCACCGCCACCATCAACCATCTCAAGACCTGCAACAACTATCAAACCACTCATCACCCAACCGGCCACCGCCACTCAAACCAGACCATCCTCTGCCACCACCACCGCCGGAGACTGCAACAACAGCGACGACGAAGACAACCACAACGACGACAGAGATGTTCAGAGTCCGTACAAATATGATCCAAAAATCAGCACTGGATCTCTTGATGATGCTATTCAAGCCCTAGAAAAAGCTCTGCCCATCAGGTTACTTTCTCAATACTCCTTTCCTAACAGTTTGTTTCTGCTTGATTTGAATCAATCAATTGGTTGTTGATTTCGAATAACGTGAAGGAGCTTTAAATGTTTTGTTTAGGTATTGGTTGTTGATTTGTGTTATAAGTTCATGATCTGCATCGTTTAGGTTATTATTGTTTGTGAATCGGTTTAATTTTGTGTTGATGAACCTTTCTCTGCAGCTGCTATTGTCCCACTCATTCTTAATCGGATTCGGTACGGATGAATTTACAGTCGAATAGATAAAAAGAGTGAGAATGACCAGAGCTGATTTAGGGTTTTGAAGAGAGAGAAAGGGGGTGTTTAGAGAGAGAGGGTACTGAAGAGTGGTGAGAGAGAAAGAATAATAATTAATTTGTTATAATAAAACACAAAATGACCATTTTACCCCTGAGGAAAAGACAAAAAACCAGGTTTTTTTTAGAAATCTGAGCTAATTTCACTTTTGGACCAAAAGGGCAACAAAATGAAACCACAGGGACCCAGATAAACAAACTTTGAGATTTGGACTAAAGTGGCAAAACTGCCCAAGCCACAAGGACCAAAATGGTAGTTTACTCTATATAAATTTAAACAAAGTATCGCATAGCCTCCAACGTGTGTTAATTCATTCGTTTATTCTTCAGAATTCAATCATTGCTTCCCGGCGTCGAGCCTTCAAAGAGCCAAGAGTATCTTACATGCACTTTCATTCCATTCTCAAAGCGACCCGGTTAACATCGTTAATACTCTTATGTATTAAAATCACGTATATATGCATACAAGTCTCATTCATTTGTATACATATAGTTTCAATACGTGCATACATATCTTTCTATCCTAACTCTTATATACATCTTCATGCTCATGTATTCATAGATACAAATCCTAGCCACAAACATTCATTCATACATAATCCGTACATACAACCCTACATACGAGCTTGTTCCTATTCATGCTTACCTATGGGTTCCATTTACTAACATATAACTAGAATCATACATGCATGCTTACATACTTATTTCGTTCCCACAACTACTTGCATACACATTCCATTCTTACACGCACCTCATAAACACTCTTTGGTAATTTTAGGGTACATTTTGGAAGCTTAAATACAAGTCCCATACTCACACATACGTTACACAACTATCGTTTAAGGTTAGGGTGCATATCGGTGGTCTAACGGGGCTTAGGATTGGGTTTACGAGGCCTAGGATCGAAGAAAACGCAAAAACAGGCCTACCGGCGTCGTCAAGGTTCGTAGACAACAGGTTAGGGCGTATATCAGCCCCACATAATCGACGACTCCGCTTCTAGTCGTCAGCGACTTTGCTTTAAGCACCGGCGCCTGATTTTCATTCTTTTACGCGTTTTGACCCCCGTCTGCACGTCCTGGAAGTCCCAGGTCGTAAAATAATATTATCACAAGCCCCCAAGTCATCCTAACACTAGCCCCATACCGCGACATCCGAAATCACATCCCGACACAAAACTTTCTAACTTTTGACCCATTTGATTCTAACAAGCGCTTTCAACTATGACTAAGCTACATATAGTTCAATATAACCTCACATACCTTGGTCCTACCATATTTAACCATCCTTTCATGATTCCCCATCTCCTTACATTCAAAACTACCTTACATAATAAGAATTAAGTCGGGAATCACTTAGCTCGAGCGTCCGTGTTCGTGCTTGCTTCCTTGCCTCCTCTGACCCGTTAGCCTTCCTTGCTTGAGTCAATGTTAATGTGGTTCCTATCCTTTCATGCTATCATGTGCATAACATGGTTAGTATGCATGTTCATTCATATCACATTCGTTTTCGACTTTTATTTACATTGACTTTCATTAGTCAATCTTTAACATACATAAGACATGAATTGACAATCACGTTGTTCAACATCCACGCAATTCAATTCCTTATCATACATAACACATCATTGGTCTAACACATATCACGTGATTATTCCTTAATCTTACAATCACGTGAATGTAACATATGTCCATATTGATGTAGTAGACCATACTAATTTGGTAGAATCAAACGGGTCAACAGTTAGAATGTTGATTTTTTAAAAAGTCAACGGTCAAGCATACAAACTTCCAACTTAGGAACATATGTCCATATTGGTGTAGTAGACCATACTAATGACACCATATACATTTCATACTCATGTTTTAAGACACATACTACCACATGATCACCTAGATTACACGCACACAGATAAACAACTTCCATTCATACTAGTATTTTCATAATCCTACATGTAGCACCATAACCCATGATTAGCTAACCCAACTCATCATTCTAACATTGCTCCTTCCAAATACATTCACATTCTTCACAATTACTTCATAATCACATTTAAGAAATCAATCAAACACATGGTATACATTGCATCATTCAAGCATAAGGTACTACTCCTAAAGCATAGTACTACCACATCATACTAACAAATCAAATCTTCTACATGAACTATATCTAAAACACACTTCTTATGCTAGTTTACTATCAAATACATCATTATCACTTTGCACACATATTTACCCATTACTTGCATACAATTTCACATTTTATTATTATTTATACATTTCACCAAACACTTGGTGTGTGTACTATTTTCTAAGCATAATGTACAAGTATTTCATGTTTTTCTTCCTACTTATCACTTTCATTCATCAACACAAGTATACATCAAACAGATTTCATACCATACTCAATCTAAATAACACGTATACATCACATACTACATATTACATCGAATTTTCACAAGAATTGGACATGGTTGATTCACCCATGTCGCCACCCTCACCCTCAGCAATGAGTTTCATGTCAAAACTTCAATTTAATTGGAATCATTCGTAATCCAAGTTATATTTGGTGATTTCAACACACACACATTCATACTTACTTTCATACTAAGTCATGGATTGATCATAAACCCATTTCTTACAAAATCACCAAATCATAATTTACAACGTACCAAATGATTGTTATGGGTAGATGCTGCAAATTCTTGATTCATGCACCTTGATCATCAAACCAATCCCTTCCAATTTGCTGAATTTTTTTCTTGTTCTTGAGAGTTTTTTCACCTCTTTCTCTTTTTTTTTTCTCTCTTCTCACGACACACACATACTAGCTTTTCTTTTTTATATTAAACTTAGATCCATTCCACCATAATTAGTCCCTCAAGTTTGGCATTCCTTCCTATTTGTCACAAACTTCATCCTCACTATTTAACCGATACTTTAACTAAGTTATTTGCCATTTCATGCCATAAAATAAGGAAACATATTCGTGAATTAAACATTCGGGTTTTGGGGCGTTACATATTATGAAGTAGAGGGGGTCAATTTTGTCAAATGTTCACTGTTGTGTGACAAACTAACGAAAAGATGATCAAATAAATATTCAAGGGGTGGCACACAAGTAACTATGGATTGTAACTGTTGACACGTAGCGAAACACGACGCGGATTTGTATAGGTTTTTGGTCGGCTATATAACATAGTTTGATTAAACAAGTCAATTCAAAGACACGCGAATGATAAATGGGTTAATACGAACATGGCTAATTTTAAAATGGTTAACCCACTATTCTTTTAAGTTCCTTATTGTGATTTTAGTGATCGTTATTTAAAAATGTAAAATTTAAAGCTTAACCTTTTGATTTTAAACTTTCCCTCTTAACTAATAATTTTCAAAAGTGAAATTAGTTTTCTCTCCTAAAATTCGTATCATCTCTCAACTTCTAACAATTTTATTCAATAGCTCTAACTATTATTCTCTTCCTCTAATCTTGCCAAATGTATAAAATTAAGTTTGTTAATACATAATGAGAGATAAGCAAACAAAACAATTAATATGACACAAGTTACTAAAAAGATTCATTTGAGCCAGAGTAATTTTATTACTTTAATAAACCAAGTCACTAGGTATTACTTATATTCACAAATAAATATTAAACATGTCTGTTTGAACACGACATTATATTTAAGTATATCTGACCCGACACGCGTGTTCAAATTGAACAATTCAAGCCACCAAGCCGACACGAATGGCACCATATGGTAAGAGCGTGAGTCTCTCTAGCATCATATTTGAATCGATGCTCCAGTAGTTTTCTCCTTTAACCCCTTTAAATGCTACATGTCGCAAATTGCATTTTACAACATCCTATTGATTAGCAAGGCATTAGCGGGTCCTGTGAGTTTTTCGGGAATGGTTTATCATAGTTAAAAACAATTCAATTACAAATCTAATAAATAAATAAGTGAAAAGTTACACACGTTATATAAAGTAATTTTATAAACATTGTTACTACAACCGGTGTATATCATTTGACTAGTATCAACATATAGCATTTATTCATTTTAATAGGGAAACATTATTATATATTTATATAATATGTAATATATAAATGCTATTATATAAGTAAGATTGTGCATGTGCTCATTTCTTCTGTAACCCTTCCCATGACTAATTTCTATTGTGCTACACCAATCCTCACTCCTATGCCCATGGTATATAAGATCCACATAAGCAACGAGGCTCTTATTTAAAAAAAAAAGGGCTTAGTCCTTATTAGCCATGTCTATTCACACACCCTTTGTGTCTATCACACACTCTGCAGTGTCAAGCTGTGGCCAAAGCGTGGTGTTTTGGTCCGGTCAACCAGACAAAGACTGACGGGTCTGTTGACCGGACCAAAACGCCGAGCTTTGGCGCGTTTTGGTCCTGTCAACCAGACAAAACGCGGCCAAAGTTTGGCGTTTTGATCCGGTCAACAGACCCGTCAGAAACCCGCCATTTGTCTGATTGACTGGACTAAAACGCCACACTTTAGCCACAGCTCGACACTGTAAGTGTGGAAATAAGTTGGGGGTGTGTGAATAAAAAGCCCCCTTATTATCTGGACCACCTATAAGGAAAATGGCTAGATCTATACGTTTTAAGCATAAGATTGATGTATATGACTCATTGACGCTATATAATGCTCGTATTGTGATGAGACATCTAGTATTGTCACACATATTAGACATTTAGTCCAATTATTAAAGTGGTGAACACTTTCATTTATGGCTCTCTCCACAAGATATGGTATATGGTCCTCTGATAGATATGTTCCACCACATTATTACCTCTCTCACCTTTGAGTTTACCATGAGTATAATAATCTTATCCGTGCTTTTTATTTATTTATTTTTTGAATGGCAAAGGTTACAATGTTCCTACTTCTACTCCTAAACTGCACTGATATGTACTAAATTACACTATATTTCAGGATTTGAACCGTGATCTTTTCTCCAAGAGACAAGGGCCTCTACCACCCAGCCAAAGCTGGAATAGCTACTTGTGCTTTATATTAGTTAATCTTTACTAGGCTAGGCACATTTTATGTGATTTACATGTTTGCTTATAAATAACAATCGGTAACGAACCGTAACCTTTTTTTACTTATATTTTATTGTATTATTTTGATTATATTTTGTTTTCTCTTATAGCTTTTAAGATACAATCTTTTATAAAGTTCTGAGTATGTCTTTGCGACATGCTTATCTTTATCTATCTCTTGGTACAATGTAACACCCAAAAAATGGGTTTGGTAATTAAACCCCGTTAATATTAAAGAACTGGTAATCAGTGGTAAAAGATTAACCGGATAAGCGTTAGGATTTTAAATAATCAAAGCTAACGCTAGTTAAAGAGAACAAATATTTTGTAGTAAGTAAAAGTTTATAAAAGGCTCGGGTGAGTAGGACTTAAAGTTAATCGGGTTGTAACACCCCAAATTTAAGTAATTCGACTAGAAATATCTAAACCTAGTTATAATAATGGTTAATTCTAGTAAGAGTTATATGAGAGTTTAAACAAAAACTAAACTTGAGGGATCCAAAATTTCAAAAAGGAAACTAGAGTTTTAAAACAAGAAATTAGACATAACACACACTTAGTGTGTGTGTGTGTGTGTGTGTCGACCTTCAGGAGAAAGGAAAAACGGTGAAACCCTAGTTCATCCCAAGATCGCCAAACTGAAAGGGAATTCGGATCTTAAACTCATGGATGAACTCATTTTAACGATCTACTAGACAAGGGATCATCAGGTATGTCTTAAAACCTAGATTGGTGAAGGTTGTAATTTGAGACAAGTAGATTTCTTGCAATATGATTGTTGGATCATAATCCAAAGATGAAATATTTGAGGTATGATTACTTGTAGGTGATTAACAAGTAGATTATGAAGTGGGTTTTGATGATATGATGAAGCTGATGATATACTTGTGCTTAGAATCATCATACATGATAGTAATAGCAAGATGTTTGAATAATCTATGAGTTCGAGTACATGATCATACATGATAAGAAATGGGTTTTGTATGATATGAAATAGATGATATATCCATGTTAAATGATGTTGAAATCATCATGTGTTTGTGAATGTTTAAAATGATTGGCTAAGTTTGATGTTTGGGTAAATTCCAAATACATATGATGCAATAGGTTGTTTTATAGAGATGAGGCAATCCTAAGTTATTGTATAATGATTGATAGAATAGCATACAATGATTGAAAATATGTTAATCCAAAGTTAACAATTTTATGAACTTAGTAGAGAAATTTGGTTAAAACGGTGGCCTAGAAGTAACGCCTACCGGGTAATTGATAGAATTCCTAAATGAGTTAGTCGAACTTAATGTGCATTTGCAAATGTTAATAGGCAGTTGACTTTTAAAAGTCAAACTGACCTATAATAAGATCAAATGGGAGTTTTGATATAAAGTGCGTAAGGTGGAATAATCGTGTTAAACGATGACTAATCTAACCATCTTGCGAATAATAAAAGGTAGATTGACGTTTGACAAGCTAGGTGGAAGCTTGGGAAAAAGCGGTCAAACGGATCGAATACGCGTGGAAAACATAATCGGATGCAAGGTAAGTAAAGCTTACACACATCTAGTAGAATACTTACTTGTTGTATTGATTATGAATATAGTAAATTTAGTATTTGAAATATGATGTTCCGACGCAGAATGATACGAGTCGGAACAAGTGAGAATGGTAATAAACCGTAATTGATGGTATAAAGGGTAAAATAGTAATTTAGTTATGTGATGACGAATAAACAAGAAGTTTTGAAAAGTTACCTTGTGGTGTAAACCAGAAGGTATAAAATGGTAAAAGATAATTCGGTCATGAGTTGACAATTTTAATATTTAATTTTTGGGAAAAGATACCTTATGGCGTAAGTCATAATGGGTTGAACGAATTAAGTAACAACTTTAAGTAATATGATCATACGGTGTAAACCAGAAAGATTAAAAGGTGAGATGTTAAATAAATACCATCTCATAATAATAAAATGGTCATTTAGGCCAAACGGGTCGAATGGTGATGTTATCACTATTTGACAATAATAACTAATGATCCTTTGTCGAGTTTTGTGCTCACAAGGAGATAGCATTTGGTTTGCGTTACTATTAATTAGCAATTAATAGTGCAAGATATTTAAACGGGTCAATGCTATGACCCGAGCCAGGTATGTGTAATGGGTCAAACTCTCATTGAGGATTTAAGGTCCAACGAGAATTAAACGAGTCGTGAGTGAACATTGGATTATCTAACGTAAAGTAAATCTAATAATTTAAATTGTAGAAATTATGTTCTTAGGAACATAATGAATTTAAATAGATCATGGTTAAAATGGGTACATTTGGTCAAAATATGCTATTAAAAGTCCTTCGTCGTAAAAAGAGAGCTAAAGTTGACCAAAACGCCCTCAAATGATAAACAAGTAAACGACCCTTGAGGGTTTTTTAAAATGAGTCTTATAAGTAAGTATAACCTTTTGGTAGTGTAAAAGCAAATGGCATAAGCCATTTTGGTTTAATGCCTCATAACGGGTCTTTTTCGTAAATTGTCAAAACAAATGGTAGAATTAGATTTATATGATTTTCTATAACAAATCCACCACAAATATAGTCGTGGCGGAAAAATAAATAGATGCCTTAGTGTGGAAATAAGAAGTAAGGATAGAGGAAGTGAGAATTAAGCTTAAGTGCTTAAACCTCTTAACGGGTCAAAATGAATATGCACATAAACTAGGAATGGATGCGTATTTTATAAGAATTAAGAATCGGGTTAAGGATTTCTAGTTAAATATGTAGGTAAACAATTTACGGACATTTAGAAACAAGTTTCAAGTAAAACATATGAAAAACGAATAAGTTACGGAAGTTTTCGTAACAAAAACGACAAACTAGAAAGAAAGGGCTGATGAGCTGCTGTATGCAAATATTGAGCTGCAGTATGCAAATACTGAGCTGTTGTATGCAAAACTAAATATAAAAGTATGTATACGCAAATAACGGCTGCTGTATGCAAACTAAATATAAAAGTATGTATACGCAAATAACGGCTGCTGTATGCAAATATGAATATAAAAGTATGCAGTATGTAAATCGGAATATAAAAGTATGTATACGCAAATAACGGGCTGTTGTATGCAAATCTGAATATAAAAGTATGTACATGCAAATAACGAGCTGCAATATGCAAATATGAATATAAAAGTATGAATATGCAAATATTGAGCTGCAATATGCAAATATTGAGCTGTTGTATGCAAAACTAAATATAAAAGTATGTATACGCAAATAACGGGCTGCTGTATGCAAATCTGAACATAAAAGTATGTACATGCAAATAACAAGCTGCATTATGCAAATCTGAATATAAAAGTATGT
The DNA here is from genome assembly GCA_947069175.1 of Scalesia atractyloides. Taxonomy (NCBI): domain Eukaryota; kingdom Viridiplantae; phylum Streptophyta; class Magnoliopsida; order Asterales; family Asteraceae; genus Scalesia; species Scalesia atractyloides. The sequence continues at coordinate 94,082,433 of CAMTDV010000005.1, read as the reverse complement.
ATATGCAAATATTGAGCTGCAGTATGCAAAACTAAATATAAAAGTATGTATACGCAAATAAGGCTGTTGTATGCAAATTGAATGTAAAAGTATGTCATGCAAATAACGAGCTGCAGTATGCAAATATGAATATAAAAGGATGTATATGCAAATATTGAGCTGCAGTATGCAAATATTGAGCTGTTATATGCAATATAAAAGTATGTATACGCAAATAACGGGCTGTTGTATGCAAATCTGAATATAAAAGTATGTACATGCAAAAAACGAGCTGCAATATGCAAATATGAATATAAAAGTATGTATATGCAAATATTGAGCTGCAATATGCAAATATTGAGCTGTTGTATGCAAAACTAAATATAAAAGTATGTATACGCAAATAACGGGCTGCTGTATGCAAATCTGAACATAAAAGTATGTACATGCAAATAACGAGTTGCATTATGCAAATCTGAATATAAAAAGTATGTATATGCAAATATTGAGCTGCAGTATGCAAAACTAAATATAAAAGTATGTATACGCAAATAACGGGCTGCTGTATGCAAATCTGAATGTAAAAGTATGTACATGCAAATAACGAGCTACAGTATGCAAATATGAATATAAAAGTATGTATATCAAATTGATGCATATGCAAATATTGAGCTGTTATATGCAAGAGTAAACATGGATTGTAATCTATCGAATGTAAATCAATGGTATGTGTTTATACAAAGATGTGGGTTTTCAATACAATTGAGATTATGTCTTGCTAACCGTAGCTTACGGCGGGTATTGACAAAAATTCTTATTTGTTTGATTTTTTTTGTCATTTTTGGCATTCGTGTATAATTAGACATGTTATACACTTGTTATAACTAACATATTTCATGTTTTTATGAAATACAGGTTGATTTGAAGTACCAGATGACGATCAAGCTCAACGAAGAACCGAACAACGATCAAGTTAAAGCTTCTGTAATTTGTTTTGTTGATACGAAACAAATCTATGATAATACGTTGAAATGTTTAATGTTTATGAAGTTTTAATAAACTCGCATTATAGTACGAAACGTGTAATTACATATAAATTCTTTTATATGCAAAATATTCTTTAAATTTTTTATTTATTATTAAGGGGTTTACATATAAATTCATTCAAAATCGAGTTGTGAATAGTAATGTAGAAGTGATCGAAGCACAAACTACATGTTATCAAAACTATCTCACGGTTAACCTTTTTTAATGTAGTGAACGGGATATGTGTTTGTGTGGCTAAAAGTGTTATTAAAAAACAAAGGGGTAAAATATAACTGCTTTTTTTGTTCTGGTGTGATGAATTGAACGATACCGTTCGAACAACATCGCCACCGGTATTCGTTTTTATGATTTTCTTGAAGTTATAGATAAATTAAATTGAAAACGGAGTTGTATTTGTAGTAGAGTTTTTTTGGATTGTAACTTGTAGCGATTGTGGGCACCGTACCTGTACTATGACGAACCAAAGTTCTACCGTCCAAACAACATCCGTACTTGTACCAGTATTCGTCTTTATGGTAAACAAATGTGATATCTTCTCGGACATTTCTCTTTTGATTGTTATACATAATCATACTAGTACTGTAATGAACTTGATTAATTTCGATCATGAGGGGAATTTCTCTGATTTGTTTATAAATGTGAGATCCTCTAAAACCATACCACACTTCATTGATTTCAATCACATTCTGTTATAGATTCGTGAAACCTTAGATCATGGACTATACATATATGTATCCACCACCTATCGTCTCATAACATACATATGTTTTATTGTATTTACTAAAACTTTATACTTAATAAGTAAAAGCTTTGCAGTTCTTTATAATACAATTTCCCTTGTCAAAATTCAAAATGAATATACAAAATGGGTCTTATTACATGTACACGTAATTGGATCTTTTGACCTAATATATACGATCTTAACTACTGAGTCGTATATGCTTTGTTAGGTCATGTATCTATATACGACTCGTATATTTGTATACAAGTCGAATAGTTCATGTAAAAAGGATATACAACTCGTATATTTTTATGGGAGTCATACAGTTCATATAAAAAAATGGATACACAACTCGTACATTTGTATGCAAGTCATATAGTTCATGTAAAAAAATATATACAAGTCACATATACTTATACGACTCGTATACTTATCAGGGTGTCAAAATATCCCTAAAAGGTTGAATCAATATGTCCAAAATTTTATAACATACGTGTGTTTTATTGTATTTTACGTAAAAAGATTTGTGGGTCTTTGTAATACAGTTTCCAACTAAAATGACTCACGTATTCATGTCAAAATTCAAAATCAATATACAAAATGGGTTATATCATACATAAATCTAATTGGATCTTTTGACACCTAATATACGATTGTATATACTTTGTTGGGTAAGGTGTCTATATATGACTCGCATATTTGTACATGTGTCGTATAGTTCATATAAAAGATTTGCGGGTCTTTATAGTACGATTTACAATTAAAATGACGGACATATTTATGTTAAAACTCCAAATCAATATACAAAATGAGTCATGTTATACGTGCACCCAATTGGATTTTTGACTCTACTCATATATGATTTGTTGGGTGAGATGAGGTGTTATTATATGACTCTTACATATCTGTATATGTATCGTATAGTTCATTTAAAAAGGACATACAATTCTTATATTTGTATACAAGTAGTCTAAATAAATTTTTTACTCAATATGTAAAGTTTCATAACATATTTTCCGAAAGTTAATTTTTCATAAAATATTCTTTAAGAAAAGAAATTACAAAAATAAAGTTAATTTTGAATATATACAATCTTTACCGATGATTTCCTTTTCAATCCAATCATTGTTATATCAGCATACATCTCCATCATAATTTGAGACAAATCACTAATTACCATGCCAAGAAAATGTCCAAATATGAAAAGACAAAAATGCCCTGGATTTACCTCTTGGCATTCTCTCAGTCTCTCGACAGCTTTTCCAAAAGAAAAGAAACATGTCATGCAGGCCTTGACTCCTTGTAGAGACTCTTTTCAGTAATTAATGATTCTATATAAATACATACATATATATATATATATAGATGAATTAAAATGAGAACCACTATTAGTTGTGAGAACCGTAAAAACTAGGTCATCAAAAATGTTTTTTCAAAATTTTATTTTCTCAAAAGTCACAAAAAATCACCTTTTTCAACAAAAAATAAATTTGAAAAAAATGCCGCATACACACATTTACATGAGTCGTAAAAAAATATTTATCTTCATACAAAATTTATGCAGCGCGTAAAAAAAAACTTGCATAAGTCAAAACTACCGACTCGACGATTTTTTTTTTACTTTTTTTTACAGATGTGTTTATAATATTTTCATCTACGTTTGTGCAAAAAAATTTTAACCCAACTCGCGGGAACAAAAAGTTCTCACGGTTCTCACAACTCGTGGGGGTTCTCATTTGAACCAAGCCCTATATATATATATATATATATATATATATAGGGGCGGATATATATATAAACAAGGGGCAACGCCCGCTACCGCTTGGCGTTCCGGCGGTAGTGTAAAATTAGTGTAAATTTGGCGTTTTTTTCGATTTCGCTACCGTCTTTTTATAAAACGTTACCGCTACGAACGAATCCTAGATCCGCTACTATATATATATAATATATATATTTATAAATAATCCCAAAAAAGAAAAATCAGTTGCTTACAAGTCGCCATCGTAATTACATGAATCCATCCATATGAGAGTATAAGACAAACACTACTCGTTTATGTGACATGTATCATCATATTTCTTCGTTTATGATGATCCTAACACTCAAATTTTTTGTTTCATATTCAGTCTACACAATTACCTATAAAGAGTTGTGCTACAAAGTTTGTGCCTATAATAGACACAACTACCCTCCCTATATTGGGGAATATATGTCAATACACTCTAGTGTAAGCTTTACGTACACCATCAAAAAAACTTGCTATTTTTCTACATTGTTTTTCATAAGAAAGTTGATGGAAACAAGCTATAGCGACAATTTATGATAAAAATATAACGTCGGGAAAACTTTGGCGAGAAAAAATGGCAAAACCTCCAACGAGGGTAGGTGTAAACGAATAAAGCTAAGCTCAAACTCGGTGTAAACGAGTCAAGCTAAGCTCAAGCTCAAACACGAGAAAGGGTGCCTTGACAACCAGCACGTATTTATCCCATTTGCTTTTGATACTTTTGGGTTCTTTGCGCCACAGGCTGTGAACCTACTTAACCGAGTTCAAAGGGTATTGCATAATAATGTTATGAGTTATGACCCAAGATCTATGGATGTAGCTTTTAAAAGACTTAGTTTTGCTATTAAAAATGGGTAACGGCGTAGATTGTTGCACGTTTACCTTCTATTTTGATGTAATTTCATTGGTTAGTACTTAAACGTTATTAATTTAAGAGGGTTCAAGCTCAAGTTTGGCTGGTTTTGACCTTTATGTTAAGTTTAATAAATTTAAGCTCGACTCATGAATAATCATAATTTTATTATTATTATTATTATTATTATTATTATTATTATATTATTATTATTATTATTATTATTATTTTGCAATAAACTTTAAGGTATCAATAAAATAGAGACGATTACAAACTAATGACAGGTGGGACAGGCAACATACATTTAAATCACAATTAAAAAACCCAATATATACTAAAGTAGTTAATTATCAAGTAGATGGTTAAATTTGACAGTTAAATCATACATTTCAATAATTGTTAGTTAAATATATGTTAAGAAAAACTGGTTATTAGTTGAACAACATATGTGTTATTAAAGTAACCTCATTTTTCTGAACATGAAACAAATATTGCTACCATGTGATTGGAGGCTCGTGTATTATAAAATAATAGTGACTAATAATAGCCATTTTAGAATTGGCTAGCCATATCTTCAAGGATACTTCTTGAAATTTGGTGATCCAAGGATCTTCCCTATCCCCTCTATGATCTATCACAACAAACTTCATTTCTTTTCTTTATTTACACATACCATGCTATTGTTGTAAAGATAGGGCTATATACATATATGAGACTAAGTTAAAAAAAATCAAATGCCAAAAATCTTGATGTAAAACTGACCTAGGAAAGTAAACAAAGAGGTCTCATATATGAATCTTACATTTGAGAGGCGTTTTACCGTTATTATTTTAGTTTTTTAGACATTAAACTCGCGTTTCTATTAACTTGATCACTACTAAGACTTAGAACTCACAACCATATAGTTGTTGGGACATCTTTGGTGCCATGATACATACACATTTGTGTTGTATGTTATCTTCTACATTCAATGTATATTCCTTTGTTAAAGATAAATTAAATGATGGACTCTTTTTAAGTATGTAGTCTATTAGCATTTTGAGAAAGACTAAGGTGAAACTTAAAATGATAAGGTTTAATGTGTATATAATAATAAGATAATAATAATAAAAAAAAACTTTAGAGGATGTTTATCTTTTAGTGTTTGGATTTAAACCTAGACAAGGGTAGTGGGTGTTTGGTTGAAATGATTGGTTGAAATGATGTATGGTGCTAAAAGCTAACAAGGTGTGAACAAAAAGTGTATTGTTAGAGAGAGGAGGATCGTGTTAGCTTTGTTTTGATGATGGATGGTGAATCAAAACTTTGTTGTGAATAATTTTAAAACCGGTCCAACTGGATAAGACTATCGATATCGATTCATTTAAGTACTTTTAAGTGTTTCAATTTCGCTTGTTCGATTGAACCAATAATCTGGTTAGTGGTTTGAACCGAATTTTGTTCTTTTCTTTTGTTTTTGTTTTTACTTTTGTCGAGAAAGTTACAAGACTTCAACTAGTTAAGCTAATAACTAGGTTGTTATAGATATATATGTATATCAAAAGAAAAAAAAATATAGAAATATATTATTGTATAATCATTCATATAAATATAAGTAAAAGAAGAAAAAAAAATTGGTGTAGCCCTGAAATGTTAAAAGCAATCTGAAAAAAGGCACCATAATTGGTGTTCTTCAATGGTTGTAGGAAGTACAATAATGAACGTAGTGGAACTTAAGGTTTTGGAGGGCAGTGACAAGATATAAGTCAGTCAAATGGTCAATCATTATTTTCTGCTATTCCATATGTGGTTTATTTTTCCCTATTTATCTTCCATGTGCAGTGTGCTTCAAATAAATATTTAATTTATCATATGATTTAAAAAATACTTTATTATTAAATAAAGATATAACATATTTTCAAATTAAACAATAAAAATTGCGGACTAAAAGAAAACAAACTTGGTAATGTTAGATAACATGTATTGACAATCAAAAGTAAATCTAAACTAAAAAAATGTCAAGAAAAGTATATGTTGCCGAGAGGACCCTACTCGTAAATTTATGGTACCTTATAAGTTTTACTATGCTAACCAATGAAGTCGTGTGAAACACAATTTAGACTAGGCAAACGAAGTGACTTTTAAGAGGGTTAAACAAAAACTAGTGACAGCTTGATTCGAACATAACTTTATTGTTGTAAAGACTCAGACGTTTATCATTGATAGAGTATTTGATTTAGACTTGACACGTAAATAATTATTGTATGTAACTTACTAACTTGTCTAAAAAAACCATTATATCTCTAAAAATCCGAATAAGCAATTTATCATGTTGAAAGTTAAAATCAAATATTATTTTCCCCCTCAAATATAAAGACAACGTTCTTGTAGTAAATAATTATTTGCTATATAATGTGTAATAAGATAACAAAAAATGAAATCTACATGGTGTTTATATAATCGAGTAAATTTTTTAAAAAATACACTCTGATTTTTATCCATATTCTGATCTCAAAATTTGAAAACCCTATTATATATAATATAACATTATATATAATATAACAATTACAAGTTTGATGAACAGTGTTTTTTTATTTTTGTCTTCTTATATGAATATAGTTTGATGAACAGTGTTTTTTTTTTTTGTCTTCTTATATGAATATTGTTTTTCACTTTTTTTGTTTGTGTTTTAGTTTTTTTTATACTTTTACCCTTAACTTTCAGTATTTACATCTATAATCCTATAACCTTCTAAGTGCTTTTAATCGAGTTTTACGTGTTTATTTTTATTTATGTGTCAGTATAAATTCAAGTTCATTTATGTTTCGATTTTTTTATTTTTGTCTTCTTATATGAATATAGTTTGATGAACAGTGTTTTTTATTTTTGTCTTCTTATATGAATATTGTTTTTCACTTTTTTTGTTTGTGTTTTAGTTTTTTTTATACTTTTAACCCTTAACTTTCAGTATTTACATCTATAATCCTATAACCTTCTAAGTGCTTTTAATCGAGTTTTACGTGTTTATTTTTATTTATGTGTCAGTATAAATTCAAGTTCATTTATGTTTCGATGTAATTTTTTTTGTTTTCTCAACTTTTAACATTCACAGTTACAATTCTTTAACAATCTGAAGACTTTGTAATCGAGTTTTATGTGTTTAGTTTTATTTACTTGTCGGTATAAATTCAAGTTACATCTTGACGTAAATTTTATTTTCCCCAGGAAATGAGTCGAGCCAAATATAATACGTTTTAATGCTTATTTTTATGCACATTTTTGGTTGATCTACGTTTTGACGTAAATTTTGTTCGAAAACGAGTCAGGTCAAATTTAATGCGTTTTCATTAGACGGTATAAATTCGATCCACTTTACGTTTCGACACTGCCTCAATGCGTCGTACCATTCTTTAACTTACAAAAGAACAATCTTTTCTTAGGAGCTTATTTTTATGTAGGTGTCGGTATAAATTCAAGTTCTTCATGTTTGGATGTAAATTTTATTCGAAAATATTCACATCAAATATAATACGTTTTGGTGCTTATTTTTATGTACATTTTTAGTTGCTCTACAATGTGACGTATTTTTTTTTTCTGGAAACCAATCAGGTTAAATTAAATGATACACGACTTCCTTTGAATTTATTTTTGGTATTCTATGCATACACTTTTATGACATATATTTTTGTGCTTTTCAAATATATAGTTGTTAAGTGCGTTATTTGTACATTTGAATTTTATAAACAACCAACCGTAACACGTAACTTTAAAAAGGTGTTATCCCATCGTGAAGCGCATGTATAACTTCTAGTTTGTAAGTATAAATGTGTGTACCTTGATTGGAGTGTCGCGCTTCGGTCAAAGATAATATTTATAGTCCCAAATTACCCTTAACAATGTGTTAGTGGTAGTAAGGGGTCGAACCACGAAGAGTCCGTGGTTTGCGATCGGATATGATTGATTTTACTAAGATTGTCACTTTTATGAAGCTTGCTAACGAAATTGATTAAATTGTTTGGTTGAAAAGGATGTCGGAATGAACCGACAAGTTTTGATTTAATTAATTAACTACTAGAATTTGAGAACGATTGCAATGAAAGTAATTAGGATTGTAAAACAATGATGAGAAAACAAGGTTCACACCAGTTCAGTATTTGAAGTCCTAGGGTTCCTACACGTTTTAGAATTGATTCAATTGCATAAGTGACCAACAAGTTTAGTGTCGCGTGGCTTAGGTGCCAAGAGCTATCAACGTTGTAATAACGGACCCAATGCACTTCGTTACCAAGAACATGTAAACTCTAACCTAGACAAGGCGTAATTGCACATAAACATTTCGCAAAGTCAAATTTAATCCTCACTCGATAGTTTACAAATTCAATACAAATGCAAGACAATTATCTTTGGTTTCAGAATCAAATTACAACTTGTCACTAAATCAAATCATAAACAATTGTTCAAACCCTAGAAACTTACAAACACCTACACCGGGGTGAAACCTCCGGGAATTAGCCGCTCATGGTGAACGAAACACGATCAACGATGAATTGAAGCTCGAACATGGTCATCTTGAAGCTTGGTGGTGAAGATGGATGATGATTAGGGTTTGGGGTAGTGTATGGAGGTGAGTGGATGGAAGTGATGATGAGGATGAATGATTAGGAATTTGATTGGTGGATGATTCGATTGATTCGAATCAATTCGGATGATAGAAGGTGATGATGGTGGATGATTATGGCTCCAAGAACTCCCTTCTAACTTCAAAAACTCGTAACTCCCAAGAATAGGTCAAAAAGTAAGTTTAACTCGTCCCCAATTCAACAAAACCAAAAATTTCGCGATGCAGATTTAGAAGACCCGTGCCGACGGCCTGATGCCCCGTCGGCGATGGCACGTGCATTCTGTCTTTTCTCCCGACACTCAAATCTACTGTCTACGTGAAAATCTGACGACAGAGACATGCATGGGGCGTCGGCGACGGCCCATAGTGGCGTCGGAGATGGTGCCCATAAACTAAACTTTCTGTTCCTTCGTTTCTTGGTTCCGGTTGATCCAGTTCGCGTCCCGGTGCTCTGTTCGGCTTCCAATTAGCTCCTTAAACTCCATAAGACCTGTAAAACACAAACCTCATTAAAAGTAGGCTATCCAGGATTAAAAGTCATGTAAAAACATAAACTTAAACATAAACAAACACCGGTTTTCGACCACGTATCACATCCCCACACTTATCTTTTGCTTGCCCTCAAGCAAATCTGTTTTTTACTTTCACGTGTGTCACACCCCGACCCGCAGCGGAATAAAAGTCGGGGCATAATTGGGTTATCACCAAAGCTCGTGATGTTTACTAAGATGTTTCATATTTATTAAATTCAAACTACAAACTTAAATATCCAAAACAAAATTCATACAATTACAAGAAAATGAAACTACATAATTATTCCAAAGCATAAACTTGTTTATTCTTCTAGGCCTTCCTAAGTGTTTCCTGTCTCAGCTGGATCACCTGTATCATGTGTAAAACGGGGGAGATTTTGGGTCAACAAAAGTTGGCGAGTGAACCTTGATAAAACATTTTTACTAATTTCTTGTTTTATTTAATAAAGAAAATTCGTGCAATAATCACATGTGAGCAAACATATATAGATAAACAATCACGAACCACTTTGGATGAGTATATGACATGAATGATGATGTATGTGAGATCAAGGATCAATCAAACGGAGCCGATCTAATGAGGCTCCTGATGCTCAACCCGTATCCCACGGGGAACTGATGGGCCTAATGAAATGCGTGCACTGAAAATGATAAATCCAATCTACATATAATTCACACAACAATTGATACACATTTGATCACGGATATGATGTATGCACAAGTGTTTAAATAAAATAAAAGAATTGTACGACACATGATATACCCCAAAACATGACTAAAACGGGGAATTGGTAGAGATTCACTCACAGTGGGTGCGTTCTTTGATGACGATGAATGCGCACGAATTTATGATTCAACCGACGAGGGAAAAACTAACCTAAATAATAACGTTCGATAAATAAATTTTATTTGAGATTAATATTTCTAATTAGTGCTCTTAATGTAATTTTTAGATTTATTTTTGTGAGTTTAAGGAAATTTTCTCACTTTAAAAATCTTATTTTTTAGGTATTTTTAAATGATTTTTCAATTAAATAAATAAGTAAAAATAGAAAAAATGGGTTGACTTTCTGTCAGGTTTGACCGGGTCTGACTGGTCAGACTGTGTTTATTATATGCGGTGAGTGAGGTTCGAACTCGGGACCTCTCGTATACGTGCACGCAGCTCTACCAACTGAGCTACGTGTCTAACCCGAAATATTCTTGGTTTTAATTATATTTATATACTAACTGACTCTAACCATATTTAGTCTTTATTAAAAATGTTATAATATGGCCGAACCGGTTCAGAGACCCGGAGTCGAACTCGGGACCTTCGGTTCGAGTGCGCACAGCCCAACCAGTTGGGCTGTGTGTCTAATCTGTTTAACTACTGGATTATATTCCTCTTATGTATATACTGTGACTTATCTGATTAGGTTTTAAAAATGTTGGTTTTATTTCTGAAAGTCGGTAACGTGTGCGATTCGAACCCGGGACGTGTGTTTTGTATTTGCACACAGTCCACCGCTGGACTGTGTGTCTAACCCGGTTAAATACCCGATTTTAATTACATTAATATATAATTTAAGTTCGTCTTCTTCATTAAGAAGAACACAGAACAGTGCACCCGACTGTTCTTGCTTATTCGACCAACGGCCTTATAATCGATTGAAATGGAATAGGAAAACAAATTTAAAGAATATGATATACCAAGACGGAGAGTTTTCTTCAGATTTCCGGCAGTGTTCGTCGGCTCTGATTTGCGATTTCCGGCTGAATAAACTGTTTTAACAATTGCGGATATCTCGGTTTTTCCGGCGACTGCGAGTTCTGGGCGCGCTGATTTCCGGTTTTGATTTTCGGGTTTTACTTTAAGTGTTATTTGATTCAGTGTTTATCACAAGTGAAGTGTGTGGCGGAGTGGTGTGGTGTGTGTTTGTGTTTGTGGGAGACCCGGGTTCGAGACCCGGCAGCTCCAGTTTATTTTTTATTCACTTATTAGTATTATTTATCAATAATGGTTTTTAAATTCTAAAATGTTTATTAATTATGTACTATTTAAAATAATCTGAACAATAAATACGCAACGAAATCTTATAATTGAATACTTGATTATTAAACGAAGCGGGTTTGGAAAACCCGTTTTTCGATGAATGTTACAGTATCCCCTACTTTTAGGAATTTCGTCCCGAAATTTAAGTAGTAGTGCTAACTGGAAAAAGATGCGGGTATTTTTTGCGCATTGAGTCTTCACGTTCCCAAGTAAACTCGGGTCCTCGTTTCGACTCCCAACGTACCCTGACAATTAGAATACGACTTCGCCTTAAACGCTTCTCTCCGAAGTCCATGATTTCTACCGGTCTTTCAACGAAGTGCATCGATTCATCGACTTGAATGTCTTCTAGAGGAATATGGAGATTTTCATCGGCGAGGCACTTTTTCAAGTTTGATACGTGAAATGTGGGATGAATTCTGTTGAGTTCCTCTGGTAGGTCAAGCTTGTATGTTACAGGACCTACTCTTTCGAGTATCTTGAAAGGTCCTACGTAGCGTGGTGCTAGCTTGCCCTTTGGGCCAAAACGAACCACTCTCTTCCATGGTGATACTTTTAAAAGTACTTGATCACCAATGTCAAACTCCAAGGGCTTTCGTCGTTTGTCTGCATAACTCTTTTGACGACTTTGAGCCGCTAGAAGATTGTTTCGAATTTGAAGGACCTTGTCGGTTGTTTCTTGAATTAATTCTGGACCGGTGATTTGCGCTTCCCCAATTTCGTGCCAACATACTGGAGATCGGCACTTACGACCATATAAAGCTTCGAAAGGAGCCATGCCGATACTTGAATGATAGCTATTGTTGTACGAAAATTCCACTAGTGGTAGGTGAGCGTCCCAGTTCTCTTTGAAGTCTATGACACATGCTCGCAGCATGTCTTCAAGGGTTTGGATGGTGCGTTCAGATTGACCATCAGTTTGAGGATGAAAAGCGGTACTGAGGTCTAATCGTGTACCCAAGGCGGTTTGTACGGCTCGCCATGTTCGTGAAGTGATACGACCATCACGGTCTGAAATGATGCTTAATGGTACACCATGACGGCTTACGATCTCGCTGATGTAGATATGAGCTAACTTCTCGTTCTTGAAGTCCTCGCGAATCGGAATGAAGTGAGATGACTTTGTAAGATGATCGATTATTACCCATATGGTGTCATACCCACTGGAGGTGCGAGGTAACCCGGTAATGAAATCCATGGTTATGTTTTCCCACTTCCATACAGGTATTTCGGGTTGGACTAGAAGTCCTGAAGGTCTTTGATGTTCAGCTTTTACTTTGGAACAGGTAAGGCACTTGGAAACAAAAACAGCGATATCCTTTTTCATACCAGACCACCAGTAGGTGTATCGTAGGTCTTGATACATCTTGTCGGCTCCTGGGTGTACAGAGTATCGTGTTTTGTGCGCCTCATTCATGAGGAAATCACGAAGGTTATCGCGATCAGGAATCCATATGCGGTTTAAATAGTATAGAATAGCGTCAGATTTGGTTTCGATTTTGAGTTCAGCTCCACATGACAGCTCATCGCGTACATCATTTTCTGTTACAGAAACATGTTGAGCTGCTCGGATTCGATCTTTGATATCGGTTATGATTTGCGAACAGAGAAGACGAATGGAGTTCGCATAACCTTTTCGACTGAGCACATCGGCCACTATGTTTGCCTTGCCAGGATGATACCGAATTTCACAGTCGTAGTCGTTGAGAAGTTCGACCCATCTTCGTTGCCTCATATTCAACTCCTTTTGGTTGAAGATATGTTGGAGACTCTTGTGGTCAGTGTATATTTCACACTTAGTACCGTAGAGGTAATGTCTCCATATCTTGAGAGCGAACACAACGGCTCCAAGTTCCAGGTCGTGGGTGGTGTAATTCTTCTCGTGAACCTTGAGTTGCCTAGAGGCATAGGCTATCACTTTTCCTCTTTGCATTAATACACAGCCTAGCCCTTGCCCTGATGCGTCGCAATATACTACAAAGTCATCGCAACCTTCAGGGAGTGTGAGGATAGGTGCGTCACAAAGTTTTTGCTTTAGAGTTTGGAAGGCCTCCTCTTGCTTAGGTCCCCATATGAAGGGTTTTCCTTTATGAGTCAAGGCCGTGAGCGGTACAGCAATACGGGAAAAATTGGCAATGAAGCGTCGATAGTAACCAGCCAAACCGAGAAATGACCTAACTTCGGTAGGGGTACGTGGCGCTTGCCATTCCTGCACTGCCTTGATTTTTGAAGGATCAACATGAATTCCCTTGTCGTCGACGACATGTCCAAGGAATTGTACTTCTCCTAACCAGAATTCACATTTTGAGAACTTAGCGTAGAGCTTTTCAGTCCTTAAGAGTGTAAGGATGAGTCGAAGGTGTCGCTCATGATCGATTTAGACTTGGAGTAGATAAGAATATCGTCGATGAAGACTATGACGAAACGGTCGAGGTAGGGTTTGCATACCCTATTCATTAGATCCATGAAGACAGCGGGGGCATTGGTTAAACCGAATGGCATGACCATGAACTCGTAATGACCATAACGAGTCCGGAAGGCGGTTCTTGGGATATCTTCTTCGTGCACTCTGAGCTGATGATAACCAGAATGAAGGTCGATTTTTGAAAAGCAGGTGGCACCTTGAAGTTGATCTAGAAGTTCGCGAGGTAGTGGATAGCGATTTTTAACCGTTAACTTGTTGAGTTCTCTATAATCAATGCACATGCGAAACATTCCATCCTTCTTCTTCACAAAGAGAACAGGTGCACCCCAGGGCGATGAGCTAGGACGTATGAATCCTTTGTCAGTCAGCTCTTGCAGTTGACTGGCCAGCTCTTGCATTTCGGATGGGGCTAACCTATAAGGAGATTTTGCGACTGGTGTAGCGCCAGGTACAAGATCGATGCGAAATTCGACTTCTCTCACCGGAGGAAGTCCTGAAATGTCGTCGGGAAAGACTTGTGGGAATTCTTTCACAACTTGGATATCTTCAAGTTTTCTTTCCTTGTTTCCCTTTTTGACGATGTGGGTTGTAACATTTGTAAAAATCGGGTCTTTAAAACCCGCTCCGTTTTGTAATCAAGTACCAAGTTATAAAAGTTGCATTAAATATTTATGATTAATTTTGAGTTAAAATGATACATAATTAATAAACAAACTAAACTATAAAAATTATATTTGATAAAAAGTTAAAATAAAATAAATATTTGAAGCTACCGGGACTCGAACCCGGGTCAGCCAAGAAATACTTCAAACAACTTAACACTCACTTCCAAGACCACTCCGCCACAATGTGTTTTCTGTTAACTCTAGGAACACAAATGAAATTTATACACAATTCAGTTAAAACGATGGCGCCATCTGAGAAACGGTAATCGGCAAACCAATCGTCAAATCGTTGTTTAATTCACATGTTCAGCTTCTAACCGATGTATGACGGTTTCTAATCAAGTTGGAATTGATTGAACTTGAAGTTTCATCATTTTCGGTTTTTGAAACCGAAAGTTCATCAAAGCTCTGAATAACTCAAGCTTCAGACCATTCTCACGATTCAGAGCTATCATATCAATACTCCATTTCCTTTTCGTCGCATTTTCAGACCATCAGAGCGCCTGAAACAGCTCGCCGGAATTCTCTGCAAAAGTCGCCGGAAAACCGTATTCAACTCAAACCGGTAAAATACTTCTACTTTACGGTTTCAATCTATTGTTAGAACCTTACTAACATTAACCCATCGCTCAAAATCAACCACAGACGTCATTGCTGGACTTTCTGTGTTCGCCGGAAAACTTCTGGAATTGCCGGAAACTCGTTAATTATCGGTATGCACTTTCCAACGCACTGATAATCAATACTCATTAGTTCAATTTCATATCTAATCCCTTAAATCTGTTAATTGATTCTCGCAGCCGAGGGTTTCAAAAACAGAGCCGACAAGTTCGCCGGACTCTCTGAAGAAGACAACCTGTTCGGTATCTTCTTTCCCCAAACTTTTCGGTTCAATGCATTCAAACTAGACATCATGTTTATTAACTAAATTAATCACGAATCGGTTGTTTGATTGATGTCTGCGTTCGTAATGAAGAAGACGAGTTCAGTGATAACATAAGATTAATTAAAAACAAATTATAAACGGGTTAGACACACAGTCCAGCGGTGGACTGTGTGCAAACAAAAACTATACACGTCTCGAGTTCGATCCCTGCTACACGCACAACTTGTTTAATAAAATGCCTTTTTGATCAAGAACTAAACCGGGTTAACTGAGATAGTTGTTAAGTATAAGAAAAACCGAGATAATAACCGGGTTAGACACACAGTCCAGCGGTGGACTGTGTGCAACATGAACTACACGTCGCGCGTTCGAAACCCGTCACGAGCACCGGTCCGATTGAATTAAAATGTTTTTGCAAATAAAGGAAATTCGGTTAAATCGAATAAGTGTATAAATATAATTAAAAACGAGATTAGTTCGGGTTAGACACGTAGCTCAGTTGGTAGAGCTGCGTGCACGCGAACGGGAGGTCGCCGGTTCGAATCTCACCCGGCGCAGAATTATTCGCTGACCGAACCGGTCAACGGTCAACGGTCAATGCTAAAAAAATAATATTTTTTTTATATTTTTATTTATTTAATTTAATTTAAAAATCAATTAAAAATACTTAAAAATAACATTTTTAAAGATAGAAAATAGCTATAAACTCACAAAAATATATCTAAAAATTTCATTAAAATCCTTAATAAAATCCATCCATTTAATATATTTTTCCATTATCATTTAGGTTAGTATTCCTCGTTGATCCGCTCATCTAAATCGTGCGCATCTCACCATCTCCAATCCAACGCACCCAATGTGAGTGAATCTTACAAATTCCCCGTTTTAATCACGTTTTGGGGTGTATCATGTGTCTTTGTTTATATACATATTATAACTAAACCATTGTGCATACATCATATCATGAACATGTGTATTCTGTTTGTTGCTGTTAAGTAGTTATTATTGGATGCAATTTATTATTCAGTACATGCAATTTCATAGGCCGCCGCTCCCCATTTATGAGCGTTGAGCATGTTCCCCATTTTATTATGCGGTTGAACCTGGCGTGCCCACATACGATCGGCTCCGTTTGATTGAGCCTTGATCGCACAGTTCATTTTACATTTTCAGTACATGCAATACGATCGGCTCCGTTTGATTGAGCCTTGATCGCACAGTTCATTTTACATTTTCAGTACATGCAATACGATCGGCTCCGTTTGATTGATCCTTGATCGCACAGTTCATTTATGTTATTTATCGTATGATATTGGTATGTTCATGTATGCTATCAAGTGTTATTGTATGTTATAATTGTAACTGCTTTTTGCCATTGCTTGATTACTTACATTTGCTCATTTATGATTATGCACAATTTTTCATTGATAAACTAACCATTAATTCATTAATAAATGTTTATCTAATAAGGTTCACTCGCCAACTTATGTTGACCCAAAAATTCCCATTTTACACATGATACGGGTGAACCAGCAGCAGCTAGGAACACATAGGACCTGGATTAGAAGAATAAAACAATTTAGTATTGGGATTGTTATGTTTGGTTTATTTCCTTTGTATTGAATGAACATGTTTGGATATTTGAAAATGTAATTTTGACTTTATTTAATATGAAACATAATAGTAAATGTCATGTGCTTTGGTGATAACCCAATTATGCCCTATTTCCGCTGCGTGTCGGGGTGTGACAGATTGGTATTAGAGCCATGATTATAGGGATATAGGATAGGTTATTAGACCCTTAGAGCCTATACTATAGTCGATTAGAAACTTATAAGAATTTTGTGTGTTATATGCCAAATTTCATGATGTTTATATGTTTTATGTTAAATGTTACATTTGATATTGTGCAAGCATGTTCATAAGTATGTATTATCATATAATGCCTATCATGAAATCATATGCTCATAACATATCACATCCATGAAAGCACACACCACATCATGATTGTTTTTACAATGATTTTCGTGTTTTCAAATCTCATCAAAGTGAGTTCTCATGACGGGCATGTAGTAACTGGAAGGGTACCAGTACCGGTAGTCGGAACGTCCTGTCTAGGCTGGCATTCGTATAAATCCAAAATAAAGGACCAGTTTGCCTACCTGGGGACTAACGATGAGAGTACGAAGTACCTATTAGGCCAAAGCATGCTATACCAAACGTCGTGTGAGCTAATCCCACTTTGAGTTGTCATTGTGTCTACACCTGGACACGTTACGACCAAACATCTCATGAACATATTTTGTGGTTTGCATTCGGGGGATGCGAGTGTTAAATTGCCAATACTAATGTGAATCCTACCCAGCCAATAGCCATGGGGGCCCACATGACTATGTAGGTGAAGGTATGGGGGACATTTGAGGCCCAACATGAGCGAACCCAAGACATCCTATGGATGTAGTTGCATTATTGATATTTATGTTATTTTCATTTTCTTAAAGACACATGACACCTAAAAAGACACCATAAACTCACAATCTTCTCATTTTATGATCCTGTAGATGTCGTCTAGACAGCAACGAAGGGGTAAAAGATCGGGAAGGTCTCAGCAACGTTTGGCCACTCAGATAGCGAAACAAATGGCCACGATATTGCCTGACATTGTGGTACAAGTACAACAAGCCCTTGCTACAAATCCTACTAACCCTCCTCGACAACAGGACCAGAACATTGACAACCCTCCTACCAACAAGTGCACTTACAAACATTTTAAGTCCTGTGATCCTCCAAAATTTGAAGGGACCGAGGGTGTCACTGCTCTCCTACATTGGTTCGAGGAGATGGAAAACACCTTCCTAAACTGCGATTGTCCTGAGGATCGCAAGGTTCGATACGCCACCGGGAGACTACTTGGAGTAGGTCTCACTTGGTGGAACACTGAGAAAGGGAAGAGGGGAACTGAAGATGCGATGGCCTTAACTTGGGAGGAGTTAAGGGAAATCATGACTAGGCGTTTCTGTCCTAGAAGTGAAATTAAGAAGTTGGAGGATGAATTTCATGCTCTAAAGCAAAAGGAGGGTGATCACTCTACTTACAACAAGAGGTTCTTGGAGTTGAACCAAATGGTTCCAAATTTATTCACTCCAACCTATCGTCTGATCGAGCATTATATTCGAGGACTTCCCTCGAAAATCCAAGATTCAGTTCTCAGCGTTTCACCGGTAACACTTGAAGCTGCCATGGAGTTGGCAACTGAACTGACCGAAAACCGAATTCGCAATGGGAAGTTCAAAGAAGAGAAGAAGAAAGCCCCTGTTGAGGGACAAACTTCAAACCACCCCATTCCTTCCTCTAAGTTTGCTAACAAGAGGAAGCGTAACACCAGGAATTTTGCAGTTACCCAAACCAACACCCCTATCCCTGCTGCACCCATCACTCAAGTCACTCCTTCACCCGCGCCATACAGAAGACCCTACACAGGCCCATTACCAAAATGTAACCGTTGTCAGTATCACCATTCCCCTGATCATCCTTGCCAATACTGCACCGGCTGCGGTCGCGCAGGACATACTGTTCAAAACTGCCGCATGCCTCAACGAACAAACCGCCACCAACCTTTAACCCAAACCCACCAACAGTTAATGGGTCAAGCACAACAACCCCTACCATTTCCACCCACCCAACATTTAGCCCAAACATACTACCAACCCAATTATCTTATGGGCCAACCTATGCGGGCTTGCTTCAATTGCGGCGACCCAAGTCATTTCAGAAACACATGTCCAAGGCTGGTTAATATTATTCATGCTCAGGCCCAAGCCAACCCAGTGAACCAAGCGAACCAAGCTCCTCCACCTGCAAGAGGAAGAGCTTTCAATATTAACGCGAACCAGGCCAGAGCTGACGGCAATGTGGTCAACGGTACGTTCCTTATAAATGGTAGATATGCCTCTATGTTATTTGATACTGGTGCGGATAGAAGTTTTGTGTCATTAGAATTTGAACCTATCTTAAGCAAGAATCGGGATAAGCTCACGGAATCCATAACGGTAGAAGTTGCGGACGGGAAACCAGTTTCATTAGACTCTATATTACGCAACTGTACACTCACCTTAAACGACCACGATTTCTCAGTCGACCTTATTCCTATGAAGCTGGGAAGTTTCGACATTATAATCGGTATGGATTGGCTCAGTCAACATCAGGCGGAAGTTGTGTGTCGTGAAAAATTTATTCGTATTCCTCTTTCAAACGGTCAGACTTTCGAATCATTGGAGAAACCTCGTCGAAAGGGCTCAGCTTAATGTCTTGTCTTCAAGCTCAAAAATATCTTCGCAAGAATTATGTCGCGTTTTTAGCCCATATCATCAAGAAGGGGACCACAGAGAAGAAACTTGAAGACATTCCTGTAGTAAAAGACTTTCCACAAGTTTTTCCTGACGACATTTCAGGACTTCCTCCAGTTAGAGACGTCGAATTCCGTATTGATCTTATACCTGGTGCTACACCAGTTGCAAAGTCTCCATATAGGTTAGCCCCCTCTGAAATGCAAGAGCTAGCCAGTCAATTACAAGAGTTGACTGACAAGGGATTCATACGTCCTAGCTCATCGCCTTGGGGTGCACCTGTCCTTTTTGTAAAGAAGAAAGATGGATCTTTTCGTATGTGCATCGACTACAGAGAGCTCAACAAGTTAACCATCAAAAATCGCTATCCCTTACCTCGCATTGATGATCTTCTTGACCAACTACAAGGTGCCAGCTGCTTTTCGAAAATCGATCTTCGATCTGGCTATCATCAGCTTAGAGTGCATGAAGAAGACGTCCCTAAGACTGCTTTTCGAACTCGTTATGGCCACTATGAATTCATGGTTATGCCGTTTGGATTAACCAACGCACCAGCTGTCTTCATGGACCTAATGAACAGAGTCTGCAAACCTTACCTTGATCGATTTGTTATAGTTTTCATCGACGATATTCTTATTTATTCAAAATCTAAAGCTGATCATGAACGTCATCTTCGACTCGTTCTTGCACTTCTAGAAAAGGAAAAGCTTTATGCCAAGTTCTCTAAATGCGAATTCTGGTTAAAAGAGGTGCAATTCCTCGGGCATGTAATCAATGACAAAGGAATACATGTTGACCCTTCAAAGATCAAAGCAGTTCAAGAATGGCAAGCTCCACGTACACCAACTGAAGTAAGATCTTTTCTTGGACTAGCTGGCTATTATCGTCGGTTCATTTCAAACTTCTCTCGCATTGTTGTGCCACTCACGGCGTTAACCCATAAGGGAAAAACCTTTCGTATGGGGACCCAAGCAAGAAGAAGCTTTTCAAACTCTTAAACAAAAACTTTGTGATGCACCAATCCTCACTCTTCCTGAAGGTTGTGATGATTTTGTAGTCTATTGCGACGCGTCAGGGCAAGGATTAGGCTGCGTTCTCATGCAAAGAGGAAAAGTCATAGCTTATGCCTCGAGACAACTCAAGACACATGAAAAGAACTACACCACTCATGACCTAGAACTTGGAGCCGTTGTATTCGCTCTTAAGATATGGAGACATTATCTCTATGGTACTAAGTGTGAAATATACACTGACCACAAGAGTCTTCAACATATCTTCGATCAAAAAGAGTTAAACATGAGGCAACGAAGATGGGTCGAACTTCTGAATGATTACGACTGTGAAATTAGAACCACCCTGGTAAGGCAAATGTGGTGGCTGATGCACTTAGTCGAAAGGGTTATGCGAACTCCATTCATCTTCTATGTTCGCAAATTATAACCGACATTAAAGATCAAATTCGAGAAGCCCAACACGTTTCAATAACAGAAGAAGACGTACGAAAAGAGATGTCCTGTGGAGCCGAGCTAAAACTTGAAACTAAATCAGACGGTATCCTGTATTACCTAGATCGTATCTGGACTCCTAACCACAACAATCTTCGTGAAACTCTTATGAATGAAGCTCACAAAACGCGATATTCTATACACCCCGGAGCCGATAAGATGTATCAAGACCTACGATACACCTATTGGTGGCCTGGAATGAAGAAGGATATTGCCGTTTTTGTTTCCAAGTGTCTCACATGTTCCAAGGTGAAGGCTGAACACCAAAGACCCTCAGGACTTCTAGTCCAACCGGAAATACCTGTATGGAAGTGGGAAAATATAACCATGGATTTCATTACCGGGTTACCTCGCACTTCTGGTGGGTATGACACTATATGGGTGATTATAGACCGACTTACAAAATCAGCTCACTTTATTCCTATCCGCGAAGATTTCAAGAACGAAAAGCTTGCACGTATTTATATCAACGAAATCGTGAGCCGGCATGGGGTACCATTAAGTATTATTTCTGATCGTGATGGTCGTTTCACCTTACGTACATAGCAAGCAGTACAATCCGCTATGGGCACACGATTAGATCTCAGTACCGCCTATCATCCTCAAACTGATGGACAGTCTGAGCGCACCATTCAAACTCTTGAGGATATGCTTAGAGCATGTGTAATAGACTTCAAGGGAAATTGGGACGCCCACCTACCATTAGTTGAATTCTCGTACAACAACAGCTATCATTCGAGCATCGGCATGGCACCTTTTGAAGCCTTATATGGTCGTAAGTGCCGATCTCCTGTATGTTGGTACGAAATTAGGGAAGCGCAAATTACTGGTCCAGAATTGATCCAAGAAACCACAGACAAGATTCATCAAATTCGAAACAATCTTCTAGCAGCTCAAAGTCGTCAAAAGAGTTATGCAGATAAACGACGGAAGCCCTTAGAGTTTAACATTGGTGATCATGTGCTTTTAAAAGTATCACCGTGGAAGGGAGTAGTTCGTTTTGGTCAAAAAGGGAAGCTAGCACCACGTTACGTAGGACCTTTCAAGATACTCGAAAGAGTAGGTCCTGTAGCATACAAGCTAGACCTACCAGAAGAACTCAACAGGATTCATCCCACATTCCACGTGTCGAACTTGAAGAAGTGCCTCGCTGATGAGAATCTTCATATTCCGCTGGAAGATATTCAGATTGATGAATCTATGCATTTTATTGAAAGACCAGTGGAGATCATGGACTACGGGGAGAAGCGTCTTCGACGAAGTCGCATTCCAATTGTTAGGGTACGCTGGGAGTCGAAACGGGGACCTGAGTTTACTTGGGAACGTGAAGACTCAATGCGTGAAAAATACCGCATCTTTTTCCTACTACTTCAACTACTTAAATTTCAGGACGAAATTCCTAAAAGTAGGGGATACTGTAACATTTGTAAAAATCGGGTCTTCAAAACCCGCTCCGTTTTGTAATCAAGTACCAGGTTATAAAAGTTGCATTAAATATTTATGATTAATTTTGAGTTAAAACGATACATAATTAATAAACAAACTAAACTATAAAAATTATATTTGATAAAAAGTTAAATAAAATAAATAAAAAAATATTTGAAGCTACCGGGACTCGAACCCGGGTCAGCCAAGAAATACTTCAAACAACTTAACACTCACTTCCAAGACCACTCCGCCACAATGTGTTTTCTGTTAACTCTAGGAACACAAATGAAATTTATACACAATTCAGTTAAACCGATGGCGCCATCTGAGAAACGGTAATCGGCAAACCAATCGTCAAATCGTTGTTTAATTCACATGTTCAGCTTCTAACCGATGTATGACGGTTTCTAATCAAGTTGGAATTGATTGAACTTGAAGTTTCATCATTTTCGGTTTTTGAAACCGAAAGTTCATCAAAGCTCTGAATAACTCAAGCTTCAGACCATTCTCGCGATTCAGAGCTATCATATCAATACTCCATTTCCTTTTCGTCGCATTTTCAGACCATCAGAGCGCCTGAAACAGCTCGCCGGAATTCTCTGCAAAAGTCGCCGGAAAACCGTATTCAACTCAAACCGGTAAAATACTTCTACTTTACGGTTTCAATCTATTGTTAGAACCTTACTAACATTAACCCATCGCTCAAAATCAACCACAGACGTCATTGCTGGACTTTCTGTGTTCGCCGGAAAACTTCTGGAATTGCCGGAAACTCGTTAATTATCGGTATGCACTTTCCAACGCACTGATAATCAATACTCATTAGTTCAATTTCATATCTAATCCCTTAAATCTGTTAATTGATTCTCGCAGTCGAGGGTTTCAAAAACAGAGCCGACAAGTTCGCCGGACTCTCTGAAGAAGACAATGTAACATCCGTCAAAAACGGATTTACCAAACCCGCTCCGTTTATCAACCGAACAGTCAGTCAAAATTTTCGTTTCGAATTAAATGTCCAGAACATTTTTAAACGATCCGTAATCAATTATTATACGCGAATATATATTTAGTTTTTGAAAAACTGTCAAAAATCGCAAAATAAAAATGAAATACATCTGCCGGGTTTCGAACCCGGGTCTGTACCGAGTCAGGCAACGATTTAACAACTCACACACAAACCACTGCGCCAACTGCTTTGTTTGTTATATATTTCAAACATTTAATTGATATAATAACTTTACAAATTCAAAACCGGCGCCCAACGATTCAGTCGTCGGAATCCCGGAATATTCGCGAGTTTTAACACCAATTTACGTTATAACGTAAACCTTTAATCACATATCGGTTATAACCGATGTTTGAAGTCCGCGACACTTTTCAAAACCGCCGGAAAAATTTAAATAACGAACACAGTCAAAAATCAGACCAAATACATTTCGATTATTCCCTATAAATTCAACCACAATCGTCTGCAAACCTTTTCGCTAAAAATCACATCTTTTCACGGCGAAATTTCACTCGCCGGAATAAACCTGTTCGTCGCCGGAAAACCGGTTTCCCCATTGCCGAGCTTTTCTGAACCTCTGAAGCTTATACCGGTGATACCCTTACCTTTTCCAAACTTTTCGGAGACTAGCTGCTACAAGGAACACGTCGCCGGAGTTGAATTCAGTCGCCGGAGTTTCTGCCGGAAAATAGAGAGTTCAGTCGGTATATTCTCCGCTCAGTTTCTTTTCCTTTTCACTTCTATCTTACCAGTAATTAACCTAAAACACTATTGAAACTTGAATAAAAACTCGAACCAGTCAGACCCGATTTCTGGTTCAACTTTGACGAAGAAGACGACGCACTTCCATATCATATAAGTATATTATAAATCAGGATTTTACTCGGGTTAGACACACAGTCCAGCGGTGGACTGTGTGCACATAAAACGTTAAACATGCAAAGGTCTCAAGTTCGAATCCCGTCTCACACACGCTGCCTTAATAAAATCCATTTTTTGTTTACTGAACCGGAGTCACCTTAGTTATATGTTAAGTATATTAATAACCGGAATAATAACCAAGTTAGACACACAGTCCAGCGGTGGACTGTGTGGTTGTTTATATCGCTGGTCACGAGTTCGAGTCCGGTCATTAGCACCGACTCGGACAATTATCTATTTTTTTAAATAAGGCAGAAAAAGGAAATAACTAAATTGTCTTTAAGTAAAATAAAAATCAAGTTATATAACATGTTGAACACACAGTCCAGCGGTGGACTGTGTGTTATATTAACCCACAGGTCCCGGGTTCGAGACCTGTGGAGCGCACCGCCGAGCCGCTTAAATTGTTTTTAAAATAAAAATGATTTTCTGTTAATGTTAATTAATGTATATATGAAATTAAAATCGGATATATAACGGGTTAGACACGTAGCTCAGTTGGTAGAGCTGCGTGCACGCGTACGGGAGGTCTCGGGTTCGAGCCTCACCCAGCGCACAACAATACGCCTCGAACCGGTCAACGCCGGTCAAAGTCAACTGGTCAAATCACTGTAGCAGAAAAAAATAAAATATTTTTATTATTTTTATTTAATTATTTTAATTAAAAATCAATTATAAATACTTAAAAACAACATTTTTAAGATTAGAAAATAGCCTTGAACCCACAAAAATGCACCCAACAATTCTACTAAAATAGTTTAATAAAATCCGTTTACTTACCAAACCATAATGCGATTTATCTAGGTTAAATCTCACTTGTGGTTAAAACCACTTCGCGTGCATTCAACGTCATCAACCGAACGCACCCACTGTGAGTGAATCTTACAATTCCCCCTTTTTAATTTACACGTTTTGGGGTGTGTCATGTGTTATGAAATAATTAAGTTGTTTATTTAAACTTGTGCCATACCACATCATGACTTAAACTTAGATTGATTTATTGTTGTGATTTACTTATATTACGTTTGTCAAATTACATGAAACTCGTACATTAAGCCCATCAGTTCCTCGTGGGAAACGAGTAGAACATCGCGTGCTTCAATTCAATTCATTATTGTTCATGTGTGTTTTCATTGAGTTTATATTGTTGTAGTTGTGTTATTCATATTATCATGTTTATGCAATTCAATCATCAGGCCCCTCAGTTCCTCGTGAGAGACGAGTTGAGCAACGCGTGCCTTTAATTGTTCCATTATTATTCATGAGTGTTTTCATTTAACATATTATGATTGTTGATCAAGTTACATCTAATTTTACTCATGTTTGGTTGTGCACATATTTCATAATCAATTTAAATGAATTGTTCAAATGTTTTCCATAGGATTCACTCGCCAACATTATGTTGATCCAAAAACCTTTTTACACATGATACAGGTGAACAGGTTGAAGCAAGGATAACATAGGATATGCCTTAGAAGAGAACAAAGAAGTTTAGATTGTAGTTAGATCATGTTGTAGCAATCATTGTAAATTTCCATTTAATTTGTATTAATGAATATGAAACGTTTAATAAATGTCATGAGCTTTGATGATAACCCAATCATGCCCCGATCACCTTATCCGCTGCGGGTCGGGGTGTGACAGATTGGTATCAGAGCCATGACTATAGGGATATAGGATAGGTTATTAGACCCTTAGAGCCTATACTATAGTCTGCCTAAATTTTAAATTGATTAGGTGGTTACATACAAACTTGTGATATTTATTTGTTTCATATTTGTTTACATTTCAGTCAAACATACATGCTCATATACATGTTCATTATACATATATACATATTCATTATACATATATCGATGTTCATGTATTCAATTTATTTTCATATTCTCATTATCCAAAGATTTTATGCAATTTTCAATTCTCATCAAAGTAAGTTCTGCGACGGGCATGTAGTAACTGGAAGGGTACAAGTACCGGTAGTCGGAACGTCCTGTCTAGGCTGGCATTCGTATAAATCCAATATAACGGACCAGTTTGCCTACCTGGGGACCAACGATGAGAGTACGAAGGACCTATTAGGCCAAAGCATGCCACACCAAACGTCGTTCGAACTAACCCTACTTTGAGGTGTCATCGTGTCTACACCTGGACACATTCCGAACATCACACGTTGTATACATATTTCTCGATTTTCCCGGGTTTTTGTGTACGCAACCAGGCAGAAACCGTGCGAACCATATGAAAAACCGGTATTCATGGGGGCCCACATGATTACATAAGGTAAAGTATGGCGGCATGACGGGCCTAACAGCGAGCAAAGCCCAAGACATCCTATGGATGTAGTATTTTTGTATAATTATTTTATAAATGATCATTCTTGAATGCGACCCATGATCCCAAAAGCATCCAACTCATACTCTTGTCATGTATTCATTGTAGATGTCTTCTAACCTCGCCCGTAGGAAGACGAGAGCAAGAAAAGCCCGCGATCGCATGGCTGCCTTAATCGCTCAACAAATGGCTGCCGTAATACCCAACATTGTAATCCAAGTTCAACAAGCACTTACCAATAATCCTGTCAATCAAGCAAACCAAAACATTTTCAACTCTTCCCCAAACACCACTAAATGCACCTACAAGCATTTCAAATCATGCGACCCTCCGAAATATAAAGGGACTGAAGGTGTCACCGCACTCCTCCATTGGTTTGAAGAAATGGAGAATACTTTTCTAAATTGCGATTGCCCTGATGATCGCAAAGTGCGTTATGCTACCGGTCGACTATATGGGATAGCACTTACTTGGTGGAACACAGAGAAGGCCAAACGAGGTGTGGAAGATGCTATGTCCTTAACTTGGAACGAATTGAAGGAAATCATGACCAGACGATTTTGCCCAAGGAGCGAAATCAAGAAGCTAGAAGATGAATTTTACTCATTGAAGCAAGTGGAAGGAGACCACACCACCTACAACAAAAGGTTCCTCGAATTACATCAAATGGTTCCCAACATGTTTACTCCCCTCTACCGTTTGATCGAGCACTACATTCGTGGTCTTCCGTCAAAGATTCAAGACCCTGTGATAAGTACCAAGCCTGCAACTTTGGAAGCAGCAATGGAGCTAGCAATAGAG
This sequence comes from Scalesia atractyloides, assembly GCA_947069175.1. Lineage (NCBI taxonomy): Eukaryota > Viridiplantae > Streptophyta > Magnoliopsida > Asterales > Asteraceae > Scalesia > Scalesia atractyloides. Next base: position 94,054,565 of record CAMTDV010000005.1, on the reverse strand, counting down.
CTCACCGAGAACCGAATCCGAAACAAAGACTTCGAGGAGGAGAAGAAGAAGGATAAAGAATCGACTGAAACCTCCGACTCCACCCAAACCGAATCCCCTTCTCAACCCAACCCTAAGAGAAGAAGAGTCGGGCGACTTTTCGCTGTTACCCAACGAAATCAACCCGTTTTTCACGCTATACCCCTCCGAGATGTCCCAATCACCCAAGTGGCACCCAACTCAGCTTACCCAAATAAGAAACCATATCTCGGACCTCACCCTCGATGCAACAACTGTTTTTATCACCATCCCCTTACTTTACCTTGCCGGCTATGTACAACTTGTGGACGTTATGGTCATTTGAGCAATGTTTGTCGCACCTTTCAAGACCAAACCTTTTCCCCTACTCAAAACATGGCCCAAACTTATCACCAACCCCAACACCCCATGTTCCCATATGCTCGAGCTTGCTTCAATTGTGGCGACCCTACCCACTTTAGAAACACATGCCCTCAATTGGTAAACGTTATCAACACTCAAGCCCAATCAAACCCAGTTAACCAAGTAAACCAAGAAAACCCAACCACTATGCCACCAGCAAGAGGAAGAGTCTTCAATATCAACGCCAACCCTGTCGAAGATAATGACGGCCCTGATGAAGATACTCAGCTAGTCCTTTTCGCCGAAGATCCAGATTCAACTCCTGTTGTTTAGTCTTATGTTTTTCTTTATCACATGTGTAGACTGTTAGAAAAATTATGATATATTATATATTATATATTGTTTTTCAGTATATACTTTTGCTGAGGCCGCAGCTCCCCATCCATCGAGGTTGAGTTTGATCCCCATTTTATTATGGGTTGATCAGGGTGTGCCCGCACGATCGGCTCCGTTTGTTTGAGCCTTGATCGGTTACGTAATTTTACATTTCAAATACATGCAATACGCTCGGCTCCGTTTGATTGAGCCTTGAGTGCACAGTTCAATTTACATTTCAAGTTCATGCAATACGCTCGGCTCCGTTTGATTGAGCCTTGAGTGCACAGTTCAATTTACATTTCAAGTTCATGCAATACGCTCGGCTCCGTTTGATTGAGCCTTGAGTGCACAGTTCAATTTACATTTCAAGTTCATGCAATACGCTCGGCTCCGTTTGATTGAGCCTTGAGCGCACATTTCAATTTACATTTCAAGTTCATGCAATACGTTCGGCTCCATTTGATTGAGCCTTGAGCGCACATACAATTTCATTATCAGTATCTTGTGGTTGTGGTGTTTGTAGTAGAGTCGCATCGAACTAACCATAACTTTCGGATAAAGTCAACGAAAATTTGACAAGGATATGGTGGATACGCCGATGGTACTTCCTATATATAAGTATTCTTGTCAAATGATCGGAGGCATTATCAGGCGGTTATGAGAGGTTCCATGCATAGGCTGTTTGTGTGGTTAAGTTATTCATATTCAGTACATTCAATATGTTCGGCTCCGTTTGATTGAGCCTTGAGCACACAATTTCAATTTCAGTACATTCAATATGTTCGGCTCCGTTTGATTGAGCCTTGAGCACACAATTTCATTTTCAGTACATGCAAAACGATCGGCTCCTTTCGATTGAGCCTTGATCGCACAGATATATTTCATTTCAGTATTTTATGTTTGTTGTATTGATTGTAGAGATATAGGACTAATCATAATTCACTGATAAAACCAATGAAAATTTGACAAGAATATGGTGGATACGCCGCTGGTACTTCCTATATATAAGTATTCTTGTCAAAGGATCAGAGGCCTTATCGGACGGTTATGAGAAGTTCTATGTAGGATTTATTAGTTTCTTGGTAACCAATCATAACTTGTGGATAAAACTAATGAAAATTTGGCAAGAATATGGTGGATACGCCGCTGGTACTTCCTATATATAAGTATTCTTGCCAAAGGATCAGAGGCATTATCAGGCGGTTATGAGAAGTTCCATGTAGGATTTATTATTGCCTTGGTTGGAATTTGTGATACATTTATATCATCATGTTATTTAAAGAGATTGGATTGTGTTCCATTTCTACATAAATTAACCTCTCCATCATAACAAACGAGAGAGGAACTTCCATCATTCAAACATATATGTTATCAGAATGTGAATTCAAATATTTGCTGTTGTGTTTATTCATGTTCAAATATTCGCTGATGTGTCTATTCATGTTCGAATCTTTGCTGTTGTGTTTATTCATATTCAAATATTTGCTGATGTGTTCATTCATGTTCGAATATTTGCTGTTATGTTTATTCATGTTCAAATATTTGCTGATGTGTTCATTCATGTTTGGATGTCAGCTGTTGTGTTTTTATTTATGTTCCATGTAGATTGTAGTGTTAGAAGTTTTGCCTTAGGATAAAACCATATTTTTCCCAAACGTATCTAAACTCTTATGCATGATATCATTTTTAGCGAATCATTCCTGTTTATCAATATTCATACAGTAGGCAACAAAAAGCGATTCCTGAATAGGGTACTTAACCTTTACAAGGAACGTTACCGCCTCGAACAAAAAACTTAAACCCTCATTTTTTGCTAAGCATACAACTGTCAAACAAAACATCATCATTCTTAAAGTCAAAATATATCATTATTTAAATTTCGGGACGAAATTTCTAAAAAGCAGGGGATACTGTAACATCCGTCAAAAATGGATTTACCAAACCCGCTCCGTTTATCAACCGAACAGTCAGTCAAAATTTTCGTTTCGAATTAAATGTCCAGAACATTTTTAAACGATCCGTAATCAATTATTATACGCGAATATATATTTAGTTTTTGAAAAACTGTCAAAAATCGCAAAATAAAAATGAAATACATCTGCCGGGTTTCGAACCCGGGTCTGTACCGAGTCAGGCAACGATTTAACAACTCACACACAAACCACTGCGCCAACTGCTTTGTTTGTTATATATTTCAAACATTTAATTGATATAATAACTTTACAAATTCAAAACCGGCGCCCAACGATTCAGTCGTCGGAATCCCGGAATATTCGCGAGTTTTAACACCAATTTACGTTATAACGTAAACCTTTAATCACATATCGGTTATAACCGATGTTTGAAGTCCGCGACACTTTTCAAAACCGCCAGAAAAATTTAAATAACGAACACAGTCAAAAATCAGACCAAATACATTTCGATTATTCCCTATAAATTCAACCACAATCGTCTGCAAACCTTTTCGCTAAAAATCACATCTTTTCACGGCGAAATTTCACTCGCCGGAATAAACCTGTTCGTCGCCGGAAAACCGGTTTCCCCATTGCCGAGCTTTTCTGAACCTCTGAAGCTTATACCGGTGATACCCTTACCTTTTCCAAACTTTTCGGAGACTAGCTGCTACAAGGAACACGTCGCCGGAGTTGAATTCAGTCGCCGGAGTTTCTGCCGGAAAATAGAGAGTTCAGTCGGTATATTCTCCGCTCAGTTTCTTTTCCTTTTCACTTCTATCTTACCAGTAATTAACCTAAAACACTATTGAAACTTGAATAAAAACTCGAACCAGTCAGACCCGATTTCTGGTTCAACTTTGACGAAGAAGACGACGCACTTCCATATCATATAAGTATATTATAAATCAGGATTTTACTCGGGTTAGACACACAGTCCAGCGGTGGACTGTGTGCACATAAAACGTTAAACATGCAAAGGTCTCAAGTTCGAATCCCGTCTCACACACGCTGCCTTAATAAAATCCATTTTTTGTTTACTGAACCGGAGTCACCTTAGTTATATGTTAAGTATATTAATAACCGGAATAATAACCAAGTTAGACACACAGTCCAGCGGTGGACTGTGTGGTTGTTTATATCGCTGGTCACGAGTTCGAGTCCGGTCATTAGCACCGACTCGGACAATTATCTATTTTTTTAAATAAGGCAGAAAAAGGAAATAACTAAATTGTCTTTAAGTAAAATAAAAATCAAGTTATATAACATGTTGAACACACAGTCCAGCGGTGGACTGTGTGTTATATTAACCCACAGGTCCCGGGTTCGAGACCTGTGGAGCGCACCGCCGAGCCGCTTAAATTGTTTTTAAAATAAAAATGATTTTCTGTTAATGTTAATTAATGTATATATGAAATTAAAATCGGATATATAACGGGTTAGACACGTAGCTCAGTTGGTAGAGCTGCGTGCACGCGTACGGGAGGTCTCGGGTTCGAGCCTCACCCAGCGCACAACAATACGCCTCGAACCGGTCAACGCCGGTCAAAGTCAACTGGTCAAATCACTGTAGCAGAAAAAAATAAATATTTTTATTATTTTTATTTAATTATTTTAATTAAAAATCAATTATAAATACTTAAAAACAACATTTTTAAGATTAGAAAATAGCCTTGAACCCACAAAAATGCACCCAACAATTCTACTAAAATAGTTTAATAAAATCCGTTTACTTACCAAACCATAATGCGATTTATCTAGGTTAAATCTCACTTGTGGTTAAAACCACTTCGCGTGCATTCAACGTCATCAACCGAACGCACCCACTGTGAGTGAATCTTACAATTCCCCTTTTTAATTTACACGTTTTGGGGTGTGTCATGTGTTATGAAATAATTAAGTTGTTTATTTAAACTTGTGCCATACCACATCATGACTTAAACTTAGATTGATTTATTGTTGTGATTTACTTATATTACGTTTGTCAAATTACATGAAACTCGTACATTAAGCCCATCAGTTCCTCGTGGGAAACGAGTAGAACATCGCGTGCTTCAATTCAATTCATTATTGTTCATGTGTGTTTTCATTGAGTTTATATTGTTGTAGTTGTGTTATTCATATTATCATGTTTATGCAATTCAATCATCAGGCCCCTCAGTTCCTCGTGAGAGACGAGTTGAGCAACGCGTGCCTTTAATTGTTCCATTATTATTCATGAGTGTTTTCATTTAACATATTATGATTGTTGATCAAGTTACATCTAATTTTACTCATGTTTGGTTGTGCACATATTTCATAATCAATTTAAATGAATTGTTCAAATGTTTTCCATAGGATTCACTCGCCAACATTATGTTGATCCAAAAACCTTTTTACACATGATACAGGTGAACAGGTTGAAGCAAGGATAACATAGGATATGCCTTAGAAGAGAACAAAGAAGTTTAGATTGTAGTTAGATCATGTTGTAGCAATCATTGTAAATTTCCATTTAATTTGTATTAATGAATATGAAACGTTTAATAAATGTCATGAGCTTTGATGATAACCCAATCATGCCCCGATCACCTTATCCGCTGCGGGTCGGGGTGTGACAGACAACCTGTTCGGTATCTTCTTTCCCCAAACTTTTCGGTTCAATGCATTCAAACTAGACATCATGTTTATTAACTAAATTAATCACGAATCGGTTGTTTGATTGATGTCTGCGTTCGTAATGAAGAAGACGAGTTCAGTGATAACATAAGATTAATTAAAAACGAAATTATAAACGGGTTAGACACACAGTCCAGCGGTGGACTGTGTGCAAACAAAAACTATACACGTCTCGAGTTCGATCCCTGCTACACGCACACCTTGTTTAATAAAATGCCTTTTTGATCAAGAACTAAACCGGGTTAACTGAGATAGTTGTTAAGTATAATAAAAAACCGAGATAATAACCGGGTTAGACACACAGTCCAGCGGTGGACTGTGTGCAACATGAACTACACGTCGCGCGTTCGAAACCCGTCACGAGCACCGGTCCGATTGAATTAAAATGTTTTTGCAAATAAAGGAAATTCGGTTAAATCGAATAAGTGTATAAATATAATTAAAAACGAGATTAGTTCGGGTTAGACACGTAGCTCAGTTGGTAGAGCTGTGTGCACGCGAACGGGAGGTCGCCGGTTCGAATCTCACCCGCGCAGAATTATTCGCTGACCGAACCGGTCAACGGTCAACGGTCAACGCTAAAAAAATAATATTTTTTTTATATTTTTATTTATTTAATTTAATTTAAAAATCAATTAAAAATACTTAAAAATAACATTTTTAAAGATAGAAAATAGCTATAAACTCACAAAAATATATCTAAAAATTTCATTAAAATCCTTAATAAAATCCATCCATTTAATATATTTTTCCATTATCATTTAGGTTAGTATTCCTCGTTGATCCGCTCATCTAAATCGTGCGCATCTCACCATCTCCAATCCAACGCACCCAATGTGAGTGAATCTTACAAATTCCCCGTTTTAATCACGTTTTGGGGTGTATCATGTGTCTTTGTTTATATACATATTATAACTAAACCATTGTGCATACATCATATCATGAACATGTGTATTCTGTTTGTTGCTGTTAAGTAGTTATTATTGGATGCAATTTATTATTCAGTACATGCAATTTCATAGGCCGCCGCTCCCCATTTATGAGCGTTGAGCATGTTCCCCATTTTATTATGCGGTTGAACCTGGCGTGCCCACATACGATCGGCTCCGTTTGATTGAGCCTTGATCGCACAGTTCATTTTACATTTTCAGTACATGCAATACAATCGGCTCCGTTTGATTGAGCCTTGATCTCACAGTTCATTTATGTTATTTATCGTATGATATTGGTATGTTCATGTATGCTATCAAGTGATATTGTATGTTATAATTGTAACTGCTTTTTGCCATTGCTTGATTACTTACATTTGCTCATTTATGATTATGCACAATTTTTCATTGATAAACTAACCATTAATTCATTAATAAATGTTTATCTAATAAGGTTCACTCGCCAACTTATGTTGACCCAAAAACTCCCATTTTACACATGATACAGGTGAACCAGCAGCAGCTAGGAACACATAGGACCTGGATTAGAAGAATAAAACAATTTAGTATTGGGATTGTTATGTTTGGTTTATTTCCTTTGTATTGAATGAACATGTTTGGATATTTGAAAATGTAATTTTGACTTTATTTAATATGAAACATAATAGTAAATGTCATGTGCTTTGGTGATAACCCAATTATGCCCCGACTCTTATTTCCGCTGCGGGTCGGGGTGTGACATGGGTTAGGAATGCGACATAGTTTTTGCGGAGATACCTTCGGGCTTGGAGACAGGACATTAATTTGAGTCCTTTCGTAGGGGTTTCCCCAAAAATACGTAGTGTCTGATCGTCTGTGAGAGGAATGCGATTGTACTTTCCGTGGCACACCACTTCAGCGTGATGCTGGCTGAGCCAGTCCATACCAATTATAACATCGAAACTTCCCAACTTCATAGGAATAAGATCAATTGGAAAATCGTGATCGTTTAGGGAGAGGGTACAATTGCGTATAATAGAATCTAGTGAAACGGATTTTCCATCAGCAACTTCCACAGTTAGAGACTTGATGAGATTAACACGAGGTTGGTCGAGGATAGGTTCAAATTCTAAGGACACAAAGCTCTTATCCGCACCAGTATCGAATAATATGGATGCATAACTACCATTGATGAGAAACGTACCGTTGACCACGTTGTTGTCAGCCCTGGCTTGGTTGGCGTTGATATTGAAAGCTCTCCCTCTGGCAGGTGGGGGAGCTTGATTAGCTTGGTTTACCGGGTTTGCGTGAGCTTGGGCATGGATAATGTTCACTAGGCGTGGACAAGTGTTCCTGAAGTGGTTTGGGTCCCCACAGTTGTAACAGGCTCGCAAGGGTTGCATCATGGGGTAGTTGGGTTGGTAGTAAGGTTGGGCTACATGTTGTGCAGGTGGTAGAAGTAAGGGTTGTTGGGCTTGGCCCATTATCTGATTTTGGGTTTGGGTTTGAGGTTGATTGCGGTTCATTCGCTGAAGGGTACGGCAGGTTTGGATGGTGTGACCCGCACGGCCACAACTCGTGCAATGTTGGCAGGGATTTTCGGGAGGGTGATGGTATTGACAGCGGTTGCATTTTGGGTGTGGGCCGGTATATGGCTTTTTGAATGGTGCAGCTGGAGGAGCAATTTGGGTGATTGGCGCAACAGTGATAAGAGGGTTGGTTTGAATGACAGCGAAATTCTTGCCATTACGTTTCCTCTTAGCAGCAAACTTTGAGGATGAGACTGGGTGGTTTGTAGTTGGGGTCTCTATGGGTGCTTTCTTCTTTTCATCATGAATTTGCCGTTTCGAATGCGATTTTCAGTGAGTTCTGTAGCTAACTCCATCGCGGCTTCAAGTGTTGCAGGCGATGTGCTTAAAACCGAATCTTGAATTTTCGAGGGAAGACCTCGAATGTAATGTTCAACCAAGCGGTACATGGGGGTGAACAAATTAGGGATCATCTGGTTCAGCTCGAGAAATCTCTTATTATAGGAAGTGTGATCTCCTTCCTTTTGTTTCAGTGAGTGGAATTCGTCTTCCAGCTTTTTGATTTCACTTCTTGGACAGAAGCGTCTTGTCATGAGTTCCCTTAACTCTTCCCACGTTAAGGCCATGGCATCTTCAACCCCTCGCTTACCTTTTTCCGTGTTCCACCAGGTAAGGGCTACCCCAAACAGTCTTCCAGTTGCATAACGTACCGGGACAATCGCAATTGAGGAAAGTGTTCTCCATTTCTTCAAACCAGTGAAGGAGGGCGGTAACACCTTCGGTCCCTTCATACTTTGGGGGATCGCAAGATTTGAAGTGTTTGTAGGAGCACTTTTTGGAAGGAGGGTTGGCGACGCTCTGGTCTTCTTGATTGGGAGGGTTGATGGGATTTGCGGTGAGAGCTTATTGAACTTGAATCACGATGTCAGGAAGCACTGCGGCCATTTGTTTAGCAATTTGTGTGGCCAAGCGTTCATTTGACCTTCCTGACTTTCTACCTCCACGTAGTTGCCTAGCCGACATCTACAGGAACATACATAGGAAGATTGTGAGTTTAAGAATTTTCTAGGTGTCATGTATCGTAAAAAGAATGAAAAACAACATAATTGGCAATAATTTAACTACATCCATAGGATGTCTTGGGTTTGCTCATGTTTGGGCCTCCAATGTCCCCCATACCATTGCATGTGTAGTCATGTGTGCCCCATGACTATTGGGCTTGGTATGATTCACATTGGTGCCGGCGGGTTAACACTCGCACCACCCGAATGAAAATCGTAAAACATGATTGCGAGATGTATGGCAGGAGGGTGTCCAGGTGTAGACACAATGACAGCTCAAAGTGGGGTTAGTTCACGCGACGTTTGGTATAGCATGCTTTGGCCTAATAGGTCCTTCGTACTCTTATCGTTAGTCCCCAGGTACGCAAACTGGTCCTTTATTTTGGATTTATACGAATGCCAAGCCTAGACAGGACGTTCCGACTACCGGTATCGTACCCTTCCAGTTACTACATGCCCGTTATGAGAACTCACTTTGATGTGATTTGAAAAATACAAAAATCATTGCAAAAATCATGGGAATCGTGAGGTGTGTGTTCTCATGGATATGATATGTTATGAGGATATGATTCATGATGAGCATTGCATAATAACATGTATTTGTGAGCGTGCTTGCATAACATTGAGTGTGAACATAAACATAAAACATATGAACATCATGAATTTTGTATGTAACGCATAAACAATTTAAATTTTAATCAACTATAGTATAGGCTCTAAGGGTCTAACAACCTATCCTATATCCCTATAGTCACAAGCTCTGATACCAATCTGTCACACCCCGACCCGCAACGGAATAAAAGTCGGGGCATAATTGGGTTATCACCAAAGCTCATGATGTTTACTAAGATGTTTCATATTTATTAAATTCAAATTACAAACTTAAATATCCAAAACAAAATTCATACAATTACAAGAAAATGAAACTACATAATTGTCACACCCCGACCCGCAACGGAAAAGGTGACCGGGGCATGATTGGGTTATCATCAAAGCTCATGACATTTATTATACGTTTCATATTCATTAAATACAATTTAATAGGAAATTTACAACTATAATTACATCATGACCTAACATCAATCTAAGCTTCTTTGTTTTCTTCTAAGGCATTTCCTATGTTTTCCTTGCTTCATCCTGTTCACCTGTATCATGTGTAAAAAGGTTTTTGGATCAACAAAAAGTTGGCGAGTGAATCCTATGGAAAACATTTGAACAAGTTTATTTAATTGATTATGAAATGAGTGCACAACCACACATGAGTAAAAATAGATGTAAACTTATTCAACAATCATTAGATATTAAATAAAGCACACATGAACAATAATGGAACGTTTAGAGGCACGCGTTACTCTACTCGTCTCTCACGAGGAACTGATGGGCCTAATGAATGAATTGCATAAACATGATAATAAATATAAACTCAATGATACACACATGAACAATAATGGATTGTTTTTGAGGCACGCGTTGTTCAACTCGTCTCCCACGAGGAACTGATGGGCTTAATGAATGAATTTCATATAATTTGACAAAATGAAATACGTATCACAACAATATAAACAATCTAAGTTTAGATCACGATATGGTATGGCACAAGTTTAAATAAACGAGTTAATTATTTGGTGACACATGACACACCCCAAAACGTGTAATTAAAAGGGAGAGTTGTAAGATTCACTCACAGTGGGTGCGTTCGGTTGATGATGTTGAATGCACGCGAAGTGGTTTTAACCACGAGTGAAATTAACCTAGATAAATAGCATTATGGTTCGGTAAGTAAACGGATTTTATTGGTCCATTTTAGTAGGATTGTTGGGTGTATTTTTGTGAGTTTAAGGCTATTTTCTAACCTTAAAAATGTTATTTTTAAGTATTTTTAATTAAAATAAATAAAATAAAATAATAAAAAATTTGACTTTTTTGACCGTTGACCGTTGACCATTGACCGTCGACTGTTGACTTTGACCGGTTCGAATGCGAGTATATGTGCGCTGAGTGAGGCTCGAACCCGAGACCTCCCGTACGCATGCACGCAGCTCTACCAACTGAGCTACGTGTCTAACCCGAAATATTTCTGTTTTTAATTATATTCATATATTAATTAGATTAATCGAAAATCATTTATTTTAAAAATGATTTAACTGAATCGGACCGGTGGCGCTCCACAGGTCTCGAACCCGGGACCTGTGGGTTGCGTTAACACACAGTCCACCGCTGGACTGTGTGTTTAACATGTTATATAAACCGATTTTTATTATACTTAAATACAACCTAAGTATTTTCATTTCTGACTTAATTAAAAAGGTAGATAATTGTCCGAGTCGGTGCAGTAGACCGGACTCGAACTCGAGTCCTGTGATTAAACATACACACAGTCCACCACTGGACTGTGTGTCTAACTTGGTTATTATTCCGGTTATTAATAAATTTAACATATACCACGGTGACCCGGTTCGGTTAACAAAAAAAGTACATTTTTATTAAGGCAGCGTGTGTGGGACAAGATTCGAACTCGAGACGTTAGTGTGTTTATTGTGCACACAGTCCACCGCTGGACTGTGTGTCTAACCCAAGTAATAACTTGATTTTAATTATACTTATATGTTACCGAACTTCGTCTTCTTCGTCAGTTTTAACCAGAATCGGAAATCCGACTGGTTCAATGTTTTAATCGGTTTCTTTAGCGTTTTTTAGTTAATTACAGGTGAGTTTAAATAAAAAGAAGGGACGATTTAAGCGTGAGGTATACCGACTGGATTCCTCTGTTTTCCGGCAGAACTCCGGCGACAGCAACAGACTCCGGCGTCGTGTGTCTTGCAGCAGCGAGTCTTCAGAAAGCTTGAAAAGGATGTGGGTGACTTCGGTATAAGCTCAGAGGGTTCAGTAAGGCTTAGAAGTGGAGGGTTCGGTTTTCCGGCGAGATACAGAAGTTTTTCGGCGAGTGAGTTTTCGCCGAGAAAGGGTGCGGTTTTGAGCGAAAATGTTTGCAGAGGTTCGAGGGGGTATTTATAAGACAGGTTATCGATGAACTTGGTCCGATTTCCGACTTGATTCGTCGGTTATAATTTCTCCGGCGGTTATATCTTGTGTCGCGGGTTCATGCGTCGGTTATAACCGATGTGTGTTTAAAGTTTACGTTATAACTGAAGGAATCGTTAAATTATTGGCGAGATCGCCGGGATTTCCGACGACTGCATTTGGGCGCCGGTTTTGAATTCGGAAAGAGATGTTATGAATTAATTGATCTTAATAATTAACAAAAGCTACAAGTGGCGCAGTGGTTTAAGTGTTGAATGTTAAGTCTGTGTTGACCCGGCGACTGACCCGGGTTCGAAACCCGGCAGGAACAAATTATTTTTATTTTCTTATTTTTGACAGTTTTTCAAAAACTAATTATATATTCCCATATAGTAATTAATTATGTATCGTTTAAAATTATTTTGGGCATTAAATTCGCAACGAAATTTTTAACTGATTGATCGGTTAATAAACGGAGCGGGTTTGGTAAAATCCGTTTTTTTACGGATGTTACAATAATTATTCCAAAGCATAAACTTGTTTGTTCTTCTAGGCCTTCCTAAGTGTTTCCTGTCTCAGCTGGATCACCTGTATCATGTGTAAAACGGGGGAGATTTTGGGTCAACAAAAGTTGGCGAGTGAACCTTGATAAAACATTTTTACTAATTTCTTGTTTTATTTAATAAATAAAATTCGTGCAATAATCACATGTGAGCAAACATATATAGATAAACAATCATGAACCACTTTGGATGAGTATATGACATGAATGATGATGTATGTGAGATCAAGGCTCAATCAAACGGAGCCGATCTAATGAGGCTCCTGATGCTCAACCCGTATCCCACGGGGAACTGATGGGCCTAATGAAATGCGTGCACTGAAAATGATAAATCCAATCTACATATAATTCACACAACAATTGATACACATTTGATCACGGATATGATGTATGCACAAGTGTTTAAATAAAATAAAAGAATTGTACGACACATGATACACCCCAAAACATGATTAAAACGGGGAATTGGTAGAGATTCACTCACAGTGGGTGCGTTCTTTGATGACGATAAATGCGCACGAATTTATGATTCAACCGACGAGGGAAAAACTAACCTAAATAATAACGAAATGATTCGATAAATAAATTTTAATTGTGATTAATATTTTTAATTAGTGCTCTTAATGGGATTTTTAGATTTATTTTTGTGAGTTTAAGGAAATTTTCTCACTTTAAAAATTTTATTTTTTAGGTATTTTTAAATGATTTTTCAATTAAATAAATAAGTAAAAATAGAAAAAATGGGTTGACTTTCTGTCAGGTTTGACCGGGTCTGACCGGTCAGACTGTGTTTATTATATGCGGTGAGTGAGGTTCGAACTCGGGACCTCTCGTATACGTGCACGCAGCTCTACCAACTGAGCTACGTGTCTAACCCGAAATATTCTTGGTTTTAATTATATTTATATACTAACTGACTCTAACCATATTTAGTCTTTATTAAAAATGTTATAATATGGCCGAACCGGTTGCAAAGACCCGGAGTCAAACTCGGGACCTTCGGTTCGAGTGTGCACAGCCCAACCAGTTGGGCTGTGTGTCTAATCTGTTTAACTACTGGATTATATTCCTCTTATATATATACTGTGACTTGATCTGATTAGGTTTTAAAAATGTTGGTTTTATTTCTGAAAGTCGGTAACGTGTGCGATTCGAACCCGGGACGTGTGTTTTGTATTTGCACACAGTCCACCGCTGGACTGTGTGTCTAACCCGGTTAAATACCCAATTTTAATTACATTAATATATAATTTAAGTTCGTCTTCTTCATTAAGAAGAACACAGAACAGTGCACCCGACTGTTCTTGCTTATTCGACCAACGGCCTTATAATCGATTGAAATGGAATAGGAAAACAAAGATTAAAGAATATGATATACCAAGACGGAGAGTTTTCTTCAGATTTCCGGCAGTGTTCGTCGGCTCTGATTTGCGATTTCCGGCTGAATAAACTGTTTTAATGTTTCGATTATTGTGTTGAGCAATTAGATTATAAATCAAGAGATAGCAAGAAGGTTTAGACATTTATACCGTCTGAAGAACGAATGCGGTTTTCTGATCAGTGATTCCGGTAATATCCGGCGAAAATGAAAATCTCCGGCGACAAGCTTTGGAAGGAATAAAGCTTCGAAAGAGAGTGCGGTTCTGAGCGAAAGGTTTACAGGAAGTTTGAGTGGGTATTTATAAGGAAGAACAGGCTGAATTGGGTTCGAATTTGGGTCATGATTCGCGGTCAAAGGTCTCCAACGGTTATGACTGAAATTGATGGTTAGACATCGGTTATAACTGATGTCGAAATCAGTTAACGCGTTTTAGTCAAAAGGAAATAGTCAAAATTGCGGATATCTCGGTTTTTCCGGCGACTGCGAGTTCTGGGCGCGCTGATTTCCGGTTTTGATTTTCGGGTTTTACTTTAAGTGTTATTTGATTCAGTGTTTATCACAAGTGAAGTGTGTGGCGGAGTGGTGTGGTGTGTGTTTGTGTTTGTGGGAGACCCGGGTTCGAGACCCGGCAGCTCCATTTTATTTTTTATTTACTTATTATTATTATTTATCAATTATGGTTTTTAAATTCTAAAATATTTATTAATTTTGTACTATTTAAAATAATCTGAACAATAAATACGCAAAGAAATCTTATAACTGAATACTTGATTATTAAACGAAGCGGGTTTGGAAAACCCGTTTTTCGACGAATGTTACAACGTGGGTCGAACAAGAAATACATGTCCCATTCTTGAGACGTAAGTTAAGGTCTAATGTCATACCCAGTTCTAGCTTTTTACAATTTTCAAAATATTCTAACGGTAAACGATTAATCACATAAAAATGGTTATCCAAGATTAACCCGCCCTTGAAACTCACAAGTCATGCATACCCCTTACAATGTTCTCTCCCCTCATTCTACAAATTGGATAATTTAATGGTGTATTAGCACTTTTAAAGTGATCACTCAAACCGAATAGAACAAGTACCCGCATAGACTTGCAACTCAATCATTCTCCACCACCGAACACGAATACTAAGCACAAGTCAAAAGGTCTTTAAAAGGGTTGTAATGGGGCTAGGCTAAGGGTGTGGAATAGGATATTTGAAAGTGGCTAAGGTGATGAAAATTCGACTTTTATTACAAACAACTACACTAAATTGACTAAACAAAAGTCGACAAACTAATAGGCAAAAGGGTTCGCATTATATTCAACAACTACCACACATCTTTTTGTGCTTTTCTCATTGATTTTTCTCATATTTTTCATAACATTTTCTGATTTTTCGATTTTTTTTTACAACTTTACAAACAACTAATCCTAAGATCGAATTTTTCATCACACATGTTAAAAGAGGTTTAATGGTTAATGGCTAATTTAGGGTGATCAAACAAAAGGCTTAGGCTCAGAGTTGGCGACTATGGGATAGATTTCGGGTAAGGATAAGCAATTGGTGTAAAAGAAAAAGGTTTACCTAATGTCTTAATCATTCTCGTGCTTGTACTGGGTCTATGGTCTCAAACGTATCAAAAGATGCAAGTTCTACAATACATGACTACAGGTCCACTCAAACAAAGAAATATATAATGTATAGAGGTGGCTCAAAGATCTCACGTATATAAAGGGTATGATGTGGTATGCATAAATTATAAGTTTTTTAGGCGAATTATTCCCAAATAACCACTCGCTAAATATCCGTCATGCTATTAACTTGAACTTGACCATGACAAAAGACCAAAAAATGTGTTGTGCCATCCCTCGTTACGATACATTTGATGGTGATTTTATTATCAACAATCCAATTTGGATATTTGGGGTTTCCTTTAGATCAAAGGGAAATATGAATGAATATTTATACTAGTTAAAAGTTCTAGTCCACACATTCATTCATGATTATTCTTATTCATGCACCTTCGAACGTCGAGGGGGGGGGGGGGGGGGGGCAGTGCTCCCTTCTTAGTGGGAGTTTGAGAGCAACAACCTGACGAGCGCCCATAGTGGAAGTTGTGTTGAATTGCATCATTGAAGGAAAATTACAAAGAAAATGATTATCAGTTGTGATCATAAGTAGTCAGTTAATACTGATCGTTGACAATTAGTCATCTGTTGCAACTCATCAATCATTAGTAGTAGGTATTAGTCAGATAACTGATTGTCAACAGTAACTCGGTTACTGTTGATAGAGATTTTGTCGAGGACATTCTAGTAATATAGTTGTCTAACTATTGATAGTTATAACCATCAACTAAGACATTGTGATGATTTGTCCCATATTTAAGGAAGGTCATTAATCTTATTTCGGAACAGGTCTTCATAACAAAACTTGCAAATTCATTCTTGTTTTCTCTTGATTGGTCTGAATTTTCGATAAGTAGCATAGAAATATTTCATCAGCAAATGACATCCATTCGATTCAGAGAGATATCCAGACCTATATGTATTTCTAAAAGATCTACACATTCCATCCACGATATGCAACTCACATATGAAAAGGTTACAAACGAAACACGTTGCCATCTTCTGTATCACTTCTATTTCTATTTTTTTCTTCTACTTTACACGTTCCATATTCAATTATTTTTTAGATTAGATTCATTGTTGGAACTAAAGAGGGCCCAATGTCTATTAAACCTTCGATCGGCCAAAGTTCCTGGTAATAACTAATAACAACATCAAACGTTATGGTTTCCTATAGTCGATCTCTCTCAAATAATCAACATAAAAAAGTAAAAAAAACATATATAAAAAAGTTGCATTATAGACCTTAGTTGAAAAGTTATTATCGCTTTTAATTAATAACTATACAATAATCTTCAAAACATACCACAATACATACAAACAACTGATTGTTTTTCAAGAAACATAAGTCAATAATTAATATCAACATGAACAATTCGAAGAAATAATCAAGTAATATGATAACTTTTCATCTAAATTCTTATGTTTTCTTTGAAAGTATTGGTTTTTAGTTATAACAAACATGAAGATCATAATAAAACAACAAAACTAGAGTTTGAATGTGTTTTAAAAAATGATCATTACGAAATAAGTTCTAATTAATTAAATTTTTTTTTAAAGCTAAAATATATTGAAATTTGAAAAACAATCTACGTTGTTATACAAAAATAATTGCTACAAAAAAAACATAAAATTAGCAAAATATTATTAACATTAATAACGTCTAAATTTTCTTCTACATGCTTGACAAGTGATTTCCATACACGATTCAACACGGCGTGTTGCTCTTTCCTTCATCTTCTCCACCCTTTCCACCTCCACATGCGCCCTCTCCCACATGTGTCTTGCACGCGCAAATTCTGACCGTGCCATCTCCATTTCACGTCGTGTCATCTCCATCACGCGCTTGGCGTATGCGTTCTCCATTGCCGCTATCCGAATTTGGTCTGTCCCTCTCCACTTCCTGGTCTCCTGTCCCAAGCGATGGCTTGACTGGACGGAGACTGTGGAGAGCTGCAGGTCCAGGGAAGGACCTAAACCGCCATCCAAAGGATATTCGAGGGTGTTTGATTGGAAAGTCATGAGGTCAGATGGCCATGGTGAGGTACGTGAATAGGAGGGTGTGGTGCATGGAATAGGGAGGAGTTGTAGTTCCTTCAGATCATTTTCCATTGCTTAAGAGAGAATGGAAACAAGGTGGCTTGAGAGCCTTTATCTTGAGACTATATATACACCTTTTAGGATGCTATATATATAATAATATATTTATTTTGGATTGTGTATACAGAACACTTTATCTAGTTTCTTTCTTTTTTCTTTTTTTTTTTGGTTACTATTAGTTATAGTATTTACTTAAACTACAAAGAAGTATTTGATAAACGTAGTTTTATTCAAATAATAAAAATGACTTGTATGTATAGCTTAACTATATATTTATTTATATATACATATATGCATGTGATTTTTTTAACAACAATCTAATTTACTTTTTTTTTAGTTAAATTTTTACACCATCATCCAACACAGGACTCGAACTCCTGACACATGAAAAGTGACCATCATATCACTAAATGCCCTTTGATGTATGTATATGTGTCGTTTTTAACAAATACTTACACATTATATAACTCTACCCCTAGATACACATAACTCTAACAGCTAAAATAGTTTAACCATTATGCAAAGTTTTATTCAAATTTTGTGCACCACTAGACGAAATTTCTTTGTATATATGTGTAAATAAAAGAGGATATAGAACTATTATGTTACTATGTATCAACCTCTTACTTCGACATTTCATTAAATTCTTCCTGTCAATTTTAATAAATATAAATCAAATAATTATACTAAATTAAACTTGTGGCTCTTATTTTTTGAAGTGGCTCATATTTTTATACACTCACATATGTATTAATAATAACAAAAGAAAATATATTATTTTATATAATTGATTAAAGGTTTTATTAAGGATGCCCGATATCTCACATACAATGATCTAGCGTGTGTAGGAGTGTTTAAATACACAACTATGAAAATCGTACAATGCTAATATTAGTACGTTTCAAAGAAGATGATCAAATTTAATGGGAGAGAGAAAGGGAGAGTGTTGGTAATAGTCTTGTCTATCATACTATCAAATACAAACTATATATACAAGTGTTTATTTGAATCATGGTAATCGTAGTTCTATGCTTAGGAACGTGGGGTGTGGACGGCGGTTTGGGGCTTGGTTAGCCAAGCAACGTCGCTGTAGCCACAACGAACCAGCATGGTCAGCGGCGTTGCCCCGCTAGTGTGGGTTCGCGGCCTGGCGTGGGGCAGTCTTGACTGATGATGTGGCTGGCTAGCATCGGCTGGCTTGATATATCTGTTGGGGGTAGCCGTTACCCCTACGACCAGTTCCAAAAAAATCACCCTAGAAATACTAACCATCTTTTTTAAAATTTTACCACATCTCTACCTTTCACCTTCTTTATCTCCATATTTTTAAAAATTCTTCCAACTTTTAATCCTCTACAATGAACCCATACAACCGACACCTCGACCCAACCAACCCCTACGCTTTCCAAGAGAGCATGTCCCCTAACCCACCCAAATACCCTACCGCGGCCAACCACAAGGTTTCATATACTCACCTTGTCCCGACCTAGCCGGCATCGCGTCGTTTATAGGGGGGGTTTCACGAACTTTCCATAGACGTTTATTACAATTATTAAATGAAATTTTATTTAGTTAAAAAAATTACACATGGCTGGCCACGCCGCCTCGCACCCCAAATAACCCACGCCAGCCAATCTCCCCCGGGTGAAGCCCACTTAAACCACATGTCAACCCAAGCTCCACCACACCCCTTAGTCTAAAGTTGATTCTGTAATGAACAAACACACACATATATATATATATGAAACATACACACACATATATATATACACACGCGCGCGTGCGTGTGCGCACACGCATATATACAACTAATGAAATATGTTTAAAATCTTATGAATGAATTTTCATTTACAGTAATATACGGACAGATTATCTTTGTTCGATTGTCAAAATAAATTATATTGCAGGGGTAATAGCTTAAATGATTATAATTAAACATGTCATTATATATGAACCATATATAACATACGTATGTACTTTATAGCAACTTAAAAGTAAAAAAAAAAAGAATTTTAGCTTTATGAAGAAAAATAATAAACCCTATATACACCTTTGATTGCAAACAAACAAATAACATATGTTTTTGTCCTTTTTTCTTTATATAACTAATGATTCAGAATGTTTAGAAAAGATAGGGCCACCATATTTTTTTCTTAAATATCTAGTTACCCGTGTGTTGGGTTTATGGACGCGATTGGAATTTAGAACGTGTAGCATATCATGACAACCGATAAATAATTTGTAAAATTAATTAAAATGATATATTATTGTGTCATGATATTTGCGTCGTAACTCAGCTCTGAACATTAAAATAATAACAAAATGTAAAACGATATAGTAATTAACAAAGGTAAAAATAAGGTAAAAGAAAAAGAAAACGATAGAAACTTGGTCGGTTTCAGTGCACTCGTTATAGCAAAGAAAAATTGAAAAAATATGTTCTAAAAAGTATCGGCGTGTTCGTTAAAAATATTAAACTAAAAAAAACATTTGTCACACTCGTTATTGCAAAGAAAAATAAAATTTTCAAAATGTGTCAAAACGGTATAACGTGTTCATTAAAAAACTATTTGGGGGTAGAAAAGTAATTTGGTTAAAGTAAAAGAAAAAAATCAATAGTTAAACTACATGTGTTCTAAATAAAAAAGTCACACTAAATGACAAAATAGAATAAAGAACAAAAAATTGATGAACTTGTAAAACATGCATTAGATATAGTACAACGCTATTTATTTTATCTTCTTTATATTATATATAATAGTTTTATAAAACTCGTGTATGCAACGTGAATGTAGTGGAAATTCGTTCGGTATCACACATTATGTCCACATATAAAGAAAAAAGTAAGTCGTGATATGATATCTATATGTGTTTGGTTTGTCACATTTGCGACTTGGCTTTGAACATCAAAACAACGACAAAATGTAATTTAAACAAATCATGATCGTACACCACTATCAACCACACAACAATATTTTACGTCTATATGTCGATAAAGATAAAAACGTTATTTTATTTTGATATCTAAAATAAATAATAAAACCATACGAAAAAGAAGAATAACTCAAAACTTAAAACATTTATTATCATTATCAATCAATATATTAAAAATCAAAGGCTTTGAACAGTGAATTTATTATAAAAAATGGAACAGTGTCAGGCCACCGAAGGCTTTGAACAGTGAGTTTATTATAAAAAATGGAACAGTGTCAGGCCCACAAAAGCTTTGAACAGTGAGTTTATTATAAAAAATGGAACAGTGCCAGGCAGCTGGCTAACACTCTCCCATTGGACCAGCCGTTTGACATGGCACTCTCCCATTGGACCAGCCGTTTATTATTTGTTTACGCTGTAAAATTACGGGTTTGCCCCCGGAATAGTGCCAGGCAGTGGCCTGGCACTCCCCCATTGGACTAACCGTTTGACCTGCACTTCCCATTGGACCAGCCGTTTATTATTTGTTTACGCTGTAAAATTACGGGTTTGCCCCAGAATAGTGCCAGGCAGCTGGCCTGGCACTCCCCCATTGGACTAACCGTTTATTATTTGTTTACGCTGTTATATTACGGGTTTGCCCTTCACTTTAAAATTATGATGTTGCCCCCTGCTCAAAATAAAAATTACGCTTCTGGCCCCAGCCAAAAATTACGACTTGCCTATGACTTGAAATTACAATTTCGCCCTCGCTCAAAATTACGTTTTCACCCCTGTTCAAATGAAAAAAATTTGCTCTCGCCCCCACCTTAAAATTACGATTCTTCCCCGTTTAAAAAACTATGATTTCGGCCTCAGTTAAAAATTACGTTTTTGCCCCTGTTTAAAATAAAATAACGTTCTTGGCTCCAACTCAAAATTACGATTATGCCTCGGTTCAAAATAAAAATTGGTTTTGCCTCCTGCCTAAAATTACGGTTGTGCCTTCCTGGTTTCAATTTCCAGTATTGGCATCACTTTAGCTTTTGGAAAATTACGATTTTACACAGTGAAAAAAATATAACTTTCCATTAGTTAAAAATAATAGTATTGCCATTGTTTTAGTTTTTTTTAGCAAAACTATAAAAGTGTTATGTATTGGTTTACTCGATTTGATTGTTTTCAGTGTCAATGAGCTGCCTAACACTCGCTCATTATCGGCTATCGCTCCGCAACGGGCCGGTGCATCTAACTAGTTACTATGAAAACAGAATCCTTATTTATTCATATTCATATAATAACTATAGGTGCTTATTAACAGAAAAAATTTGTTTTTAGTGGCTAATTTTCGATTACACCCTGATCTTTAATAATTTTAAAGTTGGCCCTAATAAAGTTATATTTTTATATTTTTGTCTTCCTTTCTTATTTACATTAAATTTTTGAATTTTAATAAAGTTAGCATTTTGAGTTTTTAACGAACTTCTTGTTACATGGTTTATTTATGGGTTTCATTTTTTATATCAACGTTCCACGCAAGTTATTTTATTTACGTTTCTACATGAATTTTCGTAATGTTGTTTCTAAACTGATCGGTTGTTTTGAACATTTTTTAAACCGGTCGGTTTTTCAATTATAAATCATTTGGCGCTCGTATTTAAATACACCATTGCGACTTGTTTTTTTTTGTGAATTTTCATAACATTGCTTTTAAACCAATTGATTTAGTTTTAAACGTTCGTTTTTAAACCGTTTGACGCTCATCTCTAAATACACCATTGCGATGTGTTTTCTTATCTACGTTTAAAGCAACTCACTGTGATGCACGACTGTCGTGTTTGTCTTTATATACTCTTTGGTGTATTTTTTTTTTCGAACAACTTGGCTTTTGTATAAAACGACGTAACTTTTTCGTGACTTTTGAACACATCGTCTCAGTGTTGTTTTTTATTGTCACATTCACAATTTGCTTATTTTATTTATGTTTCGAACCCACGTGGAGCACGCGTTATAACCCACTAGTTATATACAAATACATTATGTTTGAATTAGGAAAAAAATCTAATATATATAAATAGACTAGAGATCATGTACAAAAGAGAATTATTGTATGAAGTGTATGAGACAAACTCAACCATTAATCTCTCAAAATCAATGACTTAAAACTAGGTAGTGACTTTTTTCGTAAATATAAGGTTAAAACAATTGAAGAAACAAATAAAGAAAGGGTATTCTGATTCTTTCTCATTTGAACTCTTTCCCCCTTGATTTCAAACGGTTATAACTTTTTCATACGTTAATATTTTTTTAAATTACACCTATTAACGAGCATTCCGTACTCTTTAATTCGAGCAGCCTATTTATAGTTTTCTTAAAAGAATTAATTATTTTGAATAATCATTACGTGATTTTGAATACCCATCACATGACTATGTGATTTCAAATACCGATTACGTGATTTCCTTATAGAATGTGAAACCACACTATGTGATTACGTAATTACGTAACAATTGTTTGACTATGTATTATTAAGTGACTACGTGTAACATTCGTGTAAATCGGGTTTCAAAAAAAACCCGCCCCTTTTGTTTCAATAAAAGAATATTAATTACGTCGTTCGAGTATTTTTATGGATTATATAATTGTTCAACTAATTCTAAAATAATTGATAATAAGTTTTAAAATAATTGTTATGAAATAATAATAAATCAACTAAATAATAATATTTAGAAACTGATTATTGGATGAAATAAAAAAAATAATAAACCTGAAATAAAAAAAATAATGGGTGAACCGGGATCGAACCCGGGTTCCCCGGATATCACACACACACACAAGCACCACTGGACTGCACGCACATGATGCATCAATTTCCGCATGCCAATATACATACATACATACATATATATATATATATACACACACACACACACAAAGCGGGCGCGAAAACCTGCAACCATATCAGAATCATCGCCAATCACCACACGCGCCTTTCCTTTTCTGTTTGAACCTTCCGACAACTGGCATCGTGTTTATTCTTGGAAGAACTTCAATCGTAATGGCTGTCATCCCCGCGTAATTCTACCAATTACTCGTATTAGTTTCCAAAATCGAAACCAAAACCTCCTCTGGTTCCAATCTATAAATACCAACTGAAATCCCACTCCCAAATCGTTCAATCCTTTCTCCTCTAATCACCAGTTGTTCTCGGCTCAAAGCACTTCCCCAGTTTCATCAAAAACATCATAGTCCGCCGCCGGATTTAACTCGCCGGAAAAGGAACAACCCTCTGACAACCGGTAACACTCCTTTTACTCTGAATCCAGTTTGTATGCTATTGGTATGATAACCAAGTTATTTAAGTTTGAAATTCAAGGAAACGGGTTCTGGGTTTAAGCTTTAAAACGAAGAAGATGAAAAACAATGTGCGTAATATATTTTATAATTCGGGTTCTAACCGGGTTAGACACACAGTCCAGCGGTGGACTGTGTGCATATTCACCACACACGTTCCGGGTTTGATACTTGCAGCTGGCACCATTTTATTTAAACTGATCTTTAAAAAACAAACTATTCTGAAATCCATAGAGATGTTAAATATAATACGACTATATATTATACGGGTTGAGCACCCAGCCCAACTGGTTGGGCCGGGTGCAAACTGAACCTAGGGTCGCCGGTTCGAGCCCCTGTTGCCACCCGGTTGGAACATTTTTTAAAAAATAATTAATTGTGATTCTGAACGACTCTAACATGAGTATATGATTAATTAAAAATCGGTTTCCTTCGGGTTAGACACGTAGCTAAGTTGGAAGAGCTGCGTGCACGCAACCGAGAGGTCACGGGTTCGAGTCTCACACGCATGCTGTGTCAGACTGACATTTTTTTTTGTCTTTTTTTATTTTATTTTATTTTTATTATTTCATTTCATGGTGTTATTTAAAAGAAAATATATTTTTTTAAAAACACTTAAAAACACATAATTTCAAGGGCTTAATTATATCAAAACAAATCATAAAATTAACTTAAAATCTAAACAAAGGTTTTTAACCAAAAATATTAGTTTATTTATTTATCGAATTATCGCAATATTATTTTAGGTTAGTACTCCTGCATCGGTTAATCTCCCAACTCGTGCGCTCTCATCTTCAATCAAGAATACGCACTCAATGTGAGTAATCTCTACAAATTCCCCATTTTAATCACTTTTTGGGTGTATCATGTGTCGTATCATTTCTTTATTTTATTTAACACTTGTGCTTATATTATTTCGTGATCAAATGTGTATTGCTTGTAGTGTGGTTTATATGTGGATACATTTTATCATTTCAGTGCACTCATTTCATTAGGCCCATCAGTTCCTCATGGGATACGGGTTGAGCATCAGGTGCCTCATTAGATCGGCTTCCGTTCGATTGAGCCTTGATCTCAGATACATCATCATTCATGTCATATATTCATTCAATGTGGTTTGTGATTTGTTACATTATACATTTGTTCACATGTGATTATGCACAATCTTATTTAAACAACGATAAAATTGATTTACTTAAATGTTGTATCAAGGTTCACTCTCCAACTTTTGTTGACCCAAAATTTCCCCTGTTTTACGCATGATACAGGTGATCAAGTTGAGGAAAGAAACCTAGATGGCCTAGAAGAATAATCAAGTTATTTCGTTGGAACAAGCGTTTAGATTATTATTTGGTGTTTGTATGAAATTTTGTGTTGGATATTTGAATTTTAATTTGAATTCAATAAATATGAAACTTGATAGTAAATGAGCTTTGGTGATAACCCAATCATGCCCCGACTTTTATTCCGCTGTGGTCGGGGTGTGACACTACATGATTTTGAATACCCATTTCGTGATTACGTGATTTCATTATACTATTTTATGTGAAACACACCGAGTGATTACGTTATAAGCATAATTGTAATAACATTAGTTATAACAAATCATACTGAATGTGTAATCAAGTAATGAATTTATATTGAAAGTGCAATCACGTGATGATTTATGTTGAATGTGTAATCACGTAATGGGTATTCAAAATCACGTAGTCATGTGCTAGGTATTTAGAATCACATAATCGACTAATGAGTATTCAAAATCCTGAGCCTACTCGAGTTTTCGTCTCACCGTATGTTACGTCAGAGAGTGTTCAACTCTTGTGGTGGCACCCCGTTTGTCAAATTATAGTTGGCGGTATGGTTTCCCGGGGAACGCCCAAGCAAAACTCTGAAGCCAGTGTGGGCCCGATTAAGACAACATATTCTGGTTGGAATAAGACAACGGGCTCTCCAATTTAGGGAGTGCGGTGACCTACACAAGAAAATCGTTGTTTAAAAAACCTAAAATAATAATTTGATAAATTAACAATAAAGATCAATAAACTTATATTTAATTTGCTAAACGACAATGATCGGTTTATTATTCAACAGAAATTAATTCTGTCAATGGGCCAGTCCTGAGAATTCAGGTTACTTGTTCGAGCCTTGAAAAACGTGTTTCTTAGGCCTTAACAAAATAGATGATGTAAACTTTTTTTTAAAACAATAATTAAAGTTATAGCAATAAACAATGCAATTACCAAAATTACAAAATCATAGCATTCGAATGAGTGAATAACATACTGAAATAGGCTAATAGCTAACCAATGATTCATGAAGCTTTCCTTACATTTTTAATAGTGAATTGGTGGATCAACTCTTCATAGTTTATACTATCTAAGATTTCGATCTCGATAGTTATCATTGCCAATCCCCTAATTCTTCTTGGGACATTATAGATCGTAGGTAAGATTTCAATTCAATTTCGAAATATTCCTTTCTGCATATGCCACCATGACGGAATAACAAACAATATTCTATGTGCAATGCATGCATTTGGGAAATAACCGTCTTCTTTCATATGCTCCAAAACATCTATAGGGTTGCTAA
The DNA here is from genome assembly GCA_947069175.1 of Scalesia atractyloides. NCBI lineage: Eukaryota > Viridiplantae > Streptophyta > Magnoliopsida > Asterales > Asteraceae > Scalesia > Scalesia atractyloides. Next base: position 94,028,177 of record CAMTDV010000005.1, on the reverse strand, counting down.
ATTTATTGTTAGTGAGGTGCCAAATAGCTTCAGCTCCATATAAAGTTCCTCACATCAGTATACTTAAGTGCATTTTCAAAACGATGACAACTTGACTAAAGATCTTTATCTGCAATTCTCCTCAACTTATGTGGAAATAAAAAAAAAACCAAATAACCCCTCATACCATTTCCGTTGGTCAAATCTTGTCTCTAGAGAAGCAATAGCTTATTCAACAATGTATAAGAAATAATTTATTCTATGTAGTAAATATCCATATATATCACCGATATATCAATGATATATCGATTATCGTCCCCCTGTCGAGATATCGGTGTAAAATATCAGTCAGAATATCGGTACCGATAATATCGGCGATATTAATCAATATTTGACTGATATTGGACCAATATTTAACCAATATATCACTGATTTTCTCGATATCATTACCTTTCTTTTTAGTTATACCATTCGTCTTTCTTCTTATTGTTGCTATTAGTGTTTTAATACTTAATGTTAATTGTTCGTGTTAAATGTTAGTGTTTTAAGTCTTAGTAAGTTCCTACTTGTTACATTTGTTAGTGTTTTGTAAGTTGCAAACGGTTAATTTGTTAATGGTAGCAGAGTATACTGATTTGTAAGTGTTAAATTGTTATATATATAAATTTAGTATGATATTAAAATTACCGATATCCCACCACAATAACCGATGTCTCAAATATTGGTCCTTGACCGATATTCTACCGCATTAACTACTTAGAATTTACTCCAAATTCTTTTCAACTACAAATGAAAGTCCTTCGCTACTTAAACTCTCATTTTTTTCTTTTAATCTTACGTCTTTTTATAAATATTGGATCAAATACTACATTAATATCTCTTTTGGGACCTTTCTCTTCAACTGTAAATGTAATGTTCTAGTATATATAGCTGCGGAAAATCATCTATTATTGTTATGGAATAATGAATTTTAATAATCCTAACTATTAGCCGTTGGCCGGCAGCGGTCTTAACTTTAAAAATAGCCAGTGGTGGTCCCACCTTTTCATATATTGTAAACTAATGAACTTTTACTACACCGAAAATGATAAGGAGACAAAAAGAAATTAAAAGTTCTGTTAGTAAAAGTCCATTAGTTTACAATATGTGAAAAGTTAGGACCATCACTGGTTATTTTTGAAGTTGGGACCGTTGCTGGCCAACAGCCAATAGTTCGGATTATTAAAATCCATTGTTCTTATTGTTATCATATGGACTAAATACTATATTAGTATCTCTTTTAGGACCTTTCTCGACCAAAAGTTTAATCTCATCAAAATTAAGTCATTTCCAACTTCTTGAATCAAATATATCAACATGTTCTTATTCTTGTTTCTCTTCATGTTCTTGCTCTTCAACACGTTCTTGTTCTTGTTGCTCTTCAACATGTTCTTGCTCTTCCTCATGTTCTAGTTATACTTTCAAATGTTCTTGCTCTTCCTCATGTTTTAGTTCTACTTCTAATGTGGCTCTTGCTTTTCAACATTAACTATAGACTCCAGAAACTTTTGTACAAAACCGGTTTCAGTTTTGACCATTTCTTCAACTCATTTTCTCTTTTTACGTTTTTGACATCCAAATGCTTGTTTAGGAGCCATTATTTCTGAAACGTAACAAGCTAAAAAGTAACAATTAACAAGACTAACAATTTGTCAATTAACAAAATCTAACAAATCTTATTCAATCAACAAAACCTCAATTTCTAACAACGTTTCTAACAATTAACATGTAGCAATTACCCGATTAGGGCTTAACATTAATCTAATTCTAACAAATAACACCCGAATAATTAACTAGGGCTAAACTTGTAGAAAATTAAAAAAAAACACACATACCTGTTGATCAAAGGCTCAGAGCCTTGCGTAGTGGGGGATAGGTGGCCAGATGGTGATTGACGGACGACGAAAGAAGTGGTGGTGAGTGGTGACTAGCGAACAATGGTTGTTACTGTCGATTAGAGGCTTGCATCTTTTGATCTTTCCTAATCGCATTCGTTGATGCCTATTTCCTTACGTCATTGTGTTTCGAATGGGTGGGCTTTTTCCCGCTCATAGTTATTATTATTTGAAACTAAAAAGTTTTGGGCTAATACCTAATGAGCTTAAGTTATAAATTTGGAGATTGCTAGTTTTAAATGGGCCAAGGATATAAGTTTATGCTTTATATGGGTTTTCTATTTTAACATATATAACATATATATAGGGAGGGGTTCGGCTACAATGTCTAAATTTCCTAAAAAGTGTACAAAGTCATAAAACACCATAGTTTTAAATAGGCCAACGATATAAGCTTATGCTTTATATAGGTTTTCTATTTTAATATATATAACACATATAGAGGGCGAGGTTCGGCTACAAAGTCTAAATTTCCTAAAAAGTGTATAAAATCATAAAACACCATAATTTCAGCCTTAAAGCACACCCAAACCCCACAAATAATAGAATAAGGATTACTAAAATACAATATTCAAACCCTAGCATTCCATAAAAAAACTCTAAACACACCATCATATAATAGAACTATGAATATAAAACACAACATGATAATCAACATAAAATACAAAATGTTATTTAGATAACTATGAAGAGATAACGATAACTTCAGTTTTTTTAGTTAGTTATATGCATAAATATATGATATGCATTCACGCTAAATTAAGTTTTTTAAAATAGTTATATGCAAAGACATAATATGCATTGGTAAAATTTTGGATAAGTTTTATTGTATAATTCATTTTAATCGTATAAAAACTTAAAGTAGACGCAATTTAAAAAAAATAGTAAATAAAAGTTTGATTGTATTTATTAAACACTTTAAGAGGGAGTACAACCAGTAAAAATAAGGAAAATGAAGATACATTTAGCAACACCCTTTTTAACTCAATCTAAACCAATTCGGTGTGCCGAAAATCCGGTTGTGTGCACCTCTAGCCTTCATACATTATTATGGTTTATACTATTGAATATTTTACACTAATGAGTCATATTTGAGTGAGGGTATATATTATATATATTATATTATGAAACTCAATATTGAATTTTACATTTTATTTTACACCACTTTACCCTGATAAAAAATACTCACAGTCCTTGATCAAGCATTGTGATTTTATAAAAAAGAAAATCTAATTATGCATCATCGTTTTCTTGTTCTTCACATCTTTTTCTTAATATTATATCTTCAGTTTACATATAATAATAAGCATAAATAAATAAATAAGAGTGTATAACTTTTAACCTTTTGGAAAACAATCAAACATAAACCAGTTATTTGAAAAGGGTTGTCCAGAAAATACCGTTTTATTCTCGTGCGAAATACAAACTTGGTATATTGACAACATCACACGAGGATGGTGTTTGGCATACAGATGGCTATATAGCTTAGTAACATCTTGGAATTAATATAAGGCTTTAAGACCAATAGATTTTAAGGTCAATTCTCACAAGGGGTTTTTCTCATTTATTGGGTTTCCTCCTAAATTTGTGTAGGCATTATGCCTAGTGGAGATGGATATGATCGGATGGTTTCGCTCGTGACACGGTTATACTCCAGCGGTCCGTCAGTGATCCGAATTTGCAGTTTAAAAAAATGATGGTGTTTGGCATGTCTCATGTGTGGTAATCAAAAGCTCCTTTTCTACATAAGTGATATTGGATTTTAATAATCTCAACTTTCACCAATTGGCCGGCATTAATCCCAACTTCAAAAATTCCCTCTGAGAATCTCAACTTGTAAGAATTTGGCCACCATCGATCCTTTTCTAACTGGGTTAGTTTTTTTGTTGACGTGACAGCTTACGTGGCACAAACCTAGTTATTTGATGACGTGGCTGCCGATGTGGCTGCTTATGTTGCACAAACTTAGTTATTGGATAGTGGTGGCGGTTGATGGTGTGGTGGTGGCGGTGGCGGATGATGGTTGTGGCGGCAGCGGCTGATGGTGGTGGTGGCGGCTGTTGATGGGGGTGGCGGCGGTGGCGGCTGATGGTGGTGGGTCATGGTGGTGGTGGTAGTTGTTGATGGTGGTGAAAGTTGGGATTATTAAAATCCAATAACTAAGTTTGTGCCACATAAGCAGCCACATCGGCATCCACGTCATCAAATAACCAGATTGTGCCATGTAAGCTACCACGTCAACAAAAAGCTAACCCAGTTAGAAAATGATCGATGGTGGCCAAATTCTTACAAGTTGAGATTGTTAGAAGGAATTTTTGAAGTTGGAATTAATGACAGGCAATGTGAAAATTAGGATTCTTAAAATCCGATATCCCTCTATATAAAAATCTAGCAACAATTGTTTGTAGGTCCCAAAATAATCTTTTAAAATATATGTTTTATAGTTCTATGTCAATGTAGGACAAGCTTTGAGTATAGCGTCAAACTTGTTAGATTTGGTTCAACACAATAAATTTATCGATGGAATTTACCGTGGGAAGTAACTAAAAATTATCAAATGTGAAAAAACTTTATTTCTTCTATTGTAGTATTTATAGGTATAAATTGTATGCAATATGGGAATTTTGAACATATTTGGGTCCTTAAACTTATTAAAAAATTAACTTGCGCTTGTATTTTTGTCAAGTTTATATAAATTCACATAAAACTAACCTAAGGTGAGAAAGAAAGTTGATACACTAGTAGTAGAAATTACAGTTTTTTTACAAATCGCCCTCATTAAACTATGTGTTTAATATTTGTTATCAAAACTGTTTTTCTGGATAATGTGTTTTAATAAAAGTGTATCAAAACTGTTTATCTGGATAATGTGTTTTAATAAAAGTGTTAGGATCATTTATAGAAATTGTTTATTTTGTCATTTTTAGCGAGATAAATTGTTTTACATAACTATTTTAAGCCGTTAATTTCAAACTACTAATACCATCTATAATGGTCAATGTCCAACCCTTAAGGGGTATTTTTCGTCACATCAACATTATAACGCTCTTTCAAAATATGTGCAACGGTTCATTCCCTTTCAATCACTATTTCAAAAAAAAATTTCTTAGACCATGCGTAATGGGCACTATAGGGGCTTAATAACGCCCCCAACACCGCCCTCTAGGCGTTATTGGGGCATGAATAGGGATGTGAATTTCTAGTATAACGCCAAATGAGGAGAGAAAATTTGGAAAGTGATGTTTGAAAAGGCATTAAGGGCGTTAACCGTTACACATTTTTTAAAGAGAAGTTATAATGCTGATGTGGCGGAAAATGCTCCTTGGAGGGTATTAACCATTATTGATAGCCTTAGTTAGCGTTCTACTAAAACGTTCATCCTCTTCATGCCTGTATAACGCCCATTGGGTGATGTTGAAAGCGTTATCAAGCCCCTTCACGCTCCTATAATGCTCCTTACGACGCATGTTCTCAGTTCTAATTAATGATTGGATTTGATTTGTTATGTATTTGAGTTCAACTATGATTTGGTTATGTATCTATCTAGTTTATGTTATATTAGTTTGAAATATGCTGCATTTGACGGGTTGAATTCTGGGCATGTTGGTTCACCAAACTATTATGTTTTTTTCTTAATTCTTCTATTCATTTGATATGTTTAGATAAATAGGTTAATGTCTATATAATTATGAGGATGTCTGAGTTAGGTTAGTGTAGTTGACACAAACAAAATATATTAATCGTGTTCGGTCAATGAATTTAAAAACTTTTAAGTTGAAAAGATTGACTCTCTTAGTGTGTTTGCTGTGTTTAGATATTTGTTGTGTTACAACTTTAGCTTTAACACGACAATTTTAAACGTTATGACTCCCAACTAATCTTATCGATCATACTATAAAGAGATGTATGTAGATATATATATTAGAATAAAAAGTAAAAAATAACAAAATACGTTGAATATCTTCAAAAATATTTTATCTTTCATATCTGTTTACATGATAAGTTTTATATTTTTAAATTTTATGAACAATCACCAAAATTATATATAAAATAGAGTTATGATGTTGTATGGGCCTCAAATTCAGTTTTAACGGTCCCAAAAATTTGTCATACAATAATAATCCAAGAAAATATAAATGTTGGATGTTTTTTTTTTTGTAATTTAATGTCAAACCTAATGATTTATACCGTAACATTTTATGACTTGTCATGGACAACATGATTGTAACTATTTTGTGACAGAATCTGTGGGCAACCAAGGGAGATTCGTTTTTAAGTTTGAATAAAATCTATTATTTAACGCATTTAGTTATGTTTTTTCAATACCAAAATAAATATTTTAGAATCTCTATACTAAAATCTAAAAAATAGATTAAAAATTACCAACACATATAATGGAAGAGGAAACGACGACCAGCCCTGGATAGACGTCCCCGACCGTCGGAGGAGCAAGCAAGGCTCAGAAAAACATCACCAAGTATTATGTCACAAATCTGCCACCGGGGTGCATCCCATGGGATGTCGCTGACTTCGTCAGAATCTTTGGAGAAGTTGCCGGAATGTATATCACAAGAAAAAAAGACAAAGTAGGCAATCGATTCGGATTCCTTAGCTTCAAGAACGTCAAAGATGCAAAGGAATTAGAGAAGGTTCTGAATGGCACGAAAATGGGGGACCACAAACTGAGGGTTAATATAGCAAAGTTCGCTCTGGAGAATATAAGTTTATGGGAGAAGGATAACATTCAGCTCGAACAAGAAGAAGACCCTAAGGGTAAGAAACCGGAGGTGAGAAGTAGGGGGATGACAGATAGGTTCCCTAAACCGGTGTGACACGGTGACACCTCCGGCCCTCCTATGCCGGTTATCCCCATCAATCTTGCAATAGGTAAAGTGGGCAAAATTATTGAAGTGCATGAAGAGACAAGTGCTTTCTTCGCTTTTCAAGAAAAGGCTGTCATCGGAAGAACTAAGGACATCAGAACCCTCTCCGCTATGAACTCTCTTCTTTCAGAGGCGGGTATTTCCGGTGCAAAAGTCTACTATGCGGGAGGACTCAGTTTTCTTGTTAATTGTCTTTCCAGAAGATTTTGAAGCTATTGATGTCACACCCCAACCGATGGGGTAATCATCGGGACGCGGCACTAAGCAACCAGATTGTCTTACGAGAATTCCATAACAATTATCTAGCAACATTACTTAGCGTTTAACATCCCATACTATCAAACATAACATTCCAAACAATTATTACAGAAACTTGTTTTCTCATAAGCACAATCAGGTTCGATATTCCCTAGATTTAATACATGAGTTTCCAAATTCAAAACAAACTAAAACCACTAAAACTAAGCATAATCCAAAGCATCCAACGCTAATCCTCAACCTGTTACATATGTTAAAATACAAGTCAATACAATTAAGTAAAGGTGAGCATACAGGTTTAAGTAATACTAGCATAATAGAGAAACCGTTCACGAAATAGTCTAATTACATATCATCATACACCAAAACACATCACACAAACTAGGCATATTTCTCATGCTAACTTCCGTGAGAAGGCTAGCGCGTCCATCCTAACTAGACCCCGTCGGGTGTTAGCCACACTATAGTACCATACTAGCTAAGGAGGCAAGTTAACGAAAATAAGTCATAGTCACATGTTTCTAGTATCACGTATTGAACATATATAATCAGGTTATTCGCGTGTGATAAACAGTTTGATTTGTGAGGTGATTGATAGAGGAACATATGTAACACCCAAAAAGTGCATTAAAGCGTAACCGGGTCAAGTATACTCACAATCGGTGCGTTTAGAATGAAGAAGACGACTGTCGGTCGAACTTGTGTAGAGGGTTAACAGGCTTTGCAAGTTCGGGGGAACTTGTGAAGTTTCCTGAGAAACTTGACAAGTTCGAGCAAACTTGGGTTTCTGTTGAAGGTTTTGACTCAAGTTCGGCCGAACTTGACCCAGTGGGTGCAAGTTCGAGCGGACTTGACTCTTGAGCTGCATAAAATCAGTTAAATCTCGAGCGAACTTGATGTTTTCGGGTCCAAAATCTTGCGTTTTCGCGTCGTTTGCTGAGGAAATCGAGTACCCATCCCTCCAACCTTAAGCCACTGAGTAAAGCTTAGTCTGGAGAGGTCTTTTGGAGCGAACTTAGCTATTTTACATAAACTCGGGCTAATCCGGACGAACTTGACGGTTCGTACGGGTTAGTCCAGCTTGTGTAAAGTGACGATTTCGTCCTTGTGCTTTCGGATCTGAGATCTCGCTTTGACACCGCCTCGTTCCACTCAAAAGTGAACGAAACATACGTCATTAGTCCGAAAATGGTGTAAAAATCAAGGATTTAAAAGGTTTTGCTCAGATCTAGTATAGATCTAAGTGAAAACAGGAGTTTTTATGGAAAAAGATGAAGATTTTCGTAAACAGAAGATATTTGATGAAAACGAAGGCAAAGTCTTGTGAAAAACCGTTGTAAACTGTTGTAAAACGTTGATGAACATCATTGTAGTTGAAATCGGGTTGAATCTTACTTAGAAAATAAAGGGTTTCGGGTTTTGAGAGCTCTGGGCGAACCTGCAGCAAGTTCAAATGAGAGAATGGGGCTGAGTATTTACAGGTGAAGGCAAAAGGTGAGCTGGTGGAGTCAAGTTCGTCAAAATTGCATGGGATTCATGCAAGTTCGGGGTTTTGAGAGCTCTGGGCGAACCTGCAGGAAGTCAAATGAAGAATGGGCTGAGTATTACAGTGAAGGCAAAAGGTGACTGGTGGAGTCAAGTTCGTCAAATTGCATGGATTCATGCAAGTTCGGGCGAACTTGCTAGATAATCAAGAGATTTATGTCAAGTTCGGACGAACTTGCTGATTCTGCGAGGTATCAAGGCAAGTTCGAGCGAAACTTGACCCAAATGTTGGGTTTTCCTCGTTTTTCGCTCGTTTATCGATTGTTTGGCGATTCGGTTCGTATTAGATAGTTATATTAAGCGTTATAAGCGATATAATAGTGCGATTTAGCGATTCGAGCGTGTGAGAGCGATGCGATAGCGAGCGTAATCATAACTATAAACATACATAACCCATAAATAACATAAAACCATGTGATTAACTGCGATTTGCGATGCGATGAGATAAGCGATGCGATGGCACAAGTGTTTATCAACAATAACACACTCGGCTCGTATAAAAGCGTATTTAGTTGTAATTGCGATTAGATTAGCGATGCGTTTAATAAACGATTAGATGGGATATAACTGTAATTTATCATAATTTAATAAATATAACTTTCTTATAATTCGAGTCTCAGGATTACAAGAGATAGATACAATGAATATAAAACTAAAAAGATAACAACGAAATTCAGAGTTGTTACAATTGAGTTCTATAATAACAAGTACTTATGGACAAGGTGCTTCTCCTCCTTAGACTTGTGGGAAGGACAATCCCGACCATATGAGAGAATAGCTTGGATTATATTTGACGATGTTCCCATACACTTCGCTGAAAACAAAGTTTTTGACGATATGGCCAGCCACTTCGGCAAAGTGGTTCATGCATCTCAACTATCTCCGGCAGTCAGAGACCTGTCGGTAAACTGTGTGGGTGCTTTAGTAGAGCACGGTGCGCTAATCTCCGACACGTTTACCTTGTGTTGGCGTGGCAGGAAATTCAAGTCTGGGCCTCGGAAGAGCAAAGTGATTGGGTTCCGGAATGCCTGACCAATATTGTGTCACCGGAAAACCTGCCGAAGAAGACGATGCCTCGGCCTCGGTTAATTCTCCCAAGAAGATGAACGATCGCAAAGAGGAACCCGAAAAGTCTGGATCGCATGGGGATCAAGAAAATGTTCCGTTTGCATTAAATATTGAAACAGGCGGTAGTGGGGCCCAAGGAATGTGGCCAATCAAGATGTCACACTTGCACATGACTAGAAAGAAACCCTTTGATATCCTAAAAGACAAACACATGAGTAAGCCCAAAATCCCTAGCCCAGTTAGTGGAGAAAGGCCTAGAAAAAGAACAAGATCTCCATCTGATCTCCACTGGAACTTGGGCCCAACTCATCACTTGAATATAGCTGAACCAATCTAGATTAATGCAGAAGGCACCATGCAAGCAGGTAACACAGAGCTAGATCTTAACATGAGGGCAAACTCTTCTCCGGCAAGTGACGTTTTGTTCTCAGCCGAGACATTAGTAGAGGATTCTCAGATTCCTTTCGATAAATCGAGAAATACTCAGGTGGTGTCTATGAAGTCTGATTTCGTTCAAGAGGAAATCGAAGCTACCGTCCTCCTTGGCAATTTGGTGGGAGCTGATCTCAAAAATCATAGTCGTCTGGTGAAAGATTCAATCCTTAAAAAAGGCATCAATGAGGTAGAATATGAATTTTCTCTCCATTAATGCTCGAGGAATGGGGGGTTCTATCAAAGATGGTTGGATCAGGGGTTTAAAGGAGAATAACAAAATTGATTTCGTTATGATTCAAGAGACAAAGCATGAGGACCTCTCGAGGTTTAATTTTGCTAGTTTCTGGGGCAGCAACGATTTTAGGTTCGAGTTTGTCGAAGCAACTGGGCAATCAGGTGGTCTCCTATGTATTTGGAACAATAGTGTTTTTAATATGACTTGCTCAGTTAAAAACAACAACTTTCTTCTAATTAATGGTTGCTTAAAAGGCTCGATGGAGGAGATTAATTTGATAAATGTGTACGCGCCAAAACGGGTTCCAGCCAAACAAATCCTTTGGAATGAAATTAAATCCTCAATGGAAGCCTTTGGGTTGTTGCTGGCGACTTTAACGCTGTTAGGTCCTAGGATGAAAGAAAAAAATTCCGGGTTCAAACACTCTTGTGCCAAAAATTTTAACGATTTTATTGATCAAACCGGGTTGGTCGAATAAGACATGAAAGGAAGACGGTTCACATGTGTCAGAGATGGAGGGAAAAAGCTCAGCAAATTGACAGATTTTTTAGTTTGTCCGAATTTTTATTCAAATGGCCAGATGCTGTGTTGAGGGCGTTACCTACTATGTACTCGGATCATAGCCCCTTGATCCTCACCACTTCCAACAGGAATTTTGGTGCTAAACCCTTCAGGGTTTTCAATTCGTGGTTGGATAAACCTGGCTTTCAAGAAACTGTCGAATCTGCTGCCTCGACCGCAATTCCTCATGGGCCTCCCGATACTGGTCTTACCTATAAATTCGCCAATATCAGGAAAGCCCTCAAAGTGTGGAGGGATGATACCCTTAAAAAAGAAGGGGAATCTTTCAATAAAGCCGAAGAGGAGCTTGAAGAGTTAGAGGCTCTCATGGAAGATCGGATTCTTAACGAAGAAGAAGAATGGGCGTACCTTGAAAACAAAAAAGTTCTTCTCGAAATCGAAGCAAAAAGGTGTTCCGACATGAAACAAAGGTCGAGAACAAAATGGGCTCTTGATGGAGACGAAAACTCCAAATTCTTTCACGCTCACGTTAATTGCAGGAGGGCTGCAAATCAAATTCCAGGATTGTCTATAGGGGGCAGGTGGATAACAAAGCCGTCGAAAATAAAAAAAGAGATAATGAACTTTTTTAAGGAGAGATTTACTGAGGAGATGTCGGTGAGGCCTTCTCTGCTCTGCAAGAACCTTAAATACCTGCCCGATCTGGATAAGCACCTTCTAATTGAACCTTTCTCATTGGAAGAAATCAAGCTGGCCGTTAACGATTGCGGGGACGACAAAGCACCGGGGCCAGATGGGTTGAACATGAAATTTATTAAGAAATTTTGGGACCTGTTTGAAAGTGACTTCAAAAGTATATTAGACGCCTTTTACGATAGCGAGATTCTTAGTATCGGCACTTCTACCTCTTTTATCACATTAGTTCCGAAGTTAAAACACCCGGTGGTGCTAACAATTATCGACCTATAAACCTCATTGGAATAATAAGTAAAGTGATCTCCAAAGTACTCGCGAATCGTCTTAAGAGAGTGATTGGCTCGGTAATTTCGGACTCCCAGTCGGCCTTCATTAAAGACACTTTCATTCTTGATGGTCCTCTGCTGATCAACGAAATTACTAACCGGGAAAAAAGCTCCAGAAAAAGCCTTCTTTTTGAAGATAGATTTCGAAAAGGCTTTTGACAACGTAAACTGGAACTTTCTGATTCCATTATGGACCAGATGGGTTTTCCAGCAAAATGGTGCTCTTGGATAAAAGGTATTTTACTTTCCGCGAGATCGGCGGTTTTAGTCAACGGCGCCCCTACTTTCGAATTTCAATGTTCCAAAGGTTTGCGTCAGGGGACCCGATCTCCACTTTTCTCTTTATTATGGTGATGGAAGCTCTCTCCTGTATGATTGATAAAGCTAAAAGCTTGGGTGTCATCTCAGGTAATTTAGTTGCCTAACAATGGCCCCTGTGTTTCGCACCTCCTCTACGCCGACGATGCCATCATCCTTGGGGAGTGGAGTAAATCAAACATCGAGAACGTAGTCCGTATTCTTCGGGTTTTTTCACATTGTTTCAGGCCTTAAAATTAATATTGCGAAATCAAATCTTTACGCAATCGGCGTTGGTTCGGTGGAGTTCAACAATATGGCTACGATTATGGGCTGCCAAACGGGTCTCTTCCCCTTCAAATATCTCGGTCTTACAGTGGGAGCTAATATGAACCGGCCCGTAAATTGGAAACCGGTATATGACATCTTTGACGCTAGACTTGCAAAATGGAAAGCCAATCTTTTATCCATCGGTGGAAGAATTACCCTCATCAAATCGGTTTTGGAGAGTTTACCCAATTATTATTTCTCACTTTATAAAGCGCCGGTTCAAGTGCTTAAGGATTTAGAGAAGAAAATTAGAAACTTTCTTTGGGGAGGAGATGAATCGGTCAAAAAACTCCATTGGGTCGCGTGGAACCCCCTAAAAAGTGTGGTGGGCTCGGGTTGAAAAACGTTAACATCTTCTTGTTGGCAAAATGGGGTTGGAGATTCTTGACGGACAAGAGCTCTCTTTGGTCGAGAGCTATCGCTGCTATTCACCATTCGAGGATTTTTACCAGTAAGTGGAGTGTGGTGTAACTTAGTTCAAGCTCTGTCCAAAACCACCATTGACGGAACCCCCTTACGGAATTTTTTCAAAGCCGATGTCCCCTGGATAAGCAATGCTCCGTTAAAAGACCAGAACCCGATCTTATTTAGACTTGAAGCGGGTTTCTGACCGGGTTACAGATCAATCTAGCACTAGTTGGAAATGGGAAAGATCTATTACATCAATGATCTTGTTTCTTTGTGCGACCTCCTGTTGCCTTGTAGACTGAATCAAAAGAGACATTCCTGGATCTGGATCGGGGCCAAAGACAACGATTTCAACGGGCGTGGTGTTAAGGCTCTTCTTGACAAAAACAGAACTCAAACCGGTAATTACGTTCCCCCGTGGTGCAACTGCAACGTGTTCATTTGGAAGGCTGAAATGTGCAAAATTGCTACGACGATGGCGTTGAAAAAAAGTGGACGACAATAGTTGTGGCTTGTGTGGCGATAATGATGAAACTGTGGAACATTTGTTCACAACCTGCTACTACGCCACTATGATCTGGTCATTCATCACTAGTTGGTGTAAAACTCAAAATTTGCTCGTCTTCTCCTTTAGAGATCTACTAAACATCCATGAACATTTGGGGTTGAAAGGCGGACAAAAAAAGATGTTGTTATGGGTCTTATTCGTATCGGTTGTTGGAGCATTTAGAGGGCTAGGAACGAGGCCAGGTTCAACGATAAAACTGCTAAGCTGGATAGTATCATTAGTGAAATCAAATCGATAGGTTTTTTTGTGGTTTTCGGCTAGGAACAAAGGGTCGTCTACCAATTGGAAGATTGGTGTAAATTTGTAAATGTCCGTTTCGGTCGTCTCGGTTTGAGTCGGCTTGTGTTTTCTAATGAAGTTTACCTTTCAAAAAAAAAAAGAATCTCTATACTAATAAACGAAATCCTTTTTTGACACGTGTCAATCTATGATGCCTCCTTATTTTATTTTTCAATTTATTTTTTCTATTAAATAATAATATATAAATTAAATAAGGATAACAATTCTTTTAATAAACTTTGAATTAATATATAATTCATATTATATAGGTTAAGTTTCAAACTTTGAATTAGTAATAATATATAATTTGTAGAGATATGATAGAGAAATAAGAAAATAATATTAAATCATAAACTTCAGGGGTCTTTCTTACTTATTTATAATTCTTTTTATTTTTTCCACTTATTTATAATCATCTAAATTTCATTGGTTTTACCACGTGTAATATACATGTTTCTAACAAAAAAATAGATAAAAAAAACAAATCAATTTTTAAATAAGTAAATAATAAATCAAATTCATCATTTAAAGATATATCTTGATGACTGTATTGTTGATCGATTACAATGTATTTATTTAATTCGTCCAATACACTAAGTATTTTAAAGATATAACTATATTACTTACTGTATAACATTTAATTTATGCAACCCGTGTAAAACCCGGGGTTATACACTAGTTTTATAATATAATATATAACATTATATAATGTGATTTTTAGTTGATCTATATTTATTTTTCTTTTTTCAGTAAATTCCACCAATAGCAAACCTAAGGCAAGCCTTACCTCTACCCCGTATGAATAGAGAGTCTGCTTCCAATGAGACCCCCGGCTCGATAGTAGTTTTGCTCAAGTCTTGGACATAAGGCAAATAACACTCAACAATTAAGAGAAATGCCGATTGAAATCTAACTAAATAATAATAAAATTTCATAATCAATTTAGCTCATTCAATTATACAGGTATAATATTTCTTCATCAACAAAACAATATAAATCTATATGGTTTTATAGTTAGGAAAAAATATGACCAACTTTATTTAAACATTAATTAAATTTGGTTACTATCTCATATATCTCATATTGCCTTGGAATGTATCATAATCACCTTTATACATAGGGTTGGTTTTGCAACGGTTCAGAAGCGGACTGAACCGAATCAAACCAGAATCGTTTAATGCTAAATATAAGATTCAGAACCGAACCTATTTTATCGGTTTTTATTCGGTTCTCGTCGGAACCGGTTGTCAATTAAATCCTAAAACTAAGAACAAAATAAAACCAATTAAACCATTTAAAACATATAACTAATAGTTGCAACATCCAAGATCCAAACTAACCAAAGCAAAAATAGCAACAATGAAACGTTTCAAACCATGAACGAAAGCATACAATGTAAAAAACAAAAGTTAACTAAAAAAACTTTTAGTTAACGATAACAAAACTTTATTTAAACATCATTAAAAACTATTTTTATATTTTTTTTATTCTAGTAGCATTTTTTTAAATATAATATTTAAGGTTAAATAAATTAATAGGGTTTTTAATATATTATTTAAAGTAAAAACCCCAACCGGTTCTGTGGTTCTTTAAACGGACCCGTCGGTTCTAACCGTAACCAAACCGATAACCATTTTATCCTAAATTTAAGAATCGGAACCGGACCCGAAATACAACAAAACGATTTGAATCTAGCGGTTTCGGTTCAGTTCCCCGGTTCTGGCGGTTTGGAACCGTAAATTGCTCAGCCTTATTTATACAAGTTCATTTTTTTCTTAACTGCAAATATTACTTTTAATCTACTTTCTACATGTTCACATAATTGGACCTATTTGATTCGTTAAAGATACAACATAACCTAAATCGACCCGTTAACCTATAAGGGTCTTCAATTCATCTATGTTAAAAAAAAAACAAAGTGAAAGGGAAAAAAAGAGTTATACAAATTCATATGATCTATTTGATTTAAAAAGTGCTCTTAGACCAAAACTGGAAATAGGCCAAAATTCTTCTGAGTTTGTTACTCAATTTTAGATTATAATTTAAAAAAAAAACTGATAATATAATGACTAGAGAGCATTAAGGGCCTCGAGTTGCTTTTTGAGATCTTCAAGATCATCTACGGTGTCCACAGTGTCGTTTGAGACCGTCCGATGCTTGTAGACATCAGCATTTGGAAGCTCGTGAACAAGACCTTCTGGCAGTGCATCTGTGCATCAAAGCAAAATTACATCAACATTCGATAAAAGGGTAAAACTGTAAAAATGTAAATATTACACGTGGCAATCGTGACCCCCCATTAACTTGCATTGATCGATCCAGATATGTCATCTCTAAAATGTCAAATGGGTTACAAACTAAAACGGTTCGACTATGAAAAGAGTATTGGAATGTATAAAACTCCTAAACCTTTTTTTTAATCATATTTATCACATTATTAAAGTTACATGTTTTGACCTGTTATTTAACCCGTCTGAGAGAACCATTCAAACACTTGATTATCTAACCACAATAAATTATTTTTCTCCCAAAATATTGATGTTTTAGCCAAAGTTTTAAAAAATTTTGGCGGGTGTTCGCAACTTGATATAAACCCAAATAAACTCGTTTTCTTATCATATGGCTGGAATGGTCCCCTCTAAAAACATTTATCGAGTTGCGTAGCCAAGTTGACATTTTTATGGTCGAATCCAAACCCTAAGGTAAGATTTCTTTAACACTAATTACACACTTCAGGTGACTTAGGAACGAGTGTGTATTTGCCGCAATAATACACACACACACCTGTTTCTCTCTCCCACTACTTATGGTTATCTTTTCTGCACTACGTAGTACGTACTACTGTACAAGTGCATTTATGTGGTTCTCGCAGTTCTTAACATGTTATTGGTTCTGAAACGAATACGCACACACGTGGCCATAAGAATTGAATTACTTAATAATAGAATGAGCTAACCTGAGCTTTGGCCATTCGTGACATCAACCTCACAATCATCAACGACACTGAAAAGCAACAAATAAGATAACATGCTTGTCAAGAACAAGTGATTATATAATATTAAATCCAAATATACAAACAAAAACTTTTAGAAATAATGTGGATAATTCCAACCCATTACATGTATTCCCCTGAAAACTTGTTATAATCTCATATTCTACTGAACAAAAAGTCACGATATCAACTATACCCATTTTTTAATTTACACATTAATACCCTTCCCTTAAAACTTGGATTAGGATACGAGAGAAGGGTTAGGGTATAACTGTCATTTACAAATTATACTTCATAAAATGACCAAATACGAGACTCTTAAGTATTTTGAATAGGTATATTTTATATTAATTGTTTAGTTGGATAAATATGCTATTATGGAAGTTTTCAGGAGTATATACAAAATCGCACCTTAAAAAAACAGCACATGAGAAAGCCGGTTGAACAGGTCAAAAGTTTCCGAAATGTGTAACTTTTTAAGCATAAAATCTCATAAATCATTTTACTCAATTTATTAATAAAATAATAATAATAAAATATATTAGATTATATTTGACATCTTGAGTGTTCGGGTCAACCCAACACCACCTCTACAAAAAATTACACGTTTTGACCTGCATCCATTTTGTCATTAAATATCATGAATTGGAAGTCATGAAACATTAAAAGACCTTCACGTAGGTTACCTTATATTCCATTCATTATCGGCATGAACTGGAATTTCTATTGTTGATAGTTCTTCCTCCATCTTTGCTTTAGCAGCCGCATCCCTTGCGGGTTTTACGAGCATGTATTCTTTCTGCATAACGAATAAATTTATAGCATCAACAAGAAACCAACAACCTTAAACGGAATCAATGTTTAAAATAAAATATCCATAATATCAACTTACCTGGCGTTCCAGGCAAGGTCCATTTGAACATTGAGGGTTCGGCTTCATTGCCATCGTTGGGAAGTAGTCTTTAAGAGCATTGTATCCCTGATATCAATAATATAAAGTAAAATATGTCGAGCACAAAAATATATATCCACATGAGAATTACTATTGGCCCGTGGCTGAAATTATTTTATATATAAGGTTATTTTTGTTAACCGTGTTTAATAGATTAACTATTTATGGAAATGAACGCGTGAGTTGCGTAGTCTTTACCAAGTATGGTGAGACTTGCCCAAATTTCAGCAAGAACTTGAGTGTGTTTTGAACTAAAAGCCCAGCAACGACCCCCTATCAAATAATTTAGGAAGTTAGCCACAAATGCAAACAACATGATTTTTAAATCTACATTCATGATAAACATTTAAATAAGCATAGTTGCCTAAACTTACTAAGCTACTAACTTGCATGAGTTAGAAGGTGGGTCAGAATTAGATAATAATGATAAAAATAACTAGTATTTTGACCCGCCGCGCTTTGCTGCAGTGTCAAAACTTAAAGTAACTCGAACTTATACCGTCAAATATTTGACCAGACTCGTTTTCGAACAAAATTTATGTCAAAACGTAGACCAACTTAAAACGCACATGAATATAAACACGAGTATTATATTTGACCTGACTCATTGCCGAGTAAATTTACGTCAAAACGCAAACCAACTTAGATTTATAACGAAACGTACTTAAAAATAAGCACGTAAGAAAATAGTGTTTTTTACGTTAAAGAATGGTACCACTCGTTGTGGCGTAGTCGAAATGTGAAGTAACTCGAATTTGTACCGCCTAGTGAAAACGTATTATATTTGACCCGACTCGTTACTGAACAAAGCCTACCAACCAAAAATGTACATAAAAATAAGCACGAAAACGTATTATATTTGACCCACATACATAAAAATAAACACGTAAAACTCGAGGGGGGAGTCAAAATGACATTTTACAAAGTTTTTAGACAGTTGAGGGGTGTAAGTGGCAATGCTAGAAGTTGAAGGGTTGAATAACAAAAAAAACATGTGTTGATGGCGTTGTAAATTTGGCAAAGAAAAAACAATAAAGAAATAGAGGTGTGTCTTAGGTACTATTCCTAAGACACCCTCTTTTGTTATATATAATAATAATAACAACGATTAAAATATATTGAGTCCAAGAACTATTATAAATTAAAAAAAGAAACACCGCATTTAATGGCTGCAAAAGGCGTTGCTAACCATAGTAGTAGGCAAAGATGCAGCACAAACTCCTTCACGTTTAAGTGTACGTTCATCCACCCCAGATGCAACAACCTAAACAATAAAACAATCACAAAAAAAAGTTCAAATATTAATTAAAGGCAAAAAAAAAAGAGGTGAACGTGTAAAGTTGATTCATATAACTACACAATTACCAAAGGAGGTGCACAGGCAAAACAAGCGGTTTCTCCAGGAATCAATAACTGTATATGACCCGAAACAGCATCCTCAGACACACCTAACCGAAAACAAACAAATATTAAACTAAGTTAAGAATGTAATACAAGCAGCAACATAAGGAAATGCATTTACTTACCAGACTCCATCCAAGTTTGATTAAGTTCATTGCAAGCCTGTATAAAGAAAAACGGTTAGCTACCCAATCATAACTCAAGAAAAGTTATTCTTCACTTATGAAGATATAAATTAAATAATTATTATAAAAAAACATGTTTTTTTGGGAAGAAGTTGAATTAACCTGATTTACGACCATCCTTGCCTCATAATTATCTACACAGCTCAAAACAAGATCCACCCCGGTACCTTCTTTCTTTTGATTATAAGATTTGTTTGTGAGACTTGAAATGAAAGTTTCAAAGCCTTGCACTGTTGTTATGTTCAGGGTAAAGCTCTGAAAAGAGTAAAGAAATATTATAGTTGAATCATTTCAGATTAATTGTATAAACGGAATAATGATACTAGTCATCTGGAAAAGTAGTTGTATCAAACAATACAAAACTGGACTGTAATCATCATATGTCTATACAACGGAGATATGGCTATATTTATATCTGAAAATGCACCACGTAAGAATCAATTAATCCTCACTAAGGTAATTGAGCACTAGAAGTAAGTTGTCATGCCTGGCTCAAATTAATGCACCCCCCCCCCAAAAAAAAAAAGTACACACACATTGTGGCGTTTAACAGCTATTGGTAGGTCTGTAAAAGAAGCGAACGAACAAGAACAGAGGCATGGCGTGCTCGTGTTTGTTCATTTAACTTTAACCGACTATGAACATATAAACAAACAAATTATACTGTTCATGTTCGTTCATTAAGAAAATGAGCATGTTAGTGTTTGTTTTAAACCTAAACAAATTATACCCTTATACAATTAGCAACTTGTACCCCTTTGTTTAACACACATACCCTTTGATCAACACATACCCCTTTGTTTAAGACACATACCCCTTTGATTAGTATATACCCCTTTGTTTAACACATACATACCCTTTGATTAACACATGTCTCTTTAATTTAACACACATACCCCTTTGCGCTGTTTCCATCGGGTTGACCTACAAACCGCATATTCACTCATCCAAAAGAAGCGGTTACAAATCTGTGTTGTTTCTTTTTGTTCAGTTTATCAACGTTACGCTTAAAGCTTTTCCCTCATAATGAAAACTTATTTTAATTAATTTAAAAAAATACCATATCCGTATAGGGATCACTTTATCATCGTTACCGCCTAAAGCTTTTTCCTCATAATGCAAACTTATTTTAATTAATTATAAAAAAAATACCATGTCCGTATAGGGAAAATGAGAAGAAGAGAAATCACTTATTATATTTAATTTTAAATAAGTGCTCAAAAGTTATATTTAATTTTAAACTTTAAAAATCACATCTACAAAAATTACACACGTACACAAATTATATAGTTTAAATTTGAAGAAAACACCATACTTTAAGATCAAACAACTGATAATATATTAAGCACTAACAATTAATTACACATGTACACATGTTATTATATAGTTTAAATTTGAATAAAACAGCATACTTTTGTAAGATAATGAAAGACTGAATGTTTTATTGATTCAATAGGATTACATTATATAGAGAATATATGAAACCCTAGAAACCTAAGTTGGGCCCGTGGGCTCACACTAATAATATGGTCTAATACTCCCCCGCAGTCAAAGCGGAAGGAAACCGAAAGCTATGACTGATAAAAAAAGAGTGGTCTTGAGATTCGGTCAAAACTTCTGCCAAAATTCCGTAATCTTGCGATCCATAATCTTCAAGAGACTCCACAGTTTAGAATGATCCTGTAATCCTAAAAGAGGCATCCAATGCGGCAGGGCGGCGGCGGCAAGTAGCGGCGGTGCGGCGGACCGTAGTCCTGCAGGCGGCGCGGCGAGGGACCGTAGTCCATTAAGCGGCGGCAGCGCGACGGCAAGGAGCAGCTTGACGGAGAAGCGGAATCAACAAGATGAGGCCGTAGCATCATATGTGTGGTAGCGATTGGAATAATAAATTCTCACGTGTGAGATGGCTGAAATCTTGAATCGAAGCCGAGACTTTATTTAAACGGAAAATAAGAAAATATAAACTGGGAAAGAACAAAAACCGCAGCTGGACAGGGCGGCGGCGGCACACGCCCTGTCTAGGGTTTTTCTCAAGTGGTGACGGCTAGGGTTTGGTTATTTGTGTGTGACGCGGCGGAAACGATATAGAGCCTAGGTTGGCTCTGATACCATGTAAGATAATGAAAGACTGAATGTTTTATTGATTCAATAGGATTACATTATATAGAGAATATATGAAACCCTAGAAACCTAAGTTGGGCCCGTGGGCTCACACTAATAATATGGTCTAATAACTTTAAGATAAAATAACTGATAATTATATTTATAAGCACTAACAATAAAATAATCGATGATAAAAGTAACGTTCTTCAATCAATTCATGATATTAAAAAATCTACTGGATTTATGATAGATATTAAAAATTCTACAGGATTTATTATACTAAATATAATGTGAAGTTATTAAAACATGGATGCCAGTTTTATTTTTACTACTTTTTTGTTGTATATAAATGCTATAGATATATTAATTATTTGTAATATATATAAGTTTAGAAAATGAAACAAGTATAAATTCTCCCAAATGGATAATATAATGGAATTAAAGAACTCTATTAATATTTTAATGGCTTGGTAACTGAACCTAAAAAATATATATATAATTTTTGCATACATATAATCAATAATAATCAGTAGTCAAATTGTATGCTACCTAAAAACACATAGAATTAAAAACCCTATTTTATCTTAAGCTTTTTTAAACATCCCGCCGCAACGCGCAAGCAACGTCAACTCGTTGTTAACAAACATAAACAAACAAACTTAAGCGAACATTATTTTTAATGACATTAAACAACACAAATGAACATAAATGACCAAACATAAACGAACACAAAGAAGTTGCTTATATAAATCATTGATTAATTATGATAAGTTCCATTGAAAAGCGCATTTTCATTACTAGAATGCCCAGTTACTAATTAGTTATATTGATATAAGTAATTAGAACTTAGAAAGCCACTATTATGTTTATATTATTATAAATATAACCATTTATGTATTTTTGAATTTAAGAGAACATAAAGTAACAAACATAAAGAAAATGTAATAAATGAATGTTCATGTGTTGGGCTAATTGGTGTGGAGGCCCGATCAAGGGAGGGTGGCCGGCCCTAGCCTTGGGTTGGCCCACACGTTTTTTATTTGACAGTTAAATTAGGGTTTTAATTTAGCCGGCCCTAGTTATCTTTATGTGGGCTTGGGCCTAACTTGGGGAACAAGTTTCCTAACCCTAGATTAGTCTCTATATATTGATATCATTGTACTTGTAGTTCCTTGAGCACCTGAATAATAAAGAAACCCTAGTTGCAGCACAGTGGACGTAGGTCAGCTGACCGAACCACTTTAAATCTTCGTGTCGTTTACTGCTTTCGTGTGTGTGTTCAGTTTCGTGTGTGTTCAATCCTAGCGATCCTAACAACTGGTATAAGAGCTTTGGCTCTTGATCGGGATCACACGAGAACACCAGAACCGCCACCTTCAGTTCTTTCGTCGTCAGCCACCCAGTCAACCGCCGCCGCCGCCACCCAGCTTTGCTAGGGTTCCGCCGCCGCCGTTAGGGTTTTCGTCGCCGTCACAGAAGAAGGTTTAGGTTCCGTTTTTTTCGAAAGCTTTAACAACCAGTCCCAAATCAGCAGAAATCAGAGATCTATTTTGCAGAAGAACAGTTTTGCTGAATCAAAGAGACCGACTACAGAAACCTAGAACCTGAGTCAACTGCGTTTGTCAGGTTTTATCGTTTCAGTTAAAGTTTCAGTTTTGATTATCAAGTTCGTTATTCCGCTGCGTGTTAAATAGATTGATTTGCTGCTTTTATCTCTGTTTATCCATAACTAGTGTTTCGTTTAGTCATTGCCATGGCTGTAGACGGAAAAGTTGTAATAGAGAAGTTTGATGGGAATAAATTTGGTTGGTGGAAGATGCAGATTGAGGCACTACTTTGTCAGAAAGACTTAGATGTAGTGCTTGAGGGTGAGAAGCCAAAAGATATGCCACAAGCAGATTGGGTGAAGTTGGATAAGAAAGCCAGAGCAGTGATAACGCTTTCTCTTTCAGAGAATGTTGCCTATAACATCCAGAAGGAGACCTCAGCTAAAGGTATGATGGAAGCATTATCTAACATGTATGAGAAGCCTTCTGCAGCAAAGAAGGTTTATCTTATTCGAGAGCTTGTGAATACCAGGATGAAGGAGGGTGACTCGGTAACAAATCACATCAATAACCTAAACTCAATCTTGTCTTGCTTAGTGTCTGTCGATATTAAGTTTGATGATGAGGTTCAAGCCCTACTGTTATTATCCTCATTGCCTGATAGTTGGTCCGGAACCGTAACTACTGTTACTAGCACTTCGGAATCGAGTAAATTCACATTTGCGAAGATGCGGGATCTTATTTTGGGAGAGGATGCTCGACGTCGTGGTTCAGGTGAGTCTTCGAGTTCTTTGTTGAGTACAGAGGCCAGGGGAAGAAAGAATCAGCGTGAAAGTCGTCAGAGCAAGAGGAGGAGTGTGTCTAAGGTTCGGAAGGATGTGGTATGTTGGAATTGCAATGAAGTAGGACACTTTAGGAATCAGTGTTCGAAACAGAAGAAAGAAAAACTCTGCAGGAGACTACAGTGATGATGATGATGATGATGATGATGCGTTAGTCTGTAGTGTGGAGAGCAGTGTGGATTCCTGGTCATGGATTCTGGTGCATCATTTCACGCTACCCACAGCAGTGAAGCACTGCAAAATCTGAAAGAAGGTGACTTTGGAAAGGTAAAACTGGCGAATGATGAGGTACTTGATGTTACGGGCATGGGTGACATTGTTTTGAAGACTTCAGTTGGTTCGTGGACTTTAAGAGATGTCACGGTTATTCCAGGTCTGAAGAGGTTGTTGATTTCGGTTGGCCAGTTGGATGATCAGGGACATGAAGTTAAGTTCGGGAATGGACAGTGGAAGGTTGTCAAAGGGAATATGGTCATGGCTCGTGGAAAGAAAAGAGGCTCATTATACATGGTCAGTATACCATCAGAAGGAAGTGACGTTCCAGTTCTGGAGAAAAACAAAGTCGAGTTCACAGAATCTCAGGGATAGAAGAGGGTTTCCTTTGCAAGAGAGAAACCTAGAGTCACAGGGAAGATTCGGGTTGAACGTGTTTGGAAGGTCAAACCAGTCGGGGGACATTGTCACAATGGGAGCGCAAAGCGTGTTTCAGTTACAGTTTCAGAGCGACAGTGGGTTAAAAAGACCAGAATTCCAAATGGAAAAGTCTCTCCAGAGAATCTCTTGCTAGTATTGGAGAGTGTGTGTTCTCAGGATTTCTCAGGATTCGGCAGTTCGTTTAAGTGGGAGCCGGTAGGGACAGAGAACGAGTCACAGGTTGTGACTGATGAGTTGAGGCTTAGTGAGAGCTTCAACGTGCCTTCAGGTTAGTTGTTGAGGAGGCTGCTGCAACTAGGTGGTAAAGGAAGATTACAAGATATACAAATTTTGAAGACTATTGGGCGTTGTTCGAGCCTCCAAGTGGGAGATTGTTGGGCTAATTGGTATGGAGGCCCGATCAAGGGAGGGTGGCCGGCCGTAGCCTTGGGTTGGCCCACACGTTTTTTATTTGGCAGTTAAATTAGGGTTTTAATTTAGCCGGCCCTAGTTATCTTTATGTGGGCTTAGGCCTAACTTGGGGAACAAGTTTCCTAACCCTAGATTAGTCTCTATATATTGATATCATTGTACTTGTAATTCCTTGAGCACCTGAATAATAAAGAAACCCTAGTTGCAGCACAGTGGACGTAGGTCAGCCGACCGAACCACTTTAAATCTTCGTGTCGTTTACTGCTTTCGTGTGTGTTCAATCCTGGCGATCCTAACATCATGAACATAAATGAACGAACAAAACGTGTGTTCATGTTCGTTCGTTTAATTAAATGAACATAAAAACTTGTTCATGTTTGTTCGTTTATTAAATAAACGACCTTCCCGCCAGACAGGCTCATGAACAGTTCATGAACGTTTGGTTCGTTTACAAGCCTAGGTATTGGATTAAGATATAAGTAGAAAATGAAGAAAATTCCTATGCATTTATGTTAAGAACTTTAAATTTACACCCAATACGCTTGCCTATATAAACTATGAATACAAATACCATGGTAAAGTGGATATACAAGTATACAACCACTTCAACATATTTACAATAGCAGTGATCAATATGCAGCATCATTTTTATACTTCTTTTGAAAATATTACCTCGAGAACAACGTCCGGATTTATTTCTGATAAAGTTTGGACAGCAGCATCAGTCTTGGTCATACCAACCTGAGGTATATAAAAACGACGTTAACATGCCTAACAACAATAATAAACAATTAAAAGTGACAATAATATCAATCACACCTGTTCGGGACGAAAAAATAACCTATTCATGTTGGCTAACTCCACTGTATCGTAATCATACAACAAAAGACGGCCTATACCACATCTTGTAAGCATTTCAGCAGCAACACTCCCCACCCCACCGATACCCTGTGAAAAAAAAACACACAAGAATTAAGTGATCATTCTATCTAACTTGCTCATACATAGCAAGACGTGTGAAGTTAGGCGATTAAGCCTCAAAAGTTATAATTGAAAAGATGGGTTCAGTACAGACAACTATAGCAACTGAAAATTCCCGTATTCTTTCATAATTTTCCACAATACCCATCCTCTGCAGCGCCATAAGCCTACTATACGGGTTGCTGTCTACAACCTCTGCACTCATATCCTGAAATCAAACCAACAGTATTACTAAATTACCAGAAACAAATAATCGCTTTTATTAGAAATAAATTGCAGCCCGGTATAAATGTAGACAAAACCTTGACTTTTGAACGACGAGTCGGTGCAGCCATTGCAAGACTGGTGAGATTCTCCACACGCAGCCGAATCTACAAGCACAGTAGTTATAACTTATAAGTTATAACTAGCAACCAAGGTAGCATATACCAAAAAACAAAGATATTTTCCTTCATAACAAAATTACATACTTATACCCCAAAAATGCCTTTTAAAGTTAAAGTTTCAGCTTGTTGTCAGTTTATCGGCCACTTTATTGTAAATTGGATCCTTCTTTGTATAATATATATAGTTGATGGGGACCATTACAGAACACTAATTATTACAAGAACAAAAAGAACAACTCTAAATCACTAAATTTAGAGATTTAAAGTTCATATTTTTTTAGATTTTATGTTTCTTACATTCATATATATATTATACATACATAAATTAAACCATGTATTTTTACCTACACGTAGCCTACATACTTGTAGGTAATTTAACCTACATATGTGTAGGTTATATAAAAACTGAAAATTTTTCATATTTTGTTTTGAATTCTAGCGTGAGAAACAATAAATCTTACCTTTGTAACATTTTCATTTACTTTTTAGGTTTTTAGGATTGAAAAAACCGGTGATTCATTGTGGTCTCCGTAGGGTTTGTATAACTAGTTTTTTTTTAAATCGGTTACATTACTTGTTTACGCCAATTAAGTAATTAACAATAGCAGATCTATCCTGCTAATGTTAATTGGTGTAAAAAGATAACTAATTATATATAAACCCTAATTCTCTCAAACAAAATGTAGTGATGAATCCCTGATTAATTTGAAACAAACAACAACCAAATAATTAAATCCAAAACTACCGATAATTTCAGTATGCATGTCACACAATCAGACAATCAAACAAATTGAACGATCAAGAACATAATTCGACAGTTAATTGATGAAAAAGGTAGAATAGGGAAATTAGGGTTTTGTAAACATCGATATTAAATCATTGATTTGCAACATTTTGAAGACGAAAACACAAGGGATTGATCAGAATTGAAATAAATTGGGTGCGATTGAAGTAAAGAGATGAAAAAGGAAGTTACTTGATCGATGGAAGCATGATGAGATGGATCGGATAATGAAGATTTGAGATTTTGGAGATCAGATAGCGTCGCTTTCAGTTCCGCCTCCATTGCTGCCGCTGTGTGGTTCAACTCTATGTTTTTGCGACTGTTTTTTCGTTACAAAGGTCAAAGGTTGTTAGATCTTGAGTTGCTACAAATCAGAATTTAGAATTATTTGAGACTTGTGATTGAGGTAGCGGTTTGGTATATAAGAATGGTGGGTGGAATGGACCAGGGAACGAAAAACAGTATTTGGTTGGTCGAAAGAATAGAATTAAATCGTCCATTCTAATATGCATTTCATTCCCTCAAAATCATTCTATCTGTCTTCTTGTTTTTATCCATTTCATTCCATTTTCACCATTTCATTCCATTTTCACCCTTCGTTAACAACACAACACGACAACCCACTATCGTTGCCACCACCCACCCTCATTGTCATCCGCAGCTGTCACACGCCTCCACCGCCACCGACCTCCATCCAACGTCGCTGTTGGCACCTCTGATCACTGCCACCACCCACCTTCGATCATCGCCGCCCTTACCTCTAATCTTGGTTTAAAAAAGCGAGAGGCGCACAAAAGCGACAAGGTCTAAAATTGAGGCGCAAAGCGCAAAAGCGGTGGGCTTTTCGTACCCGAGGCGCAAGGTCTTTATATAATTTTTTTATGTATCCCATACATATCCTATAGGTTTTTAGCTTCCTTTAACCAAAATATAGTTATAAATAAGGCTTTTATACCTTGTCCCACATAGGTGTGGGAACAAAGGGAATGGTTGTTTATAAGGTAAAACCTTTATCAAACAATTGTAACTTTATGACATGTTTTACCACAAGTCCTACCCGCGCGCGCAGGGGGGTGCTAACAAATGAGTTTCGGAGCTGGAATTTGGTTGAACTCATGCTTGCCCGCACGTCCTGCGGACACGAATGCAGCTCCAAAAACCCAGGCTGTTAGAAAACGCTTATTTTTATTAAAAAAAACATTTTTTTTTTGCTGTGTATAGCCTCAGGTCCATCGGACGCGCTTTTCAGGCCAAAAAACCCAAAAAATGCGCTTTTTGGTCGCTTCCTGGAAAAACACAAGGCGCTGAGCAGTAAAGCTCCATGACCTGCGCCTCAGGCGCGCTTTTTTAAACCAAGCCTCTAATCACCGTCGTCGTCGCCACACACCTTCGCCACCGCTATCAACCGCCACCGCCGACCGCCGCTACCACCTGCCACCACCGTCGTCGGTGCTACCGCCACCGCCACCCGCCTTCGCCGTCCACCACCACCACCGTTGTCACCACCTGCCGCCATCTCCACCCTCCACCACCGATGCCGCTACAACTGCCACCTATCACCACCCACCATCACCGCCTATCATTGACCACCACCATCCGATTTTATTCCTTCGTCCTTTGTGGCATACCAAACAACAAAAAGTAATGGTTCATTTCATTCTCACATGGTAATCAAACAAGACATGGAATGGTAATGATCAATTCCATTACCTCGTCCATTTCGTTCCTCCATCCATTTCATTACCCCATACCAAACAGACCCTGAGAATTTATTGCTTTAATTAATTGTGATACATTTGAGGTTATGTAATTTTTAATATTTCTTTGTCTCTTGTAATGTATACGTGGATTATGTGATTCTTGTGGCTCTCAATATTATAAGGTCATCTGGTATACCATTAAGAAGGCCTCCGGGGTAGGGGAGTGGGGAACACCACGCCACCCTCTAATAGTGGCGAATCTTGGATTTTTTTCAAGGGTGTTCTTTTGGTAGATTCTCATCAATTCTCACAAGTTTTTTTCAAATTGTACAAGGTTTCCACTATTTTTTTTTATTTTTTTCAAACAAAAGAGGGTTTCAGAGAACCCCCAAAACCCACTAAATCTGCCCCTACCCCTGGTCCCTTGAAGTTGTGTGGACTCTGAGGTATAGCGGCGGATCTAGCTAGCCATGAGGGGAACTCATATTATTATATAAAGTGGTTTTTTTCTTTATTGATTTATTTAACTTAGTTTTGAAAGGTTTAATTGCATGTCGAATTGTCGATCTTAGTTAAATTTTGTTATTTTACCTTTATTAGTATAT
Organism: Scalesia atractyloides; assembly: GCA_947069175.1. NCBI lineage: Eukaryota > Viridiplantae > Streptophyta > Magnoliopsida > Asterales > Asteraceae > Scalesia > Scalesia atractyloides. The sequence continues at coordinate 93,998,871 of CAMTDV010000005.1, read as the reverse complement.
TACTTAATGCATTTATTAAGAATTGGCAAAAAAAAAACAATTATCAAACTCAAGTGAATATATATTATGACCTTTCGTTTATATAAGTCTGGTTTCGATCACTGTTTGGCAACTATTAGGATACTAGGTCTAGATTTTTTTGGGGTACACCTAAACTTTTCTTCTAGTTCCGTCACGCCGAGGTGTCCATTCCTTGCTTCCAATATCTTTTCATCTCTATCTCTTTTTATACCTCTTTTTTTAATTTTAAAAAGTATAGAAAAAATGGGTAAGGAATGGGTCTAACATAGGTTTATGGATAGATGTCTTGAACTGGAGGAGAGTGACGCGAAGGACTTAGTTATAGCAAAGGTAAAATACCACAAAAATAGATGTAGTGCACACCTAACGTATATGGACTTTGTGCGTCTCAATTTAATACTTGGTTTTGAAGAACCCCGACAAGCTTAAATATATGTTTAACTCGTTTGTTAATATATGTTTTGATTATGATAACATCAATGTGAGTTCAGTGCCCGCCAACAGTGGAGGTTTGTGACAAAATCCAAGTTCAACATTCTTCAATCTTCATGCATACATCGTTGTTAATTATTAACCCATCGATCTGTGTGCAAGTCAGTAGGCGTTGAGGGTGCTCACGTTCATCGCTACAATGGATACAACAGTTGGGGCTATATAGAGTGTGCCCCTGTTGTAAACACTGTGCTATCGTTGTTACTAGGTTGTTAATCGTGTTAGACTAACAAGTTCGCATGTTGAAATTGACGGACCTAAACACAACATATGTATCTATTTGTTTCAAAGACATCAACTCTAACTCGAAATCACTTAAAACTAAGTACTTTCAATGACCCGTCAAATCATATATTTGTATTGTAAATTTACGTCAATTAATGGTCATCTTACTTGATTGTAGGATAAACCAACATATTCATTAAACATATTAAACACTTCATAAATAGTTCAATTGAAATATGACTTGTATATTAAACATATTAGACTAATCCACCGAAAACCTGATTATGTTTTTATCGACCTAATGTCGTCTTTTGAATCATCTTTCAAATTTTCATAACCTTACACGACTACATAGATGCTTTCACCTATCTTCCGGGCTAAAGGTGAACTTCCATAAAAGTCAACCTTTTGGAATTGGGGTAGAGGATGAAGTCTCTCACATGGCGGACATATTACATTGCAAATCAGGGTCTTTTCCATTCACCTAGGGGTTGTTTGGCAACTTTTGAATGGGTAAGTGTTGAACCAGTAAGAGGTCTGAACCATTAAATATTGAACCAGTAAAAGGTCTGAACCATTAAGATCCAGTATGATGCTTAACCGTTCAGAGGCAAATGTCTAGAAAATTCAAATAAGAGGTTTTAACCATTCAGACTCTGTATAATGTTTAACCATTCAGACTCTGTATAATGCTTAACCATTCAGAGGCAAATGTCTAAATCATTCAGACATCTACTCGCGAAACAAATAGTCTGAACCATTAAGTGCTGAACCAGTAAGACGTCTGAACCATTAAGAGCCTCATTAAGAGCTAAACAAACAGCCCATAGTTTGGGCTACCGATGGGCTCTAACGTGGTACTTATAAGAACTGAAACCAGTTATGGAACGGTTTGAAAAGAACTATCACTTTGGAAGGCGAGGGCCCTTTTTTTGGTGGAAGGGTCACCCTCATTAAAGTCGTCTTAGGTAGCCTTCCAACCTATTACTTCTCATTATATATATATTAAGACCATTAAGTCTAACCACCTTCGAAATCAATCTCCACCGTCAGATCATGCTAAGATTAAATATCAGCCATTTAAACTCACAAAAAACCGCTATGGTGGCGGTTTAGGGGGGTTTCTGGTGGTTAGTTCTTCCTGCCCATGATCTCCACCAGGGGCGTAGCTTATTGGGTGTCCGGGGGAGCGCCCGACCCCCCGAACTTTTCGCTTAGTAGTGTCCGGTATGTAGTTTTCGTAAAGAATTTTCTAGGTATATACGTTTTCGACCCTCCGGTTTTATAATTTTTAAGGTATAATTTTAGGTCCGGTGACTTCCAACCCACCGGTCGAAAATCTCAAGCTTCGCCACTGATCTCCACAACCTTGGTAAACTGCGAATCCAACCGCCCACTCTCCCCTAATTTTAGGGTTTGAAGAGGTTATATGTAGATGGACTGGGGTTGGGGTAAGATTAAAATCCAAGTGGAGATCTCCTGGATTACTTCAGTTGACACGTGACGACTCAAAAGTCCACAAAATCCCACGGGTGATAATTCCTCTGCTTGCTTTCACTCTTGTGTGTGAAGCAAAGGATTTGCTACTGTAACAAGGTGAAGCTTTTGGTGGTGCTTCAGTTTTCTTTATTTTTTTGTAATTAGTATTAGTGTGTTGATTTTTGCTTAGCATATTATAATTTGGGTAGGAGATTGTCATGGCCCAAAGAACTACTCATAGGAAGGTATAATATGCAACTACACCAATTTAAATCCCCTTTGAATGTATTCATGTAATTTATTTCTTCATTTATAAATAATTATACATTGACCATTTCTTTAGAGATTGTATAAAACATATAATTACAAAAGATTTAGTTTGGAAACAGTTACTTCTGTTTTCAATTTGTTCATCCCTTGAAACATTGTAAGTATCCATAATTATATTTCATAAATATCATGACAATTGTATTTCCAAGTTTCTTTTTTTATATTATGGTGATAGTTTCAATGTTAGATACCAGGGATCTATCTAATATCCGATTTTCTGGAAAATATTCGCTTTTGAAGTTATTGTAAGTTTAATTACCTGATATTTTTAAAGATTTGCATTTGCAACAGTAATCCATTTCACTCGATATACGTGATTCATGTCATTTTATATAGGTGTTGTTTTTCAATTCATCGTGTGTTTCAATTCTTTAGTTTCTATGTTATTTCTTGGTGTTCATAGTTTCATTCATATTATTAATATATATATATATATATATTCGGTTAGATGGAACTGAAGCGATGATGGCGATCAGCAAGCATGGGTTTAGGCGGTGCAACTGAAGCGAAATATATTTAAGAATTAGATCGTCACGACCGTCAACCAGGTATGCGGTTTTTTATTTTTCCAAAAATTTCCTGTTTTTCAATATTTTTAATGGAACTCTCAAAAATCCTTTGGAATATTAAGACCAGAGAGCTTAGATTATGATCTCTGGTAACCATGTATTGATTTTTAATTTTGACCTTTAATATCTAATTGGCGCTAAAAAACTTCATCCTTTTTGATTTTTACAAGGTTATGGCAGGATGCTAAGAACATATGCAGAAGTTTGATTTGAATCTACATAAATTATGTTCAATTTTTGTCATCAGCCTTAAACAGTGGATTCAAGAAGGTAGCAAGGTCACGGGGGTGCGGGTTTCTGCTGGAACAATTGATGTCCGGTTAAAACCATTTTTTTTGGTTTGGAGAATGTACCTGAACCGGCTGCCCACAATGTGTAACCTGAACAGAAGAAATATTAACGTCCCCTCGTCGGTGTGTGTGATGTGTAGAGAGCACGATGAAACGGTGGATCATTTATTTGTTTCGTGTCAAGTTGCTCATAGTCTGGGACAAGATAGCCACTTGGTGCAGGTTGCCTTCATGTTTTTTATTTGGTGCAATAGATGTTCTAAACAATCAGGATCATAACCAAGGTTCAGCAAAGTGGAAAAAAACAATCTATCTCCTTGCCCAAACTGCAATATGGTGTATATGGAAGGCTCGAAACGAGCAATTGTTTGAAGGAAAACGGATTTGGGTGGACAATATTGTAGAGGAAATAAAAGTTTTAGGCTTCTTGTGGGTTTGGAGTAGAGCAAAGGCGCAACAACTTTCATGGGAACATTGGTGCAATTTTAATTTATGGGGATTTGAGGTATGGGTTGGTATGATATGTTGTTCTGTTTGTTTATTACTCTGGTGGCTGTATTTCTCTGTGCTAAATTCGGTTAGCCTTGTATATATATGGGAGTTTTTAGTTGACTGTTCAAAAAATAAAAAAATTATGCTCAATCGTTATAGATGTTCTATGCATAACTGCAATTAATCATTGTCTGGCAGTGAGCAATTAGGTAGTTTATAAGTCTAAAAATTGTTCAAAAAGAGGGAATGTAATAATTTTCAGAGGCATTGTGGCATATTTTATTTAGTGATTACTAATGTCAACTATGTTCTTTTGGCTTTGGTTTGTGTACTGAACAGTCGAAGACAAACTCATGGTGTTGGGTTACAGTTAATTTCTTTTCTTTAGATTTGTATATGTACTTGTATTTAACTTTTTCAGATTTACCTCTTCACATGCCAATTTACATCTATGTACATGTTTCTTATTAAGGTATTTAGAGAGAACGAGTAAAATGTCCAGCAAAAAATTCTAATCTTTAAATTTTTATGGGTTTCTTTGAAAAAAGAAACTTTGAAGAAAAGGAATTGTCCAATACATTTTGTCATTGGATAACAATGAAATTCGTAAAGGACTAAGTTTTTAGTTTACTTTAGGACTTGGGGCGTTTTGTGGTGGGGGATGAGGCCGAAGGCGCCCCATAGCGCCCCCCACACCACTACGGGGGGTGTTATGGGGGATATTTTTGGTTGGGGCGTGACCTCCATAGCGGCGCTATGTGGGTTATCAATTTCTTCCCCACTCACACACATATCCATACGTGTGTATCAATTTCTTCACACTCACACACAATCCATACGGTGTAATATATATGAGAGATGGATCATGAGAAAACTAGTTTAAATGAGAAAACAAAAAACTAACTAAAAAAGCAAAAAAATAACAAAAATGCCAAAAAAACATATCAATTTTTTTTGATTTTTTTAATAAAAAAATCGCTATATATATTATCTAAAAAAAACTTTAAAAAAAAAAAATAAAAAAAGCATATAATGCACATGTGCAACATATACATATAATGCACATGTGTAGCACACATATAGTGCACATGTGCAGTACAAGTTTTTTATTTTTTGAAAAAAAAGTTTTTTTATATAATAAAAAACAACGATTTTTATAAAAAAAAATGTATGTTTTTTATGCTTTTTTTTTGGATTTTTTAGTTAGTTTTTTATATGTTTTCTCATGATACTCTCCATATATATATATATATATATATATATATAGCCTCCACTCACAACATATATATACATACATATGTATGTAATGATGGGCAAAGGCTTTATGATTACGGGCTTTAGTGATATAACGCCCCATAAAGCCCCTGTATGACGTGGTGCGACACGTGTCGCATAATGCCCCCAAAGAGGCTTTATGACTACACATGGCCTTATGCATTCAAAAAGATAGCCAGCCATATGTAGGAGATGAAAGCGACAACCGACAAATAGTAATCAATTTATACATACCCTTTTCTTTAAAGGGTCAGGATATAATAGAAAGTATGTTTAATGTAGGAAAGATAGTAAGTAATTTTGATAATCTATTAAATAATCAATAGTTAAGATTAAATGAGTGGGATTGAACAAAAACAAAAAGGCGCGTGGGTTATTCTAAGGGTATTGTAGTCTATCCAATCCAATAGTTTATCTCTCCTTCAATTCCCCCCCCCCCCCCCCCCCCCCGCTTTTTAAAACGTTAATAACTTTTTCATACGACACTATTTTTTTATAAAAATTGAACCATAAAAACGGGCGTTTTTTTATCTTTAAAACGAGCACACTGTTGATATACTTTCGAAAAAAAGTTTTCGATAACCCAGATGCGTAGAAACGCAATGAAAAAAAAACACACAAAAATGTTTTTTTTTCTAAAACGCAATGAACTAAAAACACAAAAGAAGGTGTTCTTTCTAAAATGCAATGGACAAAAAACACAAAAGAAAGTGATTTTTGCTAAAACGCAATGGATTAAAAACATAAAACAAAGTGTTCTTTCTAAAACGCAATGGACCAAAAACATAAAAGAAAGTGTTCTTTCTAAAACACAATGGACAGAAAACACAAAAAAGTGTCTTTTCTAAAACGCAATGGATCAAAAACACCAAACAAAGTGTTCTTTCTAAAACGCAATTCACTAAAAACACAAAGAAATGTTTTTTTTTTCTAAAACGCAATTGACTAAAACATAAAAAAAAATGTTTTATTCTAAAACGCAACGGATTAAAAACATAAAAGAATATTTTTTTCCATAACGCAACGGACTAAAAAATGTGTTTGTTCATTATTTTGTGTTTTATCATTGTGTTGTAAAACACAATTATAAATATTTACATATATACTTACCCAAACAAATTCAATATAATGCATCCTAAAACGCAATACATATTTTATCAATATAATGCATACAAAAACAAACCCCTACAACCACATGTTTCTTTTTGCTTTTAAATTACAAACTAAAAAAAATCATAAAAAATAAACACACAGATCCCTATAACGCAATAAAACAAATACTTAAAACTATATCCACTAATTTATTAGATTTGTTTAGTAAGCTCACCTACTCAGCAGGTGCATCTGGTTGTTTGCATGTCATAGCAAAGTTTCAAGAACAAACTAATCACGAGGAAGATAAAAGTGTGGCCTGCAACCGTAATCGTAACCAGATTGAATCCCACTCATCTGTATCGTCTCCATGGAATTGGGGTTACATGTGTTGATTAGCAGAGTAGCGGTCGCAGTGGTTATTGTGGTGGTTGTGATGGTTTTAGGAGGTGGCAGTGGAGTCGGTGGTGTGGAAATGGTGGGCATGGTGAGTGTGTCAGTGCTGGGTTTTTTAGAAGTGGGTTTCTTATAGATCTAGGTTATATAAAACTAAAACAAGTCGACTAAAATACCCTTTTTTATGTTTTTTTGTTATTTGTCACATGTTATCATATTATTCCTTCCTACACTTCCTACCCAAATCAAACTTACTATTTGATCCTCACCCTTTCTTTAAAATTAAAAACTAATGGTTTAATTGTTTCCATATGATTTCGCAATATATAATACGTTAATTGATCCGTTCCTACAACAATATAATGTGTATGACTATTAACATCAGTTTTGTCCTTTTCATTTGATTATCAACCATAAATCAATCTTGCTTAAAAACCATAAATCCATAACCCAAATCAATCTTGATTGAAAAAAATATTTTATATGGTCCTAGCCTCCTGGATCTGGTGACTGGGTTATTGTGGATTTGGATATTGGTTTAAACAGTGGACCGGTTAGTGTTTAGGTCCGGTGACCCCTCAATGTTGCCTACCGTTTACTTTTGCATTAAAGTGACACCATTTCATGTTTTACCACTCTATATGTTTTATTTTATATTGTTTTGGGGTTGTACGCTGTTCATGTTCATTTTTCTTGTATAAATTAAAGAATGGTGCTTTTGTTTGCAATGTTGTTTAGATATGTGTCCACTTAATGTGGGTGTTTGGGATTGCTTATTTTGAGCTTCTTTTAACTTTTTGACTTCTTAAAAGTTAATAATTCATTTTTTGTAGTTTTGGATAATATGTTGAAAAGGAGTTTTTGTGATTTAAAAAGAAGAAAAGGAAAAGTTAGATAGTTGTGATTTTTTCAAAAACGAGAAAAGAAGAAAAGGAGAAAAAGAGAACCAATCCCGAACACCCTTAATATAGATTATCTTTGTTTATTATGCTGTTAGCGTAACCCGTCCACCGGGCGAGTATTAAACTAGTTATTTAATGTTCTTGTCCAGGTACTTAAATATTTGGAAAAATAAGGCGTAAATTTCCTGTGGGTCAGGTGCTTGGATGAAAACAAGGGTGTTATAATTTTCTACGATAAATTCATGTGGGTCAGGTGCTTGTTTCAACTTAGTTATAATCTTCTATAATAATTTTCTGCGTTTCAGTCTAAATTTGGCAAGTTAAAAATTCGCAATGCGCGCTTGTCTAACTTTTTTACGTCTAATTGTCGTTCGGTTTCATAGCCCCACAATGTGTGAGTCCTAAATTAAAGTTTGTTTACGTTTCGACGTAAAATTTTTTCCGAAAACAAGTTGAGTCAAATATTATATATTTTCACTCTTATTTTTATGTACGTCCTCTGAATTTTAGTTGTTCTTTAAAATGCACTATTTTCTTACATGCTTATTTTTATGCACGTGCCGATATAAATTTAAATTGGTTTACGTTTCGATGTAATTTTTTCCAAAGACGAGTTAATTCAAACACAATTCTACATTTTCAGTAGGTCTCTGTTTTTACAAGTGACTGGGTTAAATCCCAGTTGGTCTTCGTTTTACGCACAACATGTAAAGTTACTGTTTATATTAAGCATAGACTAATTAAATAGTATATAGCTTTAAACAAATGAATATATATTTAATATTTAAAACTATTGGGGTTGGTGGCTCAAAGATCAACGCAAAGTCGTTTAGACCATCTAAGGCTGTGGGGTATGGTGGGACAGGGGTTTGGGACGTTGGTTGACACGTGGAAAAGGAGGGGCACTGTAACATCCCAACCGATGGCGGAAACATCGGGATGAGACGAAAACGAGATTGCTCATTGCTCACAACATTATTAAGTGACAATAATTAATTAAACCATATTTCATTTCATAAGAATTGTCAAATACATCAATGTAACAAAACAAAGAACAACATAACATTTGCAAAGTCGTAACAAAATTGATACGTCGACATTAAACCTAACGTCTAATTTGTGTGTATCTAGTCCTTGCTATATTGTTTTCAGAGCGTCATCTCCTTCAACCTGTAACATGTTTTAAAATAAAGTCAATGCAAAAGCAAAGGCGAGTACACAAGTTTAAGCATAGCATACGTATACGAATAAAGTTTTAACAATCCTCATGGCAACCAAATCTATACAAGAGCAATATCAAGGCATGTAATACTAATAATCAAACCCTTAACGCAATCACGATGTTTTAACATGACCTCACGAATAACACGATGGAGGTGGATGCGTGAATTCCTATAGCGCTAAGCATGTCAAACAAAGGCTAAAAATAGTTAATGACTAAAGCATAGCATAACGTTTATCCCAGACAAGCAACAAGTATACGATTCAAGTAGTCATGTGTATAGGATTGTTTGTGCGTTTCATAAAGTTTAAGTTTTTGTGATTTTTGTATATGGAAACATGTTACACCAAAAAAGTGATATAAACAAAAGTGGGTCGAGTGTACTCACAAGATTGCTAAGTCTTCTTTGGTAATCCGCGACGAGTTGATGAGTTGGAGAATGAGACACCGAGGTCACCTTAAATGACAAACGAATGTGTCTGAATAATCGAAGATACGACGGAGGATTCTAATCGGGGTTGAAAGCACGTGTACGCATATCACGGGGTTTGTGTAGCGATTCTGAAATTAAATTCGTCAAAAGTGCCGTAAAAGTGTTATCAAAATAATACAATAAATATATATATATTTGGCGAAAAGAAAGTAGATAAATGCATATTTTGACGAAACGGGATAATAGACATATATGTATTTTTTTAACGAAAAGAATAATAGATAAATATATATATTGTTTGTCGGAAACATGTAATATATATAGATATTGTCGTTAGAGAAGTATAATTTTCGAAAAGTATATAATATATATTTATTTTTCCGGAAGGAATAATATGAGTATATCTTGTCGTTAAATAGATATATACTTTGTCGAAAGGAATATTAAATAAATATGTTGTTGAACGGTGTAATGAATAAATGTGTTTTGTCGAAAAGCATAAAGTGAAAATATATATATATTGCCGGAAGTGTAATAAATAAGTATATTTATTTTTTTCGATAGACGGGCAGAGTTTCCTCTTGTTTTGGATGATCCCGACAATCTAGTTGTCGATAACATTTTCAAAACTCAACAATTTTATCAAAACAATACAAATATATATTTACATATCCTACTTATGTTTCCAAATTATATATAAAATTAGGTTACACAATTAAAACGATAAATGAATATGGAACAACAAGATTTAATATACACGTCATTGCTATACCGGGCCTCGTTTTTAGATCGTTGACCCGACAGTTGACCAGGTTTGACTTTTTGACTGAAGCTAAGCCGAGTCGCACTAAACTGAACCGAGTTAACTTGTGTCGTGAAAGCCGAGCCAACTGAAACGACAAAACAACCGTCGAGTTGAGACACGAAACTGACTAAATCGGAAACAAAATAGAATAAGAGACTCGAACCTGAAATCGGTGTTCACCCGAACTGAAACTGTTGTTTACTGATGTTGTCTCGAACCCGCGACTGTTTGACCTGGTTTGACCGAACACCAAACTGAGCTGAAACTGGAATAACAACAATCGAACATGAATCGAATCTTAACCAATTTAACACTTGAAACGTGACTACCTGAACCGAGACTGAGACTGGACCGGCTGACTTGGCATGAACCGAACATCGAACCTGAAGTGAACCTGAACTTGAACCGGAAACTCGAAACCTGCCCGGAGTGAACCAAACCAAAGTTAACCCAAACCGTGACCACCCGAACAGAGACTGAACTGAGTTTACCCGGACTGAACCGAAACATTGATCTGAGCCGGACGACTGACCTGACCGGGATGAGTGACCTGAACCGGAACAGCTGAACCGCGCCGCTGTAACTTGAGTGAACACCAAAGCTGACCCGGGTTCGATCCGAACCCGAATCTGAATGGAGACCCAAACCGACCCGATTCACCTTCTGCCGTTGCTGCCGTCTGCCACTGTTGTCTGCCGTGTTGCCTGCCACCGCCGCTCTACGGTGGCCGGCCTTTGGTTTACGGCAAGCGAGGGAGAGGGGGAGAGGAGTGTGGTGAAGGTTGGAGAGGCGATGGGTGTCCGCTGCAGGGACTGCCACTGCTGCGACTTCGTTGCTGGTGCGCCGCCACCGTTGCGGTGGCCGGCGGCTCTGTTGCAAGGAGAGAGAGAGGTAGGTGGTGCGTAGCTAGAGAAGGAGTGTCCGCCGGAGAAGAAAGGTCAGCGCCGGAGAGAAAGGTCAGCGCCAGAAGAGAAAGGTCAGCGCCGGAAACCCGGCTCCGGCCGCCGGAAAACGCAGGGAAGGGGGGTGGCGGCTGGTGTTGAGAGTGTGCATTAGGGTTTGGCTAAATGATGAAGATGAGGGTTAGGGGAGGTATATATAGGTAGGCTTAAGTGGTAAGGGTTTGATAGGTTGGGTTTAAAAGCCTGAGAGTGGCCCCCGCAATTCTGAAGTCCATTTCTGCGCCCGAACGTTATGAAATAGCGTATAATTTTATTTAAGTTTTAAACACAGGAATTAAATGTAAGACATCGAAAAAGGTCGCGTTCGGTTGTTGTTTCGTTAAAAACAAGTAACAACGCGTAGTTTCCGTTTCAAACCGTTTTTCGATCCGATTGTAGTTGCGACTCAGGAAATAGAAAACGAGCGTGAATTTTTATAAAAATAATAAATCTTGGAAATACGAGGCGTTACAGGCACCGCCCATGAAGCAGCCCAGCGGTGGGTATGGTGGGGCGGGGTTTAGGGCGTTGGCTAGGCAACGTGGTTTTTTTTTAAATACACACAATATTAATTAAGAAAACCTAATATTATTAAACATTCCTAAAACATTACAAAAAAACATACTTATTAAACATATAAAAAAACTAAAAATATTTTAAAAGGACTTGGTTGACCCGCCAATCACCATCCGCCACCTCACCCACCTAGCCCCGCCCAACGTCGGGTGCCAGGGTACCGCCCAACGGGCCACGCCATAAGCCAAGCCCCTCCGAGGTGGTGACGTGGGCGTTGCCCGCCAACCCACGCCCAAACCCCCGCCCCATACCCCACAGTCTAAGGCTTGAAGGTCACAAGTTCAAATTTCACAAGTAGTGACAAACTTAAAGAAATTCGTTGTACTAAAAAATATAATACTTAAATTCTTGATGATGGTCTAGTTAATTGATTATATATTATATTAACGTATTAATACACACGTTTATAATTTTTATTTACTTATTTTTAGTTTCGATTTTCCCTTATTAATTTATCCCCTCAACTTCGCTCAAATACACAGATCAAGATTTTGTTTTTTTAGGTTTTCTATTCTGATTGCTATACTAAATGCCTATGCTCTATTGACATCATCACGAAATGAATCAATAGTGATTAATTCCCACATATTGTACCGATACCGTCTCGAAACAAAATCACCAAATAGTGCCAGTGAATATAATGTATTTTATATACAATATATATTATATTACAAATAAATATGATGTATACATTCTCTGGAAGAGAACATTCACCGTTGAGGCCGGCCAAAAGGAAAGGAAAGGAATCTCAAACACAAACGCACACAGTAGTTGGTAGAGGAATGGATTCGTCAACCGCTTCTTAACTTATCCCTATTCATCTTCCTTCACACACACACACACCCCACCGCCGTACAACCACCACCGATGGCCACCACCACAGTCCAACCTAAATCCAAAGACAGAGTCCTCGCCACAGCTCACCAAATCGTAAAAAGCCTAAACATCAACACACAAGCAACCGAAGACATGATCAACATCTTCTCACGCTTCGACAATCGTCTCTCTAACATCACCGATTTAATCCAAAACGATGCCAAATTCAACTATCAGTTTCAAAAAGCCGAGAAGATCATTCTCCACCACGATTCTGACGCATCACCGGAACAAGAACAATCTTCCGATTATCTCGCCGCCGTTGATCTCCTCATACAACTCACCGAAAACCTAACGGTTGAATCCTACAGTTTCGGTGACGTCATCGATCGAGCCGAAAACGCGCTTCAGTTAGCTATGTCGAAACTCGAGGATGATTTCCGTCATGCTTTGATTCACAACACCGTTCCGTTAGACGCCGATCGGTTGTACGGATCGGTTCGTTCGGTTTCGCGCCCTAATTTGTCAAACAACAGTGAAATTGAAGGTGAAATTGAAGATGAATTGAATCGATTTGTTGAGGATGAACAAGAAGGAAGTACGTTGCATCACGAGAGAGGAGCGAGTTTAGGTGGCGATTTATGTGTCGATTTGATCCGTGTTGAAGCGATTGATGAACTTAAGGAGATTGCTGATAGGATGATTAGGTCTGGATATGAAAAGGAGTGTTGTCAGGTTTACACCACGGTTCGCCGAGATCTGTTGGATGAGTGTTTGATGATTATCGGTGTCGAAAGGCTGAGTATAGAGGAAGTGCAGAGGATTGAGTGGAAGATTATGGATGAAAAGCTGAAGAAATGGATTCTCGCTTTGAAAGTTGTGGTTAGGGTTTTGTTGTTTGGGGAGAAACGGTTATGTGAAACGATTTTTAACGAGTCGGAACTGGTTCAGGAGATTTGTTTCGTTGAGACGACGAAAAGCTGTGTGATGCAGCTGTTGAATTTTGGAGAGGCGGTTGCGATTAGTCAAAGATCGTCGGAGAAGCTGTTTCGGATTCTTGATATGTATGAAGTTATTGGTGATGTTTTGCATGATTTAGAAGCGTTGTTTGTTTCGGAATCTGGTGAACTGGTTTGCAGCGAGGCAAAGGGGGTTTTGAATGGGTTGGGGATGACGGCTGTGGGGACTTTTATTGAGTTTGAAAATGCTGTGAAGGGCGAGAATTCGAAAGCTGTGCAGAACGGTGATATTCACCCACTAACGCGATATGTTATGAATTATTTGAAGTTACTGGTGGATTATAGTGACTCGATGAATACTCTGTTGCCGAAAAATGACTATGATCCAAGTTATTTACCGCCAGAGAATAGTGATGGTGTTGCCGCAATATCCCCTATAGCGACGCGTGTGCAAGAACTGATCGCGTCTTTGCAATCAAATCTTGATGAGAAATCAAGGATGTATGAAGATAGTGCCTTGCGGTATGTATTCTTGATGAATAACGTTCTGTACATCGTTCAAAAGGTGAAAGAACCAGAGCTTAGAAATCTTTTGGGTGATCAATGGATTCGGAAACATCGTGGGAAGATCCGACAATGGCACACAAGCTATCTTCGAGCAGCATGGGGAAAAGCGTTGCTGTGTTTGAAAGACGAAGGGATTGGTGGGAGCTCAAGTGGTGCGTCAAAGATGATTCTTAAAGAAAGGTTTAAGAACTTTAATGCTTGTTTTGAAGATATTTACAGGGTACAAACACTTTGGAAGGTTTCGGATGCACAACTTAAGGAAGAACTTAGAATATCTATATCTGAAAAAGTTCTTCCAGCATACCGTGCTTTTTTGGGGCGGTTTGGAAGTCGGTTAGAGAGTGCGAGGCATGGTGGGAGGTACATAAAGTATTATCCTGATGATTTGGAGAATTATCTGTTGGATTTATTCGAAGGGAAACCTGTTGTTATGAACCTCACAAAAAGAAAAAGTACATAGGATGCAAACATGAGGTTTGGCAGGTATGTCTTCTGCTTGTAACTATACACATTCTAAAACCGAGCATCGTTACTTGCTCGTGTATGTAATGTAATTTGGTATGTCGAGTTTTTTCAGGTTCGAGACGTGTCAACCTTTCTGCTGATCGAGAAAAGACTAAGATTAAGGTTATTATAATGTTATCTATGATACTGAAGGTGATACTGTAAAAGTAAAGTGACATGATCTGTTTAAACTGCTGTCATTTTCTTCAAAAGTGCTAAGTTGACATTAGAGGGCCAGTTTTTTTTGCTACCTGTTATCTTTCCTTGTGGTTGTTGGACCTAACTTGTGAAAATATCTGTTTTAATGTTTATCAAGTGGTGACACGCACATGAACCAAACAAATTTAGACTTTCCAACCTTTAAGGGGCTGACAAAGTCTATTTAGGCTATATGGTGTATGATAAAGCCCATGCCATATCAGCGCCATGTAAGCAACACATATGCGGGGAGCTTTGTTGCTAACTACGAGGTATTGAGATAAAGGCCCTTTAACTATTAATTAAAAATAAGAAAAAAGAGAAAAAAACCAAACAAATATGATTGGTTTATGCACATGGCCCCACTCAATTCTCCCTCTAGCACCATTATGTGGCTGGCGAATTGGTCTATGGCGCCCCTGGGACGGTGTTGGTGGCGCTGTAGGGCTTGTATGGCTGACATGGAAGGGGGTGCGAGCCCACACTATGTAGTCTTGGTATAGGACCCGTGAGTTTACCACGGGTTTTTCATGGTAAAACAACTTTTTTTTGGCCCTAAAGAAGTAGTTAGCTCTTGGCCCTAAACCTGTGTCAACCAGGGTCGAACTGATTTATTTAAACATACAAGACAAGCTCAAAACAGTCTTGATAGGAAATACAAGACAAGCTCAAAATGATCTTGATAGGAGGAAAAAAAAAGCACACTTGGGTTACACACGGCTGTTGGCAGGTAACGGCAACACGCCATCAAAGAAGTCACCAAAGTATCCATGAGGCTCGTGTACAATCCTTGATATTATATCTCGAAGTGTAATCACTCCTTCAAGATTACCTTCTTCATCCACCACGTATATTCTATGAATCTCTTTGGAATCAAGCTTTGTGATTGCGTCTTTGAGCGTGTCTTCTTTTCTACAAGTAATCATGCCACTTACCAAAGGTGAAGCCTTCTGGTTATCCTCTAGATACCTTTTGACAGACGTCACGAAGTTCTTGGCTGTGATCGATCTGCAGTTACAATCCCATGATTATATAACAGAATTTTGAATGATGCAAACCCCAAACACCCCTTAATGGGTTAAAAAATGTTTTGTTAATGCATACACCCCCATAAGCATTTAGATTATTATCGTATTAAACTTTTTAATCGTGTTTAATGGATTAATTTTAACCCAATTATCCAACCCACCCAATTTGAACTTATGCAGCAGAAATGAACCTGTAATCTTTATAAATTTCCGGAGCAATCAGTAGGAACTGAACGTCTCTGATGCTTATATTAGCAACCGGCTTATTTCCACCACTAACCACCGGTAACCCACCAACTCCCTTCTGCCTCATGAGGTTAAATGCTTGCAGCACAGGTTCATCCTCATCTACCTGCAAAATTTATATTAATTCCGTAATTACCTTATTTTTTTCATAGATATTAGTGTGTCAAGTCTGATTTCAAAATTGACATCAGTTCAATAATTATCTAGGTTTCTGGTTAAAAAAAGGATCCTAGGAGGTTTTGTGCACTAAAAACACACTTTGGGCAATTTTTACCCCATTTCGACTTTTTCTTTCTAACCAACTTTTCATATTTGTGCGTTTGACCAACGAATTAACCACCTCTAACTAGATATAATTTACCGGTATCTTCTTAAAGGGGCTAAATGTAGATACTTGTTTGTTTATTTTAAAGTACCTTAATAACTTGATTGGCACTCATCAAGGGAAGACCAAGGTCACATAATTTCTTGGAACCCAAGCTTTTAAACCACTGGAGATCAGCACATTCTTCCAACATGTGGATCACAGCAGATTGTGTAATGATGTTGTCTATCTTTTGGTCCCCTGGATCGACTACTGGTACACTCTTCATTCTGTACTTTGAGAGTAGTAAAAGCATGGTCAGAAATGAGTTTGATGTCTGCAATGCAAGAAATGGGGCCCACCGAAATGATCCTGATATATCCTTGACCTACGTGCCAGTAAGTATTTGAGCGAAACAGATAAAGGAACCGGTGGAGAAAAAACTGTTGAAAACTTAAAATGTTAGAAGTAAAACCTTTGTGTTTTTATAGAAATCAGAGGAAGTTAATAGCTCAAAAAAGTTTCCAGCAGTCTTGGGAGATTTAGGCTGGGAATCCTCTAATGCGCTTGAAAATGAATTGGATGTATCTAACATGCCATTCTTTTCTGACTGTACACGTAATATTAGAACAACAGTTAACATACTAATTTAGTAACTAGTTAAGAAGCAGCATTTGTTAGCTGTTTAAAACTCAAGAAAACAAGTGTGTTAGTTAACCTGATGCAGAATCCACACAACAATGCCTGCAAACTCAACCATCCCAAGATATCTGTCGATCCAACTAGCATCCTCTGGTGCATCCACATTCACAACAGGAGCACTCAGAATTTTATGCTTGGATAGCAACCGGACGGCTTCACCCAGACTTGCATCCGATTTTATCTCGATCACTGAACAAAAAAAATGCAGGTATTTAACCCAATCAAGTAAAAAATAAAAAAATGATAACTAACAAGGCACTAACTCTCTGTTTAACATAAATCATGTTATCTCAATTTTTAATCAGAAATGATCAGAAGCACACTACACTTAACTGAATAAAGTATGTAATTATGACACTAATCATGTAAATAACTTTTTTTTCTTTTTTTTTATAAGAAGACAAATTTACACACTCTCTAATTCTACTACTAAACTGCATCTATCTATCCACCACAGGGATTGAAAGAAAGACAAAGTCTTATCCAACATCTTGTTACCACTAGATTAAATAAATGATATAATCCGTAGTCATTTTAAAGCCAACTTGACAGTATCCTGAACGACGAAGCACACAAGTACAGTCAACCAAATTAATTCGTAGATCGATCATGAGAACAGCAACATCAGCTACGACAATACGCATCAATCAATATAATGAACATAATCGGTATTCCGGAACCAGTATTAGGCAAATTCTAATATTATGAACGATCAGAACTAATAAATTTTCTAATTATATAACTGATAACATCATGACATGATTAAAGTGTCAACTATCAAATAATTAATATCTACAATATTAATAACACAGAAATCCGCAACATGAGACCGATCAGTCAATCACACATTCATCGTAGTGATCACATGCTCTAGATCCATCAGATATAACAAAAACCGATGCAGATCATCCAAATAACTTCGAATCAATCAACACATACAGTTTCAACGATCAACAACTGAATCAAAACAATCAACAAAGAATATATATATATATATATACCTTGTGAAGACGAAGCATGAGGAAACTCAGAAACCGGAATACTTTCAAAACAAACGTTAAGCTTCTCGGTAGGTGTGAGCTGCGCCTCTTGTATATCCCACAGCTCCTCCACCTCCATCCCTAGCTTCGCCTCTGGACTCCTCGGACTTCCTTCTTCCTTCACCATTTTCTCTCTCTAGAACTCTGTTTCTCTCTCTAGAATTCTGTTACGATCAAGTGTGAGTAGCAAAGTGCAAATAAGTTTGTTTTGTATTATTGGTGAAGACAAATGTGGGGAGTGTTAGTGTACGACGGCTGTTATTTACAGGTTTTATTGTGAGCCGTTGATGGTGTGTTTGATTAGTAGTCGGTGACACGTGGAGGGTGAGGATGGGAGGTGAAGTTGTTTATCCATTTGGTGATCATGATTCGAAATTATTGATCTGGATTATAAATATAAAAAACCGGGAAAATTAATTAAAATATATTTAATGGGGTGTTAAATTTATCTAAGGTTTAGTATATGTGTTTGATGGTGACGTGGAAAGGGAAAGAGTAGTGTCATAGTGTGCCTATCCGCAGTTCCCACGCATTCTAATCTATCCTTTGGATGGATGCTTTAGTGAGGAAATCATAGACGTAATCATTTCGTGGGATGCCTTATCTTGGTTGAGAAAAAATCTACGTCAAATTCATCTATTTCTCTTGGCCGTTTGTTTTGCTTTTAATTAACCTTGACGTTTGTTTTGCTTTTAATTAGATTTTTAATGATTCAGATGTTTCTTTTACTAGTTCAATATTTAATGGTGTGAACTGTTTGTTTCACGAGCAAATACACCCATATTACTTAATATCTTCAATGAGTTTTAGAGCAGGATATGTTCCTTTTATTAAAGATCTTATTATTTCGCATCTTTCATGTTAACAGAGGCGTCTCTGAGAATTCAAGTACCATGTTCGAGCTTGAAAAAATGTGTCATTCTGTAATGTTTTATTATAATTTAAAAAAAATCAAATTAGTATTGCGCTCAATAAACCTAATATCAAGTGGGTTAAATTCTAAGACTAAAGATCAAATACAAATAAAATTAACGTACAAAACGTAAAAACTGAAGGAAAAGCCAAAAAAACACGGTGGCATTATCGTAAATATTTGGTCTTCAAAATTACTCTAGATGATCATTTGTAGAGTGATTTTGGTCTCGTAGAGTAATTTTGTAAAATGTTCTTATAGATTAATTTTGATCCTTTATAGAGTAATTCTGTAAAATGTTCTTGTAGAGTAATTTTGTAAAATGATCATGTAGAGTAATTTTGTTAGCATTTAGTTATGGGGTTTAGCTTTATGGTTTAGTTTTTAGCTTTTAGTTTTTTTTTTTTTGGGGGGGGGGGGGGGGTTAGGGTTTTTTTTTATCAAAATTACTCTACAAGAATATTTTACAAAATTACTCTACAAGATCAAAATTACTCTACAAGAACATTTTACAAAATTACTCTACAAGACCAAAATCACTCTACAAATGATCCTGTAGAGTAATTACCCTACGACCATATATTTACGAAGATGCTACCGCGTTTTTTTACTTTTTCTTCAATTTATACGTTTAGTACATTAATTTTATTTTCACCAGAACTTAACTCAAATTCTAAACTATAAAAAATGATTTGTAAATGGGCCTATATTGAAATTGGTATGCGTTTACTATTTAAAAAACTAACATATATATATATATATATATATATATATCAGATTTTTTTTTAAACCGCATGCCTTGTGCGGAGGTACTTCCCGCACACCATAAAAGCCGCCGGTCCATGTACAACATGAAATGAAAATAATAGCATGCACCACCTTTTTGTTAACCTTGCTTCCATGTATGATCTTATGTAATTCCAGGAGGTCTCAAATACTAAATGCAAAGACGGTTGATGTAGTGCCATACAAAATTAGTAAGATAACAAGAAACGAAAAGATGTTCAGTCGAGTCATTTTCATCCCCATATATCTAACATGATGAAGATTCAACCCGGACATTTCCTTTGCTTAACTTAACTCTACCAGTGGCGGAATTCGCTACATCTCCCCATGCGAACAAAGAATGCTAACCTTCTTTGGAATCCAGTTATTCTAGAAAAACTTAATCCAGTTATTCTAGAAAAACTTTAATTGGTTACCTTGACCAAGGGCTTAGGTTAGTTGTGTTTTTCTTTGATGTCTTGAACTGTGAAGTCACCATTATGATCATCATCCCACTTTGAATGGTACTCACCAGGGGAGATGTCTGTTGGAAGTTTTGGAACACTGTGAATCGAAGTTTAATTTAGAAGAAATATTAATTAGATAAGTTTAATTTAGAAGAAATATTAATTAGATTCTTCATATGATAAATAAAAGAGAAACTTTTGAGTAGAGTTTTTCTCATAACAATTAATTTTATTAGAGTTTTAAGTTTCTAGTTAGCTGAATAACTAAGTGAAACCTTTCACTCACCCTCGACTCTTGTATAATTGGTAGGTTATGTGCCTCATTTGTTACTACAAGAAAAAATAATTAACTATATACATGAAGAATACTTGGAGAAAAATGAACACTTGAAGACTAACTATAGAGAGAAGTACTCTCTACTTGTTTTGCACCACCATCACATCATTATCTCTTCCACAAGTTTAAACAGTACAATTTTACCCAATGTAACCTTGTGCCTCACCTCAACCGATGGTGGAAATATCAGAGTGAGAACGGAAACGAGATTGCAATAGACTTCATAACGACTGTTTTGTGTCAAGTATTTAAATATCAAAATTTCATTTCATTGCTAGATCAAGAGTACATCATTTGGAAGCAAATTACAACAAGTTTGAAATAAGAAACAAATACAATAACAATGCTAAAATAAAAAATAGGTTTCTAGTCAATCCTACTAGATTCCGTTCATCATCATCATCGTCAATTTCCTGCAATATGTGTTAAAGTACATGTCAACACAAAAGTATTGGCGAGCATACAAGTTTAAGTACTAGCATAAGTATAAAGTTTTAAACGAATCCACATGGTAAAATTCGGATACAAATAACCTAAATGACAATACTATCATGCAACTATAATTGTCAACCCAAAGATTCCACTACCGTAATCTTATCATAGCAATGACAAGACCGTTTTGTTTACTTAACATGACCTCAAGAATACGGGCGGTGCGTTAATCCTATAGCGCTATACATGTTAAGGGAGGCTCGTACGAAGTTAATGACAAGAATAAAGCAACAAGTATCATGTATGAGTTCAAGTATATCGTGTCAAGCATGTATATTGGATTGCTTGATTGAAACATTGTTTATAAGTGTATGTGTGCGTTTTTTATAAGTTACACGTATTGCACCCAAAAGTGTTAAAATCGAAAAGGGTCATATACTCTCAGGTTTTGCAAGAATTCCGAGTAAACCGCGAAGTTGTTAAGTTGTTGAAGACGGAACACCGAAGTTACCCTACATGAGGGAAACGAAGGTGTGTGAGTATTCAGAGTTTGTGGAGAATTCGGATTCGGAATTCTAAGTATATATAAAAGTATGTATACAAAAATATTTATCCAGACTTAAATACTCGTTTTTGGACACTAAGATTTTTATGTGTTTTCATGGGTCTAAATTTTCCCATTAGAATCGTAAATGAGGGGTTTAGAACATAGATAATATAACCTATTCATGACATGTAACCATGACCATGTTAACATCAAGAATTCGATTAAGTATATATTTATATATTCTATAGTATATTTTATATAGTTATGTCCATCATATATTATCATAGAAATCATGTAGGTCAAGCATGGAGGTAGGATGATAAACATCCATTAAATCTCTTTGTATGAATTCACCAAAGCACAAAGTTATCAACATAGTTGATAACCCGGTTGGTCATTAATGAAAATAAAAGTACAACTAATCTAATAAGATACTAAGTAGCCAAATAAGAACAACCCGGGCGTGTCATACCCAACATGGCAAATGTTGGAGGCGATGCGGGGTTAACTTACTTTAGGGTTAGGAAACTACTTAATTGAATCATGATAAAACATCAAGTAAGGTGGTGAGTTTGGATAGCCAAGGCTTCCATGTTTCACACCTTTACCAAAACACAAGTCTCACCATATTGGATGGTTTCATCACTTGTAGGCTCTCTAAACCTTTGTCAAAACATAAAGTTTAGATGATGTTTGCACCTCTAAACTCATAAGAATCAACCTTAAACAAGTCCCACAACCATGGATGGGTTTAGGAACATGTAGGCACAAGATTCATGTAAGAAAGTTTAAGTTTTTATAAAAGTTTGAAACATAACTTCCAAAACATAAAGTTTGTACCTCAAAATGTGATGTTCCAGCTTAGTTTACCATGGTAAACTTGTGGAAACACTCCTAGAGGTATTCCAAGCTTTCAAGAGGAAGAATAAGTGAAGAAAAGATGAAGAAATGTGAGTTTGAACTCACTTTAGGACTTAGAGTATTTTGCCTTTTTCTTGTGTTTGCAACTGATTTGAGAGTATTCTGAGAGTGCAAGAGAGTTGGGAAAGTGAAAATGAGGTGTGGGAGGCTTGCTTTTATAATGAGGAAGTAGGGTTTAGTGTTTATGGAGGTTGCATGTTGATTGGGAAAGAAATAGATGAATGCAAGTTGGCCAATCTGTAGCAAGGAAACAACTCGCTGCGGATTAAAGGGCTTGGCGTCACGCGATGATGAAATGGCAAGGGGATCGCGCGACGCGGCGTTTCTTTTGGCCACCAAGTTTGTTTTTATTACATTTTGACCCCTTAACTCTTATATGTTTATCATTTTATGCCCAAAATTCAATATTTAACATGTTTTCGAGTATGTGAAACGCATGTAAGTGTAATTCGTGTATCGTGAAAGTATGTATGAGTAATTGTACGTATATCAAATGTTGGTTTGCAAATAGACATGTATTTAAATGATTAATTGTATGTAAAACAAGTATGTATATATATAAAGTATGAATTTCATTATGATCAAAATCTCGGAATACAAGGTTGGAAATGAATATGAATACAACACGATTACATGTTTCCAAAAATAGAAATACGATTACACTTTTTAAATAAGGATAGTACAAATATGCGGAGCATTACACCTCGGGTGCAAGGCCTTCTCTGGCAGTACAGACTGCTTCGGCTGCTGTACACTGAGAGACAAAAGTGTTATCTTAAGTAGAGGCGTAAAGTTTGTTTTAAAGGAAGCGTGTTGAGTACATGCCTCGGCAAAAAGGCATGGTCCAAGTTCTCGTTAAAGCCAAAGAGAAGATCGTACTAGAAGACGTGGTTCAAGTTCTTGTCGAAGACAATGGTTTGAATCGTCTTATCTACATACGTTGTATTTCATGTGGGATTTGTGCGTGGTACGTGTGCTAAAAATTCCCAAAAGTATAAAGAGGGTATCTTTATCTATTTTTGTTAATATAATTTTAATAAAATTGTGACCCACTTCCTACAATATTAACTAAATTGAGCAGTGAAGCAAGCCTTTACAATTCGTCTACCTCCTTGGTTCACATATATTTTTCCACCTCTCGTTACCAGTTATGCCATTGCTTTATGGTGTATAAGTTGTTCAGTGGTGTATTATTAAAATTAAATATTGGTATTCGTGTATCTATTTTTTCTCATGTATAGGCTTTCTTCTTATCAATACCGGCTAAAATTCATGTCATCACTGTTATGGGTGGAATTTTCTATCTCATATCCTGAAGATATATCCTGACTTTACATGTTAATCACAACGACCAGGATACTGAACCAGGATATTGGTAACATCCTGCGGGGGTATCCTACTCGTTACTAACGGTTTACTTTGTATGAAAGGTACAAATGATCACAAGACTTGGTCTTCCTGAAGACTCGTTCACGGCAGTTAGAAGAAAGACGTTGGAAGCCTGAAGAGAGAGTCAACAACGGTCATAAGGGAATATTCGCAGCATCCCTAGAATATAGGATAGTTAGTTATCTTTGTTTACTATTTAAAGGGGACTTGGATCAGCAGTAAGACATACGAAATCTCGTACACTTTCACTTTCTAATTGCAGCAACAATCACAAACACTCACAACACTTACACAATTCGATCATTGTAACACTTAGAGCTGATCCAAGCAGTATCACGAAGTTGTATCCTGCTGTTTAATCAATAAGAAGAACAAGGCAGCCTGGCGATTGTCAGCTCGCGAGGTTTTATGCCGGCGATCTAGATTGGTCAAGGGCTTTCCTCGTACATCATGTGTCAATTTCTACTTTTATCGCATCTACTTGTTATTATAATAAAGTTCATTATCCTGGAACTATATCCTGAAACTGTTTTCACAAACAATCAATTTAACATGTTTTTACGAATCACCAATAGCACGCTACCTCACATACTAAGTTTGATCACTTAATTGCTTCGGTAATTTTTGACCAAAACAATTTGGCGCCCACCGTGGGGCAAGTGGTGCTATTTCTAATCAAAAGTTTTCTAAAATCACTAATCGGTTTTTTTATTCTCTAATCTTTTTGCAAGATTATTTTTGATGGCTTCTCAGTCAGGTTTGAGCTCGTCCTCGGTGCCCGCGTCAAGCTCTGCTGTAACTGGCTCATTACCTCTTCCTCCTCCATCAGTCCAGACTTCTCAGAAAATGAGTGAAAGCCAAACAGCTCGGGATGCTACTGCTGCTCAAAATGCTTCCAGATCCGGAATTTCGGCAAGAACTCTGCTTTTTGCTTCTAATGATGAAATCTTATCTTTGTTTGGTAGTATACAGGATCAAATGAAGAAACAACAGGAAACTAACCAACTCATGATGAAGGAAATACAACTCTTGAAATCCAACTCCAAGAGGCCCGTTGAGGATATTGTTACCCCTTTGCAGCCCAGGATGCCGAACTTTCGGCAGTATATACTGAGGATAATCAGGGCAATGTCGTACCAAACCATTTCCGGAGCAATGCTCCTGAAATACCCTCATCAGCCAGGATATCAACTGTGAGGGGCCCAGGATACGCTCCAGGATATGGCCAGAATCAACAGACTGGTAACTTATCTAATAATGTTAATACTCTTGCTACTAACAATGTTGGATCTTCGCAGGATACAAGTGTAACCTCAGCACTCTCCATAGAGCTTCAGAAGCTGAAGGATATGATATCAAGTGTACCTGGGGTAGTGCAGCCCATACCGGAAGTGTCCCAGGATAGTCACAACATATCCGCTTCGTTCGCCACATCTGTGATGCTGAAATCCCAAAGAGATTCCAAACTCCCAACATGCTTTATGATGGGACGATGGATCCTGAAGAGCATATTGCCCAGTATAGGGAGAGGATGGAAGTGAATCCTATTCCACCGGATCTTAAAGAAGCATGTCTCTGCAAGGGCTTCGGCTCTACTCTGACAGGATCAGCCTTGAAGTGGCTCTTAAGCATTCCGCCTCATTCAATTACATCATTTGCTCATTTGGTTAATTTGTTTAATAGTTAGTTTTCTTGTAGTAGAAGCTTTGAAAAACTAACAAGTGACCTCTACAGGATAACACAGGGACCTCAAGAATCCCTTAGGGATTACGTGAACAAATTTAGTAGGGAATCCCTGGACATCCCGAACCTTGATGTTGCTACGGCAGTATAAGCATTCAAGATGGGATTACAGAAGGATTCCCAATTTTATCAAGATCTTGTGATGAACCCTTGCAAGAATCTGGATGAAACTCGAAACAGGGCTCTAAGATATATCAGGCTTGAAGACGACAAGAAAATGCAAGAAAGGATAAATTCATCCTCAACATACGAATCAACAAACAGAAAATCGGAGTCCTCACACAAACCATACCGCTCTAGGCCGTATGGTAAAAACGACAGCAAGAAAGTGAATGTTGTTGAGGATGAAGATGGCGAAGAATATCCGGAGTTATCTGAATACTGTTTTTCTGTTAATACTCCTGAACTAATATATGTCATGCAGGGTTTAGGAGATAAAGCAAGGTGGCCTAGGAAGAACCAACAAAAGGCTAATTGGAAGGATAAATCCAAGTGGTGCACCTTCCATGAAGATTTAGGACATGTAACAGAAGATTGCATAGCCCTGAGAAAGGAGATAAGCTATCTGCTAAGCAAAGGCTACTTGAAAGATCTTATCGACAGGAAGAAGAATAAGGGTCAGGATACTGACAAGGATCCTGAACGAGCAGCGTCGCCTCCCCCAGATGCCAATATAATCAATTTCATATCCGGAGGATCCAATATATATGAGACTCTTATTAGGCATGCCAAAGAGGCAAAGGCAGATAGAGGGGATAAGCCAACGAGGATGACGATGTTTACGAATGACAAAGTCATAACATTCGATAGTGATGACCGGGATAACATCCAGGATCCTCACCATGATGGTTTGGTATTTACCTTGTATATCGCTAACCATTTTGTACGCAGGATATTGGTGGACAACAGGAGCTCGGTCAACATCATCCAGTTAGAGACCCTGAAAAGGATGAACATCCCAGAAATAGAGATTACCTCGAAATCCATCGTGCTTGTAGGGTTCAGTGGAGAAGCAAAGAACATTGTTGGAGATATAAAGCTACCTCTTTACGTTGAGGGAGTAAATTCTATGCAGCGATTTTGTGTTATGGATTCATTATCCTGCTACAATATTATATTAGGCAGGCCATGGATTCATGATATGAAAGTCGTGCCTTCCACTTATCATCAATGTGTCAAGATCCCTACTCCTTGGGGGGTAGTCAAAGTAGGAAAGCGACCAACAAGAAACAAAGGAATGCTATTCCTCTTCAATGAAGGCGACAACAAAATCCAAGGCAGGATAGCAATTAAAGATACAAGCCAGGATATCATGGAAACTTCGAAGTAGGATGTTAAGAAGATTATCCTGGATCAAGATAATCCTGATATCTCGGTGCTTGTAGGGGCCAATATCCCTCAGGATATTGAGAGTCAACTTACTAACTTTTTGAAATGCAGGATGTCTACGTTTGCATGGAAACATGAAGACATGACAGGTATATCAAAAGATATTATAACTCATAAACTTGGAATTGACAGGTCTTTCAAGCCAATTCAGCAAAGAGAAGGAAATTTGCTCCTGAAAGAAATGTGATTATACAAGAGGAGCTTGAAAGATTATTGAAGTCTAGGATGATTAGGGAAGTCAAGTTCCCTAAGTGGCTAGCAAACGTAGTGGTGGTTCAAAAGAAGAATGGGAAATGGAGAGTGTGAGATTACACAGATCTCAATAAAGCTTGTCCGAAAGACCCGTTCCCATTGCCTCATATAGTTTGTGATGCAACTGCCGCCATGAAATGCTGACCTTTATGGATGCGTCTTCAGGATTCCAGCAAATCCAAATGGAGCCATCTGATCAGGAAGATACATCATTCATGCCACCTACATGTATATACTGTTATACTGCCATGCCTTTTGGTTTAAAAAATGCAGGTGCAACATACCAGAGGCTGGTCAATATGATGTTCAAAGACAAACTAGGGACACAATGGTGGTGTATATTGACGACATGGTGGTAAAATCCAAGAAAGCTGAGGATCATCTCCAGGATCTTGAATGTGCTTTCGATATCCTAGACCAGTATAATATAAAGCTAAATCCTGCTAAGTGTCACTTCGAAGTGGGGGCAGGAAAATTTCTAGGATATATGGTGACCAAGAGGGGAATAGAAGCGAGTCCAGAACAGATTAAAGCTTCCAGGATCTCAAATCACCATCCAATATGAAGGATGTTCAAAGGCTAACAGGGAGAGTAGCAGCATTAAACAGGTTCATATCTAGATCCTCAAAAAGTGCAAGGAATTCTATGATATCCTGAAGAAAAAAAAAAGTTTGAATGGGGTGAAAGACATGAAGCTGCCTTGCAAGAGTTGACGCAATATCTTTCAAGTGTACCCCTGTTGATGAAGCCTGAGGATGGTGAACCCTTATCCCTATATCTTGCAGTATCAGGGAATGCAGTAAGTGCTGTTTTGGTAAAGGATCACGAAGGTCAGCAGTATCCTGTTTATTATGTTAGTAAAAGTTTGTTAGATGCTGAAACCAGATTCTCATATTAGAAAAACTAATATTAGCTCTAGTAATGGCATCAACTAATCTTAGACATTACTTTGAAACAGATATGATTCATGTTAAAACCAATTATCCTATTAAAAACGTGCTTAGGAAGCCCGAAATGTCTGGTAGAATGGTTAAGCGGTCCGTAAAATTAAGTGCATATGATCTAATATATGAACCTAGAAATGCTATAAAATCTCAAGCTCTAGCAGACTTTATGGCTGATTTTAGTAGTGATATTCAAAACGAAGCTGACCTAGAAGTACAACAACTAGGTGAGAATTCAGGATCTTGGATATTGTATACTGATGGTGCATCTAACGTAAGAGGTGTAGGATCAGGGATACTACTAAAATCGCCACAGGGGGACATATTACCCCAGGCTATTAAATGTGAATTTCCTGCTACTAATAATGAAGCTGAATATGAAGCTCTGATAGCAGGATTAGAATTGGCTAAGAAAATGAAGTTAAAGGTTTACAAGTGTATGTTGATTCCCTGTTGATTACTAACCATTTCAATGGATCTTATGATAGGTCCGAACGTCCGATTTCAGTCTCGGTTCGGTAAAAATAGTGAGACGGGTTGATTTGTGAACCAAAACAAGTAATAACAATGAAAAGATAAATGAAATAAGATTAAACAAAAAAGTTTCATTGATACAAATAAGAACATACAAGATAATCCACCCCGGGTGAGCTCTCCCGGGGTGGCGGCTCACAAATGCACACCCTACAAGTGGTTATTAGTATTCTATTTATAGCCCCTCGAGCCTTTTCCTCCAAGCAACCCGCCCCTTGCTTGGAAACCTTCCTAAATACGCTAATACATACAAATATAACAAACAAACTCGCTACATTATACGAACAATAACATCCCCAATTAAAGTCGCCTTAATTGATAACATCATTCTCCAATTTGACCCAACAATATTCCCCCTAGAATGATGCTATCAATTCTTCAAATGATCTTCAAAAATAAATCTGACATCGTCTTCGAATCTTCACAAATCGGCTAAATACCCAAAATCTTCATTGTCGTTTCCCCCCGCAAATGTAGACCCTCCTGACTGCGTATTAGTATGTTGTAGGTGGGGCCAGAAATAAATAATCCAAACTTCACTTCTCATTAAAGAAATTAGGCCTAAACAAGTTAAATACATGTCTGC
Organism: Scalesia atractyloides; assembly: GCA_947069175.1. Classification (NCBI taxonomy): domain Eukaryota; kingdom Viridiplantae; phylum Streptophyta; class Magnoliopsida; order Asterales; family Asteraceae; genus Scalesia; species Scalesia atractyloides. The sequence continues at coordinate 93,969,748 of CAMTDV010000005.1, read as the reverse complement.
TAAACTCGACAAACCTAGCTGCCATAAAAAAAAACTTCGACTATAATCACCATATACCATTCTGCACTCCATTCATTTAGTGGGCCCCATAGAATAATCATACTAATTAAGTCCGTGCAGTCCACAATAATTATCATCACCAATAATTGGGCCCATCATTACATTCAAGCCCATGCAAATGCTCCTTCCAAACCCTAGCCGACAAACATTGGACATCAGCCGCCACCTCCTACTGCCCTAAGCCACCATGGACATCAGCCGCCATAGTCATGCTCCGCCACCACCTGGCAGACACTCAATGTCTGCACCACCTTGTTTCACCGGAAACCCGTCAATAAACACCTTCCACCACCATAAACTACCGCTTCATAGTGAACCGATATTTAAGAAAACCACTGGACAACGCCGTTATTCTCCACTCCGCACCACCATTTGCCATTACCATAAACCGAAGTCATCAGAACGAAGCCAGAAACCCAACGCCGCCGTCAGAGCGAACACCACCGCGATCGTCGTAACATCTTTGTCATTACTCATCGACGAGAACCTACGGAGTGATCTTGTACCGCCTCCAAGATTTACTGCTGAAATATTTCTTCACTCTTAACCTCCATTGTCCTATCCAACATTCACAAAACGTCACTGGTAAACCTCGACTACGACCACATCTCTGTTGTCTCTTACCGCTGCAACGTCATCAGTCACCACCCTACACCTCCAACCACCATGAACTAACCACAAACAAACAAATTCAACAAATATAAAGACGTTAAACATCATGAACTAAAATCCAATGAACACCATTTTTCCATTCCTTACTTCTTTCTCTGTTTCTTTTTCAAAGAGAACACACACTTGAGTGTGTGGTTGTATGAATAAAGACGCTGGAATAAGCAAAAAAATGCTAAACAACAAATACTCCAGATCTGAAATAACTCAATGGACACAGATCTTCAATCTTTTACGTCTCCGGCGGTTTTCCGGTGAATATCTGACCAAACCGAAACTGAAACGAGCCACTGAGGCTCTGATACCAAATGATAGGTCCAAACGATCCGATTTCAGTCTCGGTTCGGTAAAATAGTGAGACGGGTTGATTTGTGAACCAAAAACAAGTAATAACAATGAAAAGATAGATGAAATAAGATTAAACAAAAAAGTTTCATTGATACGAATAAGAACATACAAGATAATCCACCCCGGGTGAGCTCTCCCGGGGTGGCGGCTCATAAATCACACCCTACAAGTGGTGATTAGTATTCTATTTATAGCCCCTTGAGCCTTGTCCTCCAAGCAACCCGTCCCTTGCTTGGAAACCTTCCTAAATACGCTAATACATACAAATATAACAAACAAACTCGCTACAGTATACGAACAATAACATCCCCAATTAAAGTCGCCTTAATTGATAACAACATTCTCCAATTTGACCCAACATCTTATGCAGTCAAAGGTGAAAAATTAGCTGAATATCTTGAAATTGTTTAAAAAATTAGCAGGATACTTCGAAAATTTTACACTTGAAGAGGTACCAAGAGAAGAAAATGATGAGGCCGACGCTTTAGCAAATCTAGGATCTACTGTCAGGATACCGGAAGGAGTTCAGATACCAATACTACATATCTTGTATCCTGCATGGAACTTTTCAAGCCTCAGGATAAGGAAGTAGCATGTATCCAGGATCCTTGTGATGGATGTCCTGCAGAGGATCCTGAATCCTGGATGGCTCCAATCATGAAGTATCTACAAGAAGGAGATGTTCCAAAGGACGAGAATCCCAAAGCTTTCAGAATGAAGGTATCCCGTTTTACTATTATAAATGATGTCTTGTATAAGAAATCCCTTGCAGGTCCATATCTGAGGTGCTTGGAAGATCCTGCAACCAAGAAGGTACTTCAGGATATACATGAAGGGGATTGTGGCAACCATACTGGGGGCAGATATTTATTCTCGAAGGTATTAAGAACGGGATATTACTGGCCGACTATGAGAAAGGATGCTGCAGAGTATGCTCGAAAGTGATGCCTGTCAAAGACATGGCAATATACTGCATCAGCCTGCAGAGCCATTATGTCCTATCATATCCCTGTGGCCATTTATGAAGTGAGGGATGGATATAGTAGGAAAACTCCCAAAGGCTCCTGGAGGAAGGTTTTCATGCTGGCAATGACGGATTATTTTTCCAAGTGGGTTGAAGCGGAAGCCTTTGCCCAAGTAAGGGATCAAAAAGTGGTATCTTTCATCAAAAGGAATATCCTGACAAGGTTCGGGATACCGGCCGAGATAATTTGTGACAATGGCTCTCAATTTATCAGCAAAGAACCACTGATTTTTGCAAAAGTTGGGGAATCAAAATGATCACATCAACACCAGTGCACCCTCAAGCTAATGGACATGCAGAATCCTCAAACAAGATAATTGTCAATAATTTGAAGAAAAGATTAGGTGCTAAAAAGGAAAATGGGCAGAAGAATTACCATTTGTACTATGGGCAAATAGAACAACAGTGAAGAATGCTACTGGACAAACTCCATTCTCATTGGTGTTTGGGGTAGAAGCAGTGATTCCAACAGAGATGGTGATACCTACCGCAAGATCAAGCTTACGGATCCTGAAGTGATCCTGAAGTCTTATATCAGGAACTAGACACCATAGATGAAACGAGGGACGCATCAAAGCTAAGGATGGCAGCATATCAACAAAGGATAGCTAAGTCATACAACAAAATTTAAGAACTAGGAGATTCCAAGTTAGAGATTGGGTATTGAGAAAAGCGTTTCAGAATACGACTAATCCTACTGATGGGAAGTTAGCTCCAAAATGGGAAGGACCATACGGGATTGAGTCAGAATCAGGAAAAGGAGCATACCAACTCAAGACCATGAAGGGAGAAATGATACCAATATCCTGGAATGCTATACATCTTAAGGCTTTTTTCAAGTGAGTTAAGAATTTGATTTCTAACTCAGGATGGTATGAATTATATTTCTTTTAAATATATATTTTTGGTTTGAGTTATTTTTCTTTGAAACCCAATACTGACTTAAGCATCGGAGGGTGTTAGCCAAGCTAACACCCACCTTAGTTTAAAGGTGTTTTGTAGGATATGCTTCAGGATACTTGCTCAAGATGAATTGAAAGATTAGAGGATTGGCCCCCTCTCTCACGTATAAGGGATTCAGATCCCTTCACAGGTTTAAAGGTATTCACCTTTCTTTCAAATTGGGTTTAAACACCTCGCCTGGAGCGCAAGCATCCAGGTATAGTTCAAGTGGCGGGACCAGTTCATGTAAAAGTGGCTGACAATTTCGTTGTTGTTGGCTATATCCCGGATCCTTACGGTATATGAGGATTGATCACCCTCTCTCGCGAAAGGATATTTTCATACTCTCTAAGGTTTAAAGGTTTTCACCTTTCTAAGTCTTGGAGTTTATACACTCCCGCCTGTAGCGCATGAAAACAAGGGTTTAACCCCAGGATATTAAGGGTTTATCCCTAGGATACTAAGGGTTTATCCCTAGAATACTAAGGGTTTATCCCCAGTGAAACTATAGTTTTTGAAAGATTTCATAAATGTGACCATGATCACACACATCCTTTCATGGAGGAAACGTTACAAAGTTCGATTATTAAGTGAAGGGATACTCAAGTATGTCATATACTGACGCAATATCCTGCATGGACAGGGGACATCCATGCTGGGGACATTGCAAAGGATTCAAAGGTTGGAATTGAAAGTTATTGCACAAGTGTTTCTAGTATGATTTTTATTGAAAGCCTTGTCTACATAATCCGAATTTCATATTATTCAACCGAGTTTCTGTCTAACATTTTGATTAAAGGTAACATAAATGCTGAACATTTCATCAGTATCCTGACCAGGATATTCAGTTAGGATATCCAAAACATGTTTTTTCAGAATAATAACGTAACAACATCGGATAAGGCTAAAAGGTTAGTTTATTATTAACATTCCAAAATGTCACATTCTTGGTTTCGTATTAAACCAAGACCCATCCACCAAGAATGTGATAAGGTCTAAAAGCATATAAACAATGATGACTAAAAGCTTCGTCCTGAAACCCAGGATCCCTCCACCGTAGGTCATCACAAAATACTAATGTTTAAGGTGAAGGAAATATAAATTTTTCAAGTGCAGGAAAAGTAAAATTGTTTAAGGGGTTACAGACCATTCAAATTAAAAAAGTGGGCTCTGGCCTAGGCATCAAATATCCATCATCGCCCACTTCGCTACCATTATGCTGCAGCACCTTCAGCAGCATCCTTGGCAGCATCATCAACCACATCCTCACTACCATCACCAGCATCAGCCTCAACATCCTTGGGAGCTTCAACCGCCTTCGAAGGCTGCTCGACCACCAGTTTGGCAGGGCACTCCACAGGTTTCCTTCACAGGTCCTTTAGCTTCACCTCCCAGGCATCGATATTCCAGGCGGGGCATTCAAAGCCCGCAGCTTTGGCTTCATATGCCATTTTCAGCCTGGCTTGGAGGAGGGAAATCACGACAGAACCTTTGAGGCCTTCCCGGTAGGAGTTCATATCCTGCTCATGCTGGAGTTAGGCTGCATCCACCTTGGCCTGGGCATCCTGATTAGCCTTTTGGATGGCAGCCTGAGCTTCCTAAGTCATTGCTTGTATTTGTCCTCGTAACGCTAGGACTTGGCGGCAGCAATCTTCTCATGGTTCTTGATCGTGACTTGAGCTTCCTTCAGCTTGGCCTCTAGCATCCTGTTGACCCCACACGCGTCCTCGTAAAGATGCGTCAGGCGACCGAGACCCTGCAGTCTGAGATACAGGTATCAGTATATACATAATATAATCAGGATATCTGTTCAGCATATATGTACAGGATACGGGATAAGGATATTTACCTGGTTAAGAGAAGAAGTCATCAAGGCACTGGACTCGAGGAATCCCTGGTTCTCATAGGGAAAAGCCTCATCGGTAACATGGGAGTCTGTTTCTTTTCTCTTTCGAGAGCTGGTGGCACGTGGCTTTGTGGCAGGGGAAGGTCTAGGCATGGTCGTGGCCTTGGAACTGGTTGCAGGCTTGGATACGGAGGATGGCTTGCTGGATTCCTTCTTCGCTTGGACAGGGCCAGAGTAGCTGTCAAGTTCTTCAAGATCAAAGACCTCTGGGATTTTGGTTGTCTCTACATAAAAGGGAGAATTCTCAATCTTAACTTTAATTTTATAATTACGTAACTATGTACGAAAGTATATAATCTTTACCAGACATGTTGGATGAAGAGTATTGACTTGAACTTGGGTGATGAGACGAGAAGCTTCTGTCGCTTTCAGGTAACTTGTAAATTGCTTTGATCCTTTCCTCAGATTCTGCAGTAGGAGGAGCTAGTTCCTTGAGATTCACTGCAACAAAAAGAAATAAGGATGTCAGTTCAGGATGTAAAATCAGGATACATTTGGGGATATTCCCAAAACCCTAAATCCTACCAGCAGTCAACCATTTCACAGGAAGATCAACACCATTGTCAACGGTGTCCCTTTTTACAAAGAAGAACTTCCGTTTCCACTCATCCTCATTTTTGGTTGCCTTGAGAATGAGGGGGTGTTTGGAGGTGGAGAAAACCAGGAATCGGCTAGAACCATGGGATCGTAGACGGTAAGCAATGGCTATATCTTCAACGCATAACTCATGGATATGATGAGTTTCGATCCGGTCCAGCACCGCTAGCACCCTCCAAATCATGGGCATGGTTTGGGCGAAACTAAGGCCGGTAAGGTGAAAAAAGCGCATGATGAAGTCCGAGAAAGGATATCGAAGTCCAATAGAAAAGGGATAGAACAAGAAACAGACCCACTCAGTAGAAGATACGTCTGATCGGAAGTTCCGATCAAACGGATGGATAATCGCTCCGGTAAAGGAAGGAGCCAGAGGCTCTTAGAGCGGCAATGTCAGCGTTGTCGAAGGAACAGGCGGGATCCTTGAGCAGATTATGCTCAATGAAGGTCGGGACGGAATCACCGGTGTGAGAAGGGTTCGATTGGCCATAGTAAAAGATTGAAAACAGAGCTGAGAAAAAAGAGAGAAGGGAGAGAAGAAGTTACCTGAATTCCTGAGATTATTGTGATAAGTATTCGGTAAAAAAGGGAAGATATAGGCAAGAGATAAATAGAAATGAGTAAAAATCCATGGGAAGTTGCACCGTGTCACATCACATATACATCCCAATAAGTGCCTCGATGGACGCAAGGAAAAATACAACCGTTTGGACCCCAGGATCCCAACAGCTATATTTTTGGGGACAATTGTTATGGGTGGAATTTTCTATCTCATATCCTGAAGATATATCCTGACTTTAATGTTAATCATAGCGACCAGGATACTGAACCAGGATATTGGTAACTTCCTGCGGGGTATCCTACTTGTTACTAACGGTTTACTTTGTATGCAAGGTACAAATGATCACAAGACTTGGTCTTCCTGAAGACTCGTTCACGGCAGTTAGCAGAAAGACGTTGGAAGCCTGAAGAAAGAGTCAACAACGTCATAAGGGAATATTCGCAACATCCCTAGAATATAGGATAGTTAATTATCTTTATTTACTATTTAAAGGGAACTTGGATCAGCAGTAAGACACACGAAATCTCGTACACTTTCACTTTCTAATTGCAGCAACAATCACAAACACTCACAACACTTACACAATTCGATCATTGTAACACTTAGAGCTGATCCAAGCAGTATCCCGAAGTTGTATCCTGCTGTTTAATCAATAAGAAGAACAAGGCATCCTGGCGATTGTCAGCTCCTGAGGTTTTATGCCGTCGATCTAGATTGGTCAAGGGCTTTCCTCGTACATCCTGTGTCAATTTCTACTTTTATCGAATCTATTTGTTATTTTAATAAAGTTCATTATCTTGGAACTATATCCTGAAACTGTTTTCACAAACAATCAATTTAACATATTTTTACGAATCACAATAGCACGCTACCTCACATACTATGTTTGATCACTTAATTGCTTCGGTAATTTTTGACCAAAACAATCACCTTCTAGCAGAACCCTAAACTGCTCAGAATCATCATACGATTCCAAAACAATCGATTCACCATCATAAACCCTATATCCAACACTTGCAACATGAACCGAACATTTTTCCTCAATTCTTTTCCAAAGTTTAGATAACAAAGTAGTTCCTCTTGCTAATTGAATAAAAAATGGTGAGAGACTAGTTATTATAAACGCTGACACATATGCATCATCCTTGCTCCAAGCCTCATGTTCATCCGAATCGATTGATGGAACATGTATGTTACTATTTAGGTACTTTAACAGACCAAGTGTTCTTAGAATCTTTAGAACCTGATGTTGCCAGTTTAGAAAATTTTGCTATCGAGTTGAATAGGCATGCATGAAGATGACTTGTAACACCCCAAAACTCGAATTTTAAATTCGATTCACACATTTCCATATGAGTATATCATGAAATAAATACTAGGCTAACATCCTATTTCAGATGAAGTTATAAAATAATATTTTATAATTCGTTGGAATTATTTGTAACACCCGCCCCGACTAGGGCTGACATGTCACTATAACGGTAATCGGATCACAAACTAAATTCCATTAATAATAAAAAAAACATTACATTTTACAATAAAATATAAAACATTACAAATCCACGTTAATTTTTATGAAAATCCTGTAAGTCTTGAATCCCCTGAGCTCACTTCTAGATTTTCCCGAATAAACCCGTAACCTAACGTACATAAAAGACACATGCACGCCTGAGTAATTTTACTCAGTGGGACAACAACATAATAGTTCCTAACAATGTCTATATACATATCGTATAACACTTTCAGTAGCACATTCAGTAGCACGTTCAGTAAGCACATTCAGTAGTTCATGTAACACATTCAGTGGTTCACATTCAATGGTCACCTTTCGGTGACATCAGTAGTTCATGGGCACCTTGCGGTGATATCAGTAGTTTCAGTGGACACCTTGCGGTGTATCAATAATACGATAATATATCTATATATAATTAATACCATATACTGTAACAATTTCAGTAGCACATACTAACGAATTAAGATTCATGACTATGAGGTAATAATGAATCCAATCTGTACACATGATTGTTATAGAGTCCATCCTTAATCGTGAAAGCAAAACCAAATAATCTGTACGCGCGTAATAACTGATGCTGAAACCTACCAATATCATAGTAAATCTTAAATATGTTATAAATTTAGTCTGCGTGCTAAAGAAAAATTCCCGACGATTCGGCTTGGATTTTAAATTTAAATACTCATCGGTTATATTGACAGATTTACACCACATAGTAAATTGTTATGACAAAAGTATCTTTATAAACATATACTCTATTTAGTAAATTAATAATACCATTAAGAAAATAAATTTACTTAATTATCATTTGAAATTCATGAATTATGATAGGACCTGACGTAGTGTTTACAACATCCTTTTGACTATTTGTATATATTCTATTAAAGTAGCTCTCATAATATATATATATATATACACGTTTGGATATTCAGAAAAGATCTTTGTTCGAATACTACCACTTCACCTATTTGGTTTCAGAAATCTTAACATACATTGTCACCATTCATATTTTACTTTATATATACATATATATATATATATAACACACACAAAATTTATGAGTGCATAAATCAATACTTTAAACAAATAACTGAACCAGAGGGTGAAGAAGAAACACTTGACTGTGTCATCTTCCCCAACAAAGCTTTAGTCGCCGGGTAATGGTATATAAGTCTTATCAATCTAACGTATGTGTGAGTGTATAATACGAATGGACCAGAACCAAGAGGGAAACAGGATTGTTACCTTGAATCGGTGCTTGACTGATGCCGATGATCACGACGGAAATCAGAGCGGAACAGAGGATGTGATGGCCAACAAGGATCGATGGGTTTATAAAGACCATAAACTGGTGTTTATCAAGTAATCCTAGGTATGTTTGTTAGAAATTTATAGGTGTTTAAATTTTGAAATTTAATTGCGATAAGGCCCACTAACCGAAATTAATTTATGTTTCTCTTGATTTCTTATGCATTACATACGCTTTAATACTATATATTACCTTTATTCGGTTTTCTTTATTTAATACTAAATATTTTAAATATTCATGTTCTATAGATTGATGTAAATCTTATAACTCATATTAATATTAAACGAAAACAAGTCAGGTTACATTCTCAAGTATCAAACTACAGTAATTATTTTAGTTATCAAAATAACCATCATATATATATATATATATATATATATATTATTAAAATTTCGGGTATTACATTATTAATGAGGGAAAACAACTTGTTGGGTAGCAACATATTGTAACGGGATGTATTCTAGTAATATATATTGATAATTATGATGGGTTCGGTTCCGGGAAATTCGGCTACCTCATATTGTGACTCGCTCGAACTTGAAGGGCTATTGTCGTAAAAATCAAACATGAGGGAAGTATTATGTAAATAACCAAACTCCAATATATAAAAGCCCCCTTTTGGCTCATTTGGGCAGAATTCTCTCAAGTTAGACAGAGAAAGAGAGAGAACTAGAGAAAGAGGGGGGCGGTGGTGGCATTTGGCGGCGATTCGCGGTGGCCGGTGGTGGCCAGAGATGGTTGGGGATGTGAGATTCAACCTGGAACCAATTATCGATGCTACGGACGTAATGGTAAGCTCCGATTTCCCTAAATCTTTGCTTAAAGTGTTAAAATTGTATAAATCAAATCTGTCCAGAATGTGATTCAATAACCTAGTTACAAAGAATCGAACGATCCGAGAAATCTGACCGTTGAAATGTCTTGATTTGTATATATAAGGTTCAGAACATTTAGATGATCATTTTGAATGGTGGAAATGAGATATAGAGCGGATTAAGCGTGACTTTTAAACCCATTTTCAAAGCAGTTCGTAATCCCGTTTTAGTTAAAATGCAGCTTAGTATAATTGATTTTCCGAAAGATCCGACCGTTGGATTGAGCTGAAATTTTGACTGTAGCTTTCTGACATATGGATATTTAATACCTCTGAAGGAAAATCCGATCAGAGGTCGTGAACTAAAGTTTTGAAAGTGAACAGTTTATAATAAATTTCTTTTACGAAAATTTGGAAGTTGATGGTGTTGTATGGATGGTCTGATGGTATTGCATGTGCAATCTATGACTAGATAAATGTTCAGTTGCTTGACGTTGTGAACTAGGAAGGTAGGCATGAATTACATGTACATTGTGCTTTAGATATGGTTCGCACGCCAAGTGTTTGATAAAATATCTAGTAGATGATTGTAAGTGGATTAACATGTAACCACTTGATGAACATGAACGGAATGTAAAATATGATGTAACTGAGATTTTATATGAATTGGTTGAATACGTGCATTAAAAGCTTGTACTAGGATCTTAGTGCGTGGTATGTCCGACATGTATTAGTCTAATTATGTCTTATGTATGATGACGTATTGGAATTCTTGATGTTGAATAACGTGATTATCGGTTGAGGTAAGTGAGTTCGAAACCTCATTTCTTAGTACATAAATAAAGTTTGTCGTATAAAGGGTAAGAATCATGTGAAAATGGTTGAGAAATATAAGTAGATGGGAAAGGATGTCGTAGTAAGTTGTCATAGTTCAAAAGAAACGGAAAGTGTATGGTGGGATCAAACGGGTCAAAACATGGAAAGTAACTTAGTGAGATGAAATAGTTTGATTGATCTTATGTATAAGAAGTAGAAGAATTTGAGGAATTGAATATGGTTAATTTATGTCATGGAGGCACAAGGAACGAAGAAGAATGAAGTTCGGGGGCCTAACGGTCGTTTACTGGAAGTAAAAAGGGAATTAAGGGTGGCTGGAAACCGTAAGCTACGGTAGGTGGTAAAGCCTCATCCTTCCACCGTAAGGCAGTTAATCCTCACCGTAGTGGCTTCCTGGCCACCGTAAGCCAACCAGTTTTGTTGTTTTCTTCCATTCTGGACCCCGTAAACCCTTTTTCAAGCCCCGTTAAGTTTTCTTATAATGTACCGAAACCTTACCAAGTAGCTTGGTGAGCTACGGGAAAGTATGAATTTGTTGTTAAGCTCCCGAAAAGTATTCCAAACACATTGAAGTGTGTATATGAGTGTGGTGAGCGTGTACGTAAGTATTGTGTGGGAATAAAATAAGTCTAAAGGCATGTATGAGTATGGGTATGGACTTATTTACATGTTAGCAATGGAATTCATAGTAACCACGATTAGAAATGGGTATGCACTTAGGTTTGTACGCATGAGACCTATACATATATATTTATGGATATTTGTATTTAGGATTTTGTATTATGTTCATATGGGAATGTGAGAGGTATATAAGAGTTTGGATATGTATGTATGTATGTATGTATGTATGTATGTATGTATGTATATATGTATGTGTGTGTGTGTATAAATATATGTATGTATGTGCGTATGTATGAAGTGGGATTGAATGTATACTAAAGAATAGGCTTGTATATGTATACATAGCTTCATTACGTTTGAAGATTAACGTTACTAATCATGTGTCTTGAGAATGAAATGAAAGTGCAGGTACGCTAATGTTGACCTTACGAAGATTTGACATTGGGGTGCAAGACTTCACTTAGAAAGTTAATTCGAAAGGATTAGCATGAATAGAAAGAATCTGGCGTGGTTATCTAATTTCACATGTTTTGATTATAAAGGATATTACCAAGTATTAATGATATGCATGTATGTAGTGGTTGCAGGTTGTACGGAATTATGGACCATCAACACGAAGGGACAAGTGATTGAAGAGCGAGTTAGAGAGACATGGATTGTACGGACTGGGTGGTCATGCAACTTGTATTAGTATGTTAAATTTGATTTACAAAATGAAGGATGAATGATGTAATTCTTCTAAAGAAGTTGTTTAAAATGGCTTTCAAGTATGAGAGAAAATTTATAAAGAAAGAAATTTTACGGTACGAAATTCCGTCGCGTCTTTTCGACTAAAACGTGTTAGGGTGTTTTAGAAGTAGAAGTAAAATCAGTAGTCATGAAGAATAGAACAAGAGAAAAGAATCGCCAGAGAAAAGAAATCGAAATAGGAGAAAGAAATCAGAAGAAGAAAATACCATGTAAGAAAATAACCGCCGGAGAAAATGTAATCTCGCCAGAGAAGATGCAATCTCGCCGGAGACACTCGCCAAAATCAGGTAAGAGTCATGTATGTAGCTCTGGTACCATAAAAAATTAGACTAAGAAGATATTCAATGATTGTGTTAATAGAAAAACTAACATCATACATCTATTTATATACAATTGAATAGCAAACTAACTAACCAACTAACACCTATGCCAACTAGTGCCACCGTCATAACTAACACCCTGCATACATATCGAATACATACTCTAATAATAAACAACATAAAAAATACGTCCTCCAATTAAAGCAATTTGAACACTGTACCATTCGTGTTCTCATTTTTTGGGTAAGCTAAAAATGTTGCGTAAGTTATAATTTGTAAAGATTTTGTTCAGTAAATAATAATGCATTTAGTACATCAAATGGTGTAATCATATACAATTGTGGTTAAATAACATAAAAACATCACATTTTTTATAAAGATACCATTGTCATGTATATTTTTCAATTCAAATATTATTTCATATTAAATACATGGGAAGAGGGGGTGGTGGAGAAGAAAAGGTATTAGGTATCTAGTGGTACAACGGAACCAACACACACGCACAAACAATATAATCACACGATGCATAAAATAATAAACAAGACACAAGAATTTTGTGTGGTTCAATCCCAGTGAAAGACCCTACGCCCAAGGGTTGCAGCTAGATTATTTCATTAAGCTCAGACTTCTAAAGATCACAATACGAGATTGATTATATATAAGGAACAATTAGGTTAATAACTTAGGCACTAGGAAACCCAACATGGTCCTTCCACCTTAATAAAAATAGGCCCAAAGGCCTTCAAAACACAACATTCTCCCACTTGTGGTTAGAAAGTGACGTGATGCGAGCGTATATGATTATTAATATATTTTTAAGTATTTTTTACTCGTTTATTAAACTTTAAATTTACAAAACACAACATAATGATATCACTCTCTATAACACGTCAGGGCAAGTGCACCCATCGTTGGCGTAGTATAGTGATGGTAAGATACAGAGGTTGTACAAGGACATAAGAGTTTTTAATACCGAAAGATCGTCAACGCCTAATCTAACCAAATTTTGAGAAAAGATTCTTATCAATTAAAATAAAGAAAGAAACTAAAATAATGAAAGAAACAAATAGACAAGATAGAATCACTTGGTTCTGACTCATCTTTTATGTATCTTTTGATGATTTCCGCACGTTGGGTTTATTAAGAGGTTATCTTGGTTATATAGTGGCATGTCCCTCTTTTGGAGGCAACGCTATCGTCGACCATATTGGTCTAGTCAGCAGGGATACATTCCCGCAAGGCCATAATATTGAAAGATAATTAAGTAAGTTATTAATGCAAAATGTGGCATGTCCCTTTTTGGAGGCCACGCTACCCTCGTCCATATTGGTCTGAGTTAGTAGGGACACGGTCCCGTAAAGCCGGTTTAAAGTTTTATTAGTAGTTTATTATAAGGGATTCAAGCCGTTCTTACTTCCCCCAATTTGATGTTATCTGCCTCAAAGGAAGTCCTAATAAGCTTGAATCAAGTCCTCGCAGGATCTATACACTAAACAAAGCAAGAACGATACCCAAACTACCCTTCTAACCCCCTTCCAGGCAGTTAACATGCTTTATATAGACCGTAAAGACACGAATGAGTGAATCAACAAAACATGAAGAGATGATAGAATAAAGTTCACTTTCAATATAAAAAACTAGATATTAAAGTCATTAATACAAATCCAGCTAAAAAGTTAACCAAAGATTGGAAATCAAAAGTAATGCATATATGACTTGTCTTCACCAAGTGATGTAAGAGATTAACCAAGCATGGCCTTGGTTTGACAAAACTCTTACGATCAATCTTGGATCTCGAGACCACTACACACTTTAAAGATGGATGATGGATGAATGTGGTGGATGATGGTGGTATTGTAGTGGTGGAGTGGTGGCAGGTGTGAGATAAGTGGTTTGCCAAGGGATGGATTACAATTGAACCAAACACCCTTATTTATAGTTGGAAACAGACGGTTACACGGCCCCGTGCCTTCTTCTTCTCTTTCTTCATTTAATGAGTTGTGTTAGTCCGTATATTTACACTGCCCCGTGTGTCAATGGCCCGATCTCGTGGCCCTTGTACTTGTTGTACTATCCAAAATTTGCATATCTAGGGGTTGACAAGGACCCGTGTCCATGGGACACGGCCTCGTGTGTTTCAACCGACTTTTTGGTTGTTATCTGCTTATCGTCTTTTCAATTTGTAACCACTTTGTAATCCAAGATTCGATATAAATAATGGATTAATTTATACTAAATACATTTTTCATCACACAACATAACTGCTACACATTTATACGCTTAATACTCGCATTGCTCAACACGAATCGCATAGAACTATTTTAATTTATATGTCGAGTGTGTTTGTTTGTTCGGTAACTACTCTTACCTTCATACTCGCCTATCGCACTAAATCGCAAACACAGTTATTTATGTGGGTTATGTAATGCCATGTGTTATGTATGTTTAAGTGTTATATGCTTTATACTCGCTCTCGCTCTCATACGCTCGCTCACGCATCTCGCTTTATCGCATTATAATGTTCACGCTACGCTTAATACCTCGCTAAAACGCTTAATATATGTAACAGCTCAGCGTAACCGCACCATGATACTGTCCGCTTTGGCAGCCAGCACGCTCTTAGCGTTTGCCCCTCACGGCTTTAAAACGCGTCATTATGGTGAAGCCTTTGTTCCCCTTCACAGCCGATGTGGGATGTCACAATCCACCCCCTTAAGGGGTCCAGCGTCCTCGCGGACCTGGCACCACCGGTCCGGCCTTGGCTCTGATACCATCTGTAACAGCCCAGCATAATCGCACCATGATATTGTCCGCTTTGGCAGCCAGCACGCTCTCAGCGTCTGCCCCTCACGGCTTTGAAACACATCATGATGGTGAAGGTATCCAACCCCTTATAAAGAAGCCTTTGTTCCCCTTCACAACCGATGTGGGATGTCACAATATACCAAAACTAACTAATCCAAACAAGATCACCAGACGAAAACAGTCCAACGCGAAACCAGGCTCACTCGCACGAGTGATCACTCGTACGAGTGAACCATGGCTCGCACCAGGCTGCAACTCGCACCAAGAACCCAGCCGTACGAATGATCACTCGCAGAGTGACCATTCGCACGAACACCCACTCGCACCTGTCTCCTCCCTTCTCCTATAAATACCACACTTCATCATTCGTGCTCCCCTTAGTGTGCTCGCACAAAACCTCCTTTATACGCTTTTCTCTGTTTCCAAGTGAGAAGATTATGATTTCCACGCGAATCACAACGATTTTTACAACGATTTTACACGAGATTATCTCCGATTTCATCCCAACTTTTCTGTTTACGAAAATCTTCATCTTTTTCATAAAACCTTCTATTTTTATCAAGGATTTACACTTGAACGAGTGTGTTTGAGCAAGCTTGGGCTTCTCAAGTTAGAAAACTTAGTGTTTCCAACTCCAAGTGTTAAATCCTAGTAAAACTGTTTTATATCGATTTTTACACCAGCACGGACTAAACCGATGTATGTTTTGTTCACTAGATAGTGGGACGAATCATTGTCATAAACACACTCGAAATGGATTCGAAACTACATCTATTTTGGGTGAAAACTCCGTTCCAGTAGCACGAAGACGAAAGAACAGTCACTTGTGCTAACTGGACTGCTCGCACGAACCACTTCATGTTCGTACGGACCAGTCCGAGTTTCCACAAATGACTAACTCGCTCTAAATACCTCCCCAGCTTTTGGTTTGCTGAGTAGCTTAAGGTTGGAAGGATGGACACTCGATTTCCCGAAGAAACGGCGCGAAAACACTCGATTTTGGACTAGACCTGTCACACCCCTAATTTCCATGTGTAACACGGTGGGCCTGGTTGGGGAATATTGTGACGTAAGTTGATATCATCATTACCAAACAATACAATATAACACAGCGGAAGTCTGGATAGTTACTATTACAAACGTTCAAATGTTCAAGTTCGAAATAAATACAATGCTTGTAACTAGATCCACAGGCGGATCGAAATGCGATTACAAAAGGAAATTTAACAGACTAAGGCCTTCTAAGCAAGGGTTGCAATTTCTCTTAAGCTTCGCCTGAGCACTTCCAGCCTAATTATGTATACTTGTCACATGCGCTTAGTCTTTTGAAAATACGTCTGTTTTCACTGGTAAATACATTTAACCGACTCATTTTGGAAACATTTCGAAAACATTTAGTGTACACGATGGTACTTAGTTTAATAAATAACTTGGGATAAATAATTTTCATGTTATCAGTTTTACATGCTAATAATACATTTAGAGCCCGAAAACTATGCCGGGATCATGATTAATCGACACGCCACTTTAACACCTTTAATAGGTGTACCCCTGATGAGTTATAATTCAATTTAGCATCTGACGGGTGTATGCCTACACCTTGTGCTTAGGTCGTGGCCATTTGCAATTAAATGAGCCGTGGATATCCAGGACACGGTCGTTTTAACCCCCAAATGTTTAATATTAAGCAATACGAATTAAAATGGATTCTTAGAATTCCCGACTCATTGTTCTTTGATCCCATATCCAACCATGCGGTTATTGTATACCGTATCCCAAGCCCGTATAAGGGAAAATAAGTTAAAGTATTTACCTTGCTTGCAAATTTTAAAATAAGAAAATAAGCAGAGCACAGCCGTAATCAAAATAACTAGCCCGGAAAACAATCTACTAGAAATCTCCAGTCTGGAATGGATGGTATTATTAACCGATTAGTTAGCTAGCGAGTCTTTATTTAGTCATTGACTTAGACCGGCTAACTTAAAATAAAGATAGCGGTACGAATACGCTAGATTAAGCGATGACTGAAAAGAATGTATTTTAGACCCGACAAGTACTAGGACTTGTATAATGTGGGTTACTATTTTACATTCTGGAATTTGGGAATATTTCGATAAGGTTAAACTCGTTTCGGTTAAATTGCGTAAACTAGTCACGTAGGCTTAACCGTACGCATATAAGCGGAACCGGGTAACGGGTGAGTCCTATACAAGTTCCATATGCCATTATTTTAAAATATGTTAAAATATCAGTAAGTTATCAATATTTTGACCCGTTACGGTTTTAAAATCAAACTATGTTGTAAAAGGGCAATTTCGTCATTTTAAAATGTAATAAACGAGCTTATATGTAAACTGATTTTATTATCATAAACATTCAGTAAAAATATTATTTTATGATGTTATATCAGTAGGATATCAATTATATGTGTGGTTTATAGTTTGAAAACCAAACTATGTCCCGAAAAGGGCATTTTGGTCATTTCACATATAATTGATAACTTATTTGGGAATATGAGTTTGGGACATGTACCTATTTAATAAGTTGAAAATATGTTTTGAAATCAGTAGGTATCAAGCCTTAATGCTCTAATATGGTTTTAAACCATATTATGCGCCGAAACGGCGATTAAGTCGCTAAATGACGATTTAAATGGTATTTGAGTAAATCTGTTGTTGTAACCAGGTTTGTATGACCAAAATATGTTAATACATATATTACATCAGCAAGTATAAGCTTTTGGTCCTTAAAATTTTAAAACCCATTTTAAGTGCCGAAATGGCAATATCGTCATTTAAGGACATAATAGGCAAACTATGGCTTAGACTCAGTTTGCAACCTGAATGAATATCCCAAATAATCCTAATAATGATATTACATTAGTAGGTATTGATGTCAAACCCATGTTTAAACCATTTTAGGTGCCGAAAGGGTGATTTAGGCATATTTACGGATACTTGCATAATGACTCGGATTACTACATGATCATGTTCTATAACTCCAGAGCACTATTCTATAATATATCATGGTCACAATGCAACCTAAATTCAGTTTGAAAGGTTGCTAATTCGGGTCAGAACTGAAAGTCAAAGCGGAGGTCAACCATCGGACTTCGGTTGCGAACCGACTCAAGACTTGGAA
The DNA here is from genome assembly GCA_947069175.1 of Scalesia atractyloides. Lineage (NCBI taxonomy): Eukaryota > Viridiplantae > Streptophyta > Magnoliopsida > Asterales > Asteraceae > Scalesia > Scalesia atractyloides. The sequence continues at coordinate 93,951,533 of CAMTDV010000005.1, read as the reverse complement.
TTGTCCGGGCCAAACGTGTTTAGATATGTTCTTTTAACATTTACCAAGTTGTTAGAGTCTTAAAACACATTTTATAACTTTCACATTGTTAATTATGTATTTGTTCTTAATCTGACCCGTTGACTTTCTCTTGACTATTCCTTTGACTCGACAATTGACCAAGTAAACGTGGTAATCAGTAGGCACCCTTTTGAGGGATTAATACCTACATAATTACGATCAGTAACCACATTCGTTGCATATAGTGACTGAGCTATTGTGGTTTTATGCTAAAGTCAAAGGTTTTTACGTCAACGCTTTGACATTGCCTTTAGTTCTATTGGAACTAAATAAGAGAGGTTGGAAACACTTACTAGAGATCCTAGCACGAAATACTACTGACTTGGGAGCTCCTTGAAGTCTAGGAATCACCAGAGGAGTGCAATTGAGAAAATGAAAGCAAATGAGCAAAGATCTTCATGATTTAAGGTTCTTTATATAGTGTTAGTGAAGTGAAGAGGTGATGCCAGGTGTTAGCAAAGGTTATGAGAAGCAAACAAGTGGATTAGGACGATCAAGCTCAGGAAGAAAGGTGGCATGGAGTGCAAGGTGTCAAAAACAGGAAGCTGCCAAGAATCAGTCGCGGGCGACCCCATACGACCTTAAGGTGGCAAAAAAAATAAACCCGGTGCGGACCGTATGAAGGCCATGAGTCCATATCCATTCTCCAGAAATCAAAATTTTGCATTCCTTCACATTTGGTCCCTTGACTTCTTTAGTTGCCATTTAGAGGTTGATATTAACATGATGGCGACTTTAGTCCCTTTGTTTTAGCACACAGCATACGAAGATTTGCGGGACACGTGTCGGACTTTTATTCGATGAAATTTTCGAGGTGTTACATCTTCACCCCTTAATAAAAGTCTCGACCTCTAGATTTATTTAAATAGATAAGGGTACTTCTGTCGCATATTGGACTCGACCTCCCAAGTATATTCGGGACCTCGACGGGCATCCCATTTAACTTTCACGATAGGCACATAATTCCTACGAAGCTTCTTAACTTGCCGATCCTCGATCGCAATTGGTTTCTCCTCGAAACACAAGTTTTCATCAATTTGAATATCTTCGTGAGGCATTGCTAGCGACTCATCCACTAGACATTTCTTCAAGTTGCTGATATGGAAGACATCATGGATTCCACTGAGCTTCTCATGTAGCTTAAGCCTATAAGCTACTGATCGACACATTCGGTTATTTCGAATGGTCCAATGTACCTCGGGCTTAACTTCCTCTTTTTCCCAAAGTGCATTACACCTTTCCAGGTGACACTTTTAACATAACCTTGTCCCCAACTTGGAACTGTAAGGTTTACGCCTTTTGTCGGCATAGCTCTTTTGTCTATCACGAGCTGTCTTAAGTCGATCAGGATTTGCACAATCTTTTCCGTGCTTTCAAGAACAATTTCTGGTCCAGATAGTGGGCTTCTCCAACTTCAGCCCAACACACAGGCGTCCTACATTTTCTTCCGTATAAGGCTTCAAAAGAAGCGGCCTTAATGCTCGTGTGGTAACTATTGTTATAAGAGAACTCGATTAGGGGTAAGTGATCATCCCAACTTCCACCTAAGTCGATCACACATGCTCGCAGCATGTCTTCTAAGGTTTGAATGGTATGCTCACTGTGTCCGTCCGTCTGCGGACCGTACTGAAGTTTAACCTCGTGCCTAGAGATTGTTGGAAGCTTTTCTAGAAGTGAGACGTGTATCCTGTATCTCTATCAGATATAATGGATATCGACACGCCGTGCAAGGACACAATCTCATCGACATAAAGCTTAGCCAGCTTATCAGAATCGTATGTTTCCTTAATTGGAAAGAATTGAGCGGATTTGGTTAATCTGTCCACGATAACCCAAATCGTGTCATTGCCACGCTTGGTTTTAGGTAACTTAGTGATGAAATCCATTGTTACCATTTCCCATTTCCAAACTGGGATTTCAAGCTATTGTAGGAGTCCTGACGACTTTTGATGTTTTGCTTAATTTGAGAACACGTCAAGCATTTTGCTACATGATTGGCTATATCTTTCTTCGTACCCATCCACCAATATCTGGGCTTTAGGTCTTAATACATCTTGTTGCTTCCCGGATGCATCGAATATTTAGAATTTGTGCATCTTGGAGGATTTATCTCTAAGTCCTCCAAAGATCGGAACCCAGATCTGATCATTTAGTCTGAACATTCCATCCTTTCCTGGTGCTAACTGATCGATAGTTGCACCTAATCCTTCTTTGGCAATGTTGTCCTCTGACATAGCTTGCCTTTATGCATTTAGTATCTTTTCATTTAAGCTATTCTTCAGTTCGATGCTTATGGCATTGGTCCTTAAAGGTTTGACTCTTTCCTTGCGACTAAGCGCATCAGCAACTACGTTCGCCTTTCCTGGATGGTATCGAATTTCACAATCATAGTCGTTGATTGTTTCCATCCAACGACGTTGCCTCATGTTCAAGTCCTTTTGATTGAACAAATGTTGGAGACTTTTATGATCGGTGTAGATGATACACTTTGTTCCGTACAAATTTTGTCTCCAAAGCTTAAGTGTAAACACTACTGCACCCAGTTCCAAATCATGGGTGGTGTAGTTTGTTTCGTGCACTTTTAATTGTTGTGATGCGTAGGCAATCACTTTGCCTCTTTGCAGAAGCACACATCCCATGCCAGTGTGCGAAGCATCACAATAAACCACGAACTCTTCAACACCTTCTGGAAGAGTTAACACCGGGGCATTGCTTAACTTTTGCTTTAACGTCTGAAAGGATTCTTGTTGCTTTGGACCCCAATTTAATATAGCATCCTTACGAGTTAAGATTGTCAAAGGAGCGGCTATTCGTGAGAAGTTCTCAATGAACCTTCGATAATAACCAGCCAGTCCTAAGAAACTACGTATCTTGGAAGGTGTCTTTGGTGCTTCCCAGTTCATTATTACTTCTATCTTTGCAGGATCCACTTAGATACCACGTTCAGTTACTACATGACCAAGCAACTGAACCTCACGTAGCCAGAATTCACATTTAGAAAATTTTGCGTATAGCCTTTCTTGACGCAGAATTTCAAGAATGCACCTTAAATGTTTCTCGTGATCAGATTGATTACGAGAATAGATAAGTATGTCGTCTATGAAGACAATGACAAACTTATCTAAGTATGGCTTGCAGACTCTATTCATGAGATCATGAATGTTGCGGGTGCATTGGTGAGCCCAAAAGGCATCACTAGGAACTCGTAATGTTCATATCTCGTTCTGAAAGCGGTTTTTGGAACATCTTCATTTCTAAGTTTAAGTTGGTGATATCCCGATCTTAAATCAACCTTTGAGAAGTAGCTTGCACCTTGCAATTGATCAAACAAGTCGTCGATCCTGGGCAAAGGATAACGGTTCTTGATCGTTATTTTATTGAGTTCACGGTAGTCAATGCACATCCGCATTGATCCGTCCTTCTTTTTAATGAAGAGGATAGGAGCTCCCCATGGCGAAGAACTAGGTTGAATAAAACCTTTTTCTAGAAGTTCGTCCAATTGGGTTCTCAATTCTTTCATCTCGGTGGGTGCTAAATGGTATGGAGCTTTAGCTATGGGAACTGCTCCAGGTATGATATCAATTCGAAACTCTACCTGCCTATCAGGAGTTAATTCTTCTGGAAACACGTCGGGTATTTAGAGATGATAGGAATTTCCTCAATCCTTGGTTTGGGTTCATCGATGGTAACTTGTGCCATGTAGATGACACAGCCTCTCTGCATACATCTGGATGCCTTAAGCGAAACTGCCTTATCAGGCAATCCAAAGTGTTTGTCTCCATGAATGGTAAGGATTTTACCAGACGGGGATTTGATTTCAATGAAGATTCTTATCGCAGGCAATGCGAGCTTGGTTATGCGATAACCAATCCATGCCTAAGACTACATCGAATCCCGCTAGTTTCATGGGTAAAAGAGAGACAGGGATAGAATGATTCTTGATGGATATAAAGCATCCATCAAGAATGGAAGAAGCGGTTTCTATAGTTCCATCAGCGAGCTCTACTTCATAGGTTATGTCTAGAGTTCTTACATGCAAGTTTAATAGTTCGCTAAACTTATGATCTACAATCGATTTAACGGCCCCCAATAAAAAAGGACTCTAGCAAAAGCGTCGTTGATAGGGAACGTACCCGTTATGACATTGTTATCTTTCACTGCTTCCTTGGCATTCATTTGAAAGGCCCTAGCAGTGGCTTTCTTAGCTTCAGTAGTTTTGGCCTTACCCTCATATTTGCCTTAGGGCAGTTCAGTTTTGATGTGGCCTTTCTCACCACATCCATAACATGTAGCATATTTTATATTTCAGCACTCATGTGACCAATGCCTTGTTTTCTTGCAGATGATGCACTGCTTCAGTTTTTGTTCCAAGCGACACTGTCCATAGTGTTGCTTCCCGCATGTTTTACAAGTAGGTTTGTCATTCGACTTCGGATTATCCTTGCTAAACCCATGTTTACCCTTTTTGTTGAACCTCTGGGAGTTATTGTCCTCCCGTTTCCTCTTTCCATCAGTGTCAGTCTTAACTGACATTTGCCTCACATAATCCTGTGTGAGGGAGAGGGATAGCTCCACAACGACTTGTAGGTGCCAGGCTGCATCGCTTTAACCATACTCCTGGTTTCAGGAGCTAGCCCATTGATAAAACGCGCAATGCGTTTGGGCTCCGGAGTAACTGATAAGGCACTAGTCTTGAAAGAGAATTGTAGTCGGTGACTGGTAACAACTCGCAATTTCGTTATTAATTTTGTTTTACTTTATTTCCGTGTATTTCGTTCATATTCGTCGTTGTACTCCGGGATTCGATTATGGAAAAGTTTATGTTAACTAAATATGTTTTGTCATGACTATATTACATCTAAACGCCTATTAAACGCAACGCTAATTCAACGCAATCACAAGTAACTATGTTACTTTAAGAGCCGAGTGTGTTGTTGTACAATAACCACTTGTGCCTTCGACATCGCAATCGCATCGCATCGCAAAATGCTATGGATTATTGTTGCTTTATGTTATTATGTGTTATGTGTGTTTTATGATATATGGTTATACTCGTTATCGCATCGCTCTCACTCGCACGAATCGCTAAATCGCGTTATCTCATCATTTATAACGCTTAACGCTTCGCTAAAACGCTTAACATAACTTCTAATACGAACTAATCGCCAAACGAACACCTAACGCGAAAATAACAAACAAAACTTCGCCAATAGGCGAAGTTCTGCCGAACTTGTGCATCACAAGTTTGCCCGAACTTGTCCTCTGCTCCTTCACGTTTCGACCGTTTCAGCAATTCGGAAGACTGATGCACTTCTGTTCGCTGACAGGCTGATCCGACGCTCCTATTCCATCTACATTAGATCCCGTCTCTCTCTCTAAACGCACCAACTGTGAATATACTTGAACCCCTTTTACGCTTAAACGCACTTTTGGGTGTCACATATGTTCCTATATCAATCACATCACACAAATAAAATGCTTATTCGCAATCCCGCTTATACATGACTATCGTGAAACCTGCTGAATTATATGTGTTACTTGATTGCTTGTACGCCACCCTTAACATGATAGTATACTAGAGGTTGACCCGCCACCGGAGGCTCGGGGTTATTAAGGCTCGCATTTTTCATTTCTTATTTATTTTCTCTTTAGGATGTGGACACTTGTTCGCATGCCTCGATCAATTGCGGTTTGTTGGTTTACTTGAATCTAGTAGATACATAGTTCACGACTCTTACGTATGTCATGCGGTGTATGCTAAACGCTTTTATACCTATTATGTACCCAAAACTTGTATGCTCACCTTTACTTAATTGTATTGACGTTTATTTTAACATATGTGGCAGGTTGAGGGTTTGTCTACTTTGCAAACGGATTAGGATTTGGTATTCTAGAAACGCATTGTAATAGAAACCTAGGGGATATCGAACTTGATTTGTATTATGAGAATGCTTGAATTCTGTAATGTGTTTAAGGATTATATGTTAGTAGTATGGGATATTAACGTTTAAATATGTCGCTTAAATAGTGTTATGGAATTTCTCATGAGACAATCTGGTTCGCCTAGTGCCACTACCCCGATGTTTCCGCCATCGGTTGGGGTGTGACAGATTGGTATCAGAGCCATAACTATAGGATAATTAGGTAGAATTGCCATGTTCGACCTAGTCTATAGTTTAAGTACCCAAATTTGACCAATCTTTGACTTAAATGCTTAAACTACTTGCCATAAATGCTTACATGCCTTTCCTAAGGCTAACACAATCTACACGCTTGAAAACGCTCGTATAACACAAACGAGTGATCAAGTCGAGATTAGGCGTGAAAACCAAGAAATCTCGATAAGATCATTCACTCCACGCATCCTCTGTTGCACGAGATTCTTTCGTCAATTTAGGTGTGATATCCACACCTTGACGAAAATCTCCATTTCTATCCAGTGGAACTCCGATTTGATCGGTGAGCACAACCACAACTAGGAATGAAGTTGTTAAGTAGGGGTGAAACCCGCATCTTAATAACTAGTTCCACTCCTCGATTTTCAATCTCACCAAAGTCTCGATTGTTCGATGACTCGGGACACGACGTAACTGGAAGGATAAATGTCGTTAACCATGGTACGCGAGAGCATTTGTCAATAGGCCAAATTATGTGCTCGAACTCAGAGAATTCTCGAACCACTTTGGGTAGTTGCTGTCTCAAAACCCAAGACGGTCCCAAATTTATATAATCCTGCAATCGCCGATTTTACGCATCATTGAATTTTATTACTGTTTATGTGTTTAAAATTTTGTGGATTTTACGCTTTATCGATTTCTTATCTTATCGATTTCTCGCTTTATCGCTTTTCGCTTTACAAAGTACGCACAACTCGCACAACTCTCTTAATCTGAAACGCTAAATAATCACCAATCAAACTAAAACGCTCAACTCTCTTACGCGAATGTCTCTACACGTATTACTCGCTTCTGCTTATTACGCTTATACTACTCGCATCTCATACGCGCTACGCAATATCTAGTGAAGGTGAATACGTGCAAAATATGTATGCTTATGTGCCTACGTGATTATGTGCCTATGTGATTATGTGCTTATGTGCTTACACGTTTATGTGCTTACGTGGATACGTGAACATGTGATTTTGTGCCTTGTTTGAATAATAATGATAACGGTAACGAAATACCAAACTTTTAAACATAAACCTATCATAATCGAAGCTCATCTAATCAAATCCTTCATCTAGATGTCTTCCATGCGATCTCACACTAGGAGGAACATCCAGGGCAACAATGCTGACAAACGCATCGCTTCGCTAGTAGCCAAGCAGATGGCTAAGGTTATTCCCCATATTGTTAGCGAAATTCAGGCTGTCAGCAACAACTCCTTCGTTGATTCAAAGAAGGACGCGCCAAAGTCCTCGTTCAGCTTCAAACAATTCAAGGCATGTGGTCCTCTTACTTTCACCGGCACAGACGACCAAGTGCGATGTTCCATTGGTTCGATTCCATTGAGATCACCTTCCTGCAGAGCGGATGCCCCGAAAATCTCCGCACCATCAATGCTACCGGTGTGTTCTAGTCAAAGGCACTTGATTGGTGGACCGCAGAGCGTAACAAAGTGGAAACGATGAAACTTACGGGCTCACTTGGGAGGAACTCAAGGCAGTTATGATTAAGGAATTATGTCCTCCCCATGAAGTTCAAAAGATCGAGAACGAATTTTGGGATATCAAGCAAGACGGACCCGCCAACGCAAGTCTCACAACCGATTCAAGCAGCTGAGTATTATCTATCCCAGTCAGGTGGACACTACTGAAAAAGCAATCAAGAAATACCTCCGTGCTCTACCAGATTGCGTCGCTGTTTTTGTTCAAGCAGGCGACCTACCACCATTGAGGAAACCTATCAGGTTGCCGCAGAAATCAATTACAAGCGCTTCAGGCTGGTTACTTCAAGGACAACAAAGTCGCGAATCGAGCTATCACCGAATCGACCACTCATGCCGATCAGTCTCAAGAATCAAAGTCAAGTCGCGAGGTCGCAAAAGAGGGAATCCGAGCAAGAACTGTGCACTTTTTGCGCCACCGAACCCTCAGCCGCTTCAGTCTGCTACACCAAACGCACCGTCTGCAAAGCGTGCGCATAATGGTCCCCACCCTCTGTGCTCGAAGTGCACTTATCACCATGCGGTTGGAGGCAATTGCCGTTTCTGTACCAACTGCAACATCTACGGCCATTTCACTGTCAGCTGCTATAGTGGTCCTCGTCAGCCAGCTCCTCAAGCACCAGCAGCACAGCAGCACCTCTACCAGCTCCACCTCGTGCTCCTCAAACCAACCAGCAGCAGTTCCAGCAGCAAGCACAGCAGCAAGCACCAGTTCTAAAAGCACGTGCATGCTACACTTGTGGAGATCCGAACCACTTTAGTAATGTCTGCCCAAATAACAAGAGCTGCATCAGCAGCCTTAGCCACAGCCACAACAGCAGCAACCACAGGCTGTGCGTGGGAGAGCCTTCAATCTTAATCACCGCCAGGCTCAGAACGACAACAATGGTTTCAATGGTACGCTCCTTGTTAATGGTATTTATGCTTCTTGTTTATTTGATACTGGTGCCGATAACTGTTTTGTGTCGTTAGAATTCGAAACACTTTTAAAATGTAAACGCGCTAAACTCCCAAAGACTTTCGATGTTGAAGTCGCCACCGAAGAACCGTTACTGTTAACTCCGTCTTACGTGGTTGTACTCTCGATCTCAACAACCACATCTTCTCGATCAATCTCATACCTATGCAGTTAGGTAGCTTCGATATCATAGTAGGCATGGGTTTTCTTTATAAAAACCGTGCTGAAGTTGTTTGCTTCGATAAAATGATTCTATCCCTCTTCCTAAGGTGATCAACTCCATGTTTACGATGAAACTCCCTCAAAGAAGTTGATGCTTTTGTCATGTACCCAAGCGAATAAGTGTCTGCGCAAGCAGTGCATCGCTTTTCTCGCCCACATCGTGAACCCGGAAAAAGAAAGGAAAACCTTTAAAGATGTCCCTGTTGTTTGTGAATTTCCTAAGGTCTTTCCCGACGATTTACCCGGTTTACCCCCTACTCGTGATGTTGAATTTCGTATCGATTTAATTCCCGGTGCTACTCCCGTTGCTAAAGCTCCTTATCGCCTTGCACCAACCGAAATGCGCGAGCTATAAGCATAAGAGCTTCTTGATAAAGGTTTCATACGACCGAGCACTTCACCATGGTGCGCACCTGTTCTTTTTGTGAAAAAGAAAGATGGGACGTTTCGAATGTGCATCGGATTATCGTGAACTTAACAAACTCACAATAAAGAACTGCTATCCTCTTCCTCGTATCGATGATTTATTTGATCAGCTTCAAGGTGCTACTTATTTTTCTAAGATCGATTTACGTTCCGGTTATCATCAGTTACGCGTGTTGGAAGAAGATATTCTGAAAACCGCCTTTCATACTCGTTATGGCCATTTCAAATTCGCGGTCATGCCTTTTGGTCTTACCAATGCACCCGTGGTCTTCATGGATTTGATGAACCATGTGTGTAAAGCCTTCTTAGATCGTTTCGTCATTGTGTTTATCGATGACATCTTTATTTACTCGAAGTCGAGAGACAAACACGCACGCCATCTTCGTTTAGTTCTCGAACTTCTCCAAGGTAATCGCCTTTATGCTAAGTTCTCTAAATGTGAATTCTGGCTCGAAGAAGTCCAGTATCTCGACCATATCGTTAATAGTCAAGGAATTCATGTCAACCCTGCAAAGATTGAAACTGTCAAGAGTTAGATTACGCTGAAGAATGCATCTGAAATCCGTTCCTTTCTTGGATTGGCGGGTTACTAACGTCAATTCATCGCCGACTTTTCGAAAATCGCCGTTCCGCTTACCGCTTTAACTCATAAGAACAAGCCTTTCGTTTGGGATTCCAAACAAGAGGAAGCCTTTCAAACTCTCAAGCGTATGCTATGCAACGCTCCTGTACTCACTTACCTGACGGAACGACAATTTCATTGTTTACTGCGATACCTCAAACCTTGTCCTTGGTTGTGTTCTTATGCAACGAGACAAGGTTATCGCGTATGCATCTCGACAACTCAAGATCCACGAGAAGAACTACACAACCCACGATCTCGAACTCGGTGCCGTTGTTTTTGCATTAAAGATATGGCGACACTACCTTTACGATACTAAGTGTACGGTCTTCACCGACCATAAGAGCTTACAACATATCTTGAATAAAAAGGAACTGAATATGCGCCAACGCAGATGGGTTGAACTTCTCAACGATTATGATTGTGAGATATGCTACCATCCTGGAAAAGCAAACCTCGTAGCCGATGCTCAAATCAATCGACAAAGTTATGTGTATAGTGTTCGTGACTCTCAAGCTTTGAATAACCTCGAAATCCTGATTCGCTCCGCCCAATTCGCTTGTTTTAACGAGAATACCTTGCAAGAGGAAATGAAATGTGGTGCCGAAAGTCAGCTCGTTAAACCTAATGGTATTTACCATTATCTCGACCGTATTTGGATTCCTAGCCGTGATAATCTCCGAGAACTGCTAATGACCGAAGCTCATAAATCTCGATACTCCATTCATCCCGGAGCCGACAAGATGTACCAGGACCTTCGTCCTAAATATTGGTGGTCGGGTATGAAAAAGGATATCGCCTTATACGTCTCAAAGTGCTTAACTTGCTCCAAAGTTAAAGCCGAACATCAAAGGCCTTCTGGTTTGCTCGAACAACCCAAAATCCCGATGTGGAAATGGGAGAGCATAGCCACTGACTTTGTTACGAAACTTCCGCGCACCTCCTCTGGTCACGGCAACATTTGGGTTATCGTTGATCATCTTACTAAATCTGCGCACTTTATTGCCATACGAGAAGACTTTAAGGTAGAACGATTAGCACGAATCTATACCAACGAAGTCATTTGTTGACACGGGACGCCTCGTGACATCATCTCTGACCGCGACGGTCGCTTTACCTCGCGTTTTTGGGAGACTTTTCAATCCTTTCTCGGTACTACGCTTAATTATAGTACCGCTTTTCATCCTCAAACCGAAGGTCAGAATGAACGCACGATCCGCACCCTCGAAGACATGCTTCGTGCGTGCATCATAGATTTTGGTGGTAATTGGGATACGCATTTACCTTTAATTGAATTCTCGTACAATAATAGCTATCATACTAGTATTCAAATGGCTCCTTTTGAGGCATTATACGTAAGAAAATGTCGATCGCCTATTGCATGGCACGAGATCGGAGAAGCACAAATCACCGGTCCCGAGTTAATTCAGGAAACGACTGACAAGATCCACCAAATTAGAGACAATCTCTTGAAAGCTCGGAGTCGCCAAAAGAGTTATGCCGATAAACGCCGCAAGCCCCTACAGTTCGAAGTGGGAGATCACGTTCTCTTAAAGGTTGCACCTTGGAAAGGAGTGATCCGCTTCGGAAAGAAAGGGAAACTAGCGCCACGATACGTGGATCCCTTTAAGATTCTGTAAAGAATTGGCAAAGTGGCCTACCGACTCGAACTACGGAGGAACTCAACAACGTACATCCGACTTTCCATGTCTCGAACCTCAAGAAATGCCTAGCTGAAGAAAATCTTCATGTTCCACTCGAGGATTTGCAAATAAACGAGACTCTTCACTTCATGGAAAAGCCAGTAGAAATCATGGACCGAGAGACCAAGAAACTTCGACGCTCTCGCATTCCTATTGTGAAAGTCCGATGGGAAGGCAAACGCGGTGCCGAGTTCACTTGGGAATTGGAAAGTGATATGAAAGCTAAAAACCACATCTCTTTGTTACGGCTACTACTTAAATTTCGGGACGAAATTTCCTAAAGTAGGGGAGACTGTAAAAATTCGCAATTTCGTTGTTAATTTTGTTTTACTTTATTTCCGTGTATATCGTTCATATCGTCGTTGTACTCCGGGATTCGATTATGGAAAAGTTTATGTTAACTAATTATGTTTTGTCACGACTATATTACATCTAAACGCCTATTAAACACAACGCTAATTCAGTGCAATCACAAGTAACTATGTTACTTTAAGAGCCGGTGTGTTGTTGTACAACAACCACTTGTGTCTTCGACATCGCAATCGCATCGCATCGCATAACGCTATTGATTGTTGTTGCTTTATGTTATTATGTGTTATGTGTTATGTGTATGTGTGTTTTATGATTTATGGTTATACTCGCTATCGCATCGCTCTAACTCGCACGAATCGCTAAATCGCATTATCTCATCATTTATACGCTTAACGCTTCGCTAAAATGCTTAACAACTATCTAATATGAACCGAATCGCCAAACGAACACCAAACGCGAAAATAACAAACAAAACTTTGCCAATAGGCCAAGTTCGGTCGAGCTTGGGCAACCCAAGTTCACCCGAACTTGTTTAGGCAGCAAAATCTTTAATCAGTCAGTAAGTTCGCTCGAACTTGCATATGTTCAAGCAAACTGGCCAAGTTCACCCGAACTTGTGCCAAGTTCGGGCCGAACTTGATCTAATTCAGCTCATTCTCTCCTCACCTATAAATACCCAACACTCCATTCGTGCACCTCTTGCTGCAAGTTCGCCCGAAACCTCCCGAAACCGAAAACCTTTGATTTCCAAGTAAGAATCAACCTGTTTTCATGCAAACAACAACGTTTTACGACGATCTTTCACAAGGTTTTACCTTCGATTTCATCAAAACTCTTATGTTTACGAAAATCTCATCTTTTTTTATAAAACTTCTTCTTTTCACTTAGATCTACACTTAGATCTAAGTAAAACCTTTTAAACATCGATTTTTACACAAATTTCGGAGTACAAATGATAAGTATACTAGAGGTTGACCCGCCACCCGGAGGCTCGCATTTTTCATTTCTCATTTATTTTCTCTTTAGGATGTGGACACTTGTTCGCATGCCTCGATCAATCACGGTTTGTTGGTTTACTTGAATCTAGTAGATACATAGTTCACAACTCTTACGTATATCATGCGGTATATGCTAAACGCTTTTATATCTATTATGTACGCAAAACCTATATGCTCACCTTTACTTAATTGTATTGAGTTTATTTTAACATATGTGTCAGGTTGAGGATTTGTCTACTTTGCAAACGGATTAGGATTTGGTATTCTAGAAACGCATTGTAACAGAAATCTAGGGGATATCGAACTTGATTTGTATTATGAGAATGCTTGAATTCTGTAATTTGTTTAAGGATTATATCTTAGTAGTATGGGATATTAACGTTTAAATATTGTCGCTTAAATAGTGTTATGGAATTTCTCATGAGACAATCTGGTTCGCCTAGTGCCACTGCCCGATGTTTCTGCCATCGGTTGGTGTGTGACAGTGACAAACTTCCGACAGTCCATGTTCTTCATAGTCAGATTTAGGAAATCTGACTCGATTTTCTCCACCTCATGAGGTGGGAAGTAAGTATCCTTCACTAAATCTACAAACTTGGACCAACTCAAGTTGTAGAGGTGTACTTTGCCCGTAGACTGAACTAGGGCTTTCCACCAGATAAGGGTATCACCCTTGAATGATTGAGACACATATTTAACAACATTCTTATCAGCGCATCCGCTAATATCCACCACTGTTTCCATTTCATCCAACCACCTTAAACATTCCACGGCTCCTTTTTCCCAGTTAAAATCGCGGAGTCTACAAGACACGAAGTACTTGTAGGAGCAACCATCACCATTGACGTTTGGTTTCTTAGGATGCTCATCACTCTTCACATTCGAAGAGTGTGCCTCACTCTTCTTTGGTTTTGAGTGGCTAGGCTGAGATTTGGGTTTAGAAACAGGCTTGGAGCGAGAAGCACTCGACTAGGGTTGACGTTCAGACCTATCCTTTAAAGCTTTGCCGACTTCTGCGGGAATAAGGTCTCTCAGGTCATTCTTACTTATGATAATATTCTCATTAGCATCATCGTCATTGCGTTTGCTATTCACTTCGTTTGAATCCGCCATTGTTGCAACTTACTTCTAAATATTGAGATGAATTCGGTTAGTTACTATGGTGTACCCTTTCTCCACGACACGGTTCTACGACCATACCGAATAAAAGATGGAATAGATATATATATTCTAGGTCTCAAAGATCCATCATAGGCATTTATGGATTGGACATAGTCCAGAATTTATCAGATAGTGCGTTAAACGTCACTATTGTCTTATTGCTCATTGGCTTTACACTACTATTGAGTGTTTGAATGTTTTTAGCCAGATCTGAGTTGATCACTCGGCGATGGGGTATGAACATTGTCATTTACCCAAATTGATTAATGTGACAATAATTATCACAAGAATTCAAGGGTTAACTCCACATTGTGAGTCAATATAGAGAATGATAAACTTGGAAGTTGAACATTGTTCACCTTTGCTAGACAGAAGGTTACTTCCAAGGTTTTCATTTGCCAATCTAATTGATCATAGTTATTGGCTGATAGATCTTTAGATGATATGGCAGATCGATAAAACGTGAATAAAATCATGATGATTGATTGAACAAAATTCATAACAAAGAAAATTTTACTAGAAGGAACGATACATAATTGCCTAATATAAGGACTTGAAATAACAAAAGTAGTTCACAAGGAACTTAACAGAAATAACAATGTCCTCACAGGGACTTAAAAGAATAAAATAAATTAAAAAAACAATGTCCATGCAGGGACTTTAAAGAAAATAACAATGTCCACGTAGGGACTTTTGGAATTTAAATTTCATAAAGAAAATACAAAATCTACTCATCCTTCCTCCCCTTCACGGCTTTATAAAGTTTCTTGATAAATTTCGTTGTTTCTTCTTCGACTTCTTGATTGGTTTGCCGCATTTCCCTTACTTGATCTAAGGCCTCATTAATGGCCTCGAGTTGTACTTGTGGTTGGGGTTGTGGCTAAGGTGGAGTGGTTGCGGTTAAGGCGCAACTGGATACGGATATCCGTAAGGAGGATACCCAGTAGCAGCATAAGGAGGCGGGTAATTAGGGTAAGAGGAATGATAGAGGTTATTATGAATTACTGCATCATAATAGGATCTTGCTCTAGACCATGATGGATGTAATTATACAACCAGGAGGGTTGACAGAGTTAAACCCTGATGGCCCTGTATAAGTGGGTATTGGGTTTGCAAAATCCTGGGGAGGTAGTGAAGGTTGAGGTTGAGGCTCAACAGCTGGTTGTGGTGGGGTTCCACCACAGGTGATGTGTTTTAGGGCCCACCCATTTGTGGGTCCTCTGAGATAACTGGGTATGAGGGTGGTAAAGGTGGTAGCGAACCCGACCTTTGACCAGCACGCACCAACATGCTGCTCCATGCCTTCGGCGTGGTTATAATGATGACTCAGGTGGTGGCTGAGATTATCCACCTGTTGCATATCTACATCCTCTTGGTGAGGATGTGGTGATGGGGCTTGATGTTGGGGAGTGCGGGGGTATGAGGGTGTGTTGATGAACACATATTGTGCCCATCTTTGTTCATAATCATCGGGACCTCGAAACGGAGATCCCGCCAAAGAGTTCGAGCTGCTAGATAGCTCGATGGGATGACCATATGATCCGGTTTGGGGAAATTCCTCCGGATCAGAATCCTCCTCCATATGTGCTAGCGAGTCGACTGGAGGGGTTTCAGGTGAGGGTTGGTTGACAAAGTTGAAGTGTAACAACTCCGCTTTTCTCGTTGTTATCTTTATCCTTGTATTTTCATTTATTCCGAGATTCGAATTACAAGAAAATTTATGTTAATTAGATTAAGCTTATGTATGTTGTATCGCATCTAAACGCTTATTAAAATCGCATCGCTTACCTCATCGCATCGCAAATCGCAGTTAATTATGTGGTTTTTTTATGTTATTTATGTGTTATGTGTGTTTGTGATTATGATTACGTTCGCTATTGCATCGCTCTCGCACTCTCAAATCGCTAAATCGCACTATTATATCAAGTATAACGCTTAACACTTTACTAAAACGCTTAATATAACTAATTAATATTAACCGAATCGCCAAACGAACACTTAACGTTAAATAAACGAAGGAAACCCGACTTTTTGGTCTAGTTCGCTCGAACTTGGTGTTACCAAGTTCGGCCGAACTTGACTAGCCCAATTAAACTCCTCAAGAACCTCAAGTTCGCTCAAACTTCACCTCAAAGAGGTCAAGTTCGTCGAACTTGGCTCTCTTTCTCTCAGAACCCTACAAGTTCGCGCGAACTTGCACAAATTTGTACAAGTTCGGCGGAACTTGACTCCACCAACCCTCAACTTTGCCTTCACCTATAAATACTCAGCTCATTCCTCTCATTTGAACTTGCTGCAACTTCGCCCAGAGCTCCCGAAACCCAAAACCCTTTGATTTATAAGTAAGAATCAACCCGGTTTCAACTACAACGATGTTCAACGACGTTTTACAAAGGTTTACAATGATTTTGGCACAAGGCATAGCCTTCGTTTTCATCAAATCTTCTCTGCTTACGAAAATCTTCATCTTTTTACATAAAACTTCTGTTTTTCACTCAGATCTATGCTTAGATCTGAGCAAAACCTTTTGAACATTGATTTTTACACAAAATACGGACATTTGATGATGTTTTGTTCATTTTTTGATATGAAACGAAGCATTTATCATTCAAGATCCCAGATATGGAAGCGCAAGAGTTATGTTGGTTTCAAAGGGCTAACCAAAACCGGTTCGCCGATCCCACGCTTTGTAAACTAAACCGCTCTAAAAGACCTCTTCGACCTAAGTTTGCTCAGTAGCACAGGGTTGGAGGGATGAACACTCGATTTCCTCAGCAAACGACACGAAAACGCAAGATTTTGGACCCGACAACATCAAGTTCGCTCGAGATTTCACTGATTTTTGACAACACAGCAGTCAAGTTCGCTCGAACTTGCCCTCTAGGGGTCAAGTTCGGCCGAACTTGAGTGGAATGCACAAAATTCTCTTCAGGAACCCCCAAGTTCGCTCGAACTTGTCAAGTTTCTCAGGGAAACTTCACAAGTTCGGCGGAACTTGTCTCACCTGACAAGGTTAACCACAAGTTCTCTCGAACTTGTCAAGTTTCCTTGAGAAACTGGCAAGTTCGCCCGAACTTGACTCTCAACTCACCAAAACCATGCAAGTTCGCTCGAACATGTATGTCTACATACAAGTTCGCCCGAACTTGCCTACTGTTCAACTCAAACTTCACCGTTTCAGCTTTTCGGAAGACTGATGCATTTCTGTTCGTTTACAGGCTGATCCGGCGCACTCCGCAACTCTCCTCATAATCTTAAGTCTTACCAAAACTCACCCACAATGAGTATACTTGACCCATTTTCGCTTTAATGCACTTTTTGGGTGTTACATACGTTCCTATATCAAAATCACTTCACAAATCAAAACTGTTTATCGCACGCGAATAATCTGATTGTATATGCTCGAATACGTGATACTAGAAACATGTGACTAGGACTTATTTTCGTTAACTTGCCTCCTTAGCTAGTTTGGTACTATAGTTTGGCTAATACCGACGGGGTCTAGTTAGGATGGTCGCGCAAGCCTTTTCACGGTAGTTAGCATGAGAAGTAAGCCTATGTTATGTTAGGTGTTTTGGTGTATCATGATATGTAATTAGATTGTTTCACAAACGCTTTCTCAACTATGCTAGTATTATTCAAACTCGTATGCTCACCTTTACTTAATTGTATTGACTTGTATTATAACGTATGTAACAGGTTGAGGATTTAGCTTGGATTGCTTTGGAGTAGTTTTATTTAGTAATTTGCTTATCTTGTTTAGAACGGTTGTAATAAAAATCTAGGGGAAATCGAACCATGTTGTTTTTATGAGAAAATCGGAATTTCTGTAATGGTTGTTTGAAATATTATTTTAATAGTATGGGATGTTAAACGTTAAGTAATGTTGTTGGATAATTGTTAGGAATTTCTCGTGAGACAATCTGGTCGCCTAGTGCCACTAACCCCGATGTTTCCGCCATCGGTTGGGGTGTGACATGAAGTTAAAGAACTCTTGGTGAGAATGAGAATGAGATGGTGCGATTGGTGGGAATGGTAAGAACGTAGATGTTGGGAGTGTGATTGAGGCGGGGATTATTCGTGTGAGATCGAATGTCTATATGGTTCAAAAGGGGAGAAGAATCTCCGGATCCTTCGTAAGGATTGTGGTCAGGCAAATCAGCTGCTCCGGCTAGAGAGGGTCTGAAAGGTGGTCTGAAAGATGGTCCGGTCATTGAGGGTCCGCCCTTATGGGCCCCTTGCCTTTTCCTACACGTCTAAATTTAGGCGGCATTCTTCCTGCTTCAAAAACAAGTTAGACAAAAACACAAGGCTAGAATAATGAGATGGAAATGATTAAGCCTAGGTCAAAGTCTAGACTTCGAAAGTCTAAGAGATATGTGTAAATATGTATTCTCGAGATTAAACACATAAGTCTAGTGTTTAATTCACTCGAGAGTTGGCTCTGATACCAACCTGTCACACCCCTAATTTCCACGTGTAACCCGGTGGGCCCGGTTGGGGAATATCATGACGTAAGTTGATATCATCATTATCAAACAATACAATATAACATAGCGGAAGTCTGGATAGTTACTATTACAAACGTTCAAATGTTCAAAGTTCGAAATAAATACAATGCTTGTAAATAGATCCACAGGCGGATCGAAATGTGATTACAAAAGGAAATTTAACAGACTAAGGCCTTCTAAGCAAGGGTTGCAATTCCTCTTAAGCTTCGCCTGAGCACTTCCAGCCTAATTACGTATACTTGTCATCCATTTTAAGTGCCGAAAGAACCCATTTTAATGGACCAAAACCTTATACTTGCTGATGTAATATATGTATTAACATATTTTGGTCATACAAACCTGGTCACAACAACAGTTTTACTCAAATACCATTTAAATCGTCATTTAGCGACTTAATCGCCGTTTCGACGCATAATATGGTTTAAAACCATATTACAGCATTAAGGCTTGATACCTACTGATTTCAAAACATATTTCAACTTATTAACAGTAGGTACATCTCCCAAACTCAGATTCCCAAATAAGTTATCAATTAAATGTGAAATGAGCAAAATGCCCTTTTCGGGACATAGTTTGGTTTTAAACTATAAACCACACATATAATTGATATCCTACTGATATAACATCATAAAATAAGTATTTTTACTGAATGTTTATGATAATAACATTAGTTTACATATAAGCTCGTTTATTACATTTTAAAATGACGAAATTACCCTTTTACGAAATAGTTTGATTTTAAAACCGTAACGGGTCAAAATATTGATAACTTACTAATATTTTAACATATTTTAAACATAATGGTTATGGAACTTTTATAGGACTCACCCGGTTACCCAGTTCCGCTTATATGCGTACGGTTAAGCCTATATGCCTGATTTACGCAATTTAACCGAATCAGGTTTAACCTTATGAAATATTCCCAAATTCCAGAATGTAAAATAGTAACCCACATTATACAAGTCCTAGTACTTGTCGGGTCTAAAATACATTCTTTTCAGACATCGCTTAATCTAGCGTATTCGATACCGCTATCTTTATTTTAAGTTAGCCGGTCTAAGTCAATGACTAAATAAAGACTAGCTAACTAATCGGTTAATAATACCATCCATTCCAGACTGGAGATTTCCAGTAGATTGTTTTCCGGGCTAGTTATTTTGATTACGGCTGTGCTCTGCTTATTTTCTTATTTACTAAAGAATTTGCAAGCCAGGTAAATACTTTAACTTATTTTCCCTTATACGGGCTTGGGATATGATATACTAATACCACATGGTTGGATATGGGATCAAAGACCAATGAGTCGGGAATTCTAATAATCCATTTTAATTCGTATTGCTTAATATTAAACATTTGGGGGGTTAAGACGACTGTGTCCTGGATATCCACGGCTCATTTAATTACAAATGGCCACGACCTAAGCACGGGGTGTAGGCATACACCCGTCAGATGCTAAATAGAATTATAACCCATTAGGGGTGCACCTATTAAAGGTGTTAAAGTGGCGTGTCGATTAATCATGATTCCGGCATAGTTTTCGGGCTATAAATGTATTATTAGCATGTAAAACTGATAACATGGAAATTATTTATCCCAAGTTATTTATTAAACTAAGTACCATCCTGTACACTAAATGTTTTCGAGATGTTTTCGAAATAAGTTGGTTAAATGTATTTACCAGTGAAAACTGACGTATTTTCAAAAGACTAAGCGCAGGTGACAAGTATACGTAATTAGGCTGGAAGTGCTCAGGCGAAGCTTAAGAGGAAATGCAACCCTTGCTTAGAAGGCTTGGTCTGTTAAATTTCCTTTTGTAATCACATTTCGATCCGCCTGTGGATCTAGTTACAAGCATTGTATTTATTTCGAACTTTGAACATTTGAACGTTTGTAATAGTAACTATCCAGACTTCCGCTTTGTTATATTGTATTGTTTGGTAATGATGATATCAACTTACGTCACGATATTCCCCAACCGGGCCCACCAGGTTACACGTGGAAATTTGGGGTGTGACACGAAAACAGGTCACTCGCACGAGCAACAACTCGTACGAGTGGTCATTCCGCACGAGTGGTGAATCAATCGCATGACTGATGACTCGCACGAGCAGTGGCTCGCACGAGGGTGATGCCTCGTGCGGGTGGTGCTTCGTACGACCCATGTTTGTCCCGCACAACTCTCCGTTCAACTGTTCATGCTATCGAAGACTGATGCACTTCTATTTCTACGTGCAGGCTAATCCGACGCTCATCTCACTCTCCCCGACTCGCCGGTGTTTACTGTTTAAGCAATCACTGTGAGTATACTTGACCCCTTTTTGCTTTAATGCACTTTTGGGTGTTACATACGTTCTCTATCAAACGATCACAACACACAACCCTAAAACACTTTCAAAACGCAAACCCCCTATCCCATGACTATACGTGAAACGCTGAACAACTATATGTTAATTGTATGCCTTGAGATTGTTGACCACCCTTAACATGATAGCTGCTATAACTTGACCCGCCACCTGTTCATTCAGGGGTTGTTAAGGCTCGCTCTCGCTTTACTTTACTTGTCTCACTCCAGGTTGTGTTAGTTAGTCTGTTTCGGTGTAGGTAACATATATATGTTCACATGACTACTGTAACAACTCTCCAAAACACCCCAAACCAAGCTGAAACGACAAACGGACACGTGAATCGAGACTCAGCACGCAAAACGAAGAAAATGTATTTGGGCATCCAGGCGCCAGGAACCCCTGATCCTGGCGCGACGCGCGGGAGAGGTCAGACACGCGTATGTCCGTTTTTGCCATGTGGCAAGCCTATACCCGTTACGAGGCTGACCTAGCCCTAGCTAGGCACCTCAGGCGCCATGCGAGAGCAGACCCAGATTCCTGCACGACGCGCGGGAGAGGTCAAATTGGCCTATATAAGGCCAGGCCTGGGATCGTTTTCGTTGCTCAGTTTCGATTGGAAAAATCGAACGTATACTCCCTCTACTCTCTGTTCTGTCAAAATCCCCTCCCCCTAAACCTCTAAACCTGCGAAGCGCTGCCCGCTGTAAGTATCTTAACCCCCGATCACTAATTCGTTACCCTACCTGAGTTAGAACCCGCCAACGCATGTCAAGGCTCTGCCCGACTGAGTACGTTGTGGTTCTATCTTGTACTGTATGGTTATCCTACCCGATTGATTTAGGACCCATCAACGCATGTCAAGGCCTTGCCTGACTACGCACGCTGGGGTTCTGTCTCGGTTGTATGGCTAAAAGTGACCTGGGTTAATTTACTAGTGCATGTGCATTGTATGTTTTAAATAGAAACTCCAGGAAGTAATCAAGAATTTTCACCAGGAACTCCGTAGGAATACCTAAGTTTTCAAAGTGAGTACATTCTCTTTTTGTAAACCTTTTTGTGAGTTAAAATATTTTAATTATGCTTAACAGTGATTGAGTATATGTATTCTACAATTACTACCGGTATGTTGGGGTTTTGTATACGAAATTTGAATCCGTTACCATTGGACAAATGGATTTTTGCCAATGGGTAACATGACTCACAAGTCAGGAGTGACAGTACTGATTGGGTAATGTTGTAGATATAAACATTGTAAATGCGGATGCTCTCAATAACTGTAAAGCTATAAAACTTGTTTTGATTATACTGGGATGTATTCACCAGTATTTCTTGCTGATAAAATCTTTTTAAAACGCGTTTCAGGTAACTTAATGTGAAGCTAATAGAAGCCAGCTGGAGAGCACTGAAGGCTTAGAAAAGTGGCTATAAAAGTTACCTAAATAAACGGAGTTTATGTTTTCCATAAGTCAGGGTTTATCCCTACAAATGTATTGTAATTGAAACTTGGGTTTTATCCCATTTTGTGTAATATAAAAGTTTGGTGTTTTGAACTTTGTTCAATTATTTCCTAACTACGATCCTGAGGTTGTAATTCCGCTGCCAAATTAATAAACACCGGTACCACCAGCTCTGTGTCTCGCGGCTCCCGCTCCCGGGGTAGGGTTCGGGGGTTGCGACAACTACGTTAGAGCATGCTGGTTTCGTTAAACGCTATTTACTATTATTATGCAAAACCTGTGTACTCACCTTTACATTATTGTAATGACTTTTATTTTAACGCATGTGACAGGTTGAAGATCATTTCATGCTGAAAACGGATAGGACTTCTAGAAACTCACTAATAAATCTAGGTTATCATATTTGAATTGTTTGAGGGACATGAAATATGTTTAACTATTGTGAGATATTTGTTTAATTGTATGGGAAATTAAACTTTTAAAGATTGTCATTTTAATAGTTGTTATAGATTCTCTCGAACAATCTGATTCGCCAGTGCTGCGCCCCGATGATTCCGCCATGGGTTGGGGTGTGACGTCGTGTCTCTTGTCTACCTGTTTATCTTTTTCTTTCTGGAATCTTGAGTGGGGCACGACCCCATTCCTTGGTGGCACGACACCGTACTTGTCTTCTGATTTGTGTTGTTGGTCTTGGGGTGAAGCTCGGAGGGTCGGTATGATGTATCAACTTCCCTTCTTTTGTATTTATGCTAGTTTTTGCCGTTAATTTGTTGATTCTTATATTTAAGCTCTTTTAATCCTGAAAATCAAAAGTACACAAAGAAACACACTTTTTCCAACATTAGTACTAAAAAGGTTGATTTTATAATTTATTTGATATAATTTACATGTTGCATTTGGTCATATCAAATACCACCACACTTGAATCTTTGTTTGTCCTCAAGCAAAACTCTTTAATATTGCTTACACACCCAAATGGAATTCGTAGAGAAGAAGTTTTTGGGTCTTGTTGTAAAGTGTCGGGAATCCAAGTTCTTTTTATTCTTGTTTTTATTTTATTTACAATCATATTCGACGCGATTTATTTAGAACTCTTTTTAAGAAAAAGAATTAACTGTCATTTTCGTCCATGTGGTTTGTTCATTCTTGTCATTTTAGGTTATTTCTAAAATTGCACCATTTTCCTCCCTGACATACTGGAAACGTGTCATTTCAGTCTAAAAAACTAACCCAGTTAGAATAACTTAGTTAGCTCAGTCGTAAAATGGTCATTTTACATGGTTTTTATTTTCATTTTTTAGACTTCAGGTTTTAAAATAAACTTCAAAGGTAAAATGAAAATATAATACCATTTTACCCCTGAGCTAAGTGGGGTTAGTTTTTTGACTAAAATGGCACGTTTCCAGTATGTCAGGGAGGAAAATAGTGCAATTATAAAAATTGGTCTGAAATGACAAAAGTGAACAAACAACAGGGACGAAAATGACAGTTAACTCTAAGAAAAATAAATATTTTTAGGCATAACACGCCTTTTAAAATTTCATTAAGCTATATATAAATTCACACACCTCACAAGTCATCACTCAACACTCGGTCGAAATGTATAAGTGAAACGGTCGGTCCCGATATGGAACTTATTCCTACCATATGCTACTACCACCCACCGCCCTCGATGTCACCCTTCGCCACCACCACCACTCACTACTGTCACCCACCGCCGATTTTGTTCCACTGTCTTTACTTGCCTACCAAACGATACAAAGTAATGATTCATTCTATTGCCACATGGTTACCAAACAAAACTATGGAATAACAATGATCCATTTCATTCCTTTGTCCATTCCATTCCATTACCTATACCAAACGTACCCTATGATGATGATGATGATGATGATGATGATTATATAATAAATAATAATGGGAAGGGGCAACAAACTCATACTCTATGATGATATTTGGCTAACTAACCAACCACTGAACAAATTTTCCAAACATATACCATATGACACCCTACAAGAAGCTTTGGTTTATGAAAATTATAAAACGTCTGGCACTCAAGTAATATGGGTTGGGATGGAGTTCTTACCCTCAAACACCGAATGGATGGGCCAAGTTTCTACATCTTTTGAATATGTTAAGAGGATCAAACGTCAAGACCCAAGAAGATGTATGTAAATGGAGTTCGGAGCAGGGCAAAAAGTTCTTGGTAATGTCGTTGCAGGAGGATCTAAGCAGAGCCGTCAAACTGCAACAATAAATCTTCGTCATTAAGGGGGGCTATTGGGCCGACCAAGTCGGGCGACTGCCCGAGGCCCAAAAATCCAAGGGGCCCGATAAGTTTTTAAAAGTTATGTATGATAAAAGCCTAAAAAATACTTGCTTAAGTAAGTTAGTTTAATCATTTTGCTACACTACTATTGTTGGTTTACTTTATAACAATTAATCAATTATCGTCGTATTGTGGTTTTCTGGATATATACTTGATAAGTTTATTATAAGGGGCCCGATTTTTTTTTGTCTCGCACGAGGTCCAATTTTTTTTTATCATTCTCGGGGACGACCCTATTTGTCATGAATTGGTGCAAGTAGCCTCTCACAAAAGCAAACATATTCGTGTGGAGAGTTGCGGCTAGCAAAATCCCATCGGGTGATGAACTGTCAAAACGGGGAGTGCAAGTTAGAAATTTA
Source organism: Scalesia atractyloides (assembly GCA_947069175.1). NCBI lineage: Eukaryota > Viridiplantae > Streptophyta > Magnoliopsida > Asterales > Asteraceae > Scalesia > Scalesia atractyloides. The sequence continues at coordinate 93,926,405 of CAMTDV010000005.1, read as the reverse complement.
AATTGTCCATGTTGTGGTTATATGCAAGAATTGGCGAACCACTACTAGTATCATGTTTATTTGTCATAGTGGGTGATTAGTGTCTGGTTAAATATCCCAACCTTAATCTCATGTCTTTAAATCTATGAGATATTGATCAAAGTAGGAGAGATGTAAGCAAAAAAAAAAAAAAAAAAGAAGGCAACAATGGGTGTCATAATGGCAGCTTTCTTGAAGAAATGGTTTTACAGAAATGACAGTGTTTAAAGGTGTAAAAAAAATCAACTGGAAAGCTTATAGAAGAGATACAATGAGCCTACTTTTCTTTGATTGGAGAGCTTATAGAAGAGATATAACAAGCCTACTTTTCTTTGATTGGTGAGCTTATAGAAGAGATACAATGAGGCTATTTTTTTTTTAATTTGAAAACTTATAGAAGATATACAAGGAGTATACTTTTCTTTGATAGTATGCCTAGTGAGGTGTTTTTGGTGTTATATATGTCCCCCTTTCATGTTAAAAAATTATATAATTATCAATTTGTAACATGTTTTGACAACATGGTGTTGTATCATTAGCTTAAGAGGTGTTCTTAATATATTTTATAGGTAGACTTTACTAGAGACCAAACTAGAGATGAGCAAATGGAACTGGGTTACGGGTACTAAATTTATCGAACTGGGTACATTTTCGGTATCGACTTTTGACATTTTCGATACCGGTATTTACGATACCTGTACCCACTTTTGGGATTTTAGGTACCGAGCTCATCCGTAGACCAAACAAAAACTTTCTTCTAAGTGTTATAGCCAAGATTTGAATAGTTCATTAGGATATGCTGAATGAACTACCTGACTTTTCAGTCAATAAGATAATATTTTCATGAAGCTTAAAGTATTGTTTTCTTTTCTGAAGCCTTATTCTTCTCAAGATGTTGCTAATCTAATCCACTATGAGAACATAGTTCGGAAGCTTTTGGAAATTAACGAGAGCGGTGGAGCTGAAGAAGATTGTTTATCACCATCAATCATCAACATTTATATTGTAATGTTGTTTACCTTATGAAACATGTCTACATGTTTTTTGTAATTCAATTTGATTGATGTTTTTTTAAGTTTTGAAATGTCATAGGTTTTACATGGGTAATCAACTTGATTGATTTTTTTAAGTTTCGAAATGTTAGTTTTTCATGATTAATGTTTAATGTTTTTTTATGTTTTGAAATGTCATAGGTTTTACATGGTTAATGTTTAATGCATCTAACATTACCCGCTGCAACGTTTCTATACATCACATCTTAATTTGTATGCCCCCGACCGCAATGCGTCGGGGGTTCCATCTAGTTATTGATCACAAAAGAACTTGTTATCCAAAATATAATATTTGGATATTGAATTTAAATAACCCTAACTTTCATCAATTGGTCAATATCAATCATAACTTTTAATTTGTATTACGTCACTCTCAACTTTCAACTTATTTTTATCTGGCACTCTCAAACTAACTGAATTCTAACCTAGCTAGCTGATGTCAGATACCACATCATAAAAATGACATGCCAACTGCCACGTCATAAAACTTGTCACGTCCTCAAAATTGCCACGTCACCTGCCATGTGAGATGTCAAGTCACCAAACAAAGTGCCACATCGGCAAAAAACTAACTAAGTTAGGATTCAGTTAGTTTAAGAGTACTTAAGGAAATAAGTTAAAGTTGATATTGATGTAAGACAAATCAAAACCTGAGAATAATATCAGCCAATTGATGAAAGTAAAGTTATTTAAATTAATTTTAATTATGAAATAATCAAAATTTGAAATTTAAAAAGGCACCTCAAATCCAAACAAACAATGAGAGCACAAGTGTAAATCTCGAACAAGAGGTGAGCATGCAAAACTAGTAAATCCAACGGCTACTACTCACCTATATATACATACACATTTCTTGTTTATTAATTTTCAAGATACAATAACATTTTTGCTCTTATTCTCTTCGTCTCATTCATTCGGTTTCTCTCTCTCATCTCTCTCTCTCTCTCTAAAACTCTTCATTCTGTTCGTTTCTCTCTCTAGAAGAGAGGACGAAGAAGAAGCACAAAGCTATGGTGTCTACCCGTCGCAGTGGATCTGTATCCAACAACAATAAGCGATCATCTTCTCCATACCAACACAAACCCCCATCCCCCAAACGCCACAAGGTCACAAATGCTCTTCATTTCTTCATATCTTTCTTCAATTCGATTCAATTTTGGTTCAATTTGGTTCAATTGCATGTTCGCAGGTTGATAATGGAGGCGCATCGGAGAAATCGACGCCTCAGGAACCCTCACAACCGCCTGTTGTGGAGAATTTCAAAGAATTAAGCTCGCCGGAGCCTGTGGATCCACCGGATAACGCCGCCGGAAGTTCTCATCGGAAAGAAGGCCAGGATGTTACTGCTGTTAAGGCCGAGGCCGCTCCGGCCGCTTCCGTCGTCACTCCGGTTGCTCAAGGTAGTCTGTTTTTGTAACTTTTGTTATATAATTGTTAATTAATGATTGCATGTTCGTTTCTGAAAGTGTTTCTTGTTGTGCATTTGTTGAATTTGATATACCACTTGTGGTTGTAGATGTTAACAACTGTAGAATGAGTGAATGAGTACAGTTATAGGTCTAGTTAGGGTTTAGAAAAATTAGGTTTCAATAACAGTATAAGTGGCTATATTTACTTATGCATGTCTGCTAACTTCATTTGATATACCACTTGTGGTTGCAAAGATGTTTAAATTAATAAGGGGTTAAAGATTTGAAGCTAAAAGTCTTTGTATTGGTTTTGTTGAAGGGTCGGTGCCGGTTTTGACGGAGAAACCGCGGGCAGTTACTTCATGGAAGACGCATTATCAAAGATCTGAAATTGCGAGACCTTGGTGCAGGTTTCTTGCGCAGACTTCACTGGTTAGTACTCGCTGTTAAAAATGCGTAATTATAATTTATATGAAATGTGGTTAAAACGTGTTATATAGTTTCTTGAATTTTTATCGAATGGCTAGATTATATGCATGCATTGTTTCTTGCAGAACCAAAGCATGACGGCTTATACATCAACCTTTTTAGTCGGATCAAACAAGAATGCAAATATTAATACTAAGGATACAAGTTCGATTCTTTGCAGTATCAGGCTCAATGAGGTATTGGGTAATATACTAATATTTCATGCCACCAGTTTAGGGATTCACATCACATTAAGCAGAAACATTTTCACATGAATTTTAGGTTTTTTACTTGCAGTATGAATACTTATTGGTTGTCAACATGATCAGTGCGAAGGCAGTTCTATAGCGGTGCTTGAAAGCAAAGGAAGCAAGGGATATGTTTATGTTAATGGGAGACTTATTAAAAAGGGAACGAGTTGTGTTTTAAAATCAGGAGATGAAGTCGTTTTCGGCTCTTTCGGAAATCATGCTTATGTATCCTTCTTTTAGCATAAATATTTTGTTTAATGCATTATTTGTTACTCTCGTTTCAAGATTTTTCTTAACTTTTTTTCCCATAGATTTTTCAGCAATTGCCTGATGCCTTGTTAAGAAGACATAGAAAAGTACTGCATATTGAAAGACGTGCAGGGGACCCGTCAGCAGTTGCAGGTGCATCTATTTTGGCATCTTTATCAAATCTGCGATCGGATTTCTCTCGTTTGAAGCCTGCTGTTCAAGCTGCACCTAAAACTAAATATTGAAGCTGCTAATCCTGATGATGAGATCGATGGTTTAGAAGTAAATTCAGCTACAAATACTGAAATCGGAGCGATAGGCATAGTCGCACCTCTTAAAACAGTAAGTGTACGTTTCAGTTAATTATTCAACGTTTTTTTTTTAACATTTTTGATTTGGTTGATGAATAAAATGTTTTTTTACAACAGCCACTGGAAACAAGAGATTGGAACAGGGATTCACTCTCTGCATCAACATCAGGAACGTCTGTAAGATCTACACTATTGAAGGAAGAGATTCTTGCTGCTATTATCAACGGGCGTGAAGTTGGAGTTTCTTTCGACGCATTCCCGTACTATTTAAGGTTTGTATTTAAGGTTTTGTGTTTTCACCACTTTGTTATGTTAGTGAAGTGTTTTTGACAGCCCGGCATCTTTATGCAGCGAGAACACAAAAAACGTGCTTATTGCAGCTTCTTATATACACTTGAAGCATAGAACCAAGTTAAATACGCTTCCGACCTTTCTACAGTGAATCCCAGAATCTTGCTTTCGGGTCCCGCAAGTATGTTTTCAGTTTTACATCTTTATCATTTGGTCGATTTATAGTTTACATCTTTATTCATTTTACAATTTTTCATTCTAAACCCCTTTCCAGATTCTGAAATTTATCAGGAGATGCTAGCAAAGGCACTTGCGTATTATTATGGTGCCAAGTTGCTTATATTCGATAGCAATATGTTTCTTGGCGTAAGACTTAATCTATCTGATTACTACGATTAATTAGTATTAAATCTGAAAAAAAAGAGATTTATTTGGTTGAATTGTTTATAGGGTTCATCATCGAAAGCTGAGCTATTGAAACAAAGTTCTAGGTCAACTACTCTGTTAACAGGCAATGCAAGTAACCCCAGTGAATCAGATGCTGTGGGAAATGAAAATAGTCCTTTTCCCGTTGAGTCGCAAAACAAAATGGACGTAGACTCTGTTTCTCCTGCTGTAGGGCCCTCCAAAAGCCCCACGTTTGAATTGGGTATGCTACACTAAAACAAAATGAATTTGCTTGATTTTTTTGGTTTCGGTTATTCATTTTATAACAAAATGACCTACAATTGTGTAGGTGATAGGGTAAAGTTTATAGGTGGAGGCTTACACCCTTCTTCATCAAGTTCAAGGTACAATTCGGTTTCCGCTTGTTGCAAATCTCATTTATTTGATTGGCTTTCTCATTTATTTTTGTGGTTATGTTTTCTTGAACTTAGAGGTCCAACTTCCGGGGCCCGCGGGAGGGTTCTTTTACCGTTTGAAGACAATCCGCTCTCGAAAATCGGTGTAAAGTTTGACAAACCAATTACCGATGGGGTTGATTTGGGTGGACTCTGTGATGGAGGTTATGGATATTTCTGTTCAGGTAATTTAATAATATTCTATATCAGGGGTGTGAATTTCTGACACGACACGAACCTAACACGAAATTCGCGGGTTTGGGTTTAGTCTAAACTGGTCCGGGCCAGTTTCAGGTTGAACCCGCGAACTCGTTTAGCTAAATGGGCCGGTTCGGGTCAACCTGTTCGGGTTGGCGGGTTGACCCGTTAAACCCATTTATATTATATTATATTATTTTTCAATATGTTTTATATCAAAAATTAAATTGGGTGTATATTTTATGCCATAATTATTAACTTCAAAAGATAAATTGACATATATTCATTTGCGGAAAAAAAATCGGGTTGAACGAGTCGTGTTCGGGTCAATCCGCGAATATTCGGGTTGTGCTCGCGTTCATATGTATGACACAGTGTTCGGGTTCGGATCGGGTTGAACCCGCTAACCCGTGAACACGACCCATTTAGCACTTTATTTTGCACCGAAGCTTGAATTGGCTTGTTTTTGTTGGCATCTTCTCCTCCTCTGGTGTGGTGTTCATAATGCTTTTTATGTCTACCAGCTAATGAACTCCGTTTGGATTCAACGGGTGTACAAGATCTTGATAAATTAGTCATCAGCACCTTGTTTGAGGCAGGCTTTCTTATTTAAGTTGTATTTATTCTTTGTAGCTTCAAAAAATGTAATTTTATTTCTTTATCTGGCAGGTTGTATCCAGTGAGAGTAGGAATATTCCATTCATTCTATTCATGAAAGATGCCGAGAAATCCATCGTTGGGAGCTCAGAAGCATATTCAACATTTCGAGATTGGCTCGATAAGCTCCCAGACAATGTTGTTGTAATCGGTTCACAAACTCACACCGACAATCGCAAAGAAAAGGTAATATTTTTATTCAAAATCACCTGTTTTTGGTTTTCCAGAGTCCATTTAAAGTCGTATAGACGTAGGGGTGCTAAACTGGTTGTGTTTGTGGGTTATAGCGGGTTCAACCCGACCCGAATCCAATATAGTGTCATATATATGAACCCGAACACGACCCAAATATTCGCAGGTTGACTCGAACATGACCCGTTCAACCGGAAATTGTTTATTTATTTATTTTTTTTCTTTCTGAAAATTAATATATTAATATTAAAATTTACTAAAAGAAACACAAATGTATATAATACAATTACATTTAATTTAATAATCTTATGTCAATATCTCCTTTCAAGTTATAATTATGGCATATAATACACACCCAATTTAATTTATGACATAAAACAAATTGTAAAAAAATAATATAATATAAATTGGTTAAACGGGTCAACCCACCAACCCGACCGGTTGACCTGAACGGCTGAACCCGACCCATTTAGCTAAACGGGTTCGCAGGTTCAACCTGAAACTAACCCGAACCCGTTTAGAGTAAACACAAACTCACGAATTTCGCGTTAAGTTTGGGTCGTGTCAGAAATTCACACCCTTATATAGACGACGTTATCGCGTTTAATTTGCTTTTATTGCAGTCGCATCCTGGCGGTCTACTTTTCACAAAATTCGGCAGCAACCAAACCGCTTTGCTCGACTTTAATCTTCCGGTAATGTTTTTTCTTAGTCTTTTTCTTGTTTGGATAAAATACAGTTAAAAGCGTTTTTTTTTTTCATTTATTTGTTAGTTATCTTGAAAGAGAATTGTACGGTTTTCAGGATATCGGAAGATTACATGAAAGGGGGAAAGAGGTTCCGAAATCAACAAAGCTTTTAACAAAACTTTTTCCAAATAAAGTGGCCATTCACATGCCTCAGGTTTGTGCCCTAATTCCTCATTGGTTTTTTGTCGTGACCATTTCTATTTTCTTTTTTTAGCTTTAAATTGTGAGAGCTTATGCAGGATGAGAATCTCCTTGCTAGCTGGAAACAACAACTGGATCAGGATGCTGAAACTTTAAAAATGAAGGGAAATCTTAATCATCTACGTAATGTAAGCAACTTCCATTATTTATCAACTACTTATACCAATTTTCATGTGAATTTTGTGGGTACATAATGGTTTACAAATTACTATGTAGGTTCTAAACCGTACTGGATTAGAATGTGACGGTCTGGAGATATTGTGCATCAAGGATCAGTTGCTTACAAATGAAGGTATGTTCGGTTTATTCTCTTCTATTGCAGGAACATACTTTAAGTGTAAAACATTTTTCTATCTTAACAGAAATTAATAACTAAAATTTAATTATAGGTTCTGAGAAGATTGTAGGATGGGCTTTAAGCCATCATCTAATGCAACACGCTGAAGCCGATCCAGATGCAAGACTTGTTCTTTCAACAGAGAGGTAGATGAAATAATTGAAACTAAAGTGTATTCCTTTTTTGTAGGGCTGTAATCGAACCGAACGAACACGAACAAGGCCATGTTCGTGTTCGTTCGTTAAGGAAATTAACATGTTCGCGAACGCATACCAAACATAAGTTTATGTTCGTGTTCGTTCGTTAAGGAAATTCAATTGTTCGCGAACAGTTCATGTACACTAGTCTTGAACGAATGTAACCAAACATATTACCAAACGTTCACGAAACGCAGGATCTTTTGTTCGTATTCGTTCGCTAAGCTAACCGAACGAAAATTTTTGTTCGTGTTCGTTTGTTAAGCTAATCGAACGAACATAAACGAACTTCCCGTCGAACAGTTCACGAACTGTTCGTTGAACATTCGGTTCGTTTACAGGCCTACTTATTTGTGTTCCCATTTGTTTGTATTGGGAATGGTAATATGTACTTATTGATCGATTAACATTACCACTTGGCAGTATACAATATGGTGTTGAAATTCTCCATGCAATTCATAATGAATCCAAGAGCCTAAAGAAGTCTCTCAAGGTGATTTTAGTGATTTGCTTTTGTTGATTATTGAAATGCATTGCATACAACAATGTTCATAGTTGTCAATAGCGGTCGCTACAGCGAATAGCGTAGCGTATAGGTCGAAGGTCGCTACAAGGTATGTAGCCATAAATAGCGGGATTTCATTTTTTTTAAATTTAAATAGCGATTAAATATAGCTATAAAATAGCTGGATTTTAGGTTTTTGTTTAATATACATATAAAATAGCGTATATACCCGCTATTTATCGCTATTCGCTATGTAGCATATAGGTACCTTATCGCTATTTGTCACTGTTTGCTATTAACAACTATGGCAATGTTTGAGAAAATGAATATAATACATATACACTTGCAGGATGTTGTTACTGAAAATGAATTTGAGAAAAGACTGCTGGCTGATGTCATACCCCCTAGTGACATTGGAGTTACGTTCGATGATATTGGAGCCCTAGAAAAAGTCAAGGATATGTTAAAGGAGTTGGTTATGCTCCCTCTACAAAGGCCCGAGCTTTTCTGTAAAGGCCAATTAACCAAGGTTATGCTCCATCTTTATATATTTTTCTTGAATTTTGTCAGTTTTTTAGTCCTGTTTAGGCCAAAACAGAAAACTCACTTATGGTCAAAAAGTCAACACTAGAAAAGTTCAACGTTGACCAGAAAGTCAATGATGTCAACAGGATAGAAATTACGTTCTTCGTCTTATGCATACTGATCTGACATGGCTATAAGGCGTCTAAATATAAAAATGTATTTGGAATAAAAATTAAGATCTGATAATCGTTTTGAAATTATAGCCATGCAAGGGTATTCTTCTGTTCGGGCCACCTGGAACCGGAAAGACGATGTTGGCTAAGGCTGTGGCTACGGAAGCTGGTGCTAACTTCATAAACATATCCATGTCAAGCATTACATCAAAGGTCAATATTTTTACAATTAAATTACTTCATTAACAAAGCTCGTACTCATGTATTTTTATTTTCTTTCTATCAGTGGTTTGGTGAGGGTGAGAAGTACGTCAAGGCGGTATTCACACTGGCCAGCAAAATTTCTCCCAGTGTTGTTTTTGTGGACGAAGTACGATTATGATGCATTTCATTTTTGTATTATTATTATTAATATTATTATCATTGTATTTTTAATAAACTAATGATTAAAACATACTTTAATTGATATTCGAAGGTGGATAGCATGTTGGGGCGGAGGGAGAATCCTGGGGAACATGAAGCCATGCGTAAGATGAAAAACGAGTTTATGGTAAACTGGGACGGTTTGCGCACAAAAGATACAGAAAGAGTTCTTGTTCTTGCAGCCACAAACAGACCTTTTGATCTTGATGAGGCTGTCATTAGAAGGCTTCCACGTAGGTAAAATACGTTCCAATTCTTTATGATTCGGTCCGTAACATGTCAAAACAGACCTTTTAATGTTTTTTATTTTCTTTTCAGATTGATGGTGAATTTACCAGATGCTCCCAATAGAGCGAAGATCTTAAAGGTGATACTAGCGAAAGAGGATTTGTCACCAAATAAGGATTTGGATACAGTGGCAAACATGACCGAGGGATATTCCGGAAGCGATCTCAAGGTTCACATTTCTACTTATTTTTTTCCGTGTTATATTCTTGAATGCTGAAAAAGCTGGAAGCAACCTAATTTCTCCCGGTATCTTCAATTGCAGAATCTATGTGTAACCGCAGCTCACCGCCCAATTAGAGAGATCATAGAAAAGGAAAAAAAGGTATAGATGTTACGTTTTTATGATGCAAAATGTGGATGATTTTGTTATGAATGAAGTTTTTAAATATATATATATATATATATTATTTTGCTTTGATGGCAGGAACGTGCTGCAGCTATAGCAGAAGGCAAACCTGCTCCACCGTTTAGTGAAAGTTCCGATATTCGGCCTTTAAATTTAGAAGACTTTAAATTTGCTCATGAACAGGTAAACAATGCACCCCTTTTGACTTTAAACTTAATTTATGTGTTTAGAAAATATACTTTGGGTGACTTTCAACCATTTGACTAGTTTTTTTAGCGTTAATTTTTACTCGTTTGATAAACTATAACCTGGGTCCACGAATTTTATAGGTTTGTGCCAGCGTGTCGTCGGAATCTGTAAACATGAACGAGCTTGTGCAATGGAATGAGCTCTACGGAGAGGGAGGTTCTAGAAGAGCGAAAGCGTTGAGCTACTTCATGTGACGAGTTCTAATAAGAGAGGAGAATAACATGTGAAAATCGAAATGATGGAAAAAAATGCCATCATGTTTGTACAATGAAAGTATAGGCACTTTTTTTTTCTTTTGTTCAACTTAAATTTACTTTTTCTGCCATTTGTATTGAAAGTAGTATTTTGTGAGGTGGCATAAAGGCAGATGTTGGTTAGGGCTGCATCAGCTTTTGTTTTGTTTCTCCCTCCATCTCCTTTTGTGGTAATTTTGAGGATACTCTTTTTTTTGTTAGTTTAATTTAACATAAATTCGGTTACAATTATAAGTTATATCAATCTTGTGCATAACTTTTAACACATTAGTTTTCTTTCTTTTCTTTCATTTTTAATGCCATTGTGTGTACACTTTTGGTCTTTCTTTCATGTATCTGTGATAATCTATTACTAGAGAACTTATGTAATCCTATGCAGGTAAAACGTAGCTTACGCTAGCCAGTAGCCTTCAAAGGGTTATTGTCGTTTTAGTCGATAAAGATCAGAAAACTTATGTCATCCTAAGGTAAAACGTAGCTTACGCTAGCCAGTAGCTTTCAAAGAGTTATTGTCGTTTTAGTCAATAAAGATCGTTATTGTGTTTTAGTCAATAAGATCGTGTGGATATCTTATTCGTTCGTGTATTGTGACACTGCTTTAGTGAATATTTATGAGTCAATGGCTTGGTGACACTGCTTCCACCTTTGTGACACTTTCAAGCTGTCATTTATGATTGCAGAACATATTTATAAAAGTATATATTGGTCCTAGAAAATGGGATTTCAAATGAAGATTTTAGAATTAGGGATTACAAAGTACTAAAATAAATGTATACATTTGAAGATGTATAAAATAGAAACACATGTAAAAGTGAGTTTTTATTTATATCTATGTATATGTGATATATGTTGCATAATAACTAAGAGATTATGTGTAAATATTCATGAGCATTTCATGTGATATGATTTCCAGTTGTTTATGTATTAATACGTTCAAGCCTATAACGGACTTTGTTGTTGTAATCTAAAGGTTCGGACTTTGATAATTTGTTGTACGTTTTGCGACTCAAACCCTTCATTGGTGCGTTACAACATTATGACATCTAATAACATATAATACACGTTGAACTTTTTCGAAGTTATTTGTAAAAGTGGTACTTTAAACATCACCTATTGGTAAACCTAAAAGAACACATGACTATATAAGTTTCGGGTTTTTTAATACATTGGCATTGACATTGTGCCGTGGAACTTTAACACCAACTTACAACTTGGATAACGGCGAATATGCATAAAAGATTTGGAGAATGTATGACATGGACGATTGTCGACATTGACTAATATAAATCTAAATTCTATGAGAGAGCCGCAGAGGTAAGAAGGATCTCATTGACTTGGTTAATCGAAAAATGTTCTTGCTGAAAATGGCAGCTTAGCCTTCCTTGTGGTTACCTTATTTTGGTTACACAACGGTTGCACTAAATTGATTGTAGCAGTTGGGTTATTGGTTCCTCAAAGGCTCAGGAGAATAGAAATCACATCAGTGATCTGTTGAATGCTCGAACGTGACATCCCTAACGACTTTGTACCTCTCAAACCAGAACAATTAGCATGTAGAGCTCCATGTAATGGCAATCATGTACCATCGCAAGGCGAGGAAAAAACTGCTCATACATGTAGCTAAGGTCAAGAATTTTTGCAACACCACTCTCGACGATAACTGAAATTTTTAATGACACCTGACTAAAGAGCCTTCACAGCTAGCACAAACAATTCATGTCATTCATTTCATCTTAACGAATAGCTACTAAATAACATGTAATTAGGGTACAATGATTAAATCCATACAATTTATATTACATTGGAAAAATTGTTAAAGGTCATTATTTTTTAACTCTTTTCCAGCCTTAATAACCAAAACAAAAGGGGTCTCACTGACTTGATTAATTAATTATTTGGGTTTCAATAACCATAATATTCTATATAATATAATTATCAACCACTATTTTTTTGGTCTTATTTGTCCTTTTGCATGTTTGTTTATTTTTACCCTTCAAATTTTAGCATTGACACGCACAACCCTTTAATTTCTTAAAGACTTTCGATTTTTACGTGTTTTTTTTTCGGGTATAAAAATTTCAAGTTGATTTACGTTTTGACGTAAATTTTCCGGGAAATGAGTCGGGTCAAATATAATACGTTTTCCTGTTTATCTTTATATACATTTCGGTTGGCCTATGTTTTAGGATAACTTTTTTACGAAACGCTACGGCAAAGCACGGAACAATTTACCGGTTTGATATATCTCTAACATAACAGACAATAATATATGTAAATAAATATTTATATCAGCTCCTTATAATAAAGCAAAGCAATAAACCCTAGGCATCACTCTCAAAAATACTGTCCGATAACAGTTCTGTGAAGCAGAGGAGTTACAGATAGACGACCGCCGCCGCCATTAACACTCTAATGGCTAGCTTACAAGTAGCTACATCTTCAACAAAGCCCCTTATTCATGCTCAAAATCCAGGTAATCTATCTATCTATCTATCTGCATGCATATCAATATTTTCCCTAATTGCGTTTCAATGATTTCTGATTGTTGTAGTTGTTCTTCTTTCGATTAACGGAAACATTGTGTGAATATGCAGCACGTAATATGATAGAATGTAAATTAGGAGCTAAAGCAAGTGATTTTGGTGGAGCTGCATTTGTTCATCGGAGCAACAGGAAGCTTTCTCATGCATGTAAATCTCAAGGTACATTGCTTAATTTACTTTGAGCTTCAGCATTTTTGCCTATAAAAGTTTATTTTTTTATATTAATATAGTTACATGTGGGATTGTATTAACTTAGGGCTAGGGCTGTAAACGAACCGGACAGTTTGTGAACCGTTCGGCGGAAAGTTTGTTTACCTTCGTTCGTGTGATTAATGGTGATTAATGAACGGACATGAACATGAAATTTCGTTTAGTTAGTTAAATGTACAAACACGAACAGATGTCTCGTTCGTTCAATTGCGTTCGCGCACGTTCGGTAATGTGTTGGTGAACATTCGTTCATGTTCGTTTGTTTTTGTTGTTCATTAAAGATTTTTTTAGCATTTTTTTTATTTTATCTGAACTTTTTATATTCTTTAATTCTTATTTATCTCCTTACCAAAACAAATAAAATAGGAAACTCTGTCTCCACCTTATTTACGCATCGTTCCACTTTCCTTCTCATTATTCACATCGGAAAACATTATCGACCTTCGTTCAACGATTACTTCAAGGTCTAGCGCCACTCCCTCTCGCCATCCACCTCTAGCCACCGTCGTCTTCGCCGATTTTATCTGTGTTCATTTGTGTTCGCGAACATGTTCCTTTCCTTAATGAACTAACACGAACAAAAAATTTTGTTCGATAAGTGTTCATGAACCGTTCGTGAACACGTTATATCCTTAATGAATGAACACAAACAAAGCCTTGTTCTTGTTCGTTCGGTTCGTTTACAGCCCTACTTAGGGCACATGAATGCGGGTTTAGATTGTCCTATATTATAGTGTGTTCATGTTTATTGAAATTGACTGAACGGTTCAAACCGAGGCAAGCTAGTGGATTTGGCGTCTTTCAGATTTATACGGTTTACGGTTCAGTTTTGGTGGTCAGGGGGTTTAACCTTCATACTTAAAACTGGCCGTGTAACCATTTTTATTTATTTATCTTTTGTTTTTGAGATACGCAGTTACTTATATGTTACTGTTATATGTATTATTCATGAACCATCTTTATAATTGTAATATTTTTATACAAACTAACAATTTTGAATAAACAATATTGTTGCTGGTCCGGCCAATCCACCCAATCCGGCCTTCGGTTTCTAGAATTTGTCAAAACCTGCACTGGCCAAAGTCACCAAACTGTACCATGAACATCCATACTAGATTCTACTAAGTTTAACCAGATTTTACTTTTTTTTTACCCTACCGGATTTATTCTTCTATTAAGGGAGGGATTGTTTGTTAAGGTTTTGTCGTGAGTTTAAACTTGGCCTCGTCGAAGGAAGGTAAATTGGTAGAGGGAAATTGTTTTTTTACTTATAGAACTTAGTGCACATTAACTTGTGCTCATAGGGTTATTGTCTTTGTGGTATCTGATATAAGGAATGTGGTTGATGGACAGCAATTCAGGCAGTGTTGGCCAGTGATAAGGAAACACATGCATCAAGTGCTACCAATGGAAGCGGTCTTCGTGGCAAATTGAACAAAGTTGTCCTAGCTTATAGCGGTGGATTGGATACTTCAGTAATTGTTCCTTGGCTGAGGTACAATACTAGTTGAACAAAGTACCGGTTTTTCAATTTGTTATCATCTTATACATGTTCATTCGACCTATCCTCATGTTGCTTATCCAAATGGTTCATGCAAGGTGGTTTTGGGTGTTTGATGCAGAGATTTGCCATGTTTGTTGTTATTTAATATGTCCAAAATACCCTCAGAAGTTACATTTTTCTGTTCAGATTTTGTTTTTGCTGCCTCACATGATGAATATAATGCTACTCTTCATTTTGTTATTTTTTTTTACTTATGTTGCTCATCTCTATATTGCTCATCTATATATTGCATCCGATTTGCTGACTTTACCTTGAATGTTGCAGGGAAAATTATGGTTGCGAGGTTGTCTGCTTTACTGCAGATGTTGGTCAAGTAAGTTCTCTAGTGTTTTTAGTATGCATTTGGGCTGCTTGGCTTTTAAAACTATCATGCATGCCTTTAAATCAGCATGCAAACCGGTATTCTTTGCATGAATGACCAAATTTGTTACACGCTGAACAAACAAGCAAATTTGGATAAAAAGCGCCATGTATGATGGCTACTATTGCATTTACTTGTTAACATGTTTTTCTAAGTTCATTTTATTCTCGCAAACTATAGTATTGATTGTCATTTTTGCAAGAATGATTGTTTGAAGATTTGTGTGAACTTTGTTGTGTATTGGATCACTAGAAATGAAAAGTAACAGTCATCACAAAATTAAGTAGAGTATATGCGATTGGTGGACCCATATATGATATATGGCTTCCTCCTATTATTTAACCTTTTTTTTCTGGTTTTATACTTTTTCTAGGGGATCTCGGAATTGGAAGGTCTAGAAGCAAAGGCTAAGGGAGTGGAGCCTGCCAATTGGTCGTTAAGGATTTGACAGAAGAATTCGTGAAGGATTATGTATACCCTTGTTTGAGAGCTGGGGCAGTATATGAAAGGAAGTACTTGCTGGGTACTTCAATGGCCCGACCCGTTATTGCAAAGGTAAAGTCCAAATACGTTTTTGAATAATCGGTACACCCTCATAAAAAAGTTATAGCCCATTACCCGACCCACCAATCTTATCGTTTATAATACTAATAGGCAATGGTGGATGTGGCAAAAGAAGTGGGAGCCGATGCTGTTGCTCACGGATGCACAGGAAAGGGGAATGACCAGGCATGCTTCATCGTTCTGCTTTCCGCTATATTTATAAGCCATATTTATGCAATATAAATGTAATTAGTTTTTATTTTGTGCGTTGTTATCTCACTCAATACAGGTGCGTTTTGAGCTCACATTTTTTTCTCTTAATCCCGATCTTCAAGTTGTGGCTCCTTGGAGGGAGTGGGATATAAACAGGGAGGGAAGATGCTATTGAGTATGCCAAAAAACACAACGTTCCTGTTCCAGTGACAAAAAAATCCATCTATAGCAGAGACAGGAATTTATGGCACCTCAGTCACGAGGTATGTTTTAAAAAAGAGTAGTTTTTTGGAGTTCGGGTCAAACGGGTTGAAAGTTGCCTGAAGTCTGTTATAATAAAAATATTGTTTTTGTAATCACAAATAACAAATTAGTTATTTATTAAAAAATAACTTGAGAATGGACAAAAGGGGTTTGTGGGTCGGCCCAACTCGCTTTGTGGGTTAGCCCATTTCAACCTGAATCTGTTTTGGCTTGTTACCTAATTTACAAAGGTGTTTATTTTTTATCTTATTTTTTAATCATTTATGGTGTGTGGCTTGAAGGGAGATATATTGGAAGACCCTGCAAATGAGCCCAAGAAGGATATGTACATGATGTCCGTTGACCCAGAAGATGCACCCGACAAACCTGAGTAACCTCTATTTACCTTTTTACCCTTTTGTTGATAAAGGTTAATGGACTTGTCAATTGGGTTTATAATTTTTTGCTAACTCGCCAAACAGATAAGTTTTAAAAAAAGTTCGCTAAGAATACATATTAAATGTATAGCATCTTTAAAATTGTTATTTAAAAAAAATATATTAGAATACGTAATGATACTGTTCTATTTTTCTTAATAAAATTACATAGGTACATTGAATTGGATAGCATTCTAATTTTCTTAATAAAATTACATAGGTACATTGAAATCGGTATCATTTCCGGGATCCCGGTCTCAATAAACGGGAAAGAACTCTCTCCAGCATCTCTTTTAACCGAGCTTAACGACATCGGGGGCCGCCACGGCATCGGGCGGATCGACATGGTGGAAAACCGTCTAGTCGGAATGAAAAGTCGTGGGGTCTACGAGACCCTGGTGGGACCATCTTAGCCGCAGCGTGCCGTGAGCTCGAGTCACTAACCCTCGATCGAGAAGCCATCCAGTTCAAAGACAGCATGGCTCTCAAGTATGCTGAGTTAGTCTACGCCGGTCGGTGGTTCGACCCGCTTCGTGAGTCCATGGATGCATTCATGGAGAATATCACTAAAACCACCACCGGTTCGGTGATACTCAAGCTGTACAAGGGTTCGGTGATTGTGGCTAGCCGAAAGAGCCCGTATAGTCTATACAGGGAGGATATTTCGTCGTTTGAAAGTGGGCAGATATATGATCAGGCTGATGCTGCTGGGTTCATTAAGTTGTATGGGTTGCCTATGAGGGTTAGAGCCATGCTTGAAAAGGAGAAGGGTAATAACTAATTATTGATTAGGGGGTTATTGTTCTTGTTTGTTATTAGAATTGAATAAATGTGGATTTATGCTCTTAGGTTTCCTTTTGGTGATATAAAATTGTTAATTTGGACGTAATTTTGGATGAAATTTATTAATTTTGAATTAAAATTTGTTATTAATTAAATTAATTAAAGAGTAAAATATTTTATCGCCTATGTGGTTCGCCAAAAATAACCATTTCGTTACACAAATTATTGAGAGAATTCATGTAATTTGTCATTTCAAAGTTTAGGAGCATGTTCATATAGTAGTAAATTATCGTGTTTGAAAGTAAATAAAACTGAAAATAAGTGGATAAACTTATAAAGTGACATAATAAATGGGTTAATAATCTGAAAATAAGTGGATAAACATATAAAGGTTAAAAGTTTGACAATAAGAAACCTATGAGAGGTTGTTGATAGATTAAAACTTCTAGTTCTGGTCAAATAAAGGGGTGGGGTTTTGGACTTTGGACCACTAAATGTGTCTAGGTGTGTGGAGTTAAAGGTCGAGGAGCAAAAGGGGAAGAGATCACTGCTCATGATTTGTGGACAACTAGTAGATGGCGAACATTCGATTGGTATCCTTTCGCTTCTTTAAGTACAGACATTCGCTATAGCAATTGAAAGAAAACACTCGAGTATTTTGGATCAAAAGGATAAAAAATTCAACAAATAAATAAAAAACACATTCTTATAACTTAAATAAAAAATTTCCAAATAAAATTTACCTAGATCAAAACAAAGAAACTAAAGTAACTTTGTGATCTAGAATTACATAGATATAAAGAATGGTAAATTTGAGGTGGTGAAGCAGAAAAAGGGAATGGGTAGAACGGTAATTAGTATCCAATGTTGTCCAATAAATATACTGTTTCTGGAAGTCTTCAACAATTATTATATTATAGAATTTTCCGAACATGTCGTGGGGTACACGACCCTCTCACTTTGGATGTCCTTAGGGTGTTAAGAGTTCTTAGCACTCATCTCATCCAGTGTAAGCATTCTTCAACCCTAAACTCTTTTGTGTAGATAGGTTGTAAAATAAATTTTCAAGATTTTAAGCTTTTTAAAATTACATATTGACGATTTAACTCTTGCATGGTTTTGTATAATAAGTGTATTGACTGACTTAGAAATAAATGTCAAAAGGGTCTTAGTAGATAAGGTTAGAGCAATAACAATAAGGAGCTGTTTGTTTACCTTTTAGTTAGACTTTTAGTAATTCATACCTCTTACTGGTTTAGTATTTAATGGTTCAGACTGTTTGTTTCGTGAGTAAATGTCTGAATGGTTCAGACATTTGCCTCTGAATGGTTAAACATTATACTAAGTCTGAATGGTTAAGACCTCTAATCTGAATTGGTCAGACATTGCCTCAGAACGGTTAAGCATTATACTGGCTCTTAATGGTTTAGACCTCTTACTAGTTCAGACATCTTACTCGTTCAGCACTTAACCATTCAAAAGTTGCCAAACAGCCCCTAAAACTCTTTAACTTGGCTAGAGATTTTCACTAACAGTAGAAAAAAAGTTAACTTTAGGATTGCTGAGGGGCAAAATTTGAAGATTGGAGTACAATACAAGGACTGTTTCCGCAACTCACATTTTCTTCAAGGCCCTTCATAAACAAAAGCTGAGAGCCTGAAAACCCTAAACCCCCATTTTCTCGAGGGGTAAACACTTCGAGCTTCAAACAATTGTTCATCAATGGCGTTGTATCTTCTCTACGAATCTGCTTCCGGATACGGCCTGTTTCAGGCACACGGCGTCGACGAAATCGGTCAAAACACGGAGGCTGTTCGTAACTCAGTAACTGATCTCAATCGCTTCGGAAAAGTTGTGAAACTTGCTGCGTTTAATCCGTTCGAGTCTGCTCTCGATGCTCTTAATCAGTGCAATGCTGTGTCCGAAGGTATATAGACGCATTCTCGTTGTTTGAAGTTGATTTTAGCTAGGTTATTCTGCATGATTATGCGATTTTTTTCGGATTTTTGTGTAGGTTTTGGTTATTTGCGTGTTAGGATTAGTGATTTTGTTTTTTGTTAGTTGATTAGGAGTTATGTTATGCTATTGTTGATGCTAGTTTTATCAATGTAGTTTTTAGAAGATATTGATTTGAATTTAGTTATATTTGTGGAAGTATGTGATGTTTGTGTAGGTGTGAGTTTATGAACTTGGTTTAGGATAAATGCTGTGTTTGAAGGTATGTAGACGTATGCTCGTTGTTTGAAGATGATTTTAGCTGGTTTTTACTGCATGATTGTGCGATTTTTTGTGGATTTTTATGTGGTTTTTTGATTATCTGCTTGTTAGGATTAGTGATTTTTGTTTTTATGTTAGTTGATTAGGAGTTAAGGATTGAAATTCAACAGTTTTTTGATTGATTATTTGCCTATAAGTTGCACTTATGCACCATTGTTGATGATAGTTGTTGCACAGTAGGTTTTAGAAGATATGGATTTGGATTTAGTTAGCTTTGTGGAAGTTCATGATGTTTGTGTAGATGTTGATTTTATGTAATTTGTTCAGGACAAATGCTGTATCCAAAGGTATGTAGACATAGGCTCGATGTTTGAATTTGAGTTTAGCTGGTTTCTACTGCATGATTGTGCGATTTTTGTGTGTTTTTATGTAGGCTTTGGTTATATGCCTGTTAGGATCAATGCTTTTGTTTTGTGTTAGTTGATTACTTGATTAGGAGTTAAGGATTGAAATGCATCAGTTTGCTGATTAATTATTTGCCGATAAGTTGCACTTATGCACTATTGTTGATGATAGTACTATTTTAGAAGATATTGCTTTGGATTCAGTTAGCTTTGTGGAAGTACATGATGTTTGTGTAGATGTTGATTTTATGAACTTTGTTCAGGACAAATGACTGATGAATTGAGGAACTTTTTGGAGCTTAGCCTTCCTAAAGTCAAGGAAGGTAAGAAACCTAAGTTCAGCTTAGGAGTAGCAGATCCTAAAATTGGATCTCACATCCATGAGGAAACAAAGATCCCATGCCAAAGCAATGAGTTTGTTCTTGAGCTCATTCGTGGTGTTCGTCTGCATTTCGATAGGTTCATTGAGAATCTCAAGGTCTAACTTTTGTTTATGTAATTTTTTTTCTGTTGTAAAAATTTATTCTAAAGTTTGTCAGCTTGCTGAATGTTTTATCTTTGTATAGCCTGGTGATTTGGAGAAAGCGCAACTTGGTCTGGGCCACAGTTACAGTAGGGCAAAGGTCAAGTTCAACGTCAACCGTGTTGATAATATGGTCATTCAAGCAATCTTTCTTCTTGATACTCTTGATAAGGATGTCAATTCTTTTTCCATGAGAGTCAGGTTTGTTTGCTCTATTATAGATTTGTTATATTTTGGATTTATTAGTTAATTTGGAGTGTAATTGTATTTGTTTTTTGTTTATTTACGAGCAGGGAGTGGTACTCTTGGCATTTTCCAGAGCTTGTAAAGATTGTCAATGACAACTATTTGTATGCTAAACTTGCAAAATACATTGAGGACAAATCAGAGTTGTCTGAAGATAAACTATCAGGCCTAATAGATATACTCGGGGATGAAGATAAAGCAAAGGAAGTAATAGAAGCCGCCAAAGCATCCATGGGTATGTTTATGTTACCACCTTCGCCTGTTTTATTATCAATTGTTCATAACATATACTCTTTTTTTAGGTCAAGATTTGTCACCAATTGACTTGATCAATGTTAAGATGTTTGCACAAAAGGTGATGGATCTTGCTGAGTACAGGAAGAAGCTTTATGATTATCTTGTTTCAAAAATGAGTGACATAGCACCTAATTTGGCTGCATTAATTGGTGAAGTTGTTGGTGCTCGTTTGATATCTCATGCTGGTAGCCTTACTAATCTTGCCAAGTGCCCTTCGTCTACCCTTCAAATCCTTGGTGCTGAAAAGGCTCTTTTTAGGTCTTTGCTTGATCATTTCGCTTTATAGTTTTTAGATTAGATGGAGGTTATGCGATTTTTGTCACCTGTTGATTAATCTATTGTGTTTTTAGGGCTTTGAAAACCAAAGGAAACACGCCAAAGTATGGCCTTATTTTCCATTCATCGTTTATTGGGCGTGCATCTGCTAAAAATAAAGGTCGGATGGCTCGTTATCTAGCAAACAAGTGCTCCATTGCATCTAGAATTGATTGCTTCTCAGGCAAGTCTATAATATTCTTGAGTCTTGACTCATCCGTCTTGCTATCTCTATGGCTATATGCTTGGGTTTATCATTATGTTTGGCTCAAGGTTCTAGCACGTTCCTTTAATGTAATATGTGTTTACTTCTATAATGACCACAGAGAAAAGTACAACTTCTTTTGGAGATAAACTTCGTGAACAAGTCGAGGAGCGTCTTGACTTTTATGATAAGGGCGTTGCGCCTCGTAAAAACATCGACGTGATGAAATCTGCTATGGAAGATGTTGCAAATGAAGGTTAGTTTAAACCAAAAAAAAATCACTTTCTAATTAATTAGTTTGATATTACCCATTTACTTATTAATGGAATAGGTTATGATTTATTTCAAACGAGCACATGGTTTTGTAAACATGGCACGAGTCAAAACGGATTGAAAGTTATTAATATTCAATTTTTAATGCATACAACCTCCTAAAACGTTTTAGCTCATTTTTTTGTATGATTTGATCCGTATGAGATAAACGCAACCTAACCTAAATCAACCCATTCATAAGTAACTGGACCTAAGTCACAGCTTCTAAATTAGGTTCTCTCGTATTGTTTAAACTTTAACGAATGATGAATCCCCAGATACAGAAATGGACGTGGACAAATCCTCCGAACCCGAGTCAAAGAAAAGCAAGAAAAAGAAATCAAAAAGCAAGTCTGCGGATGATGAAGTCACTGTTGCTGATGGAGATACTCCGGAAGTAAAATCCGAGAAAAAGAAGAAAAAGAAGCGGTCACATGAAGAGGAAGAAGAAGAAGAAATACAAACCGATGCAAACGGCAAAGGAATTGAGGATGATGATGGCATAGAAAAGAAGAAAAAGAAGAAGAAAAAGTGCAAGGATGTTGAAATGGAGGATGCTAGTGAAGGTAAAAAGAAGAAAAAGAAGAAGAAAGCTGTAGAGTAAGTGTAAGTTGTGATAATTTTGAATGTCTTGCCAAACCTCTAAATGGTGGTAAATGCGGGCGTGTATTTTGGTATCTTGGTGTTGCCTTGGTTATGAAAATGGTTGAAAACAAGTTTAGGGGTAATCGTGTATCTATTATCTGTTTTGGGCAAAGCGGTTTTGGTCCATTTCTTCTATTTAGACCAGAGCGTCATACTATTTTAGAGGTGACGATTGAAACTTGTTCAGTACGGAAATGGGCCAATTCGGGCTGTATTGTAAGATAATGGGTTAAGGATGTTTAAAAACAGTCGAAACCAACCGAACTGAGCTAAAACAGCCAGTTCGGCTGGGTCAGGGGTAGTGTTGTTTGGTTTTTGGTTTAGTGTTTGAAAAACCTGGAGCTACGGTTTCGGAACTGGTTGGGTAAACAGAAACGGCTTAGATATTATAAAATTATAAAAAGTAAATTAAAATTTTTAAAAAATAATTTAAGAGTTGATTTTTGTGTTTGTATAATTTAAAAGATCCGATATTATATAATTATAACATGTATAATACCAGATTTTGTGTTCTAAAGTTTTTTTTTTCGTGAATCTCTTTGATGTGTAAGAGATAAATAGTTCGGTCTTCATTTTTTAAAAGAAACGGCTTAGATATTATAAAATTATAAAAAGTAAATTAAAATTAAAAAAATAATAATTTAAGAGTTGTTTTTTGTGTTTGTATAAGTTAAAAGATAAAATAATATATAATTATATGTATATGAATTTAAAAATTATAACATGTATAATATCAGATTTTGTGTTCTAAAGTTTTTTTTTTCGTGAATCTCTTTGATGTGTAAGAGATAAATAGTTCGGTCTTCATTTTTTAAAGCTTACCGTTTTGTTGGATATCTTAAAACACCGACAATGGTATGATTTTGTGTAAAAATAAAATTAGGCTAAATTGTCAAAATCGAACCGTTTTGGCCTGTCTGACCAAACTGGTTAAGTGACCCAACTATTTTGATTTAATTTATCCAAAGATTGTAGTTACAGTTGTGCCTAGAAATCATGTCAAAACTGGTCTAATTGGAACATGAGCATCCTAAATGGGTTAAAGGGGTAAAGGAAAAGAAAAAAAAACTACGTACAAAGTCCAAACTTTACTTGATTCGAACACATTTTAACATGTTGCACCGTTATACCACATAGATGTAGCACCTATATGCTGATGGCCTCTTGATGCAGTGATACTGTGTGTTTACTCCTATCAAAGTGGTGTAGCTTTGAGTCTCACAAAGTAAACCAATATGTGGATCATACGAATAGATTTATGGGAGTGTGTGTTCGCTGTGGAAACTAAGTGTAACATCTTTAATATGTCATACAATCTTATAGATTGGGATTCGATTATGAAGAACCTTATAAAGCCAACTTTTATGGGCTAGTCTTACCGTACGAGGCTAGACATATGATGTTTCCAAACCCGTCGTGAGAATTTATTTAATCATATGACGTTACGACTACTTGATATGTTAGTTTAATTATAAGTTATAGTAATAAATCAATAAGTATTTATAAATAAGTAGTCATAAGCTTGATATGTATATCAATTTAAAAAGGTACCTTTAAGAATATAGAAATATGTGATATTCTAGAATAATTATTTTACAAATAAATGGCTAAAAGCAAAAACATCCTCATGTCTAAAATTGAGGGCATGTAGTTCAATGATCGTGTTGCAGGTTGAAAGGTCAAACTTAACTTTAAAAATGAAGCTGAACAAAAAAGTGAAAACATTACACGAGTTTTGGTGGTTTTACAAGAATACAACTTGTTCATCCCAACTTTTGTTTTATATTACCTTTTACGTATTAACAATCTAAAATTACAGATCTGTACAACTATTGATGTATTGCAAAATACATCGGTTAGTCGTGTATAGTTTGTATAGTTTTTATTAGTTTTAGTTTCTTTTTCCGTAGAATAGTTAGTCTTTTGATCCAATTGCGTTTTTGCAGGTCTATGAGCTTAAAGTAGCTGAAAAGCGTGAAAATTGAGCAGAAATACGAATTGGTCAAGTCTTGGAACGAGTTTGAGGGCTCGGGAACTTAAACGAATCAAAATTCTGGCAAAAGAGCTCCTTGCGGGCCGTGAGCAGATAGGATGGTGCCTCTCGCCACCCGCGAGAGGTTATTAAGATATTGATTTCAGAACGCGGTCGCCGGCCGCGACTCGCTATTTAGAACCCTCTCGCCACCCGCGAGAGGGTGTTATCTGCAGATGAATTTGAAATTTTGCTGTTTTGGGGTATAAAAGCTTAATTATCATGAAGAAACCCTAACTTACGAATTAGGAGACATCTTGGGCGATTTGGGGAGCATTATCAGAGCAATTCAGCGTAGCTAAAGCAGTCGGTTGAAGATCATCAAGCGTAGCAACTTCGGGTCGTCATTCTGTCCTGGGTGTTCTCGTTTGTGCTATTTGACTTTTATCATGTTTTGCATACTTGAAACTACTTTGTTTGGTTTTGTTTCCATGACTTTAGTTGGCTAAATCTTTTTAACTACCTAGATTATATGAATGACTGAATAAAGTTTCGCTTTTTACTTTGAATTTATGATTTGTGAGGATTGTTTATGAATTGTAAAAGACTTATTCTATCAATTGGATGTATTTGCGTATTTGATTTTTTTAGTTGTTGTTTATTGCTTTACATGAATCTTGGTGACGGTCTATATCACAGAATAAAGTGATGTTAGGTTCTTGCTTTTGGTGACTGTCTATATCACATAAGAAAGCTAGAGTCTTTAAGGTGAAACCACGGAATTAAGCCTTAAAAGTGATAATTGGTAACTTTAAAAAATCAGATATTCTACTAGTCGTCAATAGCTGCAAGGCCGAGGTTATTGCTAGGTCTAAGTCATTAAGCCGAAAGGTAGGAGCTTTTTAGGAAGTAAACCCATTGGCTATTGTCTAGCAAGTCCAATTGAGAAATTAGGTCTATCCTTGGTTTAGATCTCGACAGGGAGTGAGCCTCATAGGATACTTTCATAAACCCATTAGGTGTCTGGCAAAAGAGTCTAATAACTGGTAGTTCAGCAACTTCGAGGGGACTATAGCGTGCTTTTGAGAAGGGTCAGATGTCCTATTAGATATCCGGAGAGGTGAGAATATAAAGATCCCGGTTCCTCATTAATCAACTTCCGAGTAAAAATCGTTATCAACATCAGTCAGGATTCTAGTCTAGGTAGTCTTTTCACCATCTGAGTAAAACCCAAGTGTAGTTCGTATTTCTTAGTTAATTTAGTTTAATTAGTTAATTTTACTTGCTTCTTTAGGAATTGTTAGAAACCCCCCATCAAACATTCAATCATTTTAGTCTGTGTCAGTCAGAGTCTTAATAAATAATTAGTTCAATCAGTAGAGTCTCGTGGGTTTGATATCCGGACTTACTTTAGCTATACTAGAGTTCGATCGGTACACTTGCCGGTTAGTAGTTTAGTTCGTTTTAGTGGGTCTAGAGCATTACTTTAGTCTAGATTAGGTTAATTTTAGTTGTTTTTATTAAACTACTTTTAGCACATCAAGTTTTTGGCGCGTTGCCGGGACTCTTGGCGATTGCGTTAATTACTTTGTTTTGAATTTCAAATATCATACGTGCTATTTGTCGTGTTTGAGTCGTAGGAGTCGATTATAATATCATTTTCTTTTTGTTTTGTCGAGTCGTTTTTAGAGTCTTCTTACTTGTTTGTTTTTGGTTTTACAGTGGATGCCCCATACACGTTCGCAAGGACCTCCACCGAAGCCACTACGGACAAGTCATCATTCTCGTCTTCTTCGTTTAAGGTTAGTACCCCATTACCATCATTTTCCACCCGTTCTGACTCTACACTCCACTCTAAACCACCGAACTTGACTTCACACCAAAGTCTTCACCACGCAACTCCCCACCACCTTCCCGTCCCCAAAGTCCCCCACCCGTTGTCCAAATGGCCAACCGAACCGTTTACCAACAAGCAAACACCGGCTTCACCGGTGCGAACTCACTCATCACCCTTCCCAAATCACCAATGAAAAATCTTGGCAAATCCCATCCTATATCATGACCGCTATTACTAACTCTTGTCAATTTCACGGTTGTGAGGATGAGGACTCGCCAGCTCACATAAATCGCATCACCCGTCTCTATGGCACTTTCTCCATTGAAGGTGTCAACCTTGATGCTCGTTACCTATAGGTCTTCCCATTCTCGCTTGTTGGCCGCGCAGCCGTCTGGGTTCGATTCGCAGCCAGCAGGTTCTTTCACTACTTGGGCAGGTTTACGGGATGCTTTCTTAGCCAAATATTACCCACCGCCAAGGCATCTCGCATACGCGATCAGATTCATTCCTTCCGAATGGAGCTGATGAGCCGTACCACCTAGCCTGGGAGAGGTTCCAGACCTTACTTACTCGTTGTTCACAGCATGGTTTGTCAGATTGGGCGCTTGTAGAGAAATTCTACAACGGTCTCACCCCCGAGATTCGAGCCCGGTTTGACACTTCCGCTGGAGGGCAACTCATGGGCAAGAAAACGACAGCTGAGTGTACGATCTGTTTGAGAGTTTTGCCCATTTCTGATATGGACTATAGCACCGCCGGCAGGAATTCCATTCCTGTTACTAGCACCTCTTCGACTACTCGAGGGGTGAACCAAGTTGGCTTGGACTCAACGGTGGCTGCTGCGCTAGATCGGATGGAGAGAACTTTCACTAAGGAGCTTTATGAGATCAAGAAAAAGTTCGATAGGTGTGAGGTTTGTAGAGGAGGCCACGATACTATAGATTGTCCCACCATTACGTTAGAGTAGGTAGAGTACATAGCCGGTCAGAATAGGGGTCAGTTCAACAACAATTCTAATTATAACCCTAACTGGCGAAACAGTAATAATACCAACTTCCGCTCTTCCGGTAATCCTCCTGGTTTTCCATCTGGTCAGTATCAAGACAGGGGGAGGGTTTGTTCACTAGTTCAGGTTCGGGGCAACAGGGTCAGTTTAGTAATTCGGGGTCGAATCAAGAGGGTCAGGGTAGTGACAAGGGTTCAGATATTAGTAGGATCGAGGAGATGTTTGCTCAAATCATGGTTAAAGACCAGGCCACTCAGAAAGTCTTAACTGATTTTAACAGTTTCATGAAGAGTCAAGATCAATTAAATAAAAATCAAGAACTTCACAATAAAAACCAACGAGGCTGCACTCTTAGATTGCAAAGACAATTAGGGTGGCCTTTCCAAACAGTTGCAAGAATACCCCCGGCCAATTCTCGGGTAATACCTACCAGAACCCAGCTAATCATTCAGCCAAGGCCATCACTACTCGGAGTGGTAGGAATCTAGGATAGGTAGTTAGGAGGGTGTAGCGGTAGAAAGTGAGGAAGAGGTAGACGAGGAGATAGAGATGGAAGCTCCCGGTAAGGTGCACGATAGGCTAGTCCCAGAAAGTACCGCACAAACCGAGGAGCCTCTAGTAGAAACGAGAGTAGAGAAACAACCAGTAGGAGTCAAGCCATCCCCTTGGTAGATCATTCGCGCGTTCCGTATCCGCCCGCCTCAAGCATCATAAATATGCTAGGGAATATGGGCACTTCTTAGAGATGTTAAAGCAGTTAAAGATAAATCTTCCTTTCATCAAGGCCTTGCAATCCATGCCTAAGTATGCGAAATTTCTCAAAGATCTTCTTAAGCGAAAAGATAGGCTAGGTGAGTTGTCTAACATTCCGTTGACCGGCGGTTGTTCGGTGGTGGTTTTGAACAAGCTACCGGAGAAACTAACGATCCGGTCACCTTCACCATTTCGTGTTTTTCGGGGGCGTCGTTGCTCCCGCTCATGCTCTAGCCGATTTAGGAGCTAGCATCAACTTGATGCCATTCTCACTTTATGAGCATTTAGGTCTAGGAGAGCTTACACCCACACGTATGTCGTTATCCTTGGCTGATCGTTCGGTCAAGTATCCTAGAGGTATCATCGAGAATCTCTTAGTCAAGGTCGATAAGTTCGTTTTTCCGGTTGATTTTGTTGTGCTCGACATGGAGGCCGATGAAAAGGTCCCAATCATTCTTGGCCGTCCATTCCTTCGAACCGCCAAGGCAATCATTGATGTCTGACGGTAAGATTCGCTTCGGGTGACGAGATTGTCACATTGAGATAGATAGAGCCATGCAACACCCTGGTGGTAGTGACGATCATAGCGGCCCGTGTCATTCCGTTTACTTTCTAGATTCCTTCATGTCATGTGTTGATCAGTGTATTAGTTTCATTAGTGGGGGTGATCTAGTGGGTAGAGATGAGATTGAGTTAGAGAGTGAGGATGAGGAAGTTGGAGAAGATCTGGAGTGGATTCCGGAAACGTTAGAGTTGTGTGAGGTTAGAGAAGAGGTAGAGAGTAAACCCTTGGAGTTGGCACCTCTAGAGCTTAAGGTCCTTCCATCCCATCTTGAGTATGCCTTCTTAGGAGAGGAGTCTAGTTTGCCCATCATCATTTCTTCTAAGTTGACGGAGGAGGAGAAAGGTAGGTTAGTTGAGGTGCTTGGGGAGCACAAAGATGCCATAGCTTGGAGATTCTCCGATATCAAGGGGATTAGCCCCACGTTTTGCACACACCGGATTCTCATGGAAGACGAATTCAAACCGGTAGTGCAACCTCAAAGGCGTCTAAATCCTAACATGAAAGAGGTGGTCAGGAAGGAGGTAATTAAGTTGATGGAGGCCGGGCTAATTTATCCTATATCCGATTCCTCGTGGGTTAGCCCCACCCAAGTCATCCCTAAGAAGGGAGGGATGACTGTGATCATGAATGAGAAAAATGAGCTTATTCCTTCCCGTACGGTCACCGGTTGGCGTGTGTGTATTGACTACCGCAAGCTCAATGACGCCACCCGGAAGGACCATTTTCCTCTACCGTTCATCGATCAAATGCTCGAGCGTCTCGCGGGTCGTCAATTCTATTGCTTTCTAGATGGTTTTTCCAGTTGTTTCCAAATCCCAATCGCCCCGGAGGACCAAGAGAAAACTACTTTTGCATGTCCTTTTGACCATTGTTTAGATAATTTGGAGCGGATGATGAAAAGGTGCATAGAGACGAAGTTGATGTTGAATTGGGAAAAGTGTCACTTTATGGTGACGGAGGGGATTGTGTTGGGACATAAAATCTCGAGAGTAGGGACAGAGGTCGATCGGGCCAAGATAGATACCATTAGTCGTTTACCTCCACCTACTAATGTCAAGTCAATTAGGAGTTTTCTTGGTCATGCGGGTTTCTATAGGCGTTTCATTAAAGATTTCTTTAAGATCACACGCTCCATGACCCGTCTTTTGGAGAAGGACGTTCCTTTCGTCTTCGACGAGGAGTGTCTTAAAGCTTTTACCTTTTTTAAGGAAAAGTTTGTTAGTGCTCTTATTCTTATCTCGCCCGACTGGAGCTTACCGTTCGAGCTCATGTGTGATGCGAGTGACAATGCCGTAGGTGCGGTTTTAGGACAAAGAAGGGATAAGCACTTTCATCCAATTTACTACACGAGCAAAATGTTAAATGACGCTCAAGAGAACTACACCACCACGGAGAAAGAGCTCTTAGCCGTAGTATTCGCTTTCGATAAATTCCGATCTTATCTCGTGCTTTCCAAAACCGTCGTTTTCACCGACCATTCCGCCTTGCGTTTTCTCTTCCAAAAGAAAGACGTTAAACCCCGACTTATCCAGTGGATACTATTGCTTTCTGAGTTTGACATCGAGATTAGAGACAAAAAAGGGGCCGAGAATTTAGCCGCCGATCACTTGTCGTGATTAGAGGATCCGAATAAAGAGGAGATTCGTGAGGAGGCGATAGGAGATAGATTCCCTCATGAGACCATAGATTTTGTCGAGGCGGAGAGAGAGAGGGGTTTCCTTGGTTTAGTGACCTAGCGAATTATGTGGCTAATGGGTATGTCATGGGGGATATGAATGCTCAACAGAAGAAGAAGTTGTTTAGGGACGCGAGAAAGTACATATGGGATGATCCATTCCTTTTTAGGATACGAAGTGATGGAGTCCTTAGGAGATGTGTCGCGAGAGAGGAAGGTAGAGAGATCCTTAGGCATGTTCATGAAGGGTTGACCGGTGGTCATCATGGTGCGCATATTATCGCACAAAAAGTGCTCGATTGCGGTTTTTATTGGCCAACGGTAGTCAATGATGCGGTAGAGTTTGTTAGGAATTGCGATGCTTGTCAACGTACCGGCAATATTTCATCTAGGAATGAAATGCCCCAACATCCAATCCAAGTCCTAGAAATATTCGACGTTTGGGCATTGACTTTATGGGACCTTTTCCTCCCTCTAGTGGGAATCGGTACATCCTTGTGGCAATCGACTACGTTTCGAAGTGGGTTGAGGCTTAAGCTTTGCCTACAAACGATGCCCGAGTGGTGGTGAAATTTCTTAAGAAGTTGTTCACTAGGTTTGGTACCCCTAAAGCCCTTATTAGTGATTGGGGAACTCATTTTTGTAATGCCGTGATGGAGAAGGCATTGGAGCATTATGGAGTCACCCACCGTTTTGCCACCGCATATCATCCGCAAACGAGTGGGCAAGTTGAGAATGCAAATAGGGGAGTGAAGAGAATCTTAGAAAAGACGGTTGGGAAGTCTAGGAAAGATTGGCCCGACAAGTTGATGACGCTTTGTGGGCATTTCGTACCGCCTACAAGACACCTCTAGGGACTACACCATTTATGATCGTTTATGGCAAAGCATACCATCTTCCCGTAGAATTAGAGCATAGAGCACTTTGGGCCCTTAAGACCGTAAACTTAGATTTGACCGAAGCGGCTAGGCGTAGATATTTTCAAATCCATGAGTTGGAAGCGCTTCGAATGCGGCTTATGAAGATCATGGGGTATTAAGGAAAGTCGAAAGCGTTGAATGATCGAAGGTTGAAGGGGTTGAAGGAATTCTCAGTTGGCGACAAGGTACTTCTTTATAATTCGAGATTGAAATTGTTTCTCGGGAAGTTGAAGTCGAAGTGGACGGGACCATATATTGTGAAAGCGGTATTTCCGCTTGGAGCGATAGAAGTGTTTGACCAGGCCACACAACGCTCATGGAAGGTAAATGGTCATAGGTTAAAGCACTATTTAGGTGGTCCGATAGATAACACCGAGAAGGAGGTAACTCCTCTCGAAGACATGCCCGATATCACTACTTAGTATCTTGAGTGAAAGCTCAAGTGTAGAGTTTGTACCGTTTGTAATTTTCGTATTTTTAATTATTTCTCGTAGCTAACGAATGTCTTTGGTAGTTTGTCGGTCTTTGTTTGTGTTTCTGAGTCATTTTGAATATGCAGGGATTGAGGAGAGAAAAACGAGTTCCAGGTAAGTTTCAGACTTAGAAAAATTTTGGGTTGTGTTTTGGGAGGTTTGGTTAAGTGTTAAAAAAATTTCTAAGGCATGAACTGGGCAAATTTTCGAAACTTTCTGTTGAAATTGCCTACTCGCGGGGCGCGACTCGCATTTCTCATTCTTCTCACGGCCTGCGAGTCCCTCAAATAAGATGACGTCAGAAACACGCTCGCGGGGCGCGAGTCCCTGAGCCTTATCGCGGCCCGCGAGTCCCCATATCTGCAGCCAGTGTCGATTAAACCCTAGTTTTTCACATTGTGGTCTCACTTCTTCTTCCCCAAACCGCCGAAAACCAACCACAATACGAATTTCAGCCAATTCCACAATCGGCCACCACCATTCACCCATAACCGCTATTCCATCTATTTCAACCATCAATCTGCCACCTTTCACCATCCATTTGGGACTTTCACGAGGGTTTCAAGTTTCAACCATATTTATCTTAGTTCTTCTTCTCTAATCTGATTCCGAGGTATGTTTCTTGTAATTTTTGTATCATGAGTCCGTTATTTCAGTTTTTAGTGAGAATAAAGTTAGATTAAGTGTTGGGTCTTGATTTAGTCTTGTGTTTGGTTGTGGGTAGAGTAAGGATGAGGTTGCGGATGGTTTGGGTTGGTTAGTTAGGGTATTGTAGGTTGCGGAAGGCTTGGTTTGGGTTGATTGTTTTGTGTTTTGCGGCTGCCATAGGTTTGGGAGTAGTAACATTGAGTGTGGGGATTTGGGTTGGTAATTTTTTAGATAAACTTGCGTTTATAACTTAATTTTGACCTGTTTCGCTGCTTATGATATAAAGTTTTGAAGTTCACTTGATTTAACACTCAATGTTGGTTTGTTTTGGCACTTGAGATTTAATTGAGGACAATTAGAGTGCCGGAAGGGGGTAGTGTACATTGAGTCGCTTATATTGAGTCTAGTAGTTTTAGTTTAGTTGGTCATGGGTTTACTTATATGCACGTACAGATACAAAACGCCTCGCCCGTACTCAATCTCCATTCGGGCGAGGTTGTTTATGACTTATGCTTTTGTAAACGGTAACCCGGCTTTTCGTTAAATGTTTAGTTTTTCCGGTTTCAACTGCGAAAAATGCTATACGGTTGTTCCAATAAAAAAACAAAAAATTAAAAAAAGTAAAAATACAAAAAATAGTCTGTGACTTCTAATGATCTGTTTGCTTTGTCTTGTCAAATTTGAATTGTTTTGCAGATGTCAGGTGAAGGTTCGTCGAGTAAGAGGGGCAGGAAACGGGGTCCAACGGCTCGCCCTCAAGGTGGTTCGGTGGAGCGGCTCAGCAAGAAGAATATGTCTACTATAGGGAGGTAGATTACAGGGGACCGGTAGTCCCACATGGCCAGAGCACAAGGCTTGTGGACAGCCCGTTGTTGCAATTCGAGTTGAACTCGGGGGAGTATGACAGACTGGGTTCTCTGATTTCAGTCGTTTTACTGAAGTTTAGAAGAATGATTGGGATTTGTTGGATCGTTTGGGGGCAAGAGCCCGAGTAGAGCATTTGTTAGGACTGAGGTTTAGGAGGGTCTTAGTGTGATGCTCGGCAGTATAAGGAGATTACCCTTGAGTTTCATTCTACGTTCGATTACAAACAAGGGAATTTCTATGAGAAGGATTCGTATTTTTCGCTCTAAGTCGACCGACCATTCCACAATTTGTTGTGGCATTACAGTTCTACACGGAAGAAGAGGTTCAGTCAGTTGACTTCATTACGAGTCTTTCAGGGGGTTTTTAAGAAAGATCATGATTATAGTGTTCGGTCGACTGAGTTGGCTAGGTTTTGGGGTACTATCTCGAGGGTTGCTTACTCGAACAACATGGTTGCGAATGACATCACTGATCCAGTTTTGAGGTTCATCCACAAGATTTTGGCAGCTACATTGGTGGGAAGAGGTCAATGGTGACAACAAGGTTAATCAAGTGAGTTTATTTTGTTTGATGTGCATGGTGGAGCAAAGGCCCGCCAATCTGGCGACTATCTTTGCGTGGTCAATGAGGAGACCGTGGAGGGGCGGTTCTGGTGCGAGGATATATTGTGGTCCTTACATTACTTTGTTGGTTTAGGTGTGTTTGATAGGTATCCGACCAACACGATGAGAGAGGGGCCGAAACCGTGGCTTATGAAGGTTAAGGCTCTACAGGCTGCGAGTATTTTGACTTATTCTAACCCGCCAGAGTGGGACCATGTGAGTCAAGGACAAAGGTTCCACTACCTCCAGGGTCAGCTGCAGCTGCATCACTACAGGGAGACATTCCGCCACGTTATCAGCAGAGGACCCAACACCAGATACCAGCGCCTCAGTATCCTCTTAGTTTACCACGTCCTGATCCACTTACTTTGGATGCTTTATATGACCGGACGGAGACGGGTTTTGGCGATTTGTGTGGTTGTGTGGATAACCAGTTTGGGAGTGTTAGGCAGGTGATGATGGAGAGTCGTCGGTACATGAGCAGGGTCAGCAGAGGTTAGAGGATGGTATGAGGTATATGATGGAGGGTATGTGTATTGCAGTTCCCCCGTTCTTTAGGCAGCCACAGGCAGGACCGAGTGACATGGCAGGAGTTGAACCGTACCGGGTTTATCAGCAGGGATCGGAGGAGTCAGACGACGATGAGTGATTGGAGGGAGCAGCAGTAGTGTTTTTATCTAGTATCTTTTATTTTTCTTTTATGTTGTTTTTATTTAACCTGGTCTGTACTCCTAATTTTGGATACTTTGGTACTTGGTTTGGATGGTTTGGGGTAGGTTGATCAGTTTGGTTATGGTTGTTGGATATTTAAGACACTACTACTTTTATTATGCTATACTAGTAGGTATGTTTGTTTATAGTTATGGTGTTTATTTATGCCGCTTCCGTTCGCGTGTCCGAGAGTTAGGAATTGTTTGCTAAGCTTGTTCAGAGTGGATGGACTATGTGGAATTGACTGGCACATTAACAGTCTCGCATATATATTCAGCTAAGTCGTTTCACTTGTATATTTTGTATTTATTTTGCTTTTATTTTATTCCTAGGTAGTTAGTAGAGTCGTGTTTCGTCTTTGCATTAGGACAATGCAATCTTTAAGTGTGGGGATGGGATACATGGTGTAAATAGGAGTCTTAGCCAGTCGTAGAGTTAGTTGAGTTTTTTATTTTTAAAAAATAGAAAATGCGAAAAAAATTGAAAAAGAATTGAAAAACGAGAAATGTCTTTTGAAATAAGAAGTTTGCAAAATAAAACGGAAGATGATAGAAAAGATGGGTTTCGATTCGGGATCAAATAATGATAATATGAGTTAAAAATAGTCGAGCTTGTGTCTAGTTTGGGATATGTGAATAGGCCCGGGTTTGGTTCAAGGTTCCTTTGATTTTAATATGACTTAATTGTTGGTTTGCTAGTGGGTGCTCATCTAGAAAAAATGAGAAGTTGAAACCGCCAATAATAGTATAAGGGATGTCGTTATAAGTCAAAATCGTTAGAATTTTTAATCATGAATGAAAAAAAAAGTATAGAAGTGAAAGAAAAATTGAGCAAGAAACTAAGAAAACTAGCGCAGGCTACGTAATCTTCGTTGGGATAGTGACTTCGACGTAGAATACCTTTGGGGATGTGTGAAATCAAAATTTCAAAAAATTACCGACGCTCACGTTGTCGCTCTCGGGGATGGTGACTCTGGTTGAGACAGCCTCTGGGTTAGGTGAAGCAACGTCTAGGCTCGAATTTGAAAGAAAAAAGAAGAAAAAAATTGATTTTAAATTCTCTTGATTTTGTCATAAAGCGGTTAGGAATTGGTAGGGGTGCTAAACGGGTCGTGTCGCGCGGTTGGCGGGTTCAACCCGACCCGAACACGAAAATTTTACACGAACCCGAACCCGACCGAACCCGAAAATCGTATCATATATATGAACCCAACACAACCCGAAGTTTTGTGGGTTGACCCGAACACGACCGTTTAACCCGAATTTTTTAATTTTTTTCTAAAACTAATATATTAAAATTAAAAATTACTTAAAAACACAAATGTATATAATAATATCATATTTAAATTATAAAAGCTATGTTAATTTCTCCTTTTAAGTTATAATCATGGCATAAATACACGCCCCATTTAATTTATGAGATAAAATATATTGTAAAAAAATATAATATAGTATAAATGTGTTAAAGGGTAACCCGCCAACCCGACCAGGTTGACCCGAACCTGACCCGTAAACCTAAACGGGTTCGCGTGTTCAACCCGAAACTGACCCGAACCCGTTTAGACGAAACCTAAACCCGCGAATTTCGTGTTAGGTTCGTGTCGGGTTTCCGGTCGTGTCAGAAATTCACACCCCTAGGAATTGGTTCAGTGATTCGTTCCTTTTGTTCAGTAAGCTTGAGGTGGGATTAGATGGACTGTGGCTTTTAGTGTGAGACCCTAGGTAGACTGACCGCACCTGAACTAAATTTGCATGATAAGGGCTTGGAACCGGGTTCGGTTTAAGAGGACAAATATATTTGCAATCGCGGCTAACACAAGTTTTGACTTTAATAATATGAATAGCTTTTGTCCCAAGTAGTTGCTTGTCTCTGATTCCGTGTGCATAGATTTTTTTCGAGGACGAAAAAAAAGGAGTAAGTGTTGGGATATTTGATGTATTGCAAAATATATCGGTTATTCGTGTATAGTTTGTATAGTTTTTATTAGTTTTAGTTTCATTTTTCGTAGAATAGTTAGTCTTTTGATCCAATTGTGTTTTGCAGGTCGTATGAGCTTAAAGTAGCTGAAAAGCGTAGAAATTGAGCAGAAATGCGCATTGGTCAAGTCCTGGAACGAGTTGGAGGGCACGGGAGCTGAAACAAATCAAAATTCTGGAAAAAGAGCTCCTGGCGGGCCGCGAGCAGATAGGATGTTGCCTCTCGCCACCCGCGAGAGGTTATTAAGATATTGATTTCAGGAACGCGGTCGCCGCACGACTCGCTATTTAGAACCCTCTCGCCACCCGCGAGAGGGTGTTTTCTGCAGATGAATTTGAAATTTTGCTGTTTTGGGGTATAAAAGCTTAATTATCATGAAGAAACCCTAACTTACGAATTAGGAGACATCTTGGGCGATTTGGGGAGCATTATCAAGCAATTCAGCGTCTAAAGCAGTCGGTTGAAGATCATCAAGCGTAGCAACTTTGGGTCTCATTCTGTCGTCCGGGTGTTCTCGTTTGTGCTATTTGACTTTTATCATGTTTTGCATACTTGAAACTACTTTGTTTGGTTTTGTTTCCATGACTTTAGTTGGCTAATCTTTTTAACTACCTAGATTATATGAATGATGAATAAAGTTTAGCTTTTTACTTTGAATTTATGATTTGTGAGGATTGTTTATGAATTGTAAAAGACTTATTCTATCAATTGGATGAATTTGCGTATTTGATTTTGTTTAGTTGTTGTTTATTGCTTTACATGAATCTTGGTGACGGTCTATATCACAGAATAAAGTGATGTTAGGTTCTTGCTTTTGGTGACTGTCTATATCACATAAGAAAGCTAGAGTCTTTAAGGTGAAACCACGGAATTAAGCCTTAAAAGTGATAATTGGTAACTTTAAAAAATCAGATATTCTACTAGTCGTCAATAGCTGCAAGGCGCGAGGTTATTGCTAGGTCTAAGTCATTAAGCCGAAAGGTAGGAGCTTTTTAGGAAGTAAACCCATTGGCTATTGTCTAGCAAGTCCAATTGAGAAATTAGGTCTATCCTTGGTTTAGATCTCGACAGGGAGTGAGCCTCATAGGATACTTTCATAAACCCATTAGGTGTCTGG
Organism: Scalesia atractyloides; assembly: GCA_947069175.1. NCBI lineage: Eukaryota > Viridiplantae > Streptophyta > Magnoliopsida > Asterales > Asteraceae > Scalesia > Scalesia atractyloides. The sequence continues at coordinate 93,889,036 of CAMTDV010000005.1, read as the reverse complement.
CAAAAGAGTCTAATAACTGGTAGTTCAGCAACTTCGAGGGGACTATAGCGTGCTTTTGAGAAGGGTCAGATGTCCTATTAGATATCCGGAGAGGTGAGAATATAAAGATCCGGTTCCTCATTAATCAACTTCCGAGTAAAAATCGTTATCAACATCAGTCAGGATTCTAGTCTAGGTAGTCTTTTCACCATCTGAGTAAAACCCAAGTGTAGTTCGTATTTCTTAGTTAATTTAGTTTAATTAGTTAATTTTACTTGCTTCTTTAGGAATTGTTAGAAACCCCCCCCTCCCCCAATCAAACATTCAATCATTTTAGTCGTGTCAGTCAGAGTCTTAATAAAGTAATTAGTTCAATCAGTAGAGTCTCATGGGTTTGATATCCGGACTTACTTTACTATGCTAGAGTCGATCGGTACACTTGCCGGTTAGTAGTTTAGTTCGTTTTAGTGGATCTAGAGTATTACTTTGAGTCTAGATTTAGATTAATTTTAGTTGTTTTTATTAAACTACTTTTAGCACATCAACTATATAAATCAAATGTGATATACAAACATGAAATGTTACATCACGTCAAACACTTTAAGCAATATACACAACTAATGAATGCTTGCTTTTGTGAGGGTAAAATTAAACCTACACCCCATACTCACACTCAAAATCATTCCTTCCCTGCTCTCAAGAAACCTAATAAAATCCTCATAATCAAATTGAAGAGTGAATGCAAATACCAAATTGAATAGCAAATGAAATGGTGGAACCAATTATTCATGAAATCAATTAGGTTTAATGATTAATCTTGAAACACAAGATTCAATGTTGGGTGCAAATTGAAGACGGTAATTAAATTCACCATGTGTTTCTAGCACATATAGATAGTTACGCTTAAAACCATAATAATCATTTATCTTATGTGTCATAAATAATAACACAAATACTCGAGTAAATTAAAAGTTTTGTCCTTTATTTTAATACTAAATTTACACGGTGTCCTTTGCCTTTAAAATTAATGAGTTTTGTACTTAATATTTCAAAATCCTGCACGTTATGTCATTTGACCCTAACTCAGTTAGCTTTTTTTGTTAAATTTAGTCACACTTTTTGATGTTAAAATCACATAAAAACATTTAAAAATAGGTATAAAATCAAATTGGTTGAACTAATAAACCAACCAACGAACACTACCCATTTAACTAAATACATTTACATGTTCAACCCGAAACCAACCCAAACTTGTTTATGCCAAACTTAAACCACTAATTTTAGGGATGAGAGATATTGGATTTAAATAACCTCAACTTTCACCAACTGGCCGATAACACTCCCAACTTTCGATTTGTACAACACTCCCAACTTTCACCAACTGGGTTATGGTTCAGTCAGCTAGAGAGTGTTATCGGCCAATAAGTTGAAAGTTGTGAGTGTTTGTGTACAAATTGAAAATTAGAAGTGTTATCAGTCAATTGGTAAAAGTTAAGATTATAAATCTAATATCCCTGATTTGATTTTATACGAGGTTTGGTACACTTTTTGATGGAATTGTGATTGTGGGATATGTACAAGCCAAATGCCATGCTTGAAATATAAGCATATCTAAAAAGCCCCAATCCAAAACCAACAACCTAAACTCTTTAATCTCACATAATCTCCACATCAATCTTCTAAAACCCTAATGGCGACCTCAGCGGCGGCGAATTTGGAGGATGTTCCGTCGCTAGATCTTATGACGGAGCTCCTCCGTCGTATGAAATGCTCTTCTAAACCTGACAAACGCCTCATTCTCGTCGGTAACTTTCATCTTTTTCGTCCATACAGTTTATATATATGAACAATTCAACAGTTTTGCATGAATTTTGGTTCAGAAAGTCGTCAATTTTGCTCAGATCAGATGTGATTTTGTCATTGAATGGTTTATTTTGCTAGGGTTTCGTTTAGCGATTTGTTTTGTTGAATGTATTGGAGATCTGGTTTGATAATGCTGCAGGTGTTTGAATTCATGAACTTTGAGCTGTTTAGGGCTTGATTTTTGAATTCTGTTTAGTACTTTAATTGAACAGTAATGACTAATGAGGAAAATATGATTGTCAGATGCATAATGTGTTACTGACAACTTAACTTTGTTAGACCTTTTGCATGTCAAGGTTTTTTTTTTTTTTTTTTACGGCTAAAGTTCCGTATAATTATAGAAACAGGCTAGCAAGAAGCTGAAACACCCACAACAAGTGTTACATAATTACATTCCTAATGTTAAAATCGTACATTCTATCCGAATTAAAGTATGAAATTTAGAAATATAATTTTTCCATAGGAAAGAAAGAGAAGCGGTATTCTGTATTAGCTTGTATCATGATCTGGGTTGAAGTTTGTATTGATATAAATTATGTAACATATTTGTATTGTTTGAGGTAAAACAGTGTTTCGGTTGGCTTGCTTTTTTAAGTAGTTATTTGAATGCAGTCTATTTTTAACTTTATTTAGCATGATAACTAAGCAATTAACGGAAAGATTTGTTTTTTTGCTGACACGAAAGAGTGGTTTAATTTTTTTAGATTTTCACATAGTTTTATACTTTTATATGAAGGGTAAAAAAGAATCACTGTACTTGGCTTTATATTTAGTAAAGGAATCATTATTGGTTTCATGAATTGGGGATAAGATCTTTTCTACTTCCAAGTATGATGTTTTTTTATTGGGATTTTTGTAACTATTTTGGGTTTTATTTGAAATCTAAAGCCGAGTGCTATAGTTACAGTTGTTATCATGTTAATTACTTGTTCTCTAGAGGTAATCAGTGAACACGTTTTGGATCTATGGCAAAAGAGTTGTTATTGTGAGGTCTGGTAATTTTTAAAGTTGACTAAAATTCTTTTGAATTATCATCTGACTTTTCTTTGGACTCCTTGAAGCATTGGCGTGAAAATGTGTATGCATCATACTTTTTGTGAAAACGTTTATGCATTGTTTTTATATATATTTACTTATTTTGCAGGACCCCCTGGATCGGGAAAAGGCACCCAGTCACCGATTATCAAAGATGAATACTGTTTGTGCCACTTGGCTACCGGTGATATGCTAAGAGCTGCTGTTGCTGCTAAAACCCCTCTTGGAATCAAAGCAAAAGAAGCTATGGACAATGTAATATTTTTTCCGTATGCATACATATTATATATCTAAAAACACCCTTTTTGACGTAGTTCCTGTTCTGTTTGTGTCGTTCTTTAGGGACAACTTGTCTCTGATGACTTAGTTGTCGGAATAATTGATGAAGCACTGAAGAAGCCGTCATGTCAAAAAGGCTTCATTCTTGACGGATTTCCAAGAACAGTTTTCAGGCAGAAAAGGTATATGCTTTTTCAACATCAAGGTGGTAATTCAGTTTTCTTTATCAAATCTTTTATGTTGATTTTTTTAATATAATTGTATGTTTATGCAGCTTGATGAGATGCTTGCAAGGAGAGGGGTAAAAGTTGACAAAGTGCTTAACTTTGCAATCGATGATGCGATCTTGGAGGAAAGGATTACTGGCCGTTGGATCCATCCTTCGAGCGGTCGAAGTTACCACTCTAAATTTGCACCCCCTAAAGTTCCCGGCAAAGATGATGTGAGAACACTTATCATATTTTTCTTTAATCTATTTACCTTGAAAACTTCTTGTTTTATAATTGACTGACTGTAGTGTTAAGTGAGGTCACTAAAGCTGATCCTTATGATCTAATGATTTAAAAAAAAAACTGAAGGTTACTGGAGAACCGTTGATTCAACGTAAAGATGACACTGCATCTGTTCTGAAGTCAAGACTGGAAGCATTCCATAAACAAACTGAGCCGGTTTGTCTTCTTTTTGAATTTCTAGATGTTTGTTGAAACAACAAACAACTCACAAGATGTTTGGGCTATATGATAGTGAGTCAATTTCGACCCATTTACTTTTTAGTGGGTCAAGTTGGGTTATGTTATGAAAAGGCTCAAAATCACTGATTTTAATTTTTAGGTAAAAGGGAACAAATGAAGTGGGTTCAAATTAATCTGAATTTCAAAAATTTTATTACTTAATACATATGAAATTCTTCTGTTTAAAAATTTTAGATTATTATTTATTTAGATCTTTATAAATTTTAAGATGATCCAGGTTAGAATTCATCTAAACTCCAAAATTTATTATTACTAATACATCGAAGTTTTAGATTATGATTGTGTTAATGTTATTTTTATAATCCTAAATAACACAGTTGTACGTTATTTAAAAAACGGACAAAAAGTATATGAGCTCAGTCCGGCACGAACTTTATAAAAATGACATGTTTCAGCGTAGAGTTTTGATTTCTTACTTATTTATGCAGGTTATTGATTACTACAGCAAGAAGAATATCGTTGCAAATCTTCATGCAGAAAAACCACCACAAGAAGTTACAGCCGAGGTCCAAAAGGTTCTCGCATGAGACCCGTTATCAGTTTAGTATTGGCAGTCGGATCAAAAGTTTGCAGATTTGAGTCTTTTCCTGTTTTGCCCTTGGTTTTTATTTAAAATTGAACTCATATATGTTGTATCATGAGATCAACGACATGTAGGATTTAGTGTTGCCATCGGTTTTACTCCTTTGTTTATTGAGTCCACGAATAAAAGACAAAGGCACCTTAGTTTGATGCAAAATTGCTTGTTGCAGAAACGGCTCTTGTTCATTTCTCCAGTAATGTTTTAAGAATACTTTTGAGGATGGTAAATTCGCATCTTTTGTTATGGTTATTAATGCTTCCACCCCTAACAACGATTAAGGTGCAATTGTTTAATGCTTGCAGACCACATCTGCAGACATATGTAGAAGATGTGGACCAAACTTTTGCAGTCTGCAAGAAGGTTGTTTTTTTAACGTATATAGACTTATAAAATAAACTGGTGGTGGTGTACGGACGATTGTGGTGGGTGGTGGTGGAGGTGGACGGTGAACGGTGGTGGACGGTGATGGTGGGTGGTGGTGTTTTAACCTTCTTCTGCAGACCTTAGAAGACCTTAAAAGTGGTTGGGGGCCAAGTCTGCTCTAAGAAGAACTCGCACAGACGTTTTTTAATGAAACGTCTTCATAAAAAGGACTATAGAAAAAGAACTCTCCAAAAATAGGCGTATCTTACTTTGAGCAGCAAGCACACAATATTCTTTAGTAAAAGGCGAAAGAGTAGTTCGCTCTGTGCTGCTTGCATAGCTGCGTTAGTTTAAACCACCGCACCTGCTTGCGTTAAGTAACTGTGTTTCGCCCTTAAGCTTTCTCTAAACAACCGACGTGGGGTTGAACTCTAGATACTAGTTTTTCCCACTTTTCAAGCCTCCACACCCCTTTACCTCCTAAATGTTTAATTTTCAAAATTTTTGGTCAGCTGATTTCTTTATATGCTGTCTCCGTAAATTTCCATCTTCATAAACATCAGAATTTGGTTCATGACACTGTCCTCTGATCACTAGATTCTTGAACAATTGTTGCCTCATCAAGATAGTTATTTATGACTCCAATGATATCCACGTGCCCAAACCCAACTCGTTTGTTCACAACCAACTCATTCTCAAACCAAACAATGAGCCGATACATGTATTGTTCGTGTAAAGAAATTGGTCATGTGTTTGGTAATACATGGTACCAAGTACCAATTATATAAACTTGTAGAAATTTATGCAGGACAAATCTTGTAGGGTGACGTAACTACAAACCTGATCATTACCATAACATGTACGCTTTAAGGGACCGTTTGGCAACCTCTGTGCCAGTAAGTGCTTAAGAGGTTTTGAACCAGTAACTGTTGATTGTTGAGTCAGCAAGTGCTGTTTGGTTGGACCTTTGAATGACCGTACAAAATGACTATTTTACCCATCTAGGCCATCACTTTTTTCCTATTCTTCGCATCGTTGTACATAACCAATCCCAACATCCTTGTTACCCAATGGACTCTTAACAAAACTCAATGCCTGACGACCAACAACATAACACAAATGAAAATTTATGTCTAAGCATTAAAAAGTAGATAAATCATAGTCACTGTGAAACTACAAGCCACTTGGTGAAAACTTCGAACTTGGCATAGTCACTGTCTAAAATCATAGTCTTGTACCATGCCTTGCTAGCAGTCTTGATCTTTGCTACAATACACAAAGTTACCAAACAGAAAAAAGATAATACTACAACTTACACGGAGCAATCAGATGACTGGAAACAGAACAACGCTTAAGATTCTACTTCAAGCTTAAAAACGACATTACTCAAGATTAGTGCCAAACTGCACACTACTTGGTTTTAACAAGAAAACATGGTAACTACAATATAAATTTTGATTTTAAAAGTTTAAGTCAGAACGATTCGACAAGCACCTCTCATCAAGATGCAAAATTCAGTTAACCAACACGTACAATCTAATGTAGGCAATCAAACTACCCAAAATCAAGGGAAAACAAGAGTTCTAATAGGTAGACCACCTCAAACCATTATTAATAATTACTTAAAGCTATAAACAGAGACTGACGTGATATCGACGGCGTTAGTAGTCACTTCGCCAGAGAAAGTCAAGGGTTGACTTGGAAAGAAGAGTACATAGACGAGAGATAACTACGTCAAGGATTAACCTGTCTTAATAAAGAAGCTACATAACAGCCCCTTACTCTTACCTCTGTCATCTAAGATTCCAAACTAAGGTTTTTATTAAGCAAAACAAATAGGGAAAAATTAGCACTAAAAATATTGGTTGGAGCCCTTCAATTATTGAAAGGTCTCTCCAAAAATAAGCGTATGCCACTTAAAAGCACGAATACACGGTATTCTTTAGTAAAAGGCGAAAGAATAGTTCGCTTTGTATTCACTGCGTGGCTGCGTGCCTTTCAAGCGTTACACCTTCTTGCCTTAAATACCGAATTTCATATATATGACTTTACTATTCTGCCGATGTGGGACGAACTTTAGATACATATTTTTGCCAGTTTTCAAGCCTCCAGGCCCCTTTACTAGTTTCAGATGATTGAACTCTCCTAACTGTTGTTCCCAAAATCTTTTCTTCTCAATAATTGCCAGTTGTGTTGAAGTTTGGTGACCTGGCAACCGAGTCCCGACTGCCGAAGTTTTTTCCATTTCCAGGGTATCAATAAGGTTTGATTGAAACCATAACATGATAATTGGCCGATATGCTGAGATGCAGTCAGTTAGCTAGCAAAATACATGTTTAAGATCCCGAAAACGCATATCTAAAACAATATTGCTTTGTGTTCAATAAAAAAAGAGACACCAAACCAAAAACATGTGTTTGACAATACACGGAACCAACTACATCATCATCATTATCATACTCGGTAAATCCCACCAATAGCAAATCTAAGGTAGGGCTGAGAAGGGTAAGATGTAGACAGTCTTACCTCTAGCCCCGTAGGAATAGAGAAGCCAGTGAGACCCGGCTCGATAGTAGCTTTGCATCAAGCCTTGGACACTCAGCAATCGGGACAAAGGGTGATTAACTGTCCGCCGCTTTAATGTTATTTTCACGAAATTACTAAAATAACGTTAAAATTTGTGCAATTTCACTTTTGCCCCCAGAGCCCCCACACATATATACATTATATGCGCACACCGCAAGCGGGGCGTAATATGGAACCAAGTACCAATAATATAAATTTACAGAAATTTACCAAGGACAAATCTTGCAGTGGTTTTCATCATTGATCATTCTTCCCCTTTATCTCAAAAAGATACCCTCCATCTATCATCTATTGCTTGTTTCAAGCATCTGCTTAAAAAAATTTTAATCAATCTGAACTGGCTGCAAGTATCTGTTTGAACAACACTTTCTTATACATGTAGTTTGATTTAAAAACAGAGTGAATTAAGCTCATATGACACATCTTGTGGATCAGTTAGTCCCACATCGCCTCAGAGCTGAAATGTGGTGCTTTATAAGGCTTAGGTGGGTGATTGTTGTAGTCCCTTCGGGGACATCCGATAAAATTGGAACGATACAGAGAAGATTAGCATGGCCCCTGCGCAAGGATGACACGCACAAATCGAGAAATGGTCCAAATTTTTTTTTAATAAAAAACTTTTTGGGTTAATTCAAATTGTGTATAGAGTTTATCTCAAATGATGATCCTTTTTGACCATCAAAGTAGTAAAATTGATGCTTAAGTCTCTCTAACTTGTGATCAAAGTGATGATGTTATGATAACTGGTTGAATTCCACACTAAACTTCCTAATTCACTTATACTATAACACCCTAGTCATAAACTATGAACTGAACACATAGATTCTATATAGCTTTAGAACTTGAAGTTTTGATGAATACCGCCTAAGAATAAGATCATGGCTGCTTCTCTGGTAGTTGGTCATCTTGTTCACCGTAACAACAAGATTCTCAACCAAAAATGAATAAAATGCGTCCAGTCCAGTAACAACTGTCAAGTGTCGACCAAAATGTCAAAATTTGGTTCTCATAAAACCCAAAGCAATAAGTTGTGTCGGTTTGGTTACTCGACAATGGGTTATTGATATTACATGTTGATATTACATGTATACGTTCATTTTATCACCCTTCGCACCTATTGCTTTCTCAATGCACTGGATAACAAGATCTTCACATTAAGTTTTATAAATACACACTGCTCAACAAGTCTTCATACAATCATATGGTTTTAAAACTCAACAAAAGAATGTTAAACTAAAAGCATTGGTTGGAGCCCTTCAAAAGATGAAGGGTCTCTCCAAAAACAGGCGTATGCCACTTTGAGCAGCAGCACACGATAATCTGTAGAAAAAGGCGAAAGAATAGTTCACTCTGTGCTCATGCATGGCTGCGTGACTTTCCACATCCTACCTGCTTGTCTTAAATAGTAGGTTTCACACCTATAACTTCTCTAACCAACAGATGTGGGACAAACACTAGATGCTTTTTTTGCCACTTTTCAAGCCTCTAGTCCCCTCTACTGGTTCCAGTTACCAGTTTTGTTGGAGATACGAGTCCAAGTTGCAGAACTTTTGCTAATACCTGTCCTGACAAGTTGGTCTAGTGGTTAGTCACTTGGTTTCTTTCCTTGAGGCCCCAAGTTCAACTCCCACTAACATCACTTTGAAGGACATTGGTGGTGACAATGAAGTTTAGGACTAGACCTCTTTGGAGGTCGCCAGTTCGAAACCGAGCAGAACCGGGTTTTACCGCAGTGGGCCTTCGGGCGGGCGGTTTTTCCCCGGAACTGGTGGCTTGGTGGCTCGGGTATGCATCCAACTCTGACCGTTATGGAGGAGGGGATGCATTTGCACGATTGAGGGCATCCCAGGATGCTTATCCGATTATTTAGTTGGCCGTTCAAAAAAAAAGAACTTTTGCTAATACCGGGTATCAGAGAAGAGATGTGGTTGGTTGTGTGATCGCGTTTTAATAATGTTAAACCTCCAGATCACTTGTTCTAACTTATAAATTTCACATAAAAATATCAAGAATGTGCTTATAAGTCTATGTTATGCTGCAGGTGCGCAAAAAAGAACTGGGTTGGGAACCAAACCCGACACTGAAATCAGGTTGTATCTCTATACTTTGATGCCCGGTTTGAACCTGGTTATACTCGGTTTCAAACAGGTCAAACACAATCCCAACCCGTTTGGCTAGAACCCGGATACAACTGATCCTTTTGTTGATAAACCCAAACCTATTTAATACATAACAGATGTGGCTAAAATTGAACAAAAATTATTGGTATGGTCTATGGAACTCAAAACTAAAAACATTCTCAAACATTAGTGCTGGGCCCTGATGGAATTGTCACACGGAGCTGCGTTCTGCCAGCTGGATGAGTTCAGTTATAATCTGAACGAGAAAATGCCCAAGCTTTGACTTCAAAAGTCAAACAAACTTGTATAATAATATTTTAGGCAAAAACTGTTGTTACACCAAATATAGTAATATTATGAATAACTCACCAGTCTAGAACAAACCCAAGATGTTGAACAAATTTGCCATTTCTCTTAAGGACATGGGTCTCACACCTCTAACCTGTCTCATTATACATGCAGATTGATTAAAAACAGGGTGAATTAAGCTCATATGACACATCCTGTGGACTCAGTTAGTCCCACATCGTCTCATAGCTGAAATGTGGCTGGTTTATATCGCTTAGGTGGGTGATGGTTATTGTCCCTTTCGGGACATCTGATAAATTGGAATGGGAAGATTAGCATGGCCCAAGGATAAACGCACAAATCGAGAAATTGTCCAATTTTGTTTTTAATAAAAAACTTTTTGGGTTAATTCAAATTGTGTATAGAGTTTATCTCAAATGTGATATCGACGGCGTTAGTAGTCACTTCGCCAGAGAAAGTCAAGGGAGGAGACTTGGAAAGAAGAGTACATAGACGAGAGATTACTACGTCAAGGATTAACATGTCTTAATAAAGAAGCTACAAAACAGCCCCTTACTCTTACCTCTATCATCTAAGATTCCAGACTAAAGCGTTATAGTCACTTCGCAGAGAAATCAAGGAGGAGACTTGGAAGAAGTACATACGAGATTACTACGTCAAGATAACATGTCTTAATAAGAAGCTACAAAACAGCCCCTTACTCTTACTTATCATCTAAGATTCCAGACTAAAGGTTTTTATTAAGCAAACCAAAGAGGGAAAAACTAGCACTAAAAATATTGGTTGGAGCCCTTCAATTATTGAAGGGTCTCTCCAAAAATAGGCGTATGCCACTTAAAAGCAGCGAATACACGGTATTCTTTAGTAAAAGGCGAAAGAATAGTTCGCTTTGTATTCACTGCGTGGCTGCGTGCCTTTCCAGCATCACACCTTCTTGCCTTAAATAGTAGATTTCACTTATATGACTTCTCTATTCTTCCGATGTGGGACAAACACCAAATGCTAATTTTCCCACTTTTCAAGCCTCCATGCCTCTTTACTGGTTTCATATCATTGCACTCTCATAACTGCTGTTCTTGAAATCTTTTCTGCTCAATAACTGCCAGTTTTGTTGGAGGTTGATGCGGCGTCAACAGAGTCCCGATGGCATAAGTATCGTCAGAATCGGTAAAGGTTTGATTGAATCCGTGACGTGATTATATCGGACTTGCAAACATATGTAGATTAATAATAACAAACCTTTGCATCTCATCTGTCATCCGGATTCGACACCCCACAATAGAATGCGCACATCAATAGGACTTCTTGATCAACCCTTAATGTTTCACAAATCTTGACAATGCCTTACTGTTTAACCATATTGGTCCTATGGGGGGTATGGGTCGGTTTTTTTCCCCCAAAATTACAACCCAAACCGAAAAAATTGGTTCTTGAGTTTCATAAAAAATCCAAACTGATAGGCTATCACCAGTTTGGTTACTCGACGATCACTCTTCACACCTCTGCACCCGACAAACCCCAAATCTGGATGTTCACATCATGTTTTATGAACATACTGACTGATTTGCAAGCCTTCATAGTATGTCCATATGAGCTCAAAACTCTTTAGAAAAAAAAAGAGTTAAAAAACTGGTTCTTGAGCTGAAAAGAACAAATAAGACAATCTAAAAAGACTGAATATGCAATTTTATAGGGAACCAATGTTTTTAAAACATGTTTTGCAATAAGTAGTTGTAAAATAAAAAATTATGAAATATTACCAATCCCTACGGTATAAACATCACATAATAAGGTTTAAATGTGTCGTCTCAAAAAGATACTCTCCATCTATGAACTATTGCTAGGGGTGGACCTAGACTATCGGTGTGTAGGCGGGCGCCCCCTTAAAAAAAGTTCTATTATTTTTTCGGTTAAGCCCCTCTATTGCTCTCCATCCCCACTAGATGATAGCATCATAAAAAATTCCCGGTTAGCCGGAGATCGGAACTTCTGCGTTTAAAGTTTTTTTTTAAGTTTTGTGGAAGAATGAAGAAGACAATGTGCTTCTAATATATATTTAAATAAAACCGTACACGGTCGTTATGTGTGCAAACCCATAAAAATTATACCCTTGTTTTGTTTCTTAGTTAGTTTAATTTTAAATAACCCACAAGCTTTATTTTGTACATAGCTGTTTATAGCTTTTGATCTTGTATTTTAGATTTTTTTATACATAGCTTTATTTTTTCATAGGTTCTTATGTTGGAATATTTTCAAAATTCACTTAATTCTTATCTTTTTAGCATTTTACCTGATCCGATCCAACCCAACCCGAAACGGATCAAAAGTTTTTTAGTATTTAACTATAGACAAACGACCCTTAAATATTTTCCCACCCCATGAAAAACGTTTCTGGGTCTACCACTGATTATTTCTTGTCGAATCTTCAATAGGCGTATGCTACTTTGAGCAACGAGCACACCGTACTCCTTAGAAAAAGGCAAAACAATAGATCGCTCTATGCTCACTGCGTGGCTGTTTGCCAATGACTGGTCCAAGTATAAGAAGGTATTTGTTCCAACTATAAATATCAGATAATAATATCTACAATGTTCTTATAAGTCTATGTTATGCTGCCTGGTGATAGAGGTATCCAAAAAAGAACTGGGTTAGAAACAAAAACCCTTGAAACCGGTTTGGTTGGACCCAGTTTGGACTGGCAGGGTTGAAATCGGGTTTTAAGTGAAAAATATGCAATTTTAAATGCAAACAAAACTGTTATCAAAACTGGTGATAACCAATAATCTTATATAAGCAACTTTGTTATTGCATACAGATCCTTCACAACCTTACAACTTGCTAAGTAGACGACAATGATGTTGCAGCAAGCTTATTAAAGCAGTCACTTAAATGAATTTGTGGGATTTTCATATGATGTAATAATACTCTCTATCACATTGTCAACCTCTGCACAGAGATCGGAAAAACATGCCAACAACTTATCCCTCCTTGAAGTAGGGAGGTCTTTCAGTAATAATTCTTCAATGTCACGTAACCGGAGAGGATGTAACGAGCCGTTGATCTGCCTTGATCAATCTGTACACCGACATCTTCCAGCAGCTCTTCATCTCGGCCAGTTTCCTCTCGAAGTGCAGTTGCACATTCTCCACTTGTGTTTTCCCTTGATCATGCGTATCTGCCTCCACTGATGTCTTCCTCCGATTCGTACGAGTCTCAATATTAGCTTTCTCCTTCTCTAACAAAGCCTTCTGCCATTTTGCTTTAGTTTCCTGGAGTTTGACATATAGTGAGCATAAGAACACTACAGATTAAAGCAAGTATGTATGAGTTTGACAATACCTCATACGAGATCATTGTGAATGTTGCAGTTGGAGCACCATCTAGCAAATAGTTTAATACTTTAGTAGACATAGTTACTTTCTTATGTGCTTCATCGTCCGGGGGTACGTAAAGGGGATAAATCTTTAATTTCTTTAAGTTAGAAAACGGAGACAGTTCAAGTGAGATTCGTTCCATTTATGAAGAAAGTGGCTGCAAAAATTATACAAAGAAACGGAAAACAACAACATGCTGTTAAAATTCATAAACTAATCATTGTTTTAACTTTTTTCTATCTTCTTTGTGATTAGGGGAGGCGGGGCGCCCCCATGATCAATCCCCATAACGCGTGGAAGGCCGTGATACACGACCGCCACTCAATCCCATCACGCGTGGAAGGATAAACGCGTTGTAGTCATGACGTGTTGTAACGATATTGTGAAGAGTGGAGCATGATGGGTGTGGTGAGGTGTGGTGAGTGATGGGCACCCCTAGTAAAATCCATCACTTGTGATGTAATAAAGGTCGATGACGTGGCAGAACTTGATTGGGGGTTGTGAGTGATGAGTGGGTGGTGAGTGATGGGCGCCCCTACCCCCCTTAAAAGAGTAGTTTTCATCTTCAAATGGAATTCCAATTAAATGCATCATATAACTAAGAACCAACGCCAATATACCTTAACCAACTCCAAGTTAATCGTAAGAAACTTGACATTGTGGAGCTGTTGAAGCAGACAGGCAATGCGAGAACCACTCCACACGAGTGAAGAGTAAATGCAAAGATCCACCTTCTCCAAAGAACACAAATATGTGGAGAACTGCAAAAGACAACAACTACTAAAGAGCAATGACGCAAGGTTGGGTGCAGCAATCAGATGCTTGCCGAAGCAACTTCTTATAGTAAGATTCTTGAGTTGAGGTGCAACCACATTGAAAGCAGGGCATAGAAGTCCAGATAAAGCGCCATCTAGACGACAAAGCAGTGGTTTGAACAGCATGTTTAATGTGTATAAGAGAGAGGACTCAATGGATGAGATCATCTGGCAACATGCTTAGCCGATCGTCTTGTGCATTCGTTCTAGCTGCTTTACTATGCTCGGAATCCATTCTCTCTTCACGCTAACTCTACCTCAATGTTATTCACCCGTGTACTCGTAATTGTATACTTTTGTTGGCTATATCATAAACAGAGAATAAGTCGATTGCTAATTCCATAACTGCAAAAAACAAACCAAATGAGAAGATATTGAGAAGTTGATGCCGAGCAGAATGAAGGAATAATCCTCAACATTTTTTATAAAATAGCAAAATATATTGCAAGTAACCAGAAAGAATTCAAACGTTTTCTAATTATTGATATTACAACAAGCAACAAAAGCAAATCTGGTTGAAATTGCAACAAGAAGACAGAGCATACCTTGATTCCAGAAGCTCAATTCTCTTTCTTTCTGTACGGTCGAGCGATGTTGTCCAATCGATTTTAGGGTTTAATGAGTTTATCGATTTTGGGGTTTTGGAGACGGGAGTTAATTTGTGAAATGTCGAGTGTGGAAAACTTTGGGCTTAAAAAGCGCTACCGGGTCCATCTCACTGACTCAATTTTTTAATCAGCAGAAATGACCAAATTAGATTACCCTTTGATAAGCGTTCATGTGGTTTTTAACACGATGGTTATTTGACTCCCATTTTTTACCCGTCAAATTCAAATACACAACTTCAATTGGGTCGTTATGGTGATTACTGAATGATCAAACGCGTCCCTAGGGTGTTTAATTCGTATAAATATGTTTAAAAATCGTATTAGAGGAATTTTACCGCACGATTAACATAACAAATTAAGATTAACATACCTAAAATTATAAATGGGTTAAATTACATAACAAAAGTTATAATAATAACACAAAACTCTACTAGTAATATAAAACTCGAACCAAACGTGCCCAAATCTGGATCAAACACCATGTAGTGGCACGATGTAGATTAGAAGAACTTTAATTGTTATTGTGATTTGGCCCCTAAACCGAGTATGACCATTATCACAGGTTCAAGACCGGGATTCAGCAAGATGAGCCCGACTATAAAATATAATCTAAAATAGTCAACCCGTATATAACTAAAATTATCAACTTGTATAACCAAAAAACGTAAATTATCAACCATATATAACCAATATCATCAAAATTATAACATGTATCTAGGGTTGTAAACCGAATGAACACGAACAAGGCCTTGTTCGTGTTCGTTCGTTCGTTAAGGAAATAATTGTGTTCACGAATGGTTCATGAACACTTATCGAACGAGATTTTATGCTCGTGTTCATTCATTAAGGAAATGAGCGTGTTCACGAACACAATAAATTTGGCGAACTAACGAAGGATAAAGGTGGATGACCCAGATAGATAGTAGCACTGGAGCTTGAATCTCTTATTGTGGAACGAAGGTCGGTCGTATTAGTCAATGTAAATAATAGGAAATGAAAGGGAGATAGTGTATAAACAAGGTGAAATATGGTTTTCTAGTTTAATTGTTAGGGTAATAAAATAAATAAAAGTTTAATAATATAAAAAGTATAGATAAAATATATGAAAGTACAAATATCTTTAATTAAAACACAAACATACGAACATAATTGTGCGCAAATGAACGAATGTTCACGAACATCTTACCAAACGTTCATAAACACAATTGAACGAAGGAGAGCTCTGTTCATGTTCGTTCATTTAACTAATCGAACGAAATATCTTGTTCATGTTCGTTCGTTTATTAAATGAGCGAACATAAACGAACTTCCTGCCGAACGATTCACAAACTGTTTCGTTGGACGTTCGGTTCGTTTACAGCCCTACTCGTGTCAACCCGTAAATAACCAAAATAAAAAAAAATCAACCGTATCAGCTTATACAACCAAAAAAACTAATTATCAGCCGTAATCAATCCGTATCAACCATAATTAACCCGTTTCAACCATAATCAACCTGTAATTAACAAAAATAGCCATACTTTTCAACCTTAACAACTTATATAACCAAAAAAAACATAATTATCAATCGTATTTAACCCATATAAAATATAACCATAATTGGGTTTTGGGTTGGGTCGATTTGTCGCCAGAAACATAACATAAAACAAGAACATGAGAACAAGAAAGATGATCGGGTTTTTTGGTTTGGATTTTGGGTTGGGTCAGCGGAAACCATAACAATAACAAGAACAAGGTGCCTGGTTTAGGCGCGAGAAGGAAATGGGGAAGTTTCCAGGGGTAATTGGTAATTACGGGGGATCATCTGTAAAAGAAAGTAAGATGGCAGGGATTGAAAGAGGAATAAGAACCCCTAAATCTTATTGATCATTTTACCCATATGGTTTATTGTGTAGTTACGTTTTTACCCTTTGCAATTTTGTAATTTAACTGAAAAAAACTAATTGAGATAGTTGTCGCACCCCAACCGATGGTGGAAACATCAGGGGAGGACGAACGAGATTGCTCGAGACATCATAACTTCTAATCTTGCAACAAGTATATTTAAATAACGGTATTTCATTTCATTTTATTCAAAGATTGGTTACAACAATTCGAAACAAAATATAACATTGAGAATTTAAAGTACAATATGGAAACCAAATACATGTACAACATAAATCTAGTTCTAAAGGTGAGTTTCTAAGTTCGTCCTACTAGATTCCCTGATCATCATCGTCATCAATCTGCAATACATGTTAAAGTATAGTTCAACACACAGGCATTGACGATCATAAAGTTTAAACTAATAGCATAATAAAATGTTTAACAAATCCTCATGCGATACTGGCATAATTAGAACTAACATGGCAACTAGTATACGATTATACATGTCAACCCAAAGTGTTCCGAAAGTGTGATCTACTCATAGCAATCAAAAGACCTAAGTATTTTACTTAACATGGCCTCAATAATACGGGCAGTGCGTTAATCATATAGCGCTATACATGTTAAGAGAGGCTCGATCATAGTTAATGACAAGGTATAAGTATTAAGAGTCAAACACGTATAAGTCCAAGTATAGCACAATAAGCAAGTATAAAGGATTGTTTGTGATTTTGTATAGGCATATTCGTGTGATTTTGATAATGTACATGTATTGCACCCAAGGTGATAAACGTAAATGGGATCGAGTGTATTCACAACTTTGCGAGCTTCCTGAGCGGATTCAGGAGTTGAGGGGTGTTGAAGTGGAATCACCCTACAAGGGGTAAGCAGGAGGATATGAGTATTTGGAATTGGACAATCGGTTCAGATTACGGAATATAAGGTTTTGAGGGAAAAACGGGAAAACGCCACCTCGCACGAGGTGGGCTGACCTCCTCGTACGAGTTGACATGCAACTCGTACGAGTTGGCTGTTACCTTGTACGAGTTGACTGTCCACCTCGTACGAGGCGACAGTTCTGGAACGTTTTAGCTCGTTGCGTACCCGTATCAACAACGGTTTTTGTGAACGGGGTTTCTGACACGAATCATAACAGTCAGGAGCCACAATACTAAATCAGAACACGTTTAGCATCATGTTCAGACTGGTTTTATAAGGAAATACAAAATTACGTATATTAGCATAACTTAGTCACAGAAGTCAAGCATGGGGGTGCGGACACCTCATTATATGATTCATTAATGTCACACCCCGACCCGCAGCGGAATAAGAGTCGGGGCATAATTGGGTTATCACCAAAGCTCATGATGTTTACTAATATGTTTCATATTTATTAAATTCAAATTACATCTCAAATGTTCAAGTCAAATTCATACAATACAAGGAAAGGAAAATTAAATAAACAATCCAAAATCTAAACTGATTTATTCTTCTAGGTCGTCCTATATGTTTCTTGCTTCAACTGGATCACCTGTATCATGTGTAAATGGGGGTTTTTGGGTCAACAAAAGTTGGCGAGTGAACCTTGTTAGAAAACATTTATTATTGATTTCTTGTTGTAATTAATATGGAAAATTTGTGCAATAATCATATATGAGCAAACGTAAATAAACATACAATAACAAACCACCTTGCATGAGTATATGACATGAATGATAATGTATATGTTGGAACGTCACGTTCCGCTCATAGGTAATGGGAAACGGACGGCTATGATGATGTATGTGCGATCAAGGCTCAATCCAACGGAGCCGATCGTATGTTGGCAACGCCACATTTCGCTCATAGGTAATGGGGAATGGTTCCGCTCATAGTAATGGGGAACAGACGAGCCTAAGATGATGTATGTACTAAAAATGATAAATTAAATCTAAACATTAACCACACAAACAAGTGATACATATTGGATACACATTTGATCATGAATATGATGGATGCACAAGCGTTTAAAAGAAATAAATAAATAGCGACACATGATACACCCCAAAATGTGATTAAAACGGGGAATTGGTAGAGATTCACTCACATTGGGTGCGTTCGTTTGATGATGTTGAATGCGCACGAGTTTAGAGGGTTGATCGACGAGGATTAACTAACCTAAATAATAACGAAAAGGTACGGTAAATAAGTGGATTTTACTAATAATTTTAATAGGATTTTTAGATATATTTTTGTGAGTTTAAGGTCATTTTCTAACTTTAAAAATATTATTTTTAAGTATTTTTAATTGATTTTTAAAATAAATAAATAAATAAAAATATAAAAAAATGTTGACTTTTTGGGTTGACCGTTGACCATTGACCATTGACTTTGACTGTTGACCGGTTCGGTCTTGTGTTTGTTTGCACTGAGTGAGGTTCGAACTTGTGACCTCCCGTACGCGTGCACGCAGCTCTACCAACTGAGCTACGTGTCTAACTTGAAATATTTATGTTTTTAATTATATTTATATACTTTTAATTTTATTCAGAAATCATTTATTTTAAAAAGGGTTTTAATTATGTCGGACCGGTGCACACAACAGGTCTCGAACCCG
Source organism: Scalesia atractyloides (assembly GCA_947069175.1). NCBI lineage: Eukaryota > Viridiplantae > Streptophyta > Magnoliopsida > Asterales > Asteraceae > Scalesia > Scalesia atractyloides. The sequence continues at coordinate 93,869,908 of CAMTDV010000005.1, read as the reverse complement.
GGACCCGTTGTTTAGCGTTGCACACAGTCCACCGCTGGACTGTGTGTCTAACCTGGTTAATATACTGATTTTTATTAATCTTAACATCTTACAGCGAGTTGATACGGTTCGGTTTAAAAAGAACATTTTTATTTCAGAGAGTGAGGTTGTGACAGGGATCGAACTCGAGACGTGTGCTAATTGTTTGCACACAGTCCACCGCTGGACTTTGTGTCTAACCCGGTTTAATAACTGGTTTTAATTAATCTTATAAACATCGTCGACTTCGTCTTCTTCGTTCAAAGACTCAGACGATCGATATTCTTCTGTTCTTGATTAAATCGTTCATCGAACATATTACTGGTTGAAATGTAAAGGATAAGAAGAGTAAAGGAATCGAATGTACCGATCAGACTGTATTTCTCAGAATTCGTCAACGGTCGTCGGCTCTGATTTGTATATTCCATCTGATTGAATCAATTAACAGTTTTGATCGATTAGTTGTGAAATTGGGTTACTAAACAAGGATTAACAGAAGGTTTAAATGATTATACCGATTCACAACGTGATTTTGGAAATTCCAGAGGTTTTCCGGCGAGTGCAGAATATTCCGGCTACGTCGTCTGGGATTGATTCTGGTTGATGGATTGAAGTTAGTAATAGTCTAACAATGGATTGAAACCGAAAGAGTCGAGGTATTTACCGTTTTGATGTAAGTCTCGGTTTTCCGGCGAAAGTCCGGCGGTTGCAGAAAATCTCCGGCGAGTGAAATTGATTCGAAAATGGTGCGATTTTGAGCGAAATGATTTCCAGAGACTTGGGTGTGTATTTATAGGGAAGAATCACGATGAATTGGGTCTGATTTTAGTCTTGATTCGTGGTCAGCTTTTCTCCGGCGGTTATGACTGATGTCTGCCGGGATGTTGATGTTAATACATTCGTTAAGTCAAAGGAACCGTTGATAATTGGCGAAATCGTCGGAATTTCCGGCGAGAGCGATTTGGGCGCGCTGTTGACAGAATTCGATTTCGAGTTTTATTATTAATGTTATTTGTTTTGATAGATGTCACAAATGAGTCAAGTGGCGGAGTGGTTAAGTATTTGTTGGTTTCATCCGACTGACCCGGGTTCGAAACCCGGCAGCCTAATTCTTTTTTTATTTACTTTATTTTTACTTTTTAATAATTATAGTTTTTAAATTTTAAAATGTTTATTAATTATGTATTGTTTAAAATTAAAATAAATCATAAATACGCAACGAAATTTTATAACTTGATATTCGATTAATAAACGAAGCGGGTTTGGAAACCCGTTTTTCGACGGATGTTACAATTAAAGCCCAAGGTTTATCAACATGGTTGATAAACCCGTTGGTCATGAGTGTACAAGAAATAAAAGTGTAAAATCGTGCACAAGTGATGGTGGAACTTAATTCGGAAAGCCCAAGCTCCCAGTGTTCTCACATCGGCTGAAACTAAGCTCCATAGAGCTTGGTTTAGCTCACACTCTTGATGCAAAGGAAAAGAAATGTAGAAGAAAAGTTGTAAATATGCAAGGTGTTAGTGAGTTAAACTCACTTAGATGGATCTGAGATGATTTTGTTCGAAATTCAGAAGCTTGAGAGTGAAAGTGAGAGTGTACGGAAAGTGTGAAGTGTGTCTGTATTTATAGAGGAAAAGGGGCTGCTTGTACGAGGGGATGGTCACTTTGTACGAGGCGTGTTGGCTTCGTACGAGTGGGCCTTATCTGGTTGGTTTAATGTGTCTTAATCGTATTTTAAGCATGCGAGAGTGTTGTATAAGCATTTAAACAAGTAAGGCTAAGTATTTGAGTATTCAAGTATGAATTTGTATGAATAAAATCACGTTTTAAGGCTTGCGAAGTAAAGTAAAGCGTATAAACAAGTATTTAGGCATGTTTTATTATTGCATGTATGAATAAGTATTTGAATAAGGACTTTCACCTATGATCATTATCTCGGATTACAAGGATTGATACAAAAGTACGAGTGCGATACAAGTTTCTAAAATTAGAAATAGGACAACACTTTCTAAATAAGGAAGGTATTAAAATACGGAGCGTTACAATAGTGGGAAGGATGGGAATGGTAGCGCTTTTAAAAGGTTGGGGACTCATTGGTTGAAAAAATCATTTTGGGGATGTGACTTGCACCGCCCTACAAGCACAATGACGCAAATTGCATTATACCTGTACAAATTTGGAAAAATCTTACAATATCTAGAAGGTCACCATAAAATGTCATGCTGGAAGAATATTCTTGAGTTTGTGTTTCATGATGTGAGAGTTTCACAAACAAAACAAACCACGTCTAAATCGGAGTTAAGATGAATGTGATGCTGATGCTCAAAGCTGAGTGGTTGAATTTAATATTTCTAACTTTGTGACTCTAGTATATTTTCTTATCTTTGTCATAAAAGGGTTGTTTTGACTCTTTCAGGAATCATTATGGAGCCTTTGATTCCGTCTTTTAATTTCATATGTCATGAATAAAAATGAAGATTTTATTTGACTCGTAAAACTATTTTAATTGTGTTTAGATGAATTAAATATAGAGCTTTGAGATAAGCATAAAGGAAACCTTGTGATTCATTTCTCCATACAAAAGATGAAAACGAGATGAAAGAAAGATGAACCAGAGAAAGCATTTTGTAAAAAATGATAGAATTTAAAGATGAGTAGAGTTTAAATCTTCCTCATCACCATCACCAATGGTTTAAAGCTAAAGAAAAGAGTAGTTTAAACCCAAACAAAAAAGACATCTTGTGGTAGTGGGCTGACAAAAAGAAAAGAGTAGAACATAAGGGTTTGGAGTTTGATTGGTGTGACATCCTAAAAAATTCACGATTAAAATGTGATTTTCATTGTTCAAGGATTAGCATGTATAATATTTTTAACTTAAAAGACCAGGGTTTAAAGCAAAAATCTGAAAAAAAAAACTTATTCTCAGCGGACCACCTAGAACTCAGAACTTTAAGGTTAAGTTACTTAATCCTGCTATTAACGGACCGCTTGAACTGCACACAGTTCAAGTGAGATTTTCGAGGCAAATAAGTTATGGTGCTGACAAGGTTGACATGTGGCAATGACTAACTGGAAAAAGTGACAGATAAAGTGGCAATGACTAATCAGAAAAGTGACACGTGGCACAAACGGTAGCCTCTAAGTTTTGTATAATGATGAACCAAAGATTGACACGCGAGTAGGGGAGGGGGATAAACACTAGTTGAATGTATTTCTAATTTGTTAACTTGTTTACAAGTTTTATCTATTTGAAATGACGCAATTTTACCAAATATTTCCTTGACTTTAAAACTACTTTAATGGGTAGTTTTTTATGCTCAAGTTTACCATTGCAATAACCTAATGTTAACATAAAAGAACGCCATGTTGCAGTGTTTGATGAACCTTGAATTTCACCTTAAGACCATTTGTAATGGTTTCACTAAAGTGAAAAATTTACTGCCACGCATGCATGAGGGCTTTCACTCATTTTTTCTCTTAAGTGCATAATAGTTTAACATAGAAACTAAATAAAAGAAAAGTGAAGTATGTGCTTTTGATTAGTGAAAAGTTGGTGAACCTCATGCTCATCGTTCATCCAACCCCCACACCCATGACTCGGCTTACAAAGAAGGGGCTCAACCCATAATAACGCCTGCCCGTATTGGTGTGCAACACGATAACTTGATGACATGGCTAGGGCTAGGGCGTTAGCCCCTTACATTTAATCTAACATGCTTCATGTCAACTAGTAAAGTTTAATTCGGGGCCTAGTGTATTGGGCTTCATACAAACATCTCGTTTTTGTTTTTATATCCTACTAACTAGGTTATTACCCATGAGTCACGCGGATTGAACGGTAAAAAAAAACTAATTAACTTTATATTCAAAACAATTTAAATAAAATAAAGACAAAAAACTCCTTGACAAATGATAAACGAACAAAAAAGACTACAAATTCCAAAAATTTATTTGTATACAACATTTGTGGTCTTATTTGTAGCATGACCATCTTTATCTGTTACTAGTATCTTTAAATCTGCTCTACTTTTAACCCGTAATAGTGCCACATAAAGCTGACCATGTGAGAAAACAAGATCTTTGAGATACAATCCAATCTTGGATAATGATTGTCCCCGACTTTTGTTAATAGTCATTGCAAAACAAACAACAACCGGAAACTATCTTCTTTTGAACTTGAAAGGGATGAAAGTTCTTGTACCAATATTAGCACCAGATATAATCCCTATTACCAAGATAAAGTACGCGTAGTCGTGTACCATTACAAAAACCATTCTTCTGGTCAATATTTCGAAGTAGCCTTATTGGAACACCATGACTCGGCTTATGAAGAAGGGGCTCACCCCCACAGTAACGCCTACCCATATTAGTGTGCAGCGCGATAAGTTGATGACATGGCAAGGGCTAGGGCCTTAGCCCATTACATTACATTTAGTTTAACAGGCTTCATGTCAACTAGTAAAGTTTAGTTCTGGGCCTAGTGTATTGGGCTTCATACAAACAGCTTGTTTTTGTTTTTATCCTACTAAAGTTACAATATAGCCCAACTGGTTTCTAATTCCGCACTTCATCAGTTAACGGAAAACAAACCTATTCCGCGCCTGCCGTCGTCTCCTCCGTTACCACCACCGCCGCCTCCTCCTCCTCCTCCTCCGTGCCGGTATTCCACCAGTTAACTGTCTTCATTTTCTCTAGCAACAATCATAAACGATGCCTCGAACAACCACATTAGAATCTCCTGGATGTCCTCCACTTCGCGCCATAACTTTCGATGTTCTCGGTCTCATCAAAGGTTTTATTCAACGATGACCTAATTTCAACTATAAACAGTTAAACATTTGTTATGTAGAATACAGATTGTTTATGCAGCTGCTTGCTCTATTAGATGTTTTCGGTCTCATTAAAGGTTTAATTCAACGATACTTGCTTATTTACGTTCGAATTGTGACCTAATTTGAATCAAAACTTTTAAACGTTCATTTTGTAGAATATAGATTGTTCATGTAATTTCTGTAATTTCGATGTTGTCGGTCTCATTAAAGATGTTAAAGAACGATACCTGCTAATTTATGTCCGAATTGTGACCTATATCAAACCGAACAGTTATACGTTTGTTATGTAGAATGTGTATTGTTCATGTAGTTACTGTAATTTGTTTAATTTAGTTGATGTGCTTTGTCATCGGTGTGTTTTGTGATTGTAGTTAGTGAAGCTCGGAGTAAGCAAGGAGGAGTTCCTAAGGTTGTAGAGCGATGGGGGGAACCGGATGCCTCTCGGTCTGTGCTCGCGGCTTCGATTAATGACCGTAAAGTTGATCCTGTATGCTCTGGATTACTTCATATGATATTTCAGTTCAGAATTCTTGAGACTTGTGTGCTTTGGCACTAGTTTGTAGTATGATGTTTGCATATGTGAAGTTGTTCTCATAACAGATATCATGTTTTGGTTCGCAAAAAATCGTTGTTAATGGTGATATTGAATGCTGTCCTTTATCCTTATGCTAATAATAGAACTAGTTTTTATTTTTTTATTTTTTTCAGTAAATGTATGTCATTAATGAAGTTCAGCAGTACCTTTGATTGAAGCAACATATGACTATATAAGAAATCATATTAAGCACTTAGGGTTTGTTTTTGGTTTGTGTGTTCTAAAAATGTAGAAAGGTAGCAATATATACTTTAGGCTATAACAGCTTGCATATTAGGAGCAACCTTACTGGTGCCTGCTCAAATGGCTGGCCCTTAACATATCTTGTTCATAAACATAGTGGTTCTTCATTTGAGTACTGTTGTTTAGAGCTTTTAATCAGAGTTTTTTTTTCTTTTTTTTTTTTACAGTTGTTAGCTGTTGCAAGGAAAAATGGCGTGGTAAGTATATACTAATTACTATCATCATAAATCCTAGTCATCAATCAATACTTGCTTGTTTAAGTATTTACATCGTTAGTTGCCTCACTACATGTTTCTTTACAACACAGGTTGAGTTGCTTAGCCCTATTAATGGTGATCTTCGAGTTTCATTAGCTATCACCAACCAAACAGATGTTCAGTCTCAAGAAGACAACATAGTTGGATTGCATTTATTTAAAAAGGTGCAATCTGAGTCATCATCCAGGTATCTGTTTAGAGCCTTGCTACATTTGTTGTTCTTGAGAATAGTTTGTATTACTAACTGCTCTAATGTGGCATTACAAAAAGTAGCTAGTTTCATTTTTGTTTCACAAGAATCATTTTCTAAAGGAAAATTTTGAACTTCAGAAAGAACCAAGTAATCTTTTGATCATATATATTATGTTTGTAATTGGTTTTTTGTCCATGCAGTTTCAGTTTAAAACTTGTGGTTATATATACTATCAATTTGTAAAGTGAGCTTATCATATATAAAATGTGCTATGCTTAATAGTTTTTGGTTAAATACAATATCAAATTTGTATAGTAAACTTATCGTTTATCAAATGTGTTGTGCTTAAAAGCAGGTCATGCACCTTGCTTACATGCACTACAAAAGGGCTTACAACCGTGAGATCTGCAACGATTCCAAGATCACCAGGGGATTCCACCTGTGATGATACTCCAACAACATGGAACGTGTGTGCTTCTGGTAATGTCTTGTGCTGTAAAGTAGATGAAAACGAAAACTATGCTTTATTTGGAGGGTGAGTTCTTTTAACTATATTTTATTGTTATTATTTTTATTTATGTTTCAAACCTCATAAAATAAGGTCATATCAGGAAGGGAGTAGAGGTTAATATATGGGATCTTGCAACACATACAAAAATCTGGACAGCAAAATCAGTAAGTTTGTTCTTCATTCACATATTTATGGTTTTGAAGGCAAATGCTTTCTGAATTCATTTCACTTTCTTTACCATATGTTTTTTTTGTATTTACAATGCAGCCTCCTAAAAACAGCCTTGGTATATTTACACCTACTTGGTTTACTTCAGCAACGTTTATGAGCAAAGATGATCATCGTAAGTTTGCGGCAGGCACCAACAGTCATCAGGTCACTTTTTGAAACCATATAAACTTCAACTTTTCATTGATATATTACAAAGGTGACAATTACGACCTAATTTTTTAAAATATGGGTCGTTTTGGTTATTTTTTCTCCTAACGGGTCAAACGAATACAATAAAATAATAAGCTTGAAAGGGAGCAGGGGAAATGGTTGAAAGTCTCTCCATGTGTACTTTTCATGCATAAAACTTCCTCAACCATATTAATCTTAAAATTTAAAAATGATGCATCTTTTGTACAAAAAGTATTTTCGGGTCAACCGGCTCGTTACAATTGGTATAAACCAGGGCTGCAAACGAACCAAACGTGTTAAGAGATCTATGTGTTCACGAACTGTTCATGTACACTTACCGAACGAGATTTTATTGTCGTGTTCGTTTGTTAAGGAAATCAACGTGTTCGTGTTTGTTTGTTAACTTTAGGTAACAAACACAAACTAATGTTCATGGACACAAATGAAAACAAACGTACACAAACAAGCGTTAATGAACATAATATATAATACGCTAATGCTTATTAAATATTTTATTTATCAGAATTTTGATGTTGTTAAATAACATATAAAAATTAGAAATACTAATGAGCTATCAAACATAAACGGACACTTTAGCGAACGTTCACGAACATAAATGAACGAACTTGGCTTTTGTTCATGTTCGTTCATTTAACTAAACGAACAAATTTTCGTTCCTTTATTAAACAAACGAACACACACGAACTTCCCGTCGAACGGTTCATGAACTGTTCGCTGAACGTTCGGTTTGTTTGCAGCCCAGTATAAACTTTTAACTCTTTCCCCCAACTTTTTAACCTTTCACCCAACCCGCATACCTTGACTATTCTGCCTTGAATTTTCATGGTAATAATGGCAAGATTTCCATTATATGATGTAACATCATTGTCAGTAGTTTCTAAATAAAATATTATACATGTAGGTACGTTTGTATGATATGTCTGCTCAAAGAAGACCTGTGATGTCATTTGATTTTCGTGAGACGCCTATTAAGGCGGTCACTGAAGACGTAGATGGTAACACAATATACATTGGCAATGGATCTGGTGATCTTGCATCTGTTGACATACGCACAGGTACATAGTTTTCTGTATATTGAAGTTCTTTTGCATACAAGTTTTGACTTTTTTGCCATTTTTGTTTGTTTAAATTGTTTTAAGGAAAACTATTGGGATGTTTTTTGGGAAAATGCTCCGGAAGCATCAGATCGATAACCAGACATCCAGATCTCCCGGTGATAGCCTCTTGTGGTGAGTTATTTTTTCAAGCACTTCATATTTTGTTACAATCTTAATATATGCAATATTTGAATTTATTTGCAAAATTTATTTATTCTGGTTAGTAACTCTTTTATAGATTAATATATTTTAGAGTAAAATGTCATTTTCGTCCCTGAGGTTTGGTCAGTTTTGCGACTTTTGTCCACATGTTTGTTTTTTCGAACCTGGATCCAAATGGTTTGAAATCTTGCCATTTTCATCTAGCACGTTAACTCCATCCTTTTTTCTCCATTAAGTCAGGGGTATTTTCATCTTTTTAGTTAACTTAAAGCGCGATTTGGCCTTCTTTTCTTTATGTACAAGCATTTAGCATAATGTACAAGTATTTAAAAAGACAGAAATACCCCTTTAAGTTAGCAAATAAGATGGAAATACCCCTGATTTAACGGAGAAAAATGGATGGATGAACGAGCCAGATGAAAATGGCAAGTTTTCAAACCTTATGTTTTCAGATGCGAAAAAAACAAACCTTTGGATGGAAGTCGCAAAATTGGCCAAACTTCATGGACGAAAACTCCATTTTACTCTATATTTAATGTCCACACATATTTTAGGTAGGGAAATACTTTTTTGATGAATATTTTACTTATAAAATATTTGTTTTGACTAAGTTAACATATTGATGTAGGACTCGACAGCTATTTACGCATCTGGGATATAAAATCGAGGCAGTTACTCTCTGCGGTATGTTGTTATTGTAACATGGGCAAATTTTGTACATGGGCATATTATACTTCGAAATATAAATTAACCGGCAAGTGCAAGATTCATGATTTCATATTGTGGCATGTTAACTTAGTTTGAGAATGATGCAGGTCTTTTTAAAGCAGCATCTCACAAAAGTCGTCTTTGATTCTAATTTTGAAGATGATGGTTAGTCTCTAGTTGATTGTTCTTACTTATTATAATGGCCTACACATTTTACATTAATCTGCCTAAACAGAAGTTGCCGGTTCGGTAGCAACAATGCCTCCAAGTGAAGAAGAAATTGATGATGAGCCTGTAGACAGAGATGAAGAATCACCGCCTGTTGTTAAAAAGAAAAAGAAGAGTTCAAAATCCCGCTCTTTAGATGAAAATGAGGAAGAGGCAGTCTCATCAAAACATAAAAAGACCAAAAAATCACGGAATTTAGACGGGGAAGATGAAGAGTCACGCTCTGCTAAAAAGAAAAAGGCAAAAAAGTTGCAAAACGTGGATGAAGATGAAGAAGGATTGATCTCGGTTGAACAGGAAAAGTCCAAAAAGTCAAAGGTCAAAAGCAAGGATGGGAAGTCAAAAAAGTCAAAGAAATCGAAAGGTGAAAGCGTTGATGTATGATGATGATATACAAGTGAAAAAAATGATAAGGGATAATCAACAGTTTTGAAGTATCTAAGTCGACAAGGTTCTTAAAGGTGTTAGTGTGAGAAGTGTTTATGTATTAAAGAATTTTGTTTTTCTAATTTCGTTGCTTTATTTTTCATTATTTTGTACAAGCCATTTCTAAACTTATGAGAAGATAGGTTTTTATGTATCAAAATTAGACCGATCACAAATATTTTGATTCATTTTGCTAACTTTTACGCCACAACATTTAAGACTTAAAATAAGTCGTGTCCCAGGCGAAGGGTGCGGGGTGCCCCGGCCTCATTTGGACCCATATTAAGTTAAGCAAATATACAAGAGTGACTCATTTTAGCACATTGTATAATTTGAGTATGTTTTCAGGATTGGTTTGGATTGCGAACCGGTCCATTGGTCGGATCAGATTTACACTATGTTCCCGAATCTCATTTAACAGGGAGGGGAAGAAAAATGAATTAAGAGAGAAAAGGAAGGAAAAAATGTGATTTTTTTCGTGTTCCCCGAGTTTAATGAAAAGTAAAGGAAAAGAGAAGAAAATCAAGCATTTTGTGTGTTCACGAGTTAGAGGAGAAAAGAAAAGAAAAGATCAATTAGTAATTAATAAGATTTTCTTTCCTAATCTCTCCAATTTGGGAGGATAAATATAAGGGCAAATTTTCTCCCCTTTTCCTCCTTTCCCCTTCCCTTCTATCATTAAAAAATCTCGGAACATGGTTTATTCATATTTTCATCTCTTTTCTTTCGCCTCCCCTTGTTAAATGAGACTCGGGAACACATGTTAATGACGAATTTTAGAAAACCATACACAATTATCTTATAGAAATAGATGGCTTGGCCAAAGCATAAATGAAAGTAGGTGACTTTCAAAATGTTAATGAAAACTAGGTGGTAAGCCAAACGGATTTTAGAACTTTAGAAAGAATTTTTTTAGGTTTTAGACGTCGGATCTTGCTGGGAACGTTGGACATTCCAAGCCAATCATACGGGTTCCACGACTTAAAAAAAGAAAGCTCGCCATATGGATGTTATAACTTCAAACAAGCTCGCCAAATGGGTTCCTAGGACTTCAGTTTTGATGAAAGTGGCGCGTGGGAATTCTTTTAAGCTCGCCATATGGATTCTACAACTTACAGCTTGCCAATCTGGTTCCTTTTGTAACGACTTTGTCAGACGCCATTGTAATTTTGTTCAGAAAAGTCACATATTGAAAGAATTCACATTCACATGAGCATCGAAAGAAGAAAATAATTCAGAAATTCAAAGCCTCCTTAAAATGTATTTATATGACGAGTCTTGTAAAAAAATAGTAGTATTTTGCAAATGAAATTGAAGAGAAATACGTAAACAGTATAAACCTGCAATGTAACACTATTTAACCTGTCAATCAACAAAATATAAGATTATTTAAGTCTTCACATTAACCTTTAAAAGATGGTAGTGTTATTCAAAGTAGTTTAAATCATTAGACACTTCACATTATTTTGAGTAGACGTTGTTTCTCGATTAAGCGTTGTGAAGTTCTTGTTATAAAATTCATTCGAAAATGAGTTACAGTTAGATCCAGGTCCTCTGATTACTGATGTTCTGTTTTATTTTGATTGAAATTGAAAAAAAAAACTTTTTCAGAAGTTGACGCAACTGAAGAGCGTAACCATCAACGTAGACGATTAATAATATTTTTATATATATGTGGCTGCACCATTTTTCCAGGTAATTCTAATAATTTAATAGCTATGCATTTTATAAAACTATATTAGAGATTTAAATGCATGCGGTCGGGTTTAGCTGGGGTAGTGATGGTTAACAAGTTTGTACAAAAACTTATGCCTTGCCACAACACCCGATGCTACAAACGTGGTCGTGGGAGAGAATCCGCGGTCTTGCACCTGAATCTGACCCGGATTAAAATTTCACCACGCCATTAGCTGCTCGACATACTACAACGCGATTCAAACTAATTTGAATCTTTGCAAAATCACTATCTTGGCGAGCTTGTTTGAGGTTATAACATCCATATAGCGAGGTTTTTTTTTTTTTTTAATTTTCAAAGTTCAATTCTGGAACCCGTATGGCGAATTTGGAATTTCCTCAAAGTCATTTGGCAAACTTCTGAAACCATTTGGCAAGATCTGACAACATCTGAAACCTGCAAAAATTCCATCTGAAGTCCTGAAACCCGTTTGACGGACTACCTAGTTTCCATTAAGATTTTCAAGGTCACCTAGTTTCTCTTATGTTTTGGCCAGTCCACCTCATCATCATCAAACTCAATACATCCCACCAATAGCAAAGCTAAGGTAGGGTCTGAGGAGGGTAGATATAGACAGCCTTACCTCTACCCCGTAGGAATAGAGAGACTGCTTCCCGTGAGACCCCCGGCTCGATTGTAGTTTTGTATCAAGTCTTAGACCTCAAGGCACATAACACTCAAACAATCGGGACAGAGACCGATTGGTGCATGTACCCCCGTGTCTTTCAGCTATCAACGCCGCCACATGATGCATGATTAACCATCCGCCGCTTTTAACATTATTTTCACGAAATTAGTAAAATAACGTTAAAGTTAGTATCATTTCACTTTTGCCACCCGAGCGCCCACACATAAATACATTACATGTGCACACCGCAAGCGGGGCATTTTGGCCAAACCACCTATTTCTTCAAAAAAAAAAAAAAAATTCAACCATACACACACACCTTAAACAAAACAAGAAAATACTATATGTTTTGATGTGGATTTGCAATTTAAAAAACATGAAGTCTTAAAAAAGTAAAATGTAGAGCGGGAATAGTAAATAAATCAAAAAATGAGATATTGAATAAAGAAAAAATACTTATTGAAATCTTCTACGGTCCCGACTGCTAAACACCGGTTCAAATTAAGGGCTGATCAAGATTTCATGTCCATGTGCGCATTCTGCTGAGGTGTTTTGATCCATACGACACCGGTTCCGCTAAACCTTTACCGATGTTGGCGATACTTAGGGACTCAGTTTCCTGGTCGCGTCAACCTCCAACAAAAATGGCAGTTGTTGAGTAGAGAAGATTTTAAGAACAACAATTAGGAGAGGTCAATGATATGAAACCAGTAAAGAGGCCTGAAGGCTTGAAAAGTGGGAGAATTAGTATTTGTTGTTTGTCCCACATCGGTTGGTTAGAGGAACCACAGGAGGAATACCACTATTTAAGGCAAACAGGTGTGATGCTTTAAAGGCACGCAGCCACGCAGTGAATACAAAGAGAACTATACCTCACCTTTACTAAAGAATCCGTGTTTGCTGCTCAAGTTGCAATACCTGTGTTGCTGCATCAAGTGGCATATGCCTATTTTTGGGGAGTCCCTTCAATTAATTAAGGGCTCCGGGCTCCAACTGATTTTTAGTTCAATTAATCATTCCTGCATCTGTCATGTATTTTAAAGTTTTTTTTTGTCAAAAAGAAGTTTCTAAGGTCCAGAACTTTTTTACCCAAAGCAGTCCAAGGTTGAATCAAGTAAATGGACAAATTGGCAAGGTTGAAACCGGTTGGATCAGTTGAATCGTATCCAAGCCAAACGAGCCGGCTATAAGATACCACCCAATTTTAACCCAGCGTGTCAGGTTTGGTCCAGAACCAACCCAGTTCTTTTTTGTGCACCTGGTACATAACATAGTAAAACAGGAGTCAATATAAATCAGTTTTTGGTCCAAACTCTTAAACACATGTTTTTGGTTTACTCAAGGTTCAAAACCTTAGTAAAACAGAGTCAATATAAATCAGTTTAAATTTCACAAAGTTGACATAGTTATAACTTACAGATTAAAAATATTCAAATGCCCTTCGCTGAAAGGATTCTTTTTAGGAAAAAAAATTCGACCATTTAAAGTTTTTTTTTAGAAAAAAGAACATTTGGACAATTTCTAAATTTGTGAGTGTCATCATTGCACAGCAGTGCTAATCTTCTCTATATCATTTCAATTTTATCGGATGTCCCCGAAGGGATGAGAACCATCACCTACCTAAGCCATATAAACCAGCCACATTTTGGGGGACTAAGTCCACAAGATGTGTCATATGAGCCTAATTCACCCTGTTTTTAATCAATCTGCATGTATAATGAGACAGGTTAGAGGTGTGAGACCCATGTCCTTAAGAGAAATGGCAAATTTGTTCAACATCTTGGGTTTGTTCTAGACTGGTGAGTTATTCATAATATTATTATATTTGGTGTAACAACAGTTTTTGCCTAAAATATTATTATACAAGTTTGTTTGACTTTTGAAGTCAAAGCTTGGGCATTTTCTCGTTTAGATTAGAACTGAACTGATCTAGCTGGCAGAAGGCATAGGATAGTTTGGGCGGGAGGGGGCGGCCGACCCCCCGAACTTTTCGCTCAGTAGTGGAGAATATGTAGTTTTCGTTTAGAAATTTTTGGGTATATAACGTTTTCGACCCCCCCGGTTTTATAGAAATTTTTGGGTATATACGTTTTCGACCCCTGGTCGGAAATCTCAAGCTTTGCTACTGACAATTCCAACAGGGCTCAGCACTAACGTTTGAGAATGTTATTAGTTTTGAGTTCCATAGACCATACCATAATCTTTGTTCAATTTTAGCCGCATCTATTATGTATTAAATAGTTTTGGTTCTGTGTCAAAACAGCAGTCTAACAAGGTCAAAACTAAACCATAGTGGTCTCATCAAAGTTATAAGATAATGAATCAAACAATCAGTAAACCAAGTACTAGGTCCACAAATTGTTTTTGTTTACCCAAACTAGTCCAGGTTGAAACCGGGTTTGGGTTTACCAACAAAAGCTATAGTGTTTAAGATTTGTATTTTCGGGATCTTAAACATGTATTTTGCTAGCTAACTGACCGCAACTCAGCATATCGTCCAATTATCATGTTATGGTTTCAATCTAACCTTAATTGATACCCTGGCATTGGAAAAAAACTTCGGCCGTCAATCGGGAATCAGTTGCGGGCTGCCGAACTCCAACAAAACTGGCAATTATTGAGAAGAAAAGATTTTGGGAACAACAGTTAGGAGAGTTCAATCATCTGAAACTAGTAAAGGGGCCTGGAGGCTTGAAAACTGGCAAAAAAATGTATCTAAAGTTCGTCCCACATCGGCAGAATAGTAAAGTCATATATATGAAATTCAGTATTTAAGGCAAGAAGGTGTGACGCTTGAAAGGCAAGCAGCCACGCAGTGAATACAAAGCGAACTATTCTTTCGCCTTTTACTAAAGAATACCGTGTATTCGCTGCTTTTAAGTGGCATACGCTTATTTTTGGAGAGACCCTTCAATAATTGAGGGCTCCAACCAATATTTTTAGTGCTAGTTTTTCCTTCTTTGTTTTGCTTAATAAAAGCCTTTAGTTTGGAATCTTAGATGATAGAGGTAAGAGTAAGGGCTGTTTTGTAGCCTACAGGTTAATCCTTCACGTAGTAATCTCGTGTATGTACTCCTCCTTGCACGCCCTGACCACAGCCTCTTTGTTCTAAGTCTCCTCCCTTGACTTTCTCTGGCGAAGTGACCACTAACGCATATCACATGGTCAGTCTCTGTTTATAGCTTTCAGTAATTATTAATAATGGTTTGAGGTGGTCTACCTATTAGGTTTTTCCCTTGATTTTGGGTAGTTAGATTGCCTACATTAGATTGTACTTTTGGTTAACTGAATTTTGCATCTTGATGAGAGGTGCTTGTTGAATCGTTCTGACTTCATTTTTTAAAATCAAATTTTATATTGTAGTTACCATGTTTTCTTGTTAAAACCAAGTAGTGTGCAGTTTGGCACTAATCTTGAGTAATGTCGTTTTTAAGCTTGAAGTAGAATCTTAAGCGTTGTTCTGCTTCCAGTCATCCGATTGCACCGTGTAAGTTGTTGTAGTATTATCTTTTTTCTGTTTGGTAACTTTGTGTATTGTAGCAAAGATCAAGACTGCTAGCAAGGCATGGTACAAGACTATGATTTTAGACAGTGACTATGCCGAGTTCGAAGTTTTCACCAAGTGGCTTGTAGTTTCACAGTGACTATGATTTATCTACTTTTTAATGTGGTGCTTTAAGACATAAATTTTCAATTGTGTTATGTTGTTGGTCTTGTCAGGCATTGAGTTTTGTTAAGAGTCCATTGGGTAACAAGGATGATGGGATTGGTTATGTACACGATGGAAGAATAGGAAAAAGTGATGGCCGAGATGGGTAAAATAGTCATTTTGTACGGTCATTCAAAGGTCCAACCAAACAGCACTTGCTGACTCAACAATCAACAGTTACTGGTTCAAAACCTCTTAAGCACTTACTGGCACAGAGGTTGCCAAACGGTCCCTTAAAGCGTACATGTTATGGTAATGATCAGGTTTGTAGTTACGTCACCCTACAAGATTTGTCCTGCGTAAATTTCTACAAGTTTATATAATTGGTACTTGGTACCATGTATTACCAAACACATGACCAATTTCTTTACACGAACAATACATGTATCGGCTCATTGTTTGGTTTGAGAATGAGTTGGTTGTGAACAAACGAGTTGGGTTTGGGCACGTGGATATCATTGGAGTCATAAATAACTATCTTGATGAGGCAACAATTGTTCAAGAATCTAGTGATCAGAGGACAGCGTCATGAACCAATTTCTGATGTTTATGAAGATGGAAATTTACGGAGACAGCATATAAAGAAATCAGCTGACCAAAAATTTTGAAAATTAAACAATTAGGAGGTAAAGGGGTGTGGAGGCTTGAAAAGTGGGAAAAACTAGTATCTAGAGTTCAACCCACGTCGGTTGTTTAGAGAAAGCTTAAGGGCGAAACACTGTTTCTTAACGCAAGCAGGTGCGGTGGTTTAAGTAACGCAGCTATGCAAGCAGCACAGAGCGAACTACTCTTTCGCCTTTTACTAAAGAATACTGTGTGCTTGCTGCTCAAAGTAGGATACGCCTATTTTTGGAGAGTTCTTTTTCTATAAAGAGTCCCTTTTTATGAAGACGTTTCATTAAAAAACGTCTGTGCGAGTTCTTCTTAGAGCAGACTTGGCCCCCAACCACTTTTAAGGTCTTCTAAGGTCTGCAGAAGAAGGTTAAAACACCACCACCCACCATCACCGTTCACCACCCAGCACCACTGTCCATCAACTGAAGGGCACCACTAATTATTTTAGTTCAATTTTAGCTGCATCTGTTCTAACTTTTAGTCAATCATCCTATGTTGCCTGATCAAAATTGATGGGTTTGATTAAACTTGCTTGCGGTCAACAAAAGGATCCGATGCAAGCGGTATTTTTAAGGGAGAAAAGATCCTGTTTGTAACCGAGTATTAACTGGCTCGGGTTTCGTTTGACCAGGTTCAAACCGGGCCGGACGTCAAAGTATAGGCTGATCCAGCGTGTCGGTACTCGGTTCCATTCGGGTTTAGTTCCCAACCCAGTTTTTTTTTGTGTACCTCTATCCCGGCAGCATAACTTAGACTTATAAGCACATCCTAGATATTATTATATGAAATTTTTAGTTGGAACAAACTCCCTAATAACAAATATCTTGATGTTAAAGAAAGCATATGAAGCCCGTCCCACATTAGTTTTAAAAAGAAAGCTTAAAGAGCAAAGCCCGTTACCTAAAGCAAGCAGGTGGCGATTGGAAATACACGCAGTGAGCACAAAGCGAACTATTCTTTCGCCTTTTACTAAAGAATACCGTGTGCTTGCTGCTCAAAGTGGCATACACCTATTTTTGTAGAGTCCCTTCTTTTATTTAAGGGCTGCAACCAATGTTTTTAGTTTGCTGTTTTACCCCATGTTTGTTGTAAATCTACTTATTAATAAGGTTCAACCTTCTTCTTTGAAGTGTTTTATTTAGCTTTACGTTACACAGAACTAACTATAAGCGCATCCTGGATTTTATGAGAAATGAGAACTTACACCGAACAGACCAAACTTGTTTGGAAACACGGTTGTTATGTTATGTGTTTTTTTGAATTTTTTGCATTTTTAGGGGTGTTGACTCTAAAAAGAGTGCAATTAGGTGGTCTGGGAAATTATAAGTGTTTGTAGGTAGTTCGCTCAATAAAACAGCGGACTATTAGGAGATTGTAGGCGCCTCTGCAGGAAAGCTGCAAAAGCTGCAGGTATTGCAGGAAGTCCGCTGAATGAAACTAAGGACTATGATAGTCCACTGATTGAAACTAAGGATTTGTGAAGTCCGCTGAATGAGATCCAGAACTCCACCAAAAGTCCGCTGTTTGAAACTAAGGACTATGAAGTCCGCTGGTGGATTAAAAGGTCTTCTGATAGTCCGCTGATTGATTAAAAGGACTTCTGAAGAAACGTCTCACAACCACCACTTTATCTAGAAGAAACGCCAACTTCTCAGTCAGGTGCATGTCACAAGATCAACAACCATCAACCGACACTTCAAAAACTCTAGCCACACCAACTCTACCGTCAATGAACACTCCGCCTCCGCCACCACCGGCGCCGAACGTCAGCACTAACCCGGCGTGTTGGCGTTCAGTGGGCCTGCACCGGAGAGGATCTCTGGAAGGTTAGCGATGATAGGGTTTGTGTCAGTGATGGCGGTAGAGTTAGCCAACGGTCAAGATGTGTTTGCTCAGATCTCACACGGTGGAGTTCCGGCATTTGTAGCGACGAGTGTGGTGCTGTCGCTGGCGTCGTTGGTGCTGTTATTTAAAGGGGTGAGAGCGAAGTCGAAGTCGAATGGGTTGATGACGTCGGATGCGGAGCTGTGGAAAGGGCGAGCTGCGATGTTGGGTTTGGTGGCTTCAATCAGCGAACTGTTGGTGGAGTTCTCGATCTCAATAAGCCGACTTCAGAAGTTCTGGAAATCAAACAGCGGACTTCTTAAGTCCTGGATTTCAATCAGCGGACTTTCATAAGTTCGCTGTTCCAATCAGCGATGTACAGAGATAAATTCAAACTTTGCAGGAACATTCAGGTTTTGCAGGGATTTGGAGAGAAGTTCGCTGTTTCAAAGGCAGAACTACCTATAAACACTCAAAAAATTACAGCCCACCTAAACGCACTCTTTTGTGGTTGAAAACACCTAATTATGCAAAAAATTCTGTTTTTTTTTAACTTTCAGCTGATGAACACTCCGCTGATGGTTTGCATGCACGGTTCCCCCAAAGAGCAAATATGCTACACGACCCATGACACGTTATAAATATTTGCTAATCTGTAACTCTATAAGTGTCTACTATTGTATATTGAATCAGCAGAGCTTATAAACGTGAGGCGAACATCCATCAGTGTCCAGGTTCATAGCATCGCTCAAAACGCTAATTCTTCACGGATCAGATCTGCAACCGTCACAGTTTCTTCGTCCTTGAAAGCAAAGGCTCGACTAAACAACTGGAAAATCGGATGGTTCAGACGAGGCAGTTGAAACAACCTTTACAAACAACTGAAAATGTTTTGAGTTCAACTTTAGCAAAATCAAAATGTTTTGAGTTCATCAGGATAGCTTCACAAACACAGTTTTAATTTTTACAAATTTGTCACAGTTAAAACTTACAGATTAAAAATAATCAACTGTCCCAATTCGAGTTTAATCAGAACGGTACAAAAAAAAAAATTGGACCATTTCTTGATTTGTGCAAGTCATCCTTGCAGGGCCATGATAATCTTCTCTGTATCGTTCCAATTTTATCGGATGTCTTCGAGACAGCAACCATCACCCACCTAAGCCATATAAACCAGCCACAGTTCATCTCTGAGCCGATGTGGACTAACTGAGTCCACAGGATGTGCCATATGAGCTTAAATCATCTTGTTTTTAATCAATCTGCATGTATAAGAAAGTGTTGTTCAAACAGATACTTGCAACTAGAGTTACAGATTGAAGACGAAACAAGCAATAGATCATAGACGGAGGGTATCTTTTAGGTAAAAATTCCAGATTTTTACCCAAAGTTCTCTATTTTTTTTAATTCTTGGATTTGTGTGGTTTCATCATTCATGTCATTCAATATCTGTTTCCATTTAATCCTAAAATAAATTTTCAATATAAAACAGACACGTTTACAGACTAATGGCAGGTAGACGGGCAACAAGCTGCGCCGCTACCCCCTTCTTCTGAATAGCAAACCCTACCCTACTCAACACAAAATTCTGCCCCTTAACATACGCGGTGTTACTACTTGCCACCTGCTGAATCCGCTTGAGGAACCGCACCGCGTCAGGGGCGAGAGCGCCAAAGGTATCAAAAGCGAACGGGACAAACACATGCTGATTCTCGATGCAAGCCTTTTCGTGCTTAGCTACTTTTCCCGCCTCCGCCTTGGTTATAATCTTATAGAATTGGTTCTTATCTTCATTTTGAAGAGTTTTGATCATTTCTTCTTTATCGAGGGCTATTATTGGAGAGCTCTTTCTATCAAGGGCTCCAACCAATGTTTAAAGTTCAAATCTACTCACTTTCTGCATAAAAGTTTAAATCACCTTTTTTCTATTTATTACTGAATGTAAGAAAACATTCATGTATGAGATAAAGTGTTTAAAAAGTGGGTTTAGCAGCCTACCCTTGTCTTGTAAACCCTAAATTAATTTATCTTCCAGTTACAACACGAGATTATGGGCAAAAATGATAATGACGGAGAAGATGGCGGTTCTCAACCTCCGAATGAGGTTGGCGCATTTCAGACTGTGTTAGGTGATTGACGAGGATGGAAAAAGGGGATCAGGCATAAACCTCCAATCAACCGTCGAATATGTCGGGTTCGCAATATCAAACTCCACAACAGTTTTCTGAGGTAAATTATACGATTTTACTTTAAAAAGTTATACAAGTATAAATGAGCGCATGTTACTTTGGTGAGTATATGTTGGTAGTATGTTAAATGCTAACCAAGGTTTTGATATGTATTTATGTAGGAATATGTTTCGTCTTTGTTCCAAACCCCAACATCTTTAACTCAACTTGATTCCTATCTTAATTCCAAGGGAAAGCAAGCCTCAGAAGACGACGATGACAATATCTTTGACAACGACGATGAGGATGACGATGACTATTAAGCATTATCGACATTTGACAACTATCTTGTAGTTTTCGGATGTTATTAAGTATTATACAATTTTAGGATGTTATTGTACAGATTCAACGATTTACGCCATTTTAGGATGTTTCGTAAAACTGGAAATTTGGCAGGTTTGTTTATATATAACTGGGGATATTGGAAATGCAGCAAAATAAAAAAAAATACTTTTAATGGCGACATGTGTCGCTGCTATTGATACTCACCATTAGCGAAGACACGTTTAGCGAAGGCATGTGTCGCCGCTATTGATACCCACTGGAGGGGTATGGTCCCAAAAACCTTGTGCCAAGCACATGGTTTCCATACCATTATCACTTTCTAGACAAGCCTTGCGCTTTCCGCGCAGACTAATTAGGAGGAGATCCGGAAGAAACAAACTTATGATAACATGCGCCGAGGTACCAAGAAGATTAACATTCATTTTACTTCCTTGCGCGGGATCGCGCAAGGAAACAATTAAGCTTGAAGTTAATTCTCCTTATTAAATATAAAGCTACGCGCGGGGAACTTAAGTTCAGACAAAAGGAATCTTTTCTGTTACAACAGAATGGACATGTGGCAACAGATCAAGGTGCCATAGCTGTAAACATTCTAGAAGCTTTAGAAGATCACCGTGCAAGGCCTCATTCTGTTGCAACTGAATATGACATGACAACATCTGGGGATGTAGTTAAATTCACGATGATGACATGAGATCTTGATAAAATCACTTTCCACGTGGCAGATCCCCAATCGTTGATCCATGTGCGGTCTGTGTGCAGTAACGGCAACATAACCACTTAACGACAGAAAAAGATTCCGTTAACTCTCCAAAAAATACATTTTGGCGCCCAAAGCATCTGATTATAAATAGGAAGACTTGAGGTACAAGTTTCTCATTCACTTTCACATACTCTCTCTCTCTTACTTCACTCAATCTCTTCCGATTCACTGTACTTATTCTCACGCCAAAGGGTGCTCACAGAGAGAACCCCCATTCTCCTAGTGGGGAGTCTAACGGTGTTCTGTTTTGTAGTGTTACAGGCGAGATATCTTCTAAATGACGAACAAATTAGAGATTAACCACTTTATGTAGAAACCACAACCTTAGATCTAGTTTGATAACGATCAAATTTGATCTGGTGTTTCTTCATTGGTGCCCACCGTTTTATTTTTTCTTCTCATCTTTTGTTTGTTTGCCTGAATCTTCCGTATCACGGCTGATGGCTCATCTCATCCACTAGGTCCTCAATCGGAGATCCGAAATGTTGCTCGTGATGCTCAGATCAACGGACACATGGAAGAAGATTTTTCCAGCAAAGCTGATGCTCATTATGACCACGGTCATGTGAAAATTTGAGTAACTCCGGGAATTCAAAATGAAATTCCACCTGTTGCTTCAATTTTACCACCCGGTGAAACTTCGATCTCGTGGTATGTAAAATCACAAAGTGCGTTGAATGCTATTTATGCTCAACTTTTTGCACAAACTGGTAAACCAACACTACATGCTCAGATGCCTACAGCTCAGGTGCGTGCTTCGCCGGCACCTCAAGTTCTGAGTTATGATTCACCAAATAGAGCACGTGCACCGTCACACGTATTTGTTGAAGAGACAGAGATGTACTCTCGATCTAGAACCAGGTATGACTGTACACCTTCTGGTGGTAGACGTCAGGGAGAATAAACTCAGAAACGTGCTTCTGTTCATTCTCATCTGGGCCCGCGCTTGTCACAAAAGTGGGACACTCGGTACAATGAATATGATAAGTCATATGACGAAGGTGACAGTGCAAGTTTGTTCAATCGCTTATCAAAGGATCATGTTGATGATAAACCAAAAGTTCATGCGGTTTATAATCCAGAAGCTGAGCATGATTACAATTTGATCTATCGACCAGCTGAAGTAGCAGAAGAATCCAAGTTTGTGAAAGACATTGCGTTAGCTCCGCTTGAGCACTTAAAGTTACCATCAAACATGGGGAAGTTTAACAGTATGACTGATCTTGATGATCACATATGCATGTTTACCAGTGCAGGGCTCATTGGTGGATGGACATTACCCATTTGGTGTCCCTTATTCGTTCAAACCTTACTGGGGGCTGCGCGCCTATGGTTTGACAACCTTCCAACAGGTAAGTTAACTTCCTAGAATGATCTCAAGGATAAGTTCTTAACTCATTTTAGTCAGCAACGTCGTTATTTCAGAGACTCCTCAGATGTGATGAACATTCGGCGGAGAGATGATGACAGTTTAGAAGATTTCATTACTCGTTATAATAAAGAAGTCCTTGAGATTGGTGATGCTCATGAAGATTTAATTCGCGCACAATTCAATATGTTGTGCGATGTGATGAAATGATTAAGGTTTTGTCTGGCACCGTTGGCCTTCCAAAGAGTTAGGATAAGCTTATGGCGGCAACCAAAGTTTATGCCCAAACAGAGCGCAATCTAAATTACAATAGACCACCTCTACATCGGAATCGTCCTCAAGATCTGAGTAGGGGTAGTCGGAAGTCCAAAAAGGGTTGGAAAGAGCTAAATCAGGGATCGTACTCGCCTTGTTCACCAGTTGATGCTCGTACGTCCATTAATAAAATAACAAGTCAAAAAGCTATTAAGCAAGAAAATCTATCAGGTAGTGGACCCCTCTAACGAAATCTCCGGCGGAGGTTCTTAGCACAGAGAATTATCAATTCAAGCAACCTCAACCTATGAAGAACAAGAAGGGCCAGGATCCATGTTGGTGCATTTTATGTGTCAACAACTAATGATTTGGTCTTTGGATATTTAAACAAGACTTGATTGTGAAGATCTCATGGATTCCGAGTTTCTACATAACATAAGGAGTCAGGGTTTGGAACAGATGAGGACTCCGAGTTTATGATCAACAAGTGATGACCGAGTTTATCAAGAGATGTTATTTCCGAGTTTAGGAGTTTGCAAAAAATCCGAGTTTAGGTGGATGTGACAAGATCCGAGTTTGTGTAGCCTTGAAAATTCGGAATATGTAATGTTGCTGCTAGTCCGAGTTTTGTCCTTGTATCATGTAGTCCGAGTTTATTTGTTTATATTGTACGTGGGCCTAGCCCAGTTGCATGGCTGTAGTATATAAACATTGCTTGCCTAGGGTTTTAGGTTAGACGTTGCAGACGTAGACCCTAGAGAAATACTGTAGAGACAGTTACAGAGTGTGTGTGAGAGAAATCTACAGAGAGAGGCTGAGAGATTTCTTGTTTGATCTTGAGTGATTGTAAAACTTTTTGTTTCGATAATCATAGAAGATCGGTTAAAGTTTATGTTCGTGTTCTTCATCTATATTCTTGTTTCTGTGTTCGTTTGATCCATCAAGGGGATTCCGCACCCTTGGTTGATTGTCAATCTCGTAAAGATCCAAGTGATACAGGGACCTACAATCCAAATATTTTTTGTGATTTCACAAGGAGACGGGGCACACAACTGACAATTGTATCAGTTTGCGCACCGAGATTGAAAAAGTTTTCAAAAGTGGTAAACTCACATATTTACTCCAGAATGTGCGCAAGGAAGTTCGACAGATTACGCGCGGAGATGAGGGTCCAAGCAATAAAAAGATGAAGCAAGTTTCCATGATTCAAGGGGAAATGATGCGCAAGCACAGTCATGAGCGTTTTCGCAATGATAATTGGCGTGAGCAGCAAGTTATTTTCCCTATTGTTCCTGGCGTACCACAGGAAGAACGGCCGGTAGTGATTACCGGTATTTTTGGTCATTATTAAACGGATTACATGTTTATTGATCCTGGGAGCTCAATGGATATCATTTACGAGGAATGTTTTAAACAGTTAGATCCAGAGGATAAGGCGTGCTTAGAGCCAGTTGATTTTCCTTTGACTGGTTTCTGTAATGAGGCTGTCTTTCCTCTCGGACAAGTTACTTTTCCTGTCACCCTTTCGGAAAGAAAACATTCACGTACGATCGATGTCAATTTTATGGTGATGCCGACAACCTCTCGCCATGATGTCATGTTAGGCCGCCGCGCGCAGCACGACTTCAACATGATCACTTCCACCCCACATGCAGCATGTGGTATTCCAACCAAAACAGGGGTGGCCATCATGTATGCACGTAAGGAAATCATGTCTATTGAAGAACCAGTAGCCAAAGCTGCCAAATCATCATCAAATGAACCAGAAAGGTGGATACTTAACAACAAATATCCCGAACAAACAGTCTTATTAGGTCCTGCAGTATCCACAACAATTTGTGCCAAGCTTAAGCAATTATTATTCCAAAACATGGATATTTTCGCTTGGTCACCTGCTGATACGACGGGTGTCCGCGTGATGCTGCAGAACATTGTCTGAACATATTCCATTCGGCGGAACCTATAGTGCGAAAGAAGCGCGGCCTCGACTCAGAAAAAAACTAGTGCTATGAACGAACAAGTCACTGAGTTATTAGAAGCAGGAATCCTGCACGAAGTGAGATATAAAACCTGGGTGGCGAATCCGGTCATGGTTAAAAAGCATAATGGTGGTTGGCGTATGTGTGTTGATCTCAAAGATTTAAATAAAGCCTGTCTCAAAGATTGCTATTCTTCTTTTCGTTGGAAGTATTTTCTTGATTGCTATAAGGGTTATTATCAAGTTTTGATGAAGAAAGAGGATGAAGATAAAACGGCTTTCCGCACGGAGAAGGGCCTTTTTTTGTTACACCAAAATGCCTTTCGGTCTCCGCAATGCGGGAGCCACGTATCAGAGATTAATGGACACTGTTTTGGGGGACGACATCGGGGTCACAGTTAGGTTTATATTGATGATCTCGTCATTATGAGTCATACAGAAGAAACAATGCTGGAAAATATTCAAAGAACTTTTGATTCCTTGCAAAAGGTCAACCTGAAGCTGAACCCAAGCAAATGTTCCTTCGATATGGAGGAAGACATTTTTTTGGGCTTTATTGTTACGAAAGAAGGCTTTAAAGTTAACCCAGAGAAGGTCGAGGTGCTTCAGAACATGTCGTCACCATCAAGTATCAAAGAGATGCAACGTTTAGCAGGACGGTTAGCTGCGCTTAACCGTTTCCTCGCGAATCACGCTGCAAAGTCTTATCCTTTCATTAGCACATTGCACAATTGTGTTAAAAAAAAAAAGTTCCACTGGACTCCAGAAGCGGAGAAAGCTTTTCGAGACATGAAAGATTGTTTAATACAACTCTCAACTCTTACAGCTCCGATTGACAAAGAGCCTATGATTCATTATCTCGCCGCCTCTGAGACGGCGGTTGGTGCAGTCTTGTTAGTTGAACGGAATTGAGTTCAAATGCCAATTTACTATGTTAGTAAAATGCTATATGACCCAGAAACCCGATATTCTATCATGGTGAAGCTTGTTCTTGTGCTAGTTCATGCTTCGCGCATGCTGCATAGGTATTTTTCTGGCCATGTTATTACTGTCTTAACAAACTATCATCTGGGTCAGATATTATCAAATCCAAATGTCTCGGGTCGTTTGGTGAAATGGGTGAACGAGTTAGGAGGGCACAATATGGTATACAAGCCACGACCTACCATTAAAGGGCAGATTTTGGCTGATTTTGTGACAGAGGTACCAATCGATAAAGTTCAGGAATATGAAGAAATTCAAAATCCAGTTCCTATTTTTGATGAAAGAACATGGATATTGCATACTGATGGCGCATCCAATAGTGATGGAGCAGGTGCAGGCCTTCGGCTGGTTAATCATGACAACTAGGAATTTACATATGCCATTCGTTTGGACTTTAAAAGTACAAAAAACGAAGCAAAAAACGAGGCCTTTTTAGCGGGTCTTCGCCTTGCCATAAAAATGGGAGCAACGAACTTAACAGCGCATGTAGATTCTCTGCTCGTGGCAGGACAAATTACCTATACATATGATGCGAAGGGAGATATTATGGCTTTATACTTGATATAAGCAAAGTCTCTGATCGGCCATTTCAAATAGTTCAAGGTAGTTCATGTGAATCCAAGTGAAAACAAGCACGCCGATGCATTAAGCAAATTAGCAGCAACTAGTTTTCAACACTTAGCAAAAGAAGTACGAATTGAAGTTCTAAAAAATTTGACTGTCCCATTAAGACATGTGAACATGGTGGAAGTCGGGAATACATCATGGATGTCCCCAATCATAATGTTTTTACTGCATGGAATTCTTCATGAAAACAAAGCCGAAGCACGTAAGATTCAAAATAAGGCTTTAAACTATGAGATGGAGAATGGAATTCTGCATAAAAAATCTTACATGGGTCTTCTTCTACGCTGTGTTAACAAGCATGATGCTCAATATTTGGTTAGAGAAATTCATGAAGGGTTGTGTGGTATACATGCCGGGCCGCGCATGGTCGTTGCCAAAATAACGAGCGCATGATACTACTGGCCAGGATGCATTTGGATACTATGGAAATCCTACGAAAATGCACATCTTGCCAACGCCACGCGCCAATAACCCTGCGCCCCAAGAATCCGTTGGCTCCAGTAACCACTGCTTGACCTTTTCAACAATGGGCCATTGATTTGGTCGACCTTTTCCTGATGCACTGGGGGCTGTAAATGTAACGCCCCGCGTTTCTATACTTTCTATATTTGGAAACCTTGCACCGTACTTCTATTTTCTGTAATCCATGTATCTTGTATTCGTCTTTTATTGTAAACGTCATAAACCGAGACTTGGATCGTAATGAGAAACTCGTATTTTATTCATGTTGTGTTAATCATAATCTTGTTACACTTATATTTGTTCATACTTTAAACATGTAAACGTATTCGTGGTACTCTCAATCGTAAACGTGTGATATCTTGCAAACATGGTATGTATGCGTAATCGAGACTTAAACGTGAAACTTATAATCGTTAAACTAAATTCGTTACGAAAATATAATTACCTATTCATTTATTAAGTTAATTAAATTAATTAAATTAAATTAATTAATTAAATTAGTTAATAAAATTAATTAATTTCTTTTTACAAAAAAAAATTAAAATGATATTTAGTTTATATATATATATTAACATTTAGTTTTTAGATGTTAATATATACCCCTTTTTAATAAGTCCAAGGTTTAAAGTGTAATTCTTGGATTCTCAAACTACAGGGGCTATTCTTGTCATTTATGAAACCTGATTTAATGATTTTTAAATGAAAAAAATAAATCCACAAAATCGAATCCGCGGGACTCGAACCCGGTACCTCCGGTTCAACAAACAACAACACAGCCACTCCACCAGCGGGCCACTTGTGTTAGAACCCGGAAACACAAAGCTGTTAAGCTTTGTTTCCGGGTAACGCTGGTCGCAAAGGGAGGGCGGACAGCAGCCCTTTTGGGCGGGTTTTTATATTTTTTTTGTGTTTTTGAGGCCTTTAATACTCACTTAAACCCCACCTAACTAACCCTAATCCTTTCCTTATAAAACCCAAGTGTTTTTCAAGCCTTTTTCCACTTTCACAACTCCATAATCTCTCCAAAATCATCTCAAGAACACTTGAAACTTCAGAATTCGGGCAGATTGTATACCTCTTACAAAAGTGAGCATATCTTGCTCATTTCTTAACCAAATCATCTCATTCTTCTTCCTACTTGCTTGGATAAACTTTGGGTTGAATTCCTAGGGCTCTCCATGGAGAATCCAGACCTGGAAATGCCCCAAAATGTCCAAGAACCTTCTGTTATGATTTAACTTTTCAAAAACTTGTTAAATCTCATACTTTTCTCATTCATCCTAGTGTTCTTGAACTCCTAATCACATATATGAGTATGGGGACTAACCTAGGTTGTTAAACTTGTAAATAGGAGTGTTTAATCACTCCAAACTTTCTGTTTTTGAAGAGCATTGAGCTCACAAGTGATGCAAGTTCTTAAACTTGTTTCATGTGTGTCCACCAAGGAAGCTTGGGCTATCCAGACTTGAGACCACACATCACTTGATGATTTTCATCAAGATCCCAAGATAGTTTGCTAGACTTAAAGTGTCACAACCCCACAAAGCCATTGAGGATTATCCTCGTGTGCTCGTCGGGTTGTTGAATACTTGGCTACTTGGTATCTAGATGACACCTTATCATTCTTGTATAGTATATAGTTCTTGTACCCTCCTTGTTACCAATGGTAACTTGTGTAGTGGTGAACATAATACGAGGTTCAAAGTGGATGGTTTAACCTCCCACCTCATACTTGACATACATGACACTAGAGGTTACAAAGTGCAATGTTCATCCTCCCACCTCCTACATGATTTTAAGATATATATAAATATATTATAATTCTAAAACCAAAACCTTGATAATGAACTAATAATCACCTATCAAGTTATTAAGTTTAACACTAAAGTATGTAATTCCTTGTCATGATTCTAATAGGTCCCGAACCTATGAAATCACATCCAACTCGTAAGAGTTACTATAGTGTCAAGAATGAGTGTTACATCTTAGTGAAGACTTTTCGTATCATAATACTTTATCAAACTTATTTTTAATCATGCACGAATACTCCTAATCTCCCGTTGAAACTCTATACTCATACCCCTTGTTTTCTCTTGTAGGATAATTCGGCGTCATCCTCGAACCAACGTCTTCACGGATTGTCAAGTGTAGAAAAGACTTAGCAAAACCGTGAGTACACTCGACCCACTTTGTTTATAACACTTTTCGGGTGTAACATGTTTCCATATACAAAATCATGAACACTTAAACTTTATGAAACATACAAACGATCCCATATACATGAAAGCTTGAATCTTATACTTGATGCTTGTCTTGGATATTCGTATTTCTATGCTTTAGTCATTAACTATTTTTAGCCTTCGTTTGACATGCATAGCGCTATAGGAATTCACGCATCCACCTCCATCGTGTTATTCGTGAGGTCATGTGAAAACATCGTGATTGCGTTAAGGGTTTGATTATTAGTATTGCATGCTTTGATATTGCTCTTGTATAGATTTGGTTGCCATGTGGATTGTTTAAACTTATTCGTATACGTATGCTATGCCTAAACTTGTGTACTCACCTTTGCTTTCGTATTGACATTATTTTAAAACATGTTACAGGTTGAAGGAGATGATGCTATGAAAACAATATAGCAAGGACTAGATACACACAAATTAGACGTTAGGTTTAATGTCGATGTATCAATTTTGTTATGACCTTGCAAATGTTATGTTGTTCTTTGTTTTGTTACATTGATGTATTTGACAATTCTTATGAAATGAAATATGGTTTAATTAATTATCGTCACTTAATAATGTTGTGAGCAATGAGCAATCTCGTTTTCGTCTCATTCCGATGTTTCCGCCATCGGTTGGGGTGTGACAGATTGGTATCAGAGCCATAACTATAGGGAATTAGGTAGAATTGCCACGTTCGACCTAGTCTATAGTTCTAAGTACCCGTTGTGACCATTCTTGATTATGCTTAAAACTTTATGCTTCCTACTTTGCTTCTCTCTTTCCTTTTGGTCTTAATACATATACATGGTGTCTTCCTAAGACACTTTTACACAATACACGTTTGGACGCTTGAAGACACTCGTAATATAAATGAGACGACTTCACTAAAATAGGTGTGAAAACCGCAATTTGATGAACGACTCTCAATCCGCTATACTTATTCTTTTTGCACGCAATTATGCCATCGAGTTAGGAGTGAAATCCAAACCTTGATGGAAAATTTCCAACTCAAAACTCTAGTGGACCCTTACCAACGAATCGGAATTTGCTCTTCGTTTGGTAAGTACCAACCACACTTAGGGTACGAAAACGTCAAGTTAGGGGTGAAACCCGCACCTTGTCGATTAAGTCCCATTCCTTGATTTTCGCTCTCGCCAAAGTCTCGATTTTCCGATCGGTTAGAGACGTGTAGTAACTGGAAGGGTAAAATGTCGTTAGTCGCTTCTCGATGAGAGCATTTTACCTATAGGCCAAAGCACGTTTCTCTAATTCGAAAAGATCTTCGATTCACTTTGGAATTGTCGACGATTCTCTACCCGAATCATTCCCATGTTTTACGAGCCTATTCTTTTTATGTGACTCAAATTTTATGTGTTTTGATACTTGTTACCTCGTTCATTTCAAACCGTTACACACTCGCATGTTTATCGCAATAAAAAACAATACTAATCCTCGTGAACAAACTAAATTTATACTCTTTATTTGTATTCATACGTGAGTATACATGTTATACTTGTTGAACTCATGCAAACTATGTGAACCATACTTGATGAACACATGCTTCTTATGTGAAACTTATGTGAATTTTATTAATACTCATGCATGCAAAACCTATTTTCTTTATTACAATCAAGTCTCATGCTTTTGTCTTGTTTACAACCTCTAGATGCCTCCTTTCCGTAACTCGTTGAACCGCCTCAAGAAGTCCAAGAAGACGGATTCCCAGAAGGAATCCAACAACGAGGACTCGATATCGAATCAAGAACTGATTGGGCTCGTTTCGGAGCAAATGGCCGGGCAATTGGCTAAGATCATACCCGACATTGTTAGCCAAATCCACATCATACACGCCGAAGCCACACCTAAATCATCCGCTGATTCCAAAGCCGATACCCCCAAACCATCTTACCAATTCAAGCATTTCATGGCTTGTAAACCAATGGAATTCACTGGCATGGACGGTGTTACCGCCATGATCAATTGGTTTGATTCAATGGAGCTTATCTTCCTTCAGGGCGGCTGCCCTGAGGAACTCCGAACCCTTAATGCCACAGGGGTCTTCCGCAAGAGAGCCCTCGAGTGGTGGACCATCGAACGAAACACGCGTGGAAACGAAGCAGCCCATGCGATGACTTGGGAAGAGCTTAAGGAGCTCATGAAGGAGCAATCCTGTCCTCCCCATGAGACCCATAAACTTGAAAACGAGTTCTGGAATCTCACACAACAGGGGAGCGACGCTGAAGGATTGATTACGCGCTTCAAACAGATAAGTATCATTTGCCCTGGGCAAGTCGATACTGTTCCCAAGTCAATCGCCAAGCTCATCCGTTGCCTCTCACTGGTGATCATGAACCATGTAGCCGTAGCCAACCCGAAAACCCTCGAGGAAGCCTATGCCATAATTCTCCAACTCAACCATAACTGCATCCTTCAGGGGCCTACGACAAGGTCCCTACGAAGCATGCACACCAAGCCATTGCCCACACCACCGAATCTCCTACCCCCCAGCCAAAAAGCCCCACAACAAGAACAAGAAGCGGAAGGCTTCTTCTCAAAACAATGCTGTCGTCACTCCGCCTACCCAAAACACCAACCAACCTGGACAAGGTTACATTGGCTCTCACCCCAAGTGTACCACTTGCAACTACCATCACCCTGTTGGCACCTCATGCCGAAAATGTGCCAACTATAATAGGTTGGAACACCTCTCCAACTACTATCGCCTACCCCAGAACCAGCAAACCCAAGCCCTTTTACTCAATCCTAACCTAAACCGCCAAACCTAAGCTACACCTGGTCGAACCTGCTACAATTGTTGCGATCCTAACCATTTCGCCAACGTTTGCCAGAAACGCACCAACAACCAGCAGCAACAACAAACCGAACCTGTGAAAGGACGAGCTTTCGTTCTCACCTCAGCTCAAGCCCAAAGTTTGAATGATGTCATCACTGGTACGTTCCTTGTGAACCATATCTATGCTACTTGTCTGTTTGATACTGGCGCGGATAGAAGTTTTGTATCCGTTGAATTTGAACCCTTGCTTAAGTGCGAACGAACTAAAATGCCTAATCCTTTTGCTGTCGAAGTCGCTAATGGTAAGACCATCTCCGTTGACTCTGTTCTTTCTGGTTGCTCCCTAATCTTAAACGATCATAAGTTTTCATCGACCTCATACCTATGCAAATGGGTAGCTTTGACGTCATAGTAGGCATGGACTGGCTTAAGCGAGTTCGTGCTGAAGTCGTTTGTTCTGAGAAATTCATTCGCCTTACCCTACCTCAAGGTGACTCTTTACACGTCTATGGTGAGAAACCTTCTAAGGGTCTCAAGCTTATGTCGTGCATCAAAGCGAACAAGTACTTGCGTAAGGAGTACTTTGCCTTTCTCGCCCACGTTGTGGAAAAAAAGACAAAGGTCCTAGCATAAGTGATGTTCCTGTCGTTTGTGAGTTCCCTTCTGTTTTCCCTGAGGATCTCCCTGGTCCTCCGCCTCCTCGAGCTGTCGATTTTCGTATTGACCTCATTCCTGGAGCAACTCCTGTTGCGAAGGCTCCCTATCGTTTAGCACCCTCGGAGATGCAAGAGCTATCAAGCTAACTTCAGGAGCTTCTTGATAAAGGCTTTATACGCCCTAGTACTTCCCCTTGGGGCGCTCCCGTGTTGTTCGTCAAGAATAAAGATGGGTCTATTCGGATGTGCATTGATTATCGTGAGCTCAATAAACTTACAGTAAAAAACCGATACCCACTTCCTCGTATTGACGATCTCTTCGATCAATTGCAAGGCGCGAAGTGCTTTTCAAAGGTTGACCTCCGTTCTGGCTATCATCAACTTCGGGTTTCCGAGGAAGATGTATCCAAAACTGCATTTCGCACACGTTATGGACACTACGAGTTCGTGGTCATGCCTTTTGGTTTGACCAACGCTCCTGCAGTGTTTATGGATCTCATGAACCGTGTGTGTAAGCCTTTTCTCGATCATTTCGTCATTGTATTCATCGACGATATCCTAATCTATTCCAAGACGAAAGAAGAACATGGACGACTTTTGCGTCTTATTCTTCAGCTTTTGCAAACCAAACGTCTTTATGCCAAATTCTCCAAGTGTGAATTTTGGCTAAAAGAGGTTCAATTCTTAGGTCACACCGTCAATGAACTTCGTATTCATGTTGACATTGCAAAGATAGAAGCTGTGAAGAATTGGATTGCACCTAAGTCGCCCTCTGAAATTCGTTCGTTTCTTGGCCTAGCTGGGTATTATCGCCGTTTCATCTCGAACTTCTCGAAGATTGCCGTTCCTTTGACTTCGTTGACTCAAAAAGATAAACCTTTTGTTTGGGGTCCCGAACAAGAAGAATCTTTCCAAACGCTCAAGGACATGCTTTGTAATGCTCCTATTCTCACTCTCCCCGATGGGAACGACGATTTCGTCGTGTATTGCGATGCCTCTAACCAGGGTCTTGGTTGCGTTCTCATGCAACGGGACAAAGTAATCGCTTACGCGTCGAGACAACTCAAAATTCATGAGAAAAACTATACTACTCACGACCTTGAACTTGGTGCAGTTGTTTTTGCATTAAATATTTGGCGACACTACCTTTATGGTACAAAGTGTACGGTCTTTACCGACCATAAGAGCCTCCAACACATCTTTGATCAAAAGGAACTCAACATGTGTCAACGTCGTTGGGTAGAATTGTTAAACGACTACGACTGCGATATCCGCTACCACCCTGGTAAGGCGAATGTCGTGGCCGATGCACTTAGTCGTAAGACTCATGTCAAGAGTGCTCGTTGCTACCAAATCGTGGGAAAACTCAATGAGTTGATTCGACAAGCACAATTTGCCGTCATTAACGAGGGTAACCTCATAAGAGTTGAATTATGGAATCAAAAACCCACTCGAAGCTAAGCCTGATGGTATTCTTTACTACCATAGTCGCATTTGGATTCCCGATCGTCTCAATCTTCGGACTACTTTGATGGACGAAGCTCACAAATCCCGATACTCCGTTCATCCTGGAGCTGATAAGATGTATCATGACTTGCGCGCATCCTATTGGTGGCCTGGAATAAAACGTGATATTGCTCTCTACGTCTCCAAATGCCTTACGTGTTCCAAAGTCAAGGCAGAACATCAACGTCCCTCCGGTTTGCTCGAACAACCAGAAATTCCGGTCTGGAAATGGGAGAGCATAGCCATGGATTTCATCACGAAATTGCCTCGTACCCCGTCTGGTCACGACAACATTTGGGTTATCATCGATCGTTTGACCAAATCCGACACTTCCTCGCCATTCGTGAAGATTACAAAGTCGAGAAACTGGCTCGTATCTACATGAGTGAAATCATTAGTCGTCACAGTACTCCTCTTGATATTATTTCTGATCGTGATGCTCGTTTCACTTCTCGCCTTTGGCAAACTTTCCAATCCGCCCTTGGCACTCGTTTGAATCTTAGCACCGCTTTTCATCCTCAATCTGACGGTCGGACCAAGCATACTATTCAAACTCTAGAGGATATGCTTCGATCATGCGTAATTGATTTTGGCGGCAACTGGGATTTGCACTTACCCTTGGTAGAATTCTCGTACAACAACAGCTATCACGCAAGTATTCAAATGGCTCCATTTGAAGCACTGTATGGTCGCAAATGCCGTTCGCCTATTTGTTGGCACGAGATCGGAGTCGTACAACTCACCGATCCCGAACTTATACAAGAGACGACGGACAAGATCCTACAGATTCGTGACAACTTGCTCAAAGCTCGAAGCCGACAAAAGAGCTATGCTGATAGAAGATGCAAACCTTTGGAATTCGACATAGGTGACCACGTACTTCTCAAGGTTGCACCTTGGAAAGGTGTTGTTCGTTTTGGTAAGAAAGGCAAACTCGCTCCTCGCTATGTGGGTCCTTTCAAGATTCTCGAAAGGATAGGCACGGTAGCGTATCGACTGGATCTACCTCAAACGCTCAGCAATGTTCATCCTGTGTTTCATGTTTTGAATTTGAAGAAGTGTCTAGCCGAAGAAGGACTTCAAGTTCCACTCGAAGATCTTCAAATCAATGATACTTTGCACTTCGTGGAGAAACCGGTCGAAATCATGGACCGAGGAACCAAGCAACTGAGGCGCAGTCATATTCCTATTGTCAAGGTTCGATGGGAAGGTAAACGTGGAGCCGAATTCACTTGGGAACTTGAAAGTGATATGAAGACTAAGTATCCGTATCTCTTTGTTACATCTTCCTAAATTTCGGGACGAAATTTCCTAAAGGAGGGGAGACTGTAACGCCCCGCATTTCTATACTTTATATATTTGAAAACCTTGTACCGTACTTCTATTTTCTGTAATCGTTGTATCTTGTATTCGTCTTTTGTTGTAAACGTTGTAAACCGAGACTTGGATCGTAGTGAGAAACTCGTATTTTATTCATGTTGTGTTAATCATAATCTTGTTACACTTATACTTGTTCATACTTTAAACATGTAAACGTATTCGTGGTACTCTCAATCGTAAACGTGTGATATCTTGCAAACATGGTATGTATGCGTAATCGAGACTTAAACGTAAAACTTGTAATCGTTAAACTAAATTCGTTACGAAAATATAATTACCTATTCATTTATTAAGTTAATTAATTAAATTAATTAATTAAATTAGTTAATAAAATTAATTAATTTCTTTTTACAAAAAAAAATTAAAATGATATTTAGTTTATATATATATATATATATTAACATTTAGTTTTTAGATGTTAATATATACCCCTTTTTAATATGTCCAAGGTTTAAAGTGTAATTCTTGGATTCTCAAACTACAGGGGCTATTCTTGTCATTTATGAAACTTGATTTAATGATTTTTAAATAAAAAAAAATAAATCAACAAAACCGGATCCGCGGGACTCGAACCCGGGACCTCCGGTTCAACAAACAACAACACAACCACTCCATCAGCGGGCCACTTGTGTTAAGGCTGGTCGCAAAGGGAGGGCGGACAGCAGCCCTTTTGGGCGGGTTTTTTATATTTTTTTGTGTTTTTGAGGCCTTTAATACTCACTTAAACCCCACCTAACTAACCCTAATCCTTTCCTTATAAAACCCAAGTATTTTTCAAGCCTTTTTCCACTTTCACAACTCCATAATCTCTCCAAAATCATCTTAAGAACACTTGAAACTTCAGAATTCGGGCAGATTGTATACCTCTTACAAAAGTGAACATATCTTGCTCATTTCTTTACCAAATCATCTCATTCTTCTTCCTACTTGCTTGGATAAACTTTGGGTTGAATTCCTAGGGCTTTCCATGGAGAATTCAGACCTGGAAATGCCCCAAAATGTCCGAGAACTTTCTGTTATGATTTAACTTTTCAAAAACTTGTTAAATCTCATACTTTTCTCATTCATCCTAGTGTTCTTGAACTCCTAATCACATATATGAGTATGGGGACTAACCTAGGTTGTTAAACTTGTAAATAGGAGTGTTTAATCACTCCAAACTTTCTGTTTTTGAAGAGAATTGAGCTCACAAGTGATGCAAGTTCTTAAACTTGTTCATGTGTGTCCACCAGGGAAGCTTGGGCTATCCTAACTTGAGACCACATATCACTTGATGATTTTCATCAAGATCCCAAGATAGTTTGCTAGACTTAAAGTGTCATAACCCCACAAAGCCGTTGACGATTGTCCTCGTGTGCTCGTCGGGTTGTTGAATACTTGGCTACTTGGTATCTAGATGACACCTTATCATTCTTGTATAGTATATATAGGTCTTGTACCCTCCTTGTTACCAATGGTAACTTGTGTAGTGGTGAACATAATCCGAGGTTCAAAGTGGATGGTTTAACCTCCCACCTCATACTTGACATACATGACACTAGAGGTTACAAAGTGGATGGTTCATCCTCCCAGCTCCTACATGATTATAATGATATATATAAATATATTATAATTCTAAAACCGAAACCTTGATATTGAACTTATAATCACCTATCAAGTTATTAAGTTTAACACTAAAGTATGTAATTCCTTGTCACGATTCTAATAGGTCCCGAACCTATGAAATCACATCCAACTCGTAAGAGTTACTATAGTGTCAAGAACGAGTGTTACATCTTAGTGAATACTTTCGTATCATAATACTTTATCAAACTTATTTTTAATCATGCACGAATAATCCTAATCTCCCGTTGAAACTCTATACTCATACGCCTTGTTTCCTCTTGTAGGATAATTCGGCGTCATCCTCGAACCAACGTCTTCACGGATTGTCAAGTGTAGAAAAGACTTAGCAAAACCGTGAGTACACTCGACCCACTTTGTTTATAACACTTTTCGGGTGTAACATGTTTCCATATACAAAATCACGAACACTTAAACTTTATGAAACACACAAACGATCCCATATACATGAAAGCTTGAATCTTATACTTGATGCTTGTCTTGGATATTCGTATTGCTATGCTTTAGTCATTAACTATTTTTAGCCTTCGTTTGAAATGCTTAGCGCTATAGGAATTCACGCATCCACCTCCATCGTGTTATTCGTGAGGTCATGTTAAAACATCGTGATTGCGTTAAGGGTTTGATTATTAGTATTGCATGCCTTGATATTGCTCTTGTATAGATTTGGTTGTCATGTGGATTGTTTAAACTTATTCGTATACGTATGCTATGCCTAAACTTGTGTACTCGCCTTTGCTTTCGCATTGACATTATTTTAAAACATGTTACAGGTTGAAGGAGATGATGCTATGAAAACAATATAGCAAGGACTAGATACACACAAATTAGACGTTAGGTTTAATGTCGATGTATCAATTTTGTTATGACCTTGCAAATGTTATGTTGTTCTTTGTTTTGTTACATTGATGTATTTGACAATTCTTATGAAATGAAATATGGTTAATTTAATTATCGTCACTTAATAATGTTGTGAGCAATGAGCAATCTCGTTTTCGTCTCATCCCGATGTTTCCGCCACGGTTGGGGTGTGACAGTAAAATTTCTCATGGTGGCAGTTGACGATTTTACAAAGTGGGTGGAAGCCAAGCCACTAGCCTCAACAACGACCATGGTAATTGGAAAGTTCATTTGGGAACACATTATTTGTCGGTTTGGTTTACCCATGCGCATCGTTACCGATAATGGTCCGAACTTAGCATATGATGAGCTTCAAAACTAGATGAAGGAGATGAATATTGAACATGTATTCACTTCCGTTGCACACCCTCAAGGCAACAGTCAAGTGGAAAGCATTAACAAGCAACTTGTTGAAGGCATCAAAACCCGTTTAGGGACAGCGCGCATGGGATGGGTGGATGAGCTTCCGAGTATCTTATGGGATCATCGCCCCCATGCCTAAGACCAGTACCGGGGAGACACCCTTCAGTCTGGTTTATGGGAACGAAGCGGTAATTCCCGCCGAAATCGGTCTTTCGTCTCCATGAATGTTAGCGCTAGAAAAGCAGGATAATGAAGCGCAACGTCGGATGGACTTAGATTTGTTGGAAGAAAGGCGCGAGAATGCGGCTATCCGGGAAGCTAAATACAAAACACAACTGGAGAAATACTATAACGCAAGAGTGCGCATATGTACCTTTCTTCTAGGTGATTTTGTCCTACGCGACAACGAAGCATCCAATGTAGAAAAGCCTGGAAAGTTAGCACCAAAATGGGAAGGACCATACGTTATACATGAAGTCCTAGGGAAAGGTGCGTACATCCTAAAACGATTGGATGGGTTTAGTGTTCCCAGAACCTGGAATGCCCAGCAGCTCCGCCGATGTTATATGTAATCTTAGTTTTCTCCAAATGCACAGGCCATGCGCCTTACCCATATTTGTGCAGGAGACTGCTACTTACAGTATTTCTTTTATTATGTAATCTTAACGAGTCTGTATCGATGGCTTTATGCTTTATCGATAAATACAAAAATGGTTACTTACATTTTGCGTTTATATATTTTTTACAAATGCATGCAATTAATTTGGTAGACACAAAAACACAAAGGTCACTCTAAACCTCATGGACTTAATGGTAGCATGATATCATGAGAGGATCAATTCCTGGTCCATACATGATCTTGTACCTCGTTCATTTGTCTCACCTAAACACACAATTATACTCATGCACATATTGTAATCAAAATATATTATCATTCGATCAAATCAAAAGTTACATGCGTAGCCGCGTAACAGTACGTACAAGCAAACCCATACCTTCTTAACAACTATCCTAACATACAAACAAGGTTTACTCCTGTTCTGGAGCCTTGGTTTCTGCAGTCTCTTTCCGTTCAGCAAAGATCCCCTTCAACCAGTCTACATAATCATTATGTTGAAGCGTGTCATCAACCAGATCCATGACTGGAATTTGAAGGTGATCATATGGTTTTTTAGCGGCCACAAAAGCAGCTGATCGACTCCATGCGTCACTGATCGACTTGTGTCCCATTTAACTTGTAACGCATGGGAAATATGAAGTGAGCATTCACTGTAACCCTAGGTATAACCATCGCTTCGCGCCGCTACCATCAGCTGTGCCACTGCCCCATCCAGCTCAGTGGAGTTCAGGATCGAATTTACAATCTGCACAAGTATATTTCAATATGAGTTCAAGCGCAGATATTCAAATAATTATAAGCTCATGAACACTTAAATTTACAACACCATACTGCTGCATCCATGTTAAGTTGTTTGTTAACGGCTCCGCGACACTCTCATCAGTAACGCGTGCGATTTCAGCTTCCTCCACCTTTTTTCTCATTCACAGTCAACCGACGCGCTAGTTCAGCTTTTTCTACCTACGCCAGCTGCTGGTTCTTCTTTACCACCTCTAAATCTTCTTTCAATTGCTCCTGATCAAATAGTAAAGAAGTGAGGTCAGCAGTTTCCTTATTTCTAAGGACAAGGGTAGCACTGGTTTCTACCTCTTTCTGCTCGCTGCACTCGCGGTGAGAGCGCACCTCCTCGGCAGCAGCAAGCGCGTCAATCTTCTCCTGCTTGAGTTATTCAATTTCATTTCGCAGGGTGATTTTCTCGTTGTTGTCCCGCTCACACGCTTCTACCCAACGTTTACGTTCTTCTGCCAGAAGCGCAGCCTCTGCCTCCGCTTTCTTCTTCCATTCCATCGCTAACCACTCCTCGATTTTCTTCTCTTCCTCAAATTTGGCCTTTTCGGCATCAAGCTCTACCATCAACACCTTAACTTTCTCTTTCTCCACCCTACCTTAAATATGGATGTTTCAAACACATGCTTGTCCTTGTGCATACTACACCATTCGCGCATGATGCGGTGGGTAGTGGAAGAGGCATTGGCAGTCTCTTGAAGGTATGCACTGTAAGTTTGATCATGCGACCGATCTTCTTGAAATTTAAACTCGGCATGAGGGAATGCGCCCTTGAACCATTCTCGGCACGCCTGCCAGTTGGAG
The DNA here is from genome assembly GCA_947069175.1 of Scalesia atractyloides. Classification (NCBI taxonomy): domain Eukaryota; kingdom Viridiplantae; phylum Streptophyta; class Magnoliopsida; order Asterales; family Asteraceae; genus Scalesia; species Scalesia atractyloides. Next base: position 93,829,094 of record CAMTDV010000005.1, on the reverse strand, counting down.
AATGTATCTCCTTGTTTCAATTTCCAAACTGGTTCATGGATAGCAGAGACCCTCTTCGCTAAATATGACTGATAATAATAGTCACCAGGAGTCTCATTTGGACGTATTGGTGACTCTTCTTCTAGATTCTCAAAGAATGATTCAAACTCTTGCACAGATGGAGAGGGGCCAGTATTTTTAGACTGCTCGCCAGCAGTAGGATCTTGCTCAAACCTTGAGGATGATGGGGAAGTTTTTCCTTAACCACTTTTTCGGTTGCAGCATTTTTTTACTTTGGAGAGTGTGGGATAATGAATTCAGCTTCACGCTCCTCCACTTCAGTTTCGAACACATCACCTTTGGTTTTTTCTGGCATCTCAGAATCATGCGCCGCATGGATAGGTGATAATGGCTTTGATGGTTGCGACGAAGCCCCGATTTTCTCTACATAAGTGAAAACGTTAGTGCATGACTTAAAAACATAAAGAAGTCATATATGGCGTACCAAGAGAGAATTTAGCAGCTAAGGCATCACGATTGCCTTTCTTTCCAATCTTGGGTCTCATGGTTTTCTTTGGTGGTTGTGAGGGTGGTTCAGGATCAGCAGGTTTTCGTTTTTTTCGATTTGTCACGAATCAATGGCTCTGGACTTGATTCTATGTCGATGGGATCTTCAGGGTTTGCGGCAGGGATGTTTAGCCACTTCAGGCTCCGCTTTTGGTTTCCTCAAACCTACAGGCGCAAGACCTTCTAAGGAATTAGATACCGTCATGTAATCACACCAACAATCAGATACGAGGCACGTACCTTTCTTTATTTCCATCTTTGGAACATCAGCTTTCTTTAGGACAGCTGCAGGGCGTAGGTTTCTTCTTCTTCTTGGAATCTGGGCCTACGCCCAAGTTTATCAAATCACCTAAATCAAAAAAGGGTGTGCGCAAAGCCACAAGACATATTGAAATATTACTCAGGCGCTACAAAAGCAAATTAGTAATATTGCAATATTAACTCAGGCACAATTTGATCAAGGGCACTTACCAACAGCTGAAAATGGTTGCGCTTTCAGATCTTCCTCTTTAGGAAGTTCAAAATTCCTCAAATTTGTTCATACCAAGACGGCTCCGCCGTACCCACCTGAACAGTGCTCATTTTTCTTTATCTCTTTTGAAAGAAACAACGTATAAATAAGTAACTGCAAGAATACAAGGATACAAAGTTAAAATCAGTTAACACATCATTAAGCTTTAAAAGGCGCATGATTACTCACTACGGTCATCCTCCACATATACAGGCCTATCATGACGATCCTCCTTCCAATGCAAACTCATGCCGGCTGCAACAAAAGCCCGTTTTGGTAACATAATGCTTGGAACATCTTTCAAGTCTTGGTACCACTCCTCGTTGACTGGTATGGATATCGTTTCCAAAGGAATGTCCTCGGTTCCCTGGAAGGTCATCTTCATCGGAATCACCCCAGCTTTTATGTAAAAAAAACTTTTATTTCCAGTCATGGTACGATTTGGGGGGAGTAACCAATAACTTCTTCACCGGTAATCTTTGCTGAAACGAATAGAAACCCAAAGCACAGTGTAGTTGATAGAAGACTCTAAATCGATTCAATGTAGGTGTAGTGTTCATTGACCGGTAGACAAACTCGAAGTGACGGATTCTCACCATTCCCATTAGATTTAATTGGGAGATGTGAAACTTGTAATGGTTAAGGAGATCGATTATGAAATGGTAAACGACAATAAAAAATTACCATCAGCAAAATATTCCAAGAATAACGTGATGTAACCGGCCGGAGCGTGTGCCGCCGTGTCATTTTCTTGCGGTACCGGGCATCCCAGATCGCCGGAAACTTGAAGTTCTTCACAAAGTTATCGAACGACTCCTTCGACCACTTCAACGGTGGCAACGACGACGGCAATGGCATATCTTTAGTATCCTCTGGTTTCGAACTCGTTGACATACTGACCGAAGATCTATTTGCAAACACAGAGCAGAAAAGGTATGATGGGTAGATGAAAGTTTTCTAAGAACTCAGAGGGGTTTTTTCAAAGAACAAAGAGAAGAAGTTAAAGAATCGACTTTATATATAGTCATCGCCATTAATGACATAGCAGAATGTGCCACTCCTTTTTAGGAAATCTCGAAATCCTAGTAAAAAGGAGGGCGGATGGGGAACTGTAACCGCCGTCACACGTGCGTATCGAACCAGCAGCCGTAAACCAATTAATGTTTGACGTCTGACATTGTTGACAGCCTGTCACATGGTAATCAGACGTCACACTTTGCACGTTCTTCTCACCAAACCACAGACATGTCCTGACACACGTCAGCTTTTTTCAAAATTTAAAATCCACCTCTTATCCAAAACTCTTGCCTTCATCATGAAGTCTTCTCAACCTACGGCGCAACATTTCTCTTACTTAACATTTCCAAGCAATAAAGCACAATTTTTATCAAGTCTAGTATTCCACCTACTTGCCATTAGCGCATAGAGGCAACACTGGACTGGGGGACTTGAAGGGTATGGTCCCAAAAACCTTGCGCCAAGCGCATGGTTACCATACCATTATCAATTTCCAAACAAGCCTTGTGCTTCACGCGCATACTAATTAGGAAGAGATCTGGAAGGAACAAACTTATGATACCATGCGCCGAGGTACCAAGAAGATTAACATTCATTTAACTTCCTTGCGAGGGCTCGCGCAAGGAAACAGTTAAGCTTGAATTTAATTCTCCTTATTAAAGATAAACCTACGCGGGGAACTTAAGTTCAGACAAAAGGAATCTTTTATGTTACAACAGAATGGACATGTGGCAACATATCAAGGTGCCATAGCTGTAAACATTCTAGGAGCTTTAAAAGATCATCGTGCAAGGCCTCATTCAGTTGCAACTGAAGACGTGACATCATCTGGGGTATGCAGTTAAATTCACGATGATGGCATGAGATCTTGATAAAATTACTTTCCACGTGGCAGATCCCCAATCGTTGATCCATGTGCGATCCGTATGCAGTAACGGCAACATAACCACTTAACGGCATAAAAAGATTATGTTAACTCTCCAAAAAATACGTTTTGGCGCCCAAAGCATCCGGCTATAAATAGGAAGACTTGAGGTGCAAGTTTCTCATTCACTTTCACATACTTTCTCTCTTACTTCACTCAATCTCTTCCGATTCATTGTACTAATTCTCACGCCGGAGGGTAGTCATGGAGAGAACACTCATTCTCCCCGTGGCGAGTCTAACGATGTTCTGTTTTGCAGTGTTTCTGGCGAGATATCTTCTAAACGGCGAACAAATTAGAGATTAACCACTTTATGCAGAAATCACAACCTCGGATCTAGTTTGATTCCGATCAAATCTGATCTGGTGTTTCTTCATTCACCATTAGCTACCGGCTTATCTTTATCGGTGTTATGTCGCCGCTATTAACAATAGCGGCGCAGATTAGGGGTTTTAGCGGCGACAGGGTGTCGCCCCTATTGATTGATATTCTTGTAGTGTTCATGCTTATAGTGTTGACTATAGACACTTTCAGCATTTAGTTAACTTTAGACTAATTGGGACTATAATTGTTAACTTTAGACGCCCTCGTTAACTTTATACGGATTAAGTCTTCTTTCACTTTAGCTATCTTTACATGCATACTAAAGAAAATACATCCTTTACCGTTTTATATTTATAACTTCATAAATATTTTTCCCGTGTTTGGTTGTATTTCTGCGTAATGTTAAAGTTGGACATTTCTTTGAGAAAATATATGACTCCTTTAAGTCTAGAAGCCAAAATCAGTTCTTTTGGTTAAACTATGTCTTTCTTTAGAAAATGTATTTAAAAAAACTTTATCTAGTATGCACGTCATCCCAAATTTAACAGTCTAGGGGGCCTAGAAATTCACTTGCAGAAGATAGCTTTAATCTACTATGCGTTGGCTGGCTGATCACGCCCCTTAGAAATATATAATCAATCATGTCAAAGGGTTATAGGAGAAACATGTTAATTCTCATGTAAACATTAGTTGGTCGTCGCTTACTTATGCATAAACAATTATGGGAAACTATCACTTCAAATGGAACTTTAGGTTTCATGTGAACAGTACCAAGATAGTTTTTTTTGAACGGCGAAATTTTATAACCAAAAGTCCGCTAGCTAGAAACTAGACCAAGGCATGTGACAACAACAAGAAATCAAAACAGAAACAAAAACATTACAAGTCCAAGTTTCTCCATTTGTACCAGTCCAAAACACCTTTCTTCAAGTGATTTTTGATCCAAAAAAAACTATAGCTTTTAATTCTTCCACATATTTGTTGATGTTGATTGGGACCTTGTTAAAAACCCAATTGTTTGGCGCCTTCCAGATACACCAACATGCTACAATGATAATGGACTGGACACATTTTTTTCTTTTCAGCTCCGATCCCCCACAATTCTTGTAAACATTAAACAAATCCGCGATTGACAATGTATAGACCGGATCAATCTTGCACCACGCGCTAATGTTTTTCCATATAATAGTCGCCACATAACACGAGACAAAGATATGTTCATTCGTTTCCACTTCTTCCCCACACAAGCTGGAGTTCATAGATTCGAAAATAATATCCCTTTTTGCGAACGCCTCTAAAGTTGGAATATGATTATTAATCATTCTCCATCCATATGTTGATTTTTAAGGGAATAACTTTAACCCATTCCCAGCAATGCCCAATTGAGGCTATTAACTTTTTCATAGAACCCGCTGTGTAAGTTACCGACGGATCACCGAGACACACCCACTCATCCGACCCTTCACCACCTTCCATATTCTTGTTTTTTCATCCAAGTACTCGATGTCTCTATTGTCTTGATCCTACGTAGCAACAGTTTTCCAGTCCCAATTACCACCCTTCACACCATCTACCTCCATAACACGCTCCCAACCGAACATCTTTTTTTCTTTTCTAATGCAAACAAACGAGGGAACTTTTATTTTAAGGAATGTCTTCCAACCACACATCTGACCAAAAACATATCATGTCCCCTCTCCTAAGGTGAAATATTGTTTGCCACAAGATAATTTTCTAAATATGCTATCGCTACCCACGTACCTTTTATCATTTTGTTTACCGGAAGTGCCGGCCACGTTCTAGGTGTATAGTGTACAACAAAAATTAATCTCCTCCACAATCTCGACTCCTCCCGTTTGAACCTCTACCACCACTTCGAGATAAGAGCGATATTAGAAGATTTTAGAGGCAAAGGCCTAACCTACCCTCTTTTTTGCTCGTTGTCACCCTATCCCAAGCAAGCCAACAAGATTTTTTTTCTCGTCGCTACTACCCCACAAAAAGCGTCTCCTTTTAGCTTCCAACACATCTATTATCTTCAATGGCGCCCTATATAGGGAGAAATAATAAGTTGGCAGACTTTCAAGAATCGATTTAAAAGCGTTAAGCGACCTCCAATGGATAACGTCAATACATCAATGATATTTTGCCAACTCTTAATTTGGTTCATTTTCCCTCCAACCTTCAGCCCCAAAAACACAAAGGGGACTGTACCAATTTTGCAATGTAAAATATCGGCTGCCCTCTTTACCTCGAGATCGTTGACTCCCAACCCAATAATATACAACTTCTGTAAATTAATCTTAAGGCCCGACATGAGATAAAAACATCTCAGTAGATGAGCTAACATCCGGACATTTGATATAGACCAATCTCCAATAATGAGAGCATCATCCGCAAATCACAAATGAAATATAAGAGGGCCGTTGTTCGGAGCCACGAAACCATTTAAAAAACTTTTATCACGTGCTTCGACCATAAGAACCGATAAGGGCTCCACAGCTATAAGGAAGAGAAATGGAGAAACTGGATCTTCTTGTCTCAGACCTCTCCAGTACTGAAACTCAAAAGTCGGTGAACCATTCACTAGAACGGACGATCGAGCCACCAAGATACTTAGGTTTCACACGAACACTTTCAAGAAACCTGCTCCATATTCCCAGAAAGCATCCAAGGACCGCAACTTTCGTGCATGGTTTTACGTCAAAGATTATGACTTTTTGGATCAAACACATCACGAATTTTTGCGAGGGGCGACCTTGGGCGTTGGTGAGGTGGGCAACCGCCCGAAGCCCATTCTCCCGAGGGGCCCATTATTTTAAAATATATTTTATATTTATATAAAGTTTTTTTAGATAAAAGCCTATAACTAATTTTAAAAACAAAATTATATCTCGCAATAGTGAAAGTGCTAAAAAGGAATAATAGCATTTTCGGCGATTTTTTGGCATGACGACGATGATATATGTAAGTTTTCAGTGGATAATAGAGAAAAGACGACAATAGTGAACAAAATAAGAGAGCATAAAGAAATGACTTTGCCAACGTATACAGTAAAGAAAAGATGATCAAACGCAAGATTAGATTACAATCTACTCACCCAAACATCATTAATTCACAAAAGAAAACATTATGCAAATCATTGAGTTTATACCATCTAGGGTTAAGCACTGAAGACGTAATGATAAATCCTAAGTAAATACACTTTTAAATATGGTTTAGAAATATTCACTGCTGTAATTTGACTCCAAAGTTAAACCTTCACCTTTAACTATATTCACTCCTACAATGTAACCAGCTTTGTCTCTTGTGCTCTTTCATTCCCCTATATAGGTTTAGACAAGCAAGTGACCCATCCACCCTAAATATAAACATATTTTTTACTTCAAAATGTATTTATAGATACTTATATATACAAATGCAATTAAACAACTGAAATACTCACCTCCCCATAAAGAGCATAAACCGCTATGCCGATGGGCAACACCAGTGGCGGAACCAGAAAATTCTAACTAGGGGGTCGTAATAGAAAATTTGTACATTCGCTACAATTTAACTTATTCTCAAACTTTTACTATTACTGTTCTTGTTATTTAATATAGATTCAGTGCGGAACCGAAAATTCTAACCGGGGGTCGTAATAGAAAATTTGTACATTCGCTACAATTTAACTTATTCTCAAACTTTTACTATTACTACTCTTGTTATTTAATTAATGGATGTAATAATAATGACCTCTTGTTTAGTTTGAGTTTAATTCTAATTATCTATATATAAAAAATGATGATCATACATTAAAGAAATATAATATTATCTAGTTATGTATTGAAAACGATTTTTTGACAAAAATTATATGATGAGGAAATCCTAAAATAAACTAAATGATAAATTATTAAACAGATAACTAAAAAAACTAAACTTTTGTATTTTTTTAATTAAAGCAATAAACAATAAAGAAGACAAAATAGAGTGGTTATGACATATAGGTAACTCTGACAATAGCATGCGAATATATTATTAAATATTAGTTTTTTTAAGTATTAACCTAAAGCATTCCTTCTTTCTTCTTTCTCTTTTATACTCTGTTCTAGCAGCAAAGCTCCAGATCGCCGGCAGCCACCGGAGCTTTCTCAAAATGTTATTCTTTACTCTTTTTTCTTCACGTTAACTGCTCTACTGATGCATTTTAAAGAGTCAAACTATAAAAATGCTTCTCCGTTCTATATACAGGTTAACTTAAAGCTTGGCCGACCGGAGGGTCAGCTGACCCCCCTGACCCTCCTGTGGTTCCGCCACTGGGCAACACCACAAATACATAACCATCAATAGGGAGAATCCCACCTGACCTCTTGGCGCTAGTAAAGTCATTGGTAGCAACTCCAGAGGTAGAACTTTCAAAACCATACTCTATTTGTACATTAATAGTTTAGTTATCAATCAAGGTAATAAAGGTTCAATTGCATTGTAATATCTTACTACAACTCGGTGGTGGTGGTGGTGATAGATTTCTTGTAGAGAAAAGAGGTCCCTGCTTCATTAACAACTTCAACGTTGAAACTTTTGATAGCAATATGATCTTTTAGGGACTCGTACGTCATAACAAATTGCTAATAAAGCAATAGCCAAGAAGAAAGTTTGACTTCGAGTAGCAGCTAATATCGTTGACCTCAACCTCATTTAACCTGTAGAAAAATAAACATTTATTCAATTTTGTTGTACCTAAACAACACAAGATCAGTGTTTTGCATATAGGTTTCATCTATAAGGTTTTATATTGTTGTTTAGATTTCAAAACACCAATTGAATGACTTCAATGACTCTGATACCAATTGTAAGTCCTGAAAACGCAGATATTAAGTGATATCAACAGTTTGGCTAAATCAAACCGTTGACTAGAATTAAAGAACACGAAGGAATTAATTAATTTGCATACGAATATGTAGATTACCTTGTTAATTCGTCTGAATACAAGAAATTTGTTATGAACCGCTAACCTGATAATGGAGGAGGAAACCCCATTATATAGGAAGCCTAGGCCACCCCTATAGTGACTCCTATAGCTGGTCTGGGCGCACATGGCCTTAGGCTCGGGCCACTTCTAGCTAAACAAACCTTATACAAAACCTCGTTAACCTGTTAAACTACCATTTGACCAAAATAATCGTAAACCTAAATTATCTTGTTTAATCATAGTGTATAGATTTTGAGCACGATGCATGCTTGGGAACATTCGGATTTCCTGTGCCGCAACTTTATTTTGAATGGTTTGGTGGATACACTATATAATGTGTATAGTAAAGCCAAGATTGCCAAAGAACTATGGGATTCTTTGGATCACAAATATAAAACCGAAGATGCGGGCACTAAGAAATTCGTGATGGCTAGTTCTTGGACTTTAAAATGTTAGACTCTAAAACTGTCATGACTCAAGCCCAAGAACTACAAGTTATTCTTCATGATATTCATGCGGAAGGAATGGTGCTTAGCGAGACATTCCAAGTTGCTGCAATGATCGAAAAGCTACCACCAAGTTGGGTTGATTTCAAGAACTATCTCAAGCATAAGCGAAAAGAGATGACCATTGAAGATCTCGTTGTTCTTTTCGTATTGAAGAAGATAACAAAGTGGCCTTGAAAAAGATTGATGATCCTTAAACAGTGAAGGCCAATCTTGTTGAACATGGCCAATCTTCAAAGGGAAGAAACAAAGACAATGGAAAAGGTGGAAAGAAGAGTCATGGGAAACGCCCCAACCGTGGCCCAAAATGGGGCGTTAGAAAAAAGAAGTTCCAAGGAACTTGTTATAATTGTCAGAAACAAGGCCACAAGGCCAGTGAATGCAAGCTTCCCAAGAAAGAAAATGCTCGATAAGTGAACATGGTTCATGAAGTCGACAACCTTGTTGCCATGGTCACGAATCTTTCAATTCTGGTGACCGAAGTTAATTTAGTTGGGCAAAATAACAAGGATTGGTGGGTCGATACGGGGGCTACCGTCATGTGTGTTCTGACAAAAGCCTTTTCAACACCTTCAAGGAGGTGACTAGTGGCGAAAAGGTTTTTATGGGAAACTCCGCCACGACAGAGATTAAAGGCGAGGGTAATGTGATTTTGAAGATGACTTCTAGAAAAGAGCTCACTTTGACCAATGTGTTTTATGTTCCAGAAATTCGTAAGAACCTTGTGTCGGGGTGGCAGCTGAATAAGTTTGGGTTCAAAATGGTGATTGAGTCGGATAAGGTCGTGTTGACAAAAAATGATGTGTATGTTGGTAAGGGCTATGCCCTCAATGGAATGTTCAAACTCAATGTAATGGTTGTGAACACAATGAATGAAAATGCTACTAGTTCTACTTACTTGATTGAGTCTTCTAATCTTTGGCATGGTAGACTAGGTCATGTTAATTTTAATTCCATTCGTCGTTTAATTAAACTTAATTTCATACCAACTTTCGATATCGACTCAAAAAATAAATATGAAACATGCGTAGAAGCAAAACAAACGAAAACGTCATTAAAAAAGGTCGAACGAATCACCGAGCCCCTCGAGATGATCCATACTGATGTATGTGATCTAAAAGCAACTCATACTTGTGGTGGGAACAAGTACTTCATCACGTTTATTGATGATAGTACAAGCATTGCTACGTGTACTTACTTAAGAGTAAGGACGAGGCGATTGACAAGTTCATCTTGTTCAAAGCCGAAGTTGAAAATCAACTAAATCGGAAAATCAAAATCGTTAGGAGCGACCGAGGAGGTGAATATGTTTCACCTTTCATTGATGTGTGTGCAAAAAATGGAATCATACATGAACTCACGGCTACTTACTCCCCTCAATCAAATGGCACAACGGAACGAAAAAATCACACATTGAAAGAAATGATGAATGCCATGATGATAAGTTCTGGTGTAAACCAAAACATGTGGGGGGAAGCAATCTTATCGGCAAATTATGTGTTGAACATGATACCCAATAAGAAAAAGGATGTATCGACGTACGAATTGTGGACATGCAAGAAACCACCATATAAATACTTGAAGGTGTGGGGGTGCCTATCTAAGGTGGTGGTCACACCAGTAAAGTGGCTACTAATTGGATCCAAAACAGTGGATTGTGTATTTATTGGATATACTCGTCTGTATGGTCCTTATCGTTTTCTTGTGCATGATTCTAAGAACCCTGGAATATGCAAAGGCACCATAATGGAATCTAAGGATGCATCATGGTTTGAACATGTGTTCCCTCGTTTAGATAAAAGTGAACTGAGTTCTTCTAGACCGGTTGAGGAAAGTGTTCCTGAACGTGACGTTGAAAACGATGAACCTCGAGAACAAAGACTGAGGAAGTTGAAATCAGGAAAAGTAAACAGCAAAGGACTGAAAAATCCTTTGGCCCTGATTTTCTTACCTATATGGTAGAAGATGAACCTCAAACGTACCAACAAGTGGTGCATTCCTCAGAAGGACCTCAGTGGAGGTAGGCAATCAAAAGTGAGATAGACTCTATATTACAAAACCATACTTGGGAACTAGTGGATCTTCCTCAAGGTTGTAAACCACTAGGATATCGATGGATCTTCAAGAAGAAGATGAAGCCAGATGGAACCATGGATAAGTACAAGGCAAGGTGGTTATCAAAGGATATAAGCAACGAGAAGGATTAGATTACTTTGATACATATTCGCCAGTTACGCGAATAACATCCATCAGGTTGGTGCTTGCCATTGCCGCCATTAGAAATTTGGAAGGTCACCAAATGGATGTGAAAACAACTTTCCTGAATGGAAATCTAGAGGAAGAAATCTATATGGAGTAACCCGAAGGCTTTACAGCTATTGGGCAAGAAAAGAAAGTGTGTAAACTTGTAAAATCCTTGTATGGATTGAAACAAGCTCCAAAACAATGGCACCAAAAGTTTGAACATGTCATACTTGATGCTGGGTTCAAAATCAATGAATGTGACAAGTGTGTGTATGTAAAGGACACATCTGATGGATATGTCATTTTGTGTCTATATGTAGATGATATGCTCATTGCTGGAAGTGATGACAAAATCATAAAATCTACAAAGAACATGCTAAAGGCAAGATTTGACATGAAAGGCATGGGTCTTGCGGATGTGATTTTAGGGGTCAAAATCACACGAACCCAAAGTGGACTTGCTTTAAGTCAATCCCACTATGTGGACAAAATTCTTGAGAAGTTCAATGCAAATGACTCTAATGAAGCTAGAACTCCACTTGACACGAGTCAACATCTAACCAAGAATAGAGGTGAACCTGTAAACCAGTTGGAATACTCAAGAATTATTGGTAGCTTGATGTATCTCATGAGTTGTACTCGACCCGACATAGCATATGTTGTGAGCAAGCTAAGTAGATACACGAGCAACCCAAGTTCAATGCATTGGAACTGTATCACTCGGTTGCTTTGCTACTTAAGATATACTCGGGAATACGGGTTGTATAATGATAGATATCCTGCAGTTATAGAAGGAAACTGCGATGCAAATTGGATATCTGACACGAATGATTCCAGAGCAACAAGTGGGTATGTATTCACACTTGGAGGTGCTGCTATATCGTGGAAATCGTCAAAACAAACGGTTATTGCTAGATCCACAATGGAATCAGAGTTCATCGCTATAGATAAAGCATGTGAAGAGGCAAAGTGGCTACGTCAATTTGTTGAGGATATACCAAGATGGCCTAAGCCGGCATCGGCCATTTGTATACATTGTGATAGCCAATCGGCACTTGGCAGAGCTCGTAGCACAATGTATAATGGTAGGAACAGACATATCAGACGTAGACATAATACGATACGACAACTAATATCTACAGGAATGATCACTGTTGACTACGTGAGGTCAAAGGATAATATCGCGTATCCGCTAACAAAAGGCCTAAGTAGAGAGTTAGTACAGAAGTCGTCCATGGGAATGGGACTGAAGCCCTTGAAAATGTAAGTTCATATGATGGAAACCTAAATCAGTAGATTGGAGATCCCAAGAGCTGAGTTCAATAGGAAAACCTAATTGTATGAATTAGTTAGGTCACTGTGGGGGGATAACCCTACGTATATATGTAAGGGAGTGTACTGTAAAAGCTTAGTAAACTTCTTAGTCCATTCCTAAAAGTGACAAGTTTGAGGCTAAGCCTATGGCTTTTAATGATTCGACTAAAGTAATCATACATAGTGAATCACCTATGTGAGAGAGAAGTGGGGTCGCTTCGAAGGGTATTGTTGGGGCACAATACCTAATGGCTCTCGCAGAACCAGGCATCATGTTCATGACCATAACGAACATAACTATGAGGACTTGACTTTGTCAGGGAGAGTCTTGTGTGAAGTGTATTGTCGTCCACACAAACGGCAGACGAGTTCAAAGACATCAATGTCTACTCAGAGCCAGTGGGCTAAGTGCACTTCATGAGCGAAGATTCAAAGGGTAACACCTACATATCGTTTGCAAAACTCAACTGCTGAAATATAATAGGAAAAATGTTGTTCTGAGATCGACCTCCATTCATGTGGGGGATTGTTGGAAATTTGTATGTGTGAATGTGTCTCAAAATGGTGAACATAGTTTGTCCCACATTGGTGTGGGAACAAAAAGGAAAGTTATTTATAAGGTAAAGAATTTACCTAGCCAATATAACTTTTGGACATGTTTTACCATAGGTCCTACGCGCGTGTGCGCAGGGGAGGTGCAAAAATTGTAACCGGATTTAGTTGTACTCGTGTATGCCCGCACATCCTGCGGACACGAATGCAGCTCCGAAAACCCAGACCCGCTTGAGGCGGGTTTTTGCACTTAAAGACTGTAACCGTTATTTTTGAATGAGTTTAAAACTGAAATGATGAAATGATTATTCACATCGATGGTGATTAATAATGGTCTTATTAGTTTTCGAAACCAACTCAATGATTACCAGATTTTCGGTTTTAACTCGTGCAATAATGGGGCCAGCTTTCGGTTATGATCTGAGGCTATAAAACCAGATGGAGACAGCCAGTCTCAACACACCAACAACACTGCACTTCTCCTCTTCTCTCTCGATCTCTCTGCAGCATCACCTCCTGTTTCGTTTTAGGCAAGTGTGCAAGTCCTACAGTGCGCTGCTTCGAACCGGCGTACCCTGGGAACAAACGACGAATCTGTTTAAGGGAATTGTGTTAAACACAAGCGCAGTTCACGCTAACGATTTCTTTCTGTTTGTTTATTTTCTTTGCAGTTATATTGTTTCTGTTTCGGATTCTGTCTTCAAAGCAGTAGCAGTTTTTCTAACAATCAATTCACCCCATGTTTAATCAACGCTTCCATTCCCCTTTTCGCAGTATAAAGAATAATTGTGTTTTACTTTTCATCTTTTGTAAAGATGCAAAATTAAATAGTGTTGGTCATCAGGATAATTTACTTCCTCTTTTAAGGTAACATCCAAAATGGTGGAATCCAGACTCCAGCCAGATTAGTGGTTCAGACAGTTCACATTTCAAACCATTTTCATAAAACCTCTAAAACATACATTCTCAAATAACACACATATATAACAACTTACAAGATACGTGTCCAGAGCTCAAGGAGCGCGCACATTCTGCATACAATCAATCGCATAGTTCCGATTCTCTTCACTTCCTTTCCTTAAAAAGGCATTAAATTTCTGAGTAAATTGTCATTTTTTCTTTAAGGTTTGTCCAAATTGTCACTTTAATCCCATAGTTTTTTTTCTCCTCCGTGTCCCTGATTTTTCTAGTTTTTTTGACATTTTGGTCCAACCGACTAACTTTGTTAAAAAATGTCTGTTAACTCACACTAAATAGTTTTGTAGTTGCCATTTTCATCCAAAAACCAATTTTTTTTTTTATTCAGTTATATATAAAAAAACCTTTAATTAAAAAACCCTTAAACTAAAAAAATAAAAATACATATCAATATATATAAAGAAACCTTAAATTTTTTAAAAATAGAGTTTTAGTTAATATATATTAAAAACCCTTTAATTTAAAAAAATATTTGAGTAAATTGCTATTTTCGTCCCTGAGGTTTGGGTACATTTTCCATTTTCGTCCAAAATGACACTTTGGTACATTTTGCCCCCTACGTTTGTAACATTTTGCCATTTTCGTCCAATGCCTAACCTAGTAACTTTATAACATTAGATGAGCTATTTTTGAAAGAGTAAATTGCCATTTTCGTTCTGAGGTTTGGGCACATTTGCCATTTTCATCCAAAATGACACTTGTAACTCCGGCATCGTCTCCGGCACAACTTGCAACTCCGGCACCGTCTCTGGCACAACCTCAACTCTGGCACCGTCTCCGGCACAACCTGCTACTTCGGCACCACCTACAACTCCGGCACAACCTGCAAGTCCGGCACCATCTCCAGGCACAACCTGCAACTCCGGCACAAACCTGCAAGTCCGGCACCGTCTCTGGCACAAACCTGCAACTGCGGAGTTGCAGGTGGCGCCGGAGACGGTGCCAGACTTGTAGGTTTGTGTCGGAGTTGCAAGTTGTGCCGAAGTTGTAGGTGGTGCGGAGTAGCAGGTGTGCCGGAGACGGTGCCGACTTGCAGGTTGTGCAGTTGCAAGTTCTGCCGGAGTTGTAGGTGGTGCCGGAGTAGCAGGTTGTGCCGGAGAGGGTGCTGGAGTTGCAGGTTGTTGCCGGAGACGGTCCTGAGTTACAAGTGTCATTTTGGACGAAAATGGCAAATGTGCCCAAACTCAGGGACGAAAATGGCAATTTACTCTTTCAAAATTAACCCATCTAACGTTATAAAGTAACTAGGTTAGACATTTGGACGAAAATGGCAAAAAGTTACAAACGTGGGGGGCAAAATGGTACTAAAGTGTCATTTTGGACGAAAATGACAAATGTGCCCAAAACTCAGGGATGAAAAGGCAATTTACTCAAAATATTTTTGTATATAATAAAATGATACACTAGATCGTGAACACCCCAAATAATACAACTTTTTTGTAGTTATGTTATCATCAGGAAGAGGAGTATGATATCAAAAGTAAACTTGACGAGAAAAGATTTAGCCACAACTAGGGTTCAGTTGAAGGTTATACCGACCCGCAACTACGGGAGGAAGTGGCAAGTTGAGGCAAGTCATGGTAGGTTTAGGCAAGACACATCGGGCTAATGTGTGAGCCATGGCTGGAATTATATGGTCAACTTGTTAAATCCTAGCTCGTGGACGTGGTTGGAGTGTATGTGGTCAAGTTCTTAAGTTGACGTTATGATGCAGCTGGAAGTTGTTGAGTCGAGGTTTATGCGTCAAGTTTGTTTGAATGACTAAGTTTCAAGTCGAAGTCCAAGTTAGTATAGAGTTTATTTATTGTTTATATCTTAATGTTTAAATATATGAGTCGGTTACAAATTAATTGTTTAGCAAGGTAGGGAGTAGTATATATATCCATGTTGGAGTCTAGATTTGATACCCTTGTAATCAATTCTTTTGAAGTTTTTATTGATAAAAGAGTCAAAGAAGTTGATCAACGACTTGAGTTTGGGATCTTGGTTTGGGGTTGTGGTCCGGCGTCTCTAATTTAAAAATAGTATCAGAGCTTCGCGAATCTCTTATTTGGGATCAAAGGCTGAAGTTTGGGACTCATGAAGTGAATGGAATAAACCAAAGAAGTCAGGTCGCATCTGTGCGTTTGTAATCCAGTCGAAGATATCCTATATGGAATAAGGAGAAATCAACAATAGTCGCAAATCCATGTGGAGGAATGTGATGAGCCGAAGAACAAGATTTATGGGGCGAGTCGAGGATCATGACCATGAAGAGATCAAGCCAAGTAAAGAATGATAAAGAAAATCAAGTAAAAGGGGACGATAGTCAATTTTCAAGTAGTTGGAAGTGTCAAGATACTTAACAACCAGAATTACAACACATGGTCTACTTGCATAAGTTTGTATTTGCAAGAGCAAGACCTATGGGAGGTTGTGAACTGGTTAGAGACAACACAATCAAGAATCGATAAGAATGGAGCCATATACAAGTGGAAGGTCAAGGTTGGGAAAATATTTTTTATCTTGAAGAACAACATTGAAGAAGAGCTACTTAATACATATGTGACTTAACAACCCCAAAGGAGGCTTGGGATGCACTTGCAGCTCCAGGAAGAATAGGAAGAATGACACCAAGTTACAGCACTTAAAAAGCGAGGTGTAGTCGATTAGCCATATGGATATGGCGATACCACAATGTTTAAGACACAAGGTGAAAACATTGTGCCGAGAAATTGGTGAATTGGATGAACAAGCTGGGATCGGTGAATAAACATGAAAAGAATCATCATTCATTGTCTAAAATGTGCATCAGAGATATGTTGCGGTTGTTCAAGATGGCCGAATAAACCTTGCTTGGAGAGTTTGAGAACCTACTTAACGAGCCAGAAGTGTTAGCTAAGTAGATGAGTGAATATTTAGTTTCCACTATTTCAAAGACCAAAGCTGAAGCGTTTTCTACAGAACATGGCAAAGGAACATACCATTAAACAAAAATCAAGTCAAGGAAATTTTGGCGAGCGAACTCATGATAAGTCAAGACAACCTGCAAGAAACAAGAATAATTGGTCAACCCATGAACAAGAACAATGTAAGGAAAAGAAATCTAGATCAACAGTAAACGATTTTCTTTCAACTGTTATAACTGTGGACATGAGGGACACGTGGCTCGAGATTGTCGTTCGGAGATGCAACAAGAAGGCAACTCCGCAGCTGTTTACAATGAAGAGGAATGTGAAACATAAGTTGTTGGTCGCTCACGTTATTAATCTTGTTGCTTTTATAACCATCATTAAACCATAAGTGTGGAGAGACACTAGAGAAAATGATGATGGTGGTGAGACGGTGACTATAGTGATGCCAAAGATGAAACTCCGATTTTGTAACACAAAATTATCGGATCTATAAACGTGACTGTTCACGCACAAGAGGATGGCTCTCCAAAGAATTTGTAAAGTCAAAATAAAGAGACAGATTGGTTTGGAGATGTTGAGACTAAACCTATAGAAAACACTAAAGTAATATTGACAAGTCTGATTCTTTAGAATTCTCTAAGTTCAGAGGTGGAACAAGAGTGCACGTTGCACATGGATGTTGCTCAACAGCTTACTACACCAAGTTCTTAAAATAAAAATGGATTGATATTCAAATTTTATAAATCCATTGCAATCTTTGTTGGAAAGAGGAATTCGGCAATAAGGTGCTTGCAAAGTGAGTTAGAGGAACCGCATGTTGTTGATGAGCCGAAGATTGATGGCATGTTTGTTGGAAAAATGTTTAAAGTGGTTGCACTATAGACATACATGTTAATATTTGTGGGGTTCTAATATATGAAGGTAGACCAAGAATGGATGAGTTGCGTCTGGTAGCTAGCACAACTGTATCAAACTTGGATGAGCGAACCACTGTGATGCTATGATGTTTAGTCATTAAATCAACAAAGAAAAAGTGACAGTAGAGTATATTGCATGGGAAGTCCAACATGAAGATAATGTGACCAAAGCAAGTCTAAGAATTAAACTCAAAGATATGCGAGTGTTACGAGGTGTATATACCTTGGAAAAACAAGTCAGAATCTAGAGGGAGATCTGTCACACCCCAATCGATGGCGAAAACATCAGGGTGAGACGAAATAGATTGAAAGAGACTTCATAACGACTATTTGCGGCAAGTATTTAATAATCAAAATTTCATTTCATTTCTAGAAACGGTAAATACATTATTTGGAAACAAATTACAACGTACCGCAACAAGAAACAAAATACAATAAAAGTACTAAATTAAAGTGTGTTTCTAGTCATCCTACTAGATTTCTTTCAACGTCTCATCATCAAGTTCCTATAATACATATTAAAGTACATGTCAACACATAAAATATTGGCGATCGAGCATACAAGTTTGATTTACTAGCATAAGTATAAAATGGTTAAACGAATCCACATGGCATAATCGTAACTAAGACATATCAATACGACATTAGCATGCATCTCCTACTTGTGAACCCAAATATTCCCACTAGCTAGCGTAATCTTCTCATTGTAATGACAAGACCATTTTTGTATGATTTAACATAACGTCAAGAATATGGGCGATGTGTTACTCCTATAGGCTTACATGTTAAGGGAGGCTTGCACGAAGTTAATGACAAAGTATAATGCAAATAAAGCTTCTAACATGTATGAATTCTAGCATAACGTATTAAGCATGTGTAACAGATTCTTTGTTTATGTCAAGCATGTTTGTATGTGATTATGTGTGTTTTAATAAATCATAAGTATTGCCCCACCCAAAACTGTTCGAAAAGTAAAAAAAGGGTCCTGTACACTCACGGTTTGCTAAGCTTTCGAAGTAACCAGGAGCTGATATCGTGGAGAGTGGAGCACCAAAGTTACCCTACATTGGGGAAATGAAGGTGTATGAGCATTTGGAGTTTGTAGAGAGTTTGGATTCAGAATTAAGTATAAAAAGTATACGTACACAAAAGTATATCTCGTCTAAATACTAGTTTGGACACTAAGTTTTCAAGGGTCCATAACGTCCCCATTAGAATCATAACGAGGAGTCTAAAACTAAGATAATATAACCTAAGTCTGTGACATCTAACCACAATCTGATTAGCATCAAGAATTCAGTTAAAATATATTATATGTTATATAGTTATAAGTTATATAATTTAGTCCATCATGTATTATCATGTAAGTCAGATGGAGGTAGGATGATTAGTGATGTACACAAAATGCAACATATAAATTACATCAAATGAGGCATAAAACTAACCCATTTTTAGTACTAAAGTTGGAAAAAGCACGGTTCTTTGTTCCTTTTGTATTTTCAGGATAAAAAGAGCTCAAACAAACAAAAGAAGCAAATAAGCAGCTAAAACCAACATAAATACAGAAAGAAGGGATAACAAGCCATGCCCGACCACTCAGCAACACCCCAAAAGACAAAAACCAGATCACAGAAGATGAGCACGGGCCGTGTCCACCAAGCACGGGCGTGGTCAAGCCCTACACTACAAGACAAAATATTCAGAAGCTTCCACGCCCACCACGGGGTCGTGTCCAAAATAACACGGGGCGTGGTCAACTATAAGATTTGTAGAATCTGGATAGTACAGCGAACAGTTGACCACGGGGCCTGCCCAGAGGCCACGGGTCGTGTGGGGCCCTCTGCTAACAAATGCAATTAATGAAGAAAGAGAAGGATGTTGGCCACGGGCCGTGTCCGCGGGACACGGTGCCGTGGTCGGGCTTCTGTTCAGGCTATAAATAGGGGTGCTTGGTTAGCCACAAAGGCATCCCTTGGCAAACCACTTCTCTCTCACTTTGCCACCACTCCACCACCACTACAACACCAACACCCACCACCACCATCATCTTCCATCTTTAGAGTGTGTAGTAGTCTCAGGATCCAAGATATATTGTAAGAGTTCTTGTCAAACAAAGGTCATGCTTGGCTAAATACCTTACATCACTTGGTGAAGACTAATCTTTTATGTATTACTTTTGGTTTTTAATCTTTCGGCACTTTTTATTTGGGTTTGTATTAATGACTTTAATAACTAGTTTCTTATGTTGAAAGTGAATTTTCTTAACCATTTCTTTATGATGTCATTGATTTGCTCATTCGTGTCTTTACGGTCTATATAAAGCGCATTAACTACTTGGAAGGGGTTAGAAGGGTGGTTTGGTAAAGTTCTTGTCTCGTTTAGTGTATAGATCCTGCGAGGACTTGGTTCAAGCCTATGAGGGCCTCCTTCAATGCTCAACGGGTATTGGACGGCGGGGGCGCGAATGGCTTGAACCCCTCATACGTAAACTACTATTAATACTTTAAACCGTCTACTTGGGATTGTATCCCTGCTGACTCAAACCACTTAGCCAAGGGTAACGTCACCTTCAAAAGAGGGTACCACTTTTCGCATTATTAACTTACTTAATTGTCTTCCAATATTCCGACCTTTTGGGATTGTATCCCTGTTGACTCAAACCACTGGGTTGAGGGTAACGTCACATTCAAAAGAGGGGCCTACTACTATAACTAAGATAATCTCTTAAAAAGTCCGAAGTGCGAAAACTATCAAAGGATACATAAAAGAGAAGTTGGATCCAAGTGATTCTATCTTGTCTATTTGTATTTCATTTTATTTATCTTTTTTAATTTTCTTTATGTTTTAAATTTTTTATCAAAATTTTTGATTGATTAGACGTTGACGATAAACCGGTATTAAAAGCTCCTGTGTCCTTGGATGACCTCGGTATCTTACCAACGCTATACTACGCTCACGATGGGTGAACTTGCCCAAGTGTGTGTTTAGTGTTAGTAGAATATCGTGTTTTATAAATTTAAAACTTGACTATGCGTAAAATGGACTAAAAATGGCAATAAAAATATAGTACGCTTGACATACACCAAGTTTTTGGCGCCGTTCCCGGGGACACAAGGATTTTAAGAAAGCTTAAAATTGATGGCCTGCTCATTTTTTCAAAACCGTTTTCAAAACACGCGCGTTTGTTTTCTTATTTTCAAGTAATTTTAATTTTTACAGTAAGCTGAACACGGGCCGTGCCTGTTGGACACGCCCCGTGCTGCAGATTACTAAAACAATTTCTTTTTAAACGGCCAGATACAAAGTCTGACCACGGGCCGTGTTCACTAGACACGGGGCCGTGGTGAGCCTCTGTTTCTGTTTTCAACTTTTTTTTTTCTAGTTCCAAGACTTTGTAAACTACTGAATATTTTCTTATGGAATAATATTCAGGAAATTACACTCACTAATACTTAGAGGATGATTATTATGAGGAAGAATATTGTACCATTTGCGGTAATCCCCACTCGGTACAATATTGTGACTTATTTCAACCATCCGCCTCATATTTTTATGAGGAACCTTGTTTTGAGTCTCCAATATCAAGCGTTGATTGGAACATTTATCCCACTCAGTTTGATACACCACCAACTATCCTTCCCGAAGCCTAACGAATAATAGAACATCTTAAAACCCTTGAGCAGTTACTAATTGAATCTAGAGCAAGGGAAGAGGCTGTTTGTACCAAGGAGGTATAATCGAAGAAGTAAAAATGGAAGAACAAGTAAGTGAAAAACCTATGCATGAGTCAAGCAATGAGTTAAGTAAGTCAACAATCAAAAATTTCGAAAGAAAAGCAAACTTTCAAGAAATTAACATTTTACCACATTCTTTCAAGAACCAATTCTTGGTATCCACTCATGCTAAGTTTTTAAAAGAGTTAAACACTAGCGCTAAAATTGATGAAATAGTTAGCATTAAATTAACAAATGATCAAGCTACGCTAATAAGAGATTAACAAATTGAAGATAACATAACACCAGTTCCATGTTTTTTTCAAAATAACTTTATTAGCAATATCACCATTGACAAGGATCTTTGTGTTAACATAATGCCTAACTACATTTTCGAAAAATTAAACACTAGTGATTTTTCTCCACTTCAAATCCCCATTTTTCTATCTAATCAAAAGATGATAAAAACAACGGGAATAGTTGAGGATGTGTTAGTTCAAACAAACCAAGCGGTAGTCCCCACCGACTTCATCAACCTCGATGATGCTCCGCTTGTATTAGGGCGACCTTTCGTAAAAAACCCATCAAGCGTTGATCAACCGGATGCAAAACAATTTACCAATTCAATTAGGGGCCGAAAAAAGGTATGTCAATCTTGACCAAACTATGAAATACCCATTTGACAACAACGACCCGCTAATTGAAGATGAAGATGAGCCACCCGGTGTAGAAGAAGAGTTCAACCAACTTGTCCAAGAGGAAGACGCCATTGAACAAACCTTTCTGGTCCTCGACCAAGATCACCAAATAAGGAGTCTCCTAAAGACCCACCACTCGAGCTAAAAGATCTCCCAGAAGGGTTGGAATACGCTTTTCTAGACAAGCATGGTACACTACCCGTAATTATTTCCTCAAAATTAACTAATTTAGAAAAAGAAAAATTAATTTCACTTTTAAAGAAACATAAAAACGCAATTGCATGGAAGCTTGTAGATATAAAAGGGATAAATCCTTCCATGTGCACACACAAAATTATAATGGAAGATGACTACAAATCGGTAATACAACCACAACGTAGAGTTAATCCAAATGTTCAAGAAGTGGTTAAAAATGAAGTCATCAAACTACTTGATGCTGGGCTCATCTACCCAATTTCTGATAGCCCATGGGTAAGTCCCGTTCAAGTAGTTCCCAAAAAAGGAGGAATGACGGTAGTAACCAATGAAAAAAAAAAAACGAATTGATACCCACAAGAACCGTCACTGGATGGAGAGTCTGCATAGACTATCGTAGATTAAATGAGGCAACAAGGAGAGATCATTTCCCTTTGCCTTTTATTGATCAAATGTTGGAAAGACTGTCCGGTCACAAATTTTATTGTTTTTTAGATGGTTTTTCAGGTTATTTTCAAATACCAATAGCCCCGGAAGACCAAGAAAAAACAACCTTCACATGCCCATATGGAACTTTTGCTTATCGACGCATGCCTTTTGGTCTATGTAATGCCCCCGCAACATTCCAACGTTGCATGGTGGCCATTTTCCATGATATGATAGAAAAACCATAGAAGTCTTCATGGATGACTTTTCCATCTTTAAAGATTCATATGACCAATGCCTTGATAACCTTAAACGAATGCTATCCCGATGTGAGGAAACTAACCTCGCCCTTAATTGGGAAAAATACCATTTCATGGTTACGGAGGGAATAGTACTCGGTCACAAAATCTCAAGCGAAGGAATGGAGGTAGATCGAGCAAAAATCGACACTATCTCTCGATTACCACCCCCATCCTCCGTTAGAGCCATAAGAAGTTTCTTAGGACATGCTGGATTTTATAGATGATTTATCAAAGACGTTTCAAAAATCTCAAAGCCTCTAACTAAATTACTTGAAAAAGATGCACCATTCATCTTTGACAAGGATTGCAACCGTGCATTTTTAACACTAAAAGAAATGCTAGTTAATGCACCAATTATGATAGCACCCAATTGGAAATTACCTTTTGAAATCATGTGTGATGCTAGCGACTTTGCAGTTGGAGCAGTTTTGGGACAATGAAAAGAGAAGCATTTTCATCCAATATACTATGCTAGTAAAACTCTTAATGACGCACAAGAAAACTACACCACAACGAAAAAAGAGTTACTAGCTGTAGTATTTGCTTTTGATAAATTTTGTTCTTACCTAGTTCTTTCTAAAATGACAGTTTATATAGACCATGCAGCTATTCGTTATTTGTTTAAAAAACAGGATGCCAAACCACGTTTAATCCGGTGGATTATACTCCTCCAAGAATTCGACATCGAAATAAAAGACAAAAGAGGAGCTGAAAACACCGCAGCAGATCACTTATCTCGCCTGGAAGATCCAGCTTTGGAGACAACTAGGGACGAGCTCATCAATGAAAAATTCCCAACAGAATCCTTGGAGATGGTGGAATATCGAGAAGAACCATGGTATGCCGACTACGCCAACTATTTGGCCAGCGGAGTAGTTATAAAAGGATGGTCGCATCATCAAAAAAAAAATTCTTTGCCGATGTAAAACCCTATTTTTGGGAAGATCCTTATCTTTTTAAAATATGTGCTGACCAACTTATCCGGCGATGCGTATATGGTGATGAAGCAAGAAAAATTCTCCGCCATTGTCACGAAGGACCATACGGAGGACATCACGGAGCCACTAGTACTGCTCGAAAGGTATTTGATTTAGGATTCTATTGGCCAACCATTTATAAGGATGCACAAAATCTTATCAAGACGTATGATGCATGCCAACGATCAGGTAATATTTCTTCCAAAAACGAAATGCCACAAAATGGTATTCTTGTTTGTGAAAATTTTGATATGTGGGGTTTAGACTTCATAGGTCCTTTCCCACCATCAAAAGGAAACAAATATATACTTGTGGCTGTGGATTACTTGTCAAAATGGGCCAAAGCCGAAGCTCTTCCAACAAACGATGGAAGGGTTGTGGTAAGATTCTTGAAACGATTATTCGCCCGTTTCGGCACCCCAAAAGCTTTAATAAGTGATAGAGGCACCCATTTTTGTAATCAACAACTCAAAATTTTTTTGACACGATATGGGGTCCATCACCGAATTTCAACCGCTTATCATCCTCAAACAAACGGACAAGCCGAAGTAAACAATAGAGGTTTAAAAAGAATAATAGAAAAACCGTAGGGTTAAATAGGAAAGAATGGGCTGAAAATTAGGGTTAAATAGGAAAGAATGGGCTGAAAAATTAGACGATGCTTTATGGGCCTTTCGAACTGCTTTTAAAACAACAATAGGAACCACTCCATATAAGCTAGTCTATGGAAAAAGTTGCCACTTGCTAGTAGAAATAGCACATAAAGCCTACTGGGCATTAAAAACGTAAACTTAGACCAAGGGACAGCTGGTAAAAATCGATTTTATCAAATGAACGAATTAGACGAATTAAGAATTCTAGCATACTCTGACTCTGAAATTTATAAGGAGCGAATAAAGAACTTACATGACAAACACATTAAACCTTGTGAATTTCAAGAAGGGGGCTAAGTGCTATTGTTTAATTCACGACTTCGAATATTTCTCGGAAAACTAAATCTAGGTGGTCAGGACCTTTTTCCGTCACCCATATCTTCCCACATGGTGCAGTTGAGATTAAAACTCAAAATGGTATTCCATTTAAAGTCAACTGGCAAAGGCTTAAACTTTATCGAGGCTTCATTGAGGATGAGGAGGAAGAAATTTCTCTTCAAGCAAGCGAGGTATGATTTGTGCATATAACGTCATGTCTTGTAGGTGGTAAAAAACATCGGAAGCACTTCAAAAATAGGTAAGAAAAATTGGAGAACACTTTTCGGGAAAATGTCGCTCGCATAACCAAAAAAAAAATTAGGCATGACCACGGGACCGTGGCCAGTGGCCACGGGGCCGTGTTCGGTGTGCAGACGGGCATAAACCCCTTTTCTTTAAACTGTTCTTCATTTCGCATGACCAGATTCCCCGAAAACTCTCTGGTTCTCCGGCGATTTTCTGCCCCATTTCACGTCTTCTTATCATTTAACATCCGCAAGGTATGATCTTTACACTTTTTCTAGTTAGATTAACGATTTGCATGTAGTATAGCATCAAGAAATTTGGGAAAAAATCTAGGGTTCTTAAACTAGAACACTATTAATCCACTAATTTCTGTATATATCTAGTATTAGAAGCACACATTTATGTTATGAAGAGTAAATCAACCATAATCAACCATAAAGACACACGATTTCAAGTACAAGTCACAAACCCTTGTTTTTGAACCGAAAAAGTTAAAATTGATAGGGTAAATGAAGTGCTTTTGAAAAAACAGAACTTAGGCTTTCATTTTCGATGAAAACCGGCCCAACTCAACCAAAAATTTTCAACTTTTCGGAACCGGGACGAAAATTGAATTTTTGCTGTAACAATGGCTTGACCATGGGGCCGCGGTCAGCCACCACGGGGCGTGGTCCGTTTATTCGGTCAACACGAGGTCGTAGTCAGTGACCACGGGGCTGCGTTCAACTGTCTGTTTTAAAGTTTTTCCCGAAAATAAAAACCGTAATGCACTAATTGTACATTGGTCTTTTATGCGGCAATGGCAAACAAGTTTCTCAAGTTCAAAACATCTGAATGGGAGTACCAAAACCGATGCGACATCTTCCATACAAGGTGAGAAGAAGTACCTAAACAAACGTGTTATGACACCCTGGATGCTGTAGGACAAAGGGGTAGATATGACATGCTTGTCATGGGTCTACTTCGAGTTGTTCTTGAGAAGGAACTCCACTCCGTATACGAGTTTAACATGGAGTTTTATAGCACTTTCAAATTCGACGCTAAGGCAGACCCATTCGATTCAGACGCAGTTGAATTCAGATGTGCCGGGCAGCTTATGTCAATCTCCATGGCCTAGTTTGGGGTTAACATCGGGCTATACAATGAAAATGAATCAACCGATGAACATGTCACGGATGGCTTCCGTGAAGTCCCAGTGAACATGAGACAGACTGCATGGGCCGAAATTGGAGAAGGAGCTTACAACCCAAGCATCACCAAGAGCTCGTAGTTGCGAGACCCACTCTACCGATACATCCACTGGGTCTTAAGCAACTCATTGAATCAACGACGTGACAGCATAGGAGTTGTAAACCTTCGTGACCTCACCTGCCTCCACTGCATCCACAACCGTAAACCACTCAATATCACCTTCTTGCTCCTCAAAAACATGCACCTGAACCAATTGGCTAATCCACCCACACCGATCTTCTTTGGGGATGGATTTATAAGGTATTCAAGAACTATGTCAATCGTATTCCAAAGTGATTGACTCATGGTGCAAAGTCCAAGAAGGTTGATATCGACCTATGCCGGTCCGTGGGACTCATCCAAGATATGGGGGATGGAACTATCCGATTCTGGAATGCTCAAGGAAATACATGGGGCCCGGAAGAAGTTTTAGCCCTCGCTGACGATCCCAACCGTCTTCCTCCTCAATACCATGGTTACCAAACAGGTTCCTCCTCTCAAGGAGGCGGTTTTCCTAACCTTCAAAGTTTAACTGATCTTTTGCAGGAAAACCTTCTATGCTCTCGCAACACGTACAACTTGGCTAACAACGTCAACACCCGAGTTGGAGTGATGGAACGTTCCATCACTAGTATGCAAGGAGACATCGCATACATGCGGGGCCACATGGTATACCGTGATGAGGGGGACAATGAGGACGAGGACGAGGACATGGACTGAGTGGTGACGATGGCGGTGAGGTGGTGGGTGACGAATGCAGAATCAGGTTTATCTCTCTACCTTTGCGAACTATTTGCCGGCCTGCGTGCCGTGGTTTAAACAATTTACTCTTCTGAACAATTTTTATTTTTCTGCATTTTAACTTTTATCTTTGTGATGTGATGAGATGATAAACGATCGCAAGTTTAGATTTGGTATTTTAGTGTGCTTTGGATGGTGTGAAATTGATAAAACAGGTACAGGAGGCTAGATGCACTAAGAATTAGTGCTAAACAAGCCCGAAAGCCAGATGCAGAAACCAAAAACCTAAATGCAGACTGTCAGCACGGGCCGTGTTCAGCCAACACGCCTCGTGCCCGTGAAATAAACCTGCGGATTAACTGCTATTTTCTGACACGGGTCGTGTTCACCAGGCACGACCCATGGTGACTTTTCTGTAAGTTTTGATACTGGGCATATGACCACGAGGTCGTGCCCAGTCCACCCGGGTCGTGCCCAGATGCCCAGTAACACAAAAAATTGTTTTTAAAACACATTAGCATTCGTCACAAAATATTTTTGGACACATTGAGGACAATGTGTAATTTAAGTGTGTGTGTGTGGGGGGTGGGGGTAACTAACACTTTGAATTTAGCAAGTCCTAATAACAAGCCTTACACAAAACTCTATTGGAACCGCTAATCACCACAAGCCTTACACAAAACTCTATTGGAACCGCTAATCGCCCAAATCTTTTTCAATTTTTTTTCATTTTTTACTTGTCTTGGTTTAATTTAGGAATAACAAGTTCTAATAAGTTATATTTTTACAAATTTACAACCGATAGCGTCGTGATAAAAAGAAACAAATAAGAAAATTATAAAAAGGGGCCTAACAAATCTTTTTAAAATTTGATTATATATACTTGTTCACATTATAAACCCATTCTCACATTAAGTGAGTTTTGAGCCTTTATCGAGCACACATTCATACATCTTTAAACTAAATGCTCATTTTTGTTTCTTGTGTGAATAGCGCTTGGTCCTTACAACTCTAGGACTTGCCAAAACGATGCATTCCCGATCCTTACCAACGTAAAACCCAAATAAGTAAATGATGAGATATTAGGACTAACCCATTTTTTTTCAAAACAATTATTTTTATTTCTTTTCACCCTTCACCGAAAATCCCCCTAGTCAACCCTTTTGATCCTAAAACCTTTTCGTTTCAAAAACCCACTAAGACAAACACCTATTACCCACAAAAAACCATTTTCCTTTCAAACCCATTTCTTTTAGTAAAAAGCTCGGATGTCTTGTGAAAAAAAATCTTGTTTGAAGAACGCTTGGATAAAATAAATACGAAACGTTTTACGATATCCGACGCTATTTACGTTTTTTGCCATACTACTGACCACTAACCAAAAAAATTCACTAACTCTAGCCCAAGCCTAAACTCTTCAAAGTCCTCTTGATACTCACAAAGGTTTATAGTTAAAAAAGAGGTGGTTTGATAACTTGGCAAGCATATGGTAGAAGTAAGTTCCAAATTGGAATCGAGTGATATCACAAAAATACATCTTCGGCCGAGTGTTGAGTGATCCCTTGTGAGGTACGTGAACTGTATTTAAATAAATAGAATTTCAAAGAGGCATGTTATGCCTAAATAAATACTTTTTTCTTAGAATTGTTCTTAATAAATCATGACGAATAGGAACTGTAATTAAAAATAAAAACATAATTTAAATAAGAATCTTGGATTCCTGACACTCAAAGACAAGTCACAAAACTTCTTCTCTACCTATTCCATTTGGGTGTGTAAGCCACATTTAAAGAGTTTTTCTTGAGGACAAGTAAAGATTCAAGTGTGGGGATATTTGATCTGCACAAAATGCAACGTATAAATTACATCAAATGAGGCATAAAACTAACCTTTTTTAGTACTAAAGCTTGGAAAAAGCACGTTTCTTTGTTCCTTTTGTATTTTCAGGATAAAAAGAGCTCAAACGAACAAAAGAAGCAAATAAGCAGCTAAAACCAACATAAATACAGAAAGAAGGGATAACAAGCCATGCCCGACCACTCAGCAACACCCCAACAGACAAAAAACCAGATCACAGAAGATGAGCACGGGCCGTGTCCACCAAGCACGGGGCGTGGTCAAGCCCTACACTATAAGACAAAACATTCAGCAGCTTCCATGCCCACCACGGGGCCGTGTCCAGAATAACACGGGGCGTGGTCAACTATAAGATTTGTAGAATCTGGATAGTACAGCGAACAGTTGACCATGGGGTCGTGCCCAAAGGCCATGTGTCGTGTGGGGCCCTCTGCTGACAAATGCAATTAATGAAGAAAGAGAAGGATGTTGGCCACGGGCCGTGCCCGCGGGACATGGTGCCGTGGTCGGGCTTCTGTTCAGGCTATAAATAGGGGTGCTTGGTTACCCCCAAAGGCATCCCTTGGCAAACCACTTCTCTCTCACTTTGCAACCACTCCACCACCACTACAACACCAACACCCACCACCATCATCCATCTTCCATTCACTTTAGAGTGTGTAGTAGTCTCGGGATCCAAGATAGATTGTAAGGATTCTTGTCAAACAAAGGCCATGTTTGGCTAAATACCTTACATCACTTGGTGAAGACTAATCTTTTATGTATTACTTTTAGTTTTTAATCTTCGGCACTTTTTATTTGGGTTTGTATTAATGACTTTAACTAACTAATTTCTTATGTTGAAAGTGAATTTTCTTAACCGTTGCTTCATGATATCATTGATATTCGTGTCTTTACGGTCTATATAAAGCACGTTAACTACTTGGAAGGGGGTTAGAAGGGTGGTTTGGTAAAGTTCTTGTCTCGTTTAGTGTATAGATCCTGCGAGGACTTGGTTCAAGCCTATTAGGGCCTCCTTCAGTGTTCAACGGGTATTGGATGGCGGGGGCCCGAATGGCTTGAACCCCTCATATGTAAACTACTATTAATACTTTAAACCGACTACTTGGGATTGTATCCCTGCTGACTCAAACCATTTAGCCAAGGGTAACGTACCTTCAAAAGAGGGTACCACTTTTCGCATTAATAACTTACTTAATTGTCTTCCAATATTCTGACCTTTTGAGATTGTATCCCTACTGACTCAAACCACTGGGTTGAGGGTAACGTCACCTTCAAAAGAGGGGCTTACTACTATAACTAAGATAATCTCTTAAAAAGTCCGAAAGTGCGAAAACTATCAAAGGATACATAAAAGAGAAGTTGGATCCAAGTGATTCTATCTTGTCTATTAATATTTCATTTTATTTTAGTTATCTTTTTATTTTTCTTTATGTTTTAAATTTTTATCAAAATTTTGATTGATTAGACGTTGACGATAAACCGTATTAAAAGCTCTGTGTCCTTGACGACCTCGGTATCTTACCAACGCTATACTACGCTCACGATGGATGACACTTGCCCAAGTGTGTGTTTAGTGTTAGTAGAATATCGTGTTTTATAAATTTAAAACTTGACTATGCGTAAAATGTACTAAAAATGGCAATAAAAATATAGTACGCTCGACATACACCAATTAGCATCCATTAAACCTCATTGTATGAATTCACCAATGCACAAATGAACAAAAAGATTATTCGAATGGTCATGAACATAAGAACATAAACAACTAACTTAGTAGATTATCCAAGTAGCCAAATAAGAACAACCCGGGCGTGTCATACCCAACATGGTAAATGTTGGAGGTGAGGCGGGGTTATCTTACTTTGATTCTACGAAGCTACTTGGTATTCCTCCAAGTCCTAAAACAACCAAAAGATCAAGCTAGGTGCGTACATCCCGAGCAAGAAAAGTGTTCGGGGATGTGTCGTAGCGTTTTCTCTTTTGTGGAAGTTGTCTTGTGACTTAGGGTATGAAAGTGTGAACAAGTGAGGTTATGGAACAAATTTGCAGAGCCCAAGCTTCCATGTTTCACACATGACACATGCACAAGTCTTTCAACATGTAAGGTTGAAGCTTGGATGGTTTTCAATCACTTAGAACATAAATGGCAGAATTTAAAGAAGGTTTAAGCTTGTGTTCTTGTTGGAAATCAACCAAAACATAAACACACAACTATGAGTTTAGTTGGGGACTTGGTGGGTACAAGATTATACCAAGTTTTAATAAAAATGCATAAGAAATAAGAATGTAATTTAAAACAGTAAGTTATAACTATTTGGACCTCAAATGTGGTGAGGTTACACCTTAGTTTGCCATGGAAAACTTGTAGAACCTTTCTAGAGGTTATCCAATAAGTTTAGAAAAGAAAAGAAGAAGAAAAAAAGAAGAATTAGTGAGTAAAAACTCACTGCGAACACTTGAGAGTTCACTGCTTTACTTGGAGAACTTTAAAGAATATGAGAATTTGAGACAGATTTAGGTGAATTGAAAGGATTTAGGAGTGGAAGAAAGCTCCAATTTATAAGCTAATACCAGGGTTTTGGCATTAAATAAGGTTGGTCGTGGTTGGCAGTTGAAATAAAGTAAAACAGAAAATTTAAGAAGCTTCTGTGACAATGTGCGAATTTTTGTTCCTGTGCAAACATCACCATGCGAAGGTGAGGTTTCTCACACGAAGGTGAGTCCATCGTGGCTCGTGTTACACGAATAGGGGGAAAGGACATGAAGGCCACTAAGTGGCACGAAGGCATTGCCTTTAGGTGTAGGTGTTTTGCGACAAAAGGGAGGGACAGAAGGCCCTATGGCACGAAGGCTCATGCCTTCGTGTATGGGGTGTTTCGCGTGGGGAGGTTGGGCTACCTTTCGTGTGGGCTTCGACCCAATGTGACGGGTTGCGTTATGTTGCTAGTCCTTCACGTTTTAGCCCGTTTTTTTAATATATTAATATATAGATAGGTATTTAATTAGTATAGAGCACATATAAATTATAAATGCAAGTATATCGAGTATCGGTTGCCCGTATATTAGGCATTCAAGAATGTAACGTATTTTGCAAGTATGTAATGTGTGTACAAGTATGTGAAAATAAGATTTCGCTATGATCAAAGTCTCGGATTACAAGATGGGAAATAAAATACGAATACGATAGGATTACAATTTATTCCAAAATAGAAATACGAATTCACTTTCTAGATAAGGAAAGTATAGAAATGCGAAGCGTTACAAGATCAACCTAGGATATAAATGTTGTGGGGATTAACCCAGTTTCGATGTTGAGAAGGAGTATAAATTCAACATTGAACGGTGACGAGAAGAAGTTGAGTTGCAACTAAGGGGCGACAAGTAGGGGCAAGTCATGACAGGTTAAGGCATGGCATGCCAATAAGCTAAGATATGAGCGGGGACAGAGACCCTTGTGCGACGACTTGAGTTGTTGAGTCGTACCTTGTGGATGCGGTTGGGGTGTATGTGGTCAACCATCCTTCCATATAAGCCAACAAAGATTGAGAAAACATGGAGGAGAAGTTGGAGAAGACATAATTGTCCTTCCATATAAGCCAATATGGAGCCGTATTGGGTTTTGGGCGACATAACACCATTTCATGAGCTTTAGAATAGCGAGCCGTTGAGAGCAATGCTCGCTAAACAACCAAAAAAGAGAGATCGCAACATGCGACAATCATAAGCGTGGCTGGCAAAACTATGTCACAACTAGACTAAACTTGATTAAATACATTAATTATCATCTTTTGTTACAATTACCATGTCAATGCTAACATTTTCTTATCAACTTGCAAGTACAAATTTTGTAAAATACTAGTTTTGTCATGACGCAAAACCATCACAAAGGCATCGCAAATTGATATACTTTAAACTATACTTTTTTGACGTGTCACTAAAATATTGTATTATTACTTATTACCAACTATTCAAGTATGATTTATCTTTTAACGGAACAAGAGATATAATATTAATCACTACTACGGATTAGCAAGGAGCAGACCGAATAACAAGTACAACAAAACTTTTGAGTTTGTTATTTAATTATACTAAAGAAGCTTTTGCAACAAAACAACTTTTGTGTATTCAAAGAAACTACTTGCAATGCAAGTGTGAACTGTTTGAAAACTGTAATAACTCGAAAACATGGTTAAAATGAGTGGCATTGTTGGCTCTAAGAATTTAAGGACCTTGTATGAATAAAAAAATTGGTCTTTTGAATATAAAATCATGTATAAAAAATGAGTAATACACTAATAAGACGATAAATGGGCCAAAACTAAGTAGACAATTGCTTTACTGTTTTTAAGCGAGTTCTTGAATTTAAGTACGTAATTTTGTTATATATAAAACATATAACACATAACAAAAATTTTAAAAATGTAGGCATTTATGCGGTCACTCACCCGACACATGACTTAGACCAGCCCTAACGAGTGGCTCCATAGTTATTCTTGCATTTCATTTAAAATGGTCTAAAAGCGATTAAAAATGTGTGTATGTACCCACTCATTGAAGTTGGGGCTACTACCCTGATGAGGACGAAAATCCATAATCATAAACAGGGCATAACTGCTCTCCTCTCGTAGCATTTGAACTTTAAAAGCGGTGACATGCACGGTAAAAGTATGTCAAGGGATGAGGTTAAATATCGATTTTGTTTATCGAGTATATTTTATTAAAGCACGTTTATAGATACCTAACACCTTTACTAGTATTTTAGCTTATACGTTGGGAGACATTTTCCAATAAGTTAATAGAAAAAAATCCCTTAAAAACCACAAAAGTTAGGATTGGTTTCACATTTTAAGAAGTTACGTTTGATAGATCCAATGATTGAGCAGTGGAATTGTTGAACCCAAGTACCGAAGATGACTCTAGACTTGGACCAACATACCTCATGACTCGATCTATACTCAAATAAGGGTGACTTTGGAATATTTTTACAGTATCATTTTTAATGCTAGTGTCAATTGTTAAAAAATGTGTGTTTATATATTAACACCAACTCCTAGATTTTAATGAGTTAAACTTAGAACCTTTTAGTTATGGAGTATATGACTTAACCATCAATATAAGAACAAAAAAATGTATATACCATGCATTTTTGAAGTTATAATATTTATATTATATGTATTATTTTGATTTGATATATATTATACAAGATCGATGTAATGATGTAATATCTTTAGGTGGTTGTGAATTATTATTATTATTATTATGAATTGAAAATGTTATTTAGAATATTATATTTATAAGGCTAAATTGTTTATATATAAATTGTGTCGAGCTTCATTTCATCATGCATGTTCTTCTTACTATAAGCTTCTTTTTATCGTAATGTAATTATGTAATAGATTTAGGCGGTTGATATCTAGGTATAGATTTGTAATATTTGTTTATGATTTATTTGTAGTTATATGATTATTAATTGCATAAATATGTGAAACTAACAATAATTATCTTATGGCATTTTATGCAAAGTTAAGGAACAATGGATTTACAAATTAATAATACCTCAAAAAACAAATATTAAAAATTCTAATTAATTTTGTATTTGCACCTAATGCCTCCATGAATTGAATAGATGCTACATGGATTATCTAGGTGCATGTATATATGTCACATTGTCATGTCGCCTTATCTTATTTACACATTGTTATTTAAAATGATTTATTTTATTTATCATGTAATTTAATAAATTTATCATGTAATTTAATAAATTATTGAACAGCTACCATTTCGTATGAAAAAAAAATCAAAATATATTTTGATGAAAGTTTATTTGTAAGTTATAATTCTATGAAATTTCAGTCGGTGTTTAATAATCTATAATTATTCTTTGTTAATTAATCTTTGACCGGTGGGTCGTGATTGCCTTTTATTCAACCTTCAACTCATGTTCTCTTGTCATGCACTCATACTTCTAGGGGTCTCTTTCATTAAACCTACAAGATATTTAACTCCTAAAATCTAATAAATATTGTATATTGGCTCTTCCATTTTTAATTTTTATGACTTTATACAAGAACGAACCGAAACAACGGTTGAGTTAGTTTCGGTTCAATCTAAAATATATTTTTTCCAATATAGAAAGTACATGATTCTATAACTACGGTTGCGGTCTTGTACTCTTGTTCAAGACCGATTCTAACCCAGAACATGTCTATATATCAAGATATACATTAATTTTAGGGAAATATATAACTACGGTTGCAATCTTGTACTCTTGTTTAAGACCGACTCTAAACGAGAACACGTCTATATATCTAGATATACATTTTAGGGAAATTTATATTTCAAGATATATATTCCAAACTAAAAAAAATATGAATTTGGATATGATATTTGAGATGTTATAAAAAAATAGCTTTGTTGTCTCAATTTCAATGATCAGCCCATCTACCTGCCAGATTGGAAACATTTTTAATTCTCTAGAAATCCATTAGTGCTGCCAAGAAACCCCTCTGGCATACCTTCCTCCCATATCTCTATGTTATAAGTTATTTGATATATCTCAACCCCCTCTCACACATTGCCAATCTTCATCTTATTATTGATTCTGATCATGCAAGATCTTACTGGGAAACCAGCTGGTGATACACCAGATGAATTGACCGCGATCACGCGATCGGGTCAAAGCATTTTCATGTCTGTTTACAAGACCAAAGTGGGTGATCAGTGTTGGTTGATCACCATCACTTGGTGCAAGAACATGTTACTTCATGGCTTATCAGTGTCTATAGACGGTCCACACGCCGAAACCAAGTGCAAAGTCGAGCTAAAACCTTGGTACTTTTGGCGTAAACAAGGGTCCAAAAGCTTTGTTTTAGATGGTAAGGCCATTGATGTTTTCTGGGATTTAAAATCCGCAAAGTTTCATGGTGAAACTGAGCCGAGTTCTGAGTATTATGTCGCGGTTGTTTGTGATGATGAAGTTGTCCTTCTGCTTGGAGATATGAAGAAAGATGCGTATCGAAAAACAGGCTGCAGGCCTTCTTTAACTGATCCAGTTTTAATATCAAGAAAAGAACATGTTTTTGGAAAGAAAAAGTTTTCGACACGAGTCAAGTTTCATGAAAAGGGCCACTTTCATGAGATATCGATAGAGTCGAAGAACACAAGTACCGATCATGGGGTGGATTCGGAAATGGAGATAAGAATTGATGGGCATTTGATGATTGATGTGAAACATCTTCAATGGAAGTTTAGAGGTAATGAATCAATAAGTTTCAAGAAAGTAAATATTGAAGTTTATTGGGATGTTCATGACTGGCTTTTTAGTCCTGGTGTAAGGCATGCACTTTTTATAATCAATTTGACCTCTCCGGCAGCAGCATTTCCGGAAGCTTCTCCAGCGATATCTGGTCGTCACGGTCAGCGAGCCCGGGTTCAACCGAAGGGTTTGATGCAAGTGAGTATGAGTTTAGCCTGTTTCTCTATGCTTGGAAGCTTGACTGAGATCAAAATTAATTTTACTTGATCAATTTCTATGTTATTAGTGTTTTTTGTATCTTTTAAGTGAAAATGTGTCTTTATACAAGTTTTTGTGTGAAAATTATCAATATGATTTGCATGTACACTTGGACATTGTGTAA
The DNA here is from genome assembly GCA_947069175.1 of Scalesia atractyloides. Lineage (NCBI taxonomy): Eukaryota > Viridiplantae > Streptophyta > Magnoliopsida > Asterales > Asteraceae > Scalesia > Scalesia atractyloides. Next base: position 93,792,419 of record CAMTDV010000005.1, on the reverse strand, counting down.
TCATGTTCAAGCCCATAAAAATCTTTTTTGGGTACATATGGAAGCCCACTCTCAGGCCCAAATCCAATCCTTTTCAAGACTTGTACGAAAAAACTGGTTCGGAGGCCCCACCAGAAAAACAAGTTTGAGCCCCAACCGAATCCGATGGTTTGGGAACATATGGAGATTCCAAACGTAAAAGCGATTCATAAACCAAACCGGTTTAGAATAGGTTTGGGCCCAACCGATTTGAACCTGATCCAAACCATTTGGATAGGTTCCGACTTTCAAACCTAACATCGATTCTAAACCTAATTGGTTTGGACCAAACCGGTTTGAGACCATGATGAAAAAAACCACACCGGTTTTGTACACCTTTAGTAGTCGTATCAAATTGTTCCACAACTTTTATAGGGCTTGATATATATCATATCAAAGTGTTCCATAACTTTTATAGGACTTGTCAATGTAGTAATGTACCATAAGTCATAACATCTTTGTTAAGGTATCATCCCAATAACACCATAACCCAACATGGCCCAATCCACATAAGTCCAATATTGGCTCACTAAGGTTTCTATAAATCCAAGTCTGTCCCTCAAAATAAGGCAAATGATTCTCCTCTCTCCTCTCTTCCTTCCCTAATACTACATTCACTTGTTAATACATATATAAACTTATCAAGGGTGAACCAAATACTAACTTGAGCGTCAAATGGTACCCCTTCTAACGAGAACTTTATGGTTTTGAAGATTTAGATTGAGATGGAGAAAACTAGGTGTGACAAAGACTGGTCAAGTCTTGCTTTTCAATCTTAATAACAAACATATGTATTTACGAAGAGTAGTTTATAGCTTTTTTCTTTACTCTTTAGCCATCCATGTCACTATAACCCGACTCAATAAATGACTCGATCACTTAGCAAAGTTCATTAATCTATGTGTTTTTCTTCTAATATTTTTGTTTTGCACATTGTGCATATGCATGATCGTTTGTACCATGTAAAGACACACTATACAGTTGTAGCTTGCTACAATACCCAAATCTAAAACGTATGGTGGTTAATAAGTCCAGAAAATTGTTAAATTAAATAAATTTCATTAAAAAAATTCATTATTGCCTAGTGGAGATGGATATGATAGGGTGGTTCTGCCGATGGCACGATAATACTTCGATGGTCCGTCAGTAAACCAAATTTGCAGTTAAAAATAAATAAATAAATAAATAAATAAATTTCATTAAATTAAGTGAATGACGTTCCCATGGAGTCAAAAGGATTGCCAAATTAAATAAATAAATGCCATTAAGTTAATTAGTCCATAAACTGTTACGTTGACGTGAGTTTTTTATACTTCAAAAACAATAAGAGAAAATAAACTTTTGAATCACATGTGATTAGTATATATTAACCAACGATAAAATTCATAACTTGTGTTCTAATGGTAGGGAGGCTTGTGTTCTTCATGGAAATACAAGTTCAATCGGCACCTATGTCACTTTGGTAGATTAACCAATGATGGATAGAGCCCAGTGGCGGACCCAAAAATTATTTGCTGGGGTGCGGATGAATGGTTCAAGCATATTTTCAGGGAGTGCAGTCGGGTTTTTTGCTTAAAAAAACACAAATTTTTATTTTCAAGGGGTGCGCCCACCCACCTTGGGCTTAACCTGGGTCCGCCCTTGATAGAGCCTAGCCTCCTTGTAGAGGTTCCATGTTCTATCATGATCCCACCAGGGTTTCATCTCACCGTGTGTTACGCAAAAGAGTGTTCAGCTCTTGTGGTGGCACAACGGCTGTCAAGTGGCAATCGACGGTATGGTTTTTTGGGGGAATGCCTAAGCCAAAATATGAAGCCAACGTGGGCGCGGTTAAGACAACATAGTCTGGTCGGAGTGGGGCAATGGGCTCTCCAATTTGGAGAGTGCGGTAGCCTAATACAAGAAAGTCGTCGTTTTAAAAACAATTAACCAACGGCACGAATTAGTCAGTAAATAGTAATTAAGAACTGATTAACAACCGGAACCAATAGTTTTTAAAAGGGTTTGCCAACAACATGTGTAAGTGCTAAGTAAGGATAAGATTTCTGATAAGTTTATTACCTATACTTTTTAGGCATTTGTTGGTGTAGGGCCGATTACTAACCGCTATTCAGTCGGTAATAAGCTGTAGTTATTGTCTTTATCTTATTAAAATTAAGTTTTTTTTATAAATGTGATACGTACCGACCCGTGGATGTAACCCGACGCACAATGATCCAAGTGTGCCAGCAAGTCAGACACATCAAGGATTGAAGGGTCAAACCCACTACTTTTTTATTCTTATTTTATGTACTGGAACGTGAATAAGAATTGCAAAACTAAACTGATTATACGACCCACATCGGACTTCCCAATGGTCTAGTCCACCGCAAGCCCATGCCCAATGGTCTTACCCGCCCTGTCTGTACCCAACAACTCCTTTTTGACCACCCTAAGGCCCATCCAATGGCCCATATGTTGTACAAGGTTTGCTAGGCCCACACCCACAACACCATCAGGGTTGCGCCACATCAGAACTCTCATATGCACCCACTGTTATTGACAAAGCTCTCCATGCTATGTCTCTCAACCCATCCAAACAACAATGGCATTTTTGACACTGGGCAACCGCACACATGACCACCAATTCAAGTATTCTCTCATCCTACTTAAATAACGGGATTTTAAAAAAATGTAATCATCAGAAATGGATCTAAATTACCAATCCTTGGTATGGGGCATCAATCCTTGGAAATGGATCTAAAATAGGACAAGGAAGATTGGCAACCCCTGAACACGACATAGAAAAAATGCCCTACCTAAAATTCGTCCTCAAAGAAGCGTTACAACTAAATGTTCCAGCTCCACTACTTGTTCCCCATGAATCAACAAAACAAGTCAAACTACTCGACTATGACATCCCAGTACGTACACAAGTAATGATTAATGCATGGACGATATTGTTAAAAAAAGTCATGATAATTCATCATATCCAAACATGTTGTTGGGCTAGTTGTTACGGTAACAAGTTGTTGGGCTTATTGTTATAATGGTCGTTATATTGTTATAATGGTGGTTATAATCTAATGTGAAAGCTTTGAGGACTGGATCCAATCTATTCGAGGGGTTAAGTGTAACATGTATTCTTTGTTGGTATATAAAGAAGAGAGAGATGCAGAGCTCATTTGTGGATAGATATTTTCTAGGGTTTTTTGTATCATTTTCTCTGGTTCGTTGTATTGTTGATCTTATCTTGTTGAGATCGTTGCTTGTCTGAGATCGTGTTGATCTCCAGTGTTGTATTTCTGTCTCGTTCTTATTGATCTTAACAGATTGTTCATCTGTTGAGATAGATTGTTGTATATCACAGATCTCACAGTTGTGAGATCTAGGGTTTGGTTGGGTGTTTGGGGTTGGTTACCTAATAAATATTTTGCGTCGCCGTTTTGCCACTATATCCGTTGTTCAACTGTATTTCTATAATTTTGTACATAGTATCAGAGAGAAATCGCTCCTGATTTGTTGGTTTTCCGCTGTTATATTCTGATTTCTTGTTGATCTGTGATTTAGGTTCGCTCCTGAAGTTCAAAGGTTGCGGATCTGGTTGTTGGTGAGTTAGATCATCTTGATCTTGGGAAGTGTGATGCTCTAATTTGGTGCAGTTGAAACCCTAGCTAGGGTTGTGTCAGTCTGGTGGTGGATTCCTCATCGTCTGGTAATCTCTATACTCTGTGTTGGTCTCTGAAACCCTAGAAGGTTCAGGGCAAACTAACCAGTATGTAGAGTTTGTGGCTTGATTAGATCTTGTAGTTCTTGAAAACTATAGTTATGATCCTATTTGAAGTTATACGCACCCACTGTAAGATCTGTCCTCTTTTGCCTTTGTTTATTTTTTAATTTATATTGATTGTTTGTCTTAGTTGATACCGGGGTAGTGAGGACCGCTTTATATTGCTTGTTTGTCTTAGTTGATGCCGAGGTAGAAAGGACCGGTTTGTCTGTGATATTGCTTCTTTTGTGTAATTGTTTTTTTTCTTTTTCTTTTTGTTTGTGGGTTAAAATTGTTTAGTAACGGCTCCTGAGTAAAGGCTTGTCCAGGCACCAAAGAGCGATGAACCTGGAATCTGGTCCCTGACTCAGTTTCGCCTTAGGTTGATCTTGTTAAAATTGGTCATTGATTGTTGATAATCTTTGTCAACTTGTGGTCTGTTTCTGTTTGGTTGATTGTATGAATCGTTATCATGGGGACTGTGAAGGCACTTCACAGACCTTGATTAGTAAACTTGATATAGGAGACCCATTGTACTTACATCCAAGTGACTCTGGTAGTTTAACTATTGTTAGTATCAAACTAAAAGGAACAGAGAACTATAGGGTATGGTCTAGTGCAATGAAATTAGCTTTAGAGGCTAAAAATAAATTTGGTTTTGTTGATGGTAAGTGTGCTAAATCTGAAAATGATGATGTTCTAAGTAATCAATGGGATAGGTGTAATTCAGTAGTGTTGACATGGTTATTAAACTCTGTGTCTGAGGAGTTGTATTTGGGACAAGTTTTTTCAAAACCTGCCTCAGAAGTGTGGACTGATTTGAAAGAGACATAAAGGAAGATGGTTCTGTTGTGTACGACTTGTATAAAAAGATTAATTGTATTTCCCAAAATGGTACTTATGTTTCATAATACTATCACAAGTTAAATACTGGAAGCAATTTGATGCAATGTTACAATTGCCTTCCTGTTCTTGTGATGCTGCTAAAGATTATAATGATTTTGGTACATTGATAAAACTAATGCATTTTCTCATGGGGTTAGATGACATTTATCAACCTGTCAGAACTAGTTTACTCACAAGAGAACCACTACCATCTGTAAAGGTTGCTTTTGTCACACCCCGACCCGCAGCGGAATAAGAGTCGGGGCATAATTGGGTTATCACCAAAGCTCATGATGTTTACTAATATGTTTCATATTTATTAAATTCAAAATTACATCCTCAATATTCCAAACAAGTTCATACAATTACAAAGAAAAGTAACTAAATAAACAATCCAAAGTCTAAACCGATTTATTCTTCTAAGCCATCCTATATGTTTCTTGCTGCAACTGGATCACCTGTATCATGTGTAAAAATGGGGAGTTTTGGATCAACAAAAGTTGGCGAGTGAACCTTGTTAGAAAACATTTATTATTGATTTCTTGTTATATTTATTATGGAAAATTGTGCAATAATTATATGTGAGCAAACGTAAATAAACATACAATAACAATAACAATAACAATAACATACAATAACAAACCACCTTGCATGAATATATGACATGAATGATAATGTAAATGTTGGCAACGTCACGTTCACGCTCATAGGTAATGGGGAACGGTTCCGCTCATAGGTAATGGGGAACAGACGGTCTATGATGAAATGTATGTGCGATCAAGGCTCAATCAAACAGAGCCGATCGTATGTTGGCAACGCCTCGTTCACGCTCATAGGTAATGGGGAACGGCTCACGCTCATAGGTAACGGGGAGCGGCGGCCTATGATAATGTATGTACTGAAAATGATAAATTTAATCTAAACATTAACCACACAAACAGTTGATACATATTGAATACACATTTGATCATGGATATGATGGATGCACAAGTGTTTAAATGTAATAAATAATAAGACACATGATACACCCCAAAAGCGTGATTAAAACGGGGAATTTGTAGAGATTCACTCATATTGGGTGCGTTCGGTTGATGATGTTGAATGCGCACGAGTTTAGAGGGTTGATCGACGAGGAATAACTAACCTAAATAATAACGAAAAGGTACGGTAAATAAGTGGATTTTATTAATAATTTTAATAGGATTTTTAGATATATTTTTGTGAGTTTAAGGTTATTTTCTAACTTTAAAAACATTATTTTTAAGTATTTTTAATTGATTTTTAAATTAAATAAATAAAAAAAATATAAAAAAAATGTTGACTTTTTGGGTTGACCGTTGACCATTTACCATGACTGTTGACTGTTGACCGGTTCGGTCGTGTGTTTGTTTGCGCTGAGTGAGGTTCGAACTTGTGACCTCTCGTACGCGTGCACGCAGCTCTACCAACTGAGCTACGTGTCTAACCCGAAAATTTCTGTTTTTAATTATATTTATATACTATTTAATTTATTCCAAAATTCATTTATTTTAAAAAGGATTTTAATTCTATCGAACCGGCGTGCATAATAGGTCTCGAACCCGGGACCTGTTGTTTAACGTTGCACACAGTCCACCGCTGGACTGTGTGTCTAACCTGGTTAAAACACTTTTTTTTATTTCTCTTATATACTAACTGGAAGTTTCCATATTTGGGTTTCATAAAAAGTCTGAATATTGTGACGAATCGGAACAAGGACAGACTCGAACCCGGTATGCCTATGATTCAAATGCACACAGTCCACCGCTGGACTGTGTGTCTAACCCGAGATATAATCCGATTTATATTAAATTTATACACAAACTAGACTTCATCTTCTCCGTTAAACAACACAGACAACGATTATTCTACTGATCTTGTTCAATTCAATTAACGGACATATGACTGATTAAAATGAAATGGATAAAGAAGGTTTTGGAAGTGAATGTACCGGAAAGATGATCTTTCTCAGAACTCCGGCGAAATCGTCGGCTCTGTTTTATGAACTCCGTCTGATCGGGCCAATTAATAGTGTTGATTAACCAATTGTGAAGCTTCGAAAGGTGCCATGCTGATACTTGAATGATAGCTGTTGTTGTACGAAAATTCAACTAATGGTAGATGAGCGTCCCAATTTCCCTTTAAGTCTATGACACATGCTCGAAGCATATCTTCAAGAGTTTGGATGGTGCGTTCAGATTGTCCATCAGTTTGAGGATGATAAACGGTACTGAGGTCTAATCGTGTACTCAAAGCGGCTTGTACGGCTGGCCATGTTCGTGAAGTGAAACGACCATCACGATCTGAAATAATGCTTAACGGTACACCATGACGGCTTACGATCTCGCTGATGTAGATACGAGCTAACTTCTCATTCTTGAAGTCCTCGCGAATCGGAATGAAGTGAGCTGATTTTGTAAGACGATCAATGATTACCCATATAGTGTCATACCCACCAGAAGTGCGAGGTAACCCGGTAATGAAGTCTATGGTTATATTTTCCCACTTCCATACAGGTATTTCAGGTTGAACCAGAAGTCCTGAGGGTCTTTGATGTTCAGCTTTTACTTTGGAACATGTAAGGCACTTGGAAACAAAAACAGCAATATCCTTTTTCATTCCAGGCCACCAGTAGGTGTATCGAAGGTCTTGATACATCTTGTCGGCTCCTGGGTGTATAGAGTATCGTGTTTTGTGCGCCTCATTCATAAGGAAATCACGAAGGTTATTGTGATCGGGAATCCATATGCGATCTAGATAGTACAGAATACCGTCGGATTTAGTTTCAATTTTAAGTTCAGCTCCACAAGACAGCTCCTTTCGTACGTCGTTTTCCGTTACTGAAACATGTTGGCTTCTCGAATTTGATCTTTGATGTCGGTTATGATTTGCGAACATAGAAGACGAATGGAGTTCACATAACCCTTTCGACTGAGTGCATCGGCCACCACGTTTGCCTTGCCAGGATGATACCGAATTTCACAGTCGTAGTCATTAAGAAGTTCGACCATCTCCGTTGCCTCATGTTTAACTCCTTTTGGTTGAAGATATGTTGGAAGCTCTTGTGGTCAGTGTATATTTCACACTTGGTACCTTAGAGGTAATGTCTCCATATCTTAAGAGCGAACACAACGGCTCCAAGTTCTAGGTCGTGGGTGGTGTAGTTCTTCTCATGAGTTTTGAGTTGTCTAGAAGCATAAGCTATCACCTTTCCTCTTTGCATTAGAACACAGCATAGTCCTTGCCCTGACGCGTCGCAATAAACCACGAAGTCATCACAACCTTCAGGAAGAGTGAGAATAGGTGCGTCACAGAGTTTTTGTTTAAGGGTTTGGAAGGCTTCTTCTTGTTTGGGTCCCCATATGAAGGGTTTTCCTTTATGTGTTAAAGCCATGAGTGGTACAGCGATGCGGGAGAAATTTGCAATGAAACGGCGATAATAACCAGCCAAACCAAGGAATGATCTTACTTTGGTTGGTGTACGTGTCGATTGCCATTCTTGTACTGCTTTGATCTTTGAGGGGTCGACATGTATTCCCTTGTCATTGACGACATGTCCAAGGAATTGTACCTCTTTTAACCAGAATTCGCATTTGGAGAATTTGGCGTAGAGCTTTTCATTCCCTAAGAGTGTAAGGATGAGTCGAAGGTGTCGTTCATGATCAGACTTAGATTTTGAGTAAATGAGGATGTCGTCGATGAAGACTATAACAAAGCGATTGAGATAGGGTTTGCAGACTCTGTTCATTAGATCCATGAAGACAGCTGGAGCGTTGGTTAGACCAAATGGCATGACCATGAATTCATAATGACCATAACGAGTTCGGAAGGCAGTCTTTGGGATGTCTTCTTCATGTACTCTGAGTTGATGATAACCAGAACGAAGGTCGATTTTTGAAAAACAGCTGGCGCCTTGAAGTTGGTCAAGAAGATCATCGATGCGAGGTAATGGGTAGCGGTTCATAACCGTTAACTTGTTGAGTTCTCTGTAGTCGATACACATGCGAAACGTTCCATCTTTCTTCTTCACAAAAAGGACAGGTGCACCCCAAGGCGATGAGCTAGGACGTATGAATCCTTTGTCAGTCAGCTCTTGTAATTGACTGGCTAGCTCTTGCATTTCGGATGGGGCTAACCTATAAGGAGATTTTGCAACTGGTGTAGTTCCAGGTATAAGATCAATGCGGAATTCGACTTCTCTCACTAGAGGAAGTCCTGAAATGTCGTCAGGAAAAACTTGCGGAAAATCTTTTACTACCGGGATGTCTTCGAGTTTCTTCTCCTTGGTTCCCTTTTTGACGACATGAGTTAGGAATGCACATAATTCTTGCGGAGATATTTTCGGCTTGAAGACATGACATTAATTTGAGCCCTTTCGAAGTGGTTACTCCAAAGATTCGTAGAGTCTGACCGTTTGTAAGAGGAATGCGTATAAACTTTTCACGGCATACAACTTCAGCATGATGTTGGCTGAGCCAGTCCATACCAATTATAATGTCGAAACTTCCCAACTTCATAGGAATGAGGTCAACTGGAAAATCGTGATCGTTTAGGGTGAGAGTACAATTGCGTATAATAGAGTTTAATGAGACCGGTTTTCCGTCAGCAACTTCTACCGTTATGGATTCCATGAGTTTATCACGAGTTTGGTTGAGGATGGGTTCAAATTCTAAGGACACAAAACTTTTATCCGCACCAGTATCAAATAACATGGATGCATAACTACCATTGATGAGAAACGTACCGTCAACCACATTGTTGTCAGCCCTAGCTTGATTGGCGTTGATGTTAAAAGCTCTTCCTCTTTGCAGGTGGAGGAGCGTGGTTAGCCTGGTTTACTGAATTAGCTTGAGCTTTGGCATGGATGATATTCACCAGGCGTGGACAGGTGTTCCTGAAGTGGTTCGGGTCTCCACAGTTGTAACAAGCCCGCATAGGTTGCACCATGGGATAGTTGGGTTGGTAGTAGGATTGGGCTACATGTTGGGTAGGTGGTAGTAGTAAAGGTTGTTGGGCTTGACCCACTATCTGATGATGGGTTTGGGTTGAGGGCTGATGGCGGTTCGTTCGCTGAAGTACGCGACAGGTTTGAATGGTGTGACCTGTGCGGCCACAGCCGGTGCAATGTTGGCAGGGATGATCAGGAAAGTGATGGTATTGGCAACGGTTGCACTTTGGGTATGGGCCGGAGTATGGCTTTTTATATGGTGCAGGTGAGGGGGCAACTTGAGTGATGGGTGCAGCAGGGATAGGGAAATTTGGTTGTGTGACAGCAAAGTTTCTGGTGTTTCGTTTCCTCTTATTAGCAAACTTTGAGGAGGAGGTGGAATGGTTTGAAGTTTGGCCCTCAATGGGGGCTTTCTTTTTCTCGTCCTTAAATTTGCCGTTACGAATACGATTCTCGGTAAGCTCGGTAGCTAGTTCCATAGCAGCTTCCAGTGTTGCAGGCGAAGTGCTTAGAACTGAGTCTTGAATTTTCGAGGGGAGGCCTCGAATATAGTGTTCGACTAAGCGGTAAACTGGGGTGAACAAGTTAGGGACCATTTGGTTCAACTCTAAAAACCGTTTATTAATGATCTACCTCCTTTTGCTTCAACGAATGAAATTCATCCTCTAACTTTTTGATCTCGCTTCTTGGACAGAAGTGTCTCGTCATGATTTCCCTTAACTCCTCCCACGTTAAGGCCATTGCATCTTCGATTCATCTCTTACCCTTTTCAGTATTCCACCAGGTAAGAGCTACTCCAAATAGTCTCCCGGTTGCGTAACGTACCTTGCGATCCTCGGGACAATCGCAATTGAGGAAGGTGTTTTCCATTTCCTCAAACCAGTGGAGGAGAGCAGTGACACCTTCGGTCCCTTCAAATTTCGGGGGATCGCAAGACTTGAAGTGTTTGTATGAGCACTTTTTGGAGGGAGGGTTGTTCGACGTTCTGGTCTTCTTGCTGGGGAGGATTGATGGGATTTGCGGCGAGAGCTTGTTGGACTTGAACTACGATGTCAGGAAGCACCGCGGCCATTTGTTTTGCGATTTGGGTGGCCAAGCGTTCGTTTGACCTTCCTGACCTTCTACCCCCACGTTGCTGCCTAGCCGACATCTATAGGAACATACATAACAAGATTGTGAGTTTAAGGAGCCTTTTTAGGTGTCATGTGTCTTAAAAAAATAAAAATAACATAAACATCAATAATACAACTACATCCATAGGATGTCTTGGGTTTGCTCATGTTTAGGCCTCCAATGTCCCCCATACCATCACCTGTATAGTCATGTGGGCCCCAATGACTATTGGCTTGGTAGGATTCACATTGGTGTTGGTGGTTTAACACTTGCATCACCGGAATGAAAACGATGAAATATGTTTGCGAGATGTATGGTCGGAGGGTGTCCAGGTGTAGACACAATGACAACTCAAAGTGGGGTTAGCTCACACGACGTTTGGTATATCATGCTTTGGCCTAATAGGTCCTTCGTACTCTCATCGTTAGTCCCCAGGTAGGCAAACTGGTCCTTTATTTTGGATTTATACGAATGCCAAGCCTAGACAGGACGTTCGACTACCGGTACTTGTACCCTTCCAGTTACTACATGCCCGTCATGAGAACACACTTTGATGTGATTTGAAAATACAAAAATCGTTGCAAAAGTCATGGAAATTGTGTGGTGTGTGCTCTCATGGATATGATATGTTATGAGAATATGATTCATGATAGGCATTGTATAATAATATGTACTTATGAACATGCTTGCATAACATTGAATGTACAATAAACATAAAGCATATATACATCATGAATTTTGCATGTAACACACAAACAATTTAAAAAAATTCTAATCAACTATAGTATAGGCTCTAAGGGTCTAATAACCTATCCTATATCCCTATAGTCATGGCTCTGATACCAATCTGTCACACCCCGACCCGCAGCGGAATAAGAGTCGGGGCATAATTGGGTTATCACAAAGCTCATGATGTTTACTAATATGTTTCATATTTATTAAATTCAAAATTACATCCTCAATATTCCAAACAAGTTCATACAATTACAAAGAAAAGTAACTAAATAAACAATCCAAAGTCTAAACCGATTTATTCTTCTAAGCCATCCTATATGTTTCTTGCTGCAACTGGATCACCTGTATCATGTGTAAAAATGGGGAGTTTTGGGTCAACAAAAGTTGGCGAAGTGAACCTTGTTAGAAAACATTTATTATTGATTTTTTGTTATATTTATTATGGAAAATTGTGCAATAATCATATGTGAGCAAACGTAAATAAACATACAATAACAATAACATACAATAACAAACCACATTGCATGAATATATGACATGAATGATAATGTAAATGTTGGCAACGTCACGTTCACGCTCATAGGTAATGGGGAACGGTTCCGCTCATATGTAATGGGGAACAGACGGTCTATGATGAAATGTATGTGCGATCAAGGCTCAATCAAACGGAGCCGATCGTATGTTGGCAACGCCTCGTTCACGCTCATAGGTAATGGGGAACGGCTCACGCTCATAGGTCACGGGGAGCGGCGGCCTATGATAATGTATGTACTGAAAATGATAAATTTAATCTAAACATTAACCACACAAACAGTTGATACATATTGAATACACATTTGATCATGGATATGATGGATGCACAAGTGTTTAAATGTAATAAATAATAAGACACATGATACACCCCAAAAACGTGATTAAAACGGGGAATTTGTAGAGATTCACTCACATTGGGTGCGTTCGGTTGATGATGTTGAATGCGCACGAGTTTAGAGGGTTGATCGACGAGGAATAACTAACCTAAATAATAACGAAAAGGTACGGTAAATAAGTGGATTTTATTAATAATTTTAATAGGATTTTTAGATATATTTTTGTGAGTTTAAGGTTATTTTCTAACTTTAAAAACATTATTTTTAAGTATTTTTTAAATTTATTTTTAAATTAAATAAATAAATAAAATTATAAAAAAAATGTTGACTTTTTGGGTTGACCGTTGACCATTTACCATGACTGTTGACTGTTGACCGGTTCGGTCGTGTGTTTGTTTGCGCTGAGTGAGGTTCGAACTTGTGACCTCCCGTACGCGTGCACGCAGCTCTACCAACTGAGCTACGTGTCTAACCCGAAAATTTCTGTTTTTAATTATATTTATATACTATTTAATTTATTCCAAATTCATTTATTTTAAAAAGGATTTTAATTCTATCGAACCGGCGTGCATAACAGGTCTCGAACCCGGGACCTGTTGTTTAACTTTGCACACAGTCCACCGCTGGATTGTGTGTCTAACCTGGTTAAAACACTTGTTTTTATTTCTCTTATATACTAACTGGAAGTTTCCATATTTGGGTTTTATAAAAAGTCTGAATATTGTGACGAATCGGAACAAGGACAGACTCGAACTCGGTATCCCTATGATTCAAATGCACACAGTCCACCGCTGGACTGTGTGTCTAACCCGAGATATAATCCGATTTATATTAAATTTATACACAAACTAGACTTCATTTTCTCCGTTAAACAACACAGACAACGATTATTCTACTGATCTTGTTCAATTCAATTAACGGACATATGACTGATTAAAATGAAATGGATAAAGAAGGTTTTGGAAGTAATGTACCGGAAAGATGATCTTTCTCAGAACTCCGGCGAAGTCGTCGGCTCTGTTTTATGAACTCCGTCTGATCGGGCCAATTAATAGTTTTGATTAACCAATTGTGAAACTGAATGACTAAACAAGAGTTATCAGAGAGTTTAGATGATTATACCAATTCACAGCGCGATTTAGGAATTTTCAGAAATCTTCTGGCGAGTGCTGATTATCCGATATCGTCGCCTGGGACTGATTCTGGTTGAAGGGTTTGAGTTATTAAAGTCTAGCAATAGATAGAAGATGAAAGAGTTGAGAAATTTACCGTTTTGATGAATGACACGGTTTTCCGGCGAAAGTCTGGCGATTTCAGAAAACGTTTCCGACGAACTGAAAATAGAGCGAAAGTGAAATTGGAGGTTCTGTGAGTGTTTTTGAGTCGCGAAATGATGATATTGTTGGTGAAAATCAGTAAGTAAATGATTTCGGTTATTAAACCCGAAAATCATATGAATTCAAGTTCAATAAAGGCTGAATTGATTAAGAACGTCGGTCGTAATGATTTCATCGGTTATTATCAGTGATATCGATCACTCAATCGTCTGGAACGTTGAAAGCCGATATCGGTTTCAGTTTTGGCGCAAACAGGTGATTTCACAGGTGAACTTATGTTTTATTTGTTTCCTAGATTACACAAAGACAGCAAGTGGCGGAGTGGTTAAGTGCTTGGTGATTAAGTCTTCCGGCTGACCCGGGTTCGAAACCCGGCAGCCTGATTTCTTTTTTATTCGCTTTATTTTTACTTTTTAACAATTTAAATTTCCATATTCTAGAATGTTTATTAGTTATGTATTGTTTAAAATTAAAATAAGCATTAAATGAGCAACGAAAATTTGAAATTGATTATTCGATTAATAAATGAAGCGGGTTTTGAAAACCCGTTTTTCGACGGGTGTTACAACTTTCTCTATTATCTCTAGGGAAGAATCACATAGGTCTGCTAGCAGTGGTCAAAAAATGGGTCAAATGTGTCTTTCTTAACTAAGTCTAATCCTGTTTTTGATCAAAAGAGAAAACCATTTAGAGGTCCTAATCCAAATTTGAAATGTTCTCACTGTAATATGATTGGTCATACAGTGGATAGATGTTTTGATTAGTTGGTTATCCACAAGGTTTTAAAAGAAAATCTAATGTTTCAATGGGTAAAACTAAAAGTAGTAATAATGCAAATGTGAATAAGGCTAATATGGTGTCTAGTCCTTCTATGCCTTTTACAAATGAGCAGATTTCAAAGCTATTGAGTCTTGTGAGTGAAAAGTCTGGAACTGGTCAGCAGAGTTCTAATATGGGAGGTCAGTTTCTTGGTCGAATAGTAATGTTAATGTATCAAGTGTTTGTGGTAGTTTTATTAGTTGTTCTAGTTTTGTTAGTCATGCAAGTGATTACAACTGGGTCATAGATTCAGGAGCTAACCAACACATGGTTATGAATGATAAGGATATGTATAATTGTGTTGATGTATCAGAATTTGATTTCAAATTTTGTCATCCGAATGGAACAAATGCAAAAGTCACTAAAATTGGAGACATTAAGTTAGCTTCTGGTGTTGTGTTAAGTGATGTTTTCTATGTACCTGGTTATAGTGTGAATCTTATGTCTGTTCACAAACTTGCTAAAGATAATAATCTGTCTGTTATTTTTGATGAGACCACGTGTGCTATTCAGGATTCGAAGTCAAGGAGAATCCTGGTGACTGGTAGACAAGAAAATGGCTTGTATTTTGTTAGTAAGAATGATAATAATGTGTGTTTCAATAGTATGATTAAGTCTGATATTTGGTATAATAGGTTAGGCCATCCCTCTACCAAGTCCTATCTGTGATTAAGGGTAGTCTGAATTTAGGGTCTGGTGAAAAAAATCCCCGTGAAATATGTCATAAGGCTAAGCAAGTTAGAGTTCCTTTTCCTTTAAGTGATCATAAGTCTAAAAGTGTGGGTGAGTTAATTCATTTGGACTTGTGGGGTCCTTATAGGATCACAAGTAGGGGAGGGTATATGTATTTTTTGACTGTTGTTGATGATTTTTCCAGAACAGTTTGGTGTTTTCTTTTAAAAAACAAGTTTGAAGTGTTTGAAAATCTTGTCAATTTTTATGAATTGTTACAAACTCAGTTTGAAAAGAAAATTAAAATGGTTAGAAGTGACAATGACACTGAATTTGTTAATCAACAAATGTCAAGTTTTTGTAAACAAAAGGGAATAATTCATCAGACCTCTTGTTCCTATACACCACAGCAAAATGGTGTGGTGGAAAGGAAACATCGACACCTTTAAACATGGCTAGGGCATTGTTGTATCATGGAGGATTACCGTTAAGGTTTTGGGCAGATTTATTCTAACTTCAGTTTATTTAATTAACAGGATTCTCTCTTCTGTATTGTTAGGTAAGAGTCCGTATGAATTAGTGTATGGTTTTGAGCCCTCTCTTGAGCATTTAAGAGTTTTTGGATGTTTGTGCTTTAGTACTGTTTTAAATGAGTCTGATAAACTGTCTACACGTGCAGAAAAATGTGTTTTAATAGGGTATTCGAATTCGAAAAAGGGTTACAAATTATGGAGTCTAGACAGTAAAAAAGAACTATATTCAAGAGATGTCAAATTTTATGAACATGTGTTTCCTTTTAAAACTCTTGAAATGTATAATTCTGATGTTGTTCATGATCAAAGTTTAACTCATTCAAATTTTTTGATTTGGTTGAGTCGTCTACATCCATTAACTCTGAAAATGTTTTGTCAACTCCCAATGATGAAGGAGGGGAAAATGGTTCTCATGGGAGTTTCAGTGAGGATCAGCAGCCAAGTGACTCTACCACGGCTGCCCCTACTAGTGTAGTTGACTCTAGTTGTCCAGTAGTTAGAGATGCATCGACTATGACTACTAGTAATTGTGAGAGTAGTAGAGGTGAGAGTCTTGGTAGGGCAGAGGACACTGAATTCCCATCTGATGAGACCAACCTATCTGAGGGAAATAGGATTGAAGTTAGTAGATCATCTAGGGTAAATGTGTTTCCTAGAAATTTTAGTGATTATATTGTTGATGGAAAAGTTTGAAGGTCCGTGATCAGGCGGTTCTAGAAGGAAGTTAGTGCGTAAACGTAACCGATTTGGTAGAATGTTATTACAGAAAGGAGTAGAAGTAGAGTGCTGCGGAAGTCATATCTTCATTCATACCGAAAGAGTATACATCTTGTCCAGCTGCCGGAGTTCCTGGAGAGAATCCGGTAGCACCTCCCCGTAGGGATTGCAAAAACTTAAACAACAAATGAACACACACCACCTATATATAGGCACACAAGTTCGCACCAAACAGGTGATGGTCAAGTTCGGTCGAACTTAAGTTCGGTCGAACTTAAGTTCGGGCGAACTTGTCCATCATGTAACAAGTTTGTCCGAACTTGTCCAACATGTAACAAGTTCGTCCAAACTTGTCTTCCTACATATAAGTTCGTGCTAACTTGGTCGTGTGTCCGATTCTAACCTATACAATATTCAACACACACTCTATTTAGCCTATTCGACAAGTGACGAACACAAAGTGCATCAACAGTTTCCCCCTTGTTCGTTACTGTCGAAGCTTGATCTTGATCTTCAAATCTCTGAGCCGTGTTTGAATATTCTGCAACTTCAATCAAGGTATTTGCCGATGTCGTAGAACGCGTCAAAAAATTCCCCCTTAATGATGATCCGGGTTTGCATTATCCACATTCAATTCCTGCTGAAAACTCCAGTTCAGATCTTTGGTTGCATGGTTTCCGACCTCCTCTGATTTACTTGACCGACAAATTTTCTCGAATAATCACCAACTCGAAGCTAATCAATGCAGCAGCTTGTCCATTTTGACGATAACCGCATCTGAGTTCAGTTTTTGAATAAGTGTATAGCATCAAGAGTTTATTCCGCACACTCCTAAAATATCAAAAACTCAACTGGAAATTGATAGAAACTTTGAATCACCGCATCAGAAAACTTCAAATCAACGAATACTCACAAAAATTTGAAATCCCGATTTCCGTAATCGCAGTTAAGCACCCTTCAGAAAGATTTGATCAGCAATTGGTAATCTGCTCAATCAGCAAATCTTCATCGGAAACAGATAATCTGGTAAAGCATCAAATCTGAGAAACACACGTCCGTGATAAAAATCACATTCTTCCTCTTCAGTCACAATAACAGATATATAGCTATCTCCGCTGAACCTGGTGCCTTGAAACTACAAAACATCCCTATTTCCGGCTTACCCGATCAAAACAGTTCATTTGCTTTGCAGAGTTAATGATAAGCAGTCGTGTATACGCCAACCCCACATAAAAAATCAGGACCTAAATCCTACATCCCTTAAGCATCAACCTGTATCATAATCTAAAAACTCTGAACTTCCTGTGATCAGGGAATCCCAAATGTATAGCCTTTTTCGTCAGCAACTGGTAAACAGCTTTGTCTGAAAGATCTGATTCCATAAATCATCTTCTTTAATCATGGTACCACATACCCCACGGGGAAACTAAAACTATAGAGCATCCTTATCTCCTGGCGGTTAGTCCAATCAATAATTCATATGCAAAGCAGAGTTAAAGATAGGCAGTCGTATGGTAAAGCGTGAAACAGTTGAAAAATATGGTAAAGCTTAAGTGGACATACATATCGACAATCTAGGTAAACAAGTTTAAAAACTTAAACTCATTTAAAGGTTAATGGTACTGGTGATATGTCTCAATCAACTGATATGATCCTTAGACACGAATTCACAAAAATATGTCTGTAAATATGTTTGTACATGGTTTACATTTCTTATTATATTGTCTTTCAGCTTTACAGATTAAAATCAAAAAGATTTTCGGTGAATTTTAGCATAAACTTACAAAAATACAAAAAGATTTTATTTCTACATTGTTTTCAGCAAACCAATGTTGGAGAACGGATCTTCGAAGTCTGGTAAGGTGCTAGAACTGGTGGGAATCTCTTTGACAACGAAACTGGGAGCTAATCTGTTAAATCTGAAAAATCAAAATGATAAAAAGTTCATTAATTTGAAACTTTGTTTTTGAAAATCTCAATAGTTTGTTCGTAACGGGTCAAACCGGAGTCATTAACTTGGATTCGACAGACAAATCGGTTAACCAAGGTCATTAGCTTGGACTTGGTCAACTGAGTGGATTTTAATAACTGGTAAAAAGTTAAAAAATTCAGGGTTAAAAATGAAAATTTGAAGTTTGTGGTTTGGCAAGTTCGGTCGAACTTGCTAAACAACTCAATGGTTAACAATCAGCAAGTCCGGTTCGTTCGAACTTATTATGGGCTTTATATTGGGCTTAATAAGTTCGCCCGAACTGACATGGTATAAATACCATTCAGGTTGGCCGAACTCATTTACTGGTTATTCGAAACTCTTGAGCGAACTTAGGCGATTGCTAGCATTTGAGAGAAATTGTCCTTTTTAAGTCGTTACGCTACTGAAATAGAGTCCGTTTTTGGTGATTTGCACACCAATAACCATGGTTGAGGTGAGAATTGAACATCAAACCATGTTTTGACCCTTAAACGAACCAAACAAACCTGAAAGTTTAAAATCTAATAAATTTAGGTGATGTTGATCAAAATTGAACACAGATCTTTAATCTACACAAGAAATTGACCGTATAACATGTTTTAATTGAAGGAAATCGGCTGTTTAAATGTTTGAACAAGATTGAACTTTTGGGGAAGACGACAAGTTCGGCCGAACTTGTTGTCAAGTTCGACCGGACTTGTTCAAAACATGATTAAATGATCCAGAAGCATGTTCGACCGAACTTGATTATTGAAGTGTTTTATCCAATCATGTTCGACCGAACTTGATTATTGAAGTGTTTTAATCCATCATGTTCGACGAACTTTGTTAATGAAAAGTGATTTGTTTAAATTGTAAGTTCGCCCGAACTTGTCCTTTAATGTGGAACATGTGTTTCATACATGTTCGGCCGAACTTAGATAAAATTGAATGATAAAAAAAAGTTGTAAGTTCGCCCGAACTTACATTTAAAAATGTTGAACATGTTTGTCACATGTTCGGCGAACTTGTTAAAATCAGAATGTATAACACCTAATCAAGTTTGCCCGAACTTGATTAAAAGTGTTAGAAATTTTTGGTGATTTTTCTTGATAAGCGTGCTAATCGTTTTACGTCATTTTTCAGGCACAGATTCCAGCGCGTGCTATCTCAGTAGAGTTTTCCAAAACTCACAATACATGCATTACGCTTGACAAGTCTATTTGTCCATCGCTGAAAGAATATGATAGTATCTTGAAGTTTCTCGAAGATAGTTACATTCGCCGAGCGATTACGGAGTGCACAGTATCTTATCAATCTCATATTGTTCACTTCTGGATGAGCGCGAGTCTTAGCGATGACGAGAAGATGATATCTTCTACAGTGCAAGTTGGTGATGAACTCAAGCCTATCACAGTAACTGAAGATGATATCCGAAGGATTATGGAGCTCAAAGATAATAAGGATGATCCGATACGTTTAGACGAGAAAATGGTTTGCGGATGCTTTTTCCGCATGGGCTATAAAGGAAGTGTAAATAAGCCGACGCTGAAGAAAGGGGAAGTGCCTAACCCCTACAAGCTTCTGATTCATGCGTTAATTCATACATTTAGCCATCGCAAAGCCGGTTTAGATGATGTACATGATTATTGGCTAGCATGGCAACGACGCTTATTTTGAAAAAGCCGTTCAATGTTTCGAAGTTGGTTTTTACTCACATGTCGAAGAACATGGAGGATTTGAGATTGTGTTTATATCCAAGGTTTATTCAGATGTTGATTGACAAAAAGTATGCCAACATTGCTCGAGATACGAATGACGTTCTTTATCTAGTTCATCTCGACGAGACTACAGTGAAGAAGCTTATTAAGTTCCAGAAATAAGCTTTAGCTGCTGTTGCGAAACCAGTGTTTGGAGCTATAAAATATTCAAATTATATCTTGCCACCTGATAACAAATGGAGAAAGGATGGTAGTGATGACGAGAAAGAGCTTAAAGCTGAACAAGAATGGTTTAAGGAATTCAAACCAAAGGCAAGAAGTGAATGGTTTTAAAGGCAGAAGCTGATAAGCCAAAGAAAAAGCGTGCTGCTAAGAAAGTTGAAACTATGCTTTTCGACGATGATGAACCTGAAAATGTTGAAGCAATTGCTGGATCGAGCGCCGCAATGGTTATTGAGAGTCAAGAAACTGTGAAAACGACTCAAGAAGATGTGATTTCTGCTACTTCTGAGAATGAAGAATCTGATAAAGAGCCAGAAAAGACTGAGGCAGAAATTAGAGCAGAAAAGGAAAGGAAATTGGATGCAGATTTTGATCCTAACGCTGAAAAAGAATCTGACGAGGAGAGACCAAAGAAAAAGTCAAAGCGTACAAAGTCTCCAGCAATTGAAATATCAAAGAAGACTACAGGGTCACCTCATACCAAAGGGAAAAGAAAAGCTAAGAAAGCTCAGAAAGCTGTGAGCAAGAGGTATAAAAGCAAGGTGAAAAGCACAGAAGCCACACAAGAACCTTCTGGTGCTCAGGAGAAAGGAGCCACACAAGAACCTCCTACACAAGAACCTCTTGTTATTATTCATACTGAAGTTGAAAGGCCAGGAGTTACACAAGAACCTCCTGTGTCCGGATTTGTTGAAGTTCCTATTGCTGAATCTCCTACTGCTCCAAAGACTTCTGTTCCTGAAAGTTCTACGCCTAAGAAGTCAACACCGAAAACTGCAACACTGAAAGATTCAACACCAAAGACACCAAGGGGAAATTTGTTTGGTGATATGCCACATGGTCCAATTAGTCTCAAAGACTTGGATGCATTTTTCCCAGAATCTAATGTTGAGATGCTAGAGAAACGTGTAAAGGTGTTAGAAGAAAAAGTGGCATAGAATGAAATTGAAAAGGCTGAGCTTGTTAAGAAGGTGAATCAAGGTGAGGGTTGAAAAGGAACTGCTTGATGATAAAATAAAGGTGCTGGAGAATGAACGTGAATATTTCAAGGCGTTGATAGAAAGTCTGCAGGACGCCAATGAAAAACTACAGACAGAGATTGCAAAATTAAAGAATATTCAAGCATTGAACGATCGAAGATTCAACAGATTGCGGGAAGTGTTAGCAAACAATCTGAATATTGATTTCATTGCTGAATACGATCGTCTGGATCGTCAAGAAGAAAAAGAACATGCTGAGAAAGAGTTAGCTAAAAGTGGTAAAGGGAAGCAGGTTGAGGGTGAAGCCCCTAAATCTTCTGCTGAGAAATCTTTTGATGTTCCTGAGAAACCAACTAAAGATGTTTCAAAAGCTTCTGAGTCTGATATCCAAAAGGTTGAAGAATCTGTCAAGCCTTACGATTTATCGTTGTTACTGAAGAAAAAGACGATGATGAAGCCGAAAAGGAAGATAAGAATGAAGACGAATAGGAAGAAGGTTATGAGGATTGGAATGTTGGGGATGATGACGATGATTTTGATCAAGGTGGTGATGGTTTTGATCAGGGTGGCACAGGTTTAAAGATCAATGAAGCTAAAGTATCTGATGATTTTGATTTTCCTGATCTTATGAACGATGAGTCGAATAGGATGGAAGATAAAAGCCAGGGGGAGTCAGGGCAGAAAGGGCCATCTGATGATGATATTGATGTGTTAGATTTTGATTGTTCTGCGAAACCTGTGACTGCAGTACCTACGAAGCCTTTAATACTAATGTTGGAACATAATGTGGAAGAAGGTGAGTTTGTACATAATTACTCAAAAGAAGATTTGGCGAAACTAGTTGAAGTTGAAGTTGAGAAATTAGAGTTTGATTTTGAGGAAGTTATGAATGTTAATACATTTGAACCGAAAGAGTATCAGAATGAGAGAAGGTTTGAAGCTGATGAGTACAACCGTGTGATAGTTGAAGATTGGTCCTCAGATGATGAATCAGATCAGAAAGCTAAATATGTTGGTGAAAATTCAGAAATTTTTCCTACATTTGAAGAGATGTATAAACAGCTTAATGAAGATATGTTGAAAGATAAGATTGCTGAAGAGCTACGAGAAGGAAAGATTCCTAAACCGATGACCAAAGAAGAGATAGCTGAAGCGAAAAAGTCCTGGTTCAAGGAGATGCTACGTGAACGTAAGTTTCGACGTCCACTAGCATTCTTCACCAGAAACAAAGATGTTTCTTTGGGAGATATACTGAGTTAGGGATGGTTTAAAGAGCTAAATGTATATGCAATCAAAAGGGAATTTGGAGCGCAATACTTCAAATATCTTGCTGATTTCAAAACATTGCGTACTGGGATATGGAAGAGTTGGTACAAACAGTGAATGTTACTTATCATATGAAGACAGTTGATCAGTTGTTGTGGAAGATGATTAAGTACGAAGCTGGTAAAGGTTGGAATTACTGGAAGCCGTTTATTCCAAAACGAAGAGTAAAGATCAATAAGGTTACAGGGGAAAAGGACATAACGTTAATTATGAAACATCCTAGAGCCATGAGGAATATGCCACGTATGCCGATCGAACAAAACTTTTATCCTTTATTCAAGTGGTGGCAGATAGATCCAGCTACTTGCGAAGGGGTGATTGTGTTAAAATTTGAAGATCATCTGGATATTGCTAAGGAACGAGTTGGTCATCAGGGTATGAGAGGTTTGTGGAGGACATAAGGATTCTAGATCCTATGTGGTTGGTTAACTGCTCGAGAGAAGATATAAAATGCCTTTTCTATAGCAAGATTGTTTTTGAAGAAAGAGAAAAGGTACAGGTGATGCAGTATCAGAAAGTTGTTAACGTTTGCTATGCACGCGAAGTAAATTCTGGTAAAATGTGGCAAACGAAGTGGAGGGATCTGGAGAGAGTTGAATTTATTAAAGAAGAAACCAAAATGAGACGATCAAAGAATGAATGGAAAAAACAATAAGGCAAAGTTCTCTAAGAATGGTTAACTTTAAAAGACCACCGCCAACTGATCAGACGCCGGATCAGAAACAAGAACGACGAAGGAAGCCGTACAAGAACTTATTCGGTCGTGTGCGTTAACGTTTATATGAAGACATAGTTTTGAAGACTGATAAAAGACGAAGATGATATCCAAGGGGGAGTCTGTTGGTGCATAATGTCTATGTCTTAGTCTATTATCGAGTCTGTATTGTATAGAGCTGGATAGGCTAGGTAGTGAAGTATTTATAATATGTCTTAGCCAAGTTCGCCCATGGTTCACATGTTCAGGCATGTTCGGCCGAACTTGCATAAGTGGGGCCCTGGGAACTTGCTGGTCTATAAATACCTAGCTTGAGAGTCTCATTGGTAACTTTGGCATTTCAGAGGCGAAGCTCTGTCAGTTTGTAACCAGAACGTTTGATCTATAAACTGACGATTAACTGATTAATTCTTGTCTATTGGTAACACGACGTAATATTTTTGCTATTATGGACGTTAGATATCAAATTTAGGTTCCTAAGCATCAAGGATCGGTGAGCGGTTCATACAACGAAAAGCGTGAGGAGCATATGAATATGTATATGACCATGTAATGGTGTAATGGGTCATCATTTGATCGGTCATCATCAATCATTGATCCTCATCCAATAACCGTTTTGTACTCTTCGAATAACCGTTGTTTGTTTGTCTTCTCTAGTCTATGAATCTGAATCTTATTCATTCTGGTTTGTATAAAATGGTTTGGATAATTCTTCTTGTGTTTTGAGGCTCAAATTAATAGTTCTTGACAAAATTGTTGCTTTTTATTTATATACTTATGTAACAAATCGTTATACTTTATGTTAAGAAAATAGATATAAAAGTGTGCTGAAACATCTTCTTTTAACTAGTATGAATTTTTATAAAGAACTAGCAAGTAGCTAGCTAGAAATAAGAACTGCTAATTTTTACATTATATCTCATAATAATAATAATTTGTCATTGTGGAGTTTATCGCTTGCCGCTTAGTAGATGCATTCCCTATCTACCATAAAACCATAGCTTTACGAGTTTTATCTTTTAGCCATCCATGCGACGAACACGACTCAATATTTGCGTGTCCTGTATTTGGATATGAATAGGAACTATGTAAATATGCCTATTTAGTTGTAGAGTGTCTGTTGGACCCGTGGTGGTCAATAAGTCTAGAAAATCATCAAACTAACAAAATGTCATAAATTACATGAAATGAGGTTTACACGAACGAGTCATAAGATTACTAGAACAAAAACAATGTAGTTTTCTTTTTGTTACAATGATGGGAATACTTTTATTTTCTGATAAAAATAATAATAGAATAGAAAAAATTAAATCACATGTCACTTGGCAAAACCAAACCATTTTGCTAAGAAAAATGGGTTCTTTCCCTTTTCACGAGTCGGGGCGCTTGATTTTGCTGGTGATGAAGTTTGTTTTGTTGGCGGTTTTGATTTAGCTGACACGACAATGAATGATGTTAGAAATAACGAATAAGTTTATAGAGTTTGAAGATTAAGCGATTGATAAAAGTGATCCCAAAACTGTACCTTGTGGTGCCAAACTGTCTGGTTTTGCTAGATTTGGATCCTTTCTCGAGCTCTTCTCGAATGTATTTGGGGATGGATGCTTTTTCTCATGAACTTTGTGTTCGGATGGTGATGCATTTTCGCGGTTACCTGTCATAATACAAACATGACTTTTCAAGAAGACATAAAAGAAGTAGAGATGTCATTTTTGACTTAAACAGTGGTTTTGATGATGATTAATCACAATGGTGACTTAATTTTTCTAACAAGAATAGTATTAAGACTCGAAATTTATCTTACAGATTGTTTTGAATGTAGTCCAAATACAGCTAAATTCTTTAACTTTTCAAACTAAATGCAAGTTCCAAATACTTTTACATAAACTAAGTCCCCAAAATATACAAGTTATCTTATACGGAGTATATTTTTATGAACTTGATCATGCAAAATAAAGTGTAGTAAATTTTTTTAAATTAAATTAACGTCCATAGTTTTCTTACAACTAAACGCGTATTAACTTGCTTAAACGCGTCCATGGCACATTAATTTAACTAAAATCTGTCTTAGGAAGCATAAACTTACTCTCATTAGGAGACTTCCCATAATTGTGCCTAAGAGCTTCAAGGAAAGCACCATCTCTTTGTTCTTGTGTCACTGAAGCCAAATAAAAAAAATATTAAACAAATTTATGCTCGTCAATATTACGGATGAAGCGATCATTTTATGTCGAGAACTTTTTCTGAATCTTGGCATGTATAGTTGATAGGAAAAAAAGCATCTTACATTGATCATACAAACTGTTTCCATAGTTGGGCGCAGAACCGACCGCAAGCAAACGTGCAGCCTCAGTGTCTTTAGTCGTAGATATGTCAAATTTTGTGTGTCTAATAAAATTCCGGCAAGCTGATTTACAGAACGTTATGAATCAAAGATTAGAAGAGTATTTAGGCTTTTAGCATTATACACACATAAAAATAAAAAAAAAAATTAAAAACACACAAAAAATAACAGTTAACTTTGTAAATGAAACCTAACATGATGATATACGAAAGAGATGTCCAAAAAAAAAGCTATGTTATGTACCATGATTTTCTTCAAAGCGGCGTTTTGAAGTAGATCGTACGCATCTTCGCAGTAATTATCCGTAACAATCGTGCACTTGGATCCAATCTATCGACACACAGAAAGAAATATTTACAAGAAACGTTTAACAATCTTACACCATTTCATGTAAAACTTCAAACCAAAAGGAAAAATCAAATGTGGTTAGATTATTATAAAGTCTTTGGACAAACCTCGCCGTTAGTCTTCAATATCTCTTGGCCAACAACAAGGGTGCTCAACTGTTTCTTCATCATTAACACCTCTAGTTCTATCTGATGTTGATACATAGGATTAATGATCATATCATACATAAAACTTAACATTAAATTATGTTAAGAAACAAACCTCATCAGAAAACAGGATGGCGGTGGCATCAACACCAGCATGGTGAAAGAGCCACGCGGCCTGCCGTTGCTTCCACATCTTTCCCCTACTTACATTCAACACCGGCACCACCATTTCTCGACTGGTGTCACTGTCCCCGACCATCCCATTACTCTTTGTTCTCATCTTACTGTCCAACAACCACGCGTAGGAAATCGCTGCCACCATCGAGCTTGTACCTGCATTGTTCATTCTTATAACGATAAGCCAAACGCAACAAACAAATAAACATACATATATACCCGGTAATATCCCACTCAGAAGTAATTAAGGTATGGGAAACATAAAAGATGATGAAGGGAAGACATCACTTCTATTTCTTTTTAGGGTTGTTCAAAAAACTCATGGCTCACTCTAAACAAGCTAAAAAAAGTTGGCGTGAAATTGGCTCATTTGTTAATGAACTGAGCCTGTTCCAAGGTAAGTTCGGCTCGTTGACTCACTCATTTAGCTGCCTTGATGGCTCATCTAAGATAAAGCTCAACTTTTAAAGATCCAACACAAATGGATCCTTAACATGAGAAGTGAAGGAAAATTGTTTTATTTTTATGAATATTTTTTCATCTACTTAAGCAATATGTTTAGTTGCAAAATGTAAAAAAAAATCGTGTATTTACTCTAGTAGATTAGTCATGTGTAGTTACTTTAGGGTAATTATAATTACTATACTAGTATAAATACATGATTTTTTTTAGATTATGGGACTAAAATACTGTTTGATAAAATGAGAAAAATTCAAACTTACTATTTGAATGCCCAGAGAGCACAATCTTTGCTTTCCCATTGATTTCGCCTTTCAATAGCTTAAGGATGTTGATTCTTTGTTTCTTCAAGAACCCATTAAGATCTAGTTGATCTACTTCCCAATCCTTAACTAGTTCCCCATTAATAGGGCGGGAATGTTTTGAAATTTTGTCCGTGAAGCATGTGGACGAGGAAATCGACCTTCGTTGAGCGGATTCCACTAGATTTCGCGGTGGTGACAGGATTTGCTTCTCTGGAAAAGAGCATTGGAGGATGATATTGATCTCCTTTGAGCTGATTCAAGGAGGTGCTTTGGTGGAGATAGGACATTATTGCCTGGTGGAGTTGTAGTGGTGTTGGTTTTAATGGTTTGGTTAGATGGGATCATTTGGGGTTGGGCTAGATTCGGGTCATTTTGAAATCGCGATCTACGGTGAGTGGACAATCGCGGTGGGACAAGGGCAGTGGCCGGGTCGGCTGCTGCCATAGTGGTCATGGTGGCGGATGGTAATGTGTGTGGTAGTGGTGGTGGAGGAGAATTCATTTCGAATCGAGAGCGACGATGGGTTGATACTCGAGGTGGGATAATGTCGGGAGGTGGTGATGTCGCGGTGGAACTACGATCATCGGCGTTGGGTGGTTTGAGGATGTTGTTGAACCATTTTTGGACCGCGGAAAGATCGGTTGCTGGTGGAGGTGAATTCGGAAATGAGTCCACCGCATTTGCGAATTGTTACGGCTGTGACTCTTGTTCGCCGATTTTGTCAAGATTTCTCCAGTGAATCCGTCTACCGATCGATGTCTGTTATTTCGGTTTACGTCAACACAAAACTATTCAAAGCCGATAGTAATTGGTGGAACCAGAATTTATTGGATTTTTATATATAAACATATGAGTTTCTTTAAAAAAAAAAAAAATAATAAGTTGGACCCCTTAGTCGTAAGCTTATCTTGCTTCCGTAGAATAAAAATTTTGGTTGCGACACTGATAATAATTATTTATAATTCAATACAAGAAAATAAATGAAATTACCTTCTGGCTGATCTTGAGAGGGGGTCTCTATCTGAAGTGGATAACCTAGGTCCGGACACACCGAACCTAGGGGACCCAGCAAGCCGAGAGGGACAATTCCCTTCGGCTCGTGACATGCCACGGTTAGGCGAAGAGGCTACTAGCTTCTTTGCCTTCTCTAACCACTCTTGAGTCAAGCTACTACTTGTACTCCGGGTGCTCGAATCAAAATCATCATCTTCATCCGCAACATCCCTACCATCACCCGTAAGATTATACACTTTTTTCTCGTTATTTATCGTGCCAAAGAACATATCGTTCATGAAATCCGCAATGTCCGGGACTTGCTCTTGGCCTCGACTCCCTTTTCGTCGATTCTCAGCGAGTTTCTTTTGAAGGTTTTCATTTCCTACGCTTTTGTTAAATCGTCGCTGTTCCATTAACTGATCGCGGTTTGAAGATGATCTATGACTAAAACTTGGCTGAGAATACTAAGATTTTGATCAAGTTTTTAAAGGAGTTGATAGCCGGCAAATGGACAACGCCGTCGTTTTGTTTGTATATTTTGTATGTTATTCGGCAATATATAAATAGGAGATGATATCTATGTGCCATTAGTGATGTTATAAGATGGCCACAAGAGAGATTCGGACTTTGAAAGTGATATTTTATTTTGAACTTTTCAAATGTGATTGAAAATAATATACTTTTTGTCCTCAAATGAATTTATATGAATTTACGGTACAAATGAATAAAGTGATGTGACGTATTTTGAAATCGACTTTTTCGGATGAAGTTTAGAAGGTCTATACGTTAAACCAAACACTACTACACAACCAAGCAATTTGAACAAAAAACGTCGCAAATTTAGCAACCACACTATATCGATTGCAAAAATTTGACACTGAAATTTTAGTCGCTAAAGGATGTAGCAAAATGGTTGCAAGCTTGGAGCCTTGGATAAGCCATGGTCACTTACATGTCGCAATTTTGGTGGCAAATCAGTCGTTAAAGGATATTGGCGAATCAGCGAATGCTTTACGACAGAATCTAATGTCGTAATGCCTCGATTTCTAGTCGTGAGAAAAAATGGTTAGTCTTATATATTTGTGTGTGTGGTTTTTTTTTCTTTTGGTTGCACTTTAATTAGAGTTTGAAAAAAAAAGAATGCTTTTGTTTTTAGGGAGACATTTTGCTATCAACTTGTACACGGGACCAAAGTAACTATATCTGTAGAGTCGCATATGCAGTTTAGTACGTTTTCAAGATAAAGTTAAACGGTATTTTAATTGAAAATTGAAGCAAATATTAGTGGTGTTTTTGTGACGTAATCTATGTATTGATTTGTGATAAGCCTTTGAATTAATTAATTTAATAGTTATAGGTTTTTTAACGGCAAATTTTGTTTATTGACGGATCACTGGAGTATCGTCATGTCATACACTCAATCATATCCATCTTCACTATGCAATAATGTCTATATACCACAAGAAAAGCTCCTTTAGGAGAATGGAACCCTGAACCTAATAGTTTTCTAAATCTTATCTATCTTTAAGTCTCTAATACTAGGTTCTACTACTACAAATTTTGAATTTTTTACTAAAAATTATAATATCAATTAGTAATAATATAACTTTTGATTATTTCCGGCAAAAAATTGAGTTCAGTTTAATTAATTAGCTAGCTTTTCTATTGTTTATGTGGGCTAACTCACTTGATAGAGACTCTTTTCTTTTAGTGAGGGATCTGGTATTCAATCTTAAACAAAAAGTAGTTTAAGATTTATTTGGTGCAATTTAAAAGTATTTTCTATTTATTATACTACTTAAAAAAACCATCGCCGTGTTGCAGCGAACTTCTTTTGTTATTTAGTCTGTGTTTACATGTGTTTTGAGATCACTATAAGCAATTGGCCACGGAACCGTTGAAAATAATAAAAAGAAAATGTATAAAAAACATTAAAAAATAACCGAAAAAGATCAACAAAAAAAGTTGTATGGAAACGATGTTGTTCGAATGAAACTCATGCTCAAAGATGAGCAAATAGTAATGGGTATCGGTACCGAATTTCCAAAATGAAAAGATCCTAAGTACCGGTTCGGTACCGAATTTTAGCGTTCCTGGTACCGGTTTTTACCTTCATGTACCGGTACCATAACCGGCATTTCTAGAACTAAAAGATTTTCAAACTCAATCCGATGCCGACTTTTTGTGTTTTCTGTAGTGATGGAGAGGGTGAAACCCGAGCATTAGAGTGTCTAATTTGTGCATATTATGTGTGTTTTATGTGTTTGCTTGCCTAGAATGAGGTAACTACGAGGAATAGTGTTTTGCAGGTAAAACACGTAACTTGGCTAAGTTATGAGGGCCAAAGATGAAGTGGAATGATAAAGGATGGTGTTTGCAGCTCAAAGTATGATTTGGGAGCTTGTTCGGTTGATAACAAGATGTGAGAATGAAGGAAGCAAAGGAGAGTGAAGTTGAAGGGTAATTGGTACTTAGTTGAAAGTGGTTTTGTGCCTCTTGTTGCAAGGAAACGAGAAATTAGAAGTTGAGGGACTAAACTGGCATTTAATGAAAGATGAAACAAAGAAGAAATGAGGAATTGGGTAGCGACCGTCGCCTTCAGTACATCTACCATAGGTTACGGTTGGTTGTGTTTAACAAAGAAACAATCAGAATCAGTGAATCGTAACCGATGGTTTTAGACCGTCAGCTGCGGTTGGGATAGATCAACAAAACAGAATGTCTGGATCGTAACCGACGGTCCAGAACCGTGAGTTACGGCCCCACTTCTGGAAAAACGTGAATTCTTTGTTTTGGAGGTATATTAGGGTTTCCAAAGGATCTTTTCATTATCTTATCATCAAGGACGAACAAGGGCACTAGAGAGGCAACAAGTTGAAGGCTTTATCACCTGTTTCATCATAATCTTCCACCGAATCTATCATTCGATCATGAATTCATCATCATTCAAGACTTTTGTTGGTTTTTCGAGTGAGATGAGCGGCTAAACTTGTATGGGTTTCCTTCGGATGGAGGGTTTTGTAAGTAGTTGATACTATGTGTTGATACAATTGTTTTGATTTGGTGATCTAAGCATTTGATGCTTTTCACCTTTGATTGGATTCATTGATTGTAAACAATTGCTTTTCACTTAAACCTTGATTTCTGAGTTCCCGAGAGTTCTAGTAATTGGGATATATTTGTTATGGGGTTAGGTTGTTAATTGCAATTGATAATCATTTGATAACCTCCCGTTATGTATTGACCGGAGTACTTAGTCGTTAATTATCACAATTATTTAATCAGATTTACACTTATGTCTATGTAGGTGTTATGAGTAAACACATAGTTGAAACTAACTGCAAAACCTAAAGTCTGGAGGAACCATTTCCTCTCTTATTGATTCAACCTTGTTTTAATTCGTTAACTTAGATAATTGTCACAATCAATCAAACAGATTTTCTAATTCAGTAGTAGTTAATTGATACTTTTCATTATAATACTTTCCACAATCCTCCTCTAGTTCGATACCCGACTTACCCTAGCTATAGAGTTAGTTGGTTTTTGCATGTCCTTTACAACAGACATCAAAATGGCGCTGTTTCCGGGGAGGCATGCGCAAAGTGTTTAAGTGTTAAGTTTAGTTAGATATAAATAAAAAATCCCAAAATATTTCTGCTTTATTTTGTCTCGTTCAGAATTACGCGAGGTTTCTTTTGTTTGTGTGTGCAGGTGATCGTGATTATGTATGCATCATACTCGGAATTCCCGGAACTCATCACCGTTGGTCTTTGATCCAGAAATTGAAAGAACAGCTCGACACACTCGGGTTGTACATCGAGGAAACAGAGTTCTACAATCACCAGTAATAGCATCAAAGGCAATGGAAAACTCAAGTGGTCACGAAAACCAGCCAGTCACTCCATCTCAACAAACCCATTTCTCACATACACCGACACAACCAGCACCAAATACAACTCTCCCACCGGAACCACAGTCACAAACCACTCAACCGGTTGTTACAAAGATGCCACCCATGCCACCACCACCATTCCCGAACCTTAGCAACCGTCCACCTTATCCCAGCCAAACATACGGACAACCATCAACCTTTCAACAGTCGTCACCTATGTTCGGGCTGTTGCTGACGACAATGCAACTCCACCGGATCAAACCGGACCTTCTAGTTCAACTGCTAATCTTCCTCAATCAACACAACATGCATATTTCCAGCCTCCACAGCTGCCACAACACTATTCGGCAAGAACAACTATGTTGAATCCACAGGAGGGTATGTATGGATATGAGGAGAGTTATGATAGATATGAGGGGTATGGAGGTAATCAGTACGATCGACAGATGATGGGTTTAGGAATTCAGGAAGGGAATAGTGCGGGAATTCGGTTAAGTGACAGGGGAATTTTTGAACTGACAGGATATCAACAGTCAGCTCGGGTAGCAAACTAAGTCAATCAGCAATCGAGTAGTACAATGCCACAGTTTCAACAAGTCCCAGTGCAACAACCGTAGGTTCAGCAACCTGAGCTGATAAATCAGCAACCTTACAGACGACCCGTTGATATTCCACTACCGCCACCGGTAAATCAGATACCGGGGCAACATAGGCCTCTTCCCAGAAATTTGGCCCCACCAATTAACCAACCGAAGGGATTCCCATCAGATATGAGTGGGGACCAATTAGAGGGGTGGAGAGTCATTTCAAACCGGCCATAGCTAATAATCATTCGCCGGTGGTAATCCCTAAATTACGAGGAGGGAGGTCGTTTGAGGTTCGAGAGCAATCGATATCGAGTCTACAGAAGTATCACGGTTTGGCACACGAGGAGCCATACTTTAATCTTGCAGCTTACGATGCGCGTTGCAACACCATAGGGGGTCAAGGTTTCACCACGGATGATGTGAAGTTGGTACTCTTCCAATTCACGCTCGAAGATAAAGCACAAAGTGGATCCATTCGCTTCCCTCGGCCTCGATCTTTACTTGGATTGAAATGCAACAGTTGTTTCTAGATGAATTTTATGCCCCGTTGCGCACGAATAATGCAAGGAAGGATATTCGTGGCTTTCGACAACAATCAGGTGAACTTTTTCATGAAGCATTTGATCGTTTCAAAATGATGCTTAAGAATTACCCACATCATGGAATTCAGCTGCGGGAGCTCCTTAATGCATTTCATGAAGGTTTAACGGAAGAGGATTCACGGGATGTGAGTTCAACATGGAATGACACTTTCGGTACTAACTATGAACAAGACGATTGGGAATTTTTAGAACGAAATGCGAGAAATTCAAAGCAGAAGGCACAGTCTTCCAGGAGTACTCGTCATGCAGTTGTGAGAGAAGTAGAAGATGCACCAGAAGCAGCAAGTGGTCAATACCCTATTTGTGGGCACTGTGGAGATATTGGGCACATTGCGGATCAATGCCCATTTATTGTGGGTAATGTCGAAGACGTGAACTACGTACAGGGTGGCAGTGGTAGGAACTTTAACATGAATTCCAATACTTACCACCTGGGTCTGAGAATCCACCCGAACTTTAGCTATGGAAATGCTAACAATCAGAGCAATCCCGGTTTCCAAGGTAATAACCAATCGGGTGGGCAAAGGAACTACAATCAAAACCGCTTTCAAAAAAACTTTCAAGGGAATTATCAGAATATGCAGGGTGGGTAAGCTAGACCCACAAGTGCCCCGGGAAGCGGTGATGTGATGGAGATGTTGAAAACAATTCAACAAGACTTACAGAAGAGGACTCAAATGGACGAGATGCGAGACAAGGCCATTCAAACATTAACTACACAAATGGGCCAACTTGCGACAGAGATGAAAGAGTTGGAGCAGACTAAAGGAAGGCTACCGAGCGACACAACAACAAATCCTGCTCATCAAAAGAAAGGCAACCCGGTCGGCCAGGTAAGTACCCTCCGTAGTGGTAAGGTTTACAATAAAACTGATACTCCAACACAGTTCGTCGATGGTGTGGGGGAGGACTTTGGTGAGGATGGTGAGAGTAGTGATGAGTCGGAACCGGATGTAATAAAAAATTGATAACAACACCCGTGCTACAACAGTTGAGCCAATTAAGGCAAAGGAAGGGGAACCAATTCCACCTCCCTATCCGAAGCCTTGAAGAATCCGGGTAACACAAGCATAATTAATAAAAGGGGACTCAACCGGAGGAAATCTGGGAGGTATTTAAACAATTGAAAATTAATTTACCCCTAATTGATGCCATTAAGCAGGTTCCGACTTATGCTAAATATCTTAAGGACTTGTGCACTCAAAAACGGCAGCACAAAGTCCCAAAAAAATTGATTTGAATGATAGAGTGAGTGTTGTTTTGAATGGAGTACTTCCACCGAAGCTCCGAGACCCTGGGAACGCCCTTGATTTGTATCCAAGTGGGCGATTTTAAAATGAGCCGGGCATTATTGGATCTCGGGGCTAGCATGAGTATCCTCCCGGGAAGCTTGTATGACCAATATGATTTTGGTCCACTGCGTCATGCAGACACTACCGTAGTGTTGGCCGAATTGACCCTAAAGCTTCCCCGAGGGATAGTTTCGATGTGATTGTTAAGGTGGAATAATTATATTTTCCAGTGGACTTTCTGGTGCTTGATTATGTTTCTTCTGATTAAACTAATCAACCTAATGTGATTCTTGGCCGACCTTACTTAGCCACTGCACATGCACAGATCGACTGCCGCACGGGCACTGTCGACATGACCTTTGGCAATAGAAAGGTCCGATTAAATGTTTTTCTAACGTTTCTGACATTTTCTCTAGTGATCAATGTTTCATGGCAGATATCATAGATGGATGTCATCCTCATCTGGAGGATGAAATACCCGAGTTTTGTTTGCTACAGGATAGAGGAAAATCACATGTGTGATTTGGAGGAAGAAGTTCAGAATTTGGAGGCACAGGCGGTACAAGAAAGAAGGCCTCCATGGACTCATCACGTGGAGAGTCTTCCAGTTGAAATCTCATCAGGATTGAGACCGTCATTAATCAGCCCACCAACGGTTGAATTGAAGGAGCTGCCAACGCATCTGATGTTTGCATTTTTGCGTGAGGACCAGACTCTACCAGTGATCATTGCAGCGAATTTAGAGAAGGAGCAAGAGGAAGCACTACTGAAGGTGCTGAAGACCCATCGAGCAACGATTGGGTGGACTCTCCCGGACTTAGAAGGTATTAGCCTGTCTATTTGTATGCATAAAATTATAACTGATGCAGATGCAAGGCCTATACGCAACACACAAAGGTGGCTAAATCCGAACATGAGAGAAGTTGTGAAGAAGGAGGTGCTCAAGTGGTTGGACAATGGGATCATCTATCCCATCTCGGATAGTGCATGGGTCAGTCCAACTCAGACGGTACCGAAGAAAGCAAGAATTCAGGTTGTCAAGGGCGACAATGGTGAGCAAATAGCCACTCGGCCGGTAACCGGGTGGCGGGTATGTATTGATTACAGGAAATTAAATGCTGCCACCTTAAAGGATCACTTTCCTTTGGCCTTCATAGATCAGATTGTCAAGGAATTATCAGGTCAGAAATATTATTGCTTTCTTGATGGTTATTCATGGTACAATCAGATTTCCATCCACCCCGATGACCAAGAAAAGACGACATTCACATGCCCTTATGGCAACTTCGCATTCAGGCGAATGCCATTTGGGCTGTGCAATGCCTCGGCCACCTTCCAACGGTGCATGATGACCATATTCTCAGATATGGTCGGGGATGCCCTAGAAATCTTTATGGGTGACTTTTCGGTCTTTGGGTCATCATTTGATATATGTTTAAATGAAATAACTAGGGTATTAGAACGATGTGTCCAAACAAATTTAGTACTTAGTTGGGAAAAGAGCCATTTTATAGTTCAAGAAGGCATAGTGTTAGGACATGTCGTGTCGAGTAAGGGGATTGAGGTTGATAGAGCCAAGATAAAAGTAATTTCTACGTTACCTCCCGCTACAAATATGAAAGGCGTCTGTTCCTTCTTAGGACACACCGGGTTTTACCGTAGGT
Organism: Scalesia atractyloides; assembly: GCA_947069175.1. NCBI lineage: Eukaryota > Viridiplantae > Streptophyta > Magnoliopsida > Asterales > Asteraceae > Scalesia > Scalesia atractyloides. The sequence goes on along the minus strand of CAMTDV010000005.1, from coordinate 93,756,280 downwards.
TTATTAAGGGTTTTAGTGTCATAACGAAACCTTTGGGTAACCTATTGCTAAAAGATGTTCCTTTTAAAATTTGATGATAAATGTTTAAATGCTTTTAATGTGTTGAAGGAAAAACTGGTACAAGCCCCGATCTTGAAATCACCAGACTGGACTAAACCTTTTGAAATAATGTGTGATGCAAGTGATTTTGCTATCGGGGTTGTTTTAGGTCAAAAAGTAGATAAGAAACCGATGGTTATCTACTATGCAAGCAAAACTCTCTCTGATACACAATTGAATTACACCACAATGAAGAAAGAGTTGCTTGCAGTTGTCTACGCACTAGACAAATTCTGGTCATACATTTGGGGAAGTAAAGTTATAGTTTATTCTGATCATAGTGCAGTTAGGTATTTAATGGAAAAGAAGGATGCCAAACCGAGGCTGATTCGGTGGATCCTACTACTACAGGAATTTGGGAGATCAGAGATAAAAAAGGGTGTGTGAATGTGGTTGCCGATCATCTGTCACGACTTCCCGCAGAAGTGGAGGACGTCACACCGGAAATTAATGAGCTATTCCCCGATGAGTTTATTATGTCGGTAAGTTCCGGACCATGGGATGCTAATTTTGCTAATTATCATTGTACAGGTACCGTACCGGATGCATGGAATAAAACTAGGAAGCAGCAGTTCCTAGCGCGGGTGAAAAATTACATTTGGGACGAACCGGATTTGTTTCGCAATGGTGCTGATCAGATAATCCGAAGATGTGTCCCCGAGATAGAATTTCGGGAAGTGCTTCAGCATGCTCACTCGTCTGCATGTGGTGGACATTTTAGCGGTCAGAAGACGGGTCCCAAAGTGCTTGAATGTGGTCTTTATTGGCCCAGTTTATTTAAAGATGCTTTTGAATTCGCTAAACATTGTACAAATTGCCAAAAGATAGGTGGGATATCTAAAAGGGATAATGCCAATGCAACCAATCTTGGTTGTGGATATTTTTGGTGTATGGGGGATCGATTTCATGGGTCCTTTCCCCAATTCGAATGGTAACCTTTATATCTTAGTGGCAGTTGATTGTGTTTAAAAGTGGATTGAGGCAACACTAAGATGAATGACCACGCCGTGGTATGCAGGTTTGTCCAATCAAACATTTTTGCAAGGTTTGGGATTACCCGAGTAATCATTAATGATGGGGGATCCTACTTTAAAAACTGTAATTTCGGCAAACTGCTTAAACGGTACAGCATGGACCATCGAATTGCCACGCCATATCATCTACAAACGAGTGGACAGGTTGAAGTGTCGAATAGGAAAATCAAGGAAATTTTGCAAAAGAAACTGCGAACTGACTGTAAGGATTGGTCATCCAAATTGGATGACGCCTTATGGGCATATCGCACCGCTTATAAAACTCCTATCGGCACTACACCCTATAGATTGGTGTATGGGAAGGGCTGTCACCTACCCATGGAAATCGCGCTTCGAGCCCTATGGGCGGTTAAACAAGTCAATACTGATTACTTTGATGCAGGTGCCCATATATTATTGAAGCTAAGTGAGCTTGATGAATTACGTCACGAGGCGCATGATACCGCACCCGAAAATAAAGAAAAAATGAAGGCGGTGCATGACGCAAAACTGAGGCGTTCGGTGCTAGCGATAGGTCAACGGGTATGGTTGTATAACTCACGTCTTAAATTGTTTCTAGGTAAATTGAGAAGCAAATGGACTGGTCTGTTTGTTATCACGAGAGTGGGTCAATTTGGGGATGTGGAGATTGAGGACCCGAAGGACTACCGGAGACAGGTGGTGAATGGTCACCGGTTGAAACCATACCTTGATGATGATGATTTGAATCCGCTACCAGAGGAGGTGAGCTTTCTTGCAAGCTCACCGGAATATACGACTGATTAAGAGTCATGAAAAGTCCGGCTGAAGACTAAAACTTAGCACTATCGGGAGGCAACCCGGATGTTGGTACATATTCCTTTTGTATATCTTTCTTTATTTTTTTTTCTTATATAAGTGGTTTGAAGCGTTTTGTTGTGAGTACAACCGCAGCTTTGAGCAAGCGTGGGGATGTTGAAGATGCCTAGGTATGTTTTGAGTTTGTGTGTGTCGAGGATGACACGAAGTTGTAAAAGGGGGGGGGGGGTGGAGTGGGCGAGTAACGGTTAAGAGAATTGTTAAGTAATGGTAATTATGTTTTCACGCATGCATACTCTAAACAACTCTGCTAGAAACCAATGAAAAAAAATCTGAAAAATTGGACCGTAACCTATGGGCCCCAACCGTCAGTTACGGTTGGGTGTTGCTGGAAACAAAACGACCAGGAAGTCTGGACCGTAATCGACGGTCCTGGACCGTCAATTACGGTTCGAGCTGGGTCGCCGGGTGGTTCGAGTTGGGTCAAATTTGGCCCGAATATGTTTTAAACCCGAATTTGAATGCACATGGTCCATATCCAACCACTTTAGGTCAGATTATTCTTACAAATTAACCACAAAACCCTTATCCCTCCATCATCTTCATCTCCTTCTTCACCAAAACACCCAAAACCTCCATAGCCACCAAGTTTTCTAAAAGCTTCGTTTCTCAACCAAATCAAGTGGTCCGAGAGTCTATCTTGACTAATTTTTTGAGAGGAACAAAACCCTACCATTGGTTTTCACCGAAAATGCTCAGATTTCTTCGAATCAATTCGTACCCGAAGAACCCTAGATTTCAAATTTGGGGGTTTTTGCTTAAGCTTCAACCTCAAGCAATTCTTGTGTGTCCAAACATATTTAAGTGATAAAGGTATGATTTTTATTATACTTTTGCTCCGATTTGATGAAGTCAAGATAGTATTGTTAAGTTTATGCTTTGTTCATGTTTCTTTAGTTATCATATGATTACTTATACATGTTTTGGGTATGATTTTTTTGTTATCTTGTTTGATGAATTGAAACGGGGTAAAAGGGAGTTGTACGAGGGTTTGGATATATGTCATGGCTAGTGGGGCATTATTGAACTTGTTTTGATATTAGTTACTGAACTGTAACATCCTGAATTTTTTTAACTCATATTATTTATCGAACAACAAACGAGACGCGCAAGCCACGAAACGAAGCGTAGTCTTTGACACGTCGGAATTAATTTTGTAAAACTAGAAAGGATGTTGTGTAATTAATGGAACTTAAATATTCACTTTGGGAATAAACTATAAAAGTTTAAATGATAAGGGGTGTGAAGTGGAATTTAGGGATTATATGTCTAACCTTAAAACCCTAAAGCCACAAAGATCATTTTTCTGTTGATCGTGGATGCGACAAGTAGGACGAACAGGAGAGGGAGAGCATACGAGAGTGAAGGAAGCCGGCGATGGTGGTTCAGGACAACGATAATCATTCCGATTTACGTTTTGTACATGTTTGTGTTATTGTCGTTTTACATGGTGTGTTTTGTTTAGGGTTGTGGCAATTGTGGTTATGGTGTAACAGTGGAAGATGCGTGAGGAGAATGTTTATGACGGTAACGGTAACGGTAACAGTGGTGTAAGTCAGTGGCTGCAGTAGTTGTTGGCGGTTGTGTAGTGACTAGATGTGGTTGCAGTGGTGTGGTGATCGTTATGGACGTTGAGGGTGAGCTAGTTGAATGATGGCAAGAGTCACAGTTTGTTCGGCTAGGCGGTGAGGTACGCTATTGATGGTGGTTTGGGCGAAGGTGATTAGGGATGATGGTGACGGCAAACAACGATGACGGAGATTGGTATGGTAATGATAACGATGGATTGCAGTGGTTTCAAGTAGCATGAATGATGAGTGTATGCATGGGGTGGTGATAAGGTGATGCTTGGGGTGGTTACAAGTAGCATGAATGATGAGTGTATGCATGTTGATTGTCTTGCGTTTGACAGAAAGAATGTTGGGTGAGATGCATGAGGGGTTTGTTGGGTCACGACTTGGTGATGACTTAAAATTGATTAGGATTTGAGAGGAGTGTATGGTTACTTAAACGATGATGATGTTATTGTATGTTTATGAGATACCATTGGAGTCTGGGAAGTAGCTTTGGTTGATTCATAAAGATGATGTATGATCTACGAGTGTGTGTGCATGAATTTTCTAGAGATTGTTTACAGGATGATGACGATGATCAAGTGTGAGGGTTTCATGCAAATTTTGTGTGGTGTATTAATTAGAACTAAGATTCAAAGCATGGAGTATGGTTGAATGCACGATAGTGGCGCAATATCATGGGAAACAGTGAGTGTGATGGAATGCAAAAAAAAAAGAAGAAAATATGGTTTTATCATGCAGACTTTAAGGAAGAAGATAAAGTGCTTTGAGGATGTATCTAATTTGATGGGTTATAAATGGCGGCTGGTGTGATTAGAAGAGAAATAAAGAAGCAAGCAAGCAGCTGTGAAACTCCACGTGAATCAGAAGTTGAAAGGTAAGCAAGCTAGCACACATGAGAATTAATTAACCAAGAACACATACGTGTTAATTCTCTTTCTTCATTTTAGTGGTTTTTGTTTCCGGGTATCGGTTCAGATGTTTAATGAAGGTTCTTAATCGTTTAGGGTTCGTTGTTTCTTACTATTCTTGAGTCTTTTGGTGAAGCGAGCTTTAGGTTCGAGGTGAGTTTTAATCCCCCTTTTCTTAAATATTTTTGGAGCTAGCATACATGATTTTCACATATTTTTCATATGTGTTACGAGTTATTTTATTTACGAGCTTTGAGATATAAAATGTTTTATAAACATTTTCCGCGGTTAATGGTTTTTATGACGTATTAGTTAACCGGCCTTTATTAATTCTGCGTAGGCGTATGATGTTTTATTTAGTGATGTTGAGGTCGTATATGTAGGGAGTGTGGTAGTTGTTGATATTGAAGGCACGACTTGCATCGTAATAAATTTTATTTGTAAAGTCTATCATAGGTTTCGAACCTTAGCGGTAGCGAGAAAATGAGGATAGTAGTTGTCGGGTAGTTGACGTGCTTTTAACCTTGTATGTGTATCTATGTGCTTTATGCGGGTTATTTGTGATGGCGGCGTTACCTTCGTGGTGGCGTCAGGTTGAGAGATGCGGGTTACTTGTGATGGCGACGCTACCTTCGGTGGTGGCGTCAGGTCACGAGAAGCGCCTTGAGGTGCTTAGTTGATGGTCACGAATTGTGAAATGTTTTAGCCTTAGTGGCAACAACGGTTTATGCGGGAGACGATGATGGATGCAGTTTAGTAACTGACCCAAAGAGGGGGGTTACATGCGCAATATGAGACGAGCTATGGTCACTTCTTAGTGATTTGACCTAATTATGTGTTAGCTTTTCACCTTATTTGTTTATGTGTTTCGCGCTAGTTAAATGGTGGGTAAAGGTGATTATTTGTGTAGTTGATGAATGATATTAAATGATGTGGGTGACGAATGATGTTCCATTATGCAGTTGTCAAATGATGTTAAATTGAGTAGTTGTCGGACGAGGTTAAGTTACATTTGAGTTTAGGCCATTAATTGTTATGTCCTAGATACGGGTCAGTATGGTTAACTGGCCTATGAATTAGATGCTTTGAGGGTCGTCCTTTGGTGTTTAAGTAAGATGATCCACGACGGAAACGATTACTTGTAGGATGGTTGGACCTATCTTTTGGGCGAAGTTTAGGTCGTTATGGGTGACGGGTTGGAGTCGTTAAACTTTAAATTGAAGTTAACATTATTTTAATACAAAGTTGGTGATTTTATAACGATGTTGTTTTGTATTGTTATTAAAATAAAGTGTTTCCAACGAGTTTTAAATACTTTAACCTAAACTATTATAACTCACTTAGCGTAGCTGACTTTTGCATGTATGTTAGATTATCTTGCAGGTGTGCGACTCAAGTTGGTGCTGCTCTTGGCTAGCGGACGGGATTACTCGTGATTAGGTGGAATGCATTCGGTTTATTAATAAATAAACAACCTTTTGAGTTTAATATTGTTTTTAATAAAAAAATTCCGCTGCGTATTTTGAGAAAAGTCTTATTATTTTTATAGTACACTGTGATGTGACCCGACTGTAGGGTACCCGGTTTGGGGTCCTTACAAGTTGGTATCAGAGCAGTGGTTTAAGAGAAATAGGTATTCTTGGATGCCTAAACTTAAACCGTAATTGTACCAAAGTAATGAATGCGACTACCGCGAGCCAAGAGGTATGTTTGATGTTTTGTGTTTAGTAAAATTTAAATTTCTTTGTGTTGTGTGCTTGTAGTACGTGGAAGGTAAAACACTAGTGTGACCATGGCGGGAAATGTTTAGAATGTCTGTGGTGACACGAACAACCGATAGCACTTGATCAACGTTGTTGGTAGTCTTTGTTACTTCCCATGTTCTGAATGATGACCTAGAATGAATCATGCTTTTTCTCTACCTTGGGTTGGTGGTTATCATAGGGTGTTGGTGGCGTTATACCGTGGGACGAGATTGCCTTGTACTATAGTCTATTAATTAATGAAGGAGTCGTTTATGAGTGTTACTACATGCATTTTGTGATTTAATTGTTGGTGTGTATATTATGGATGATGCTGGATTATGTGTAGTCGTACGTGGCCATGTGGCAATGTTTGAGTAGCTTGATTATGTATTAGCAGAATCCTTGATATTGTTTAACAGTCAGTGTTGAGCAGTTTATGTGAATAGGCTAGCATAGACATAGCTTGTGATTTGTCTGTACGTATGGTCTTCATTGCGCCTTGCGCATGTATGATGTTTACGGTGATGTTATGTGAACGGTTACTTTAACGTAACCTATAGAAGTTGTGAAGATGTGTCTATCCTAGGTACGGTGTCTAGTATGATGACTGGTACGAACTCGTGAATTTTATATGAGTATGTGGGAGACGAGTGGCAGTAGGCACAAAACAAGGTAAGTGTATTTACCTAGGTTTAGAGTTTGAGTGTATGACGTAAGAGGTGGGTAGTTGGGTTACTATAAAGCAAGCATTTTTACGCTTTGTTGTTTTGAATGTTGTGATAGTATTGTTCTAGCACTATTGGTCTTGCGTAGGACGTGTCGTGTTTGTAGTTGATAGAATACTCTTATATTTTCTGATGTTTTTGTTTGCGACGAACGATGTTATGGTAAGACGCTAGGTATTCTGACGCCTCTATCGAATGTATGACGGTGAGCCTTTATGTGGCTATTACGAACACTATTAAAGCTACAAAACACAAAATCCATGGACGAGGTTAGGAGTCGATGCGGGAGGCATTTTGGCTTACACGCGTGGTTCGCTAGGCGACTACAACGAAACGACGAAGTTGAAAAATTCAGCACGGAATAACGATATGACTGGCGTCTTCCGAGAAGAGCTTCTTGTGGAAGATTTGCTTGACTCTTCTTCTCGTGACTTTGAAAGTCAATGATGCTAGTGTTGGGACGAGGCGTAAGGCGAATGTGATAGACGACAAAAGTTACGCTTTGTAATAAAATAAGGCAATCGACAGAGTTTATATCCCAACGCAACGACGAGGATGATTTTAATGGTAAGTAGAGCGGAACCGTTCCCCATTACCTATGAGCGTGAACGAGGCGTTGCCAACATACGATCGGCTCCGTTTGATTGAGCCTTGATCGCAATACATCATCATAGGCCGTCCGTTCCCCATTACCTATGAGCGGAACGAGACGTTGCCAACATATACATTATCATTCATGTCATTACTCATGCAAGGTGGTTTGTCATTGTATGTTTATTTACGTTTGCTCACATATGATTATTGCACAATTTTTCCATATTAAATGCAACAAGAAATCAATAACAAATGTTTTTAACAAGGTTCACTCGCCAACTTTTGTTGACCCAAAAACCCCATTTTTACACATGATACAGGTGATCCAGTTGAAGCAAGAAACATATAGGACGACCTAGAAGAATAAATCAGTTTAGATTTTGGATTGTTTATTTAATTTTCCTTTCCTTGTATTGTATGAATTTGACTTGAACATTTGAGATGTAATTTGAACTTAATAAATATGAAACATATTAGTAAACATCATGAGCTTTGGTGATAACCCAATTATGCCCCGACTCTTATTCCGCTGCGGGTCGGGGTGTGACAGATTGGTATCAGAGCCATGACTATAGGGATATAGGATAGGTTATTAGACCCTTAGAGCCTATACTATAGTTGATTATATTTTTTAAATTGTTTGTGTGTTACATGCAAAATTCATGATGTTTATATGCTTTATGTTTATTGTTATATTCAATGCTATACAAGCATGTTCCTAAGTACATATTATTATACAATGCTCATCATGAATCATATCCTCATAACATACCATATCCATGAGAGCACACACCTCACAATTCATATGATTTTTACAACGATTTTTGTATTTTCAAATCACATCAAAGTGAGTTCTCATGACGGGCAAGTAGTAACTGGAAGGGTACGAGTACCGGTAGTCGGAACGTCCTGTCTAGGCTTGGCATTCGTATAAATCCAAAATAAAGGACCAGTTTGCCTACCTGGGGACTAACGATGAGAGTACGAAGGACCTATTAGGCCAAAGCATGCTATACCAAACGTCGTGTGAACTAACCCCACTTTGAGTTGTCATTGTGTCTATACCTGGACACCCTCCGACCATACATCTCGCAAACATATTTCATGGTTTTCCTTCGGGTGATGTGAGTGTTAAACCGCCAACACCAATGTGAATCCTACTAAGCCAATAGTCATGGGGGCCCACATGACTATACCGGCGATGGTATGGGGGACATTGGAGGCCCAAACATGAGCAAACCCAAGACATCCTAAGGATGTAGTTGCATTATTGATGATTATGTTATTTTATTACTTTTAACGACACATGACACCTAAACACTTCTTAAACTCATAATCTTCCTATGTCTGTTCCTGTAGATGTCGGCTAGGCAGCTACGTGGAGGTCGAAAGTCAGGAAGGTCAAACGAACGCTTGGCCACCCAAATTGCAAAACAAATGGCCGCGGTGCTTCCTGACATCGTTATTCAAGTCCAACAAGCTCTCACAGCGAATCCCATCAACCCTCCCAACCAAGAAGACCAGAACGTCGACAACCCTCCCTCCAAAAAGTGCTCCTACAAACACTTCAAGTCTTGCGATCCCCCAAAGTATGAAGGGACCGAAGGTGTCACTGCTCTTCTCCACTGGTTTGAGGAAATGGAGAACACCTTCCTCAATTGCGATTGTCCCGAGGATCGCAAGGTATGTTACGCAACCGGGAGACTATTTGGGGTAGCCCTGACCTGGTGGAACACAGAGAAGGGTAAGAGAGGTGTCGAAGACGCCATGGCCTTAACCTGGGAAGAGTTAAGGGAAATAATGACAAGACGCTTCTGCCCAAGAAGCGAGATCAAGAAGTTGGAAGATGAATTCCACTCGCTAAAGCAAAAGGAAGGAGATCATACTTCCTACAACAAAAGATTTTTTGAGCTGAATCAGATGGTTCCTAACTTGTCCAGCCCAGTGTACCGCTTGGTTGAACACTACATTCGAGGCCTCCCCTTGAAAATTCAAGACTCGTTCTAAGCACTTCACCTGCAACACTTGAAGCTGCAATGGAACTAGCGACCGAACTTACCGAAAATCGCATCCGAAACGGTAAATTCAAGGGGGAGAAAAAGAAAGCCCCCATTGAGGCTCAAACTACAAACCACTCTGTCTCCTCTTCGAAGTTTGCTGGCAAGAGGAAGCGAAACAACAAGAACTTTGCTGTCACCTAAACAAACCCCCCAATCACTGCTGCACCCATCATCTAAATTGCCCCCTCATCTGCACCATACAAAAGGGCATACTCCGGCCCATACCCAAAATGCACTCGTTGCCAATACCATCACTTTCCCGAACACCCCTGCCAATATTGCACCAGCTGTGGCCGTGCAGGTCACACCATCCAAACCTGTCGCACACTTCAACGAATGAACCGCAACCAACCCTCAAACCAAACCCACCATCAGATAGTGGGTCAAGCCCAACAACCCTTACTACTACCACCTACACAAAATTCGGCCCAATCCTACTACCAACCCAACAATCCCATGATGCAACCCATGCGGGCTTGTTACAACTATGGAGACCCAAACCACTATAGAAACACTTGTCCACGCTTGGTGAACATCATACATGCTCAAGCTCAAGCAAATCCGTGAATCAAGCTAACCAAGCTCCTCCACCTGCTAGAGGAAGAGCTTTCAACATCAACGCCAATCAAGCTAGGGCCGACAACAACGTGGTTAACGGTACGTTTCTCATCAATGGTAGTTATGCATCCATGTTATTTGATACTGGCGCGGATAAGAGTTTTGTGTCCTTAGAATTTGAACCATCCTCAACCAAACTCGTGATAAACTCATGGAATCCATAACGGTGGAAGTTGCTGACGGAAACCGGTCTCATTAAACTCCATTATCCGAAACTGTACTCTCACTCTAAACGATCACGATTTTCCAGTTGACCTCATTCCTATGAAGTTGGGAAGTTTCGACATTTATAATCGGTATGGACTGGCTCAGTCAACATCATGCTGAAGTAGTATGCCGCGAGAAGTTCATTGGCATTCCTCTTGCAGACGGTCAAACCCTACGAATCTTTGGAGAAACCCCTTCGAAAGGACTCAAACTGATGTCCTGCCTTCAAGCCCGAAAATATCTCCGCAAGGACTATGTCGCATACCTAACTCACGTTGTCAAGAAGGGAAACAAGGAGAATAAACTCGAAGATATACCTGTAGTGAAACAATTTCCACAAGTCTTTCCCGACGACATTTCAGGACTTCCTCCCATGAGAGAAGTCGAATTCCGCATTGATCTTATACCTGGCGCTACACCCGTCGCGAAATCTCCTTATAGGCTAGCCCCATCCGAGATGCAAGAGCTGGCCAGTCAGCTGCAAGAACTGACTGACAAAGGATTCATACGTCCTAGCCCATCGCCTTGGGGTGCACCTGTTCTGTTTGTGAAAAAGAAAGATGGAACGTTTCGCATGTGTATCGACTACAGAGAACTCAACAAATTAACGGTCAAAAACCGCTATCCATTACCTCGCATCGATGATCTACTAGACCAACTTCAAGGTGCCACCTATTTTTCAAAGATCGACCTTCGTTCTGGCTATCATCAACTTAGAGTACATGAAGAAGACGTCCCAAAGACCGCCTTCCAAACTCGTTATGGTCATTACGAATTCATGGTCATGCCATTTGGATTAACCAACGCCCCAGTTGTATTCATGGATCTAATTGCAAACCCTATCTCGACCGCTTTGTCATAGTCTTCATCGACGACATTCTCATCTACTCAAAGTCTAAATCCGATCATGAGCGACACCTTCGACTCATCCTCACACTCTTAAGAACCGAAAAGCTCTACGCTAAATTCTCCAAATGCGAATTCTGGTTAAGGGAAGTACAATTCCTTGGACATGTCGTCAATGACAAGGGAATACATGTCGACCCCTCAAAGATCAAAGCAATACAGGAATGGCAAGCGCCACGTACCCCTACCGAAGTAAGATCATTTCTTGGTTTGGCGGGTTACTACCGCCGTTTCATTGCAAATTTCTCCCGTATTGCTGTACCACTCACGGCTTTGACACATAAAGGAAAACCCTTCATATGGGGACCTAAACAAGAAGAAGCCTTCCAAACCCTTAAGCAAAAGCTTTGTGACGCACCTATCCTCACACTTCCTGAAGGTTGCGATGACTTTGTAGTATATTGCGACGCATCAGGGCAAGGATTAGGCTGTGTATTAATGCAAAGGGGAAAAGTGATAGCCTACGCTTCTAGACAACTCAAAGTTCATGAGAAGAACTACACCACCCACGACCTGGAACTTGGAGCCGTTGTGTTCGCTCTTAAGATATGGAGACAATACCTTACGGTACCAAGTGTGAAATATACACTGACCACAAGAGCCTCCAACACATCTTTAATCAAAAGGAGTTGAATATGAGACAACGAAGATGGGTCGAACTTCTTAATGACTACGACTGTGAAATTCGGTATCATCCTTGCAAGGAAAATGTGGTGGCCGATGCACTTAGTCGAAAGGGTTATGCGAACTCCATTCGTCTTCTATGTTCGCAAATCATAACCGACATCAAAGATCAAATCCGAGAAGCTCAACATGTTTCTATAACAGAAAACGACATACGCAATGAGCTATCTTGTGGAGCAGAACTTAAACTCGAAACAAAATCCGACGGTATTCTGTATTATCTAGATCGCATATGGATTCCCGATCACAATAACCTTCGTAATTTCCTTATGAAAGAGGCGCACAAAACACGGTACTCTGTACACCCAGGAGCCGAAAAGATGTATCAAGACCTTCGATACACCTACTGGTGGCCTGGCATGAAAAAGGATATTGCTGTTTTTGTTTCCAAGTGCCTTACCTATTCTAAAGTAAAAGCTGAACATCAAAGACCTTCAGGACTTCTAACCCAACCTGAAATACCTGTATGGATGTGGGAAAACATAACCATGGACTTCATTACCGGGTTACCTCGCACCTCCAGTGGGTATGACACTATATGGGTAATCATTGATCGTCTCACAAAATCAGCTCACTTCATTCCGATTCGCGAGGACTTCAAGAACGAGAAGTTAGCTCGTATCTACATCAGCGAAATCGTAAGCCGTCATGGTGTACCTTTAAGCATTATTTCAGACCGTGATGGTCGTTTCACTTCACGAACATGGCAAGCCGTACAAGCCGCCTTGGGTACACGATTAGACCTCAGTACCGCTTTTCATCATCAAACTGATGGACAATCTGAACGCACTATCCAAACTCTTGAAGACATGCTTCGAGCATGTGTCATAGACTTCAAAGGGAATTGGGACGCTCATCTACCATTAGTTGAATTTTCGTACAACAACAACTATCATTCAAGTATCGGCATGGCACCTTTCGAAGCTTTATATGGTCGTAAGTGCCGATCACCAATATGTTGGCACGAAATTGGAGAATCTCAAATCACCGGTCCAGAATTAATTCAAGAAACAACAACAAGATCCATCAAATTCGAAACAATCTTCTAGCGGCACAAAGTCGTCAAAAGAGTTATGCAGACAAACGACGAAAGCCCTTGGAGTTTAACGTTGGTGATCAAGTACTTTTAAAAGTATCACCGTGGAAGGGTGTGGTTCGTTTTAGCCAAAAAGGCAAGCTAGCACCACGCTACATAGGACCTTTCAAGATACTCGAAAGAGTAGGACCAGTAGCATACAAGCTTGACCTACCAGAAGAACTCAACAGAATTCATCCCACATTCCACGTATCGAACTTGAAGAAGTGCCTCGCCGATGAAAATCTCCATATTCCTCTAGAAGACATTCAAGTCGATGAATCTATGCATTTCATTGAAAGACCAGTAGAAATTATGGACTTTGGAGAGAAGCGTTTAAGACGGAGTCGTATTCCAATTGTTAGGGTACGCTGGGAGTCGAAACGAGGACCTGAGTTTACTTGGGAACGTGAAGACTCAATGCGCGAGAGATACCCACATCTTTTTCCTGTTACCACTATTACTTAAATTTCGGGACGAAATTTCTAAAAGTAGGGGATACTGTAACATCCGACGAAAAACGGGTTTCCAAACCCATTTCGTTTATTAATCGAATATCAAGTTATAAAATTTCGTTGCGTATTTATGATTTATTTTAATTTTAAACAATACATAATTAATAAACAATTTAGAATTTAAAAACTATAATTGATAAAAAGTAAAAATAAAATAAATAAAAAAGAAAACCGGCTGCCGGGTTTCGAACCCGGGTCAGCCGGAAGACATAACAAACACTCATCTAACCACTCCGCCACTTGAGTTATTTGTTGTTATATCGAAACAATTAAAACATATAATGAATCTCGAAATCAAATTCGGTCATCAGCGCGCCTAAATCGCTCTCGCTGGAAATTCCGACGATTTCGCCAATTATCGACGGTTTCCTTTGACTTAACGAATGTATTAACATCAACATCGGTTATAACCGATGTCTAATCCCGCGACATCAGTCATAACCGACGGAGAAAGGCTGACCAACGAATCAAGACTGAAATCAGACCCAACTCATCGTGATTCTTCCCTATAAATACACACCCAAGTCTCTGGAAATCATTTCGCTCAAAATCGCACTATTTCTCGAATCAATTTCACTCGCCGGAGTTTTCTTCAACCGCCGGACTTTCGCCGGAAAACCGAGACTTACATCAAAACGGTAAATACCTCGACTCTTTCGGTTTCAATCCATTGTTAGACTATTACTAACTTCAATCCATCAACCAGAATCAATCCCAGACGACGTAGCCGGAATATTCTGCACTCGCCGGAAAACCTCTGGAATTTCCAAAATCACGCTATGAATCGGTATAATCATTTAAACCTTCTGTTAATCCTTGTTTAGTAACCCAATTTCACAACTAATCGATCAAAACTGTTAATTGATTCAATCAGACGGAATACACAAATCAGAGCCGACGACCATTGCCGGAATTCTGAGAAAAAACACAGTCTGATCGGTACATTTGATTCCTTAACTCATTTTATTCATTACATTTCAACCAGTAATACGTTCGATGAACGATTTAATCAAGAACAGAAGAATATCGGTCGTCTGAGTCTTTGAGCGAAGAAGACGAAGTCGACGATGTTTATAAGATTAATTAAAACAAGTTATATAACCGGGTTAGACACACAGTCCAGCGGTGGACTGTGTGCAAACAATTATCACACGTCGCGAGTTCGATCCCTGACACAACCTCACTCTCTGAAATAAAAATGTTCTTTTTAAACCGAACCGTACCAACCCGCTATAAGATGTTAAGATTAATAAAAATCAGTATATTAACCAGGTTAGACACACAGTCCAGCGGTGGACTGTGTGCAACGCTGAACAACGGGTCCCGGGTTCGAGACCTGTTGTGTGCACCGGTCCGATCTAATTAAAGTCTTTTTTAAAAATAAATGATTTCTGAATAAATTAAATAGTATATAAATATAATTAAAAACAGAAATATTTCGGGTTAGACACGTAGCTCAGTTGGTAGAGCTGCGTGCACGCGTACGGGAGGTCACGAGTTCGAGCCTCACCCAGCGCATATATATACAAGGACCGAACCGGTCAACGGTCAAAGTCAACGGTCAACGGTCAACCCAAAAAGTCAACATTTTTTTTATATTTTTATTTATTTGTTTTATATAAAAATCAATTAAAAATACTTAAAAATAACATTTTTAAAGTTAGAAAGTGACCTTAAACTCACAAAATTAAATCTAAAGATCCAATTAAAATTGTTAATAAAATCCACTTATTTACCGTACCTTTTCGTTATTATCTAGGTTAGTTATTCCTCGTCGATCAACTCTCTAACCTCGTGCGCATTCAAACATCATCAAACGAACGCACCCAATGTGAGTGAATCTCTACCAATTCCCCGTTTTAGTCACATTTTGGGGTGTATCATGTGTCGCTATTTATTTATTTCATTTAAACACTTGTGCATCCATCATATTCATGATCAAATGTGTATTCAATATGTATCAACTGTTTGTGTGGTTAATGTTTAGATTAAATTTATCATTTTCAGTTCATACATCATCATAGGCCGTCTGTTCCCCATTACCTATGAGCGGAACCGTTCCCCATTACCTATGAGCGTGAACGAGGCGTTGCCAACATACGATCGGCTCCGTTTGATTGAGCCTTGATCGCACATACATCATCATAGGCCGTCCGTTCCCCATTACCTATGAGCGGAACGAGACGTTGCCAACATATACATTATCATTCATGTCATATACTCATGCAAGGTGGTTTGTCATTGTATGTTTATTTACGTTTGCTCACATATGATTATTGCACAATTTTTCCATATTAAATGCAACTAGAAATCAATAACAAATGTTTTTAACAAGGTTCACTCACCAACTTTTGTTGACCCAAAAACCCCATTTTTACACATGATACAGGTGATCCAGTTGAAGCAAGAAACATATAGGACGGCCTAGAAGAATAAATCAGTTTAGATTTTGGATTGTTTATTTAATTTTCCTTTCCTTGTATTGTATGAATTTGACGTGAACATTTGAGATGTAATTTGAATTTAATAAATATGAAACATATTAGTAAACATCATGAGCTTTGGTGATAACCCAATTATGCCCCGACTCTTATTCCGCTGCGGGTCGGGGTGTGACAATGGTGTCTATGGGAATAAACACATGAGAGGTCATACACCAACTCCTAAAGGTCATTAAATGAGATTTAAAGTCTGCGCTATGAGGAGTTAAGGACCTACACCTAAAAGTCATTGGCAGAATTGAATGGTTTGTCTCTACAGACAATATGAAAGGTTATGCATGAGCTTTTTTTTGGGAATCATCGAGGGTGGTATCGGTTAGAATGGGATATACCCACCTCCGAGGTATGACGAGTGGTGATGATGAAACAAGAAATGATTTAGTAAGCATATGATGTGAGCTGCAAAGCTTAAAGCAAGCGGTGGAAAAGAGTATTGCGACTACCATGGATGGTAACCAGATTATAGAACTACATAATTATGACGACGTCAATGATGGTGACCAGATGTTGCTCGAGAATGTGCTTGTAAGGCGATCGTGAGTACGTTTGTTTTTATTGACTGAGGGGATTTGAGGACGAATCCCTTCTAAGGAGGGTAGACTTGTAATCCTGAATTTTTTTAACTCGTATTATTTATCGAACAACAAACGAGACGCGCAAGCCACAAAACGAAGCGTAGTCTTTGACATGTCGGAATTAATTTTGTAAAACTTAAAAGGATGTTGTGTAATTAATGGAACTTAAATATTCACTTTGGGATTAAACTATAAAAGTTTAAATGATAAGGGGTGTGAAGTGTAATTTAGGGATTATATGTCTAACCTTAAAATCCTAAAGCCATAAAGATCATTTTCTTTTGATCGTGGATGCGATAAGTAGGACGAACAGGAGAGGGAGAGCATACGAGAGTGAAGGAAGCCGGCGATGGTGGTTCAGGGACAACGATAATCATTCGATTTACGTTTTGTACATGTTTGTGTTATTGTCGTTTTACATGGTGTGTTTCATTTAGGGTTGTGGCAATTGTGGTTATGGTGTAACAGTGGAAGATGCGTGAGGAGAATGTTTATGACATAACGGTAACGGTAACAGTGGTGTAAGTCAGTGGCTGCAGTAGTTGTTGGCGGTTGTGTAGTGACTAGATATGGTTGCAGTGGTGTGGTGATCGTTATGGACGTTGAGGGTGAGCTAGTTAAATGATGGCAAGATTTACGGTTTGTTCGGTTAGGCGGTGAGGTACACTGTTGATGGTGGTTTGGGCGAAGGTGATTAGGGATGATGGTGACGGCAAACAACGATGACGGAGATTGGTATGGTAATGATAACGATGGATTGCGGTGGTTACAAGTAGCATGAATGATGAGTGTAGGCATGGGGTGGTGATAAGGTGTTGCTTGGGGTGGTTAAAAGTAGCATGAATGATGAGTGTATGCATGTTGATTGTCTTGAGTTTCACAGAAAGAATGTTGGGTGAGATGCATGAGGGGTTTGTTGGGTCACGACTTGGTGATGACTTAAAATTGATTAGGATTTGAGAGGAGGGTATGGTTACTTAAACGATGATGATGTTATTGTATGTTTATGAGATACCATTGGAGTCTGGGAAGTAGCTTTGGTTGATTCATAAAGATGATGTATGATCTACGAGGGTGTGTGCATGAATTTTCTAGAGATTGTTTACAGGATGATGACGATGATCAAGTGTGAGTGTTTCATGCAAATTATGTGTGGTGTATTAATTAGAACTAAGATTCAAAGCATGGAGTATGGTTGAATGCAGATAGTGGCGCAATATCATGGGAAACAGTGAGTGTGATGGAATGCAAAAAAAAGGAGAAAATATGGTTTTATCGTGCAGACTTGAAGGAAGATGATAAAGTGCTTTGAGGATGTATCTAATTTGATGGGTTATAAATGGCGGCTGGTGTGATTAGAAAAGAAATAAAGAAGCAAGCAAGCATGTAAAACTCCAGGTGAATTAGAAGAAAGGTGAGCAAGCTAGCACACACGAGAATTAATTAACCAAGCACACATACATGTTAATTCTCTTTCTTCATTTTAGTGGTTTTTCTTTCCGAGTATCGGTTTGGATGTTTAATGAAGGTTCTTAATCGTTTAGGGTTCGTTGTTTCTTACTATTCTTGAGTCTTTTGGTGAAGTGAGGTTTACGTTCGAGGTGAGTTTTGATCCCCCTTTTCTTAAATATTTTCAGGGCTAGCATACATGATTTTCACATATTTTTCATACGTGTTACGTGTTATTTTATTTACGAGCTTTGAGATATAAAATGTTTTATAAACATTTTCCACGGTTAATGGTTTTTATGACGTATTAGTTAACCGGCCTTTATTAATTCTGAGTAGGCGTATGATGTTTTATTTAGTGATGTTGAGGTCGTATAGGTAGGGGGCGTGGTAGTTGTTGATATTGAAGGCACGACTTGCATCGTAATAAATTTTATTTGTAAAGTCTATCATAGGTTTCGAACCTTAGCGGTAGCGAGAACATGAGGATAGTAGTTGTCGGGTAGTTGACGTGCTTTTAACCTTGTATGTGTATCTATGTGCTTTATGTGAATTAGCATCCTTGAGGTGCTTGATGCGGGTTATTTGTGATGGCGGCGTTACCTTCGTGGTGGCGTCAGGTCGAGAGATGCGGGTTACTTGTGATGGCGACGTTACCTTCGGGGTGGCGTCAGGTCACGAGAAGCACCCTTGAGGTACTTAGTTGATGGTCACGAATTGTGACAATGTTTTAGCCTTAGTAGCAACAACAGTTTATGCGGGAGATGATGATGGATGCAGTTTAGTAACCTGACCCAAAGAGGGGGGTTACATGCGGCAATATGAGACGAGCTATGGTCACTTCTTAGTGATTTGACCTAATTACGTGTTAGCTTTTCACCTTATTTGCTTATGTGTTTCGCGCTAGTTAAATGGTGGGTAAATGTGATTATTTGTGTAGTTGATGAATGATATTAAATGATGCGGGTGACGAATAATGTTCCATTATGCAGTTGTCAAATGATGTTAAATTGAGTAGTTGTCGGACGAGGTTAAGTTACATTTGAGTTTTAGGCCATTAATTGTTATGTCCTAGATATGGGTCAGTATGGTTAACTGGCCTATGAATTAAGATGCTTTGAGGGTCGTCCTTTGGTGTTTAATTAAGATGATCCACGACGGAAACGATTACTTGTAGGATGATTGGACCTATCTTTTGGGCGAGTTTAGGTCGTTATGGGTGACGGGTTGGAGTCGTTAAACTTAAATTAAAGTTAGCATTATTTTAATACCAAGTTGGTGATTTTATAACGATGTTGTTTTGGTATTGTTATTAAAATAAAGTGTTTCCAACGAGTTTTAAATACTTTACGTAAACTACGTAGCTGACTTTTGCATGTATGTTAGATTATCTTGCAGGTGTGTGACTCGAGTTGGTGCTTCTCTTGGCTAGCGGACGGGATTACTCATGATCAGGTGGAATGCATTCGGTTTATTAATAAATAAACAACCTTTTGAGTTTAATAAATCATGTATTGTTTTTAATAAAAAAATTCCGTTGCGTATTTTGAGAAAAGTCTTATTATTTTTATAGTACACTGTGATGTGACCCGACTGTAGGGTACCCGGTTTGGGGTCCTTACATGAACCAATTTCTGATTCCTATAGTTGAATTGAGGATTGAATATGTTTGGTAAGGATTTAGCTAATAATCAAGTTATAGCCATGGCGTAGAACAAGTGTAGGGAGGTTTCATGGACTACACACTTGTTCTAGTTTGGTTATGAATTGCTTTGGAATAATTTGGGGTGTTTTTGATTGTGTCTTTGTTGCAGATGGTGCGATCGAGACCCGGGAAGGAGCATGAGTTGAATCTTCGTCGAATGCTCCAAGTGCACCAAAACGAGCAAGACGAGGCAGTGGGGTAGAAATACGAGATGAAGCTATGGAGGATGTCATTGAGCCTACAAGGGGACATGGTGATGTTCCCTATCGTCCTACGTGGAGAGAAGGACCGCTTAATAAACAAGAAGCGGCTTATCAAGCTGAGTTGTTCTATGAGAAGATGGGAGATGCCCGGTCAATTCGGGATAATATGTGTTTTGAGAAGTTGATTAAGAAGAATGAGATGAAGGCGTTGGGGTTCTATGAAAAGTTCACGGAGCTAGGATGGGAAAATGTGATGGATTTTTGTGGGGCTCGGAATGGGGATGTGTACATCAAGAGTGTAATGGCGTGGTTGAGTACTCTAACGAAGGATGATGGAGCTAATCCGCCAAAGACTGTCAAGTTTACGGGAAAAGTCAATGGGAAGCCAGTGACGATGTCATTAGCGTCGTTGAATCAATTGTGCAAGTTTGATTCGAAGCTAGATAGTTTTTATACGTATATCAACGAAAATGATTATTTCAATGAACAAGTGAATCTTGTTGCAGAACCTATCATGCACTCAAAGTTATTTTGACGGAGAGAAGCTTGGAGATGAAGAAAGACAATCTCAAGCCGTTGGTTAGGCTTTTACTGATGTTGTGCATAACTAATGTGACTCCAAGGTTGGGGGATAGAATGGCGGTCCGTAAACCGGAATTAGTGGTTCTCTATGCAATTATAGCAGGGCAACTTCATTTGTCTTTCCGTTAGTTGGTCATGATGCATATTTGGCAAGAACGTAATTCAAAGAAGAAGAAACTAATTCAGCATGCTCGTTTGATCTGTGCGTTCCTTGTGAAGCAAGGGGTGATTCCACAGTATGACAACCCCGTTAAAAAACCTCATATTACATTTTCCATTGAGGATGCATCAAAGGGTGATCGAACGACATACAAGAAGACCAAGTTGTGGCACAAGGTAAAATTTGGGGATGGAGCGAAGTTTAAAATTTTGCAATGGGGTAAACAAAGACCTGGTCCGGGAGAGATGGATGACCAGGATTCGAGTGATGAAGAAGTGTTGAGATTGAGAAGAGAAGCAGGTATGGATGTGGGTGAGGGTTCCTGCAGACAATATGAGGAACCGAGGCAGTCGAATTATTCGTGGGGAGTGTTCGATGATGACATGTAGGCACAGGTGAAGAGTAGTCAGCCACCAGAATATGGTAATTGGGATATGTGGCAAAAGTCTGTGTCTGACGAGGGCTCGAGGTTGGAGGTTACGAGGGAGAGACAACACGAGGAGTTGATGGGATTTATGCGGCGTTCTGATCAGGTGCGTCACATTAGTGGTGAGATGGAATGGAATGAATATGCGGGCATATGATGAGACTCAGACCCGACACTATCATGATTACTATAATGGAGTTCTGTACACCGAAAATCCACCTTATGTGGATTACAGTCACTTGCCTCCCTACGAGCCTGGTACGCCCCGTCATCCAATGCCACAGGTTCATGGGTCTATGTGGTTGCCTAGAGAGTATTCCGAGCCTCACTTCCAAAGTTCTCATCCATATCAGCCGCCGCCTTATGAGTACCCGTCCGAACAGCCACAAGGAGCTCAATCATCATCATCATCATCATCACAGCAGCAGAATTCCCAAGGAGGAGGTTTGGCGGAATATTTTTGATATGAGTTCCTTCTATGAGCACCTTGGCGACTACTACGGTGGACCACCGGGTCCGTCGTATCATTGAGCACTCTTTGACTAGTTCAGGTCCATGTGCTCTTTCTTATTTGTGTTAGACAATTTAATGCTTTATTTTGTTGTGTTTCTGTTTTGGTGGTGTTTAAACTATTTATGTTATGTTTATGGGAATGAGTGTTAATTGTTTGTTTAGGGGTTAGCCGCTCAGTTCGGGTAGGTTTGGTTAGATTCCCGGGCAAAGATTTTAAAAGCACCATACATTGGGGACAATGTATCCCAAGTGTGGGGATGGGGAAGCCCGGGAAGAGATTTGTGGATAAAGTTTGAAGAGATGAAATAGTGATTGAAAATCAATGAAAACTGAAAAATTGAAACTTTTGAAAATTTTGCTAAATGTTTCATCGTCTTAAGTGTGCTAATTGGATATGAAAACCTAAAGTTTCAATTACTAATAGATTCCTTACCGGTGGTAGACTAGATTAGTTCCCTTGTCATGGTTGTTCCTTTAAGTTTCATGAGAGTAGGTTTGACAAGCGTTTTTATAGGAATTGAGTTAAAAGAGATGTATATCTAGGGTAACATGTTTTTAAGTACATGTAACCCTCTTTACCTGTCTTGGTGAGAAATTGAGCCTGTAGATGGATAGGATGCATTGTATGATGAATTCAATTGTTGAGTGCAGGCTATGTGTTATTCTGTGTTAGAACTTGTGTGATTTGATGCATGCTGAGATTGTGGGTTTGACATGTGCACATATGTGATAAAGGCATTAGGATATATGTTCTTCATTCGTGTTTGTGTCTGTTATTGCGTTGTATCCACTAAATTCCCTTAGAAGCTCTGTTGAGCCTAATTACCTTTCGTTTGTTCACCTGTTGTTTTGTGAATACCGACCGTGATGAAAAAAAAAAGAGAGAGAAAAACGGAAAATTGCAAAAATTTAGAAATGATAAAGAAAAGAACAAAAAGAAAGTTTTGATTGTTATTTGTTGTTTGGGTAGAAACCAATCCAAGTTTGAGTTGAAATAAGTTGCCACGGTTTGGTCATTTGTTTGTGAGCCAATTAGAAAGAAAAGAAAAACCAAAAACTTTTCCTACCTTAGACTAAGCCTAAAACCGAAAAAGTCCTTTTGATGTGTGCCATGTTAGATGATACAATGGAGGTGTGATTGTCATACAGGCTTATGATTGTAGAATTTCATGTTGCTTATTGGAGTGTTTATATACTAGCACATTACATGCTAGTCCTGATATTAAACCGAGAGGAGAGAATGTTGTGAGAGGTGTGTAGCATGTGTTAATCTTGTAAACATATTAGTTTTAGATAGACAAGTCTTATGTTTTTGAAATTGCATGAATTGCTTGTCAGGCTGTAAATCTTGATTGTGTCAGTCTATGGGATGGTTATGACTTGGGAACTTAACAGGTTGAATTGGTTAAGGGTCTAGAGGTGTTGATTACTATGGTGATTAGTTCTAGTTGGTTTGCTTGAAGACAATCAAAGGTAAGTGTGGGAATGTGATGGAGAGGGTGAAACCTGTCACACCCCGACCCGTAGCGGAAAAGGTGATCGGGGCATGATTGGGTTATCATCAAAGCTCATGACATTTATTATAACGTTTCATATTCATTATTACAATTTCACGGGAAACATACAATCATAATTACATCATGTCCTAAACATCATTCTAGACTTCATTGTTTTCTTCTAAGGCATTTCCTATGTTTTTCCTTGCTTCATCCTGTTCACCTGTATCATGTGTAAAAATGGTTTTTGGATCAACAAAAAGTTGGCGAGTGAATCCTATGAAAAGCATTTGAACAAGTTTGTTGAATTGATTATAAAATAAAGTGCACAACCACATATGATTAAATATAGATGTAAACATATTCATAAAACACTTATATCAGATAATGCACACACATACAATAATAAATTGTTTTGAGGCACGCGTTGCTCAACCCGTCTCTCACGAGGAACTGATGGGCCTAATGAATGATTTGCATACAACTTGACAATATGAAATACATGACTACAAACAATAAATACATTCTAAGTTTAGATCACAATATGGTATGGCACAAGTTTAAATAAACGAGTTAATTTTAGTGACACATGACACACCCCAAAACGTGTAATTAAAAAGGGGAGTTGTAAGATTCACTCACATTGGGTGCGTTCGGTTGATGATGTTGAATGCGCACGAAGTTGGTTTTAACCACGAGTGAAACTAACCTAGATAATGGCATAATGGTTCGGTAAGTAAGCGGATTTTATTAATCAATTTTAGTAGGATTTTTGGATATATTTTTGTGAGTTTAAGACTATTTTCTAACCTTAAAAATGTTATTTTTAAGTATTTTTAATGTAAATAAATAAATAAAAGTAATAAAAAAATGTTGATTTTTGACTGTTGACCGTTGACTTGTTGACCGATTTTATTGTGTAATTGTGTGCGCTGAGTGAGGCTCGAACCCGAGACCTCTCGTATGCGTGCACGCAGCTCTACCAACTGAGCTACGTGTCTAACCCGAAATATTTCTGTTTTTAATTATATTTATATACTAATTGAATTAATCCGAAAATCATTTATTTTAAAAACGATTTTAAATGTCTCGCTCGGTGCTCCCCACAGGTCTCGAACCCGGGACCTGTGGTTTAGGTTAACACACAGTCCACCGCTGGACTGTGTGTCTAACTTGGTAAATAATCTGCTTTTTATTATACTTATATACAAACTAAATAATTTCATTTCTGCCTTATATAAAAAGTTTGATAATTGCCAGAACCGGTGCGGTAGTCCGGACTCGAACTCGTGACGTGTGATTAAACGTTCACAAGTCCACCACTGGACTGTGTGTCTATCTTGGTTATTATTCCGGTTTTTATTAAAGTTAACATTTATATGCAATGAATCCGGTTCAGTTTAAAAAGGAACATTTTTATTAAGGCGAGTGTGCGTGGGACAAGAATCGAACTCGGGACGTATGCGTGTTTATTTGCACACAGTCCACCCTGGACTGTGTGTCTAACCCGAGATATATCTTGATTTAAATTAAACTTATAGACAACTGAAAACTTCATCTTCTTCGTTGGACTTAACCAGAATCGGTGTCCGGCTGGTTCGACGATTTAATCAAGTTTCTTTAGGGTGTTGTGATTAATTACATGTAAGATTAATAAAAAGAATGAGAGATTAAGTGTAAGGTATACCGAACATGGCTCCTCTGTTTCGCCGGCGAAACTCCGATGACAGCAGGTTATTCCGGCGACGTGTGTCTTGCGGCAGAGGGTCTTCAACGAGCTTGAGATGAATGTGGGTGGCTTCGGTATGAGCTCTGGGGGTTCAGTTTTTAGAGTAATGCACGAGTGGAAGGTTCGGTTTTCCGGCGAGTTGCAGAAGTTTTCCGGCGAGTGAAATTACGTCGGGAAAGAGTGTGATTGTGAGCGAAAAAGCTAACAGAGGTTAGAGGGTGTATTTATAGGGCAGAACATTGACGAATTTGGTCCGTTTTCCGTCTTGATTCGTCGATTAAAAATTTTCCGGCGGTTATAACTTGTATCGCGGACTGGACATCAGTTATAACCGATGTTGAGGTTAATGTTTACGTTAAGTCATAGATAACCGACGACGTTTGACGAAATCGTCGGATTTTCCGGCGTCAACGGATTTGGGCGCGTCAGTTGACTGGGTTTGATTTCTGTTTCATTATTTGAATTAATTGTCTGGATATATTACTAAAGAACACAAGTGGCGCAGTGGTTTGATGGATGAGAGTTAAATCGTTGTTTGACCAGGTTGACCCGGCTGACCCGGGTTCGAAAGCCGGCAGCCTTGTTTGATTTTTAAACCACTATTTTTAATACTTTTTCAAATATAAATTATATATTCCGATATACTTATTAATTATGTATCGTTTAAAAATAATTTGGGCATTAAATACGCAACGAAATTTTTAACTGATTGTTCGGTTAATAAACGGAGCAGGTTTGGTAAATCCGGTTTTTGACGGATGTTACAAAACCCGAGCATTAGAGTGTCTAATTTGTGCATATCATGGGTGTTTTATGTGTTTGCTTGCCTAGAATGAGTTAACTACGAGGAATAGTGTTTTGCAGGTAGAACACGTAACTTGGCTAAGTTATGAGGGATAAAGATGTAGTGGAATGAAAAAGGATGGTGTTTGCAGCTCAAAGTATGATTTGGGAGCTTGTTTGGTTGATAACAAGATGTAGAGTGAAGGAAGCAAAGGAGTAAAGTTGAAGGGCTAATTGGTACTTAGTTGGAAGTGGTTTTGTGCCTCTTATTGCAAGGAAACGAGAAATTAGAAGTTGAGGGACTAAACTGGCATTTAATGAAAGATGAAATGAAGAAGAAAAGAGGAATTGGGCAGCGACCGTCGCCTACGGTACATCTACCGTAGGTTACGGTTGGTTGTGTTTAACAAACAAACAATCAGAATCAGTGAACCGTAACCGAAGGTTTCAGACCGTCAGTTACGGTTGGGATAGATCAACAAAACAGAATGTCTGGACCATAACCGATGCTCCAGAACCGTTATATGGCCCCTCTTCCGGAAAACAGATTTTCTAATTCGGTAGTAGTTAATTGATACTTTTCATTATAATACTTTCCACAATCCTCCTCTGGTTCGACACCCGACTTACCCTAGCTATAGAGTTAGTTGGTTTTTGCATGTCCTTTACGACAGACATCTCGTAAAGGACATGCAAAAACCAACTAACTCTATAGCTAGGGTAAGTCGGGTATCGAACCAGAGGAGGATTGTGGAAAGTATTATAATGAAAGTATCAATTAACTACTACTAAATTAGAAAATCTGTTTGATTGATTGTGACAAATATCTAAGTTAATGAATTAAAACAAGGTTGAATCAATAAGAGAGGAAATGGTTCCACTAGACGTTAGGTTTTGCAGTTAGTTTCATCTATGTGTTTACTCATAACACCTATGTAGACATAAGTGTAAATCTGATTAACTAATTCTGATAATCAACGACTAAGTACTCCGGTCAATACATAACGGGAGGTTATCAAATGATTATCAATTGCAATTACCAACCCTAACCCCATAACAAATATATCCCAATTACTAGAACTCTCGGGAATTGAATGTTTAGAAATCGAGGTTTAAGTGAAAAGCAAGTGTTTACAATCAATAAATCCAATCAAAGGTGAAAAGGATTGAATGCTTAGATCACCAAATCAAAACAATTGTATCAACACATAGTATCAACTACTTACAAAACCCTCCATCCGGAGGAAACCATACAAGTTTAGCCGCTCATCTCACTCGATAAACCAACAAAAGTCTTGAATGATGATGAATTCATGATCGAATGGTATATTCGGTGGAAGATTATGATGAAACATGTGATAAAGCCTTCAACTTGTTGCCTCTATAGTGCCCTTGTTCGTCCCTGATGATAAGATATTCAAAAGATCCTTTGGAAATCCTAGTATACCTCTAAAACAAAGAATTCGTGGTTTTTCCGGAAGAGGGGTCATAACTGAGGGTTCTGGAGCATCGGTTATGGTCCAGACATTCTGTTTTGTTGATCTATCCCAACCGTAACTGACGGTCTGAAACCGTCGGTTACGGTTCACTGATTCTGATTGTTTCTTTGTTAAACACAACTAACCGTAACCTACGGTAGATGTACTGTAGGCGACGGTCGCTACCCAATTCCTCTTTTCTTCTTCAATTCATCTTTCATTAAATGCAAGTTTAGTCCCTCAACTTCTAATTTCTCGTTTCCTTGCAATAAGAGGCACAAAACCACTTCCAACTAAGTACCAATTAGCCCTTCAACTTCACTCTCCTTTGCTTCCTTCAGTCTCACATCTTGTTATCAACCGAACAAGCTCCCAAATCATACTTGAGCTGCAAACACCATCCTTTATCATTCCACTTCATCTTTATCCCTCATAACTTAGCCAAGTTACGTGTTTTACCTGCAATACACTATTCCTCGTAGTTAACTCATTCTTGGCAAGCAAACACATAAAACACCCATAATATGCACAAATTAGACACTCTAATGCTTGGGTTTCACCATCTCCATCATGTAGCAGGCTGATGCCTGTTTTTACCTTCATGTACCGATAACAAACCGGACCGCATCGGTAGTTTCAATACCAATACTGGATGACACCAAGCTTATCCAACTTTTTAACCGTATCGGTAGTTTCGATACCATACTGGTTGACACCAAGCTTATCCAACTTAAAAGTAAAGAAAATAACTATTATTATAGTATTAAAATAATAAAACTATGAAAAACTATATATATATATTATTATAATAGATTCACAGGGTACTTGCAATTATAAAATGGTTGTACAGTAATTATATATTATATTATATTATATATTTATTTATATTTATATTTATTTATTTATTTATGTTCTTACAATTATAAAGTTGATGTACAGTAAATTAACAAGAGGAGGTGAGCCACTAACTTCCTTTATTTAGTAATTTACTTATTTTTCATGGCCTTATCAAGTTATTTTGTATTTAATTGTCAATCTTTTATCACAGGTTAGCATCTTGGTTGGACATCTAAGTAGTCTTTCTTGTGTTGACGAGACTTGGGTTCAAATTCAGATTTTTTTCTCTTAATTTCTTTTACTTTTGATAAATTTCTTATATTCCATGTCTATCCATCTGACAAAGTAAAGAAATAGAAAATGGTTTCCAAATAAATACATCACACCTTTTTTTATGTTTAAACATTTAACTTGTTTTGTATTTTTATTAGAAAACTACCAAGACTTTAAAATCATTTTTTTCCGAACTTCACCGACTCTGACCAAACATTAACGGCGCCGGTATCGTTATTATCGGAACCAACATTTGTATATAAGATTTTTGATCGATGGATTATATGTGTCGATATTTTTTTGTGTATGTTACAACAGTTTTTAGGTTTTTTCTTTTGGTTGCTATAGAGAGTGTCAGCGCCATAATCAACTGAAAGGATACCAACCGAATTCTCGCCTGCCGGCTGCAAAGCGCGGGTATTGCACTAGTTAATAACAAAATGCATTTTAGTCTTTTTTATATAACACACTATGAAAATAGGGTTGAATTATCCATGCATTCTTCTAAATCTAGAAAGTGAATAAAGATATAATGGATGGCAATGTATAACACAATATCGAGGAAAATATAACACAATGTCGAGTTCAAAAGACACAATGATTCGCAAAAAGACATAATGAAAAAAACACAATGCTAAATAAAAAAAACAATGACCTGAAACAAAAATTCTAAAAGTTACAAGCTAAAAATATAAAAGCGAAAACCTAAAATCTTAGATTATAGAGTTCGACGAGAAGGTTTAAATGCCACTAGAATGAGTTCAATCAGATTCCCGTTGATAACTTTCTTATGACTTCCTAATTTTAAGAGATCATGTATTTGAGCCCAACCAGGGCTGGTTGTTCCCTGATTATATATAAAAAAAGACTTTCGGCCCTAGGGCGAGACAAAAAATTGGAACCCCTCCTTAAATATACTTATCAATAATGTATGAAAAACCACAATACAACGATAATTGTTATAAAATAAATAAAACAAAAGTTGTGTAGTAAAGTGATCGAACATACTTATTTAAGCCAATCGTGAGGCTCTCCTACCCACCCCTCCCACGCCCCATGGATTATATTTTTAATGTGGGTTTAAATTTTCTGTTTATTTAAACAGAGACATGGGTAAATATATAGGTAAATAGATTTTTTGAAGCTTACCTGTAATATCATTATAATTTTATTATTTTGAAACTTAAATTATTAAATATCTATAAGATTAAAGAGAAATAAAAGCTTTAAAAGTTTGAGTTGGCTACATTGAATTCCAAAGCAAACAAATTAATACAAGTAGGAATGGACGGAGTGTATTTAAAGAAAATGAGAACGTCATACTCTGAGAAGCGTAGGAACAAATAAAAAAATCATAAGAACAAATAAAAAAACCATAAGAACTTTAGCAAAAACAATTTAAATTCAAAATTTTCTTTTACGTTTATCATTATTATTCGAATACAATATTAGAAATTAAAATTTATAGGTTGAAATTTATATGTATTCGTAAATAAAGAAAATCTACACACGTATAAGTTTGTCATCTACACATGTGAAAATTTGTTGTATTTACATATGTGTAAAAAAATTATTACGAGTGAATTTGAGAGGAGTGATGAATTATTTAATGAATAAATTCGTTTTTTAATGTTGTATTTTCATCATAATGAAGTTTGATTGGTTTTTCATTCGTTCTCCCAATATTTAGTGTTCTTAAGATGACACACACACACACACAACATATATATATATATATAGTGGAGGGTTCAAATGAGAAGAAATTCTTTGTAAGAAGAAAAAAGAAGAAATTTCAACCAATAGGAATGCTTCATTAGACCTCATTTAATATTTGTACTTAATGTAGCAATAAGGGTATAATGGTAAACTTACATACATCATTAATTGGTAGTTTTATCTTTAATAACTAACTATTAAATATGTAACATATTTTTAAGATATAATTTTTTTTTCAAAAATAAAAATAAAAATTCATTTATAGTCTAGGATAAATACGAGGTGTGTAGGATAAATTACGAGTTGTGTAGGATAAATTTCAATATGTGTAGTATTGTAGGTCCCCTACTCCTATGGATCTTCAACAGAATTGTATATCTAATCCAGAGTGCGGATCCTCTAGATCAGATTGTCACAGAATACGTGTAGGAATAGAAATCAACACAAACTGATCTTTACTATTATCAATCAAATTGATTACAATCAATCAAGATCCTCACACACAGAATTTCGTCCAAGCCCTATGTGCTATATGAAATCTCTCTCTCACTTGTGATTCTAGTGATTAACCTAAACCCTAATGCAAAGCCTTGTTTATATAACACAAGTTTGCAACCTGGGCTGGTTTCACACAAGCCTACGAATTGGACAGGCCCAATTCGCATACCATTCTCCCAATGTGGGGTTGGTTTGGCCCAATCACTATTAACTCACTAATACAAAGCTAAACCCGCTAACTGTTTATCGTTTCACTATATACAAGGTATCCAAAGACCTGAATCTAAAAGTTGTTGTCACAAACATGCACCAACAGACTCCCCCTTGACAATAGCTTCATAAAAACTTTGTCTTCAGTCTTCTTGCATTCTACATGTAATCTTTCATCATCATTGGCCTTTGGATAGCTTCAGCTTCAATAGCTTCTGTCAGCAACAGACTCCGCTAAGCTGATACATCCAATCACCAAATCTTCAAAGTTGTTAGCACTTGAGTAAACTCTAGTTCAGCATTTGCATAGCAATCTTCAACCTCTTCAAACCTTGTTAGCAATGTAGAAAGAAGGATTCTACCATGCATCCAAACAGACTCCTCTTCACTAAACTTCACCTTGCTTCACAAAAACAAATTGCAACTATCTGTATACATAACAAACATCTCGAAAAACCATAAGAATTTTTCAATCCAAGATAACAAATTATTATTAATCGAGAGATGTGTAAAATTTAATACAGATTAAGCAATTTTTCATCTCATCACCAACAATCACAACTTTTTACTCAAACACCACTAGAACCTGCAAATTGGAAAATTTTGAACTCATCTTCTAACACCGTCTCTCCCTTTCGGTAACAATTCCTCCAAGAACAACCATTTTCCGTACGTTAAGAATTTTTAAAGAAATAGAAACTCTTTTTGGATTTTTATAATTTTCTAAAAACAAATAAATAACAAGAAAATAAACACTCTGTTTTTGTGAGAATCATTGGTTAAGAAGATCATATCAGCCTAATCAAACCGTTTCACACTCTCAGTTCATTCTTTCTTTTTATTTTCATGAAAAACAGTTCAAGACGATTACCAGTATGTTTGTCCACTTAAACAAAACACATGAACATTACAAGTACCTTTACCTAGTGATATGTTAAGGTAATTTTAAACAAATGTAATAGTGTGTCCCACTTCAGGACATATCCCCACGATCAAGGTATGCACAAAGATTCATCGTAGTAGGTGAGTACACCGAAATTCATCCTTTTAGATTTACAACGTCAGTAACTGGTGATCAGGTCAGTACTTCCGTATAGCAAAGACAATATCCAACGAGGGTTAAGACAAATACCACAGATTTTGGTACGATTTATGCATTTTTCACATTTGAATGACTCTCTAGGAGAGCTTCTTCAATTTCTTGGATTTGGCATTTTTAGCTCTTTTAAGATATCCTGGTTGTGCCTAGGGCAGCATATATCTGGATGCAGCAGAATACAACCCTGATACCCCGGATGAAATAACAGTATAAAGACCCAAAACTTCAGATTTTGGCAATCTATCAACGTAAGATTTAAGGTTATAAAACCATACGCCACTGATATGTTACCCACTATACTCAATTCTTTATGTTTATATCACCATGATAAGTTGATTATTTCATGTTTCTTGCCTACTGGTACATCATATGATGAAGTTGCTATCACACTTAAGCAATTTAATTTCAGTTTCAGTGTGACAGTTTAATTTGCTGATATACTATCATTTCTTCTTTTTCAACATAGTGAAAACTCATTTTTGAATTTTCTTGTTTTTTTTTATTTTATGGTTTTCTAATTTTTTTTATGTTTTTGATTTTAAGAAAACAATAAACTATTTACAAAAATTCTTATGAAAAATTGGTTATTCAGGATTCCTCATCCCGTTGAGTTCGACTAGATGTTCAAATCGAGCCCTGTCAAAAGCTTTAGTGTAAAGATCTGCCAGGTTATCTAGTGTGTCGACTTTATGCAGTTCAATCATTCTCTTTTCAGCACAATCCCGTATAAAATGATGACAAATGTCAATATGTTTTGTGCGACTGTGTTTTACGGGATTATTTGTTATGGAGATTGTGGCATTATTGTCTATCATAATAGGTGTGCGAGTGAAATTCAAACCGTAATCGCGCATTTGTTGTTGGATCCACAGAACCTGTGAACAGCAACTACCCGCAGCAATGTATTCAGCTTCACACGAAGACGTGGACACACAGGCTTGTTTCTTGCACTGCCATGAAACTAGTCTTCCCCCTAAGAACTGACAACCACCTATGGTAGATTTTCTGGTAGATTTGCATCCTCCGATATCCGAATCAGTGTATGCAATAAACTTCAAGTCACTATCAGCAGGATACCATACCCCAAACTTAGGTTTCCCCTTTAAGTAACGAAGAATACGCTTCACCGCCTTCATATGTGATTCCTTTGGATTAGCTTGATATCTGGCACACAAACATACGGCGAACATAATGTCCGGTCTTGAAGCAGTAAGATACATCAACGATCCAATCATGGCCCTATATTGAGTAGGATCAACATCTTCCACACTCTCAACATCTAGACCAATGTTGTGACTCACAAATGGGTGTATTAAAAGTCGCGCAATCCTCCATCTTGAAACGAGTCAAAATGTCATACACATACTTCGTCTGATGAATAAAGATGCCATCCTTCTTTTGTTCAACTTGCAACCCCAAGAAGAATGATAACTCACCCATTGCACTCATCTCGAACTTTCCCTTCATCACCTCTTCGAACTCATGACACATGCTCTCATCAGATGAACCGAAAATGATATCATCGACGTATGTTTGTACCAACAAAAAATCTTCCTTCTTTCTCTTAATGAAAAGTTACTGTCAATTTGACCTCTTTCAAAGCCATTCTTCAACAAATGAGCTGACAGTGTCTCATACCATGGCCGGGTGCCTGATGCAATCCATACAATGCTTTGTTTAGTTTAGTTTATACACTCTATCTGGATAGTCTGGATCAGTAAACCTATCTGGTTGTGAGACATACACCACTTCTTGGACTTTTCCATAAAGAAATGCACTCTTCACGTCAAGCTGATAAACTTTAAAGCCCTTGAATGATGCGAAAGCTAGAAACAACCTAATTGCTTCCAACCTTGCAACTAGTGCAAACACTTCATTATAATCAATCCCCTCTTGCTGATTGAACCCTTTTACCACTAACCGAGCCTTATTCCTTGTCACGATCCCTCGGTCATCTTTCTTACACTTGAACACCTACTTGGTGCCAATCTCTCTTTCTCCCTCTGGTAAATCAACTAACTCCCAAACTTTCAACTTCTCAAACTGAGCTAGTTCTTCCTGCATAGCTTCTACCCATGAATTATCCTTCAGATCCATATGAACATTCCTCGGCTCATCTTGAGAAAATAAAACAGCTATACAAGCACTCATTGATAATACAAGTCTTCTCAATCGTAGCATACATACATGAACCTTCTGCGATACGTCTCCTTGTCTGAACACCTGCATTCGGATCACCTATAATATTCTCCACTGAATGATCTCTGTTTGCTCGTGTTGTAGCATTGGTGTCAACTTCCAGTTCAGTCTCTAGATTTGATCCAATCTCCCCCTGAACATGTTGATCAGCAAACGGATTTGTAAAGTCCTCCCCCTCAAGAGGTTCAGACTCACTGTCACTAGAATCCGCTACTTCTGCATTTGCATTTGCATTTGAGGAAGATCCTGATGCAACAACACTTGGAACACTTGAACTCGGACCAAAAGTACGATCATCTTCATCCCGAGCCAAGCTGTGAATTACTTCTAAATCACCTGCATCGGAAAACTCAGGAAATTTAAAAGAATCAAAGCATAGATCATAATCATATGGAATGGTTGCACCCGAGCTGGACTGTTTGGGAGAATATGTGATAATTTCAATGTTAAAAACCGTTTCAATTTTACCATTAGTTTTATTAAAAACTCTCTTGTTTGGTGCATCGTCGACATAACATAGGAAAAATCCTTCGTCAGCGACCTCACCAAATTTTGGTTGGTTTTTATTTCTAATTATCGTGCATGGAAGCCCAAACGGTTCGAGCCCTTCTAAATTTGGTTAACGGTTTCTTAGAAGTTCATAACACGTTTAATGTGTCGCTTTAACCGTCAAAACCCTATTCAGAACATAGCAAGCTGTATTCACAGCCTCTGCCCAAAAGATGACAGGAAGCTTAGAATCAGAAAGCATGGTCCTAGCAGCTTCTATTAATGTCCTATTTTTCCGTTCGGCCACTCCATTCTATTGCGGTGTGTATGGAGCACTGAAATTATGCTCTATCCCCTTGCGAAGACAGTACATATCCAGCAACCGGTTCTTGAACTCCGTGCCATTGTCGCTTCTAATGTGCTTTATTCTTGTCTGAAGTAGATTCTCCAACTTTGCAAAAAGATTGATCAACATTTCTGATGTCTCATCCTTTGTCACTAGAAAGAAAACCCAAGAAAAACGAGAAAAGTCATCAGTAACAACTAAGCAATAATATTTTCCTCCAATACTCCTTACATTGACCGAACAAATCCATATGAAGTAATTCAAGTGGAGAGGCAATGGAATTCACGGTTTTGGACTTGTGAGGTTTTCTGTGTTACTTTCCCTTTTTACAAGGAAGACACTTATCACCCACAGAAAACTTCTGCATAGGCACACCTTCCACTAAACCATTTTTAATTATATAATTCATTTTGCGATAGTGGATATGTGCCATGCGTCTATGCCATAAAAAACGACTCCACCTCAGATGCTTTCGACAACAAGCATGTAGTTACCACCGAAGAATCATGTACACTCATGTCCATAACATAGGTATCATTCTTCCTTGGTGCTCGCATAACTACCCAATCATCAGGAATAATCAAACCAGGTTTTAACTTTGTCCAAGGTTATCTTCCCATTGGTCACTTTCCTTTGACCTGTGATTTTTCCACCTTTTGCTCCTGCAAAATTCACGTAACCTCCATTTATTTCTTCAAAATCTTTCAGCAACCTCTTATCCCCCGTCATGTGCCTAGAGCAACCACTGTCAACATACCACAAGTTGATCAGCCTCCTTAGCAGCTCCTACACAAACCAAGACAAAGTTAGTTAGTTTGGGAGACCCAAGCCTTAATGGTCTTGGGTCTTCCAGATTCATCAACCACAGAAACATCCATTCAATATCCATCACTCCTAATAGGAGTCTTGGATCTCAGATATGTTGATGGAAATGGTTTTTGATTTCCACTAGGTCTCTGGTCTTGAGGGTTCCTATACCAGTTTGGACTTTGTGACCTTTGGAAATTTTGAGTTTGAAAACCTCTATTCTGATTCACAAATCCTGAGTTCTGATGAACTCTCGATTGATTTCCAAAATTTTGATTGTAATAATTTCTTGAGTTATTATTGTAAAAATTTCGACTACCACTGGTGTGATATCGATTTTGTTGTGAATTTTGACCTCTGAAATTATTTGACTGACCATTAAAATTATTCATTTTAGGTGAACTACTTCTAAGTCTGTCAATCTGCCAGTTGGAGACTCAGGCTGAAACCTTGGTTGATTTTTTGAAAACGAGGAAATTGTTGATTTCCTTTTTCAGCCTTGTCTTCAACAACAGATTTCTTCGTTTGATGTCTTCAACTCACAATCACCCTTCTTTTCTAGGGATTTATCTTTCTTCTTTTCTTTTAAAGGTGCTTCACCTTTCTTGTAAGACAACAACTGACGACATGTCCCTTTGTATGACAATTAAAGCACGATCTTTTAGCAAAAGATGTCTTAGGTGAAGCCTTTGACGTTGATGGATTTGATGAGTTGGGCAACGTTTTTGAAGGACCAACGTTTGTTTCTTTTGATTTTCCTTTGTTCATTTTATCTTTAACAAACTTTTCATTTGACTCTGTTTCAATCACAATGTTCTCATTTTTCATGTCACCCCCTTTCACAAAATTAACCTTTTTAACAAAATGTGGTTTTTTAGATTGGGAAGATTTATTTTTGAAAACAGTGTCTTGCTTGGTCTCCTTCTCGACATCAGCCACTTCATACTCAGAAACATCATTCTCAGATACGGAACTATCATGTAAGTCGACAGTCATCGGCTCAACCAAAGCTGCACCATACACAAAATCTGTTAAATCATCTTCATGTGGTAAAAATGAATAGTCCTGATGAACAGGTGGGTGAACTTCATTAAATCCCACCGTTGTTCGATCAGTACTCTTTTTAAGTTCCCATCATGTGATTCATTACAAAAGACGTGTTTCTAAACTGGTCTATCTTCCTTTGAAGCTCAACTATCTTAACTTGTGCGTCAGATAATTCTTGGCACTTGTCAGACAGTTCTTTTGTTTTATCTCTCATAGTTTCATGTGCTAAATCTATCACTTGAAGCTCTTTATTTAACTTTTCAGTTAAGGTTTTAACTTCTGCTTCACATGATTTTATTTTCTTTAGATATTGAGACTCTTTTCTTTTTATGAAAAAGTTTGATTCTTTTAGACCATTTAGTTCATTTACCAGACTTTGGTTGTGCGTGGACAACCTGTCAACTGTACCTCTTAGTTCACTGCAACTCATGCAGACAGAACTTACTGGTTGTGAACTTACATCACCAGTAGCTTTGCACAAATCGGCCATTAATGCAGCAAGATTGGCTTTGACCTTCTCTTCTTCGTCAGATTGCACCTGTACATCATTAGTCTTTGCCTCTTCAGCTTGTTTCTCTTCAGGCGTTACTTGTTCAGCAACAATCTGTTCTGTAGCAACTTCAGCTTCTTCACTTGCAACTTGTTCAGTTACAATCTTCTCTTCAGAACTCTCCTCGTCAACAACATCACTAGCTTCCCCCTCATCTAGTTGACCTTCTTCGATCACAGTAACGATCTCTGCCATTAGAGCTTGTGTTATGGTTTCATCATCTTCAAGGTGAAGACTCCAATCATATGAACCATCAGGAGAAGTAGTGGAAACAAGTGCACGTGATGCACCATTGGATGAACTTTGGTTAGATGAATTGTTAAACGTGGAAGATTTTTGTGATTCTCCTGTTTGTCTTTGGCACTCTCTAGCAAAATGCCCAAGATTTTGACATTTAAAGCATCGAACCTTGGATTTATTGAATCCAACCCTTTTGCCAATAAACTTCCTCCCAGTTATGTTCATGAACTGTTTAGCCCTGAGAGTTATCATGGCATCTGCCACCGAATATCCATCTCATCCAAATCTTCTGGATCAATCTGCTCATAATCTTTGTCTACTACTGCTAGATCTATTATCTTGCCCTGTATATAATTATGATATGAAGCAAGAAACAAGGCAAGGAGCGCCAGTTGATTCTCAGCTAATTTCACACTCATGGGCATAAAATTTGGAATCCTGCTATTATTGGATCCAGTCTCCTGCTGTTCCTGTTGTCTCTTCCCTGCATTTGAACCTCCTGTTGAGGCAACAAACACAATTCACCATTATCATCAAAGACATTTTCACATTCGCTTGAGAGAAATGTCGTTGCTGAGTCACTCGAAGCGTTGTGAGAAGATGAAGATGGAATGCCTTTGTAAACTCCCGGATCTTGAACCTGATCATAACCTGTTTCCTTCTTCCTCATGTTGAGCTCGTAAGCTCTCAGCTTCCCGACAACTTCTTCTAAGTCCATAGTCGCATAATTAGTTTCTCTCTTGATCATGAGCGTGTAAACATCCCATTTAGTGGGTAGAGCATCTAGCAACTTGTCATTGATCTCAGTATCACTGTATCCCTCTATATCATAATTATCTATCTCCGTCATCAGATGATAAAACCATGTAATGATGTCTTCTAAAGACTCATTTCTCATGCCCTTGAAGACAGCAAACTGCTTCTTCAACAAATCTTTCTTGTTCTTCTTCACATCAGGATTACCCTCATACATCTTCTCTAGAGCATCCCACATTTCCTTTGAACCGGTGTACCTCTTAAAGGTGTGTTTAATTTCTTCTGGTAGAGACATTTTGATAGCAGCTAGAGCATGTTTTTCAGCTTCATACATCTTCTTGTCTGCTTCCTCCATATTGACATAAGATGTGACCCGTTGTCTGCCTTCGAACTCATGAGTTGGGTTTGTGTACCCATCGACAATACAGATCCACATTCTCGTGTCCTGATACTCAACAAACGACTGAAACCTGTCTTTCCACGTAAGGTAATTCTCCACCTTCGTCATCTTTGGCGGTTTGTTCGTCGTGCCAACTTCCTGCTCCATTCTCAACAAGTTATTCAAATTCGACATATTCGACATTTTTAACGAACCGGCTCGCTAAAAACGGTTGTCTGAAAACTGTTTTTACTAAATTACACCGTTAGTCTCGTCTCATCGATACGAATCCAATGATATAATATGTCGAAAAACCTTTTTTTTATCCTAAAAATCAAAGGATTCTAACGGTGCAAACGGTTCTGCAAAATTCCTTATGGGTCACTTTGTATATTCGAAAACGTTTATTTCCGATTACGTCAGCAACTTATGGGTTCCACCTAGTTAATTATGTTGGTTCTAATTAAATGCGCAGGTTACTTATTTCGCTGGCTTTGTTATTTAAGCAGGTTCAGTTTAAATGCGCTGGTTTGGTCAATTACGCTGAGCAGTTTAATTACGCAGGCAAATCAAATCCGCTAGTAAATCCGCAGGACAATTACGCAGGCAGATCAAATCCACTGGTAACGTACCAGATCACCGAAGTAATGTCACAGAGGACAATTACGCGGTTACCTAAATCGCCTTAGGATTTAAGAACGCTCGGTCAGTTAAATGCGCTAGTTTATCAAATCCGCAGGTCCAGACTGCATTTTTGACAAACTTGTTCAGCAAGCTGGTAACAACCTTCCAAAGTTTCGGGATTCTTATATTTTCGTCCAAATCTTTTCAAAGTTTGAAGAGATTTTATCTCTTTCCCAAACAGATTCCTGCAAAATCAAAGTAACCAAAATCAGCAATTTTCACAAAAATCCTGATGAACACTATGAAGAACACGAAGAACAGTTCTTCGAATCTTCCATTTTCCAAGCAAAATTCTTCCAAAATCCTGCAAAAACAGCAAATAAACCTGCAAAACAACAAACAACCAAATACGCAAGAGCCAACAAAAACGCAGAAATTTTTAGGGTTTCACCAAACAGCCTCCAAAACTCTAAAAACTTGTCAGTTTTCTGCAGCAAACAATTCTGAACCAAGCCAATCAAGAGCCTAACGCTCTGAACCAATTGTAGGTCCCATATGCCTATGGATCTGCAACAGAATTGTATATCTAATCAGAGTGCGGAATCCTCTAGATCAGATTGTCACAGAAAACGTGTTGGAACAGAAATCACCACAAACTGATCTTTACTGATTATCAATCAAACTGATTACAATCAATCAAGATCCTCACACACATAATTTCGTCCAAGCCCTATGTGCTATACGAAATCTCTCTCTCACTTGTGATTCTAGTGATTAACCTAAATCCTAATGCAAAGCCTTGTTTATATAACACAAGTTTGCAATCTGGGCTGGTTTCACACAAGCCTGCGAATTGGACACGCCCAATTCGCATACCATTCCCCCAATGTGGGTTTGGTTTGGCCCAATCACTTTTAACTCACTAATACAAAGCTAAACCCGCTAACTGTTTATCGTTTCACTAAATACAAGATATCCAAAGACCTGAATCTAAAAGCTGTTGTCACAAACATGCACCAACAAGTATAAATTCAAAATGTGTAGGATAACTTTTTATGTGTGTAGGCAAAAAAAATTAGTGTGGAAGATGATAGTCTTTATGACTAATTGATTAGTCAAACATAATAATAAATGAGATGAGAAAAAAACTATTTAATGTTTTACAATTGTACCCTTTTGTTCTATTTCTTCTCAATAAATTTTTCTTCTCAAATGAACCTTCCATATATATATATATATATATATATATAGAGAGAGAGAGAGAGAGAGAGAGAGAGAGAGAAAATGTACTGTGAATATCCCTTAACGTACAATGGTACATGATGAAAATTCTACATGTTGTAAACCCAAATAGTTGAAACTATGTTTGTAAGAACCTAATCCGCATGTTGTAAAACCAAATCCGCATGTTGTAAAACCAACCACATGTTGTAAAACCAAATCACATGTTGTAAAACTAAATCGATGTTATATTCTCATCAAGTACGCATCGTACGTTAAGTAATTGTATGTATAACTATATATATTATATATATATATATATATATATAATATATATATATAGTGTAACAACTCGTAAATTCGTTGTTATCTTTTTCCTTTTTGTTCCCGTTGTATCTCTTAGTGTAATTCTGAGATTTGATTATAAGAAAGTTATGTTAATGGAATTATATTTATTACAGTCATATCGCATCTAATCGCTTGTTAAACGCTAATTCAAACGCAATCACAAGTAACTATGTTACTTTAATAGCCGAGTGTGTTGTTGTACAATAACAACTTGTGCCATCGCATCGCAAAACGCAGTTATTTATGTAAAATTATGCTTTGCGTGTGTTATATTTAATTATGTTTTATGTTTATTATCGCTAAAACGCTCGCACGCTCACGTAACTCACTTCCCTCAAAGCAATGGTAATACAACACTTAACGCTTCACTAAGACGCTTAATATAACCATCTAATATGAACCGAATCGCCAAACGAACTCCTAACGCGAAATAAACGAACGAAACTTAGCCTTTTGGCCAAGTTCGGTCGAACTTGGTTACACCAAGTTCGCCCCGGGAATCAGAACCCCAATTTCACAGCAAGTTCGCTCGAACTTGCACTTTCCAAGGCTGAACTGGCCAAGTTCTCCCGAACTTGTGCCAAGTTCGATTGGAAAGTGACAAGTTCGGCCGAACTTGATCTCTGATACTCTCAAATCCTCTCCTCCTATAAATACTCAGCTCCTCTCCTCATTTGAACTTGCTGCAAGTTCGCCCGAAACCTCCGGAAACCGAAAACCTTTGATTTCCAAGTAAGAATCAACCCGTTTTCATGCAACAACAACGTTTTACAACGATTTTCCACAAGGTTTTACCTTCGATTTCATCAAAACTCCTCTGTTTATGAAAATCTTCATCTTTTTCTATAAAACTTCTGTTTTTCACTTAGATCTAAGTAAAACCTTTTATACATCGATTTTTACACAATATTCGGACTACATGACGTATGTTTCGTTCACTTTGAAGTGGAACGAGGCGTTGCCAAACAAGATCTCATATTCAGAAGCACAAGGACGAAATCGTCACTTTGCACAAACTGGACTAACTCGTACGAACCATCAAGTTCGCCCGGATTAGTCCGAGTTTCTGTAAAATGGCTAAAACTCGCTCCAAAAGACCTCTCCAGCCGAGGTTTTGCTCAGTAGCTTAAGGTTTGAAGGATGGACACTCGGAAAACATCCTTCAAACCCGACGTGAAAACACATGATTTGGATGCAAAACAGTCAAGTTCGCTCGGAAAACATCAAGTTCGCTCGAACTTGTCACCAGATTGGTGACCAAGTATGCCCGAACTTGATCAACATTTGTCAGAAAGCACACAAGTTCGCCTGAACTTGTATCATACCTCAACAAACAGGGCAAGTTCACCCGAACTTGTCCCGTTCTCAGGAAACCAGACAAGTTCGCCCGAACTTGTGCCACCAATAAGCTAGTCAAGTTTGCCCGAACTTGTACCAATTCCAAAGAATTGATTGTTCCTTCAACCGTTAACCGTTTCAGCATTTCAGAAGACTGATGCACTTCTGTTCGCTTACATGCTGATCCGGCGCTCTCCTCAACTGATCCCAGATCCCGTCTCTTCTCTCAAAACGCACTGACAGTGAGTGTATACTTGAACCCCTTTACGCTTAACGCACTTTTGGGTGTCCCATATGTTTTATATCAAATCACATCACACAACGCAAACTCTTATTTGCAATCGCTATACATGTCTATACGTAAAATCTGCTGAATTGTATGGGTTACTTGATTGCTAGAACACCACCCTTAACATGATAGCTAGCTAGAGGTTGACCTGCCACCCGGAGGCCCGGGGTTGTTAAGGCTAGCATTTTTATTTCGCATTTATTTTCTCTTTAGGATGTGGACACTTGTTTGCATGCCTCGATCAATCGTGGTTTGTTGGTTTACTTGAATCTAGTAGATACATAGTTCACTTCTCTTACGTATGTCATGCGGTGTATGCTAAACGCTTTTATATCTATATTGTACGCAAACCTGTATGCTCACCTTTACTTAATTGTATAGACGTTTTATTTTAATATATGTGGCAGGTTGAGGATGTTTGCTATGAATCCTTAGTTTTAGGATTTGCCTTTAGAAAATCATGTAATAAATCTAGGGAAGATCGAACTTGATATGTTTTAAGAGATATTATGTTTTGTAATAATTATTGGGATTTAATTGTTTAATAGTATGGGATGTTGAACGTTTAAATATTATCGCATAATAGTTGTTATGGAATTTCTCTTGAGATAATCTGGTTCGCCTAGGGCCATGCCCCGATGATTCCGCCATCGGTTGGGGTGTGACAGATTGGTATCAGAGCCATAACTATAGGGAAAATTAGGTAGAATTGCCATGTTTGCCTTAGACTATAGTTAGGTTGTCAAATCACACCGTTACGCATCGATTACGCGCCCAAAACTCATACGCACTGACCAAGTTAAGTTCGCTCGAAATTGGTCAAGTCCGCTCGAACTTGACCAAGTTCGCTCGAACTTGCCGCAAGTTCGCCGGAGTTGGTCAGTCCCCCCTTCAACATCAAACAAGTTCAACTGGGATTGAACAAGTTCGCTCGAACTTGACATCAGACTGATGCCAAGTTCGGCCGAACTTGACCAGAACCCCTTTTGAACTTTTAAAACATTGTTTTTCCTAAAGCAACCACAACACATGTGAAAAACGCTCGTATCACACAAAACGAGTGATCAAGCCGAGAATAGGTGTGAAAACCAAGAACTCTCGATAAGATCATTCACTCCACGCATTCTCTCGCACGAGATACTTTCGTTGAGTTAGGAGTGATATCCAAACCTCGAAAAAAATCTCCATATCTATCTAGTGGAACTCCAGATTTGATCAGTGAGCATAACCACAACTAGGAATGAAGTTGTTAAGTTAGGGGTGAAACCCGCATATTAAGTTTCACTCCTCGATTTTCAATCTCACCAAAGTCTCGATTATTTCGATGACTCGGAACACGACGTAACTGGAAGGACAAATGCCGTTAACCGTTGTACGGCGAGAGCATTTGTCTGTTAGGCCAAATCGTGTGTCCGAACTCAGAGAATTTTCGAACCACTTTGGGGAGTCGATGTCTCAAAACCCAGGACGCTCCTAATTGATTTAAGCCGCAATCGTCGATTTTACGCATCATCGAGTTTATTTATTATTTATGTGTTTAAATTTATTGCTTTTACGCTTAATTGATTTCTCGCTTTATCGATTTCTCGATTTACCGCTTTTACGCTCCATCTGTATATGCACAACTCGCACAGCTCTCGCAATCTAAAACGCTAATTAATTCACCAACCAAACTAATCACTCAACTCGCTTACGCTCATGAGGGCATACGTGCCTCATACGCAGCTTTACTCGCTTATTACGCTATTATATCGCATCTCGTACGCGCTACAGATGATTTAGTTTGAAAATGAATACGTGTAAAAATATGTGCTTATGTGCCTATGTGATTATATGCTTTCGTGGTTATGTGTTTATGTGCTTATGTGTTCGGTGCCTTAATTGAATAATAATAATAACTGTAATAATAATAATAATAATAAACTTTTGGACATAAACCTATTATAATCAAATCTCATCCAATCAAATCCTTTGTGTAGATGTCTTCCATGGGATCACAC
The DNA here is from genome assembly GCA_947069175.1 of Scalesia atractyloides. NCBI lineage: Eukaryota > Viridiplantae > Streptophyta > Magnoliopsida > Asterales > Asteraceae > Scalesia > Scalesia atractyloides. The sequence goes on along the minus strand of CAMTDV010000005.1, from coordinate 93,711,829 downwards.
ACAAGGAGGAACTTCCAGCGCAACAACGCCGACAAGCGAATCGCCTCGCTCGTGGCCAAGTAGATGGCCAAGGTTATTCCTCGGATTGTCAGCGAGATCCATGCTGTCAGCAGCAACTCATCGGTGGATTCCAAGACCAACACGCCAAAGACTTCTTTCAGTTTTAAACAATTCAAAGCATGTGGACCTCTCACTTCACCGGCACTGAAGGACCGAGTGCTATGTTCCACTGGTTCGATTCTATTGAGGTTACCATCCGCCAAAGCGGATGCCCGAAGCCCTGCGCACTATCAACGCTACCGGCATGTTCCATTCGAGGGCTCTTGATTGGTGGACGGTGGAGCGCAACAAGCGCGGGAACAACGAAGCGTACGGGCTCACTTGGGAGGAACTCAAGGAAATCATGGTGAAAGAGTTCTGTCCTCCACATGAAGTTCAAAAGCTGGAGAATGAGTTCTGGGATATCAAACAAGACGGTCCAGACAACGCTAGTCTAACAGCTCGTTTCAAGCAGTTGAGTATTATCTGTCCCGGTCAAGTGGACACTACTGAGAAAGCAATCAAGAAATACCGCCGTGCTCTACCCGATTGCGTCGCTGATTTTGTTCAAGCAGCGCGACCCACTAAAATTGAGGAAACTTATCAGCTCGCCGCAGAAATCAATGACAAAAGGGTTCAGGTTGGTTACTTTAAGAACCACAGCAAAGTCGCGAACCAAGCTATTACTGCGCTGATTGCTCCTACCGATCAGTCTCGAGAGTCAAAGTCCAGTCGCCAAGGACGCAAGAGAGAAAACCCGAGCAAGAACTGTGCACTTGCCGCACCGCCAAACCCTCGCCGCTTCAGTCTGCCACACCAAACGCACCGCCAGAAAAGCGTGTGTATACTGGTCCTCATCCTATGTGCTCAAAATGCACTTATCATCATGCGGTTAGAGGCAATTGCCATTTCTGAACCAACTGCAACATTTACGGCCACTTCACCGTCAGCTGCCGTTCAGGCCCCCGTCAGCCAACTCCTCAAGCTCCAGCACCACCAGTTCTACCAGCTCCACCTCGTACTCCTCAGGCGAATCAGCAGCAGTTCCAGCCACAATCACCAGCCCCAAAGACACGTGCTTGCTACACTTGTGTGATCCAAACCACTTCAGTAATGTCTGCCCTAACTGAGCCGTGAAACAAGAGCCTCAGCAACAGCCCCAGCAGCAGCCACCACAACCTCAGCAACAACAACAACAACAGGCTGCACGTGGAAGAGCCTTTAATCTCAATCATCGCCAGGCTCAGAACGACAACAATGTTGTCAATGGTACGTTCCTTGTAAATGGTATTTATGCTTCATGTTTATTTGATACTGGTGCCGATAATTGTTTTGTACGTTAGAATTCTAAAAGGTTTTAAAATGTAAACGTGCTAAACTCCCAAAGACTTTCGATGTGGAAGTCGCCACCTGAAGAACCGTTACCATTAATTCCATCCTACGTGGTTGTACTCTCGATCTCAACAACCACATCTTCTCGATCAATCTCATACCTATGCATTAGGTAGCTTCGATATCATAGTAGGCATGGATTTTCTTCGTGAAAATCATGCTGAAGTTGTTTGCTTCGATAAAATGATTCGCTTTCCTCTTCCTAAGGGTGATCAGCTACATGTCTATGGCGAGACTCCCTCAAAGAAGTTGATGCTTATGCCATCTACCCAAGTGAGCAAGCATTTGCGCAAGCAATGCGTTGCATTCCTAGCCCACATCGTGAACCCGAGAAAGAAAAGAAAACCTGGAAAGGTGTACCCATTGTTTGTGAATTTCCTAAAGTTTTCCCGACGATTTATCTGGTTTACCCCCTACTCGAGATGTTGAGTTCCGTATCGATTTAATTCCTGGTGCCACTCCCGTCGCTAAGGCTCCCTCTCGTCTCACACCATCCAAAATGCGCGACCTATCTAGCCAACTTCAAGAGCTTCTTGATAAAGGTTTCATAGAGGCACACCCGTTCTTTTTATGAAAAAGAAAGATGGGACGTTCTGAATGTGTAACGATTATCGTGAACTTAATAAGCTTACGATAAAGAACCTTACCCTCTTCCTCGAATCAACGATTTATTTGATCAACTTCAAGGTGCTACTTGTTTTTGTAAGATCGATCTACGTTCCGGCTATCATCAGTTACGTGTGTTGGAAGAAGATATTCCGAAAACCGCCTTTCGTACTCGTTATGGCCATTTCGAATTCGTGGTCATGCCTTTTGGTCTTACCTATGCACCCGCGGTCTTCATGGATTTGATGAACCGTGTGTGTAAAGCCTTCTTAGATTATTTCGTCATTGTTTTTATCGATGACATCCTTATCTACTCGAAGTCAAGAACGAACACGCGCGCCATCTCCGTTTAGTCCTCGAACTTCTTCACGGTAATCACCTTTATGCTAAGTTCTCTAAATGTGAATTATGGCTCGAAGAAGTCCAATTTCTCGGCCACATCGTTAATAGTCAAGGAATTCACGTCGACCCTGCAAAGATTGAAGCTGTTAAGAGTTGGATTACCCGAAGAATGCATCTGAAATCCGTTCCTTTCTTGGATTGGCGGGTTACTACCATCGATTCATCGCCGACTTTTCAAAAATCGCCGTTCCGCTTACCGCTTTAACCCATAAGGACAAACCTTTTGTTTGGGGTTCCAAACAAGAGGAAGCCTTTCACACTCTCAAGCGTATGCTATGCAACACTCCCGTACTCGCTCTTCCCGACGGAAACGACGATTTCATTGTTTATTGCGATGCCTCTAATCTTGGTCTTGGTTGTGTTCTTATGCAACGAGACATGGTTATCGCGTATGCTCTCGACAACTCAAGATCCACGAGAAGAACTACATGTCACACCCCAACCGATGGCGAAACATCGAGGCGAGAACGAAAGAGATTGCTCATTGCTCATAAATACTAATTGGCGACAATATTTAAATAAAACCCATATTTCATTCATAACAACATTGTCAAGTACAACATTTGGAGTCAAATATAATAATTCAAAATAACAACAAGTATAACACGATTACAACAAAACTAGTCTAGTAAGATTAAAATGTGTATCTAAAGCATTTCCTACTAGCTTTCATCATGCGTATCCTCTTCAACCTGTAACATGTTCAAATACGAGTTCAATGCAAAAGCAAAACGAGTACACAAGTTTGGTGATACATAGCATAAGTATAAAATGTATAACTCGAATCCACATGATATTTGTAAGTAAAGTATATACTAATCATGCAATACTAGATCAAACCCCGAGTTTCCACAAAAGTTTAACGAGATCGAGCTTCCCTTGTCACAAAAGCAACAAGACTAAAATGAGTATGATAATCTTAACATAACCCCGACAGATGGTGTCTACTCCTATAGCGCTATATATATAAGTTGGGCTAGCTAAGTTAATGATCAAGCATGTATAATCAAGCATGTATCTAGGCATAACAAGTATTCACGTATAAGGATTGAGCATGTAAAGCATGAGTTTGTGATATGTGTATTTTGATAGGTAAACATGTTACAACCCAAAAGTGATTAAAACGGTAAATGGGTCGAGTGTACTCACGGTTTTGCTAAAGTGTTCCACTTAAAGAATCCCGCGAGCTTGTTGTGACTAGGGTTTGGCACTTGTCCTTCTACAAGAAGAACATAGGTATTAGTTCGAGACCTATTAGAATCGTGACAAGAAACTACATACTTTAGTGATAAAACTTAATAACTCGATAGATGATTACTTAGTCATTATCAAGGGTTCGGTTTTTAGATATTTATAGTCCATAATATATATACATAGTTATATAATCATGTAGGAGGTGGGAGGATGAACCATCCACTTTGTACCTCTAAGTATCATGTAAGTCAAGTATGAGGTGGGAGGTTTAACCATCCACTTTGGAACCTCTTATGATGTTCACCACTTCACAAGTCACCAAAGGTAACAAGGAGGGTACTAGAACAAGAATATAAACAAGAATGTAAATGACAAGAATATAATGTGTGTCACCATGATATCAAGTAGCCAAGTGAAATACAACCGGGGAGCACACATTGACACACGTCAACGGCTAGGCGGGGTTGTGACACTTTGGAACTAGCAAACTACTTGGGATAATGATGAAAATCATCAAGTGATGTGTGGTCTAAAAGTTTAGAATAGCCAAAGCTAACCAAGGTGGACACACATGAACAAGTTATGAACTTGCACCAATTGTGAGCTTGAAGCTCTATGAAAATAGAATTATTGTGAGGATAAACCCTCTTGTTTGAATGTCTCAACCTTGTTTTTAAGCCTAACCAACCACAAATAGTGTTGTAAGCATTCGGACATAGGTTTGAGATGAGTTAGACTCAAGTTTTGAATAGATTAAACAAGTTTTGAAAGAGTTTTGATTAAAAAAGAAAGTTTCTTGCACTTCAACCTCAAATATGAAGGAGTTCCATATTAGTTTTCCATGGAAAAACCTAAGGAAACAAGCCTAGAGGTGTCCCAAGTGCTAAGAAGGAAGAAACAATGAGAAAAGAGAGGTAGAAGTGAGCTAGAACTCACTTTGGAAACCTTGAACTTTTGCTCAGATTTTGAGTTTAGCAACTGATTTTAGAGTGTTTAGAGTGAGGATTAGAGTGTTTGTAAAGTGGGAATAGTGTGGGAATGAGTTGGGTTTTATAGGAAGTGATTAGGGTTAGTGGTTGAGTGTAATAAATGCAAGAAACACAACTAACAAACACACCAATGACCAATCCATGAGCTGAAAACATTATTCTGCGGATTATGCCTTCTGGCGGGGAGCGAGAAGAATTGGGTTAGATGCTCACGGCCTGCGAGAAGCTAAATTCCCCAAACTTTGTTATTTTTTGTCATATTTAGTCCCTAAAGTTTATATTTGATGGTTTGAGGGTGTTTTAAGCATAAAAAGTGCATTTTAAGTATATGTAGCATACTATAACATATGTGTATGTACCAAATCGAGATAGAGTATAAATGTCACGTATAATGTATGTATAATGTTCAACGTCACGTATTAACAAGTATGTCACATCTTCGAGTATATGTATTATGTATGAGTATGTATGAATAAGCATGATTGTGTAACAAGTATAAAGATAAACACGTATTTTCCATTATGATTCAAGTCTCGATTACAATGATTACAACGAAATGAATGATACGAATACAAGGATTTCCAAAAATAGAATTACAACATGAACTTGCTATAAATAGAAAGTATGGAAAACGCGAGGCGTTACAGTCTCCCCTCCTTTAGGAAATTTCGTCCCAAAATTTAGGAAGATGCAACAAAGAGATGCGGATACTTAGTCTTCATATCACTCTCAAGTTTCCAAGTAAACTCAGCGCCACGTTTCCCTTCCCAACGAACTTTTACGATACGGATACGACTGCTCCTCAATTGCTTGATTTCTCGGTCCATGATTTCAACTGGTTTTTCCACAAAATGCTATGTCTCGTTGATTTGAAGATCTTCGAGTGGAACTTGAAGTCCTTCTTCAGCTAGACATTTCTTGAGATTCAAAACATGAAAAACAGAATGAATGTTGTTGAGTTCTTGAGGTAGGTCCAGTCGATATGCTACCTTGCAATCCTTTCCAAGATATTGAAAGGACCTACGTAGCGAGGAGTGAGTTTGCCTTTGTTACCAAAACGAACCACACCCTTCCAAGGGGATACCTTGAGAAGTACATGATCACCAACATTAAATTCCAAAGGTTTGCGTCTCCTGTCTGCGTAACTCTTTTGACGACTTCGAGCCTTGAGGAGGTTATCACGGATTTGTAGGATCTTGTCCGTCGTTTCTTGTATTAATTCAGGACCGGTGATCTGAACATCTCCAATCTCGTGGCAAAAAATAGGCGAACGACACTTACGACCATACAATGCTTCAAATGGAGCCATTTGAATACTGGCGTGATAACTATTATTGTACGAGAATTATACCAAAGGTAAGTGTGAATCCCAATTTCCGCCAAAATAGATTACGCAAGAACGAAGAATATCTTCCAAAGTTTGGATTGTACGCTCGGTTTGACCATCGGATTGAGGATGAAAAGCGGTGCTAAGGTTAAGACGAGTGCCAAAAGCGGATTGAAAAGTTTTCCAAAGACAGGAGGTGAAACGAGCGTCGCGACCAGAGATAATATCGAGTGGAGTACCATGACGACTGATGACTTCATCCGTGTATATACGAGCCAATTTCTCGACTTTGTAATCTTCACGAATGGCGAGGAAGTGAGCGGATTTAGTCAATCGGTATGAGATGCTGTCATGACCAGATGAGGTGCGAGGCAATTTAGTGATAAAATCCATGGCAATGCTCTCCCATTTCCAGACAGGGACTTCTAGTTGTTCGAGTAAACCAGAGGAACGTTGATGTTCGGCCTTGACTTTGGAACACATAAGACACTTTGAGACGTAAAGGGCAGTATCTTTCTTCATTCCAGGCCACCAATAAGATGCTCGAAGATCATGATACATCTTGTCGGCGCCAGGATGAATGGAGTATCGAGATTTATGGGCGTCGTCCATCAAGGTGTTTTAAAGATTGAGACGGTTGGGAATCCAAATACGATTATGGTAGTAAAGAATACCGTCAGATTTAGCTTCGAGTGTGTTTTCGACTCCACAATTCAACTCATTATCGAGGTTACCCTCGTTAATGACGATAAATTGTGCCTGACGAATAAACTCGTTGAGTTTTCTCACGATTTGGTAGCAACGAACACTCTTAACATGAGTCTTACGACTGAGTGCATCGGCCACGACATTCGCCTTACCAGGGTGGTAGCGAATATCACAGCCGTAGTCGTTTAACAATTCTACCCAACGACGTTGACGCATGTTGAGTTCCTTTTGATCAAAGATATGTTGGAGGCTCTTGTGGTCGGTGAAGACCGTACACTTTGTACCATAAAGGTAGTGTCACCAAATCTTTAACGCAAAAACAAGCGCACCAAGTTCAAGGTCGTGCGTAGTATAGTTTTTCTCATGAATTTTGAGTTGTCTCGATGCGTAAGCGATAAACTTGTCTCGTTGCATAAGAACGCAACCAAGACCTTGGTTTGAAGCATCGCAATACACGACGAAATCGTTGTTTCCATCGGGAAGTGCAAGGATAGTAGCATTACAAAGAAGTCCTTGAGAGTTTGAAAAGACTCATCTTGTTCGGGACCCCAAACAAAAGGTTTATCTTTTTGGGTCAAAGACGTAAGCGGAACTGCGATTTTAGAAAAGTTCGAGATGAAGCGGCGATAATACCCAGCTAGGCCAAGGAACGAACGAATTTCAGAAGGCGATTTAGGTGCATTCCAATTCTTAACAGCTTCTATCTTTGCAGGGTCAATATGAATACCGAGTTCATTGATGGTGTAACCAAGGAATTGAACCTCTTTTAGCCAAAAATCACACTTGGAGAATTTGGCATAAAGACGTTCGATACGCAAAAGCTGAAGGATAAGTTGCAAATGCCGCCCATGTTCTTTTTCGTCTTGGAGTAGATGAGGATATCGTCGATGAATACAATTACGAATTGATCGAGGAAAGGCTTACACACGCGGTTCATGAGATCCATAAACACCGCAGGCGCATTGATTAAACCAAAAGGAATGACCATGAACTCGTAGTGTCCATAACGTGTGCGGAAAGCAATTTTAGGTACATCTTTTTCGAAAACTCGAAGTTGATGATAGCCAGAACGGAGGTCGATTTTCGAGAAGCAAGTCGCACCTTGAAGTTGATCAAAGAGGTCGTCAATGCGAGGAAGAGGATATCGGTTCTTAACTGTAAGTTTGTTGAGTTCACGATAGTCAATACACATCCGAAAGGACCCATCTTTCTTCTTGACGAACAAAACGGGAGCGCCCCAAGGAGAAGTACTAGGGCGTATAAAGCCTCTATCAAGAAGCTCTTGAAGTTGGCTTGATAACTCTTGCATTTCCGAGGGTGCTAAACGATAGAGAGCCTTCGTAACAAGAGTTGCGCCAGGGATGAGGTCAATACGAAAATCAACGGATCGAGGAGGCAGAGGACCAGGAAGATCCTCAGGAAAGACATCAGGAAAATCGCAAACGACAGGAACGTCACTTACACTCGGACCCTTGTCTTTCTTTTCCATAACGTGGGCCAGAAAGGCGAAGTATTCCTTGTGCAAGTATTTGTTTGCTTGAATACACGACATAAGTTTGAGACCTTTAGAAGGTTTCTCACCATAGATGTGCAACGAATCGTCGTTAGGAAGAGGAAGGCGAAAGAACTTCTCGGAGCAGACAACTTCGCACGAACTCGCCTAAGCCAGTCCATACCTACTATGATATCAAAACTCCCCAATTGCATGGGAATGAGGTCAATAGAAAACGTATGATCGTTAAGATTCAAAGAGCAATTAGAAAGAACATAATCAATGGTGATGGATTTCCCGTTAGCGACTTCGACAGCGAAAGGATTAGGCCATTTGGAGCATTCGCACTTAAGTAAAGGTTCAAATTCGACAGACACAAACTTTTATCGGCACCAGTATCAAACAGACATGAAGCATAAATATGGTTGACAAGGAACGTACCAGTAATGACGTCATTGGAGTTTTGAGCCTGAGCAGATGTAAGCATGAAAGCTCGTCCTTTAGCAGGCTGAGGCTGTTGTTACTGACTGGAGTTGAGGTTGTTGGTTGAGTAGAGGACACACATTGGCGAGATGGTTGGGATCGCCACATTTGTAACACGCTTGCACAGGAGCATTCAGACGTTGAGGTTGAGGTTGGTTCGGGTTAGGGTTAGGTATGATGGCTTGGTTGTTTTGGGGTTGGCGACAATGGCTAGCGAAATGCCCCAACCTGTTACAGTTGGCGCATTTTCGCCACGGGGTGGATGGGAGATTGTGGTAAGGGCACGTTCACACTTAGGCCAAGTGCCGGTGTAGTTTTGTTTGGGTGGCTTGGTTTTTTGGGTAGAGGAGACGGCGTTTAGTGGTGCGGAGTTGGGCGGAGTAACAACCTCATTATTCTAAACAGAAGCCTTCCGCTTCTTGTTCCTTTGGTTGTTGTTTTGTTTCTTGGCTTGGGAGGGAGGTGACTCAGTAGTGGTGGTGGTATCGGCGATAGCTTGGTGTGCATGCTTCATGGAGACCTTGTCATAGGCTCCATGACGAATGCGATTGTGGTTCATCTCAATCGTGATGCTATAAGCATCTTCGAGAGTTTTGGGGCAAGCGGCGGCGACATGGTTTGTTAATACCGGGAGAGGCAACGAATGAGCTTGGCGATTGCCTTGGGTACGGTATCCACTTGCCCAGGGAAAAGGGTACTTAACTGTTTGAAGCGCATGATCAATCCTTCGGCGTCGCTCCCTGTTGAGTGAGATTCCAGAATTCGTTTTCGAGTTTCTGGGTCTAGTGAGGAGGACAAAATTGGTCCTTTATGAGCTGCTTTAGCTCTTCCCAAGGTAATGCGTGAGCTGCTTCATTGCCACGCTTGTTTCTTTCGGTGGTCCACCACTCGAGGGCTCTCTCAGGAAAGACCCCGGTGGCGTTCAAGGTTCGGAGCTCATCAGGGCATCCGCTTTGCAGAAAGGTGAGTTCAATCGCGTCGAACCTGTTCATCATGGCTGTAGCGCCATCATTACCAGTGAATTCCATGCGCTTACAAGCCATGAACTGTTTGAACTGGAACGTTGCTTTGGGAGGGTCCACCTTGAGTCAACGGAGGATTTGGGGGTTTCATGGACGGTTTGGATTTGGGTCACAATGTTTGGGATGATTCTGGCCATTTGCTCCGTGATCAACCCGACTAGTTCTTGCTTGGAGATAGAGTCTCCTTGGTTGTTTGAACCTCTCTTGGAACCCTTGGATTTCTTTGATGAACTTGGAGAAGACATCTAGGGTTGAAATAGAAAGAAGGGATGAGACTTGATCATAACGTAAAAATATGTTTTGCATGTATAAGCATGGGTAATTCACGTATTTTGCATGTATTTAACGAGTATTCAACAAGTATAACCACGTATGAATGTGTATAAAGAGTATAAATTTAGTTTGTTCACGAGGATTATTATTGTTTTTTATTGCGATAGACGTGCGATTTGTGTAACGATTCAAAACGAATAAGGTAACAAGTATAAAATCACATAAAAATTGAAATAACATAAAAGATTGGCTCATTAAAACATGGGATTGTTTTAGGTAGAGAAACGTCGACTATTCCAAAGTGATTCGTAAGATCTTTCGAGTTAGGGAACATGCTTTGGCCTAATAGGTAAAACGCTCTTGTCGAGAAGCGATTAACGGCATTTTACCCTTCCAGTTACTACATGTCCCTAGTCGACGAAAATTCAAGACTTTGGCGAGATTGAAAATCGAGGAATGGGACTCAATCGACAAGGTGCGGGTTTCACCCCTAACTTGACGATTTCGTACCCTAAGTGTGGTTGTTTCTTGCTAAACGAGGAGCATATTCCAACTCGTTTGTAAGATCCACTAGATTATGAAATGAAAGTTTCCATCAAGGTGTGGATATCACTCCTAACTTGATGGTATAACTTCGTGAAAAAATCGAATACGCGGAATGAGGGATTTCACCAAAAATTGTAAGTCATTGGACCTATCTTGGTGCAAATCGCCTCGTTTGCATCACGAGTGTCTTCAAGTCTTCAAGTGTATTGTGTAAACGTCTTAGGAAAGACATTATGTAAGTTTTAAGACCAAAAGAAAGGAAGAAGCAATGAGGAAGATTAAAGTTTTAAGCATAGCATAGGAATGGTCAAACACTTAAACTATAGACTAGGTCAAACATGGCAATTCTACCTAATTCCCTATAGTTATGGCTCTGATACCAATCTGTCACACCCCAACCGATGACGGAAACATCGAGGCGGGACGAAAGAGATTGCTCATTGCTCATAAATACTAATTGGCGACTATATTTAAATAAAACACATATTTCATTGATAACAACATTGTCAAGTACAACATTTGGAGTCAAATACAATAATGCAAAATAACAACAAGTACAACACGATTACAACAAAACTAGTCTAGTAAGATTAAAATGTGTATCTAAAGCATTTCCTACTAGCTTTCATCATGCGTATCCTCTTCAACCTGTAACATGTTTAAAATACGAGTTCAATGCAAAAGCAAAGACGAGTACACAAGTTTGGTGATACAAAGCATAAGTATAAAATGTATAACTCGAATCCACATGATAATTGTAAGCAAAGTATATACTAATCATGCAATACTAGATCAAACCCCGAGTTTCCACAAAAGTTTAACGAGATCGAGCTTCCCTTGTCACAAAATCAACAAGACTAAAATGAGTATGATAATCTTAACATAACCCCGACGGGTGGTGTGCTACTCCTATAGCGCTATATATGATAAGTTGGGCTAGCTAAGTTAATGATCAAGCATGTATAATCAAGCATGTATCTAGGCATAACAAGTATTCACGTATAAGGATTGAGCATGTAAAGCATGAGTTTGTGATATGTGTATTTTGATAGGTAAACATGTTACAACCCAAAAGTGATTAAAACGCTAAATGGGTCTAGTGTACTCACGGTTTTGCTAAAGTGTTCCACTTAAAGAATCCCGCGAGCTTGTTGTGATTAGGGTTTGGCACCTTGTCCTTCTACAAGAAGAACATAGGTATTAGTTATGAGTGTAACGGAAGATTCGGATTATTCGAGCAAGATTAAAAAGGGAATAAGAATAAAGTATTATAGTATGAAAATAATCACTAAGATATAGTTCTTGTTCTTGACACTATGATAACCCGAATAGGTTTGATATGGTTTCATAGGTTCGAGACCTATTAGAATCGTGACAAGAAACTACATACTTTAGTGATAAAACTTAATAACTCGATAGATGATTACTTAGTCATTATCAAGGGTTCGGTTTTTAGATTATATTATAGTCCATAATATATATACATAGTTATATAATCATGTAGGAGGTGGGAGGATGAACCATCCACTTTGTACCTCTAAGTATCATGTAAGTCAAGTATGAGGTGGGAGGTTTAACCATCCACTTTGGAACCTCTTATGATGTTCACCACTTCACAAGTCACCAAAGGTAACAAGGAGGGTACTAGAACAAGAATATAAACAAGAATGTAAATGACAAGAATATAATGTGTGTCACCATGATATCAAGTAGCCAAGTGAAATACAACCGGGGAGCACACATTGACACACGTCAACGGCTAGGCGGGGTTGTGACACTTTAGAACTAGCAAACTACTTGGGATAATGATGAAAATCATCAAGTGATGTGTGGTCTAAAAGTTTAGAATAGCCAAAGCTAACCAAGGTGGACACACATGAACAAGTTATGAACTTGCACCAATTGTGAGCTTGAAGCTCTATGAAAACAGAATTATTGTGAGGATAAACCCTCTTGTTTGAATGTCTCAACCTTGTTTTTAAGCCTAACCAACCACAAATAGTGTTGTAAGCATTTGGACATAGGTTTGAGATGAGTTAGACTCAAGTTTTGAATAGATTAAACAAGTTTTCAAAGAGTTTTGATTAAAAAAGAAAGTTTCTTGCACTTCAACCTCAAATATGAAGGAGTTCCATATTAGTTTTCCATGGAAAAACCTAAGGAAACAAGCCTAGAGGTGTCCCAAGTGCTAAGAAGGAAGAAACAATGAGAAAAGAGAGGTAGAAGTGAGCTAGAACTCACTTTGGAAACCTTGAACTTTTGCTCAGATTCTGAGTTTAGCAACTGATTTTAGAGTGTTTAGAGTGAGATTTAGAGTGTTTGTAAAGTGGGAGAAGTGTGAGAATGAGTTGGGTTATATAGGAAGTGATTAGGGTTAGTGGTTGAGTGTAATAAGTGCAAGAAACACAACTAACAAACACACTAATGACCAATCCATGAGCTGAAAACATTATTCTGCGGATTATGCCTTCTGGCGGGGAGCGAGAAGAATTGGGTTACATGCTCACGGCCCGCGGGAGGCTAATTCCCCAAACTTTGTTAATTTTTTTGTCATATTTAGTCCCTGAAGTTTATATTTGATGGTTTGAGGGTGTTTTAAGTATAAAAAGTGCATTTTAAGTATATGTAGCATACTATAATATATGTGTATGTACGAAATGATCGAGATCGAATATAAATGTCACGTATAATGTATGTATAATGTTCAACGTCGCGTATTAACGAGTATGTCACATCTTCGAGTATATGTTATGTATGAGTATGTATGAATAAGTATGATTGTGTATAACAAGTATAAAGATAAACTTGTATTTTCCATTATGATTCAAGTATCGATTACAACAATTACAACGAAATGAAGGATACGAATACAAGGATTTCCAAAAATTGAATTACAACATGAGCTTGCTATAAATAGAAAGTATGGAAAACGTGAGGCGTTACACTACACAACTCACGATCTCAAACTCGTTGCAGTTGTTTTTGCATTGAAGATATGGCGACACTACCTTTACGGTACTAAGTGTACGGTCTTCACCGACCATAAGAGCTTACAACATATCTTCAATCAAAAGGAACTAAATATGCGCCAACGCAGATAGGTTGAACTTCTCAACGATTACGATTGTGAGATACGCTACCACCCCGGCAAAGCAAACGTCGTAGCCGATGCTCTCAGTCGACGGAGCTATGTGTATAGTATTCGTGACTCTCAATCTTTGAATAATCTCAAAATCATGATTCGCTCCACCCAGTTCGCTTGTTTTAATGAGAATACCCTGGAGGAAGAAATGAAATATGGTGCCGAAACTCAGCTCGTTGTTAAACCTAATGGTATTATTACTATCTCGATCGTATTTGGATTCCTAGCCGTGATAATCTTCGTGAATTGCTAATGACCGAAGCTCATAAATCTTGATACTCCATTCATCCCGGAGCTAACAAGATGTATGAGGACCTCTGTCCTAAGTATTGGTGGCCGGGCATGAAAAAGGATATCGCCGTTTACGTCTCAAAGTGCTTAACTTGTTCGAAAGTTAAAGCCGAACATCAAGGCCCTCTGGTTTGCTCGAACAACTCGAAATCCCGATGTGGAAGTGGGAGAGCATAGCCATGGACTTCGTTACGAAACTCCCTCGCACCTCCTCTGGTCACGATAGCATTTGGGTTATCGTCGATTGTCTTACTAAGTCGGCGCAATTTATTGCCATACGAGAAGACTTTAAGGTAGAACTATTAGCCTGAATCTATACCGACGAAGTCATATGTTGACACGGGACACCTCGTGACATCATCTCTGACCGCGATGGTCGCTTTACCTCACTTCTCTGGGAGACTTTTCAATCTGCTCTCGATACTACGCTAAATCTCAGTACCGCTTTTCACCCTCAAACCGACGGTCAGACTGAGCGCACGATCCGCACCCTCGAAGACATGCTCGTGCGTGCATCATAGATTTCGGTGGTAATTGGGATACGCATTTACCTTTAATTGAATTCTCGTACAATAATAGTTATCACACCAGCATTCAAATGGCACCTTTTGAGGCACTGCATGGAAGAAAATGTCGATCGCCTATTGCATGGCACGAGATCGGAGAAGCACAAATCACCAGTCCCGAGCTGATCCAAGAAACGACAGACAAGATCCTCCAGATCAGAGACAATCTCTTGAAAGCTCGAAATCGTCAAAAGAGTTATGTCGATAAACGCCGCAAGCCCCTACAGTTCGAAGTGGGAGATCACGTGCTCTTAAAGGTTGCACCTTAGAAAGGAGTGATCCACTTCGGGAAGAAAGGGAAACTAGCGCCACGATACGTGGGTCCCTTTAAGATTCTGGAAAGAGTTGGCAAAGTGGCCTATCGACTCGAACTACCGGCAGAACTTAACAACGTCCATCCGACTTTCCACGTGTCAAACCTCAAGAAATGCCTAGCTGAAGAAAATCTCCATGTTCCCCTCAAGGACTTGCAAGTAAACGAGACTCTTCATTTCGTGGAAAAGCCAGTCGAAATCATGGACCGAGAGACCAAGAAACTGCGGCGCTCTCGCATTCCTATTGTAAAGGTTCGATGGGAAGGCAAACGCGGTGCTGAGTTCATTTGGGAATTGGAAAGTGACATGTTGGCTAAATATCCCCATCTCTTTGTTATGGCCACTACTTAAATTTCGGGACGAAATTCCCTAAAGTAGGGGAGACTGTAACAACTCGTAAATTCATTGTTATCTTTTTCCTTTTTATTCTCGTTGTATTTCTCAGTGTAATTCCGAGATTTGATTATAAGAAAGTTATGTTAATGGAATTATATTTTATTACAGCCATATCGCATCTAATCGCTTATTAAACGCTAATTCAAACGCAATCACAATTAACTATGTTACTTTGATAGCCGAGTGTGTTGTTGTACAATAACCACTTGTGCCATCGCATCGCTTATCTCATCGCATCGCAAAACGCAGTTATTTATGTAAAATTATGCTTTATGTGTGTTATAATTAATTATGTTATGGTTCATTATCGCTAAAACGCTTGCACGCTCACGTAACTCGCTCTCCCTCAAAGCAATGGTAATACAACGCTTAACGCTTCGCTAAGACGCTTAATATAACCATCTAATACGAACCAAATCACCAAACGAACTCCTAACACGAAATAAACGAACGAAACTTGCCTTTTGGCCAAGTTCTGCCGAACTTGGTTACACCAAGTTCGCCCCAACTTGTTCAGGGCATCAGAACCCCAAATTCACAGCAAGTTCGCTCGAACTTGCACTTTCCAAGGCTGAACTGGCCAAGTTCTCCCGAACTTGTGCCAAGTTCGATTGGAAAGTGACAAGTTCGGCCGAACTTGATCTCTGATACTCTCAAATCCTCTCCTCCTATAAATACTCAACTCCTCTCCTCATTTGAACTTGCTGCAAGTTCGCCCGAAACCTCCCGAAACCGAAAACCTTTGATTTCCAAGTAAGAATCAACCCGTTTTCATGCAACAACAATGTTTTACAACGATTTTGCACAAGGTTTTACCTTTGATTTTATCAAAACTCTTCTGTTTACGAAAATCTTCAACTTTTTCTATAAAACTTCTGTTTTTCACTTAGATCTATACTTAGATCTAAGTAAAACCTTTCAAACATCGATTTTAACACAATATTCGGACTAAATGACGTATGTTTCGTTCACTTTGAAGTGGAACGAGGCGTTATCAAGCAAGATCTCAGATCCAGAAGCACAAGAACAAAATCGTCACTTTGCACAAACTGGACTAACCCGTACGAACCATCAAGTTCGCTCGGATTAGTCCGAGTTTCTGTAAAATGGCTAAAACTCGCTCCAAAAGACCTCTCCAGCCTTGGTTTTGCTCAGTAGCTTAAGGGTGGGGGGATGGACACTTGATTTCCTCAGCAAACGATGCGAAAAAGCACGATTTGGATGCCAAAACAGTCAAGTTCGCTCGAAAAACATCAAGTTCGCTCGAACTTGTCACCAGATTGGTGACCAAGTTTGTTCGAACTTGATCAACATTAGTCAGAAAGCACACAAGTTCACCCGAACTTGTCTAGTTCTCAGGAAACCAGACAAGTTCGCCCGAACGTGTGCCTCCAGTAAGCCCAAACAGTCAAGTTCGCCCGAACTTGTACCAATTCCAAAGAATTGGTACAACTTCGCCCGAACTTGTCTACTGTTCTTTCAACCGTTAACCGTTTCAGCATTTCGGAAGACTGATGCACTTCTGTTCGCTTACAGGTTGGTCCGACGCTCTCCTCAACTCATCCCATATCCCGTCTCTTCTCTCAAAACGCACCGACAGTGAGTATACTTGAACCCCTTTACGCTTAACGCACTTTTGGGTGTCACATATGTTCTATATCAAATCACATCACACAACTCAAACTCTTATTCACAATCCGCTATACATGACTACACGTGAAATCTGTTGAATTGTATGTGTTACTTGATTGCTAGTACGCCACCCTTAACATGATAGCTAGCTAGAGGTTGACCCGCCACCCGGAGGCCCGGGGTTGTTAAGGCTCGCATTTTTATTTCGCATTTGTTTTCTCTTCAGGATGTGGACACTTGTTTGCATGTCTCAATCATTCGCGGTTTGTTGGTTTACTTGAATCTAGTAGATACATAGTTTACTTCTCTTACGTATGTCATGCGGTGTATGCTAAACGCTTTTATATCTATATTGTACGCAAACCTGTATGCTTACCTTTACCTAATTGTATTGACGTTTTATTTTAACATATGTGGTAGGTTGAGGATGTTTGCTATGGATGCTTAGTTTTAGGATTTGCCTTTAGAAAATCATGTAATAAATCTAGGGAAGATTGAACTTAATATGTTTTAAGAGATATTATGTTTTGTAATAATTATTGGGATTTTATTTTTTAATAGTATGGGATGTTGAACGTTTAAATATTATCACATAATAGTTGTTTTTCGAATTTCTCTTGAGACAATCTGGTTCACCTAGTGCCACGCCCCGATGATTCCGCCATCGGTTGGGGTGTGACAATATATATATATATTATATATATATATATATATATATTATATATATATATATATTCTTTAAAAGGATTCCTGACACTTTGGAGATTTGGGTCTCGGATCGTCGCCCGACTTGGCAGACCCTGAGCCCGACCCTATAAAAATAATGGTATTCTTCTCAACTTTATATCTCTCAATTAGACCACATGGTGTGGCTCAACGCCCCTGCCACCTTACCCTCTTTGGCACCCCTCTCTTATTTCCTAAGTGCTATGGGGGGTATTATGGGCAATTTCATTACCACAATGGCGAGAACTATAGGGGTATGCATGTGTGACCCATTCATTCCCACCAATCAGATTTCCCCCCTTTTGATTTCATTTTTTTTCTTTTTATATTGTTTAAAATGGGCTTAAAGAGGTGTTATCTCATACCGTGCAAATTAACGATAAAGTCTGTCGCTTATGTGGCACATACGTGGCTTTGATGTGACGTGATAAAACTCCTAAGAGCTTTATACCACACCACACAAGCTTTGAGTTCAAATATTTAGCTTAGATTATCATTATTTAAATCGAGGACCAAATATTTTTTCTGCTCCGTATAATAAATACCTCAAAACGATCATGAATATCAATTTGAATTCAATTCGTTATTTTTTTCTAGTAATCAACAAATATGTTCCATGATTACTTTCTTTTTCTTCTTAATGTAAGCATAGTATCAAACGATCTTGATTACTAAAACAAGAAGTTTCAAATTGTTAAAGTAGTAAGCCATCGACAAGTCATTCAAAACCCCAGTTAATCTAGATAGTTAGGTAAGTAGAGTATCGTATCCATACAGTATATGTGGGTCCGGGTTTGATAGCACAATTAGTAATCTAAAAGATTTGATTAACGATGAACTAAAGTAAAATTGACAAAATTTGCAATTACACTAAGCAAGACAAACAAACAACATACAAAACACTAGACAAGAAAACAAGAGATCAAATCTGGGTTCTGGTTTTATAGCACATTTAGTAACCTAATATTCTAAACCATCTGGTGACAACTTCGAGCGAACTTGTTCAATTTGGAGCAAACTTGACTGAAATGGTCACCAAATCGTGCGTTTTCGCGTCATTTGCTGAGGAAATCGAATGTCCATCCCTCCAACCTTAAGCTACTGAGCAAAACCTAGGCTGGAGAGGTCTTTTGGAGAGAGTTTTAGCCATTTACAGAAACTCGGACTAATCCGGGCGAACTTGATTGTTCGTACGGTTAGTCCAGTTTGTGCAAAGTGACAATTTCTTCCTTGTGCTTCCGGATGTGAGATCTTGCTTGAAAACGCCACGTTCCACTTCATAGTGAACGAAACATACGTCATTTAGTTCGAATTTTATGTAAAAATCGATGTTTAAAAGGTTTTACTTAGATCTAAGTATAGATCTAAGTGAAAAGGAGAAGTTTTGTAAAAAAGATGAAGATTTTCGTAAACAAAAGAGTTTGATGAAATCGAAGGTAAAACCTTGTGCAAAATCGTGGTAAAACGTTGTTGTTTGCATGAAAACGGGTTGATTCTTACTTGGAAATCAAAGGTTTTCGGTTTTGGGAGATTTCGGGAAACTTGCAGCAAGGAGTGCACGAATGGAGGTGCTGGGTATTTATAGGTGAGGAGAGAATGGGCTGATTGAGATCAAGTTCGGCCGAACTTGCCACTTTCCAAGCGAAGTTTGCACATGTTCGGGCGAACTTTGCCAGTTCAGCTTGGAATGTGCAAGTTCGAGCGAACTTGCTGTGAAATTGGTGTTGTGGTGGCCTGGTCAAGTTCGGGCGAACTTGGGATACTTAAGTTCGGCCGAACTTGGCCTAATGGCGAAGTTTTGTTCGTTACTTTCGCGCTAGGTGTTCGTTTGACGATTCGGTTCGTATTAGATTGTTATATTAAGCGTTTTAAATGATAAGATAGTGCGATTAAGCGATTCGTGCAAGTGAGAGCGTTACGTTAGCGAGTATAACCATAAATCAGAAAACACACATAACACATAATAACATAAAGTAACATAATCAACTGCGTTGCGACGTGATGTGATAAGCGATGTCGATGGCACAAATGTTTATTAATTAAGAACACATTCGGCTCTTAAAGTAACATAGTTACTTGTGATTGCGTTGAGTTAGCGTTTAATAAGCGTTTAGATGTAATATAGTTGGGACAAAATATAATTAACAAACATAAACCATTCCATTAATCAAATCTCAGATTTACAATGAAAGATACAAATGGAATAAACGGAAAAGGATAACAATGAAATTAAGAGTTGTTACAATCTCCCCACTTTAGGAAATTTCGTCCCCAAATTTAAGTAGTGGCCGTAACAAAGGGATGTGGATACTTGGCTTTCATATCACTTTCCAGTTCCCAAGTGAACTCAGCACCGCGTTTGCCTTCCCATCGGACTTTCACAATAGGAATGTGAGAGCGTCGAAGTTTCTTGGTCTCTCGGTCCATGATTTCCAATGGCTTTTCCACGAAGTGAAGGGTCTCGTTTATTTGCAAATCCTCGAGTGGAAAATGAAGATTTTCTTCAGCTAGGCATTTCTTGAGGTTTGAGACGTGGAAGGTCGGATGTACGTTGTTAAGTTCTGCCGGTAGTTCGATTCGATAGGCCACTTTGCCAATTCTTTCTAGAATCTTAAAGGGACCCATGTATAGTGGCGCTAGTTTCCCTTTCTTTCCGAAACGGATCACTCCTTTCCAAGGTGAAACCTTTAAGAGAACGTGATCTCCCACTTTGAACTGTGAGGGTTTGCGGCGTTTATCGGCATAACTCTTTTGACGACTCCGAGCTTTCAGAAGATTGTCTCTGATTTGGAGGATCTTGTCTGTCTTTTCTTGTATTAACTCGGGACCGGTGATTTGTGCTTCTCCGATCTCTTGCCATGCAATAGGCGATCGACATTTTCTCCATACAATGCCTCAAAAGGAGCCATTTGAATACAAGTATAATAACTATTATTGTACGAGAATTCTATTAAAGGTAAATGCGCATCCAAATACCACCAAAATCTATGATGCACGCACGAAGCATGTCTTCGAGGGTGCGGATCGTGCGCTCAGTCTGACTGTCGGTTTGAGGATGAAAAGCGGTACTGAGATTGAGCGTAGTACCGAGAGCGGATTGAAAAGTCTCCCAGAGATGTGAGGTAAAGCGACCATCGCGGATCAGAGATGATGTCACGAGGCGTCCCGTGTGGCAATAAAGTGAGCGGATTTAGTAAGACGATCAACGATAACCCAAATGCTATCGTGACCAGAGGACGTGCGAAGGAGTTTCGTAACGAAGTCCATGGTTATGCTCTGCCACTTCCACATCGTGATTTCGGGTTGTTCGAGCAAGCCAGAGGGCCTTTGGTGCTCGGCTTTAACCTTCGAGCAGGTTAAGCACTTTGAGACGTAAACAGCGATATCCTTTTTCATGCCCGGCCACCAATACTTAGGACGAAGGACTTGTACATCCTGTCGGCTTTTGGATGAATGGAGTATCGAGATTTATGAGCTTTGGTCATTAGCAATTCTCGAAGATTATCACGGCTAGGAATCTGAATACGATCGAGATAGTAGTAAATGCCATTTGGTTTAACTACGAGTTGGGTTTCGGCACCACATTTCATATCTTCTTGCATGGTATTCTCGTTGAAACAAGCAAACTGGGCGGAGCGAATCAAAATTTCGAGATTATTCAAAGCTTGAGAGTCACGAATACTATACACATAGTTTCGTCGGCTGAGAGCATCGGCTACGACGTTTGCTTTGCCAAGATGGTAGCGTATCTCACAATCGTAGTCCTTGAGAAGTTCAACCCATCTGCGTTGGCGCATATTCAATTCCTTTTGATTAAAGATAGTTGTAGGCTCTTATGGTCGGTGAAGACCGTACACTTGGTACCGTAGAGGTAGTGTCGCCATATCTGTAACATCCGTCGAAAAACGGGTTTTCAAAACCCGCTTCGTTTATTAATCGAATAATCAGTTTCAAATTTTCGTTGCTCATTTAATGCTTATTTTAATTTTAAACAATACATAACTAATAAACATTTTAGAATATGGAAATTAAAATTGTTAGAAAATAAAAATAAAGCAATTAAAATAAAAATGGGCTGCCGGGTTTCGAACCCGGGTCAGCCGGAAGACCTAACCAACCAACATTTAACCACTCCGCCACTTGATGTCTTTGTGTAATCTAGGAAACAAATAAAACATAAGTTCACCTGTGAAATCATCTGTTTGCGCCAAACTGAAACCGCTCATCGGCTTTCAACCGTCCAGACTGTTGAGGGATCGCTTTTACTGATCATAACCGATAAACCCACGTTCTTAATCAATTCAGTCTTTACTGAACTTGAATTCATATGATTTTCGGGTTTAATAACCGAAATCATTTACTTCCTGGTTTTCACCGGTAATATCATCATCTCACGACTCAAAAACATCCACAGAACCTCCAATTTCACTTTGGCTCTATTTTCAGTTCGTCGGAAACGCTTTCTGAAATCGCCGACTTTCGCCGGAAAACCGTGTCATTCATCAAAACGGTAAATTTCTCAATTCTTTTATCTTCTATCTTTGTTAGACTGTTACTAACTCAAACCCTTCAATCAGAATCGGTCCCAGACGACGATACCTGATAATCTGCAATCGCCGGAAAACTTCTGAAAATTTCTAAATCACGCTGTGAATCGGTATGAGCATCTAAACTCTCTGATAACTCTTGTTTAGTCATTCAATTCCACAATTAGTTAATCAAAACTGTTAATTGGTCCGCTCAGACGGAGTTCATAAAACAGAGCCGACGACTTTGCCGGAGTTCTGAGAAAACTCATCATTCCGGTACGTTCATTCCCAAAACCTTCCCTATCCGTTACATTTTAATCATTTATATGTCCGTTAATTGAATTGAACAATGATCAGTCGAATATCAGTTGTCTGGGTTGTTTTAGCGAAGAAGATGAAGTTAGGTTGTGTATAAATTTAATATAAATCGGATTATATCTCGGGTTAGACACACAGTCCAGCGGTGGACTGTGTGCATTTGAAACATAGAGATACCGGGTTCGAGTCTGTCCTTGTTCCGATTCATCACAATATTCAGACTTTTTATAAAACCCAAATACGGAGACTTCCAGTTAGTTTATCAGAGAAATAAAAACAAGTGTTTTAACCAGGTTAGACACACAGTCCAGCGGTGGACTGTGTGCAACGTTAAACAACAGGTCCCGGGTTCGAGACCTGTTATGCACACCGGTTCGATGTAATTAAAATCCTTTTTAAAAATAAAGGAATTTTGAATAAATTAAATAGTATATAAATATAATTAAAAACAGAAATATTTCGGGTTAGACACGTAGCTCAGTTGGTAGAGCTGCGTGCACGCGTACGGGAGGTCACAAGTTCGAACCTCACTCAGCGCAAATAAATACACGACCGAACCGTCAACAAGTCAAAGTCAATAGTCAACGGTCAACCCAAAAAGTCAACACTTTTTTTTATATTTATTTATTTATTTAATTTAAAAATCAATTAAAAATACTTAAAAATAATGTTTTTAAAGTTAGAAAATTGTCTTAAACTCACAAAAATATATCTAAAAATCCTATTAAAATTATTAATAAAATCCACTTATTTACCGTACCTTTTCGTTATTATTTAGGTTAGTTAATCCTCTCGATCAATCCTCTAAACTCGTGCGCATTCAACATCATCAAACGAACGCACCCAATGTGAGTGAATCTCTACAAATTCCCCGTTTTAATCACATTTTTTGGGGTGTATCATGTGTCTTATTATTTATTACATTTAAACAATTGTGCATCCATCATATCCATGATCAAATGTGTATTCAATATGTATCAACTGTTTGTGTGGTTAATGTTTAGATTAAATTTATCATTTTCAGTACATACATTATCATAGGCCGCCGCTCCCCATTACCTATGAGCGTGAGCCGTTCCCCATTACCTATGAGCGTGAACGAGGCGTTGCCAACATACGATCGGCTCCGTTTGATTGAGCCTTGATCGCACATACATTCATCTTAGGCCGTCTGTTCCCCATTACCTATGAGCGGAACCGTTCCCCATTACCTATGAGCATGAACGTGACGTTGCCAACATTTACATTATCATTCATGTAATATATTCATGCAAGGTGGTTTGTTATTGTATGTTATTTTATGTTATTGTATGTTATATTATGTTATTATATGATTATTTACGTTTGCTCACATATGATTACTGCACAATTTTTCCATATTAATTATAACAAGAAATCAATAATAAATGTTTTCTAACAAGGTTCACTCGCCAACTTTTGTTGACCCAAAAACCCCCATTTTTACACATGATACAGGTGATCCAGTTGTAGCAAGAAACATATAGGATGGCTTAGAAGAATAAATCGGTTTAGACTTTGGATTGTTTATTTAGTTACTTTTCTTTGTAATTGTATGAACTTGTTTGGAATATTGAGGATGTAATTTTGAATTTAATAAATATGAAACATATTAGTAAACATCATGAGCTTTGGTGATAACCCAATATTGCCCCGACTCTTATTCCGCTGCGGGTCGGGGTGTGACAGATTGGTATCAGAGCCATGACTTTAGGGATATAGGATAGGTTATTAGACCCTTAGAGCCTATACTATAGTTGATTAGATTTTTTTTAAATTATTGTGTGTTACATGCAAAATTCATGATGTTTATATGTTTTATGTTTATTGTTACATTCAATGTTATGCAAGCATGTTCATAAGTACATATTATTATACAATGCCTATCATGAATCATATTCTCATAACATATCATATCCATGAGAGCACACACCACACAATTTCCATGACTTTTGCAACGATTTTTGTATTTTCAAGTCACATCAAAGTGAGTTCTCATGACGGGCATGTAGTAACTGGAAGGGTACAAGTACCGGTAGTCGGAACGTCCTGTCTAGGCTTGGCATTCGTATAAATCCAAAATAAAGGACCAGTTTGCCTACCTGGGGACTAACGATGAGAGTACGAATGACCTATTAGGCCAAAGCATGCTATACCAAACGTCGTGTGAGCTAACCCCACTTTGAGTTGTCATTGTGTCTACACCTGGACACCCTCCGACCATACATCTCGCAAACATATTTCATGGTTTTCATTCGGGTGATGCGAGTGTTAAACCGCCAATACCAATGTGAATCCTACTAAGCCAATAGTCATGGGGGCCCACATGACTATACAGGCGATGGTATGGGGGACATTGGAGGCCCAAACATGAGCAAACCCAAGACATCCTATGGATGTAGTTGCATTATTGATGTTTATGTTATTTTTATTATTTTTAACGACACATGACACCTAAAAACTTCTTAAACTCACAATCTTCCTATGTGCGTTCCTGTAGATGTCGACTAGGCAACTACGTGGAGGTAAAAGGTCAGGAAGGTCAAACGAACGCTTGGCCACTCAAATCGCAAAACAAATGGCCGCGGTGCTTCCTGACATCGTAATTCAAGTCCAACAAGCTCTCGCCGCAAATCCCATCAACCCTCCCAACCAAGAAGACCAGAACGTCGACAACCCTCCCTCCAAAAAGTGCTCCTACAAACACTTCAAGTCTTGCGATCCCCCAAAGTATGAAGGGACCGAAGGTGTCACTGCTCTCCCCCACTAGTTTGAGGAAATGGAGAACACTTTCCTCAATTGCGATTGTCCCGAGGATCGCAAGGTACGTTACGCAACCGGGAGACTGTTTGGGGTAGCCCTGACCTGGTGGAACACAGAGAAGGGTAAGAGAGGAGTCGAAGATGCTATGGCCTTAACATGGGAAGAGTTAAGGGAAATAATGACAAGACGCTTCTGTCCAAGAAGCGAAATCAAGAAGTTGGAAGATGAATTCCACTCGTTAAAACAAAAGGAAGGAGATCATACTTCCTACAACAAAAGGTTTCTAGAGTTGAACCAAATGATCCCCAACTTGTTCACCCCAGTGTACCGCTTGGTTAAACACTACATTCGAGGCCTCCCCTCAAAAATTCAAGACTCAGTTCTAAGCACTTCGCCTGCGACACTTGAAGCCGCAATGGAACTAGCTACCGAACTTACCGAAAATCGCATTCGAAACGGTAAATTCAAAGAGGAGAAAAAGAAAGCCCCCATTGAGGCTCAAACTTCAAACCATTCTGGCTCCTCTTCGAAGTTTACTGGTAAAAGGAACCGAAATACCAGAAACTTTGCTGTCACACAAACAAATTTCCCTATCCCTGCTGCACCCATCACCCAAGTTGCCCCCTCAACAGCACCATATAAAAAGCCATACTCCGGCCCATACCCAAAATGCAACCGTTGCCAATACCATCACTTTCCTGATCATCCCTGCCAACATTGCACCGGCTGTGGCCGCGCAGGTCACACCATCCAAACCTGTCGCGCACTTCAGCGAACGAACCGCAATCAACCCTCAACCCAGACCCACCATCAGATAGTGGGTCAAGCCCAACAACCTTTACTCCTACCACCTGCTCAACATGTATCCCAATCATACTACCAACCCAACTATCCCATGATACAACCTATGCGGGCTTGTTACAACTGTGGAGACCCAAACCACTTTAGAAACACTTGTCCATGCTTGGTGAACATCCTTCATGCCCAAGCTCAAACAAATCCGGTGAATCAAGCTAACCAAGCTCCACCACCTGCAAGAGGAAGAGCTTACAACATCAACGCCAATCCTGTTGAAAATAATAACGGCCAAACGAATCACCCAACTAGTTTTCCTCACCAAGAATCAAGACTCAACTCCGATCGTCTAGTTTTAATGTTTTCTTTATGTTATCTCAATCTTGCCGTATCCTAGTTGTAAAATTGGTATTTATGTATCCAAGAATTTTAATGCGAATTGATATTACAGTTTTGTTTTATACTCATTGATTTAACATTCATATCATCATACATCTCGACGTATCTCAATCTCATCATTTAAAGAAGTTGGGTTGTGTCTCACTTTTACATAGACTGACCCATTCATCATAACAAACGAGAGAGTACTGTTATCATTCAGTCATGTATCCTTTCAGAATTGAGACTCAAGCTTTGGTTGTTGTGTTTGTTTATGTTTTAGAGTCACATAGAACTGATCATGATTTACTGATAAAGCCAACGAAAATTTGACAAGAATATGGTGGATACGCCGCTGGTACTTCCTATATATAAGTATTCTTGGCAAAGGATCAAAAGCATTACCAGGAGGTTATGAGAAGTTCCGTGTAGGTTTAAATATCGTCATGGTTGAAGTTTTTGTTTTATGATACATACCTTATCATTTCAAACGTATCAATTCCCTCAAAACTATTATGCATAAAATCATAATCGACATCAAAGATCAAATCCGAGAAGCTCAACATGTTTCTGTAACAGAAAACGACGTACGCAATGAGCTGTCTTGTGGAGCTGAACTTAAAATTGAAACTAAATCCGACGGTATTCTGTATTATCTAGATCGCATATGGATTCCTGACCACAATAACCTTCGTGATTTCCTTATGAATGAGGCGCACAAAACACGATATTCTATACACCCAGGAGCCGACAAGATGTATTAAGACCTTCGATACACCTACTGGTGGCCTGGAATGAAGAAGGATATCGCTGTTTTCGTTTCCAAGTGCCTTACATGTTCCAAAGTAAAAGCTGAACATCAAAGACCCTCAGGACTTCTGGTCCAACCTGAAATACCTGTATGGAAGTGGGAAAACATAACCATGGACTTCATTACCGGGTTACCTCGCACTTCTGGTGGGTATGACACTATATGGGTAATCATTGATCGTCTTACAAAATCAGCTCACTTCATTCCGATCCGCGAAGATTTCAAGAACGAGAAGTTAGCTCGTATCTACATCAGAGAGATCGTAAGCCGTCATGGTGTACCGTTAAGCATTATTTCAGATCGTGATGGTCATTTCACTTCACGAACATGGCAAGCCGTACAAGCCGCTTTGGGTACACGATTAGACCTCAGTACCGCTTATCATCCTCAAACTGATGGACAATCTGAACGCACCATCCAAACTCTTGAAGATATGCTTCGAGCATGCGTCATAGACTTCAAGGGAAATTGGGACGCTCATCTACCATTAGTTGAATTTTCGTACAACAACAGCTATCATTCAAGTATCGGCATGGCACCTTTCGAAGCTTTATATGGTCGTAAGTGCCGATCTCCAGTATGTTGGTACGAAATTGGAGAAGCTCAAATTACCGGTCCAGAATTGATTCAAGAAAGAACAGACAAGATCCATCAAATTCGAAACAATCTTCTAGCGGCACAAAGTCGTCAAAAGAGTTATGCAGACAAACGACGAAAGCCTTTGGAGTTTAACATTGGTGATCATGTACTTTTAAAAGTATCACCATGGAAGGGAGTAGTTCGTTTTGGCTAGAAGGGCAAGCTAGCACCACGCTACGTAGGACCTTTCAAGATACTCGAAAGAGTAGGACCTGTAACATACAAGCTTGATCTACCAGAAGAACTCAACAGAATTCACCCCACATTCCATGTATCAAACTTGAAGAAGTGCCTCGCCGATGAAAACTTCCATATTCCCCTGGAAGATATTCAAATCGATGAATTTATGCATTTCATTGAAAGACCAGTAGAGATCATGGACTTCGGAGAAAAACGTTTAAGACGGAGTCGTATTCCAATTGTAAGGGTACGCTGGGAGTCGAAACGAGGACCTGAGTTTACTTGGGAACGTGAAGACTCAATGCGCGAAAAATACCCGCATCTTTTTCCTGTTACCACTACTACTTAAATTTCGGGACGAAATTTCTAAAAGTAGGGGATACTGTAACATCCGTCGAAAAACGGGTTTTCAAAACCCGCTTCGTTTATTAATCGAATAATCAGTTTCAAATTTT
This sequence comes from Scalesia atractyloides, assembly GCA_947069175.1. NCBI lineage: Eukaryota > Viridiplantae > Streptophyta > Magnoliopsida > Asterales > Asteraceae > Scalesia > Scalesia atractyloides. The sequence goes on along the minus strand of CAMTDV010000005.1, from coordinate 93,683,403 downwards.
CGTTGCTCATTTAATGCTTATTTTAATTTTAAACAATACATAACTAATAAACATTTTAGAATATGGAAATTAAAATTGTTAGAAAATAAAAATAAAGCAATTAAAAATAAAAATGGGCTGCCGGGTTTCGAACCCGGGTCAGCCGGAAGACCTAACCAACCAACATTTAACCACTCCGCCACTTGATGTCTTTGTGTAATCTAGGAAACAAATAAAACATAAGTTCACCTGTGAAATCATCTGTTTGCGCCAAACTGAAACCGCTCATCGGCTTTCAACCGTCCAGACTGTTGAGGGATCGCTTTTACTGATCATAACCGATAAACCCACGTTCTTAATCAATTCAGTCTTTACTGAACTTGAATTCATATGATTTTCGGGTTTAATAACCGAAATCATTTACTTCCTGGTTTTCACCGGTAATATCATCATCTCACGACTCAAAAACATCCACAGAACCTCCAATTTCACTTTCGCTCTATTTTCAGTTCGTCGGAAACGCTTTCTGAAATCGCCGGACTTTCGCCGGAAAACCGTGTCATTCATCAAAACGGTAAATTTCTCAATTCTTTTATCTTCTATCTGTTGTTAGACTGTTACTAACTCAAACCCTTCAATCAGAATCGGTCCCAGATGACGATACCTGATAATCTGCAATCGCCGGAAAACTTATGAAAATTTCTAAATCACGCTGTGAATCGGTATGAGCATCTAAACTCTCTGATAACTCTTGTTTAGTCATTCAATTCCACAATTAGTTAATCAAAACTGTTAATTGGTCCGCTCAGACGGAGTTCATAAAACAGAGCCGACAACTTTACCGGAGTTCTGAGAAAACTCATCATTCCGGTACGTTCATTCCCAAAACCTTCCCTATCCGTTACATTTTAATCATTTATATGTCCGTTAATTGAATTGAACAAGATCAGTCGAATATCAGTTGTCTGGGTTGTTTTAGCGAAGAAGATGAAGTTAGGTTGTGTATAAATTTAATATAAATCGGATTATATCTCGGGTTAGACACACAGTCCAGCGGTGGACTGTGTGCATTTGAAACATAGAGATACCGGGTTCGAGTCTGTCCTTGTTCCGATTCGTCACAATATTCAGACTTTTTATAAAACCCAAATACGGAGACTTCCAGTTAGTTTATCAGAGAAATAAAAACAAGTGTTTTAACCAGGTTAGACACACAGTCCAGCGGTGGACTGTGTGCAACGTTAAACAACAGGTCCCGGGTTCAAGACCTGTTATGCACACCGGTTCGATGTAATTAAAATCCTTTTTAAAAATAAAGGAATTTTGAATAAATTAAATAGTATATAAATATAATTAAAAACAGAAATATTTCGGGTTAGACACGTAGCTCAGTTGGTAGAGCTGCGTGCACGCGTACGGGAGGTCACAAGTTCGAACCTCACTCAGCGCAAATAAATACACGACCGAACCGGTCAACAAGTCAAAGTCAATAGTCAACGATCAACCCAAAAAGTCAACACTTTTTTTTATATTTTTATTTATTTATTTAATTTAAAAATCAATTAAAAATACTTATAAATAATGTTTTTAAAGTTAGAAAATAGTCTTAAACTCACAAAAATATATCTAAAAATCCTATTAAAATTATTAATAAAATCCACTTATTTACCGTACCTTTACGTTATTATTTAGGTTAGTTAATCCTCGTCGATCAATCCTCTAAACTCGTGCGCATTCAACATCATCAAACGAACGCACCCAATGTGAGTGAATCTCTACAAATTCCCCGTTTTAATCACATTTTTGGGGTGTATCATGTGTCTTATTATTTATTACATTTAAACAATTGTGCATCCATCATATCCATGATCAAATGTGTATTCAATATGTATCAACTGTTTGTGTGGTTAATGTTTAGATTAAATTTATCATTTTCAGTACATACATTATCATAGGCCACCGCTCCCCATTACCTATGAGCGTGAGCCGTTCCCTATTACCTATGAGCGTGAACGAGGCGTTGCCAACATACGATCGGCTCCGTTTGATTGAGCCTTGATCGCACATACATTCATCTTAGGCCGTCTGTTCCCCATTACCTATGAGCGGAACCGTTCCCCATTACCTATGAGCGTGAACGTGACGTTGCCAACATTTACATTATCATTCATGTAATATATTCATGCAAGGTGGTTTTTTATTGTATGTTATTTTATGTTATTGTATGTTATATTATGTTATTATATGATTATTTACGTTTGCTCACATATGATTATTGCACAATTTTTCCATATTAATTATAACAAGAAATTAATAATAAATGTTTTCTAACAAGGTTCACTCGCCAACTTTTGTTGACCCAAAAACCCCCATTTTTACACATGATACAGGTGATCCAGTTGCAGCAAGAAACATATAGGATGGCTTAGAAGAATAAATCGGTTTAGACTTTGGATTGTTTATTTAGTTACTTTTCTTTGTAATTGTATGAACTTGTTTGGAATATTGAGGATGTAATTTTAGATTTAATAAATATGAAACATATTAGTAAACATCATGAGCTTTGGTGATAACCCAATATTGCCCCAACTCTTATTCCGCTGCGGATCGGGGTGTGACAATATCTTCAATGCAAAAACAACTGCACCAAGTTCTAGGTCGTGGGTTGTGTAGTTCTTCTCGTGGATCTTAAGTTGTCGAGATGCATATGCGATAACCTTGTCTCGTTGCATAAGAACACAACCAAGACCAAGGTTAGAGGCATCGCAATAAACAACGAAATCGTCGTTTCCGTCGGGCAAAGCGAGTACAGGAGCGTTGCATAGCATACGCTTGAGAGTTTGAAAAGCTTCCTCTTGTTTGGAATCCCAAACAAAAGGTTTGTCCTTATGAGTTAAAGCGGTAAGCGGAACGGTGATTTTCGAAAAGTCGGCGATGAATCGACGATAGTTACCCGCCAATCCAAGAAAAGAACGAATTTCAGATGCATTCTTTGGTGTAATCCAACTCTTTACAGCTTCTATCTTTGCAGGGTTGACGGGAATTCCTTGACTATTAACGATGTGGCCGAGAAATTGGACTTCTTTGAGCCAAAATTCACATTTAGAGAACTTGGCATAAAGGCAATTTCCTTGAAGAAGTTCGAGAACTAAACGGAGATGGCGCGCGTGTTCGTCTCTCGGCTTCGAGTAAATAAGGATGTCGTCGATGAACACAATGACGAAGCGATTTAAGAAGGCTTTACACACATGGTTCATCAAATCCATGAAGATCGCGGTGCATTAGTGAGACCGAAAAGCATGACCACGAATTTGAAATGGCCATAACGAGTACGAAAAGCGGTTTTCGGAATATCTTCTTCTAACACGCGTAACTGATGATAACCGGAACGTAAATCGATCTTAGAAAAACAAGTAGCACCTTGAAGTTGATCGAACAAGTCGTTGATTCGGGGGAAGAGGGTATCGGTTCTTTATCGTGAGTTTGTTAAGTTCACGATATCGATGCACATTCGGAACGTCCCATCTTTCTTTTTCACAAAAAGATTGGGTGCGCCCCATGGCGAAGTGCTCGGGCATATGAAACCTTTATCAAGAAGCTCTTGAAGTTGGCAGGATAGCTCACGCATTTCTGATGCTGCAAGGCGATAGGGAGCTTTAGCAACGGGAGTAGCACCGGGAATTAAATCGATGCGGAATTCAACATCACGAGTAGAGGGTAAACCAAGTAAATCGTCGGGAAAAACTTTAGGAAATTCACAAACAACGGATACATCTTTCCAGGTTTTCCTTTCCTTCTCTGGGTTCATGATGCGGGCTAGGAAAGCAACGCATTGCTTTCGCAAATACTTGCTCGCTTGAGTACAAGACATAAGCATCAATTTTTTTGAGGGTGTTTCCCGTAAACATGCAGTTGATCACCGTTTAGAAGAGCAAAACAAATCATTTTATCGAAACAAACAACTTTAGCATGAGTTTCACAAAGAAAATCTATGCCTACTATGATATCGAAGCTACCTAACTGCATAGGTATGAGATGGATCGAGAAGATGTGGTTGTTGAGATCGAGAGTACAACCACGTAGGACGGAGTTAACGGTGACGGTTCTTACGGTGGCGACTTCAACATCGAAAGTCTTTGAGAGTTTAGCACGTTTACATTTTAAAAGCTTTTTGAATTCTACCAACACAAAACAGTTATCGGCACCAGTATCAAATAAACATGAAGCATAAATACCATTAACAAGGAATGTACCATTGACAACATTGTTGTCGTTCTGAGCGATGGTTGAGATTGAAGGCTCTTCCACGCGCAGCCTGTGGTTGTTGCTGCTGCTGTGGCTGTGGTGGTTGTGGCTGAGGTTGCCGCTGCTGCGGCTCTTGCTTCACGGCTTTGTTTAGGCAGACATTGCTAAAGTGGTTTGGATCAAAACAAGTGTAGCAAGCACGTGCTTTTGGGACTGGTGCTTGCTGCTGAGGCTGTTGCTGGCTGGTTTGAGGAGCATGGGGTGGAGCTGGCAGTGCTGCTGGCGCTTGAGGAGCTGGCTGACGAGGACTAGAACGGCAGCTGACAGTGAAATGGCCGTAGGTATTACAGTTGGTACAGAAACGGCAATTGCCTCCAACTAGGTGATGGTAGGTACACTTTGAACATAGCGGGTGATGACCAGTGTACGCACGCTTTACAGACAGTGTGTTTGGTGTAGCAGCCTGAAACGGCTGAGAGTTCAACGGTGCTATAGCTGCACAGCTCTGTAACATCCGTCAAAAACCGGGTTAACCAAACCCGCTTCGTTTATTAACCGAACAGTCAGTTAAAAATTTCGTTGCGTATTTAATGCTCATATTAATTTTATACAATACATAATTAATAAATATATTAGAATTTAAAATCTATAATTGAAAATTTATAACAAATAATGAAATAAAAATAAATTACTGATGCCGGGTTTCGAACCCGGGTCTGCCGGGAACTTCAAAGTCTTAACTCACACACATCCAACCACTCCGCCACCTGTGTTTTTTGTTGATATATCGAAACAATTAATTCAAATAACAAAACTCGATATCAAAATCAGTCAACGACGCGCCCATTTCCCAGTCGCCAGAAATCCCGACGACTTCGCCAATTATTGTCGGTTTCTTTTGACTTAGCGTGCGTATTAACACCTACATCGGTTATAACCGATGTCCAGTCCCGCGACATCAGTCATAACCGCCGGAGAAAGGTTGACCAATGAATCAAGACAGAAATCGGACCCAATTCATCGATATAAATACACACCCTAGCCTCTGGTAATCTTTTCGCTCAAAATCACACCAATTCTCGAAGTAATTTCACTCGCCGGAACTTTTCTGCCATCACCGGACTTTCGCCGGAAAACCGAGACTCACATCAACACGGTAAATACCTCGACTCTTTCTGTTTCAATCCATTGTTAGACCATTACTAACATCAATCCATCACCCAGAATCAATCCCAGACGACGTTGCCGGATATTCTGTACTCGCCGGAAAATCGCTGGAATTTCCGAACTCACGCTGTTAATCGGTATGATCAACTAAACCTCCTGTTAATCATTGTTTACTAACTCAATTTCACATCTAAGCAATCAAAACTGTTAATCGATCTGAACAGAAGGAGTTCACAAAACAGAGCCGACGAATCCTTGCCGGAGTTCTGAGAAAGACACATGTTCGGTATATTCAATTCCAAAACTCTCTCTATTTCATCGCATTACAATCGCTTATAAGGTTCGTTAATCGAATTAAACAAGAAACAGTTGGTTAACCGTTGTCTGTGTTTTGAACGAAGAAGATGAGTTCGAACTAGTGTATAAGATTAATTAAAATCAGGATAATAAACGGGTTAGACACACAGTCCAGCGGTGGACTGTGTGCAAACAATAAACATACGTCTCGAGTTCGATCCCTATCACGACCCTATCCTCGAACATAAAAATGTTTTTTTTAAAACCGAACCGGGATAACTCACAGTAAGATGTTAAGTATAATAAAAACCAGAATATTAACCAGGTTAGACACACAGTCCAGCGGTGGACCGTGTGCAAAACTAAACCGCAGGTCCCGGGTTCGAGACCTGTTGAGAGCTCCGGTTCAATACAATTAAATCCTTTTTAAATAAATGATTTTCGGATTAAATTAAATAGTGTATAAATATAATTAAAAACAGAAATATTTCGGGTTAGACACGTAGCTCAGTTGGTAGAGCTGCGTGCACGCGTAAGGGAGGTCACGGGTTCGAGTCTCACCCAGCGCATGCTTATACACGACCGAACCGGTCAACGGTCAACGGTCAACAGTCATGGTCAACGGTCAACCCAAAAGTCAACATTTTTTTTTATTATTTTTATTTATTCATTTAATTTAAAAATCAATTAAAAATACTTAAAAATAACGTTTTTAAAGTTAGAAAATAGCCTTAAACTCACAAAAATATATCCAAAAATCATATTAAAATTGTTAATAAAATCCACTTATTTACCGTACCTTTTCGTTTTTAATTAGGTTAGTTATTCCTCGTCGATCACTCCTCTAAACTCGTGCGCATTCAACATCTTCAAACGAACGCACCCAATGTGAGTGAATCTCTATAAATTCCCCGTTTTAATCACGTTTTTGGGGTGTATCATGTGTCTTATTATTTATTACATTTAAACACTTGTGCATCCATCATATCCATGATCAAATGTGTATTCAACATGTATCAACTGTTTGTGTGGTTATTGTTTAGATTAAATTTATCATTTTCAGTACATACATTATCATAGGCCGCCGCTCCCCATTACCTATGAGCGTGAGCCGTTCCCCATTACCTATGAGCGTGAACGAGGTGTTGCCAACATACGATCGGCTTCGTTTGATTGAGCCTTGATTGCACATACATTTCATCATAGGCCGTCTGCTCCCCATTACCTATGAGCGTCCCATTACCTATGAGCGTGAACGAGACGTTCCCAACATTTATATTGTCATTCATGTTATATATTCATGCAAGGTGGTTTGTTATTGTATGTTATTGTTTGTTATGGTTAGTGTTATTGTATGTTATTGTTTGTTATGGTTATTGTTATTGTATCTTTATTTACGTTTGCTCACATATGATTATTGCACAATTTTTCCATATTAAATACAACGAGAAATCAATAATAAATGTTTTCTAATAAGGTTCACTCGCCAACTTTTTGTTGATCCAAAAACCATTTTTACACATGATACAGGAGGACAGGATGAAGCAAGGAACACATAGGAAAATGCCTTAGAAGAAAAATAATGAAGTCTAGAAAGATGTATAGGACATGTTGTACTTGTTTGATTTGATTGTGTGATCTTCTTTAATATTGTAATAATAAATATGAAACATTATAATAAATGTCATGAGCTTTGGTGAAAACCCAATCATGCCCCGATCACCTTCTTCCGCTGCGGGTCGGGGTGTGACAGATTGGTATAAGAGCTTTTGACTATAGGGATATAGGATAGGTTATTAGACCCTTAGAGCCTATACTATAGTTAATTAGATTTTAATTGTTTATGTGGTTACATGCAAACTTATAATGTTTATTTCTTTCATATTTTTTCATACACAAATGCATGCAAACACTTCCAATATTACATTTTGTGATACATAGTGAATTATACTTACAGTCAAACATACATACTTACATACACATTCATCATACATATTTTAATGTTCACATATTCAAATCATCTTCATACTTCCGTTATTCAAGATTTTGTTGCATTTGTCATTTTTCAAATCTCATCAAAGTGAGTTCTACGACGGGCATGTAGTAACTGTAAGGGTACAAGTACCGGTAGTCGGAACGTCCTGTCTAGGTTGGCATTCGTATAAATCCAATATAACGGAACAGTTTGCCTACCTGGGAACTAACGATGAGAGTACGAAGGACCTATTAGGCCAAAGCATGCCACACCAAACGTCGTTCGAACTAACCCCACTTTGAGGTGTCACCGTGTCCACACCTGGATGCACTCCAAACTTCATACGTTACATAAATATTTCTCGATTTTCTCCGGGTTTTAGTGTACGTTACTAGGCTAACACATGCGAACCATATGAAAAACCCGGTAATCATGGGGCCATATGATTACGAAGGTGAAGTATGGCGGCATGCAAGGCCCAATTACGAGCAAAGCCCAAGACATCCTATGGATGTAGTAGATTTATTATTCTATATTTATTTTATGAATGTTCATTCCTAAATACGACACATGATCCCTAAAACATCCAACTCATACTCTTGATATGTATTCCTTGTAGATGTCTTCTAGTCTCGCTCGTAGGAAGATGAGATCAGGAAAAGCCCGCGAGTGCATGGCTGCCCAAATCGCCCAACAAATGGCTGCCGTAATACCCAACATTGTAGTTCAAGTCCAACAAGCCCTTACCGCTAATCCCGTCAATCAAGAAGATCAAAACATTGTCAATCATCCCCCAAAAACCACTAAATGCACCTATAAGCATTTCAAATCCTGCGATCCTCCAAAATACGAAGGAACGGAAGGTATCACCGCTCTCCTCCATTGGTTTGAGGAAATGGAAAACACTTTTCTAAATTGCGATTGCCCCGATGATCGCAAAGTGCGATATGATACCGGTCGTTTGCTTGGAATAGCACTTACATGGTGGAATACAGAGAAGGCCAAACGAGGTGTTGAAGATGCTATGACTTTGACTTGGGAAGAGTTGAAGGAAATCATGACAAGACGGTTTTGCCCAAGGAGCGAAATCAAGAAATTGGAGGATGAGTTCTATTCTTTGAAACAAAAGGAAGGCGATCACACCACATACAACAAGAGGTTCCTCGAGTTAAATCAAATGGTTCCCAACTTGTTCACTCCCCTCTACCGTTTGATCGAGCACTACATTCGAGGTCTTCCTTCAAAAATTCAAGAATCCATAATAAGTACCACACCTGCAACTTTGGAAGCAGCAATGGAGTTAGCTACAGAGCTCACCGAGAACCGCATACGAAATAAGGACTTCAAGGAGGAGAAGAAGAAGGATAAAGCATCAACTGAAACCTCAAACTCCCCCAAACCGAATCCCCTTCTCAACCCATTTCTAAGAGAAAACGAGATGGGCAACTTTTCGCTGTCACCCAACACAATCAACCAACTTCATAAGCCATACCCCTCCAAGCTATCCAATCACTCAAGTAGCACCCAACTCTACTTACCCAAATAAGAAACCTTACTTTGGACCTCACCCTCAATGCAATACCTGTTCTTATCACCATCATTTACCTTACCTTGTCGACTATGTGCGAATTGTGGACGCTATGGTCATTCGAGCAAGGTTTGCCGCACCTCTCAAAACCAAACCTTACCCCCTACTTAAAACATGATCCAAACATATCAACAACCTCAATACCCCATGCTCCCATATGTTCGAGCTTGTTTCAATTGTGGCGACCCTACCCACTTTAGAAACACGTGCCCTCGATTGGTTAACATCATAAACGCCCAAACTCAAGCAAACCCAGTTAACCAAGCAAATCAAGAAAACCTAACCACTAGGCCACCAGCAAGAGGAAGGGTTTACAATATCAACGCCAATCCTGATGAAGATAATGACGACCCAAACGAACCACCCAACTAGTTTCTTCACCAAAAATCAAGAATTCAACTCCAACCGCTTAGTGTTTATGTTTTATTTATGTTTATCTCAATCTTCACGTATCTCATTTATAAATTGGAAATTGAATCCAAGAATCTTAATGCGAATTACTATCTCAATTTTGTTTTATACTCATTGATTTAACATTCATATCATCAGACATCTCGACGTACCTCGACCTCATCATTTAAAGAAGTTGGGTTGTGTCTCACTTTTACATAGACTAACCCCTTCATCATAACAAACGAGAGAGGTACTGTCATCATTCAGTCATGTATCCTTTCAGAATTGAGACTCAAGCTTTGGTTGTTTGTTTACTTATGTTTTAGAGTCACATAGAACTAATCATAATTTACTGACAAAACCAATGAAAATTTGACAAGAATATGGTGGATACGCCGCTGGTACTCCTATATATAAGTATTCTTGCCAAAGGATCAGAGGCATTGTCAGGCGGTTATGAGAAGTTCCATATAGGATTTAGTAATGTCTTGGTTGAAGTTTGTTTTATACTCACTGATTTAGCATTCATATCATTTAAATCTCATCATTTAAAGAAGTTGGGCTGTGTCTCACTTCTACATAGACTAACCTCTCCATCATAACAAACGAGAGAGGTACTGTCTTTATTCAAACATGTATACTATCAGAATTAAGACTCAAGCTTTGGTTGTTGTGTTTGTTTATGTTCTAGAGTCACATCATAGAACTAATCATAACTTACTGATAAAACCAATGAAAATTTGACAAGAATATGGTGGATACGCCGCTGGTACTTCCTATATATAAGTATTCTTGCCAAAGGATCAGAGGCATTGTCAGGCGGTTATGAGAAGTTCCATGTAGGTTCTAGTGGTAGAAGTTTTGTTTAGGGTATAACCTTATCTTTCCAAACGTATCAAAACTCATATGCATAAAATCATACTTAGTCAATCAACTCTGTGTATCCATGTTCCGTATTCATACACTTTAGGCAACAAAAAGCGATTTAAGAAGGCTTTACACACACGGTTCATCAAATCCATGAAGACCGCAGTGCATTAGTGAGACCGAAAGGCATGACCACGAATTTGAAATGGCCATAACGAGTACGAAAGGCGGTTTTGGAATATCTTCTTCTAACACGCGTAACTGATGATAACCGGAACGTAAATAGATCTTAGAAAAACAAGTAGCACCTTGAAGTTGATCGAACAAGTCGTTGATTCGGGGGAAGAGGGTATCGGTTCTTTATCGTGAGTTTGTTAAGTTCACGATATCGATGCACATTCGGAACGTCCCATCTTTCTTTTTCACAAAAAGATTGGGTGCGCCCCATGGCGAAGTGCTCGGGCATATGAAACCTTTATCAAGAAGCTCTTGAAGTTGGCTGGATAGCTCACGCATTTCTGATGCTGCAAGGTGATAGGGAGCTTTAGCAACGGGAGTAGCACCGGGAATTAAATCGATGCGGAATTCAACATCACGAGTAGAGGGTAAACCAAGTAAATCGTAGGGAAAAACTTAGGAAATTCACAAACAACGGATACATCTTTCCAGGTTTTCTTTTCCTTCTCTGGGTTCACGATGCGGGCTAGGAAAGCAACGCATTCTTGCTCGCTTGAGTACAAGACATAACCATCAACTTCTTTGAGGGTGCTTCCCGTAAACATGCAGTTGATCACCTTTTGGAAGAGCAAAACAAATCATTTTATCGAAACAAACAACTTTAGCATGATTTTCACGAAGAAAATCTATGCCTACTATGATATCGAAGCTACCTAACTGCATAGGTATGAGATGGATCGAGAAGATATGGTTGTTGAGATCGAGAGTACAACCACGTAGGACGGAGTTAACGGTGACGGTTCTTACGGTGGCGACTTCAACATCGAAAGTCTTTGAGAGTTTAGCACGTTTACATTTTAAAAGCTTTTTGAATTCTACCAACACAAAACAGTTATCGGCACCAGTATCAAATAAACATGAAGCATAAATACCATTAACAAGGAATGTACCATTGACAACATTTTTGTCCTTCTGAGCGATGGTTGAGATTGAAGGCTCTTCCACGCGCAGCCTGTGGTTGTTGCTGCTGCTGTGGCTGTGGTGGTTGTGGCTGAGGTTGCCGCTGCTGAGGCTCTTGCTTCACGGCTTTGTTTAGGCAGACATTGCTAAAATGGTTTGGATCACCACAAGTGTAGCAAGCACGTGCTTTTGGGACTGGTGCTTGCTGCTGAGGCTGTTGCTGGCTGGTTTGAAGGAGCATGGGGTGGAGCTGGCAGTGCTGCTGGCGCTTGAGGAGCTGGCTGACAAGGACTAGAACGGCAGCTGACAGTGAAATGGCCGTAGATATTACAGTTGGTACAGAAACGGCAATTGCCTCCAACTAGGTGATGGTAGGTACACTTTGAACATAGCGGGTGATGACCAGTGTACGCACGCTTTACAGACAGTATGTTTGGTGTAGCAGCCTGAAACGGCTGAGAGTTCAACGGTGCTATAGCTGCATAGCTCTGTAACATCCGTCAAAAACCGGGTTAACTAAACCCGCTTCGTTTATTAACCGAACAGTCAGTTAAAAATTTCGTTGCGTATTTAATGCTCAAATTAATTTTATACAATACATAATTAATAAATATATTATAATTTAAAATCTATAATTGAAAATTTATAACAAATAATGAAATAAAAATAAATTACTGATGCCGGGTTTCGAACCCGGGTCTGCCGGGAACTTCAAAGTCTTAACTCACGCACATCCAACCACTCCGCCACCTGTGTTTTTTGTTGATATATCAAAACAATTAATTCAAATAACAAAACTCGATATCAAAATCAGTCAACGACGCCCCCATTTCGCAGTCGCCGGAAATCCCGACGACTTCGCCAATTATTGTCGGTTTCTTTTGACTTAGCGTGCGTATTAACACCTACATCGGTTATAACCGATGTCCAGTCCCGCGACATCAGTCATAACCGCCGGAGAAAGGTTGACCAACGAATCAAGACAGAAATCGGACCCAATTCATCGATATTCTTTCCTATAAATACACACCCTAGCCGCTGGTAATCTTTTCGCTCAAAATCACACCAATTCTCGAAGTAATTTCACTCGCCGAAACTTTTCTGCCATCACCGGACTTTCGCCGGAAAACCGAGACTCACATCAACACGGTAAATACCTCGACTCTTTCTGTTTCAATCCATTGTTAGACCATTACTAACATCAATCCATCACCCAGAATCAATCCCAGACGACGTTGTCGGATATTCTGTACTCGCCGGAAAATCGCTGGAATTTCCGAACTCACGCTGTTAATCGGTATGATCAACTAAACCTCCTGTTAATCATCGTTTGGTAACTCAATTTAACATCTAAGCAATCAAAACTGTTAATCGATCCGAACAGAAGGAGTTCACAAAACAGAGCCGACGAATCCTTGTCGGAGTTCTGAGAAAGACACCTATTCGGTATATTCAATTCCAAACTCTCTCTATTTCATCGCATTACAATCGCTTATAAGGTTCGTTAATCGAATTAAACAAGAAACAGTTGGTTAACCGTTGTCTGTGTTTTGAACGAAGAAGATGAGTTCGAACTAGTTTATAAGATTAATTAAAATCAGGATAATAAACGGGTTAGACACACAATCCAGCGGTGGACTGTGTGCAAACAATAAACATACGTCTCGAGTTCGATCCCTATCACGACCCTATCCTCGGAAATAAAAATGTTTTATTTTTAAAACTGAACCGGGATAACTCACAGTAAGATGTTAAGTATAATAAAAACCAGAATATTAACCAGGTTAGACACACAGTCCAGCGGTGGACTGTGTGCAAAACTAAACCGCAGGTCCCGGGTTCGAGACCTGTTGAGAGCTCCGGTTCAATACAATTAAATCCTTTTTAAATAAATGATTTTCGGATTAAATTAAATAGTGTATAAATATAATTAAAACAGAAATATTTCGGGTTAGACACGTAGCTCAGTTGGTAGAGCTGCGTGCACGCGTACGGGAGGTCACGGGTTCGAGTCTCACCCAGCGCATGCTTATACACAACCGAACCGGTCAACGGTCAACAGTCATGGTCAACGGTCAAAGTCAAAAGTCAACATTTTTTTATTATTTTTATTTATTTATTTAATTTAAAAATCAATTAAAAATACTTAAAAATAACGTTTTTAAAGTTAGAAAATAGTCTTAAACTCAAAAAATATATCCAAAAATCTTATTAAAATTGTTAATAAAATCCACTTATTTACCGTACCTTTTCGTTTTTAATTAGGTTAGTTATTCCTCGTCGATCACTCCTCTAAACTCGTGCGCATTCAACATCTTCAAACGAACGCACCCAATGTGAGTGAATCTCTATAATTCCACGTTTTTGGGGTGTATCATGTGTCTTATTATTTATTACATTTAAACACTTGTGCATCCATCATATCCATGATCAAATGTGTATTCAACATGTATCAACTGTTTGTGTGGTTATTGTTTAGATTAAATTTATCATTTTCAGTACATACATTATCATAGGCCGCCGCTCCCCATTACCTATGAGCGTGAGCCGTTCCCCATTACCTATGAGCGTGAACGAGGCGTTGCCAACATACGATCGGCTCCGTTTGATTGAGCCTTGATCGCACATACATTCATCATAGGCCGTCTGCTCCCCATTACCTATGAGCGTGAACGAGACGTTGCCAACATTTACATTGTCATTCATGTTATATATTCATGCAAGGTGGTTTGTTATTGTATGTTATTGTTTGTTATTGTATGTTATTGTTTGTTATGGTTATTGTTATTGTAGGTTTATTTACGCTTGCTCACATATGATTATTGCACAATTTTTCCATATTAAATACAACGAGAAATCAATAATAAATGTTTTCTAATAAGTTTCACTCGCCAACTTTTTGTTGATCCAAAAACCATTTTTACACATGATACAGGAGGACAGGATGAAGCAAGGAACACATAGGAAAATGCCTTAGAAGAAAAATAATGAAGTCTAGAAAGATGTATAGGACATGTTGTACTTGTTTGATTTGATTGTGTGATCTTCTTTAATATTGTAATAATAAATATGAAACATTATAATAAATGTCATGAGCTTTGATGAAAACCCAATCATGCCCCGATCACCTTCTTCCGCTGCGGGTCGGGGTGTGACAAGCTCTTGCTTGGGTTCTCTCTCTTGCGTCCTTGGAGACTGGATTTTGATTCTCGAGATGGATCGGAAGTAGCACTCGGCTCGGTGATAGCTTGGTTCGTGACTTTGCTGTGGCTTTTCATGTAACCAGCTGGACACGCTTGTCATTGATTTCGGCTGCAAGCTGACATGTTCCTCGATGGTAGTAGGACGCGCTGCTTGGACAAAATCCGCAACGCAGTCAGGTAGAGCACGGAGGTACTTTTTGATTTCTTTTTCAGTAGTGTCCACCTGACTGGGACAGATAATACTCAGCTGTTTGAAATGGGCTGTGAGACCAGCGTTGTTGGGGCCATCTTGCTTGATATCCCAAAATTCGTTCTCCAGTTTTTGAACTTCATGGGGAGGACAGAACTCTTTCACCGTGATTTCCTTAAGTTCCTCCCAAGTGAGCCCGTAAGCTTTATCATTTCCACGCTTGTTGCGCTACGCGGTCCACCAATCAAGTGCCCTCGATTGGAACACGCCGGTAGCGTTGATGTTGCGCAGAGCTTCGGGACATCCGCTTTGGCGGAAAGTGACCTCAATGGAATCGAACCAATGGAACATAGCACTTGGTCCTTCCGTGCCGGTGGAAAGTGAGAGGTCCGCACGCTTTGATATGTTTGAAGCTGAACGAGGACTTGGGTGCATCGGCCTTTGAATCCACTGACGTGTTGCTGCTGGCAGCCTGAATTTCGCTAACGATCTAGGGAATGATCTTGGCCATCTCCTTGGCTACTAGCGAAGTGTTACGCTTGTCAGCATTGTTGCGTTGGATGTTCCTCCTAGTGTGAGATCCCATGGAAGACATCTACATGAAAGATTTGATTAGGGGAGATTTGATTATAATAGGTTTATGTTTAAAAGTTTAGAGTTTCATTATTATTATTATTATTATTATTATATTATTATTATTATTATTATTATTATTATTATTATTATTATTATTATTATTATTATTATTGTTATTATTATTATTATTATTATTATTATTATTGTAATTATTATAATTATTATTTATTATTATTATTATTATATTATTATTATTATTATTATTATTATTATTATTATTATTATTATATTCAAATAAGGCACGAAACACCTAGGCACGTATCCACGTAAGCATGTAACCACAGAAGCACGTAAGCACATAATCACATAGGCACATAAGCATGTAAGCACATATTTTGCACGTATTCATCTTCAATCTAAATCATGTGTAGCGCGTACGAGATGCGAGATATATGCGTAATAAGCGAGTAAGGTTGCGTATGAGGACATTCGCGTAGGTGAGTTGAGCGTTTTAGTTTGGTTTTTGATTAATTAGCGTTTTAGATTTCGAGAGCTGTGCGAGTAGTGCATATATCGGTAGAGCGTAAAAGCGATAAATTGAGAAATCGATAAAGCGAGAAATCGAATAAGCGTAAAATCTATAAATTTAAATACATAATTAAAATAAACTCGATGATGCGTAAATTTGACGATTGCAGGCTTAAATCAATTTGGAGCGTCCTGGGTTTTGAGACAGCGACTTCCCAAAGTGGTTCGAGAATTCACTGAGTTCGGACACACGATTTAGCCTAATAGACAAATGCTCTCGCCGTACAACGGTTAACGGCATTTACCCTTCTAGTTACGTCGTGTTCCGAGTCATCAAAATAGTCGAGACTTTGGTGAGATTGAAAATCAAGGAGTGGAACTAGTTATTAAGATGTGGGTTTCACCCCTAACTTAACAACTTCATTCCTAGTTGTGGTTATGCTCACCGATCAAATCGGGAGTTCCACTAGATAGAAATGGAGATTCTCGTCGAGGTTTTGGATATCACTCCTAACTCAACGAAGGTATATCATGCGGGAGAATGCGCAAGTGAATGATCTTATCGAGAGTTCTCGGTTTTCACACCTAATCTCGACTTGATCACTCGTTTTGTGTGGTACGAGCGTTCTTCACGTGTATTGTGGTAGCTTTAGGAAAAGCTTACGTAGTTTAAGAGTCCTTTCGAAGGTGTGGGGTCAAGTTCGAGCGAAGTTGGCTAACTTCGGGCGAACTTGATCGTCTTCAAGCGAACTTGTTTAGTTTGAGAGGGGACTGGCTAACTTCGGGCGAACTTGGCCAAGTTCGGGCGAACTTGATCAAGTTCGGGCGAACTTGCCAAGTTCGGCGAACTTGATCAAGTTCGGCAAACTGATCAATTTCGAGCGAACTTGCCCAACTTCGGGGAAGTTGTCAGTTCGTATCAGTTTTGGGCATTTAATCGACGTGTAATAGTCTGATTTGGTATCCTAACTATAGACTAGGTCAAACATGGCAGTTCTACCTAATTTTCCCTATAGTTATGGCTCTGATACCAATATGTCACACCCCAACCGATGGCAAAAATATCGGGGCATGGCACTAGGCGAATCAGATTGTCTCAAGAGAAATTCCATAACAACTAACATGACAATATTTTAAATAGTCAACTTCCCATACAATCAACCAATATTTCACATTAACCCTTACAAAACGTAATATCTCTTAAAACACATCAAATTCGATCTTCCCTAGATTTTAATACACGAGTTTCTAAAAGATAGTCCTAATCCATTTCAGCGATGTCATCAACCTGCCACATATCTTAAAATAAAACGTCAATACAATTATGTAAAGGTGAGCATACAGGTTTGCGTACATAATAGATATAAAAGCATTTAGCATACACCGCATGACATACGTAAGAGATGTGAACTATGTAACTACTTAGATTCAAGTAAACCAACAAACCGCGAGTAAGAGGCACGCGAACAAGTGTCCACATCCTAAAGAGAAAATAAATGAGAAATAAAATGCAAGCCTTAACAACCCGGGCATCCAGGTGGCGGGTCAACCTCTAGCAAGCTATCATGTTAAAGGTGGCATACTAGCAATCAAGTAACACATGCAATTCAGCAGATTTCACGTATGGTCATGTATTAGCCGGTTGCTAGTAAGCGCCGTGTTGTGTGATGTGTTTTGATATACGAACATATGTGACACCCAAAAGTGCGTTTAAGCGTAAAAGGGTTCAAGTATACTCATAGTTGGTGCGATTAGGGAGAGAGACGAGACCTGATGTGGATTGAAGGGAGCGCTGGTTCAGCCTGTAAGCGAACAGAAGTGCACCAGTCTTACCGAAATGTTGAAACGGTCGAAACATGAAGGAGCAGAGTAAAAGTTCGGGCAAAGTTGTACCAAATATTCTAGATTTAGTACAAGTTCGGGCGAACTGGACTGTTTTGTCTTACTGGAAGTTCAAGTTCGGGCGAACTTGTCTGTTTCCTGAGAAACTGGACAAGTTCGGGCGAACTTGCCTTATTTTGTTGAGGGTGATACAAGTTCAGGCGAACTTGTCTGGTTTCCTTGGAAACCAACAAGTTCGAGCGAACTTGGTTGATTTCTTGGGAATTTTGGAAAGTTCGGCCGAAGTTGGTCACCAATCTGGTGACAACTTCGAGCGAACTTGTTCAATTTGGAGCGAACTTAACTGAAATGGTCACCAAATCATGCGTTTTCGCGTCGTTTGCTGAGGAAATCGAGTGTCCATCCCTCCAACCTTAAGCTACTGAGCAAAACCTAGGCTAGAGAGGTCTTTTAGAGCGAGTTTTAGCCATTTTTTACAGAAACTCAGACTAATCCGGGCGAACTTGATGGTTCGTACGGGTTAGTCCAGTTTGTGCAAAGTAACAATTTCGTCCTTGTGCTTCCGGATCTGAGATCTTGCATGACAACGTCTCGTTCCACTTCATAGTGAACGAAACATACGTCATTTAGTCCGAATTTTATGTAAAAATCGATGTTTAAAAGGTTTTATATAGATCTAAGTATAGATCTAAGTGAAAAGGAGAAGTTTTGTAGAAAAGGATGAATATTTTCGTAAACAGAAGAGTTTGATGAAATCGAAGGTAAAACCTTGTGCAAAATCATGGTAAAACGTTGTTATTTGCATGAAAACGGGTTGATTCTTACTTGGAAATCAAAGGTTTTCGGTTTTGGGAGATTTCGGGAGAACTTGCAGCAAGGAGTGCACGAATGGAGGTGCTGGGTATTTATAGGTGAGGAGAGAATGGGCTGATTGAGATCAAGTTCGGCCGAACTTGCCACTTTCCAAGCAAACTTGGCACAAGTTCGGGCGAACTTGGCTAGTTCAGCTTGGAATATGCAAGTTCGAGCGAACTTGCTGTGAAATTGGTGTTGTGGTGGCCTGGTCAAGTTCGGGCGAACTTGGGATACTCAAGTTCGGCCGAACTTGGCCTAATGGCAAGTTTTGTTTGTTATTTTCGCGTTAGGTGTTCGTTTGACTATTCGGTTTGTATTAGATTGTTATATTAAGCGTTTTAAATGATAAGATAATGCGACTAAGCGATTCATGCGAGTGAGAGCGTTGCGTTAGCGAGTATAACCATAAATCATAAAATACACATAACACATAATAACATAAAGTAACATAATAAACTGCGTTGCAACATGATGTGATAAGCGATGTTGATGGCACAAATGTTTATTAATTAATAACACATTCGGCTCTTAAAGTAACATAGTTACTTGTGATTGCGTTGAGTTAGCGTTTAATAAGCAGTTTAGATGTAATATAGTTGTGACAAAATGTAATTAACAAACATAAACCATTCCATTAATCCCAAATCTTGGATTTACAATGAAAGATACAAACAGAATAAACGGAAAAATATAACAACGAAATTGCGAGTTGTTACACATGACCCATTACATAAGTTTATTAATAGTTTGCGCTCCCATTTATGGATTGCGCTTACTTGCACTATCAAGTGTTATACTTTATTCGGCCCGTTCAGCATTGAAATAGTTGAACATAACTATCAAAATTTATGTTTTGCGAAATTTTATGTCTTTTAGTCATAACTCTAAATCTGAGTCTTTTGACTTTTAATCCGCGTTCCATCCCTTGGTTTACGCATATACTCAAAATCCTACCCATTTATCTGGTACTCTGACCGAAGTCATCATCAAAGCAGCAATTATGGTGTCCATTTAGACTTCGTTTTAATTTATTTGGTCGTCTTAACGAAATCCCTCGCTTTTATTCAACCAAGTCCTTTATTCAATCAGTTTGACTTGTCCGTGTGAATTTCATCACTTATGACAGTCAAACTTTATCCCCTATGCCTTAGCATTCTCATTAGTCGGTTTGTATTTTCATTTACTTTGATTCATGTCCCTTCCCTCGGGCTCGTTATTCTAATGTAATAAGCTTCCGTTACCCGACTTGCGTTTACATTTATTATCAAATATTTTACTTACTTGATCCGTTTTGGGTACCTTTTTAATTTGTCCCATTCACCCCATCCTTGCCAAATCGGACGTACATGTGTCCATTATAAGAAGTCCACGGTATCATGTGTTCACTACTTACTTGACCAGAGTAAGCGACCAACACATGGTACAAATGACATTTTTATAAATTTCACATCACGCCCCATGTAAGTAACGCCTCTATTTATTTCCATATTCTTGATCTCATTTGGTAAAACTTTACTTAATTGCTATATAACAATCATTAGCTTTACCCGTTTTATTTTTTGAACATATAAAATGTATTCTTTTTATCAAAATATTTTACAATCACATTCGTTAATGTGATCGTTACTCTTCTCAATAGTATTCATATTGAGAACACTTACTTGGATAATTACTTCCGTCCAAGTTTCCACATAATCTAATCCTGTTATTGGTATGTTATCATAATCGTGAATAACACATGTTTCTACTCATTTCTCTTGGAAACATCATCCTGGATAGGTATTCTATTCAGGTTTTTTTTCCAAGTTTTTATCTTACATATGCAACAGTCAATCTCTACGTACTTGTTGCATATTACTATTTGTGCAATAAATTTAAAAGCGTGCACCTGGTAAATGCTTGCCCTAACGGGCTTTCCTTGCTATTAACCTTATACGCGATCGTTATGCGATTTAAATCCTTGGTGAGCATGCTCTACTTTGTCATAATTCGGACTGTTCCTCCATCATATCTGTTACTTGTTAAACTCTCGCCATCTTCAGATACGAGTGTCCTTCAACTAAAACGTTTACAAGGATTAGTAACGTCAATATCAATAAATGTCTATATTATAATACAACGCTTTCTACTATACGTATCAACACACGTAAATTTTGTTAACTATATCTATCATTTAATTGGGGTAACGTGTATTACACGATAACCCTATGTGTTGTTCACAACACTTTAATCATGCTAAACCATTAATATAAATATACTTACCGGATTTGCGATCAAGTCTCGAACCGAACACTTTACTTTTAACCTTGAGCTCTGATTACCAACTTGTAAGACCCGTACCGATTATCAATAATTATATCATTGGAAGTACGCATTTTATATCAAAATGCGACTTAACAAAAACTTTTTGATCCAAGCGTTCAAATATGTTTTAAAACATTCAAAAACTAAGTTATAAGTGTTTACACATTTCGTTTTTATAAAAAAAACATGATCAATTGCGGAAGCTTCATTTAGACGTGTGTTCGGTTCGTGTTCTTCGCTTGATCTTCATCCGGAGGCCCATAACATTCACCTAAAATCAAAACCTAACTTAAAGTTGGTTTTGATAGTTTTATATCATGATATAACAAGTTCCATGACTCAAACTAACAAAGTCAAACAAATTGCCAACTTTATATGCCCTCGCGGGGCGCGACACATGAGGAGCTTGCCTCTCGCGGGCCGCGACACACGTCGCATGACGCGACGATAATTTCCTTTCGTTGTCGCATAGTGCGACAACCTATTTTCGACATAAAGGTTGTTTTTGCTGTAACATTTCTAAAAGGTTGTTTTCAACACAGTAAAGGTTGTTTTCAACACTGTAAAGGTTGTTTCTACTACAACCATTCTAAAAGGTTGTTTTCAACACACTAAAGGTTGTTTTCAACACAGTAAAGGTTGTTTTCAACACAGTAAAAGTTGTTTTCTGCTGCAACTTTTCTAAAAGTTTGTTTTCAACACAGTGAAGGTTGTTTCTGTTGCAACCTTTCTAAAATGTTATTTTTAACAAAGTAAAGGTTGTTTCTTTGAGCTGCATTTTCTCAGCAATACTAATTTTTACGGAAATGACCATAACTTATTCATTACTGATCCGTTTACACGATTCATTTTCCTATGTGATCGCAATTTGATTCTCCATCACATGGAGTTAAAATCCGACATCCGAATTAACAATTTTCTAGAATTTAAGCCCGCAACATAAATTAATTATTAAACTTCCTTTGACATAGCTTTTAACGCGTTCATACTTTTATCAAGCCAACTTGTTTGTTACACTTATATTCTCATAAATATCATAATTTAAATGTTTCCTATCACACATGGTTCAAATCGCTGGTTATTATGCATCATTAACCCGTTTGTGCTTACATGCTTATCTAAAGTTTATATTACCATAATATATGTTTCTAAACAACCCATAAGGGTCGTTTGCCCGGTTTACCCATCAAGGGCGTTTTGGTCAATTTTAGTCCCTCGTTTTACGACGAAGGACTTTCACTAAATATTTGACCAAAATCGCTCGTCTAACCATAACCTTATTTATGCGCCACCTGGCTCGGGTCAACATTTTGACCCGTTTTAATACCTTGCCTCAATAATTTGCTAATTCATAGCATCGCTAATTCACAAGTCGTTTTATCCTGTGAGCATAAGACTTGACAAGCACTTATTAGTCGTTATATGTCAAATGGTATCAACATTACCATTTGACCCGTTTGGTCTAAAAGACCAAACATTTTGCGCTTATACATAAATGGTATTTATTTACCATTCCGTTAAGTAACTCATTTCGGGTTTCTCACCATTTAGTTATGTCTCTTAAATCTGTTTCTTATGTGTTTAACTCACATGGCTTATGCCACTTGGTGTCATTTTATACTTCGACTTTTATCCTTTTATACGTGACTAAATCACCGTTTTCTCTTTTTATTCGTTTAGGCTTACTTATAAAGTAGCCACTTAAAAACACATTTTATATATATGTCATCGCATTACCAAATTACTATTTCGACACTTTTTCCATTAAACATGGTTTTTCATCCTTTGATATGTTTTGACCCGTATCATTTCGTGTCGAAACCGTATTTCTAATATAACCTTTGTTGTATTTATAACTTATAAATAAATACATATCCTACAAAAAGGGTGTAAGCTTTACTTAACTTGTATCCGATTATGCATTTTTTCCGCATGCTTGATCCGTTTGACCTGCTTCTTTCCCAAGCCTCCACCTAGTTTGTCAAGAGTTAAACTATCACCATAATTCGTAAGACGGTTAGATTAGTCATCCTTACTTGCGACTATTCCATCTTACGGATTTTATGTCGAAGCTACTATTCGATTTTATCATTGGTTAGTTGGTCTTTCAAAAGTCAACTGTAACACCCCAAAAAAGGGTTTGGTAATCAAAACATTAATATTAAAAAGACGGGTAAAATACCCTTAGTGGTAAAATTAACCCGGTGAATATTACGATTTAAACAAATAATTCTAATATTAATTAAAAAGATGAATAGACGCTTTAAGAAGACAATTTTTATAAGAGTCCCAAGTTAACGGGACTTGAAATAAAACGGGTTATAACTCCCTGAACCCACAAAGTTAACTAGGAATAATTAACCTAGTTAGTTAATTGTTTAAAAACAATAAAGAAATGAAGAAACTTGTAGCAATTGACCCATTTATAAACCTCTAAAACTTTGAGGGACTAAAAGTGGGCAATTAGGAAGATGTTTTAATCAAAACAAAATCTAAAAACCAAAACACACACACAAAGGTGTGTTTGGTCGACATATGCAGAGCCAAAAAGTGGGTTCCCTTCCAAGAACCCTAACTCACGAAAATTATCAAAATCCAAGGAGAAGTGGATCAAAAATCAAAAGTAAGCTGAATTAAGTGATCACTAAAGCTAGGAGATCACAAGGTAAATTTTGTTATTTGGTGATATTTTGAAATTCTGATTAACGTTCATAAATCGAAATTATGTGTTGAATGTTGTATGCATGAGTGATATTGGGTTAAATTCATGTCTAGGAACAAACCCTAGTTGAATACTTGAAGTATTAGTGTGAAAACTAGGAATTTGATAAATACCCATATATGTGTTAAGTGGGTTTTTATAACAAGATGATGAACACATGAATTTGAATGTTAGATTGAACTAATGTTATGTTACGAGTCTTGAAATTTGTTTATGAATGCTAGACATAAGGGCTTAATTTTGATGATTGAAACTTGGTTAGAAGCTAGTCATGAACTAGACAAAAGATGTATAAAAATCTTGCTCGCAAGGTGTTCGTTAAAATGCCTAAAATGAAATTGTGCGTCTACTCGTTTGAAAGCAGAACTTGATTAGATTAGGTATTCGGATGAATGCCTAATAACATGATGAAACGGGTTTCACTTATAGATGAAAACCCGTAGATTTTGCGTAGTGAAAGAATAATGTGTCTTTGATAATCGAGAGCTAAGTTAAACTTAGTGTTAATAATACCATGAACTCGGATTAAATATTTGTTAAAATGATGGCCTAAGAATAGTGCTTATCGAGTAAATGACGGAACGCCAACATGAGTTTGTCAAACTTAGTTGCACAATTTCATAAGCTATAAAAGTCAAACCGACCTATGATAGAGTTGGTAAGAAAAGTAGTATAAAGGTTCATAAGGCGTAAAGGTTATGATCTAGAATGACTAACCTAACCACCTTGTGAATATTATATGATAGTTTGACGCTTGACAAGCTAGGTGGAGGCTTGGAAAAGAAGCGGGTCAAACGGATCGAGTATGCGGAAAAAGAGCATAATTGGATGCAAGGTAAGTAAAGCTTACACTTTTCTATTGGATAATTTACTCGTTGAAGTTGTTATGATTATGATATAACCGTAAATTAATTATGGTGATTCGACGCAAAATATTACGGTCAGAATAAGTAAAAGGTGTAAAACGGCAATTCGGTCTTGAATAGACGAATAAACAATGAGTATTGAGAAAAGACATATTATGGGGTAAACCATAATGAGTAAAAAGGGTAATATGGTAATTGTCCACGAGCTAACAAGACAATAATTGGTTTTCAAAAAGACGCTAAAAGGCGTAAAACATGATAAGCCAAAACAAATAAGAGATGATTTTTAGTAATATGATAATACGGTGTAAACCGGAATGGGTTCATGAATGGGATGGTAAATAAATACCATCTTATGATGATAAATGGTCAAATGGAATAAACAGGTCAAAAGTTGATGAATTCACCAATTAACATTAGTGATTAATGTTGTTGTTGAGTTTTATACTGACAGAAACGAATAGCGCGTGAGACGCCGTTGTTATTAACTAACAACTTATATGATGAGGTATTAAAACGGGTCAATACTTTGATCTGAGCCAGGAACGCATAAATAAGATTATAGCTTAAACATGCGATTTTGGTCAAATATTTAGTGAAAGTCCTCCATCGTAAAATGAGGGGTTAAAATTGACCAAAACGCCCTTGATCAATAAACTGAGCAAACGACCTTAAAAGGTTGTTTAGAAATGAGTATTATTACCAAGTAAGTCTTTGATAAACTAAAAGTTATTTGCATAATCCTTTTTGGGTCAAATGCCCAAAAATGGGCCTTTTCCATAAAATTGACTAGCCGAATGGTAGACTTCGGAATAGTTAGATTACCAAAGTAAATCCACCATGAATATAATGGTGATGGAAGGCAAATAGATATCTTAATGTAGAAATAAAATGCGAGTAATGATGAGTGAAATTTATGCCTATATGCTAGAAACCTCTAATCGGGTCAAAAAAAGTAAGTGGTTAAATGTTGGTTTATGTGTTTAGAAAGTTACAGAATAAACCGGTGAATGTAAACGTGTTCTCGCAAACCAGGTAACGGGAGCGTGGAACACGAAGTTATTAAGCCGGGTAATGGGCATAATCGTGGAAAATAATTCCACTAAAAAGTTATGGATGATTTGAGCTTAGGTACTTAAACGTCAAACGGGTCAAAATCAAGTAAAACGCAAACGGGGTAACGGGAGCGTGAACTATATGGATTTTGGATCCGGGTAATGGATTACAACTTAGACATGTTAAGAAACGAACCCCAAGTTATACGAATGAGTTGGATAGTTGGATAAGTTTGGATGTATATTGAGAGAAAAGTAAACGTGCAGAGCTGACACGGCCGAGTGGACACTTGACAGGTCGTGTGAATGTTCTGGAAAAAAACTGTTTCGCTAACACGGCCGGGTGGGAAAGCTGACACGGCTGGGTGAAAGGGCTGAAAAAAAATGTATTTTTTTTTTTGTGTTTAATCCTTTTGTTCAAATGCTTTGTTTTCTAACCATTCGAATGAAATTGTTTGATAGGTAACGATGCACTTTAGACCTCGGATGATGATCAAGCTCAAGAAAGAACCAAACACAATCATGATACAAGCTTCCGCACGATGATTCGTCGTCATTTTAAACGGCGAACTTATAAACATAATGTTCAATGTTTTAAATTCTTAAATGTTTTGAGGAAACCCGTATTTTCAATGTATGTGTAATCGTATAAACACAATTATAGTCGAAATATATACATAAATTGTATAAATGAATTAAGGGTCTTACATCAACTACCTTTGATCATATGATATCCTTAATTAGGTTTAAATCAGCATCCTGTTTAGAACTCGTACTATTTAATATCTCACGTAATTAGTCAAATTAGCCAATTACGTGTTTCTTTCATAATTTCAACATATCAACATTCGTTTAGGCATTTTAACAAACACCTTACGGGGCATGATTTTTATACATCATTTATCTAGTTTAAATTTAAATTTTAACCAAGTTTCAATCATCAAACTTCAAGTCCTTACGGCTAGCATTCATAAACAATATCAAGACTTGCATCATAACATCAATTTTACATTATTTCAACATTGAAATTCAGTGTTCATCACATAGTTACATCACCCCACTTAACACATGTATGGGTAATTATCAATTTCATATTTTCGTCTCTTAATCACCAAATTTTCGACTAGGGTTGCTCCTAGGCATGGATTTAACATAACATCACTCATGCATTCAACATTCAAGCATGAATTTCAATTATGAATAGTTTATCCAAATTTCAAGATATCACCAAATGATGGAATTAGACATACCTTGTGATCTCCTAGTCTTAGTGATCACGAATTTAGTTAAAGCCCCAATTTTGTAGCTTGATTAATCTTCGATTTTTTATCAATTTTGTGAGTTTAGGGTTCAAGAGGAAGAACCCCCTTTTCTCTATGCAACATGTCGACCAGAAACACACACTTATATGTGTTTTTGGTGTAAAATTTTCTTTTATTAAAACTACTTTCAATTTTGCCCACTTTAGTCCCTCTACTTTCCATGTTTATAAAAGAGGGTTACTAATCAAGTTTCTTTATTGTTTTAAAAACAAACAACTAACTAGGTTAATTATTCCTAGTTACTTTACCCTCGGTTATGACCGACTCATGTAATTATATATATTTATATATATATATATATATATATATATATATATATTATATATATATATTATAATGTCATATTTTTGTGGTGTTACATAGAGGGTCACTAGATCTTTTAGTATTCGCTGGTATATTTACTTGCCTTTCCAACTAGTCCACATCAACATGGCCCGAGTCTTTGGTCTTTAGGCCAGTTGATGATGAATTGTACCCGGCTTGACTATGATCGGGTTCGAGTCTAAATCTCTTCGTCTAGCAATCAATATATCACATAGCAATTGCATGTTTGAGTTCCCATGAAATCTCAAAATAATTATAGATTTTTCCTGATAGCAAAAAGTAGCGGACCCAGAAATTATTTGTTTGGGATGCTGAGGAAGGGTTGAACCATATTTTCAAGGGTGCGATCAAGTTTTTTTACCTAAAATATACACTACATTTATTTGCGCCCACCAACCCATAAGAACAGATAGGTCCACCCCTGATAGCAAAGTATATTTCTAAAGATAATTTGTATGTTAATTTGAAATGATATAAACTTCTTATAAGAATTAATTAAATTAAATTAATTAATAATAAAGTAATAATAAAATAAGGAATATATAACTTGATATATGAGTTGCAAACATACTCAACGGCATATGATCTATACACTTCTTAAACTTGATGCAATAAATGAATAGAAAAACTATAAAGGTTGTGAGTTGTGACTAAAAGAAAAAGGCTACAATATTGTATGGACTAGTCTTGTATTAGTAAAAGTAAAAAGGATTAAACAGATATAAAATCAACTCCTTTTATCACATCATGTTCCCCGTTCTACTCCAACATTGTTGCAGAGCTATCCAAGCCGTCGGCGGGAAAAAAACTCAGACGGTGTTAACTACCTTTTCTTTCTTTGCTATAAATGCTATTAGTTCCGCTGATGCCTTAGGGGTATCTTATATTTACCCGATACGTGAACCGAGAAAAGAGACAAAAAAGGTTACTTCGTCACAAAAGTTGAGGCGTATCTCAGGAACCCCTGGGATACCATAATCGCCCATGTTCTAGTTAATACAACTTTAAACAAACAATCACTTGAATAAAACAAATGAAAACATCAAATTCGCTAAAGGCCAAACACAATGTAATCATGTTCAACATAGATTTAAAACGTACATTGAACTGCATGGCACACAAACTTTACACCCACTTTGATTAGGAGAAACAATTAACCAAACGGAAGAAACATGGATTCACCTGAAGAGCGGGCTTGAACCGCTTTCTAAGAGAGGATGGAGAATCACAATTTGTTCTTTCTCTTGATCCTAGATCTGCAATGAAGAGAGAAGAATGGAGATGTAGAGACGGTCGGTAGGAGAAGAATCCCCTTTTTTCAGCTACCAAAAGTGTGTTTGCCCCATATCTTCTACCTCAATAATGAGATGAAAACCTCCTTATATAGGAGATATAGGCAACCCTAACCTTTGGGCCAGGCCCAGTTAGGGGTTGTCTCTACAAACCCACAACCTAGTGTAGTGTAAACTACTGCGTGCTTGGCTTCACGGGTTAGTACGCAATAGTAATAAATATTATAATAGATATCAATAAGTAATGGAAATGTCCGATCATTTGGGTCGGGTCCAATACCATAACCCATCACTCCTTTTTTCTTTTTAGTTATTAACTTTTGAAATTTTATTATGTTCTCTTCTTTTTTTTCCTTCTTGCGTTCCCATCACAATTCACCCAAAAAAAAACCCATTTGATATATATAATTTATAGTAATTGATATCTTAAGCCCACATTGTATTGAAATTTTATCATGTTCTCTTCTTTTTTTTCCTTCTTGCGTTCCCGTCACAGTTCACCCAAAAAAAACCCATTTGATATCCACTAGATATTCACACACACCTTTGGCCCTCAAAGCGCCGCGCTTTGGGCAAAGCGGGGCGTTTTGGTGTTAAATCAACAGACAAGGACTGACCTAAGTCACCAAACAAGGATTGGGCATGTCAGTCCTTGTCTGTTGGCTTAACACCAAAACGTCCCGCTTTGGCCAAAGCGCGGCGCTTTGGGGTAAAAAAATGTAAAAGTTTTAAAACCATAGCGTCTGGTTTTGGGCAAAGCGGACCGTTTAGGGGTTTCTTTCTTTTTTAAAATTTGTTTTTAATTAAAAACGCAGCTATAGATGTCTTAACGTGACGTATTTTGCCATTGCACGTCATTTTAGGAAGTTTATGGCCTATACGGTATGTTCCGGATAAGTTCGGTTACATGTGTTGTCGCATTCCATCATTTCATGTGATTCTGTTTTGATTTCACTAGTCCAACGTGCCTTGATTGCATGTATACACGTCCCACCAGATCAGTAGTTGACGTATTTTGTCATATGATGATGTATTATTACGTTTATTATAACTATTGTTGCGTGCTATCGCGTGTTTTGGCCGTACGATTCGTGTCGGTGACATTCGGTAGGTCATAAACATACATAACCTACATCTTTCTGAGCAATAACAATCACAAACATACTTACCTACATCTTTCTGAACTAAGCGCTTCTTTAGAGGTAGATCATGGAAAGTCAAACCATGTTATGATAATTTGTAATGATGTAAATTAAATGCATGTATGGAAAGACAACTTAAGAACCAGATTTATATATGATATTCATTAAGAAGTAATGACTGCTGACTAATTGCTAGACTATTTGATCAAAGACAACTTAAGAACCAGATCTACATATGACACGTGATAAAAGCGCTTCTTTACACAAATGACACATGATAAAAGCGGTTCTTTACACAATCATATGACACATGATAAAAGCTTTCTTTAGACAACCACGTCCAAGATATAATCGTTTTTTGTCTTTGATCAAGATTACTACTTTTTGTATAAATCAAATACGAAAGGTTTAAATTTTTCAATCATATCAATACATTATTACAACCCAACAAACTCCGGATACTGAAAAACATCAGCAATCATACTCTCCAAACTCTCACAACCCACCTATGAAGACGTGTCGGGTTCTTCTGCTAGCGGGTTTTATGAGTCTAAACGGTGGAAAGAAAATATGACACATGATAAAATCGCTTCTTTGAGTCGTTTGAAGCCTGGTTCTTTTGGCCACATGTACAAACAAGTTATAGTTGTAATTGTCCATTTTGACAGAAAATTAAACGAGAGTTTTAGTATAGATTTTTTTTTGGGATTTTGAGTAGAGAAGATGAAAGGTTTGTTAGACTTCATGAAGAAGGTGAAGAATTATGACAATGTTTGACTCACTGGCTGGAAAATTGTGATGTAATGTTTTTTTCTTTAATTTGTCATTTAATTAAATCAAGAAAAGGATAAAATTCCCTATAAATATAGCATATGTATATATTCTAGTGTTTCAATATTTAACGTAAAAAATACATAAAAACGCTTCTTTAGACAATCATATTCTACGAACTCTCACAACCCACCTATAATACCCATTGTTCGTTTATATCATGTTTTGATAATTTTTAATGATGTTTGGGAATT
The DNA here is from genome assembly GCA_947069175.1 of Scalesia atractyloides. NCBI lineage: Eukaryota > Viridiplantae > Streptophyta > Magnoliopsida > Asterales > Asteraceae > Scalesia > Scalesia atractyloides. Next base: position 93,652,509 of record CAMTDV010000005.1, on the reverse strand, counting down.
AAACGCATGTACGTGACAAAACAAGGGTCGTTCTAATAGTTGGATTCAGATTGTTGTAATGGCTTCCAAGAACTAATTGTCAACAGATGATGTAAACCCTTGAATCCCAATGCTTCTCTTCTATAATGATTCGAAACATTCCGATTAAGTTTTTAGATGGCGTTTGTAAGGTTTGATTACCTTGTGTAAATTGTAAGGTTTGATTACCTTGAAACAAATCCCATTTTTTTCCTTTTTCCTTCAATTTCTAGAACATTCAACTGCTTTATTACATGTATCGAAATATTCGCTTGGAACACATACCAACTGCTCGGAACATACCCAAACCTTATTTCCACACACCCCACCCCAAAGCGAGGCGTTTTGAGGTGTGAAAATAAGTCTTGGAGTGTGTGAATATCAAGGTCCTTTGATTTATATTATTTATAGTAAATGATATCCTAAGCCCACATTGTATGTACTTTTAGCCCACATCACTTGATTTCTCAATTTTCTTTTTTCTTCACGTGGACTTGAATTAAGCGCATTTGGGCCTGGGTTAATTTTACATAATGGCCTGATCTATTACAAAGTTGAATAAGCCCAAATAAATTTCTAACTGAATTAAATTAAAATCCCACTTGCACTAATTCATGTCTTTATCGAATCATTTTTTCCAAGTTTAACTAAAATGTATGGTTTAGTTAAATACTCGTTAACATCTACAAAGTATAAAAATGACATGAACTAATACGGTGTTATCAAAATAAAATATCGATGCATTGAATTAGATATTAATTAAAACACAATACAGTGTATCTAAAATACATCGATCAGCATCGACGCTATGTTTTTGTCAATCTCGTTTTGAAATATTGGAACTTTATTTTTCTTCTGATGTTTTTGTTATCTTCAAAAGCATCTTATGTTTATTGTTTATGATGAAATTTATCTCTCTAGATTTTCTCTCTAAATTAGAGTTCTAAGATTTTAGTTATATAGTACATATATTTTCAAATTGTTTATGATGAAATTTATCTCTCTAGATTTTCTCTCTAAATTAGAGTTCTAATATTTTAGTTTAAACAATATATAGTACAATATTTTTCAAATCATGTTGATATGCAGTTATGCATTAATTAGGTATTTGCTTTAAGTAATGTAAGCATTTAGGGTGTAAACGAACCGAACGTTCAGCGAACAGTTCGTGAACTGTTCGGCGGAAAGTTCGTTTATGTTCGTTTGTTTAATAAACGAACAAACATGAACAAGAAATTTTGTTCGATTATGAACTAACATGAACAGAGGTCTCGTTCGTTCGATTGTGTTCGCGAACGTTCGGTAAGGTGTCCGTGAACGTGTTCTGAGAATGGTCACTCAATGATCTCCACCAATGTGTGGAGAGTTTAATATATAGATCAAGGAATTAAAGGAACAATAATACACAGGAAATACAAAGAGACAATAAGCAAATAAATCAGTTATGCATGGTGTAGACTAATATCCCCCCTCAAGCGAGACGATGGAGGTCCAATGCGAAGCTGCTTCCGAAAGGCTTCAAATTGAGGTCTTGGGAGACTTTTGGTGAAGATATCCGCAACCTGGAGCTTGGACGGAATAAAGCGAATGTGAAGTTTCCCAGACGATACCAGTTCTCGTATAAAATGATAGTCAATGTCAAGGTGATTTACCCGTTTGTGTGAGACTGGATTCCGAGTGAGGAAAAGAGCACTCTTGTTGTCATAGGATGGATGGGAAGTGGGGGTGGCGGTGGTGGTACGGGTATGGAGCCATCGGAAGTTGTGGCGGTGTTTGGAAAAGACGGGTGAGGGTGGGGTATGCGGGGCAGGAGGGGTTTGTGGTGATGGCGGTGATGGTGATGTAGGAAAGGGTGGTGTGACGGGCTCTATGGGGTTATGGTGTGTGGGTGTGGAAATTGGTGGGGAAAGGTTAATGCATAGGTGCATTGGAGGTGTAGTTTTAGGTGAAGTGGGTGTAGATGGTATGTTGGGGCAGTGGGTTTTAGATGATGAGGTGGGGTAGGAGTTGTCTAGAAAGGTGCTTAAGGGAAGGTCTGCAGTCAAAGTGTCATTGCTGGTGCCATGATAAGGAAACACGTTTTCATTAAACCGGGCATGTGGAGTGATGTAAACACGGGATGATGTGGGGTCAAGACAACGATACCCTTTATATGTAGGACTATACCTGATGAAGATGCACGGTATGCTCCTTGGTTCAAGTTTGTGTTCCGAATAGACCCGTAGATAAGGAAATACTCGACAACCAAAAGCTCTAAAAATGTCATAATTTGATCGTTGAGAGAATGAACCTCAAAAGGCTATTTGTCTTTTAATATGGGGGTGGGCAAACGGTTAATTATGAAGATAGTAGATGAAAAGGCATCAACCCAATAATGGGATGGAAGTTTAGCATGAAACATCATGGCTAAACCAGTTTCGACTATATGGCGATGTTTACGTTCAACACGCCCGTTTTGTTGTGGTGTGTATGGGCAAGATATCCTATGAAACGTTCCATTCTCCTCAATAATGACCGAACTTTGTGGTTAAAAAATTCTGTTCCGCCATCACTTTGAAAGATTTTTATCATACGAGAGAATTGTGTTTGAACAAACTTTATGAATATCACCAAAATATTGTAAAAATCAGATTTTAGTTTTAATGGGTAGAGCCAACAAAAGCGTGAATAATCATCCACGAATGCCGCATAGTAACGATAACCATCAACGGAAGTAACTGGTGAGGGACCCCATAAGTCACAATGTATAATATCATGAGGGTGCAAGGCACGTTTATCATTATTATTGAAGGGTAACCGTTTGCTCTTGGCAAGTTGGCATGGAGAGCAAATAACCGGTTTAGGTAACAAAGCCGAAATAGATAAAAGTCCATAATTTTTTAACATAGTAATAATATCAAAATGGACATGTCCCAACCGGGAATACCAAACTTCAAAGGAAGCCTTTGGTTTTATTGAAGAAGCAACAAAAGCATGAGAACCCAGGTGGAGGATGTAGAGCCCGTTTTCACATCGTCATCGGGCTAGAACCTGCTGGGTTGTCGATCCTGAATATGAAAATGAGGATAAGAGAACAAAACATCAACACAATTATCCTTGGTCAGTTTGCTAATCGACAAAAGATTTTTGGTGATATTTGGAACCACCAAAATATCTTTTATATAATATTATGTGATAAAGATGAGTGACCTTTGTGGGTAATAGGAAGAGAGTTTCCATTACCAAAGGTGAAAAAAGAAGTACCTGAGGTAGCCGATGGGTTTTGAATATTCTGAGTGGATCATTCAAGTGATCGGTGGCGCCGGTATCGGCAACCCAATCTGGAGCATTGATATCACATTGAGATAGGAATGCATTTGCTAAGGTGTCTTCAGTAGGAGTAACATTAGATGCATAAGTAGCATGATTGGGGCAAAGGTTGGCATAATGACCGTCACGACGGCATAATTGACAGTGAGGTGGTCGGCGACCACGTCCACGGCCACCACGAGAACCGGAAAAATTACCACCACGACCCCTAGGAGAGGAGTTAGAGTGCTGAGTTTGAGCTGAGAACGCAACCGGAGGGGTAGGAGAAACATGAAGAGCACGAGTGAATAACTCATGACCTTCGGCTCGGGCAAGAAGATTGGCGAATGCCGGAGCGGGGCGAGTGGAGCGGATGGCAGTGGAAAAGCTTTCAAAAGATGGTCCTAGACCACATAAGAACCAATGAAGTTGGTCAACAGGATCAATTGGGTAACCAATAGCCGAGAGTTGATCACAATGATTCTTGAAGGTACGACCAAACTCGGCAACAGTCTTCTAACCTTTCTGATTTAACCGGAGTTGATCACGAAGATTATAAACACACTCTATGGATGTATTTCCATAGGCGTTTTCCAAAGCAACCCACATGTCACGAGCCGTGGGAAGGCCGATAACAAGCGTTACAGCTTCTTCGGATAGAGAAGCTTGCAACAGAATCACGGTGCGGTGATCATCAGCAGCCCAAGTTCGGAAGTCTGGTTATCGACAATCTTATCGTTACTGGTGATGGTGGGAGTTGGGGCAGAGGAAGAGCCATCGACGTGTTGATAAGTTGCTGATACTTAAGGATTGTGGTCATTTGATGAACCCAAGCAAGGTAATTATTGACAGTAAGTTTGAGTGTGATCATATGGGTCAGTGAGTGAGGAAGAGTAGTATTAGAGGATGAAGCAGCCATGGCTGAGAAAAGGAGGAAGACGATCAGATGGGGAGAGAAGAGGATGGAGAGGGTTGATTAGGACCTTTGGCTTGATACCATGAGAGGTCACTCAATGATCTCCACCAATGTGTGGAGAGTTTAATATATAGATCAAGGAATTAAAGGAACAATAAACACAGGAAAAAGAGACAATAAGCAAATAAATACAATAATCAGTTATGCATGGTGTAGACTAATATGTTCGTTAACATTCATTCATTGTGTTCGTTTATGTTCGTATGTTTGTGTTTTAATTAAAGATTTTTGTACTTTCATATATTTTATCTATACTTTTTATATTATTAAACTTTTATTTATTTTATTACTCTAACAATTAAACTAGAAAACCCTATTTCACCTTGTTTATGCACCATTTCCCTTTCCTTTCTCATTATTTACATCGACGAATATGATCGACCTCCATCCCACAATAAGGGATTCAAATTCCAGTACTACTCTCTGGGCAATCCACCTTTATCCTTCGTCGCGTTCACCAAATTTATTTGTGTTCGTTTGTGTTCGTGAACCGTTCGCGAACACGCTTATTTCCTTAATGAACGAACACAAACATAAAATCTTGTTGCTTATTTCCTTAATGAACGAACACAAACATAAAATCTTGTTTGGTAAGTGTTCATGAACCATTCGTGAACACGTTTATTTCCTTAACGAACGAACATGAACAAGGCCTTGTTAGTGTCCGTTCGGTTCGTTTACAAAGCATTTAGTGACATCAGAACATCTAGAGAACATCCAAGATTCCATAACTTACCTTTATAAACATAACCAGAGCACTAATGGATAACCTGTCTCCACGACAGTGCTCCAGTGGTAAGAAGGTGAGAATATGTTATGAAGGTCTAAGAATCAAAGCTCGGCACTGCTCAATTTACTATGGGACACTTGATTGACCTCCCTCATGTTGGTTGGTGGACCGGTTTGTGGGGGCGCCTAGTGGTGGCATACCTAGGACATAATTGTCCCGAATGCATGCCCATTTGTAATATGAGTCACTATGTTGTTGTATACTTAAACTGTTTGTGGTATGGGAACTATATAGGATTTGGGCCGAGTCTAATTTCCAATATGTATAGGGTCTATAGAATGAATGTATAAAGGATCAAGTTATAGTTACAGATTTTCACAATAACTTAATAGATATATATATTAATTTCCTAAATTTTTATTTCTTTTGAATAAAGGATCCAGTTATAGTTACAAATTTTCACAATAACTTAATAGATTTTCATTAATTTCTTAAATTCTTATTTCTTTTTAAAATTTGTTCGGACTGCTAAATAAATAAAAAAAAGGAGATTCTAACTTTGGAATATTTTTCCAATTACTATATACATTTGAGTTCTAATTATGTAACATCTATAGAAATAGCAAAAAAAAAGGTAATAGATGATTTAGAAGCTATATAATGAAATACTCTAATAAACATGAATCATAGATTTCTTGTCGATTTTACTCGATCTTTCCACTCCTCCAATGCACATGAAATTCTCAAAGGCTGTTTCATCCATATCCAAGTCCGTTATAGTATACGTGCAACGTAAGTTTTGTGTACATCAACTTCTCCGTTTCTTTATATATAAAGACATTACGTATTGTTATACTTAACAGATGTCCTTTCTCTTGTCTTTCCTATATATGAAAGCATTACGTATTGTTATACTTTCCAGATTTCCTTTCTCTTGTCTTTCTTATATATGAAAAAGATAATATATTACTTATATATTGTGTGCCCGATCATAGTCGGCAATCAAGCAACTTACTCTAATAGGACGGATGTGATCCTCTACACATCACTTCTTGATCGAGACCCCGTTTTCTTGTTTCGTCTTTTGTCCTTCCCAAAGTATTTTAGGACTATCCTACGCTCTTGAAAACACAATTTTGGCACAAAGAAGCTAGCTTCCAAACACATCCAGCTTAAAAAGAGATAGAATTGAACCCTTGAGCATGCTTAAGAGCCATCTCACATATAGAAAATTCACAATTTTGACTCCTTCAAAGCATCCCCTAATATTATCCAATATATTCTTGTTAACTTTTAGGCAATGTAAATGGGTTTTCCAAATAAATTGTGTTTATTTCTAAATGAAATAAAATTTGTCCATATTATAAAATTGAAAAGTAACTTCTTAATATGACAGTTAAAGTCAAATTTTAGATGGTTTTTTAACTTTCTTTGTCATTTCGGATATATGAGTATATGCTTACATGAGTGTATATATAGGTGCTACAAAGTGTAGGTCTTGTACTATGTTCTTAACCTATGATCATAATAAGTAGATTTATAAGTGAATTTCTTTGACTTCAAGCTTCAAAACCTCAACTCATCAATGGAGTTTCCTGCTGTTTTTCTTGTTGGTTATCTTATGTTATCCTGTTTTGCTGCAAGTTGCTATGGTGTCACCTTCTCTTCGCTTCATAAGACACTTGTAGTCTCAGCTTCATCTCCAGTAGGCCATGGTATCTCTCTCCCTCTCAAAAAACAAAAAATTGAATATATCCTTTAAAATTGCTTGAATACTATATATTTTTGCAAGAAAACCACTGCAAAACTTTAATGATTTGAAATACGGAACTACCGGGGGGGGGGGGGGGTAACATCGAAAGGTTTTGTTAATTTGATCGTTATAGTAAACTTGTTGGTTGAATAGTTGAAACCAGAGGCGGAACCAATGAGTCAAGAGCGTCTCTAACCCTGGTTATCAAAATTTGTTTAATTGGTGTATATAAGATTTTAATCTATAGTTGTAGTCCGTAGAGAAGAAAACCTTATGATGCCCGTCTTGTCAAAAAGAGATTGAAAAAGGAATTAAAAAAACGCTTTGGATCGTTGAAATTGTTTTAGATACCGGGTAAGTCCCGCCCCTGAACCTTTTTTGTCCAACAAAATCATTTTGTCATAAATTTGTCGAAAATGGCCGTCGGTAAATTTTGGCTTATGAAATGACCTAGTTTAGTTTTCTAGTAGTGTAAAAGATTCTTGTTCCATTGCTTGATCAAACTAAAACGATTATTTGCTTTTTTTGCTATGGCAATCTGATCAAGTATTTCCATCTGGGTATGCAACAAGATTCAAAAATTTTACTTTTTTAACGGCAAATTTCTTTTAATCCCTGTGTCTACGGGACTTGAACCCAAGACTCCCCCTCTCAAACCCAGGTGTCTTAAGGCTTTGCCTTTGCCAATGGACCACCACCTCATTGGTAGATTCAAACGCTTACTAGTTTCTCTAACTGAATCGGAATCTTGCAGTACTAAAAGCTGGAGAAGATGAACTCACAATAAAATGGGAATTTAACCAGACTTTCCCACCGGGTACAGACTCGACCTACAAGACCGTAAAACTCAAACTATGCTATGCACCGGAGAGCCAACAGGACCGGCCATGGCGGAAGACAGTGGACGACCTAAAGAAGGACAAAACATGCCAACACATGATTATTGCAAGGCCATACAGTCCTTCAAACAATTCAATCATTTGGAAAGTTGATAGAGACGTCCCTTCAGCTAAGTTTTTTTTGCGAATCTACGCGTATGATGGTCAAGAAGTTGTGGTGGCGTATGGCCAGAACACGGATCGCAGCAAGACTTTTGATTTATTTACAATCCATGCGATCACAGGCCGTGATGCCTCGATTGATGTTGCGTCTGTTTGCTTTTCGTTTTTCTCGGTTGGTTCATTGGCTGCGTTTTTTTATATGGAGAGAAGAAAGGGGAAAATTTCACAACAAAAGTGAGGTGAGAATTGTAATGGATTGAAAATTTGTGTTTCTCAAGTTCAATGAATGATCAATGTATCTTTGGACCCTGAAGGATTGTGATGTGCATGTACAAGGTTATGTCTATCTGGTTTTACTTATAAGAAATATTGTCGTGTAGATGAATTTTGTTTATATATATATATATATATATATATATATAAGTTTCTATTATAAGAGCGTAATTTTACTAGTCACACAGAGCCCCTGAAATCTACGTCCTGCATTGGTCTAAGTTTAACTGATAAACTAGCAAGGCTTAACAATTTCATAAGCCTATTACCTATGCTAACCGAACTATGATTATCATAGCCTAGTAGTCTAGTAACATTGATGATTTTCCCTCGCAAATGTGATTAGGTGATAATTAGATGTAAAAAAAATTCAAACAAAACCAAATCATTGACCATAACCTATCGGCCCAAACAACCATAAGCAGTTATGGGATTAACGGTTTTACAAACCCCTACTAGCCAAACTAACAAACAAACTGGATCATGGCCACTTCGCTATTGGTGCGAGCTGTAAGGAGTCTTGATCTCGAGTCAAGCTGGGGCATCATCATCAATTTTTAAGTTAGCTCATTTCCTAAGACGACTCCTCCTATTCTTTCTACCCAACCAATCAAAAACATGAATCTTGGGCCAATTTTCCGACTTGATAACTTACCAAGAACCATTTCCATCATCGCATGATGCTCCAAATGAATTTTGGTTTGTGTGGAACACTTTTCAAAGCTCGGATTAATTAAAAACAATCTTTAAGACCATATGTAATGTACCGTGAGTGTGAGTGAGAGAATAGGGTGCAACGTCAGGTCACATTCATGCACACACTGCATTGCTCACTCGTGAGAGCCCGTGACCAAGCTGAGCGTGAGCAAAGTTCAAACTCATGAGGCAACAACAATTAACCATTGAGCTAACAGAATAACATTTGCACCTTAGTTTAAAATAACTAAAAAGTCTTGTTATTTATTTGTTTATGAACATGACCATATAATTTTTAACGAAAACAGATTTGTTTTAAAAAAAAGTATATTTGGTTTCGTAAGCAGTTTTGATGCGGAAACTGGTTAAGATATATAAATGAATAATTAAACCAAAAATACACGAAAATTTGTTAAAACTATGTATCAATATATTTGGTTTGTTTATAAAAAATAAAAGGAACTAATAATCTTTGTGTACGATATGTGTTGGATACGTCCAAATATGTGTAAGACAAACTTCAACAAATTTTCTAAAGAGATGAGAGAGTAATAATTTTTGTTTCGTACGTATAGGATAAATTTTTTATAGGTATAGGATAACGTTTGTTTAAACTAATTAATTGGAAAGAGAATAATTAATTAGAGATAAACTTTAGTATTTTATAACTGTGCTCTTTTGATTTATTTTTTAGTTTAAAGATTTAATGAGAAACTAGTAATTTACACGCCGTATGTTGCGGCAGTGTAATGTCTTTTTTAAGTCACCCAAAGAAAACTATAGCGTATTACACACGTTAACTCATACATCATCTATAACAACCTAAAAATGATGGAAAAGGTTAAGGCATTGTAACGCTTTTTTTAGTTAATTCAAATAAAAGGTAACTTACATACATTGAATTATAGCATTTATATACATAAACCCATAATTTAGAATGTGTTTATTATGCCGTCAGTGTCATAATTTGAGAGACAAACGAAAGATAAAGAAATAAAAACAAAAGACATTATATAAACGCTTGTAATCCTAAACCCTAAACACATTACGAAATACCAAAACCCGCATGTTATATACTTATATTTACCAAAACCTGGACTTCACAAACTCGGACATGTTCATAAACTCTGACAAAATCTGCATGTTATATATTGACGCGTACGCATCATACGTTAAGAGATATTGTACAATACACTTTCTCTCTCTCTCTCTATATATATTTTATGTATATATATAGAGAGAGAGGTGTGTGTGTGTGTGTGTGTAAAATACAATAGATATTGTACAATACAATTTTCTCTCTCTCTCTTTATATATAGAGAAAGTGTAAAATACAATATTCCTTAACATACGAGCGTACGGTATGGAATTACGCACGTTATAAAACTCAAAACTCTAATCACGCATGTTGAAAAACCATAATCACACATGTTGAAAAACAATAACCATGCATGTTGAAATCATAACCATGCGTGATTATGCTTTTTCAACATCCGAAATTAATATTCACTATTCAAAATTTTTGGATATCCGGTTTTTGAACACCCCTATCCAAAATTTTTGGATATTCGGTTTTTAAACACCCCTAATCTCATTTATACTTTAGTTGTCCATCAACCAAACAAAATAAAAGAAATCTAGAAATCTATGGTTTTTTTTGTTTCATTATAGATTACAATGTTGTGTCAAAATACATTCTAAAGGCGCATCAAAATGCATTACACTAGTGCATTAATGCATCAAAATGAATTACAACCGTGTATCATTTTGATCCCTAAGTGTATAATATTCCATGAAAAAACCATTGCAAAGATGGGTATTGTAATAGCATCTTAAAACTATAAGTTAAATGTAATGCACACTTGTAGTATATTTTGATGCATAAATTTTAATGTTGTGTCAAAATCCATTGCAATGGCGTTTTAAAACTAATGTAATGCCCAGTTGTATTTACAATTGTGCATGATATGCAGGTCCCTAAGATTATATCGATCAAGAAAAAGCATTACAAAGACGTGTATTACTTTACCCTTGTAATGCACTTTTATGCGCATGTTTATGCTGCGTCAAAATGTAACGCAATCATGTGTTCAAACTACAAGTTAAATGTAATATATATCTTGATGCATAATTGTGTAAGTGCACATCAAAATGCATTGCCAATGTGCATCAAAGTGTTGTGATGTACTTGAATGGACAAGTTTACAATTGTGCATCAAAACAACTCATGGATTCTTAACACACTTGAGGCTTTTACGATATTAGGGAGTCGTGATGCACCATTCTAGTTCATTTTGGAGCGTCACAGTGGCGAAGCTTGAGATTTCCGACCGAGGGGTCGAAAACGTATATAACTAAAAAAATTATAAAACCGGGGGATCGAAAACGTATATACCTAAAAAATTCTATACGAAAACTGCATACCGAGCACTACTGAGCGAAAAGTTCGGGGTGTCGCCCCCCGGCCCCCACTATCCTGCACCAATGGAGCGTCATAAATTGAAGAAAACCTAATTCTAATCCTAAACGTTAGAAAGAATTTCACAAAATTAGAGAACATCACCAATTAGGGGAGAGTATATTAACCGTTATAACATATAACTGAAGCATAACCAAGATAATTGATATGATTATAACCAATAACTGACATAACCGATGGTTATGGTTTTGAGGCATTGGTTAACCAACCAATCGATTCTGGTTTAGGTTTAGTTAACCGTCATGACCGGTTCCGAGTTTTGCGTTTCATATTCTTCGCATACGCATATTACCTATCATCTTCTTCATATGCGCGTGAACAACACCTACATTAACCTTTGGCCATTGGACCACTATCCGATAATAACCATCCTCTACATTGTTTCCCAAGCTTTGTGTTTCATCTTCTTCATCATTGAACCATTAACCGATTTTAACAATAACCGAGCTCCTTAACCGATTAATCATAACCAAAGTTTGGTTAAGGTTATGGTTAAAGAAGTACCATAACCAAAGCTATCGGTTATGCTTATGGTTGAGGGTAAAAACCAAATTGAATCACGATTTGCACACCCCTATCACCAATTGAGCCCAAAAGGATGTCACATACATCAAAATAATGAATTATGGTTTTCTATCTTTTTTAAGTGTGGATGTCAGGTAGCTCTAATCACAAAATGAAATACCATATACACATATATGCAAACTACTCTATTTAACCATCACCTATATATGTGTAATGTGATTCATGATTCCTAGGACATGTTTGGTGCTGGCACTGATACCACATCCACCACCCTGGAGTGGACACTTACTCAGCTATTATGAAACCCACGCGTAATGAAAAAATTGCAACAAGAGGCGCAAAAAATAGGACAAGGAAGATCATTGATCCCCGAAGGCGACATAGACAAAATGTCCTACCTAAAAGCCGTCCTCAAAGAATCCTTACGACTACACACGCCAGTTCCACTACTAGTTCCCCGTGAATCAACAAAAGAGGTTAAATATTTGGCTACGACATCCCATCGGGTACACAAGTGATAAATAACGCATGGGTGATAGCAAGAGATCCTTCAATATGGGAGGAACCTGAAAAGTTTAAACCAGGGAGGTTCTTGAATAGCCCTATCGATTATAAACGCGTACATTATGAGTTCACGCCATTTGGTGCTGGACGACGCAAGTGTCCTGGTATTAGTTTTGCGGTGGTTGTTAACGAGAATGTTTTGGGAAATTTAGTGTATAAGTTTGATTTCAGATTGCCGGGTGAAGAGGGTTTGGACATGACTGAGGATGTTGGTTTCACCGTTCATAAGAAGTTACCAGTACGTGTCGTTGCAACGCCTTGTGAGTAGTTTGACGATTGCAAGGGTTTCTTTGTCAACTGTTTCTTATTTATGTCTCGTGTAAGAAATCTTTGCACTTTTATGTTTTGAAAATAGATATGAAAGTGTGATGAAACAAGCTTTTTTTTAAACTTCTGTGATTGAAATAGAGAACTAGCAAAATACTTGTGCCAATACTAGAGGGTTGCTGCAACCATTGTTATGTAATTACACATGTTATAAACTTCTTATCATGATTCTAGAAAGAAAAAAAAATAAGTTTACTACAAATGGAATAATTACACATTCAATAAAACATTTACCATCATGTTATAAACGCGTTAACCCAACTACCTCGTCTAATAAATTATTCGTTTTTGGTTGTGTTGTAAATAAATGGGCTGAGTCATCAATTCGTTTACAACTTGATGCAACCCAAAAACCTTTTTATACCCGCAAACCCATTTCAGCTTGTTTGACTAGCTGAGAAGACGAGTACATGATTTTAAACATGTTCGTGCTAGGATTAATGGTTTAACACAAATAAATATACGAGTTGTGCACGAGTACATGATTTTAAACATGTTCATGTTAGGGTTAATGAGGGATCGAGATACTGTTGGCAGTGGAGAAGATCTTTGGCCATGGGCCAGGAAACTGATGAACTCATAGCGTTTTGCAGCATGTTATACTCATTCGGTTTAAACGGAAACAAAGACAGTTGGACGTGGATCGGGGCTGAGGAAAAAGAATTTAGTGTGGGAGCTATCAAAAGGCTGCTTGAAAAAAACAGAATCACATCTGATGTTTATGTTCCGGAATGGTGTAAATGGCTTCCAATTAAATGCAACGTCTTTATTTGGAGGGCTGAAATGGGTAAAATAGCGACTTTGGATGCGTTAACACGGCGGAATATAAACGTGGGTAACACTACATGTGTGCTGTGCGGTAACGATAACGAGACAGTAGAACATATCTTTACTTCATGCTACATCGCCTCGGTTCTATGGTCTCTCTTAAGTAGATGGTGTAAAATCCCGAATTTGTTCACTTTCTCTTTCAAGGACCTATTAGAAGCACATAATCACGTCGGATTAAAAGGACAGAAAAAGGAGATCGTCAAAGGGATAATTAGGATTGGTTGCTGGAGCATTTGGAGGGCGAGAAATGAGGCCAAGTTCAATAACAAAGCTACCAAGATCGATGGTATTCTAAGTGAGATAAAGACGATGGGCTTTTTGTGGTTTAATAGTAGATTGAAAAATACCATGATAGATTGGGAAGATTGGTGTAAATTTGTTATTATGTAGTTTCTTTTCTTTGTTGTTTGGTTGCCGCCTCGGTTTGAGGTTTCCGGCTTGTTTCTTAATGAAATTTACTTTTCAAAAAAAATGTTAGGGTTAATGACTTAACACAAATAAATATATGAATTGTACACGAGCTCACTGATTTAACCTGAAAACAATACACAACTAACCCTTGTTTAGAACTTTTGTTTAACTAGAAAGTAAGACTACAGTCTGCCCTTGGCTTTATTCACTCCCTTTCGCTTTATGGAAAGTTAAAGAAGCAGCATACAGTTTGCCGACAGGCTGTTGTTTATTTTTGTTTTCAACTTGTAACAAAAGTTCTCATATTGATATCATATCATGTGTTTCTTTTTCTATAATTACAATAAAATAGCTACCTTGGCATGTTTTACATTTTTGCGTATACGTGTTCATGTTATCATTGATTTGTTCTTGTTTGCGATTTAAGTGAAGTTAGCTCGTCTACCAATGAGAACACATCCTTTTTTATCGACTTGACATGTGTCCCTAAAGACTAGGATGTATTGACAAACACTGGGTTATAACATGGGTCCCGTGTGATTCCTATTTGTTGATTCGGGTTCGGCATAAGGGACAACTTTCACAGACTTGATAGTTAAACCGTGTTTGCTAATTTGATTTGGGTTATGTTTGATCTCTATGTGGTTAAGCTAAACGATTTAACTTAAAATAAAACAAATAAAAGAGTTAAAAATAATCCCAAATGTATTCAAATGCATAAAACCCTACAAACCGCTTTGTAAAATACAAGTTATGTTGTTATAACTGTAATGATACGGATACCGATAACCGAAAGATTAACATGGACCATTGTGACACCCTAGGCAAATCCCACATCGGTCGTAGCCAGGAGAGATTCTTGGTTCATAAGGCATTCCCTGCCTCTTAAATCACCAATGCGTTTTTGGCTTAGATGGCCGTAGATCACATGAAAAATCCACAATTAAGAGTTCTCTAATGAAGTAATACTAGGCTAGGTGACCTATTGGGAAGTCTCCACCGGAGCGACCAAAAACAAAGACGTGAGTTCCTTGGTGGTGTGAGAGGCCGGATTTACAGTAACAATATAGTTTTAAAATCAAAACTCACAAATTACTTGTTTATAAAATTCATAAAAATGGAATAAAAGAATGTGTGTGGGCCAACCTGACCATTTTCAGAATAGGCCCATTTTCATAAACTATATCTAAGATAGTAAGATGTAAGGGTCCACCAGCTTCTAAATGTTTATCCAAAGAAAAAAACAGCTTTAATTTTAAGGGTTAACACATACATGCAAGTAAGGTACTTGATCCAATTTAAACTTTAAGATATTCCCATCTTTTCACTGTTATATATTGCATCGATATCGCGTAATCAGAAAACCACACACCAAACTTACCTTCTATCTCTTTAGCGGTCTAACAGCAGCCCGAAAATGCAGCAGCAGGTGGTTAAGAAAGATCGTCGAATGTTCAGTTCATCCGATGACAGTGCAATGATGAAGCAGGTTGTGGGGACTCATTCACCTGATGGCCGTGATGTTCACTTGGAACCCATTCTTAATGTCATTGAAGAAACACTCTATCGGGCCATTCCTACAAGCATTGATGGTGTCGTTAAGGTATGTACAGTTTGATGCTTTTATTTTCGTAAAAGGTTGCAATTTTGGCCCGTTTGATTACAGATGGGTCAATTTGGGTTATAATTTATCCCTAATGGGCCGAACTGATCAAATGGGTCGAAAGTTATCCAAAGTGTATTTTATTTATCCAAACAAATTATTATTTCGTTATTGTGAAAATATAAATTTTGTAATCATATTTAATACCTAGCTCAAATGGGTTGGATTGGGTCATGGGTCGAACTGCTCAAATGGGTCAAAAGTTGTCCAAAGCGTATTTTACTAATCTACAAATAATATTGTAATTGTACTAAACAATCTATATACACTTTGTAATCATATTTGACACATTAACCAAATTTAATAAATTGTCGGCTTTGACCTGTCACCAAACCCACCTATTTTACCAACTTTAATTTGCCGGATGCTTAACATGTCTTTGTAGGGAACACACGATGGGCATATTGATGCACCCGTTGGAGAAGAGAAGGTTGCGTTTGCTAGCTTTGAAGACATTGACGGTATCCCGGATGGATTGGCTCATTTGATCCAAAACATTGCATGCGAGGTTAGTATGTAAATTACTATGTGTTGATAGTTTATAGGCGGTTATTTTGACCCATTTAATAAAGAACAAGTCGAACGAGATAAACCAATACTACCAAAAGATTAGAATAAAAAGGAAATAAACTAAACGGTTATTGAGTTAATATTGAGATAACGTAACTTACGTAGTAATCCTAGCACGGTACCTATTTATAAAACTTGAAAACTTTTTACATAACGTATTCGGGTCAACCCAAACTTTTGATTAATGCTTTCATCGCGTGCAGTTTTCGTGCAAGTGCTCGGGTGGAGCAGACGCTCATGCATCAACAATGGCAATTCTCAACATGCTTTCAAGCTACACATGGGAAGCGAAAGTGGTGATATCATTAGGGGCATTTGCAGTCAATTTCGGAGAATTTTGGCTTGTGGCTCAACTATTTGCCACCAATCCGCTTGCTAAATCGGTAGCATTGCTCAAACAACTGCCAAACATCATACAACATTACAAACCACTCAAGCCTAGATTTGATGCTATTAATAATCTCATTAAAGCCATTTTGGATGTGACCAAATGTATCATTGATTTCAAGAATCTACCTTATCAGTATCTCCAAGATGACACACCACCCAAGTCAACAGCGTTGACTCATATTCCGACTGCGGTTTATTGGTCCATCAAGAGTATGGTGGCTTGTGTATCTCAACTAACAAGCCTTTTAGGCATGAATTACGAGTACGGTTGTATTTATATTTATTTTATTTTTGTCAAAATTATTATAAGATATAATGTGTTATATGATAAATTCAGGTATATCACAGCTACCTCAGAGGCATGGGAACTTTCAAGCTTGGCTCACAAGGTTCAGAATATTCATGAGCATCTTAAATCACTCTTCCTCCTTTGCATGAAAAACATAGGTTGGTATTTAACATCTTTTTGTAGTTTTAATGTTTAAACTTAAAATACTCAAAAAAAAATTAATGTGTGTACATAATGTTGCTGCAGAGGAGAAGCAACATGATGAATATTATCTCATGCTTGTACGAATCTTTGATGTGTCTCACTTAGACAACTTGAAGATTCTCAAGGCTTTGTTTTGTGCCAAGGATGACATTCATCCGCTTCTTGATGGATCGTCGAAAACAAGGGTTAGTTTTAAAATCCCTTTTGATATTTTTTATTCGAGTGAAATGCCATTTCCGTCCCTAAGGTTTGGCCAGTTTTGCGACTTTTGTCCAAATTCTCCGTTAACTCAGGGGTATTTCCGTCTTTTTTGTTAAACTTAAAGGGCAATTCGGTCTTTTTCACTTTATGTACAAGCTTTTAGCATAATGTACATGTATTCAAAAGACCGAATTGCCCTTTAAGTTAACAAAAAAGACGAAAATTCCCCCGACTTAACGGAGAAAATGGATGGAGTTAACGAGTCGGATGACTTTGGCAAGATTTCAAACCTTTTGGATCCAGATGCAAAAAAACAAACCTTTGGACGAAAGTCGCAAGATTGGCCAAACCTCAGGAGACGAAAATGGCATTTTACTCTTCTTATTCTTTAATAATATATATTCATAAACCAATCAAATGATTAATTGGTTTAATTCCTTCTTATGACTAAAACAGGTTAATGTGGATGTGCTAAGGAAAAAGACTGTATTGCTGCTCATATCAGACCTTGACATCTCCCATGAAGAGATTTTGGTCCTCACTCAAATCTACAAAGACTCGAGAATACAACCTGGTCTTCAATACGAAGTTGTGTGGGTCCCGATTGTGGACGATCTGATGGCGTGGAATGATATACATCAACACAAACTTGAGCAGATTCAATCAATGATGACGTGGCATATGCTGCATCACCCTACGTTGCTAGAACCTGCGGTCATCAAGTACGTCAAGAAAGTGTGGCACTTTGAGAAAAAGCCGATTTTAGTAGCGTTAGATCCACAAGGCAGAGTGACATCACTAAACGCGCTCCATATGGTTTGGATTTGGCGAAATGATGCGTACCCTTTCACAAGCATGAAAGAGGAAGCGTTATGGAAAGATGAATCTTGGACGCTAAATTTATTGGTCGACAGCATTGATCGATATATATTACATTGGGTAACTAACTTCATTCACTTGGTAGCATTTTTAAAAAGTTTAGTTATAACTTATAACTAAGAGTAAAGTACACGGACGGATGGTCCCTTTGATTTATCAAAATTTTGGATTTGGTCCCTAACTTTCCAAAAGTACACATGTGGTCCCTGTGGTTTACACTTTGTAACGCATTTAGTCCCTAACTTGGACATACTAAAACCTTTAGATTTTTTGGCTGGGGACTAAATGCGTTGTTACAAAGTACAAACCATAGGGACCATCCATGGACTTTGGAAAGCTAGGGACCGGATCCCAAATTTTGGTAAACCACAGGGACCATCTGTGTACTTTACTCTATAATTAAAAAATATACACTTTAAAAATTCTTGATATGTATATTGCTAGATTGCTGAAGACAAATACATATGCCTATATGGAGGAGATGATATAGAATGGATCAGGAAATTTACAACGGTAGCGATGAACGTTGCTAGAACCACAGGAATCCCATTGGAGATGGTTTATGTGGGAAAAAGCGGAACCAAAGAGAGAATAAGAAAAATAACTACAACGATCAGCGAAGAGAAACTAAGCCACACTTGGCCCGACCCAACTTATGTGTGGTACTTTTGGACCCGGCTAGAGAGCATGTTGCACTCAAAGATGCAACAAGGGAAACGTTTTGAAGACGACCCGATTATGAAAGAGGTGATGACCATGATGAGCTTTGACGGGAGTGATCAAGGGTGGGCATTGATCTGTCGAGGATCGAGTGAAATGGCAAGAGCAGGCGCTGATTTGGCACTAACGAGTTTAAACGAGTATGATAACTGGGAAGGAGATGCACAACAGAACGGTTTTGTCCCAGCGTTAAGAACTTACTTGGCGTTAAAGCATACGCCGCAACATTGCACCCGACTTATTCTTCCTGGGGTTGGTGGTGGGATGCCTGATGAGGTGGTGTGTTCGGAATGTGGTCGGACTATGGAGAAATTCTTTATGTTTCGTTGTTGTACCGATTAACGGGAATGAGTGTCGTGTTTCGGTTGAGTTTGACATTATGTTTGTTAGTTGTTTTGGTATCTACACCAGTGAGGATATGCTGTTAGAAGTGTGATACTGGTTCAAAAATAACTAACAGTTTGTTACTCAAATTTCTACTTGCAATGTACACGAATAACAACTTTTTTTCACTATTCGGTTTTAAAAAAACTACTTAACAACAAAGATTTGATTATTTAAATAAGTTCTGATGTTAAGACAACAATGGGCTGGTAGCGTAGTTGGCTAGCGCGTAGGTCTCATAGCATCTGAGTAATCCTGAGGTCGAGAGTTCGAGCCTCTCTGCCCCATATTTTTTTTTTCCTATGTTTATTTGTATCACCAAATACATGTAAAATTATTCTGTTTTTTGGATTGGTTTGTTTAGTGTTTATTTGTTTTATGACTTACTAGCAATTTAACAGAAAATGACACTAACACCATTGAATCTTTTTGTAATCGATGCATATGAGCGTATCTAAGTTATTTTTGTAAAGGATTGGATCGTAAATAGGGAAGTGATAATGGATACTTGAGATGAAGAGTTAGATAAATAGTTTGAAAGGGAAATTAGTTTCAACTATGAAAACCGGTAACAAGGTGAACATGTTTATTGAAACGGTTTAAAATGGGACCAGAATGTGACCCGTTTATTTAAACTTAAGCGATTTAGTGATGAATCCATTTATTAAATGGGTCATGTTCGGGTTAACATGTTTATTAAAACGGTTTCATGTTAGGTTGTTCCATTTAATAAACAAGGTAATTAACCAATCAAAAACTTGATTATTCTTGTGTCATGATTTGGGTCATAAATTACCACCCCTAATATTCATAATATTCTTATACATTCTCCAAACAAATACCTATAACATGTTGAAAATTCAATCCATATATACAACTCATGTTCATTGTAAAAGTGTACGCATATGAATACAATACGCTTGTAGACTATTCTTATACTAGCCAAGCCTAAGAGAAGAGATTTCGATCGTTGTAGAAGCAAACTGGTTAAAGTTGTAAGAAGTAGGGTGTAAAATGACTGGTTTAAGCTCGATCTCACCTGTTTTTAGTTCCAAACGCTCGAGACTAATTTTATAGAAATAGATTATATATGTAAAATAGTATGACGATCGTTGAAGTTCAACATTACCTTTTCATACCAAAATAAAATTTTGTTTTCCAATTAAATATTGTAGATAAATTCACCACCAACCATATGGCTTAAGGGAAACAAAAGCAAAGACAACACTAGAAAGATGAACAAGTTAAAGACACCATCAAACACAGTACTAAAAACAAAGCAAAAACACAAGACATGTTCCATTCAACAAGTGGTCCAAATGACCCGTAAGTTTTATATTTTAGCCTTCAGATTGGAGCGTAGTGATAAGCGTCTAACCAATCTGACTACAAGTAAAAGATACATTATATCAACTCATTTATATGCTACACAAGCTAATGTATGAAATCCCAATATGTGTAGAACCATCGGAGGGGCGTTAAGGATAAAGTTGAATATTATAAATTCCTATGTAAGAAAGGTAGGAGTGGACACGGCCTACGCCTAAGTTTGACTAAGCTCGAGCGCAGCTAGTTTAACCTCTACAAGCTCAAGTTTAACCCGTTTAATTTTAAAAACTCAAGCTCATATCCTATGACTCGTTTTAAGCTCTGCATCCAAACCTCAAACTAGGTTACGAGTAAAGTTATAAACACGATTTCGGCTCGTTTATTATAAGTTAATTAGTAATTAATTTATTTACACATGTATTTAGTTGTTTTGTATATATATTTATAGTTTTAGTTTTACTGCTAAAATCATATTTCTTGTTAGATTATAATAATAACTAGATATAAGCCCTGCCGCAACGGCAGGAATTGTCTTCCTATCTTTTGACTCCACAACTTACGATTTAAACACAGAATGTTAACATAAAAATATATCATTGATTGTCATTAATAATTACAACAAAATTACAATCAACGATTACTATGTGTGTTTAGGGTGAGCGTAACGCGCATAAAACGCATTGATTTCAACTATGTCTTTAAATCATAAGTTGTGGAGTCAAAAAATATCATTGATTATCATAATATGTTATTAGTGTTAGCGTTATTAGGAAGACAATCAATGCCTTGAACATGTTGCTAATTCATAGTATGTAAATGTCCTAAAATGCTTAGAACACCTAAAAATGCTAACACGTACGAACATTATTAGGGTCAGCGTAACGCGCATAAAGCACATTGATTTCAAGTTGGAGTTCACCTTGCTTTTCATGAATCCTTGAAATCCGTTCAATTAGCCAGCCAAGTTTTCATTTATCCTATGATCAGACTCGACAACATGTTCAAAAATACGTCCAAGTTGTTCAAAAACGTTGCGCTACTTGTTAGAGTTTGTCATTTTTTACCTACAAATGAATTATAAGTTAGAATTTAATTTAACTTTTTAAATACATTAAGTCAAAATAATATAAATCTACTGAGGTTATTAGATAAATTTAGGCAGGCATACATCACATTAAGCGTTTAGCTAGTTTGATGTTACTTGTAGACAACCATTAACGCATTGAATTTTATCGATTTATAAATTGGGCTCAGGTAATATTACGTAAACCCGTTGCTTGTACTAAGTTCTCAAAGTTTAGTAAACAAAGATGTAATCTATCATAGCCTTTTTACGTGGGACATTTATATACTATGAATTAGCAACATGTGCAAGGCATGTAACCACGACAAGGCTGCAACATGTAATCAAATCATCGTCAAGGAGCATAAAGTACATGCACTAAACCGAACAGTTGTTTTCTCTCATAAAAAACACACAAATGCTAAAAGTCTCGGACGAATTAGAAAACATTCATCTTCATAGACAGGAACCAACAAATGAACATCAAATTTTAACTGTCCAAAAAAAGCCTCAGATGAACTCAAAAGATCGATCTTCATAGATATAAGTTCACTCTTAGATGAGAAAACCCACAAAAATCTAGTATTCAAATAAGGCTTGGATGAACAAAGAGGTTTCATCTTCATAGGCAAATCTCAAAAGACAAAATGCATAAGAAATCTGGTCGGAAAATGACCATGCAAGAACATCGAAGCCTGATGACTGTCGTGAGTGTCATGCAAAAACCTAATTAACCTAAATAGCTAGGGTAAGCAGGGTATCAATCCAGGGGAGTATGGTGGAAAGTGGTTGTAAATTAAGTATTTAGACCTAATTGCAAAAATGTAAAATCGGTTTGTTTGGTTGTTCGATTAGACTACGAATGACTAAAAAAGAGTTTTGCAAACAGTTGGAAAGAAAGTGATTCCTCCAAGTTACAGATTCAAGGTGGATTCAGGTTATTAGTTTTAATTGAGAAAACCACATAGACATGATTCAGATAGTTAATTAACTGACTGTGATAAACGAGGACCAAGTACTTTGATTGATTAACAATGAAAGGTTATCACACGATTATCAATTAAAGAGTGCCAAACCCAATCCCTATCTAACATATCCCAATTACTAGAACTCTCGAGAATTGAAAGAATCAAAACTAGGTTTTAAGTAAAATCAGTCGTTTACAATCAAGCTAATAAATCCCTAAGCAAAAAACATCGAATGCTTAGATTGCTAGTCTCAATTACAAAGAAAACTCAAAACAATCATCCACTTACAAGAATCCTCCACTCGGAGGAAACCACAAGAAGATTAGCCGCTCATGTCGGTTGATTGATCTTCACAAGCTTGAGAAACAGATGAATTCAGGATCTTGATCTTCAATTCTGTAAGAATAATGATGATTGAAGGTGAAAAGTACCCAAAGTTGGTGCCTTTTTACTCCCAAATTCTTCCCCAAAGCTTAGATAATGATTAGGGTTTTAAAAAATAACATATATACTTCAACAAATCAAGACACGCGAGTTTTTTCCGGATCCCACCTTAGCTTATGGTTCAGAACCGTAGGCTACTGTTCACTGTTTCTGATCCTTTGTTTCTCCTCAACCATAACCTATGGTTGATCTACTGTAGCTTATGGTGGATTTTTGCACATCTCCTTTCCTTCACAATTCTAACTTTCAGCAAATGACCAAATGTCCCCGGACTTCATTCTTTCTCATTTCTCGCACTTCCAAGCTATCATCAGCCCGAAACACTTCCCGAATACCATAATGTATCTTGATTATCATCCACAGGTGTTTCGCCTCATCTCTATATACTTTAACTTCACTGAATTAAGCGATTAAACTACAAAACCACAATTTCTCGTAGTTAACAGATTCAAAGCACATAATCGCATAAAACACAATAAAACACGTAATCTAACACCTTAAACACCCGGGTTTCACCTTCTCCATCACATCCCCACACTTATCTTTTTTCGTCCTGAAAAATTATTTGCAATGGAACCACAATCAAATCACTAGCTTTTAATTTATTCGGTTATCTTATTAGCAAGTCTAATCACGCATTAACTAAGATTGCAGGTATATGATCCACTCAAACCCAACCACCGGTTTCCAAGCCCTTAATCATGATCCTTCAAGTTCAAATGCCTTATTCGTCTATGGATCTCACACTCAAAAACCATACCGCCACCTAATCCTGTTTCAAGCTTATGAGATTACTGTCTTATATAACAAGCTTTTATATATTTCCGATTAATTAAACTATGATGGATAATGGATGATAATAATGAGCTTCGACATGCTTTTATATACGATCAACTTAGGGGACATACCCCACCCGAGTCACCATCCCAGTGGTTAATGCCATAAGTTTTACATATTTATCTTTTCTTTTCTAACTCCAGCTAGAGGGTATGTACCACACGAGTCACCATCCCCGTGACAATACCATAGGTTTTGTCATTACAAGCTATCTCAAAATAATGGATAAATGGATTTTTTAGGGTGCCGCCTTGTTTTGGATTTATTTTCATAAAAAGAAATAGACGTGCCATTTAATTGGAATACTTATATGTTTTTTAATTTATAACAGAATCTCTTATACTCTCTACAGTTTCAGCTTTGTTATAGCTCCTAAGGTGAGAAGCCACAAGATTCCTCATATTTAAGTGTTTTATATCAATCCTAAGGAACCTTTCAACCAGCTGGGCCTACCACCTATCCTAAACTAGACGCGTTTTCAACCGTTTTATCATCTCATATGTATAATAATTGCAAGCCGACGACATTTGAGAGGAACATCCTCCCGGTAAAGCTCAAAAGCCCTTTAACAACCGGAAGCCACCTACGGGTTTTTGTTACATACTTGTCTATCCTAGGGAGAGCTTTTAGAATTTGATTTCTTGTCATTAGGAAACTAGCATAGTTAGGACTTCAAATTATGTATTTTTCATTTCTAGGTTGTAATGGATGATATAAATAAAATGGTGTTGTTCGTAACAAGCGTATTGATGGATTAACTTGAAAAACTAATGAAAAGTAACCCCATGCACGTAAAACAGGAACTCCCGCTTCAAAAACTGCATTTCAGAATTTGCAGCACAGGACCCTGCCCAACAGGCACGCCCCCGTGCCCACAAACATGGTGCCAAAAAGTTTCTGCAGACAATGAGTAACGGGCTGTGCCCAGCCGGCACGCCCCCGTGTCCTCCCCACTATAAGTTTCTGTTTTCAATTTGTTACTCGCAGTTTAGCCACGGAGCCGTGTCGACATGACACACCCCCATGCCCATTGCCCAGTAACTGTAAAAATTTGTTGTTTTAACCCACTTTACGCACATTTGATCAAAACAAATCATTTTTGGGATACATTGAGGACAGTGTATAATTTAAGTGTGTGGGGGGGGGGGGTGTGTTAAAACCTTGAATATTAAGTCCTAAAAACAAGTCTTACACAAAACTCGCCTTGGAAAACCGCTAATCACCCCAAAATTTTTCAAAAATTTTCATTTTTCATTTTTTATATCTTGTTGTAAGTTTGGGAAAAATAAGTTCTAAAAATTATGTTTTTGCTAATTTACAATTGATAGCGTCATGATAAAAAGAACCGATTAAGAAAATTATAAAAA
The DNA here is from genome assembly GCA_947069175.1 of Scalesia atractyloides. Taxonomy (NCBI): domain Eukaryota; kingdom Viridiplantae; phylum Streptophyta; class Magnoliopsida; order Asterales; family Asteraceae; genus Scalesia; species Scalesia atractyloides. The sequence continues at coordinate 93,627,329 of CAMTDV010000005.1, read as the reverse complement.
CGGGTATAACAATTTTTTGTAAAATTTGATTGTATATACACGTTTACACTATACCCTTGTCCCACAAAAGTGAGTTTTGAGCCTTTACCGAGCACACAAATACATATCTAAATTAATTGCTCAATTTTTCGTTTCTTGTGTGAATAGCCTGTTTGGTTCTTACAAATCTAGAACTTGGCAAAGCAATACGTTCTAAATCCTTACCGACACAAATCCAAGTAAGTAAATGATAGAGGCATTAGGACCGAAACCCATTTTGTATTTTTAAACCCTTATTTTTCTTTTTCATCTCTTACCAAAATCATTCCCCTAGTAAACCTTTTGAGCCTAAACATTTTCGTTTACAAATCTGCAAAAATAAAAACTTTTGCAAATACCCACATCCACGAAAACCTTTTTATTTTCACACCCCTTATTTTAGTAAAAGTGTGGTTACAAAATTACAATATGGCTTAGTTTCAACTTCGGTTAAAAAACGCTTAATTAAAGTTTTTTTTTTTGTAAGCCACAAAAAGAATTTAAAGAACCGACATTTTTTACATTTTTCACAAATTTTACCCAAAATTACCTACTCTTAGACAAAACCTACCCTTTAAAGCACTCTTGATATTTACAAGGATTAAACGTCAAAAAAGAAGAGGTGATTGTTTGTCAAGCCTATGGTAGGCGTAAGTACCACATCGAATCCGAGCGTCTTCACTTAAATATATTCGGCCGAGAGTTGAGTGACCACTTGTGAGATGTGTAAATATGTATATAACTAAATGGAATTTTACAAAGGCATGTTATGCCCAAAAATAAATATTTTTTCTTAAATTGAGTTTAAACAAATCATGACGAATAAGATTTTAAGTAAATTAAAAACAAAATAAAACTTAGAACTTGGAATCCTGACACTCTCAAGATAAGACCAAAACTTCTCTTATACCAATTCCATTTGGGTGTGTAAGCCAAATTATAGAGTTTTGCTTGAGGACAAGCAAAGATTAAGTGTGGGGGTATTTGATGTACGCAAAATGCAACATATAAATTAAATCAAACAAGGCATAAAATCAACCCTTTTTCAGTACTAATGTTGGAAAAAGCATGTTTCTTTGTTTACTTTTAAATTACAGAACCAAAAGAGCTTAAAAGAATAAAAGGAACAAATTAACAACAAAAACCAACACAAATGCAATGAAGATGGATTGACATAGCCTGTTGAACCCCAATACACATCCAAAACAAAATAAGAAGACAAAAGCCATGACACGGGGCCATGCCCACCAGGCATGGGGTTGTGCCCAGTCAAAGATTCTCTGCAGAAAAAGACAACAGCAACAGTACAACCAACATGGGGTCGTGCCAGGCCAACACGGGCCATGGTCAACTCTAATATTCGCATGAATCTTGATAGTACAACAAGTACACTGATCACGGGGCCATGTTCTGACACCACAGGGCGTGTTGGTATGCGAAACTGACATCTGCATTTAATGAAGGGAGAGAAAAAGTTCACCACGGGACCGTGCCAGGCAGGCACGTGGCCGTGGCCACCTCCTGTTTTCAGCTATAAATAGGAGTGCTTGGTTTTGGAGAAAGGCATCCCTTAACAAACCATTTCTCTCACATTGGCCATCATCCACCACCACTACAACACTAACACCCACCACTATCATCCATCTTTCACCTTTAAAGTGTGTAGTAGTCTCGGGATCCAAGATCGATAGTAAGAGTTCTTATCAAACAAAGGTCATGCTTGGCAAAATCTCTTACATCGCTTGGTGAAGACATATCTTTTTGTTTTACTTTTTATTTCCAATCTTTGGTAACCTTTTTATTTGGTTATGTACTAATGACTTTAATAACTATTTTTTATGTTGAAATGAACTTTGGTTATACATTTCTTCATGTCCTGTTGATTCATTCATTCGTGTCTTTATGGTCTATATAAAGCACGTTAAGTACCTGGAAGGGGTTAGAAGGGTGTTTGGGTAAAGTTCTTGTCTCGTTCAGTGTATAGATCCTGCGATGACTTGGTTCAAGCTTATTAGGACTTCCCTGGAGGCAGATAGCATCAAATCGGGGGAAGTGAGAACGCTTGAACCCCTCATAAATAAACTTCTATTAAAACTGTATCCGGCCATGCGGGACTGTATCCCTGCTGACTCAGACCAATATGGCCGAGGGTAACGCTACTTTGAAAGGGGTCTATCGTATTTTGCATTAATAACTTATTTAATTATCTTTCAATATTCTGAGTTTCCGATCTTGCGGGACTTTTATCCCTGCTGACTCAGACGGATAGGTTGAGGGTAATGCTACCTGGAAGCGGGCCTACTACTATAAACTAAAGATAATCTCTTAAAAAGCCTAAAGTGCGGAAATCATCAAAGGAAATATAAAAGAGGAGTCGGAACCAAGTGATTCTTTCTTGTCTATTTGTTTTTACATTTATTTTTGTTTTATTTTTGTTCTTATTTTTATTGTTATAAATTTCAAAACTCTTATCAAAATTTGGTTAAATTAGACGTTGACAATAAGCCGATATTAAAAGCTCTTGTGTCATTGGACGACCTTAGTATCTTACCATCACTATACTATGTTCATGATGGGTGCACTTGCCCTAACGTATGTAGAGTGATCGTCTTATATCGTGTTTTATAAATTTAAAGCTTGATTTTCCAGTAAAAAACACTTAAAAATATACTTAAAATTATAGACACCCGCACACACGTCAAAGACCGACGTCTTATCCTCACAGGCAGTGTTGTAAAAATCGTGACTAGGCGGCGAATAATCACTAGTCGGCCAGTAACTGAGTAATTTTTCATTAATCAGTCCATTAATCGCTAGTTGGGTCAAGACGGACCTAATCGGCCTAGTCCGACTTAGTCGGCCAACCAAAAATCAGGGATCTCGGCCAAATTTCGGAAAAAGCCTGTATATTCCGACCAAAACCTCTAAATTCGGCCAGTTTCCAACTAAACCATGTGAATTCCAACCATTAATCTTGTATACTTAAAAAATGAGTTGAGTAAGAGTTAAAACCTAGCTACTTAAAATATTTTCCTATAAAAATGTGTATATTTATACATAAAACTAAAAATTACATATAAAAAGCCCGATCTGATTAATTCCGAGTAATCCCGAGCAGTCGTTGGTCCCCACCTTACCGACCGACTAGCGACAAACGAGTTCTCCAACCTTCCTCACAGGGACACCCAAACAACAAACTACCAAAAAGTTCTGCTAAAAAAATAGCATACAAGAACATTAAAGCCCCAAAACCGCAACATCGCAGCAAAAGAATACCCAAAAAATAGATTTTGTCTGAATCTTAAACATACCGATGAAGATCGTCAGTTAACCCCAACAAAAGCAATGTAACAAGTCATAAATACAGCACCATTAAGTTGTATCACCGAAATTTGAAGGAAGACGATAGTATGTGTTACTATGGTGGCGTTGCGGTGACAACAAAAGACGTTAGGTAGAAGAGAGAAAATGAGGTTGCTTCCAAATGAAGCAAGGCCCCAAACAAAGACGGCGTAAATATCCACGTAAGGGTACAAACCCACAAACCAATATTACAACCCAATAAAACACAAACAAACCACATAAACCAAGTTACAAGGCATATATAATAATAATAATAAATAGTAATAATAATAATAATAATAATACATATAACATTTTGGGTCGATGCTTGTCTACACTACTTTCATTGTACATGGCAGTCTATAACTGGGCCACGTCAATTCGTTTTTCTTTTTCTTTTTCCTGGTTTTTTGTGTATAACTCTCAATCTCCTTCTCTCTCTATGTTTCTTTGTCTTTCAGCAAACATGGGGGATGGGTTCAACCAGGAGATCTTATGAAGAAGAGAGACGGGATCTAAAGTGACTTCACCATCGACAACCACCAGCTTCCCTACCAACTCTGCCGTCAGTTTGACTAGCCCGCACCGCCTTCATCTACGAGTATGGCTTTCGGTGACAGAAGTCAATCGGCGCATGGATGTGTTGGGCGAATAGGGACTGACATGTGGTGGTTTGCGACGATTGCGGTGGCTGATGTGTGGTGGTGACCGCCTGACCGGTTACCGTTTAGTGCGGAGTTGGCATGGATATTTGGGCGACGTTGGTTGTAAGGTAATCGGGATGGTGACCGATTTATTTTTGAATGGCAAAACGAAACTTTTTATTACGAAACCAAAACAACGAGCCAACATAGCAATAGCAAGATGTTATAATGACCCCCATTACAACAAGCAGGAACTCCACAAAACACTTCAAAACAAAGATCAAAAGAAAACAAGGTTTCCTGAAAGAAAAAAAATGGAGAGAGAGAGAGAAAAATATTTATGTTGCTTTTCTTTTATCATTACTCTCCAAACAATTTATTAACAATTTCAAATCTTACATTTTTGTTTCGATTACACTAGTATTTTGCGATGCAAGTAATAGTGCACAACCAATAAATACTTTCCATCTTGTATTTTTGTTTCAATTAAACTAGTATTTGAAGCCCTTGCAACGTGAACGAAGCAATTTGTATTAGATTTGATACCCTTGCTTCGCAAAAAAGGAACAAATACGCAACGCTAAAAATAATGTTAAGCAAACAAAAAAAAGGCAAAAACCTCAAAGAAAGCAGGAAAAAAAAGATGAAAACTCGCCACCAGCAAGTACTAACCCAGGTGGGTGGAATTTAAAAAGGAGTACGTTTCCACCACCCTTAGAAACATCAGCTTTCCAATCCAGCTTGGCGTTGGGTTAGGCGTTGCCCCTCTAGTGTGGGGATTTCGCCTGGCGGGGGCAGGGTGAGCTGGCTGGTCCAACATGGATGGCTTTGGTTGGCTACTTTAGGCTGGCCACGCCACACCACGCCCTTCCACACCCCACTTTTTTTAGGTTGGCCTGATGAAGCCCACCTCCACCACGTGTCGTGCAAAGCCCCTAACCCAAGCCCGCCACCCCATCATCCCACAGTCTTAGCTTTCTTTTATTTCTTGGTCAAGCGAGTAAATAAACTAACAGACAAACACATATTTAACAGAAAAAACCGGTTGTCAGCTACCACCAATAAGAAGGAAGCGCCACCAATATAAGTGAATGAGATTTCAGAATTGTTCACGATTTCATGTTAGTATACAGAGCAATTGTTTGATTATTTTAATAATATAACTAGTCTTAAAATATTTTGTTTTTCTGTTATAACTTTTAGTATAAATAATGTTTTACACAATTTCGAATATCATTCCGACATACTTATTTTTATCAATGTTTGGATATACTTTTATTAGAAACCATGTTGGGTCAAATATAATATATTTCGGGATTTCCTCTTTTGGTTGCCATAATGAGTGTTGGTACAACAGTAACATAGAGCTTAAACGAAATCGGCTGCATTTCTATCGTGTAACGTTGGAACTGAACCATGTCAAATAAAATTTATATATTTATTAGATTTTCTCTTTGGCAACTATATCCAGTATCTGTATCATATGAGTTACAATGAGTTAGTTGACAGAAAATCAACCGAATTACCGCCCGTATCGTGGAAGACCCCACTATATAATAAAATAGGCAAACCATTTAGTCAATTTAGGAAGATAAAATTTATGATTAATTCGTGAAAAGTTAATTTACTTACTTATGGGAAATAAATAATTATACATTGCACTGTTTTTCAACAAAAGGGGTATCTCATGATAATAAATAACGATGCTCTTTATCCTTTTCCTTGTAACCTATAAAAACTTAAGTATCATAATTGTTTATATTGTGTTTGCTTTGGACACTCATACTCAAGACTTTCTAATCCTTAATACCATTGAAATGTTAGGCTAACACATATTAGTGGTAGAGTATTGGGCCATCCTTAAATACCGTTTAATAACCCATGTGTATCTAGTTTATGAGTCTTGCCTAATTTGCTGTAAGGTTTGTCTAAATAATTACAGGAAGCATACGGTTTATTACAAGGACATGTCGTGCTATAAATACAAACATGATTTGGTTAGAGATGTCCTTTGTGATGTGCTAAAGCGGGCAAGAATCCTCGCTAAAAAAGGCTCTTGTGAGTTTTCTGACAGACCCGCTTAAAGGAGGTCCACTATTCGGTTACCGAATGTGCTTGTTCATGCGGGCAGGGCGGAAACACGCTTGTATGGACCTTCAGGGGTGTCCCTTTTTGTTGGGCTCAAGGACAACCGGTCCATGGCTAACCAGGCTGTGTTGAAGGCATAATCAGAAAAAATTGCTAAGCATGAGAAAACTTGTGCTAAGAATAAACATGTCTTCCTTCCCTTTGCTTTTGATACATTTAGGTCTATTGCCCCCGAAGCTCTTGGTTTCCTTAACAGAGTGCAGCGGGTCGTGCACAGCAATCTCTCGACGTTGAAGAACTATAGCTTTGTTTTTAGTAAGATGGGTTTTGCTATTGAAAAAGAGGGTTTTAGCGCAACTTGTTTACCTAATGGTTTTATCTATATAACAATTAGTATTCAGATTAATGACTAAAAAAACAACTCTATAGAATTAATAAAGTCATAGTACTGACACATAAGGATCCCCATCTTTAAAATGTGATAAATGGAAGTTTAAAATAAATTTATTTTATGATACTTTAAAAGAAATTAAATAAAAGAGAAGGTATCTAGAAGCCAAAAGAGAAACTGCATGTAAAGAGAAGAAATCTTAACCGTTAAATCACACCTACTTTATAATTTTTAAACTCATAATTCATAACTATCATCTTTTATCATAATTCAAAATTGTCTATATATCTAAAAAGGAAGTGAAGGAAAAATAGATAAATTTTATTGGTGAATTGTTATTGGCAAGTTAGTTTTGAATCTATTTAATACTGATTGTTGAGGTCCGATTACTTCAATTTGAACTATACATGGACTGCTTACAGATTTAGATGTGGGTCGTCTAGTTATAAAATTCACTCAAGTTTTTGGGTGTATCATTTGAATTTGAGCCGCTTAACAAGAATTTGTGAACCGAAGGTTCAAAGTGAATTATCAGGGAGGCTCTAAGGAGGGGCAATTAGTGTCCGGTCAGGCACGTTTTTTTTTTCTTTTTCTAGAGGCACATAAAAATTTGAAAAATTCCCGGTTATATATAGATGCGAATGATCGTCTGCTAAAACTTAGACGATTTTCTTGTGTATCTAACCTATTCAGAGTGAAAAGGAAATATAAAAATATGATAGGTTGATTCTTGATTTATTGTGGCATGTAAATGGAAAATACAAGTAATAACAAGGCAAATTGGTAATAAATAATCTCATCTAACTCAATTTTGCCGATAATAATCCCAAGTCAGTTATTGGCCGATAATAATCCGAACTAGTCAATTTTTTTTGTAAAATAGTCTGCCGTTAAAATAGCTTAACGGAGTTAAGTTTTTTTTCCGAATTACAAACCGATGTTTTAGGGCTTTTAATCAGAACGAGGATACGAGTCGATTGATGTAAAACTTACCTCGAAATTGTGCTCGAAATGGCTTGATTATTGTTAATTGGAAGTTTAAACACCCGAATTGAAGCACGTATCCTCGTTCTGATCGAAAGCCCTAAAACATCGGTTGGTAATTCGAAAAAAAAAAATTAACTCCGTTAAGCTACTTTAATGGCAAACTGTTTTACAAAAAAAACTGACTAGTTCGGATTATTATCGGCCAATAACTGACTTGGGATTATTATCGGCCAAATTGAGTTAGGTGAGATTATTTATTTCTAATTTGCCTAATAACAATAGCATCATGTTATTAATTACATTTGAATTGTAATATCTAAATGCGATGGTAATGGGGGCATATTTAATCTGATTCAAACAGAACACCCAAATCCTCAGGACTGCCTCTTAATTATAGTGACGAAAGGTTGTCGTGTGATTATAAAAATTTGAAGCGACTTCGGTGTGATTCACGGTTTATACTATTATAACTAATAGAATAGAATTATAACCATTATAATTATAGCATTATAGGTTTAATATTTTAATTGATTGTGCTTAAAAATTTGACTGCTTGCTCGCATTAGAATTAGAATTGACGATAAAACAAAAAAAAAAGTAAAATGTAAAAGGACAAACTTGGTTTAGTTATCAGTTTCTATAAAAATTACTAAATTTAATTAAGTTATTGCTCTGATTTGGACAATCAATTTAAATATAAAAATCTACTTTTGAACTTTTCAAGAAACAAAATGACAGCCTACTTCTAATTATAAATTAGTGCAAATCAAACTAAATTTTTACATAATATTATTCATTTGAATATAAACTTGTCCAATTTATGCAATTTCTTCCTGATATAGATCCAAATATTTTTCTAGGTAATACAATTAAAATATTTAATTAAAAGTTTTTTAAATTTTCAAATGATTACATTACTAAAAAAATATCAAGAGAAGAGTAAATATTTGGTAACAAGTATAAGAATGGATCAAAAATTTAATTTTAAACAATATAAGGTATAATAATCTATAATTTATATATATTCAATACTTTTTATATCTTCAATGAAGAGTATTAGAATCGTATTTGTAGGCTTAGATTTGTTAACATATCATAATTTACATAATTTTTTGAGCAATAGAGGGTCATAGAAGAAGGTGAAATATAATTCATATATTTTGAAATTTAATTCTCACGTTTCAATCTGTTCCAATCTTTTGTTTAATTTGAAAGAAAAATAAACTGATTTCGTTCATATATTTCGAGATTTTACCTTAATAAACAACAAAAACTTATTTCAGTTTTAAGTTATGTAATTTAATACAAATGATTATACTCTTGTTGGTTTGTCCTTAGAATCACATTTACAAAAGGACATATAACTGCAGGCAAGTAGTTTTAAATACATTTTACATTTCCCATATTTCAACTAAAAAATTAACTTAATCAAATTGAGTTTTCACCAGAAATTAATAGAACTTTTTTTTACGGCCAATAGAGTCAATCTCGTGCACTCTCAGGGCACCCACTGGACCAAACGGAGTACTTCGAGAGTAATTCGAGTCCACCACCAATTCCGGGGAAAACCAGGTAACCCACCCGCCTATAGGCACGACGGTGAAATTACCGATAAAACCCATGTGGCTCAAGTATCGAAGCCAGGTTTCCCTAGGTCTCCTCTCAAGAGAAATGCTAGTCTTCCACCACTTGATCTAGAGATCATTGGCAATAGACCTTGTTAATTGTCACACTAAAATAACACAATATTATCCTGAAAATTCTTTGAAGTTGGATATGGTATAAGATAAACACCTTTCGGTTCATATAGGTGAATTTGAGCCAAGATTAGGTTGATTGCCATTTGGTTTGATGAGCCTAAATAAGGCAAATCTAGAGTTTGTTATGTTGATGTTGTCAAACTTAAATGATCAATAACGATATGTTTAAGTTTATTTTTCTTATAATTTATAAGAACGTTTTGTTTGTATTTTCACTTGAAGTGACCTTTTCTTTTCTTATAAACTATGGTGGTAAACCACTTAAGTATTCACTAGAACACGCCTTCTTTGCATCAAGCCAATACTCAAACATAAACGAGCTTAAACTTTTGTTTTTTTAATGTGAATTATTACTCTAATTGTACTTTACACCAACAATTCTAAACTACTCATTGTGTGTGAAAATGCGTTACATTTTTTTTTTTTTTATAACATTTCAAATAAAGCTGAAAATTCAAACCTCAAGCAAAAATTTCTTAGAAATACAGATAGATGTTATAAATGTGTATATATACATCACAACACTACTTAACATGCCATATACTCCAAATCCTTGGGTGCCAAAATTAAACATCCCATGAGTGGCAAGCCGAGGTTGTACATAAGAAGAACATAGACCAAAATCAAAAGGCTTTAAAATGTAAAAGTAAAAAAAAAAAGAAGAGAGACAAATAGAAATTAAATCTAGCCCATAAATAAGAGACAGAAATAAATAAGATAGGTAAAACAAAACCAGCCATCAAGATATGTTGATAATTTTGACTTTTGAGTCAATATTTTGCATTTGGATCAGCAACGAGATCCCTTTCTGCAAACTAGAGCTCCTGCATTGGTCGTGAGAGTGGCAACGACCGATGAGGGCCTAGCTCCAAGGCTTGAAGCCCTTGCATAACTAGATGAAGCCCCAGCACCCGATGCCACGAAAAATGCACCATTCAACATCATGTCCCCTTCGGACCTCCAATTCCAACTTTTCCATTCGTTCTCAGGTGCATCCTCGTGTTTGGTCACCTACATAGTTTACTCATATTCAGCAAATAGTTTTTGTATATAAAATATTAATATGATAATTTGTAACAAATCCGTATAATATAGTTATTATATGAGGGGGTGAGAGTATGGGTTACCTTTTATTATATCTTTATTCTCATGGATTATAGCCAAATAACACTTAATTTTGACAAGTATACTATTCTCAAAATCTTATTACCTCTTTGCTAAACCGTCTATCGGGTGCAAGGAATCGATTCCCTTGGCTATTGATGGTCGGGTTTGCACTTCCTCCAATCGCGTACATCTCCCAATGGGTGTAGTCGTTGTTCACCACATGAAAGTACCCATGTCGGCATCTACAATTAATATGTAATTCTATCAAATCTCAAAAAAGAAATTGTTAATAAAAGTTAATCTTAATAAAAAAATTAATAAAATTTAAACTTAATAAAAATGTTTTTTTCTAACAGAATACATCTCAATGATGTGATTTACTAAGACATCCTTAAAAGTTGGAAAAAAATCCACATAAAAGTAAACAATAGGTCCGAATTCCCAAAAAGTCAAAAGAAGTTAATTTTTGACCCATTTTGGTAACCAATTAACCAGTTTGACCAAAAATGTGTCGGTAACTTTTACTTTTATTTTTAAATATAAATGAAAAAAAAAACAGAAAAAATGATATTAATAAACATTTAAACATACCTTGGCATTCTTTGGACCAACCCTTCACCAAAGTGATTAAAAGCAATAGTGACTTGCATGTTCTTGTCTTGCTCATAAGAATCACTATGTCCTAAAAGCATAACTTTATCATGATGGGTCATATAATTGTTTGACAGCGTGATCGCAGTGGACCCCATGATGGCGTCGATCAGGCCGTCAGCACAATTCGATAACGAGCAATGATCGACCCACACATGGCTTCCACCAAATATGGACACGCCGTCCCCGTCGGATATAGTCCTCCACCCGAAATGCCGCGGGGAGCTACGCACCATAGCATTCCCTCCAGGCTTACAATCATGAATATTAATTCCATGAATAATAATGTTTGTAACATATTGTATTGTAATGCACGGTCCCCCGGCTATGTGCACGCTCGCGCCACGACCATCGATTGTTTTGAAACTGTTCATGATTAGCTCTTCTTTGAGCTTAATCACCATGTCGCGCTGGAAAATAATCCAGAGCGGCTCGTCTTGGATGACGGCGTACCGTAAAGTCCCAGGTTTTGGGTTTACGGCATCGTCGTCACCCGAATCGGTAACAACATAAATCTTCCCATCTCTTCCACCAACAGCTCCTTTTCCAAAGCCAATGGCGCAGTCTGATAACCGTTGGACGGTTTTTTTCCCAATTAGGGTCACACCGCCAACAGTCGTCAATTGGGTTTCCTGTCCCGCAAGACAGGAAACCCAAGTTACGTCTTGAGTCATTCAAGCTCCTACACACAAAAAAGTTAAAATTAGTTTGACATATATTAAAATGTAATAATGTATATTAGTGGGTAGTGGTGATAGTGGACAATGTACCTCTGTACTTGTTGTACTGTGTGCTGTGGATGTTGTACGGTGGTGGCGGAGATGAGGGTGGGGGAGAAGAGAGAGAGGAGTAGGAGAGAGAGAAACGGTGGTGACATGGTGGGGGTAGTGGGTGTTTGTAGGTTGAGTAGGGTTTGGGAGTTGTGATTAATAAGCAGGGGATGGGGAGATATATATATAAAGAAGAAAAAGTGCGTAAGTAATGGCGTGATTAACTGAATTTATGGTAGGTTTTGGCCGTTAATTTTCTGTCACTCTCTCTCACACACTTTTTTGTTTCATTCTCTCTCACACACACTGTTTGTGTATGTAAGATTATTGTATGTATATGTTTACATATATAACATTCTATGTATATGTATATATTTATTGGGGGAAAGAATCGAATGAAAAAAGAAAAAAAAAGGTTCTATATAAATATATATTTGGTAGGTTGAAACTTTGTTGAGTAAATAAAATCAATTTACTAATATTGCCGTTAAAAAAATCAATATACTATATATTAAGTAAAGAGTTAATTGCCCGGATGGTCTATGTGGTTTTAGTTTTTTCACATTTAGTCCCCACCTTTTGTAAATAGCAGTATGCTCCCTATGGTTTATTATTTGTTACTCTGATAGTCCCTAAGTAAATGTCAGTTAGTTTGGAAATAGCAGGTATGCTCCCTATGGTTTGTTATTGTGGTACTCGGATAGTCCCCTGACATTTACTCAAGGGACTATCCGAGTAACAGAATAACAAATCATAGGGAGCATACCTGCTATTTCCAAAAGATGGGGACTAAACGTGAAAAAACGTGAAAACCACAGGGACCATCCGGGCAATTAACTCTTAAGTAAATGAATGTTGATTATGGTCAAAAGGATAAATTGGAATAAATGTAACTGGTTACTTTTAATTTAGTTTTTAAATTTTTTTAATAAACTCAAACAGCTTTATTTGCTTACATTTTAAATTATACCATTCATCTAGAGTACAATGGTGGTTCAAACCTTTAACAACAATTCGTCTAAGTGAAGCGTATGTTGAGTACATGATGCATCTAACATTAGCGACGGTGGGTTTAATCGTAGTGTTTTCGTTAGCATTACATCGGACATGGTCATCTGTAGTTTATGGTACGAAGTGCATGTTGAGTACATGTTGCATCTAACATTAGCAACGGTGGGTTTAATCTTAGTGTTTTCGTTAGCATTACCTCGGACAGGGTTATCCGTAGTTCTATGGTACAAATCTCTTGTCATGATGGTTTCTTACGTTATGTTGGAACGTTTATATTTTTAAATAACCGCCCCTTAATAAAATAAAATAGTTAGGTATGTTTTTGTTTTAACGGTTTAAATTTATATTTGTAGATTTAAAAATGATAAAGAGTGGGGGTTTTAGAAACACAGACAATATGGAACATCCTCAACCTCGATGCACTATACAGTATGCACACACACACACTATTACTTTTTTATTTTCCACATAATGGCCCATTGGCCCATCTTTATCTTCTATCTCTAGCTTTTAAAAAAATTAATTAAATTAAAAGAATAAATAAACTTAAAGTATACCTTACTCCAACTGTCTTACAAATATTATATTATATTAAGTAAACAGTTAAAATTGTCTCTAAGGTTTGGTTATTTTTGTCACTTTAATATAAAACTCAAACATTTTGAATCTGTGTCCATGTGTTTCAATTTTGTTATCATTTCATCCAAAATCAAAAGCTGATTATATTTTTCAGTTAACATTCAGTTTTTTTTTTGTTTTTTTCTCCCTTTTAATGAAAAGCAAAAATGGTGTTTCAACGTTTTATTATAATAAATTAAAAATATCTGACCATTTTGCCATTCATTAAAAGGAAGGAAAAAAGACAAAAAACTGTATGTTAATTGAAAATTGTGACCAGATTTTACTTTTGGATTAAAATCGCAACAGAATTTAAACCACGGGGACCCAAATTCAAAAGATTTGAGTTTTGGACTAAAGTGGTAAAAATTACCAAAACTCAAACACCATTTTAACAGTTTACTCTATTATATTACATAATTATATGGTTTATCTCTTTATTATTTTCTTTCCGATGTATTTTTATCCGCAAACCAAACTCAACATAAATGTCTTTTTAGATAATTGAGTTTTTTTTAGTTTAGTCATATATGAATATGTATATTTGAGTGTGTGCATGTATATTTTTATAGAGATTGCGAAAATTCTAAAAAAAACTTTGTATATTATTTTGAATATGATACAAGAGACGGTTATTTTATTGTGTTTTTTCTTTTATACAATACGTACAGGTGTATTACATTATTATTCGGGTAATTTCTATTTTGAATTGTCTTGTATTAAACGATTTCGTGTATAGTATACGGACATTTGTTTATGATACCTATTCTTTTAGTTTATTTAATACTAATAAATTACGAATGCAAATGAAATTTAATGGCATGTGTCATAAGTAGATGTGTGATAACTACAGAACTTTACAGAAAAAAGTTTAATTTGGTAGGGGACAAAAACCAAACTTAAGTCTAGGAAAATAGAGAAATTTACGATTTAAAATTAATTGTTAAAGGTGGATAAATATATTTTTTTTTCTCTTTGTATTATCGATCATCACATGGGTTATGTAAAAATCCAAACTATCTACATGAATGATCTATTGTGTGTTTGTTACTGATTTTGTTACAGCCTTGTAAAGGGTATCTAAACGTTTATAAGTATAACAATTCTAAGAAATGGTTATTGTTATTATTTTTATTATTATTATTTTTTTTATTATTATTATTATTATACTATTATTATTATTGTTGTTATTATTATTATGTAGTTATTATTATAATTATTATTGTTATTATTATTACTATTATTATATAGACAAATATAACTAATACACTTTCTTAAATAATTAATGCTAAGTATGGGTATATGTATATACTTTCTGGATAAAATAAAGAACTACACAAAGTAAATCATGCAAATATTATATACTTGAAAGCTGAAGCGTTTTGTTTATCTAAAATACTTATTAAGTAAATTGTGTTTTTTTACTCTTTTGGTAATTTTATCATGTGTATAAGTTTTGAAGCTACATGTATAAAAAAAAGCTATTTTAAAGGTGATAATCTTAAACATTGTTCAAAGTTCGAAGGCATTTTAAAGACAATCTAGACATTTGATCAATGGAATCTACACCCTCTTATGAATTGGGGGTGATAAACGACCTCAGTACATATTGTTTCGATTCGATCAACGTCACTCCTTGCTGATTCAAAACGTTTCCTTGAATATTTGAATATTGGAGCTCTCTTAATTGAATATTTTATCCTCGTCATGGTATGCTATTTGAATATTGGAGCCCTCTTAATTTGAGCCTTTTTAGTATAGTGCTTTGCTAATTTGCTTTTATTTTTATTTTTTGCTTTTTTGAGTTAAGTTTTTTTCAACGAACAAAACCGATCAGTATTGGTACGGGAAAACCATTTTTAACTTTTGAATTCTTTTTAATACTGAACACACGTATATGTTCTTTTGGACATATTTTATAACTTTTCTTTTTTGTTTGCTATAATGAGTGCACTGAAACTGATCGAGTTCCTACTGCTTTCTTTTTTCATTTACATTTTTTACCTTATTGTTTTACCTTTTTCTTATTATTTTGATGTTTAAAGCTGAGTTACAACGCAAATAACATAACACATGTAGAAATCATTTTGTTTAGTTTTTTAAATTTATTCGTAGGTTGTCATGATGTGCGATTCTTACCGAATTTCAATCGTGTTCCGACGCAATGCACGAGTAACTACGAACTTAGTTTACAATAAATTGAGATGTATTCCCTTTTTTAGAGTACAAATTAAACTTACATTTGTTTTACGAAAAAGAAAAGTAATTTTGGGTAAAGAAAGTGAACTAACTCTAAAATGACATGAGTACAGCACTAACTGGAAAGTCAAGCATGCATAGCTAGTAATGTTGCTACTTGCTAGAATTTGCCCTTTTGGTGAAAATCATTTGTTGTATGTATAAGTGAATGTCCCACAATATGTTACAATTAGATGTGTTATTAAGTAGTGCAGCTCAAGATTTACTATATATAGACTCACAAAACTTGTGTTGTTTTATGCAAAGCCAGCCCTGGGGTGGGCGAGCCGCACTCCCGGCCGAGGCCCGTGTTTTTTGGGGACACTAAATTTAAAAAACAAAAATTATATGTTGTACGTATATATATATTTTGTGAGCTGAACTTCAAACATAAATTCAACTCTTGTCTAGTGGTTTATTCGCTCCTTTCAAATGCAGTAACCCCGAGTTCGATTCTCATATTGTCCCTTTTCTATTCCAATCAACTTTCTTTTGTTAGTTTAATTTAAGAGTAAACTTCCGTTTTGCTCCCTATGGTTTGGTCACTTTAACGGTTTTGCTCCAATTCTTTAAAAATAGTCATTTTCCTCCAATAGTTTGCTATGTTTTTTCTATTTTGTTCCCCGCCTTTAACTCCATCCAAATTGTCTTTTAACTGAGAGGGTATTTTGGTAACTTCATGTATTATTTATTATTGATAGTAATTTATGAAATCTGTTTTTTGTCTTTTTTAATTATAAAACTAAAAGAGAAACAAATATATATGATAAATCCCTTCTCTCTCACCTCTCTCTCTCTCTCTTTTCTACCACCACTACACCACCCCCTGCCGACCACCTCCCTTTCTCTCTCTTTCTACCTGCCGAACACCACCACCACCCCCTCTACTACAAAATCAATCAGATCCTTTTCTTCTTCACTTCATCACCCAGTTTCTCTCTCTATATCTCCTTCCCTCTCAACCTTCTGTAACACCCACTACCACCACAACAATCAGACAGCAACACCATCCCTACCACCAGCCCGCGCCATTACCAACCATCACCATCCCTAACTTCCTCACTCTTCTAATCGCCCACCACGACCATCCGCCCACCGCCACCGGCCATCATCACCAGTCCACCACCACCATCCTCCACCACTGAACTTCCCAACCCATCTCTCCCTCTCTCTACTTTCTCCACCACTACCCATCAACCACCTCAGTCGCCATCACCACCCACCACTAAACTTACTGTTAAACCCTTTTCATCTACCAAAACTAACTCTAGAATCAAACCCCAACTTTTATAATCAAAATCCCCAATTTTAAAAAAGAAAACACAAGAATAGGGAGAGAGAGAGAGAGACGAATTAGATGGTGTTAGGGTTCCGGCGGTCGACCACCATCCATGGCAGAGCCTCGGTGGTTAGTGACAGTGGTCTTGGCTGGTGCTGCATGACGGCGAAGGCTTCAGACCTCGATTAGATTTCGTTAGGATTCTAAAGAAGGCTTCAGACCTCGATTAGATGACGGCGGCATAAGGGTCATGATCTTTAGGGTTTCGTCGTGATGATTCAGATCAGTGTTGTAGTGGTGGGGTTTGGGTGGTTTCGGTGGTCGTAGCAGGTGGCTGTGGTGGTAAGGGAAATGGGAGGGGTGGTAGTTGTAGGATGTATGTTATGGTAAGGTGGTGCCAGGACTGATGGTTATGGTGGTGGTTGTGGTTGGGTTCTAGTTATGTGGGTTCTGGTGGGGTGGTGGGTGGTGGTGGTTTTTGGTGATGGAGATGGAGAAGAGATAGATAGAGAGATACGTAGACAGAGAAGACATAGGAGAAAGTGTGTGTAGTCATGTGTGTATATATAATACAAATATCTTTAAAAGTAAATTACCAAACTGTATACTTGAAGTTACCAAAATACCCTCTCAGTTAAAAGACAATTTGGATGTAGTTAGAGGCAGGGAGCAAAATAGAAAAAACATAGCAAACTATTGGAGGAAAATGGCTATTTTTAAAGGATTGGGACAAAATCGTTAAAGTGGCCAAATCATAGGGAGCAAAACGGAAGTTTACTCATATATTTAATTAGCATTCGGGCCTTTTTGTATTCTACTTGATTTTCTTTTGTTAATTTAATAGGATAGGATCTATTTGATTAATTATTGTTCACATCTTAATTTAATTTGCAAGAACAAGTAACAATGCAAAACTCCCTTATTTTAATTAATCAAATAACTACACGTGTCATATGGTTGGAACCTTCGTTTATGTAGAATCTATTTTTAAAGAAGAGAATGAAATACGAAGAATTTTTATGTAAATTTTTGTTGAAAATGAAACTCAAAAATCAAAGCTTTAATAAGTTTTTTGTTGAAAGAATTCTCATCGTTGACACCTTTTTGTATTTTAGTAAAAAAATTATTAATTTAAGAGTAAACTTCGTTTTGCTCCCTGTGGTTTGGTCACTTTAACGGTTTTGCCCTAAACCTTTATAAATAGCTATTTTCCTCCAATAGTTTGCTAAGTTTTTTCCATTTTGCTCCCCGCCCCTAACTCCATCCAAATTGTTTACTAACTGGAAGGTCATTTTAGTAATTTTATAATGTAAGCATTAAATTATTTATTATTAATTCCACTACTTATATATGTAAGTAATTTATAAAAATAAAAACTACCTCTCCTCACTCTTCTCTCTTTCTTCTACATCACCAACCACCATCCATCCCAACTCCAGTCCACAACAGTTTACCACCGTCTCTGCCGCCATAACCAGCAGCCTCGCCGGAATCGCAAAGGGCTGGACGACGAACTTCGCTGAACTTCAAATCTATTCAATGTTTACCCTCAAAGAACAATAACCCCAAATTTTAAACCTCAAAATCAAACCAAAAATATCTAAAACCTTCTCCTCCTGCTCCTCAAAACTCGAAACCTTCAGCAACATCCTCCATACCACATCCACTTGAACTTTTCGGCTCTAAATCAAACCAAAAATGTCAAATCCTCAAACGGAAGTGAGTTCATGAACGGTAGGGCAACCAGTAACGTCATCAACCGGAAAATTGTTGTGAAATAAGGAAACGGAAGAGTCACCATGGAAATCTTGATTCACAGGCGGTGCAGAGGAGGAGGTTGTCGGTGGAGCAGGAGACGGTGGCAGTGTCAGAACCGTATTTGTCACAGATTTGGGATCGAAAATGCTTGACAAAGAGATCTTTTGTGGAGTGTACGGCCTTGTCGCAGACTAACAATTCGCCAGTGACTTCCATCCATCACTCCCCCGCCACTGACCAACGATTCGTCCATCAATCCGTCGATCTCCTGTTTAATTTAGGGTTTTTGTATACGTATGTAAATATGGTGGTTTGGGTTTAAAGTGTGACGCCGGGGATGGTGCAAGGTGGCAATGGAGGTCAGAAGGGGTGGTGGTGGTGGTCCGATGGAGCAGTTCAAGGTGGTTGTGGGTAGGGGCGGTGCACACAGTGGTGGTGAGGTGGTTGTTGGTGATGAGAAGACATAGTGTAGAGTGGGGAGGAGAGAGAGAGAGAGAAGATAGAGAGAGAATCAGATTGGGGTTTTGTTATATATTATATAAATATAATCTTTATTGGTTGTTTTACTAAGATACCTTAGTTCAAATTTAAAGATACTAAAATGCCCTTTCAGTTAGTAAACAATTTGGATGGAGTTAGGGGCGGGGAGCAAAATGGAAACAACTTAGCAAACTATTGAGGAAAATGACTATTTTTAAAATTTGGGGCAAAACCGTTAAAATGACCAAACCACAGGAGCAAAACAGAAGTTTACTCTTAATTTAATTTTGGCCTAATATATAAAAGCTTAAAACTTACAAAATTATTGGCAATATTGATCCACAAACCCTAGCCTAAATGTAAAATGTCCATTATTGATCAGTTAATCTTATAAATAATAACATTTAAAAAAATAGTTTACATAATTTAACTCATTAGGGCCTAAGGGCCTTTTTAGGCTCGTACAGGGTACTTAAATCCTCAGGGCCGGCCCCGGTTTTATGTATTTCCATTTGTATTTATTTATGCTCGTTCATACATAAGCATGTGTACGTGTGTATAATAATAATAATAATAAAAATAAATTGAGAATAGTAAAGCATATATTCGCTTCACCTAATACCCAAAAAAGCTTATTATGTTGTAAAACAATGGCCTACTAGCGACTAATATATGAGCATTAGAACAAAGTATCAAAGGAACAAATAGAGAAAGATAGAATAGAGAATTACTATTCATTGAGATGTAAACATGCAATACAAATAACCTCTATATATGGTTTTTACATTAATACAAAGGACATGAAAAGACGGGAGTTAGAATGTGGATAGTCACCATAATATAATGTATTTATAACACTCCACCTTGACTATCCACGTCACAAAAGAAAACAATGTATTATACGCTTGGTGGTGCTGCCCGTTAAAAAACATTGCTAGGAAAACCCATTGGGACAAAACTTCAGGTAAGGGAAAAAGAGTGCAGCGCGTATTTTCTCCCAATGATACGTCTAGATCAGGTATATTGCCTCATTAAAAACCTTACTAAGAAAAGCCAATAGGACAAAACTTAGTTAAGGGAAAAAGAGTGCAACTTATATCATGCTCCCCCTCATTGTTACATGTATCCTATAAGCGGCTCGCGTCGAGCTTCTTTGAAAGTTGTTAAAAACTTTATAATCTATTGATGTGCAGCTTGATGTGTCGCTTGATCCATTAGTGGGAAATTCTTCATGAAAGATGTAGACTCATGTAAAACTTTAATGTCTATCTTGTAAGTAGATAACATAAGATCCATTAATGTGTTTTGTTACATTCCATGCATTTACAAACTAACCAAACTTGTTGATAGGTTAGTAAAATATAAATCCATATGTTTTGTACCTTAAGGGTATAGAAAATATATGTTTTACCCATTACACTATCTCTTTGTTTTACACGAGTTAAATCTTGCCATTGAATTTAATGATATATGTTCATGTATAACTAGCAAGATATATTAATACAATTTGTATTGAACTATGGTACTTCAGGACCAAGGATCTTTGCCCTTTGATAAAAGATGATCAAAGTCATTTTTTCTGTATCAAATATTTGGAGATCATTAAATGTACTTACACCATAAGTTTTGTTCATATGAAATGTCCACCATTTTCTAGATGTATTATGATTGATGGATTATAATATAAATGTATGTTCTATGTATCGAGCCATAAATTTGCAATCCCATATTTCATATTCAAATTCTTGCTTTAATATTTGAGCTAAAAAAAATTTCTCTTCAGGAGATTCAATGACATCATCAACATATATTGTAATACTTGTAAACCTCATATTTTTCTTTTAATGAAAACAAATGGACCAACTTCACCATAGTATATCTCATTTCTGAGCTCACTAGTGAGTCGATTATACCACATTTGACTCGACTATTTTAGTCCATACATATTTTGTCAACTTCATATAGTACGTTCTTGAGGTTTTGATATCAATGCTTTTGGCATTATCAATCCATGGGAAATTCTTTCCATCTTATCCAAATATGCATGTGTGTTCACTCTTCAAGAGTTTGGCTACTTAAACTTGCTCATTTAACACACAGATTTCTATATCATATGAAAAAATGGCACAAACATTTGCTTTTATCTCCAAAATCAATATTGTACCATGCGTGTACACTATTTATCGAGATATCACAATCATTGAGTACAAGTTTTCTATGTATGTTTATTGGCGCACAAGGATTACATCCATAAATGTTTCAATTAACCTTTTAAATACTCAAATGGTTTAGGAAACTCATCAAGAGCTGCAATTAATTCAACGTATGCAAATATAAATTTATATACAACGATCATATTGTTCTCGAGAACTTATTTTACATGACTTTTATAATTTAAATCCTTCAGGGACTTTTATGTAAACCTTCAGTATCACCTGATACATAAAATTCATAAGACGCATATCAATTATTTCTTTATATTACCAGACAAGTAAAATATTGAAAAGTCATTGTATCCACCACTAGAGAGTGTGCATCTTTATAATCAATCATGGGTCTTTGCGAAAATCCTTGTGCCACTAGTTTGCCTTATTTATCTTAATTTGATTTTCACATGAATCGCATAAAAGACCAAGTTATATCCAACATATTTTACAACTTCAGTTGTATGGACTACTTGTGTCACACCCCTATTTCCACGTGTAACTCAGTGGGCCCGGTTGAGGAATATCATGACGTAGTTGATAACATCATAACCAAACAAAACACAGCACAGCGGAAGTCTTGGATTTAAATTACTATTACAAACCGAGTGTCCAAAGTTCAAAAATAAATTACAAGGCTTGTAATGAAAAGATCCACAGGCGGATCGAAATAAATATACAAAGTATTTGTTCGACAGATTTTAAGCAACCTAAGGACTTGCAAAATCCTCTATTGTCACTATAGAGCAGCTCCCGATCTATTACGTGTTGCCACCTGTAACTTGATCTTTTGAAAATACGTCAGTTTTCACTGGTAAATACTAATAACCGACTCATTTTGAAAATATTTCTAAAAATGGTTTTAGGTGCACATGGCACATTTTTATAAATAACTTGGGATAGTTCAAAATGACCTTGTTTACAGTTTTACATGTTTGTCAATACATATGGGGTCCGGTGCAGAAACCGAATAACTGATTAATCGACACACCACTTAAACAATCCACAGTGGGATTCAATATTTTATTAGCATTAGCGTCTATCAGGTGTATGCCTACACCCCGCGCTTAAGGTCGTGGCTATTAGTAACTTAAATGAGCCAACGATATCCCAGACATGGTCGAATCAAACCCCAATGTTTAAGTTATCAGACAATACAGAATAAAACGGGTTATAAGGATTTAGTAAATCACAATCCGATAACATGATCCCATACCCGACCAAACGGTATTATTATACCGTATCCCAAGCCCGTATAGGGAAAATAAGTTAAAAGTATTTACCTGAGCAATTTCTTCAAATAAGATAAGTAACTCAGTCGAATATTCAAAAAGTAATCTTAGATGGCAATCTACCGGGAGGCTCTTAGTCTGGAAATGATGGTGTTTATAACCAATTAGAATGCTAACGGGTCCTATCTACTTTGTAGACTCGAACCGGGTAGCTTAAGAATAATAACGGTACTAAACGCTGGATTAAGCGATGACCGAAATAGGATGTAGTTTACAAGTATGGAGACTTGTTTAATATGGGTAAACATGTTACATTCTGGATTTTGAAACAAAAATGATAAGGTTAAACCTGTTTCGGTTAAATTACGTAAACTACTTACGTAGGCTGAACCGTACGCATATAAGCGAAACCGGGTAACCGGGTGAGTCCTATACAAGTTCCATATGTCATTATACTTTAAACATGTTGTAACATCAGTAAGTTATCAACATGTTGGTCCGTTACGGTTTTAAAATCAATTTATGCCTTAAAAGGGCATTTTGGTCATTTTACGGCTTATAAAAAGACTTCATGAGCAAACTGATGTAATGGTTATAAACTTACTATAAAAATAGTTTAATTATGATGTTACATCAGTAGGATATCAATCACATGTGTGGTTTTAAGTTTAAGACCAAACTATGTCTCAAAAGGGCACTTTGGTCTTTTCACACATAGTTGACAACTTATTTGGGAATATGAGTTCGGATTATTTACTTACTGTAATTATGTTTAATAATATGTTTAGAAATCAGTAGGTAACAAGTCCGAGGTCATAAATATGGTTTTACAACCATACTATGCGCCGAAACGACGTTTATGATGCTAAATGATGATTTAAACAGTGTTTAAGTAAAACTGAGGTTAGAATCTGTTTTGTATGACGAATATATGTTATTTAATATAACATATCAGTGTACAAAAGTTTTGGTTCATTAAGACACTTTAAACCTCACTTTAAGTGTTAAAAGGGTGATTTCGTCATTGAGGAGTTTAATATCCAAACGTATGTATAAACTCAGTCATACTCAGAATTTATATCACAAATAGTCCTAAAATGATAACACATCAGTAGGTACATGGTTTTTAGTCCAAAGTTATGTTTAGAACAACTTTGTATGAAAAAGGTAGTTTAATCGCTTATAAGCGTAATTTACGGCAATTTTACCATCCTTTGGTCTTTAAATCAGAAAGTTGACCTTAAAGTATGTTTATCAACTTAGTACATCAGTTTACGATTTATAATTATGCTCCTTTGCATTTAAATCTTGTTTTTGACTCATAGGGACCTTTTTGTAAAAATTGGCATAAAGTATGGAAACTTGCATAAACACTCAAGTTCTTATGTGACCATGTCCTACCACTCTAGAGGGCTTTGCTATAACTATTGATGGTCACATTGCAACAAATTTTCAGTTTCATAGGTTGCTAAATCGGGTCAGAATCGAAAGTCAAAGCGTGAGTCAAATACCGCGACTTTTGATTGCAAACCGACTCAAAACTTGGTCTTGTCAGGCCGAACATGTCTAGACATGTCCTAATATCATTTATTAAGTTGTTAGGGTGTTAGAATTGATTTTATAGCATTTATAATGTTAGTTATGCAATTTTTCATAATCTGACCCGTTAACTTTCTGTTGACTTTTTCTTTGACCCGACAATTGACGATGTAAACGTTATAATCAGTAGGCACCCTTTTGAGGGATTAATTCCTACATTATTACGGTCACGTAACCACATTCGTTGTGACAATGGACTAAGCCAATGTGGTTTTATGCTATAGTCAAAGCGTTTTTACGACAAAGCTTTGACTTAAGCTTTAACCCTAATGAAACTGAATAAGGAAGGTTAGGACACTTACTAGAGGTCCAAAGCACGAAGTATAACTGAATAGGAAGTTCCTTGAAGACCAGGAAGCTCCAGAAAGTGAATACCCAAATTTGAGGTGAATGAGCAAGTTCAAGGATGAACTTATGGTTCTATTTATAGTTGAGGTTAATGCTTGAGCTCATAACATGTGTTAGCAGGAGTTACCAGGTGCCAACAAGTGTTTCCTAATGTGTCAAGACCCAAGGAAAGGTGGCAATTCGCGTTAAACATGGCAGAGGCAGGTTCTGCCATGTTTTTGGTCGCTGGCAACCCTTTGCGGACCGTAAGGCATTTACCTTGCAGTCCATAAGTCCCTTCTGGCGCGCACAGATCATAGGTGGTTATGGACCATAACCAAAAGGTTTTGCAGTCCGTAACCGCCTCCCAGAACTTGAAAATTTGATTTTCTTTCACTTTTGGTCCCTTGACTTTAACGCTTGTTATTCAGAGGTTATAACTTAACATGTTGGCAAGTTTAGTCCTTCTCGTTGAGCTCGTGGCCTTCGAGGATCAGCGGGACACGTGTCGAAATTTTATGGGACGGGTTTTTACGAGGTGTTACAACTTGTGTGGACTGTTGGTCCAAAACATTCCATTTCATTAGAGAATTCAACTCTGCCTTATTTTCATCTTTCTATTTTGGCCAATCATCTATATATTTTCATTCGTATGCAGATCTTAAATCATGATCCTCATCATTTCATTATTTTGAACGCTATATATACAAAAGTATAATGACGTCGATTTTGTTTCGATTTCATACACTTCTAGACATGATATATTTTACTAAGAGCTATTTATCTTCAGGTACCTGAGGTTCTTCAAGAACCATCACGTCTAATGTCTCTTCGAGGATTTTTTTTTGGGGAATCGACTAGTCTACCACGCTTCAGGTGTGCAATAGACTCATTACTAATCTATGGTTTGTCATACTAGGACAATTAACTTAATTGGAGCATTAACAGTTGACTATGTGACTTACTTAGTCACTATTTTTAGTTCAGTGAACATGTCTGGTAATTGATTCTTTAATCTAGGTAAACGAATTATCTTTAGAACTTCTTGTTCACACAATTTAGTTTGAGGATCAATGATAATTCATGCATACCCATTCTTTTTCCAACTGCCATTAATCTCCCCATAATGTTGGGAACATTCATTCACTAAAGTGAAAAACCAATGAGCCGTAAACAAATCTCTCACTAATGGCTCAAGTATTTAATCATGGACAACTATCTTTTGCCCAACGTATTCTCAACCTTTCTAGATGTCCCATCTTTATGCAGTGTGGTGGATGAATTTAAATATTCATATCGTGTAACCAAAAACCTTGCAAGGGACAAATTAGGTTCCAGACCAAAACCAACTATAATGGGGAAGAAATATGGTAACTTGTTGGCTTTATGTGAATACATGTAAAATAAAATATAAGCATGAACCTTTTGCTCTCATGATCAATTGGTTTTCAATCACTTGTAGATGTTTAGGTGATCACCTCAACAATAACATTTATGCCAATGATCATTAATAACATGGGAATCAAATTCATCATTATATACAAAATAAATGTGCCAATCTAGAATAATATGCTTGCTATCTTATTAGCTAAGCCATAAAAGACCAATACTTCAAGTTGCGAACTTGATAACCATTTAGACGATGCATCGATTTCAAATACTAAATGGTTTCATGGTAGGATACATACAAATCCTTTTAACATTTCCAGAATATTTAGGGATTCATACCCTACTTTAGCCGGTATATAATTAACTTCCATTGAGAGCAACATGACATATTTAACTATCAAGAAGATATGGTTCTTTAATACATTTCACATCATCAATACGCGGTGTGGTCAAACCGGTCATGCCAACTAATTAAATAATTATGATCCATAAACTTCTGGTTTATGAGCATATATGTGCACTCTTGTATGTCTAATACACGACACTAAATACGAGAGAATAATGTATTATTATTTCAAAATCTCATGGTATAACATGTTTCCTGTATTTTATTCTCGTATATTCACTCCCTTAATGCACCACTTCTTGTGGCCAATTTCATTATTACATGGTCGACTCTTTATTAACATGAGGATCATTGCAATTTCCTCATTTACCATGATCACAACCTTTACAAGGATCATTGTATAATCATCACATTATTAACATGGTTGAACTCAATGTTAGCATGAGCATTATTATGATTTTCTCAATTTCTATGATCACAAACTTTAAATTGATCATTATATTGTCACATTCGCTGAAGGGAATGGATTATGACTACTAAACTTTCATGGTAGCATCATTACAATATCCCTGATCATGAGTGTAACCTTCACACTAATCGTTATATCATCACATTCACTCTAGGGAGTGAATTAGTACCACACAACTTTCAATGTTGTCCTTTCAAACCTTATGTAGACAAAAATCTTGCTACTTCAACAGCATATCTCAGGTGTGGTCAATGGAAAACTTTATCTAGTTTTTCCTTAAAAACAATCTTCTTTTCTCATTTAATATATAGTTCGAGAAAACTTACGTGACCGACTCGTATAAGATTTATTGGTCAACATATGATGACCTTTCAGAGAGCATGACACACTTTGAATGTCATATCTAAACATTTTTATAATATTTCATGAGAGTACTGATAAACCACAAATTTTGGTTTCTCATTTGCTTAATTTATCCAATAATATCTACATACAAACAATATATAGCATATAGTCAACATATACTACAAAGTTAAATCAAACAATACATAACATTATAACATGTTATCATAAAAACAAGGTTATAATAAAACTTTATGAAACAATAATATGTCATCACTTTCAAGCAAAATATATAAATTATGCATTAACCTATCATGGCATAACCAATCACATGCATATCTTATATAAAACATTTTTCTTTTTCACTTAAGGAAGATAGAAACATCAATAAAATATATTCAATATGAAATAAAGAAACATATTACTTACACCAAATGATATGTGATAATATCATGCTAAATTATCAACATCTTAGATGATTTAGTTGACATTGAAATATTATGCAATTGAGTTAACACATATGTTACAAAATAGTGTTGGTTCATGAATAAAAATTTAAATAATAAAAGCTCATATCAACTTAAAATATGTTAAGAAATAAAAACTCATATTGACTTTGAATATGTTCATACGGTTTGATCATTCTTATCATTTAAGGCATGTGCTATTGATATACAAACAAGACAAATAGATAAAAAACAATTTTCTATGTACCGACTGAAGGGGTATGGTCCCAAAAACCTTGCGCCAATCAAGGAAACCATACCCACTAATAACTTCTAAGAAAACAGTGTGCAGACTTCTTTGCCAAAATAAGATTTATTAGAACTCTGCGCCAAATATCCAAGAGAGGAAAGGATCATATAACTACCTTGCGCGGGCCCGCGCAAGGTTCAAAGTTAAAAGCCTAAACATTCTCTTTGGATAAATGCTTCATTTAACTACCTTGCGCGGGCTCGCGCAAGGTTCAAAGTTAACCTTGAACATTCTCGTTTGATAATGCTTCATTTAACTACCTTGTACGGGCTCGTGCAAGGTTTAAAGTTAACCTTGAACATTTTCGTTGGATAATGCTTCATGCACAAACATTGCGCATATATTTATATCAAAGCAAGTATCCACCAAACTTTGGCTAAGCAGCAAGGAGAAGAAGGAAGATCAGTTAACTAACTTGCGCTTCTCGCGCAAGGAAACAGTAAATCCTGAGAAGCTTTCCCTTAGCAAAATCCTTGACTTGGTGCAGAAGCAAAGGGAATCTTTTCTGTTGTCATAGAATGTACACGTGGCGAATAATAGATGGGTAACAGCTGTGAAACCTTCTAGAAGCCATTAACACCCAATTGTGCAAGCATCTTTTCGGTTATAACCAATTGCCACATGGCAGCATCTCGACGGCCGAGGAAGATCACGGTGATAGCATGCTCACATTTATAAGATGTAGTGATCTCATGTTGACACGTGGCACCTCCCTAACCGCTGATGAGCTCACGATCCATGTGCACTAACGGATTGCCAACAAACATTAACGGAATAGCAAAAGATTCTGTTAAAGTTAACAATCTCTCCTTTTGGCGCCAAACACCGGCTATAAATAAGTAACTTGGAGTTCAAGGAAAGGTATTCACTCCCAACTACTCTCTCTCTTACAATACTTACTTCCGACTACCTGTACTTATTCTCACGCCAGAGGGTGGTCACGGAGAGAACCCCCTTCTCCCCGTGGCGAGCTAACGGTGTTCTGTTTGCAGGTTCCGCCGAAGTACTGTTTTATTCATCATCCATTGTGAAACCAAACGAAGGGTTAACCCTTTTATGCAGAACCCATTCCATAGATCTACTTAGATTCCGATCTAGTTGATCTAGGGTTTCTTCATTGGCGCCCACCGATTTCGATTCCTTCTCACCTTTCGTTTCGTTTCACTTAGATCTGCAGCATCATGGCTGACGGATCATCTTTACAAGGTCCCCGATCAAGGATTCGACGCGTTGTTGTCGGACCTCAAGTTGACGGTCAAATAGTTGAGGATTCTTCCGACGAAGCTATTGCTCAGTATGATCCTAATCATGCGAGTATTCCTGTAACGCCGGCGGCTCCTCAGGTTGATGTTACGTCGATTTTACCACCTGGAGAGACTCCATTATCGTGGTTAATCAAGTCTCAAGCGACTCTAAACGCTATGTATACTCAGTTATGTGCCCAAACCGGAATTCCAGTTTTTCAAGCTCCGGTTAACGCTCCTCAGGTCCGTGCTTCGTCGGCACCTCGAGTTTTGAGTTATAATACTCAAAGTCATGCTCGTTCCCCTTCGCACATGCCTGAAGATGGAACAGAAATGTATTCTAAAACCATGAATGATCCTGTTCATTCTGGTAAAAGAAGGCAAGAAGACAACGTCCAGCGTCGCGCATCTGTCCGGTCCTGATGATCACATGCGTCTGATGATCACAACGCCGTTGGAGCGAGCGAAATTACCATTCCAACGTTGGAAAGTTTAACGGTTTGACCGGTCCTGATGATCACATGCGCCTCTTTACCGGTGCAGGGTTACTTGGGTGCTGGACATTGCCAATGTGGTGCCACCTATTTGTACAGACCCTTACCGGCGCTGTGCGCCTTTGGTTTGATAATTTGCCGGCAGGTAAACTTTCCTCTTGGAATGACTTAAAAGAAAATTTTCTTACACACTTCAATCAGCAACGGCGATACGTGCGCAATTCCTCAGATGTAATGAACATCTGGCGGAGGGACGATGAAAGCCTCGAAGATTTTATAACGCGTTACAATAAAGAGGTGTTGGAGATTGGAGATGTCCATGAAGACCTTATTCGCGTGCAGTTCAAGTATGCGGTAAGGTGTGACGAAATGATTAAAGGGTTGTCCGGTACAACTGGCCTTCCAAAAAACTGGGATAAACTCATGGCGACAGCCAAGGTTTACGCCCAGACTGAGCGCAACTTAAGTTCTAACAGGCCACCTCTACCTCAGAATCGTCCGCAAGACCTGAGTAGAGGTAGTCGCAAGTATAAGAGAAATTGGAAAGAGTCAAGTCAGAATTCGTACTCTCCTTATTCACCAATTGATGCGCGATCAACAAGATAGTAACTCAAAAAGCGATTAAGCAAGAGAATAGGGAACGCAGTGGACTCCCTTAACGAAATCTCCGCTGAGGTTCTCAGCACTGAGAATTATCATTCAAACAGCCGCAACCAATGAAAAACAAAAAAGGGCAAGACCCAAATTTGTTCTTTGACTATCATAGAGACACAGGCAACACAACAGATAATTGCATCAGTCTAGCACGGAGATTGAAAAAGCATTAAAGAGTGAGAAGCTTACACATCTAGTCCAAAATGTGCGCAAAGAGATTAAACAGATTACGCGCGAGAACGAAGGGCCTAGCAACAAGAAAATGAAACAGCACATTTCCATGATTCAAGGTGGATCATCGCGCAAGCATAGCCTTCAACATTTTCAAAACAACACTTAGCGCGAAAAACAAGTCATTTTTCCTATCGTTCCATGAGGTCCTTAAGAAGACCGGCCAGTAGTCATCACCGGTATCTTTGGGCACTACCAAACAGACTATATGTTTATAGATCCTGGTAGTTCCATGATATTATGTATGAGCAGTGCTTCAAGCAGCTAGATCCTGAGGATAAGGCACGCTTGGAACTAGTTGATTTTCCATTAACTGGGTTCTGCAATGAGGCTGTCTTTCCTCTAGGACAAATCCTTTTTCCTGTTACTTTATCTGATGGGAGGTGTTCTCGAACGAGTAACGTCAACTTCATGGTGATGCCGGCAAATTCCCGTCACGATGTACTATTGGGACGCCGCGCGCAACGTGATTTTAGTATGATTACTTCCGCTCCGCATGCTGCTTGTGGTTTTCCGACACCAAATGGTATAGCTATACTTTACGCGCGGAAATAAATCATGTCATATGAAGAACCAGTTATGAAGGCTGTCAAGGCATTGCCAAGTAACGAACCAGAAAAATGGGTACTCAACAATAAGTATCCTGAGCAAACAATCTTATTAGGGCCTGCAGTCAGTATTGAAATTCGCGCAAAGCTTAAACTACTGTTGTTTCGCAACAAGGATATTTTTCCTGGACACCTGCCGACATGGTCGGTGTCCCACGCAACGTTGCGGAACATCGTCTGAACGTTTCCGTCAGCAGAACCAGTTGTGCAGAAAAAGGCAGCCTCGGGTCAGAAAAGACAGAGGAGATGAACGAACAAGTCACCGAGTTATTAAATGCTGGTATTCTGCGCGAAGTCAAATACCAGCCTGGGTGGCAAACCCAGTCATGGTAAAGAAACATAATGGCGGATGGGATGTGTGTAGATTTTAAAGATCTAAACAAGGCGTGTCCAAAAGATTGTTATTCTCTTCCTGAGATTGACAAAAAGTTGACTCATTAGCTTCCTTTCGCTGGAAATGTTTTCTAGATTGTTATAAAGGTTATCATCAAGTCTTGATGAAAAAAGAGGACGAAGATAAAACCGCTTTTCGCACGGAGAAAGGCATTTTTTGTTATACCAAGATGCCTTTTGGTCTCCGCAATGCGGGAGCTACTTATCAAAGATTATACAGTTTTTGGAGATGATATCGGGAAAACTGTGGAAGTCTACATTGATGATTTGGTCATTATGAGTAATTCAGAAGACACTATGTTAGCCAACATTCAACGAACTTTTGATTCTCTACGAGAGATAAATCTAAAGTTAAATCCAAGCAAATGCTCCTTCGGCATGGAGGAGGGCAAATTTTTGGGTTTCATCGTCACCAAAGACGGTTTCAGAGTTAATCCTGAGAAGGTCGAGGCAATACAAAAAATGTCTTCTCCTACTACCATCAAAGAGATGCAACGTTTGGCTGGAAGGTTAGCTGCGCTAAACCGCTTCCTCGCCAATCATGCTGCAAAGTCTTATCCATTTATTCGAACCTTACGCAGACGAAGAGCAAAGAGTTCGCATGGACTCCTGACGCTGAGCAAGCTTTCCAGCAGATGAAAGATTGTTTAGTTCAACTTCCCACACTTACTGCTCCTCGCGAAAAAGAACCCATGTTCTTATATCTTGCTGCATCTGAGGTAGCAGTAGGTGCTGTCTTGTTGGTAGAACGGAAGGGGTCCAGTCTCCAATTTATTATATCAGCAAGATGTTGAACGATACAGAGACAAGGTATTCAATTATGGAGAAATTAGTTTTAGCATTGGTCCACGCTTCGCGCAGGCTGCGAAATGGCCAAACCTAGACCAAGCTATCAAAGGCCTGCCAAACCAGATGTTTCTGAACGACTTGCGAAATGGGCAATAGAATTGGGAGGTTATAACATCTGTTATAAACCTAGACCAGCTATCAAAGACCAAGTTTTTGCAGATTTCATCGCTGAAATTCCCGCGATAAACTTGAAGAATGCCAAGCAATTCAAAACCCAGTCCCAGTCATAGACAATAGAGCCTGGACATTGTTTACAGATGGCGCATCAAACAATGATGGGGCTGGAGCAGGTCTTCGATTAATGAGTCCAGAGGGAGCAGAATTCACATATGCAATTCGGTTGGATTTTAAAAGCACCAACAACGAGGCCGAATATGAAGCTTTCCTAGCAGGCTTACGCCTCGCTATCAAAATGGGTGCAACAAATTTAGAAGCCCATGTTGATTCATTACTAGTTGCTGAGCAAGTAATTGGAACGTACGATGCAAAAGGGAGATATCATGGCTTTGTACTTGGCGCAAGCCAAGGCTCTTATAGCACACTTTCAACAATTTAAAGTCACACACGTCAAGCGAAGCGAAAACAAACATGCTGACGCTTTAAGTAAACTCGCAGCAACTAGTTTCAAACATTTGGCAAAGGAAGTTCGCATCGAGGTTTTAAGTAATCCATCAGTCCCTCTCAGACAAGTGACAATGGTCGAAGTAGGAGATCCATCATGGATGTCTCAAATAATGATGTATTTGTTAAATGGTTCTTTACCAGAAGATAAAGCGCAAGCACGTAACTTACGATGCAAAGCCCTCAATTACGAAATGGTTGACGATATTCTATACCGACGCTCTTACATGGGTCCTTCGCTCCGTTGTGTTAACAAACATGATGCGCAATACCTGATTAGGGAGGTTCATGAGGGGCTATGTGGCATACATTCTGGCCCCGCATGGTAGTAGCCAAAGTGAAAAGCACAGGGTATTATTGGCCCGGAATGTACGTTGACACGGTAGAAATCTTGCGCAAATGCATGTCCTGCCAAAGGCATGCCCCTAAAACGTTGCGCCCAAAGAATCCTTTGCTACCCGTCACAACAGCTTGGCCATTTCAACAATGGGCCATTGATTTAGTGGGACCATTTCCGGATGCGCCCGATGCAGTAAAGTTTATCATTGTTGCGGTCGATTACTTCACCAAATGGGTTGAAGCCAAATCTTTAGCTTCTACTACAGCGATGGTAATTCGCAAATTCATCTGGGAATACATTATTTGCCGTTTTGGTCTGCCCATGCGCATTATTACAGACAACGGTGCATATTTAATGGTTGAAGAGTTGCAAACATGGATAACCGAAATGGGAATCCAGGATGTTTTCGCTTCTATTGCGCACCCATAAATAATTGGTCGACGGTATCAAGGCCCGCCTTGGCACGGCACGGCGGGGGTGGGTTGACGAATTGCCTAGCATCTTGTGGGCGACACCGAACTATGCTCAAGACTAGCACTGGAGAAACTCCTTTAGCCTTGTGTACGGCACGGAGGCGGTGATTCCTGCCGAAATTGGCTTACCATCTCCAAGAATGCTAGCTTTGGAAAAACAAGATAACGAAGGACAAAGACGCATCGACCTAGACTTATTGGAAGAACGACGAGAAAATGCAGCAATTCGCGAAGCTAAGTACAAGTCTCAGCTTGAAAGGTATTACAACAAAAGGGTGCGCATCTGTTCCTTTTTGCCTGTGACTTTGTTCTTCGCGATAATGAAGCGTCGAATGCCGAAAAACTGGGGAAGTTAGCCCCGCGATGTGAAGGTCCGTACGTGATAAATGAAGTATTGGGAAAAGGCGCGTGCACTCTGAAGCGTATGGACGGATCCAGCGTTCCTCGAACCTGGAACGCCCAGCAACTACGCCGATGTTATATGTAATCTCAGTCCCCTAAGCAACTTCTGAACCGTTGTGTAACGAGACTGCTTACTTTATTTTGTTATGTAATCTTAGTGGCAGCCATAGTTTTGCGCTTTAATCAGTATGAACAAAATACTCTGCCACTACTTACAGTCTTATATATGTTCATTTACAAATGCATGCAATTCCTTTGGATAAACAAAAAACACAAACTCATGAGCCACATGCTAACTTAATACTTGCGCTCACACATGAGAACAGAAATTGTTCATCTGTCTATCCTACACAAGTAATTGGTCCCCTGCAAACATTGTAAAGCTGAAATATATTGTATTCACATCAATGATACTTGCGCAGCAGCGCAACATTACAAGTTATCACAAAGTAAAAAATTACAAATTGCCTATTCTATGGATTTGGTTCCCGCCTGCCTCTCTGTTGAAGAAAAGATCTCCTTTAGTTTATCAACAAAGTCATCTTGCTGCAGCGCGGCATCCACAAGGTCCATAATCGGAATCCGCAGTTGATCATATTTTTCTTTAGCAGCAGAATAAATGGCGGCAGTATTTAGCCCATGCGTGGCAGCACGACTTGTATCCCATTCGGTCTTCAGCGCATGGGCCACGCGCAAAGTGCACTCTCTATAGCCCTCGGCATGCCCGTCATGGCGCGCCGCCATCATCAATTCTGCCACTCTCTCATCCAACTCCGTAGAGTTAAGGATGACATTTGCGATCTGTATACAAATACAATCAGTATATGTTGCGACAATCGAACCAGACATGTATAAAGAAAATGGAATATTACCTCCACAATCCCGTACTCCTGCAACCAGGTAAGCTGGTTCATGAGGGATTCGGTCAGGCTTTCTGCTGTAGCGCGAGCGACCTCCGTGTCGTTAAGTTTTTGTTCACCTTTAGTTAAACGGCAGATCAACTCGGCTTTCTCTGTTCGGTGAAGGTTGATATCTTTTTTCAAACTATCAACCTCATCTTGCAGCCGCGCCTGGTCAAATAGCATAGCAGTTAGATCATCAATTTCTTTATTCTTAAGAAGGAGAGTCCTTTTGGTTGATACCTCATCCTGCTCGCTCATTTCTCTGTGTGAGCGCGCCTCTTCCGCTGCAACAACTGCATCAGCTTTCTCTTTTTTAAGTTTCTCAATTTCGTTGCGCAGAGATATCTTTTCCTTGTTATCACGATCACAAGCCTCCACAAAGCGCTTGCGCTCGTCCGCATATTGCGCGG
Source organism: Scalesia atractyloides (assembly GCA_947069175.1). Taxonomy (NCBI): domain Eukaryota; kingdom Viridiplantae; phylum Streptophyta; class Magnoliopsida; order Asterales; family Asteraceae; genus Scalesia; species Scalesia atractyloides. The sequence goes on along the minus strand of CAMTDV010000005.1, from coordinate 93,591,902 downwards.
CAGAGGCCTCACACTTGCGCTTCCACGACAGCGCAGCCCACTCTTCAGTCTTCTTCTCTTCCTCAAACTGGGCCTTTTCCGCCTCAAAATCGACGAGCATCTTTAAAGTCTTCTCTTTCTCGAGTTTGGCCTTCGCCTTATCAAGCTTCACCTCGTCCCACTCCTTGTTCATGCTGCCCATTCGTGCACAATCCTGTTTATTGTGGAAGAGGCAAGGGCAGACTCTTGCAAATATGACTCGTAAGTAGCCTCGTGGTCTTTTTCTTCTGCGCTTCACCTCGCCGGCGGGAAGATGCCCTTATACCACTCCCTGCAGGAGTGCTAATCCGTAAAAACATAACCCTGTTTAACTTTCCACACAGGCTGATGAATCGCAGAGGCCCGCCTCTTAGAATAAGAACGATAATAATAGTCCCCAGGCGTCTCCTTTGGGCGAATAGGCGACTCCTCCTCCGAATCCTCAACAAACACAAAGCCTTCGCTTTGTGTTGAAGGTCCAGCTTCCTTGGATATCAACTTTGACGGTTCCGGCGCAGGGGAATATATTTTTTCTTGTTCTGCAGAAGCAGTATCTCTCACCCCAGCATCTGTAGCTGTATCTTTAACCTGCTCGCCAGCAGGATTCTCGGCATCAAAATTTTTGGGCTCTTCTTCCGGAGCCGTCTTCTCAATATTTTCCGGGACGATGGGGTCGGCATAAAAAACAGGAGTTTTTTGCCCCGCATCTCCCTCCTCAACGTTCTCAGGCCTGCGCGGTGATGGTATAGCAGATGAGGTAGTCCGGTACAGCCTTCACTATTTCTCTGCAAAAGCATATTAACAAATACCAAGTATAAGATTCTGCGCAACTTTTTTACATAAATGCGCAACAAACTAAACGTACCAGGTGAGAACTTCTTTGCAAGGCATCCAGATTGCCCTTCTTGCCAATTCGCGGGCGCGCAACTTTTGTTGGCGCAGGAGTTTTAGTTTCCGTCTCCTTCCTCTTCTTGGAAGTGCGCTTCAACGCCTCTTCCGGGCTAGAAGGTATTTCCAAGGGATCATCTGGGTTCGCAGCAGGAAGTGAGGAGGTGTCAACTGGTTCTGGCTTCGGTTTCTTCAAACCTACAGGCGCCAGACCCCCCTATTGAGTCCGACACCACCACATAATTGCACCAAGAGTCAGATACGGGACGCGTACCTTTCTTGCCCTCAGCTTTCGCAGCAGCTGATGCTTGGTTTTTTTATTGGGTTGGAAGGGGGAGGCGCAGCAGCTGCAGCAGCGTTGGTTTCTTCTTCTTCTTCAAATCAGGGCCTACGCCCAAGTTTAGCAAATCACCTACAAATCAATCATATTGAGCAAAGGTTGCGCCATTAGTTATATTGCAATATTACTTAGAAAATATGTTCAAGAGTAATATTGCAATATCAACTTAGGCTTTGTAAGAATTTATTTACCAGACTTCGAAGATGGTTGCGCCTCCAGATCCTCCTTCTTAGGCAACTCAAAGTTCCCCAATATTTGTGAGAACCAAGTTTCCTCACCCTCAACAATAGGCACGACGGCCATTTTCCCTTTCTCTCTCTTGAATGAGACCAAGTAGACGGCGTTAGTACATATCTATTAAAAGATATTGCTAGGAAGTTAAAAGGTTACGTACTAGTTCCATCTTCGGTATACACTGGTTTTTACCGGGCGTTCTTTCTTCCAAAAAATACTCATCCCGGCAGCGATGAGGGCCCTCTCCGGCAAAACAAGGTTTGGCACATCTTTAATATCTTGATACCACACCTCGTCGGCAGGTATGGGAAGGGTCTCCAGCTCGATCTCATCACCGGCTCAGAATGTCATCTTCATTGGGATCACCGCCGCCTTTATGAAGAAGAACTTCTGCTTCTAGTCGTGGTAAGATTTGGGCGGCACTAACAGCAATCGTTTGGCTTGCACACGTTGTTGGAACGAATAAAAAACCACAAACAGTGCAACTGATAGAAGACTCTAAATTTCTCAACCGTCGGTACGATCTGCATCGACCGGCAAACAAACTCAAAATGCCGGATCCTCACCATTCCCATCGGGCTCAACTGAGAAATATGAAGCCTGTAAAAACCAAGAATTTCCAGCAGGAAATGGGTCACCGGAAGCCTAAGTTCCCTTCGGCAAAATAATCATAAAATAACGTGATGTAGCCGGCCGGCGTATCAGCCGCCGTGGCACTCACCACGGGAAAAAACGCTTTCCAGACGGAGCAAAAAGAAAGTTGGTGGCAAGATTATCGAAATCTTTCTTCGACCACTTTAACGGTGGCAAACTTGACGTCGATGGTATCTTTGCAGAACTTGCATTGGTGGCCATAACTCGAACTTTGAAGAATACTTAGAAAACTTTGAAGGTCGTTCGAATATATGAACACAAATTTCTCTCAAGTTGTAGTCTGGTGAGGAAGCAAATGGATCGTTGATCCCTTTATATACTAATCGCAATTAATGCACGATTTGACTGCACGACTTTTGTGACAGTCACGTATCCCCAAGTAACCGCAGGGGCGAGTGGGGAACAGTAACCGCCCCACGCGCGCGAGTGTCGCCGAAATAGCATTAAATACCGTAGGATATGTACTGTTGACAGCCTGCCAACAGTACCACCACGTCTCAAGAACGTGCGTCGTCACCAACTACACCATCCGGATAAGTGACACGTGTCTAAGTATATTTGAAATTCAAATACTTTTTCAAAATTCACTTACGACACGTCACCAAGATGCATAAAGCAACAAAAAGCTAGTCCTTACCTAGCGCAGCACATTTATCTTAAGTCCAGTGCTCCACCTACTTTTTATTCTTACATAGGAGCAACACTGGACTGGGGGACTTGAAGGGGTATGGTCCCAAAAACCTTGCGCCAATCAAGGAAACCATACCCACTAATAATTTCTAAGAAAACTGCGCGCAGACTTTTTTGCCGAAAATAAGATTTATTAGAACTCTGCGCCAAATATCCAAGAGAGGAAATGATCATATAACTACCTTGCGCGGGCGCGCGCAAGGTTCAAAGTTAAAAGCCTAAACATTCTCTTTGGATAAATGCTTCATTTAACTACCTTGCGCGGGCTCGCGCAAGGTTCAAAGTTAACCTTGAAAATTCTCGTTTGATAATGCTTCATTTAACTACCTTGCGCGGCTCGCGCAAGGTACAAAGTTAACCTTGAAATTCTCGTTGGATAATGCTTCATGCACAAACCTTGCGCAGATATTTATATCAAAGCAAGTATCCACCAAACGTTGGCTAAGCAGCAAGGAGAAGAAGGAAGATCAGTTAACTAACTTGCGCTTCTCGCGCAAGGAAACAGTAAATCCTGAGAAGCTTTCCCTTAGCAAAATCCTTGACTTGGTGCAGAAGCAAATGGAATCTTTTCTGTTGTAACAGAATGTACACGTGGCGAATAATAGATGGGTAACAGCTGTGAAACCTTCTAGAAGCCATTAACACCCAATCGTGCAACATCTTTTCGGTTATAACCAATTGCCACATGGCAGCATCTCGACGGCCGAGGAAGATCACGGTGATGGCATGCTCACATTTATAAGATGTAGTGATCTCATGTTGACACGTGCACCTCCATAACCGCTGATGAGCTCACGATCCGTGTGCACTAACGGATTGCCAACAAACATTAACGGAATAGCAAAAGATTCCGTTAAAGTTAACAATCTCTCCTTTTAGGCCAAACACCGGCTATAAATAAGTAACTTGGAGTTCAAGGAAAGGTATTCACTCCCAACTACTCTCTCTCTTACAATACTTACTTCCGACTACCTGTACTTATTCTCACGCCGGAGGGTGGTCACGGAGAGAACCCCCTTCTCCCCGTGCGAGCTAACGGTGTTCTTTTGCAGGTTCAGCCGAAGTACTGTTTTATTCATCATCCATCGTGAAACCAAACGAAGGTTAACCCTTTATGCAGAACCTATTCCATAGATCTACTTAGATTCCGATCTAGTTGATCTAGGGTTTCTTCACCGACCAATTGCATAAGCCATAAAGTAATCTTAAAACCAACTTTCTAACAACGCTCAATTTATTTAATATTGCATTTAATGAAAATATATATGAATAGAAATAACAATTAAATCTGAACCATATAGGAGGCATATTTATGCAAGCAATGAAATCAGAATATTCATCTACGATGCATACATTTTGCATTAAAGAGACCTAAAATAATTTTAGTAAATAATATCTATCGAAATATTCATATGGTTAGTTTATCATTAAACATCCACCAGATATTTATCTTATACCAAGAATATGGTTTATATATTCCGTAAATACTTGTTTTCAAAATAAAACAATATAAACTTTATGTATGCCAAAACAGTAACTTAATAAAATATCTCTAAAAATAACATTAACTATACTGTTTTTAAACTAAAACAATGAATATAAACTTTATGTATGCAAAACAATAACTTAATAATAATGAATATATACTTTATGTATGCCAAAACAATAACTTAATAAAATATCTCAAAAGATCAAATTAGTCATAATAATTAATAGCATAATAAACTCACCAGGATTAGAACACACGAATACATAAATTCAATCTATATATTTTATGATTAAACACTTATTTGTATCGCTAATTTATGATTAAACACTTACTTGCATCACTAAAACAAAATAACATGTATAATAATGATCAAATCAAATACTATTAAAATTCGCATGTTTATATTATAAACAAATGTTTGGATTGTTTTTTCATCATTCACGTTTTTAGATTTAATCTACTTGTTTCTACTCTTAATTTTACTTTTATCTGCATGGATACACGTACCTAATTATGCACCAAATATTTCAAAAAATTTATTTCTAGTCCAATAAAAATTTGTGTCCATTAGTCGCAACAAAACTTTGTAACTTTATTCAAAATGTGTAAAAAAATATTAAGTTCAAATATGAGGTTTGGGTATCGTTACCTATGGATGAAGGAAAACCAAATCATGGATATGAACATCTTGCAGCAACTCGTGCTGATAACGTGTTGTAAAACAACGGCCTACTAGCGACTAATATATGAGCATAAGAACAAGTATCAAAGGAACACAAAGAGAAATATAGAATAGAGAATTACTATTCATTGAGATGTAAACATGCAATACAAAGAACCTCTATATATGGTGTTCTTACATTAATACAAAGGACATGAAAAGATGGGAGTTAGAATGTGAATAGTCACCATAATATAATGTATTTATAACACATTAGGAATTTTGTGATGGGTGATGGTACTTGGAAACCTCACTTTTTGGCTGAAAAAAAGTGTACCAATACAACGCATTACGTGTTGTATAGGGTTTCTTACGTATTAAACGGTGCCTATACGACGCCTATACCTGACTTGCAGAGGAACAATCTGAAAAGATGGCCTTATACATGTATCGGGTTATCCACGTCGTATAGGTTTTGGTAGATGAGCATTAAACCCTATACAACCCATATATGTAACACCCCAAAATCTTAAATTTAACTAATTATTTTAATCGTAGAAGTCTCCTTTGTATAAAATAAATTACTAGAGACAATTAACCAAGTTAATAGAATAAGGGGTTATCTCCTAACAATAAGGCTAAATAAGTTCAAGCATGGAAAATACATAACTAAAACATGAGGGGCTAAAATATAACACTTTAGAAAGTTAAATAATTAAAAGATGGAAAAATTCACATAAACCCAGTGGTTGAGTTGAGTGTGTCGACACACATAAGAGGTTGACAGGTGAAAGCTCCAATCTGATGCATTTGGTCAAAATAAAGAGGAATTCTATTTGATGATGAACTTTGAAAGTACAAATCTTGGATAGATTTTGGTAATGTGATATAAATTGATGTAGGAATTTCGTTTGAAATCACTATATGTATGACCATGTATGTAGGAATTATGTAATTGGTTGTTTTAAGTGGAAATCCTTGTGTGGGTTTTTAACATCATCATGAATTTGAGCCTTTTAGACTAAATTGCTTGTATTAGTCCAAAAACTTGAAGCTATGATAATGAGATGTTGATTTCCATGGAACATAAAAACTAGTAAGAATATGGTGATATGTTACTAAGATAGACAGTTTTGATGAATGATTGAAATGATGCTCACCAAGTGTTTGATGAAATTCCTAATGTCACTAAAAGATGAACTGTTGCACAAAACATTTGCTAAACGTGAATTGTATGTGTGTACATGTGTTATGATGATAAGAATGCATAATTAGTGTTAAGCTAGTAGTTGATGAATTTGTGATTCTAAATAAAAAAGTCCACAAGTGTCGTTGTGAAAGAAGAAGGTTCAAGCAACTCAAGTAAACAAGAAACTCAAGACCACAGTAAGTTCTTCTACCTTACAATTGATTTAAAGTAGAAGTCTTAGTGGTATCACAATGTGTCTTGAAAGAAATGACAATCCGTATGTTAAGATATGAAAGAAAGAAATGTAGTCTACCTATTGAATCGGGTCTTTCGGTAAAGGTTGGAGTAGTTGGAAATCAAGATGAAATCTTGATTATTTTCGCTTGTAGTATATGGATTGACTCTCATGAATGGCTAGTATATTAAATGGAATGGAAAGACTTAACCCCTTACGGTCCGTAAGGGGTACGCTAACAGCAGGAACTTTGGTGGAAGAAGTATATTCAGTCTTTTGCCACATCTCTCGTGTTTTTGGGACCTTAAACCACATTAGGACATATGTTATCACACTAATCTTGCTCTAAGATCAACTAAGAACACTCGGCATACTCTCATGCTTCGTGATCAACTATAAATAGAGCCATAAGTTGCACTTTTCACTCACACCTCACAATTCACTTCTTAAAACATTCTTGTGAAGCTTATTCTACAACTATGAGCCCTCCTATGGGATTCTAAGTATTCCTCAAGTCCTAGTAAGTGTTTCCTTTATGTCAATTTCAGTTTAGCATTCAATTCCTAGTCGAAAGTCAAGCAGTTTGACTTTAACTTTCGATTCTGACTCGTTTGGTCAAGTCAAAACCCGATTAAATTTCCCTACGTGATCATTATACCATAGGGTATAATTCTATACAATTATACCCCATGAGCATCACGTTTAAATGGGTCAAACGACGAGCCAAACATATCTTTCTTAAAAAAAGTCAAAAATGTCATTTTGGCTTAAAAGCAAATAAAATGATTTTAAGCACATGCAATCTACATTCTGACTTTGAGACTAATAGTATAATAGTATAGCCACAGTTCGACGTTCTGGTAGCAAAAAGGTTGGGGTGCCCTTTTAAACTCATAGGGAAACTAGTCGCAAAGAGTGGTGCTTCAAGGTTAGTGGTGAAGGAGAAGGAACATGACCATGAACCTGCAGAACATCTCAAGGGTCACACGTTTGATAGGAGGTTGAACCTAGAAGAAGAATTTATGGTGGGGAGCATGTGCATTCTACGAGGAACATCGAGCCAACAAACATACATTTAACCATAAGACAACAAAACCGACGGAACGTGTGCATTCTACGAGACGTACACGACGTGATAAAAAAGATTAAACACAAAAGGCACGACAATCGAACTCTAATGCAGATACTAGAGATCATAGTTGCTTGAAACACATGTACGTTTACTGCACCTGGCAGAATCCCTCCACAAATGCGGTCAAGGAGGTTTTCTTTGTTCATCGTTACTCATACAATTTGTGGCATGCATTCCCACATATGTTGATGATTGACGATACCTACAAAATGAATGACTATAAACATCCATGTTTGAAGTTGTAACATGGCAGAAACAAGGGGGTTCTTTGCAACTTCCTGGTCACCAGAATTTGTCTTATTTTTTTAATATAAATCTATCACCTCTTTTTAGAAAAAAAAAAAAAGACATGTGTTTGGCCCATTAGTTATAATGGATAGAGAAGACAACTTATTATAACTCGGACAAGAAGAAATGTGTTGAATCAAGATATGTTGCTTCGAATCTACACTTTCAATACCTTAAAATAGTGTTTAGACGATTTATCTCGTGTTACACTTATGATATAACTTAGCATTTTATTAAATATACTTGGATAACGAAGACAAAACATTGTCCCTTTTTCATACAGTAATTTTGAAGTCATGTCAAGACATTGCTAAATGAAATGCAAGTGTTACTATTTAACATATACTTTTCCGTCATTGATAACCATTAGTATTAGTATAATGTTGTCATTGTTGATAGATCATGATATGTATTTTAATTTTTAGCATATATTATATACATAACAATCACAAGAGTTGGTTTCTAAGTTGATATCATGATATGTATTTTAATTTTTAGCATATATTGTATATATAACAATCGTAAGAGTTGGTTTTTAATGTTCAAGGAAGATTAAATTATCTTTTTTAATTATTTTATTATTACTATTATTAGTTTTAAAGATATTTATTTTTTCAGATAACTTTTAAGACACGATATTTTATAAAGTTTTGTGTACGTCATGCTTATTTTTATACCTTTCAACATAAATTTGGTTCAAAACCGAGTTGCGAATAATAAAGTTCAAATACCGAAGGAAAAACATACATGTCATCAAGGCTACCTCACGAGCTAGTTAACTTTTTTTATGTGTGTGTAAAGTGACAAGATTTATTTTTGTTAATCTAATTATATTATATTACGCGTTATACTTCTGAATATACCAACACTTTATTTCTAATTACGTTTCGGTAAAAATTTTGCTTAAAATCGAATGGGTCAAATAAATTATATCTTCTTTACCATAACAAACAGAATTGGTATCGTCTAGACAACATCAGTACCGATATCGATATTCGTTTTTATAATTTTTCGACGTGCCAGTATAAACTTTGTTGAAAATGAGTTGTATTCAAACCAATTTTTTTTGGTATCGTAAACTATATATGAATGTCGGTACCATACTCGTGCCATGACTAACCATATCGATACTGTCTGGACGCTATCGCTACAGGTACCAATATTCGTTTTTTTTTAATTTTGATCGATGTAAGACATGTGTCGCACACAATACGAATACCAGTATCATAACGTTAGTGTACAAAAGAAGCGGTTACATTCTAAAATCTCACTATTTTACACAATCTTTTATACAAAGGTATCAATCAAATATTATACATATATCGCTACAGGTACCAATATTCGTTTTTTTTAATTTCTGATCGATGTAAAACATGTGTCGCGTACAATACCGAATACCAGTATCATAACGTTAGTGTAACAAAAGAAGCGGTTACATTCTAAAATCTCACTAGTTTTACACAATCTTTTATACAAAGGTATCAAATCAAATATTATACATATATACATTTGCAAGTTACATGAACACTAACTTGCATTTGACTTTTTTTTGTTTTTTTTTTTTCATTTTGTATTCTTTTATACTTTTATCCCTCAACTTTCGATACTAACACTTACAGGCTCTTAACCTTTTGAAGACTTTGTAATTGAGTTTTATGTATTTATTTTTATGTACGTGTCGGTATAAACTCAAGTTGATTTACGTTTCGTCGTAATTTTTCCTGGAAATGATTTGGTTAAATATAATATGTTATTATGCTTATTATTATATACATTTTCAGTTGACCTACGTTTTGACGTAAATTTATTTTTCCCTAAAAATGAGTATAATATGTTTTTGTGCTTATTTTTATGTACGTTTTCAGTTGATCTAAGTTTTGACGTAAATTTTGTTCAGAAACAAGTTGGGTCAAATATAATATGTTTTTATTAGACGATATAAATTCAAGTCACTTTATATTTCGACACCGCCTCAAAGCGCCGTACCATTTTTTAGCTTAGAAAACACTAATTTTTATGTACGCGTTGGTATAAATTTAATTTGGTTTACGTTTCGACGTAAATTTTCTTCGGTAATATGTTAGTCAAATATAATGTGTTTTCGTGCTCATTTTTATGTACGTTTTCAGTTGGTATACGTTTTGATATAAATTACGATTACCAAGTTGTGTGAATAGTGCTTTCATCCTATTTGTTTCTTTCAAAAGTTTTTTTCCTAGACGTTATTATTTTTATTTTTGCTTTTCTATTTGTTTAATGTTTTAAGTTTAGGTTCCTTTAACATTAAAATTATATTTAAAATAACATTTACATTTCATTTACAATTAATTTGGAATCAGCTCGTCTCATTGTCCAGTTTAAATTTGTTTAATTGGTTTTCGGTCGATTTAAAACATGTATCGATATTCTTTTAAAACATGTATCGATATTCTTTAATACAATTATCAACCATGGTAAATAGTGATGTGATTTTTTATTGTGTTTTTTTTTGCTTTTTGTTCTTTTTTTTTTCTTTTATCCCCAGCTTTCAGCATTAACACTTACAGCTCCTTAACTTTTTAGTTAACCTTTATGTATTTATTTTATGTATATGTGGATATAAATTCCAGTTGATTTACATTTTGACGTTACTTTTTCCTGGAAATAAGTCAAGTCAAATATAATATGTTCTTATATTTATTATTATATACGTTTTCGTTTGGTCTACATAGTTTTTTATTATTTTTTGAATTAGTTACATTAAATATAATACGTTTGCGTACTTATATTTATGTACGTTTTCAGTTGGTCTACATTTTAACGAAAAATTATTTCAGAACACCACGACAACGACCGGAGCAATTTACTAATTATATTATATAGCACTAAAATTTACGACCGACACCACTACCACTTCATTTTCATGATCAATAAAGAAAGCAATTTATTTGTTTTCATTACTAAAATTTCTTAACGAGTGCTTGTATTTTGGCCTTTTTCATTTTTGCCCCTTCTTTCTACTATTTTCACTATTTGTGGGTTTTTCTTCTTCTAAATGTTATTTGTGTAAACCAATGTTAAATACTATTGGAGTCAACCATAATAAACACCTTTTTATTTAACTTAATTTTTTTTATTCCTTTTAAGAATGTTTATTTATCTTTATTGCATTACTTTGCATATATCAAATAACAAAGGAAGCAAAACCAGGCGAAAACGGAATAAAATAGAAGAAAATGTTTAGACACGCCCCATGCCTTGGATCCGGGAACTGCCGAATACCTTCAGAAGTCCTCCACGCGAAGGTCAGTGAAGAAAAGCAAGACACGCCTCGTGCTCAACAAAACAAGACAAAAAAGGTCTTTTGGAAGATTTGGAAGATCTAATGGGGCCCGCAAAGTTGACCATGCCCCATATCTCGTAGGCACACCCCGTGCCTCAAGAACCGGAACAGTCACCGAAGCCAAGCACGCCCCATGCCTGGCCCCAGCCAGCCTATAAATATTGGTCATTCTCCACTATTTTCATTTGCTCATTAATCCGTATTCTCTACTACACACTTTCTTCTACCCTACTATCTCTAGTCGTTGTAATTATTTGGAAAAACTCAATAATCATTAGTGTGATCATGTTTTTTTATGATAAATATAACCTTTTCAAGTTTGGTAACATTTAGTTCCATGGCCATTATTGGCTAGATTCTTGAGGGTGTGTGGGGGAAACTTACCCCCTTGATGTTTAGTTAAATAAGGAAGATCATGGATGAACAAGATGGTGTGTGTGTGTTAATGACTTTAACTATTAAATAGTTTATTGAAAGTGTGTGAAATAGTAGTGTCGTCATTAAATTGGGTCATTGGAGTTTCAGCCTAATCCTTAAAATCTACCAATAATCTTGTGACGCCATTAACTTAGGTCGTTCAGGTTTTCTATGTCTATGTAGAGTCAAAACATGTTGATCCTCTTAGCGGAGGTTAAAGGTTTAGGATGAGACTTCGGGTTGGGTAAGCTCTTGCCTTTGTACGGAGATGACACCAAAGTGTAAAGGACTTGGTTTGTATAAAAGTAATTACCTCAGGGGAATAGACGACCTACTAATGGATGAATAGAGATAAGTAATATAAACTCCTTAAATTATATCATTAATTAATACTATACCCGACATTAAGTGGCGTTGCTGATTCAAAGCGATATGGTTGAGTGTGCTAGGGTCCCTAATAAGACTACACAATAATACATATCTACATACGCAATTCCTCGTCTCACAATCAAGCCCTTACAACCTCATAGTCAGAACTAATTAATAAAGTATCAAGAGGTATGTTGATCCTAAACACCCCTTTTTTCCTATTATTAATTTCTATCTTTTTATTTCCTCTTGAGCCATTTCTTTTCTTTTTATATTTAAAAACCTTCACTTTTGGATTTGACTAGAGGTTAACAATGACTCGATACTAAAACTTATGTATCCTTGGACGACTTTGTATCTTACCATCACTATAATACGCCGACGATGGGTGCACTTGCCCAACGTGAGTTGTAGTGTGATAGTATTTTATCGTGTCTTTAAAAATATAAAACTTGAACTAGTGCATAAAACTAACTAAATCTAACTATCTTTTTTAACAACACTACATCTCGTCATGTATGGTAGCCAATCAAGAGGTTATGTGAAAACAAAGATTTTGTGTCACAGGTGGATTCGAGCCAATACTTCAAATATGGAGATATTATGAATAATATCTTGTTATGACAAAATTAGGTGGATCAAATTTTAGCAAAGCCATTAAGTATCCTCGGGGATGTACGATATCCATGTAGAGAAGTTATGGCTAATGTTGCTAAATGGATTTTGATCTATAGTTTGGTATTTGATTTATGTTCAAATGGTAAGGAAACATTATCAATTTATTTGGATTTGACGATTGAATGCCGTAGAAAAAGTGTTCCTATGTTTGAGTATTTGTACGTTTAAGCTTCCTTGAGTATAGTACTCTAAATGTCGTAGTCAGTCAAATTCAATGGAATCAATTTGAATTAAAACTACTGTGAATTTTTAATTGTTCATGGGATGAAGGCTCAAGGTGTTGAGAATCAAGATTCCTAGATAATTACAGGAAAATAATATTAGACGTATCTCGATTTAAAATTGTCTACATGGGTCAATGTCATAAGAAGTTTTGAAATTGTATGATCTCTGTATCCTTAGACTCGAGAATCAAACTTGAACTAACATTTGTGTAAGTTTGTTCTTTGATCATATCTAATTCTACATCATGAAAGGTTAGTAATAACGAATTTAAGTGGAAATAGAACTAAAGCTAAGTGGGAGTTGTACGATTGAAGGGATTGTGTGCTTCTTAATGTTTTAAAAAGTTGAACATTATGGCTCCCTCGTAGACTCAATCTGGCATGAATGTGTAGCCAAACTCGAACTAAAGGTAGTTTGTCGACCATTTTGAATCGGACACGAGTACAAGAATAGTTGAACACTATATGAGATTGAAATTAAATCCATGTCTCATGTGCAACAAGTGTTCTATACAGAAAGGATAATCGATAAGGTTACCACAACTATATACTTGATTAAGTAAGAGTTACTTGATCACAAAGGAATAGTTGATGAATGCAATACGTCATGCCTTGCTAGGGGAAGTGCGACGCAACTAGGCGTCCCACTTTGTCTAAGATATAATCGAAAATAGTCCTAGTGGGAGACTGTTGGATTTAGGTGTCCAATTATTGATTATTTAACATTTTTATTAAGGTACTATCCAAATAGTCTTACTTTGGATGACGAACAAAGATTAGCATTTAATTATTCAATATCATAAATTACAAAACAGATTAATTGTGCGAACGATAATTTGGTGAAAAACTAGAGATATTAATTGTTTGCAAAATTACTAATTTAGTGGAAATAATTCATTTAAAGGGTTAACCGGGCAATAAATTTATTATTAGATAATAGATTAAAAGGATTATTTTATTAAGAACAAAATAAAGTTCAAAGTGTTTTGACTAGTGAACGATGAATAATAGTTATTCGACATACACAAGAATTAAAAAGAATTGGTTCTATTATTGGATAATAAAACAAGGTCAAAGGGTTAACTGGTAATAAGTGATTAATCAGGGATTAATTACTTTGAGGGAAAGTCAAATATTGATGGGCTAGAGTATAGTTAGGGTTGTATTAGAACCTTAACCTGGAACCCTAATTGCAACACACCACAATCACAAAAGAAACTGAACAAGAGAGATCAGGCAAAACCCTAGCCCCCTCCCCCTCTATCCCTATTGCGACGCCAAACGGCCGCTACCGCCAAGGTCCTTCCGCCGGCCACCGACCCACCTCCACTGCTATGCTGGCTCCATCGAGCTACACCGCCATCCACCACCCACCGTCTCGTATTTTGGTGATTCGGATCCAATCTGTTTCACACGTGGAATCTCGTGATGCTTGTGTATTTAGTGGTGTTTTGTGATCTCGTTTTGGGTCTATGATGTTATGCTGAGACAGTTAGTCTTGAATGCTTGTGTATTTATTGGTGTTTGGTCAGTGAGGATGACGGTTAGGTTGTCCAAGACTGTTTACACTTTAATTTTGGTGTATTTTGTTATCCTTACACGATTGTTGCGGAATGTTTGTGTACTAACAGCTATTCAGTGCGACTAGATGAGTCTTTTGCTCTACGAGACTGTTTACGCTCTGTGTTTTGGTCGAGAATGTTGTGCTGAGACGATTATCATTAGATGTTTCTGAGTTGATGGTTATTTGGTGGGTGAGAATGGTTCTGTTGTCATGACATACTATCTAGAATATGACTTTCTGTCTATGATGTTATGCCGAGACATTGACTGTAACTAAACTTTTGTTGCAGAATATCTTGCTAATTAACATTATATAAATATTGTGGCATTTGATAGTATTGTGGTGTCATTTGGGTTTACGATGCTATGCTGAGACAGTATTGGTTAATGTTGTTGGTGACATATTAATTTCAGGTTTATTATGGAGGTTGGTTGATTTTTTTGTACGCCTATTATAAATGTTTCACGTGCTTTTATTGAGCTGTTAACTTCTTACAGGTTTACCGCGGTTGTGTTGGTTCTTTTGGTTTTCTTGGTTTAAGGCAACTTTGTAGTCAAAGATGGTGAGGCCAAACTCATCTAAGACGTCTTTCGGATTTGAAATTTGACTGCCATGTTATCTTTCTACAGGTTTATCATCCTTATATCATTTCTTTTGGGTTGTTTTTTTAACGTAATTATGTGGTAGATGATGGTGAGGCCAAATTCATCTGAGACGTTTTCCTGATTTAGTATGTTGTCAATGCTATTAGCTTTTTTGTTTGCATGAGGTAACATACTTTGATGGTTTGTTTATTGTTTTTATGATGGCTAATTTATGTCTTTTGTTGTAGATGTGTTTTTTTAAACGAACAATCCACCAGTTGTAGCCGATAAACTAAGCTCCTGAATCTGTTTTATACAATGTTAATTACTAAGATTTTAGTGCATTGTGGGTTGTACATTTTGCTTTGTTGGTTTTCCTTTATTTAGGTGTGGTTCTCCTTTTGTTGTTTGATTGTACCATTTACGTTTGTGGGGGCGTATGGTTCATGGTTGTAACTTTGTCTTTGTTGTTTTACCACACGCTTATTAGGTCTACCGTACTTATTGGTTATGACGATTGCCGCTTTGAACTTTTTGGTTCTTCCTTTAAGTTTAACTTAGTTGGCACGATATATAATTATTTGGTCTACATATGTTTGTTGAAGGATGTCTTCATCAGACTTTGACCCAGACTTTGACCCTCATGTTTACATCAACTTGTGAGGCTTTTGGAAGATGTTGTCGAATCAGATCGACACATAAGTGAGAAGTTGAACGAGTTAACTGCCAGGGTAGCCAGCATACGCGTGAAGCGGAGCTACAGGTCTCCATTAACGCTCGTTACGCGCACTATGAAGGGAAAAGGATGTTAAAGTCTAGATTTAATATAACTTCATTGTGCGTATGTAAAATTGATTGTAAATTTTGTATGTAATATGCAATCAATGTTTTTTATTATACACGTAATATTTTAGTTTGTATGTTTGTTGTTGTATATTTCCCTCGTATTAATATATAACAACAATTATGTACATTTTATTTTTGACATACAATCAATATGGTTATTATGAAACGTAATATATTCTTTGTATGTTCTTAAGTTGTAAAATTACTATCATATTAATGTGAATGCAAATTGTCTAAGTTTGGTTATATAATTTGGGTACAAATAAGTTACATGTGTGGTGTAGCCAGCGGGTACAGTTGTAGTTTAATTTAACTATAACAAGTTTGAAGTTACATTGTAAGGACTTAGTAGTTTGGTACTATTAATAATTACTTTAGTTTTGCTAGTAATTATAAGTAGTACTAAACTGGGAGGCATAGAAGTAACAAGATGGTAGGTTAATAAGGGTTAAATTGTTGGTTCTTCTAGAAAACTTCACATCATACATAAAACCCAAAACTACTAAGAAAGAAAGACTGGAAGCACATTAAATTTTTTTTGGAAAACACTTCACAAGAATATGGGGTTGCTCAAAAAAATCTTGCTTTATCAGGAATCCTAAAGGTCTGATGAATCATGTGTTGATAAAGGTTTGAAGGATTAATGTTTTTCACATCTCTTAGTTGTTTATGAATAGAGACAAGATCTTCTATTCTTCTTATGAGGTCCAAAGAGTTGTCTCCAATCTTCACCGCAACTGAGATTATGAGATTCCAAGCACTTACGCTCTATTTTCGAGTTAACTTAACGAGGGAAAAGAATAGAAAGTAAAGGTAAGAAAGGAAAGGACGAGAAAGGAAACAAAAAGATATCTTTCCTCCCATTTCCTTCCAAATTGGAAGGATAGAAAACTAAAGAATTTAGCCTAGTTTTCCTGTCATTTCCTTTCTTTTCCTTCCTTGAATGAAACTCGGGAACGCAACATTTTTATTTTCCTTTCTTTTCCTTCCTTAAATGAAACTCTGAAACACAAAATATTTTCATTTTCTTTTCCTTTCTTTCCATTAGTAAACTCTGGAACACAATGTTAAGGATTAAAAGATGTGATGATCATGTTTAAAAAACCTTTCTTTGAGGAAAAGATGGATGACCATGTCACCATGATGAGAAAAAGAAATGTCAATGAGCTATACTTGAAAAAAGATGTTTACGGGACACTTATCATCAATAAGTAACAAAAGATTGTTTAACATGTGTGATTTTGGCATCGGTAGATATAGGGGAGATTGTTAGGTTATGTAAGATCTACTGATGATGAAAGGCAAAACCCAAAGGAACCATATTCCTTAACTTGATCAATAAGGTTTAAGCAATTATCAATGTACCAGAAGTTCCCTCCTCCAAGGCTTCACAAACAACCACCCAAAAAAGTTGGAAGAAGAACTATTGGGTCAAAAAGCTAGAAACTAAGTCTGTGATGTATTGTGAAAGTACTGGTCAACAAGTCATTAGTTGAAGACAAAGTGTTGGGTCAACAAGTCAAAGCTGAAGACAAGTGTTGGTTAATAAGTCAAACACTGATGACTAAAGTACTGGGAATCAAAGTACTGGACTCGTCTAGTAGTTTTGGTTTCCCAGCAGATTCCTAGTAATTTTCAGTACTTTTAGCCTTTCAGTTGTTTGCAATATCTGTCCAATAACTGCTGGTAGTTACACCTTTATTAGGTTGTTTTTTGTCGTTTTCGTGGTGACGTAACCAACAGTTCTCT
Organism: Scalesia atractyloides; assembly: GCA_947069175.1. Classification (NCBI taxonomy): domain Eukaryota; kingdom Viridiplantae; phylum Streptophyta; class Magnoliopsida; order Asterales; family Asteraceae; genus Scalesia; species Scalesia atractyloides. The sequence goes on along the minus strand of CAMTDV010000005.1, from coordinate 93,574,331 downwards.
CATCTACTATAAATAGAGCAATACAAACGATGTTATAGTTGACTTTTACAGCTGAATATCCTCTAATCAAAGAATTTAGAGAGAGAAAAACATAAGTAGTAAGAGAGAGTGCACCTGGTGAGGGGGTGTAAAAGCTTTACTTAGATGTATTGCTATAATCACTAATATATTGAAATCTTTTAACAACCATTTCGTAAATCCAGATTATGTTTGAATTATGTGTTTATTAATTACTTGTATTGATAATCTCTTGAATTGTTAAACAGACACAAACATACACTCTCAGATCTAACAGGGAAACACTAAAAAATGAGGAATCGGGGAATAGGGCATTCAATCTTTTAAATAAATCAGAAAAATTCAATTTAACATGTTAAAAATTCAAAATAAAATCCGAGCCTTTTGTATTAAATGCATGTAGATGTCTTTTTAATAAAAAAATAAAAAAAATAAAAATAAAAGATGCTTAAAAACAATTAAGCAAAAGCTTATAAAACAATTTTTTAAAAAAGGGATATTAAAATTGAATTTTTATAATATATTTAACATGTTAAATGCATTGTTTCCCAATTTGTCACTTTTTTAGTGTTCTCGATTAAACCTCACACATGTATCGTTTAAATCCAGTTCTCAACGCCGGAGAAATTTAAGAATATGGTATCTAAACTAAACCTTTAGATTGACGGTTTAGGTCTATTTATCGATTGCTTATAAGAATATCATTCACCCTTTGATTACGCCTGGAGTTGTAAATAAATCGATTGAGCATGCGCATGTAACAAAAGAATTTTCTTTTTTTTTTTTTATTCAACTGGAAAATTCGGTTTGTTCATGTCTATTTATTTAGGGTAATAAATGATAACAAATAACCTGACAAACATAAACTATATCATATATTGTATCTGAACGATGGTAAATTTAAATTTTATTTATTATATTTTAAACTAACAATATGTAAAAATCCTTTGACGAACATAATTATAAATGGATCAACAAGATTATTGATTACTGTTTATACTCGTTTATTTAACTATATGAACAATAAACATTTTTCATGTTTGTTTGTTTGATAATAAATACACGTAAACGACATTGCGTCATACCAATCACTTTACGACTAGTTATTTGCTTTAGCGGAAATAGGTTGTTAGTATTAAAGTTTTTACACTATTTAAGGTCAAGAATTTCACAATATATAATAATATATAATAGAAACTTGTACCAATTAGAAAAAAAAAATTATTATGCCAACATATTCTAATTTAAAATTACTCATCAAGAAAACTAAACCTTTTATATAAAAGGATCAAAACTAAGGTTGCGGTTATAAGATCTGATAACCACCATTACAGCTTGGGCTAGGTCATAGAGGCTTTTGTCTCTTGAATATAAGACTAGGTTCAATTCCTGGCATGAGGTGGATCAATGATTTGACATCAATAATACATATTTTGTATGCATATTTATTCTCATATTATGATACTTTTAAGACTTTATCATTAGAAACACCACCTAAATCGTTCATATATGATAATTGCATGTTTACAAGGGCTCTTGATGAAAAGAAGTGAAAAACGATCGAAAACAAGGTAAAAATCTGGAATTTTAAAGAAATTAGCAAACACCCAGATAGGCACGGCTGTGCCAGGCTATGGGCACGGTCGTGCAGATCTAGCCCAACAACATAAGCCAACAAGTCAACCTATTTTCTCAACAAAATGTCAAACGATGTATGAACGCATGCCCGTGCCCACTTAGGCATGATCATGGAAGAAGAAGACAAATCTTCGAAGCTTCAAGATCCAACAAAGCTGAGTCTGTATGCCTATCCACGTACGGTCGTGCACCACTTTAGGCAGTGCCTATAACAGAATTGTGTCATTTTGGTACCAAAAGTACTAGAAGCAGATATTATGTCGGACAACTGACAAGGCACAGTCTTGCACCACCATAGGCACGCCCGTGCAAGTACAAAAAAGGATAAGATTCTGTCGTGGCCAAGTACAAGGCACGACCATGATACCATAGGCACCGTCATGCATGCCTAGCCGATTCCAGCCTATTTTCACCATCTAATTCCAGCCATTGGTCCTCCGTTATGTGTTCTAATCCCCTCTAAAACCCCCCAAATAACAAGCTTTTGAAATAACAAAAGAGAAAGCCTACATAACCAAAAGAAAAAGAAACGAAGAGAGGGATCACCTTAGCGTATACCTTTATGACATTTGAATTCATACGTCGGCGCCTCATCTCACCGAAACCAGTATGCCTTTTATCCATTTGCACCAAACATGCGTGAAACCCATCTGGTTCATGGTTTCCAAAAGAAAGTCCCAAGTAACATTATTGTTCGCCTTTTCAAAGTCAATGCTATAAACAAAAAAGCTTTCCTCGTACACTTTTTCATCCATGCCAGTAACTCACTTAGCATCAAAGTACTATCAAGTATACATCGATCTTTTAGGAAAGTCACCTGATTTTCCGACACCACGCCAATAACCTTTTTCAAACGATTAGCAAGAACTTTTGAAATTACTTTATTAATCACACCGATAAGATTGATTGGCCGGTAGTCCTTTAACCCGATCGGATCCTTGATCTTAGGAATCAAAGTGATGAAAGAGGACTACAAGCATGATGAATAACTCCATTGGCAAAAAAAGATGCCAACACCTCCCCAGAGTCCTTTCAAAAACACTCCAAGTAACTTTTATAAATTGAAAATTAAAACCATCCGGACCTGGTGCTTTATCCGGATCACATTCAAAAACCGCCTCTTTGATTTCCTTCTCGGTGAACAGTATATTTATTTTTTAATCGTTTCTATTGTCAAACCCGGTATCCCATTTCTTGCTTTCCTATTATTAATCAATCTGTGGAAGAAAGCTGAGTTTTTTCGTCTCCATCCATTCCATTGCCCATCGGCACCTAGATATTTGTTTAAGATCCGGAACTTTATAAAATTCCAAATCTCCAATACCCTTTTTACATTCTTCTTTAACCCATCTTTCTTCCTTAGATAAACTTCTAGTCTCTTCAAATAAATCTAAGCTATCTAATAACCACTTCCTTTCGCCATTTTCAATACAATTCCTCACGTGTTTCAACTTCTTCATCAGACGATGTCTGGATGATTATCCCTTCCATTAAAATAAGCCACCGTTTATTCCACTACCGCGTCAAAACTGTTACGTTCTAACCACGAGCTAAGAAACCTAAAAGGCTTTGGCCCGAAGTTAGTGTTCCATGTAGTGAGAAGGAGAGGGCTAACATAACAAACTTTCCATCTACAGGTTAGCGAATGTTATATGATTTGATAACTAAACAATATGGAGCATTTTTCGTGTTTGTTCATTTAGTTAATAAATAACTAAAATAACAAACTTTCCATCTATGACTGGGGTTGGTGGTCCAATGGCAAGACAAAACTACTTAAAACACTTAAGTGTGAGGTATTAAGTTCAAGTTTCACAAGTATCAAAAAATTCATGTTAAAAAGAAATATGATTTGATAACTATGCTAGTTAATTCAAGAATTAAATATAAGTAGGTTACATGTTTAATCAACATTATACATATTCTATAACAATTGCATAAATCATTAATGGTAGTTTAGAAAGCACAATCAATTTTCTAATAAGCTTTATACAAAATAAAATATATAGTTAATTAAAGAAAATATGCACTAAATTTAAATCCTTTTGATTAGCCTGCAAATCATTCTTTTTTAATATCTTAATTAAGAAACAAGCATTGATTAGGGACGTTTTATGTGTGATCAATATTCAACCCTTGTGATTATGACACATTTGATAAACTTCCCTTTAGACAATCGCACATGCTTTTCCTCTATAGTTCAAAAGTTTTATGGACCCATTTAACAACCATTTTGCTCCTCTCATTTTCCTTTTATGGTTAAATTCGGTAGCAACATTTTAAGAGAAGTTAATGTCCCTATACACTAGTATAACTTATGGTTAGCAAATTTAACGAAGGTAGCATGATGTTTATTAGAGTTGTTAATTGCTACTTATTGTTTTTAGTGGGCCTCTAAGCCCCCACGAACATGTGCTATGACCACCTCCCATTATCCATCACATGGATGTTCACTCAAAACTTAATCCTTCCACCCAATTATCAATCAAATTGATCTTAGCCATGGGTTGTGGACAATGTTCTTATAAGTGCATTAGAGTGGTTGATTAAACTAGAAACCGTTGATATAACTGCTTCAAGTTAAGTACTCTTGAACCACCTTCGTTTAGGGTAGTCGGTTATGCTGCTGTCCGATTGAACTAGCTAAAGAGGTTGATTGTTGGACCACACATTTAATATTAAGGAAATTGGATTTTAATAATCTCAATTAGACGTCATTGACCATTACCGATCCCACCTTTGAATATTCGCACTGGCAGTCCAACCTTTTAACTATACTTAACGAAGTTAAGTTTTTTTCCGAATTACGAACTGATGTTTTAGGGCTTTTGATCAGAATGAGGATACAAGTCGATTGATGTAAAATTTATCTCAAAACGGTGCTCCAAGCGGCTTGATTTTTGTTAATTGGAAGTTTAAATTCCATAATTGAAGTACCGTTCGTCATTTGGAGCACCGTTTGGAGATAAATTTTACATCAATCGACTCGTATCCTCATTATGATAAAAAAACTTAAACATCAGTTTATAGTTTGGAATAAAACATAACTCCATTAAGTTTTTTTAACTAAACATTGTTGAAGACAAAATAGTTTAAAGGTGGGACTGTCAGTACAAATATTCAAAGATGGGAGTGCCAGTAACCAACCATCTTTAGGTGGGATTATTACAATCAAATTTCCCTTTGATTTTATATTTGTATTTTTTAATTTCAAAAGCTCATATGTTGAACAATTACTACTTCAGACTCCAGATGCCATAATTTTTTAACTAGTCATGTGGTGGCGTTGATAGTCTAAAGACAAGGGAGTATATACACAAATTTGGCCTTTGTCTTAATTTCCGAGTGTTATTGCCTTATGTACAAGGCTTGATGCAAAACTACTATCGAGCTGGGGTCTCACTGGAAGCAGCCTCTCTATTCCTATGGGGTAGAAGTAAGGTTGTCTACATCTTACCCTCCTGAGACCCTACCTTAGCTTTGCTATTGGTGGAATTTACTAAGTATGATGATGATGATATATGTGTGGGCGCACACATAATTATTAAAGACGTTTTTCAGTGTTTAAAACCAGATCAACAGGTTGACAGGTAAAACTGTCATGACGTCGTCTATACCAGTCTAGTTATGAAAATATCAACTTCCATTGTGGCAATGAGTGTAAATTCCATGTAAACAAAACTTTATTGGTTTAAAACTTAATCCGGCGACCTTCATTCTCTAGTGATTATGTGATTGGCTACTAGTCACTATAAGCTCTTATATTATTGTAATGGATAACATGATAATTTGAAAGGTGGCCATCATTTTCCAATTTGGCATTTAACTCTTGAAGAAAGGGGTCAAGCCATGTTAGTTGATGGGTTAAGACTTAAGATGGGTGGGTGCTAGATGGTGATTGGTAAGGTTATGATAGTGACATTGCACCAAAGTTCATCTACATTATACACGTGGCATCCACTTGTTAATGCCACACGGCAGTCACTCTCCACCAATATTTATTCTTTCAATTGCACATGGGCTTACATAGGTCATATATGCCTTCACATCATACACTTGATATGAAAGTATTCACATTTGACCATTTCTAGATTTACCACATGATTATCCCCATATTTATTGCATAATTTGTGGTTAATTTGTGGAAAAGAGCTTAAATTTTGTCTCCGTTTTGAGTAAATTTAGAAAAAGAGATTAAACAGTAGTTTGCCATGTGAGTTGAATTATTGGTTGATTATATATTTAAACAATTTTTTAAATGACAAATTATATTCATTCTCTATTTCTTTATATACCGAATCAATATTCATAAATGAGCGATGCCAGGCGTGCGTGATGAAAATTATTTTCGTAGAAAATATAAGTAGTATTTTAAATAATGACTTATTATCTTTAGATTTGTCAAAATAAGAGGATGTACGTTTTGTAAGTTGGATGTCGCCTTATCTGATTTTGAATAATTTAAAAGGCGACAAGTTTTGAAACCTTAATATAGGGTTGAAAGACTTTTTTTCTATTTTTGGACATGTTTAGAGGCTTTAATATATCAAAATTGGGTTGAGAAACCTTTTAGTGAAATAAATATGTATAGATAGGTTCTATCGATAATGTTGTATTGCTTCTCTTCGTTTTCAGTTTGGGTTGTATACGCTAGCTCCCTGCTAGTTGGAGTTTTTAATGAGTTTAAGTTTTGTTGGCCGTTCAAAAAAAGGTATTTATCAAATTGTTAACGAATTTTAATAGCAATTTGTAAAAAGAATCAAAAGGGTAATTAACGAGTGAGTGGAGAACAAACCAAATAAGTAACCTACTTAAAAAGTTGGACAAAATCTGAAAATTTAAGGCCAAAGTTAATAGGGGACAAGTTTTGAAACTTTAATAGCAAAGGGTTAAAATACATTTTTGTTTTTTTATGACATGTTTAGAGATTTTAATATATTAAAGTTTGATTAATGTACCTTTTAATGAAAAAAATATGTTAGTTTTTTTTATATAGTTATAGGTCTACTCTTCTTATAAAAAAGTAACGATTTTTTTAATAACAGTTTGTGTAAAGAATAAAGGGTAACAAGTGACTAAACAATTAGAAACAATCAAATAAGTAATTTACTTAAAAAGTTGGACGAAATCTGAAAAAAAAATTGAATTGCCACATGAGTATTAATTTAAAATAAATAGCTTACATTATATAGCAACACAATTATATAATAGTCATTGTGTTATATACTTATATTCAATCAATATTAGTCACAACTCACAAAGAAATATAAGTCATTGTGTTATATACTTATATTCGATAGTAGTCACAATAAAATACGATAGTTCTTGTTTTGAATAATTATATGGTGACCGGATAGAAAATATGTTGCATACATTAATAATGACGAACATGAAAAAAGAGAAAAAAAATTTTAATTTTTTATAACTATATTGGAATGAAAAAAATGTACAATAATTCACGTGGAGCATTTAGGAGCCATATATGGGAGTGTGTTGTCCAAACTACGTGAAACTCAAAGACTAGTGGTGAGCACTGTCTGGTATAAACCTGCTGAACCAGCGGCCTAAACGGGTACCAACCCGATACAGTGGCTTTCGGGTCTGAATCCGGACCATTTCGATACCAGCTTGAATATATTTCACATTTTGATCCTCGGTTTGTTTGTTGAAAGAATTTTAGTTTTCGGTTCTGTCTGCTCTAAACTGAATAATACCAACTTTAAATCGACCGAACGAATAAGCTAACTAAAGAATTTATTTGGTATAAATATGTTATTTTCTCGTTTTTTATGATTTCAAGTTCCCATACTTGCGAACGATGACGAGATATGGAGACGAGTGAAAATCAAGAACATGGTGCTCTACCACCGTGTGCTAACAAGTGGCAGGGATGTGATTGGATCTGTACCAATTGGCTTCCCTAGCCCGACTTGAAAGCAGACCAATAGACCGACCCTCTTTGTTCAGTCTCCGGTTTGTAATTTTCGATGTTGTCTGGTCTAGTCGTCGCACAACCCTTGTTGTAGCTACATAAACCTTGGTACTTCGGTTCTCTAGCCTCTTGCTGGTACAACCGTTTATTTGGTTAGTAATATATTTCATTTTTTGTTGCCGGTAAAATGAACTACACATACATAATTAATCGAAAAGTATTGGGTGTTTTTGAGATACTATAGGAAGCTTTAAACAACTTTTTTACTAATTTCAAATAATTTTAAGGTTTCAAGAAACTCTAAAAACTGTATCAACCAAAAAGATTTTTATCTTTTTTATCAATAAAAAAACTTGCATAAAAGTTATTAGTGTATACATTTTGTCGTTAAAGGCTGGTTGCTACTTTCTAATATTATATATGCATAATTTTGTTTTGACATCCATAAGGTTTTTACTATCAACCACTTAGTCACTTAGGATTGCTTTTTTAGTTTGATATTTTGTATGTTGACAGCTTTTAGGTAACCTTAGATTAAAAATGTGTATGTTTTAAAGAATATCAACAAGATGAAATATATATATATATATATTATATATATATGTATATATATATATAAACGGGATCAGGAGAGAAAACGGTTGGAAGTATGAAAACGGTGAGAACGGACCTGGTCGAACACGTGGAAGGGGTTCTAAATGATATGCATGGGCAGGATTGTCATTGTTCACGTTTCCTTAAATAAGTCGCGTTATATGCAACAGATATGGCGTTTTGTTCTTTATGCTTGTTTCAATGGTGTTTTTTTTTCAAAGTAATATTTGAAAATGGTGTTTATGTTTCAATTGTCTTCTTCATATATCACTTTTTGTGCATACCATGTGACTTGGAAGGGTACATAACAAACCATAGAAGATCGCACACACACATAAACGCCAAAGAAAAAAACACTTTTCAGTAAATAAAATAAGTGAGGATAAACTAAATAAGATTTTGCTCAATGAGATAGGACAAAATCATCACTTAAGAATTTTGTCCAACACATTGACACTTTATTGAGAACAAAACTGAATATCCAAGAAACGACGTTTGCCATGTGTGGTTTTTGAACTTTCCGGCGTTTTAAATTGAATGGTATTTAGTAAATGATGGCGTTTGTTTATATAAGATGTTTTTGGCGCGTAGCATAGGCGGGAAATTTTTATAATAAATGTTAGTGATAAAGTTTTCGTCGTTTCAGTTACTGTTTGTAGTTAGTGTTTGTTCAGCTTTATCTGTTAAAGTTGTAAGGCGTCCCACTATTAAGTTTGGCGTTTTGTATGAAGGGCGTTTTAGATAAAGATGACAAAATACAACTAATTAACTTTTGTAAGGCAAAATAATGTTATCGCGTTTTGAAACATATATCACTTTTTTGTGCATAACATGTGATTTGGAAGGTACATAACAAACCATAGAAGATCACACGCACACATAAACGCCAAAGAAAAATAACACTTTTCAGTAATAAAGTAAGTGAGGATAAACTCAATAAGATAAAGATGTAAGGCATCTCATCATTAAGTTTGGCGTTTGTTTGTTAAAGCTGTAAGGCGTCCCATTCAGTTACTGTTTGTAGCGACTGTTTGTTTAGCTTTATTTGTTAAAGCTGTAAGGTGTCCCATCATTAAGTTTGGGGTTTTGTATGAATGACGTTTTAGATAAAGATGACAAAATACAACTAATTAACTTTTGTAAGGCAAAATAATGTTATGTTATGGCGTTTTGAAACACATATCAGACATGCACATGGTAAATAATATTCATGGCGTTTAGAAACAAGTGGATGCAATTGTCTAAACCAAATACATTGGTCAACATGAAAATTATAAAATGAAAGCAATTTATGGCGTTTAAGTAACATATGCATTTATCATTTGTTCTATTCTTTGCACCATGTTTTATATACAATAATTTTTGGAGTTTTTTAATAATATGCGATTAAAGGAAATTATTATAGTTTTGTGTTTGGCGTTTGTGGCATTTTGCGTTTTATAACTAATTAGAGAAATAAAGTATTTTATTATCGGAAAAATACACAACAAACAACAGAAAATGACACAAAAAAAATTAAAACTCCTCATCCAAATCTCCACTGTTATGGTCTCTTCTTCTCATCCAAAAAATTGTCATCAGTCTCTTCTTCTTGAAGATTTTGTCCCCGGAACCTTTGAATTCCTTAGATAGATGTCGATTCCTACACGGCTGGACGCCCGGCTCCAGACGAAGCTGGTCATTCAGTAAAATATGGCGTTTGTTTTTGGTGTGATCTTGGTTTTTGATTGTTGAAGTGGTTGTGTGGATGGTTGGAGACATAGATCGACGTTGTATGTGTGGATGATTTTTTCTGTGTGTGATTGTGAGTGGGTTTTTCGCTTGCTTGATCTGTGATTTGTGGGCTTTTTTGTTGTTGTTAAACCCTCATTTCTTCGTCTTCATCTTGCTCTTCATCGTTATCTTCATCCCACTCTTCATTGTTATCGGTCTTTTCTTCTCATCCAAATTTTCACTGTCATCAATCTCTTCTTCTTGAAGATTTTATCCATCTCATTCAGCAAAATGTTATTGAGGTAATCCTCACTTTAAGAATGTTGTCGAACCCATTTAGTGAAACTTTGTTGAAAACAAAACTGAATCCCCAAGAAACGACGTTTTCCGTCTGTGGTTTTTGAACTTTTTGGCGTTATAAATTGGATGGTATTCAGTAAAATATGGCGTTTGCAGAGCCGTCTCCGAAAATCACAAAAAAAAAATTTGGCCCTGTTCGAGATAAAAAATTGGGCCCTATTCGTAAATTTCATATAATATAAACTTATCAATCATTCAATTAAATATATAAATACTAAAAACCCATAATACTACGATAATTGTTATGAAATAGATAAAATAAATTAACAAAAATAGTGTAGCAAAAATGATCAAAGTATCGAACCTACTTGCTAAGCAAACAATGTGGTTCTCCTAGCATTTATTGAAGCAAAACTCTCGATCAACTCCTTGTAATCCATAGTATCTAATATTTCACTTTCAATAGATATTGTCGCCAATCCGTTTAGCCTTTCTTGTGATATTAAAGAACGTAAATATTAACCAAAATCATTTCTACATATTAACCAAAATCATTCATTCAATCAAAATTCACACGAAGTCTACATACATCAATTATATTAATTTTTCATAATCAAATTATTTATCATAATAAACTGTTAAGGTGTGAATATCATATACATTAATATCTTATCATATACATTAATATCATATACTTTAAATCAGAATCACATGTCACAGTTAAAGTTTTATACCTCTTAACTCTCCAAGAATCCAAGTGACTGCGATGTTTGCGAGGATGATGATGAATGATCCTGCTGCTTCTGCGTCCCGCGGACCTGCGATGATGATGAATGATGATCCCTGCTGCGAACATTTTGTTGAATGAATCCCCAAGCCCAAGTCGTCCGATAACTGATCACACTGATTCACTGATGCGATGAGATGAGAATTGAGATGATGAACGAACGATTGAACTTGTTTTTCCCCTGGTGCGACGTTTTGTTTCCACAGCGGCAATTGGGTTATTTTTATTAATCCTTGATCGCAGGCCCATCCTGCATCTCCCTATAGCCGGCCCTGGGCGTTTGTTTTTGGTGTGATCATTGGAAGGTCCTGAGACGTTGTTTATATAGATGTTTTTCGTGCGTAGTTTAGGCGGGAATTTGTTATAATAAATGTTAGTAATAATTTTTTTGTCGTTTCAGTTACTGTTTGTTCAGCTTTTATTTGTTAAAGCTGTAAGGCGTTCTATCATTAAGTTTGGCGTTTTTGTATGAATGGCGTTTTACATAAAGAAGATAAAATACAATTAATTAACTTTTGTAAGGCAAAATAATGTTATGGTTTGTAGTTTAAGGCGGAAATTTTAATGGCGTTTTACTCATGAGTTTGGCGTTTTGTATCAGAGCAGTAAAAAGACCCTTTTACTCTTAATGAAGCGCGTCCACGTAATAAAGTTGATGTTATTTACGAAAACGCCACCGCACCAATCTAATCCATGGATTGTTTTGATCCAACAGACGAGGGACGTTCTCACTGTATTCACACTTATAGTCGTTTTCCCTAAATCCTGCCCCTATATATATATATATATATATATATATAGAGAGAGAGAGAGAGAAGAATTATAAAGAGAAAACTCATTTAAGTTAAAAAAAAACTCAAGAAAACCTTATGTAACAAATTTGTTTTTTGTAAAAAAAATCAGGGAATGTAAGTTACATGTTATTGAACGTTTTATAACAAAAAAAAGAACCGATGGGATTTTTTATAAATTTTTTAAAATTCTGTTTTTTATATATATGCTAAAAAACTGAATTGATAAAAAAAATCTCTTTGGCGCTTTTTGTTTTTGTTTTTTTTGTTACAAAACGTTCAATAACATGTAATTTACATTCTCTGATTTTTTTACAAAAAAAAAATGTTACATAAGGTTTTCCTGGGTTTTCTTAACTCAAGTGGGTTTTCTTTCTATCCTTCCCATATATATATATATATATATATATATATATATATATATATATATATATATATATATATATATATATATATATATATATATATATAGAGGATAAGGATCCGTTAGGAACCACCATTTATTGCGAGAACCGCGAAAACCAATGAGAACACATGGCAAAATTGTAATTATGATGTCTTTATTAAAAAAACACGCGTGTTTCTTTTCTATTATCTTTTATCTTACTGTTCCCCCGTTTTAGGGTTTCACCGGTTCACAAAGACGTTCCCAACCTACAATCAGCACTCGACTGTAACATTTGTAAAAAACGGGTTTTCAAAACCCGCTCCGTTTTGTAATCGAATATCAAGTTATAAAAGTCACGTTGAATATTTATGATTATTTTGATTTAAAATGATACATAATTAATAAATAAACTAAACTAAAAAAATTATATTTGATAAAAAGTTAAAACAAAATAAATAAAAAAAAATGTTGCTGCCGGGACTCGAACCCGGGTCAGCCAGAAACAACTCCAACGACTTAACACACACTCACATCACCACTCCGCCCACTTTGTGTTTTCTGTTATCTCTAGGAAACAAATAAGATTTATACACAAACTCGGTTAAACCAGTTGCGCCAACTGAGAAACGGAAATCGGCAAACCAATCGTCAAATCGCTTATTTACTCGCACATTCAGTTTATAACCGATGCACCGACGATTTTTAATCAAGTCGGAATTGATTGAGCATCAAGTCTCATCATTATCGGTTTTTATAACCGAAAAGTAATCAAGTTCAGATTACTTCAACTCAAGACCACTCTCGCGACTCAGAAATATCATACCAGCATCCCATTTCACTTTCGTCACATTTTCAGACCGTCAGAACGTCTAAATCAACTCGCCGGAATTTTCTGCAAAAGTCGCCGGAAAACTGTATTCATCCTCAAACGGTAAATCTTTCAATATCATTATAGTTCAACAATTGTTAGACTATTTCTAACTTAAACCTCTCAATTGAAATCGAATTCAGGCGCTGTATTCAACTAATTCCAGTTCGCCGGAAATTTCCTGAAAGTCTTTATTTCCGTCTGTGGAACGGTAAGGACCTTCAATGTCACACCCCGACCCGCAGCGGAAATAAGAGTCGGGGCATAATTGGGTTATCACCAAAGCACATGACATTTACTATTATGTTTCATAATTAATAAAGTCAAAGTTACATTTTCAAACATCCAAACATGTTCATTCAATACAAAGGAAATAACCAAACATAACAATCCCAATACTAAATCGTTTTATTCTTCTAATCCAGGTCCTATGTGTTCCTAGCTGCTGCTGGTTCACCTGTATCATGTGTAAAATGGGAGTTTTTGGGTCAACATAAGTTGGCGAGTGAACCTTATTAGATAAACATTTGATAATGATTTTTATGGTTAGTTTATCAATGAAATATTGTGCATAATCATAAAAGAGCAAATGTAAGTAATCAAGCATTGGCAAATAGCAGTTACAATTATAACATACAATAACACTTGATAGCATACATGAACATACCAATATCATACGATAACTAACATAAATGAACTGTGCGATCAAGGCTCAATCAAACGGAGCCGATCGTATTGCATGTACTGAAATGTAAAATGAACTGTGCGATCAAGGCTCAATCAAACGGAGCCGATCGTATTGCATGTACTGAAATGTAAAATGAACTGTGCGATCAAGGCTCAATCAAACGGAGCCGATCGTTGCGGGCACGCCAGGTTCAACCGCATAATAAAATGGGGAACAAGCTCAAACCTCATAAATGGGGAGCGGCGGCCTCGGCAATTGCATGTACTGAAATAATAATTTGCATCCAATAATAACTACTTAACAACAACAAACCTAATACACAAGTCATGATATGATGTATGCACAATAGTTTAGTTATAATATGTATATAAACAAAGACACATGATACACCCAAAAAACGTGATTAAAACGGGGAATTTGAAAGGTTCACTCACATTGGGTGCGTTGAATTTGAGATGGTGAGATGCGCACGATTTAGATGAGCGGATCGACGAGGAATACTAACCTAAATAATAATGGAAAAATATATTAGGTGGATGGATTTTATTAAGGATTTTAATGACATTTTTAGATATATTTTTGTGAGTTTATGGCTATTTTCTATCTTTAAAAATGTTATTTTTAAGTATTTTTAATTGATTTTTAAATTAAATTAAATAAATAAAAATAAAAAAAAATATTATTTTTTTAAGTGTTGACCGTTGACCGGTTCGGTCAGCGGATAAATTCTGCACCGGGTGGGATTCGAACCGGCGACCTTCCGTTCGCGTGCACGCAGCTCTACCAACTGAGCTACGTGTCTAACCCGTTATAAACTCGTTTTTATTTATATTTATACACTTATTTGAATTAACCGAAAATTCCTTTATTTGCAAAAACGTTTTAATTCAATAGGACCGGTGCTCGTGACGAGATTCGAACGCGCGACGTGTAGTTCATGATGCACACAGTCCACCGCTGGACTGTGTGTCTAACCCGGTTATATTCTTGGTTTTTATTATACTTAACAACTATCTGTTTTAACCCGGTTTAGTTCTTGATCAAAAAGGCAGGTTATTACACAAGGCGTGCGTGTAGCAAGGATCGAACTCGGGACGTGTGTGTGAAATTTGCACACAGTCCACCGCTGGACTGTGTGTCTAACCCATTTAAAACACCGTTCTTAATTAATCTTATGTTCTGTTATAACTTCATCTTCTTCGCCGATTTACACAGACAGCATAATTCGACTGGTTATGATTGACTTGTGATTTATAAAGTTCTCAGACATTAACAGTAATTCAAAAGTGGAGAATGGAGAGAGTTTAAGGAACAGAATATACCGATTGATGTTATTCACAGAAATCCGGCGGAGGTTCGTCGGTACTGGAAATGAACTCCGGCTGTTGAAACCAATTAACAGCGTTGATCGATTATTCATACAGTTGAGTCACTTAAACAAGGTTTAAAAGAAGTTAGGATATCATACCAGTTCACAGTGTGATTCCGGCAGTCTCAGAAACTTTCCGGCGAAGATAAGATTTTTGATAAACGTTGACTAGGATCGATTCTGATGATGGAGTTGTGTTAGAGATTGATTAATCACATGTTTTAAACAGAAAGAGTCGGAGGAATTACCGTGAGAATGTGAGTCCCGGTTTTCCGGTGACTTGCAGAAATTTTCCGGCGAACTGATTCAGAAGATCTTATGGTTCAAAAATGCGACGAAAATGAAATTGAGTATTGTTGTGATAGTTCTGAATCGTGCGAATGATCTGGAGCTTGAATTAAATCAGAACTTGATGAATTTTCGGTTTCAAAAGCCGAAAATGATAAGACTTAAAGTTTCAATCAATTTTAACTTGATTAGAAACCGTAATACATCGGTTATAACTGAAATTGTGAGGTAAACAATCGATTTGACGATTGGTTTGCCGATTACCGGTTTTCAGATGGTATCATCGGTTGAACTGAGTTTGTGTATAAGTTTCTTTTGTTTTCCTAGAGTTAACAGAAAACACATTGTGGCGGAGTGGTTTAGGGAATGATTGATAAGTCGTTGTAGCGACTCAGCTGACCCGGGTTCGAGTCCCGGCAGCTTCAAATATTTTTTTATTTGTTTTATTTTAACTTTTTATCAAATATAATTTTTATAGTTTAGTTTATTTATTAATTATGTATCGCTTTAACTCAAAATAATCATAAATAATTAACGCAACTTTTATAACTTGGTACAAGATTACAAAACGGAGCGGGTTTTGGAGACCCGATTTTTACAAATGTTGCTTATCACTTCAATTCCACGATTGACTAATCAAAACAGTTAATTGTCTTGTTCAGTTGAAGAGCATAAAAACAGAGCCGACGCAATTGCCGGAAATTCTGTGATATATCATTCCTACGGTATGTTACTTCCAACACCGTTTCTGTCATTTTATTTTAACCTTAAGAATGTTTGATAATCGTAAAAACAAGAATTGGATCAGTGATTCAGTCGACGGAAATATTGAATGAAGAAGACGATGTTAATTAAGTTATAAGTTTATTTAAAACCAGTAAAATGAACGGGTTAGACACACAGTCCAGCGGTGGACTGTGTGCAAAACATATACGCATGTCCCGAGTTCGATCCCTGATACACGCACTCCTTATGTAATAAAATGCCTTTTTGTTTAAAAACTAAACCGGGTTAACTCAGTTAGTTATTAAGTATAATAAAAACCGAGATAATAACCAGGTTAGACACACAGTCCAGCGGTGGACTGTGTGCAACACTAAGTCACATGTCGCGCGTTCGAAACCCGTCACTGGCACCGGTTTGTTGAATTAAAATGTTTTTGCAATTAAAAGAATTTCGGTTAAACTGAAGAAGTATATAAATATAATTAAAAAACAAGATTATTTCGGGTTAGACACGTAGCTCAGTTGGTAGAGCTGCGTGCACGCGTACGGGAGGTCTCGAGTTCGAGCCTCACCCGGCGCAAACAATTTCACATACGAACCGGTCAACAGGTCAACGGTCAACGGTCTATGATCAACGCAAAATAAACAATTTTTTTTATATTTTTATTTATTTAATTTAATTTAAAATCAATTAAAAATATTTAAAAATAACATTTTTAAAGATAGAAAATAGCCTTGAACTCACAAAAATATATCTAAAAATTCTATTAACATCCTTAATAAAATCCGCTCATTTAATATATTTTTCCGTTATTATTTAGGTTAGTATTTCTCGTTGTTCCGCTCATTTAATTCGTGCGCATCTCACCATCTCCAATCCAACGCACCCAATGTGAGTGAATCTTTACAAATTCCCCGTTTTAATCACGTTTTGGGGTGTAACATGTGTCTTGATAAATATTATACTTAAGCCATTGTGCATACATCATATCAGGAACTTGTGTATTCAGTTTGTTTCTGTTGTGTAGTTATTTTTGGATGCAAGTTTATTACTTTCAGTACATGCAATTTCATAGGCCGCCGCTCCCCGTTACATTATGAGCGTTGAGCATGTTCCCCATTTCATTATGAGGTTGAACCTGGCGTGGCCACATACGATCGGCTCCGTTTGATTGAGCCTTGATCGCACAAACATTTTCATTTTCAGTACATGCAATACGATCGGCTCCGTTTGATTGAGCCTTGATCGCACAGTTTCATTTATGTTATTTATCGTATGATGTTGGTATGTTCATGTATGCTGTCATCTGTTATTGTATGTTATAGTTGTGATTGCTATTTGCCACTGCTTGATTATTTACATTTGATCATGTATGATTTTGCACAATTTTTCATTGATAAACTAACAAGTAATTCGTTAATAAATGTTTATCTAATAAGGTTCACTCGCCAACTTATGTTGACCCAAAAACCCCCATTTTTACACATGATACAGGTGAACCAGCAGCAGCTAGGAACACATAGGATTGGACTAGAAGAATAAAATGATTTAGAGTTGGGATTGTTATGTTTGGTTTATTTCCCTTGTATTGTATCAACATGTTTGGATATTTGGAAATGTAACTTTGACTTTATTAAATATGAAACATATTAGTAAATGTCATGAGCTTTGGTGATAACCCAATTATGCCCCGACTCTTATTCCGCTGCGGGTCGGGGTGTGACAACGACGACGTTCATTGCGGGTCCACAGCCGCCGCTTCTACGTATTTCACTGCGAAGCCTTCGACACATTGATTACGGTGACATATGGCGTCTTCAGATTCATCCAGTGTTGATCCTAACGCACCTAATGATCCTCATCCAACAATTTCTGAATATCATCCTCATACATCTGATGCTGTTTTTGGTGGTCCGCCCAGTGTCAATCCAATTAAAAGTCACAAAATTGTGTCTACAACAGCTGAAAGCCGACATACTATTCATGGCTTTGAAATCCAGACTCTTGATTCCATGTCAACATCAGACAATGTTATATTATCCTCTGGTAATGCTAATACATCTGAACACTCATTGTCGTTTGACATTACTTCAACTGGTACAACACCTACAAATGCAGAACACCAGCAATTATAGTTCATTCGGTTTGAGACTAAAGGTATTCCATGTCCATTTTTTGTAAATTGTGCTTTGTTCAATGATGTGCACGTTTGCAACATGTTCACAGTTATATTATGTTGTAAAAAATGATTCATCAACAATATATGCACATGTGCATCCTGTAAAAAAATTGAATTATTACATCATATATTATATGACAATGCACATGTGCATTCTGTTTATAATTTAATTATTCACTTGTGCATCATGATGACAATTTTTTATTTATTTATTATTTTCATAGGAACAGTTACTGCTGCTATACATTGTACGCCCAATGGCACCCCATACTGGATACCTAAAGTTGACGTTGAATAATTCTTGTTATATTATAAACAGTACATTTACTCATTGGGAAGATATTGTCACTATGTACAATACGTATGCTACAAAATCCGGATTCTCTACTCGTATTGGCACATCAAAGAACAAAAAATATCACGACGATCCTACCATGAACATACGCACACATAGTATATATTATGTTCAAAGAAGGACAACCAAAGATCACAGGATATGACCCAAATGCTCCATCCAAGAATGCTCCAACCATGTATGATACATCCAAGACTACCATGATTCACGAAAACTGTGAGAAAATCAAGGCTGCCAAACTTGCTGCACGAGCAGCTCAACGTGCTGCTGCTATCGCTGATGGAACTCCCGCTCCGCCTGATTTCGGTTCTGATGATGTTGATCTCGAACGACACCGATGATGACACTGGTTATGACACCGATGAGTATAATTCTTCTGATTATGGCGCATCTGAAGACCCTACATGCATGCAAGAACCGCATAAACCTTAACAATCAACTGTTAGTCGTGAACATGAGCAAGCTATTAGGCGTTCAACCAGACGTCATAAATCGTCCAACCCAACTCGTGATTTCTGATTTATCTATTATATATGGCAACTTATTATTATTGACATGAACTACTTATGACTTTCGGTAGTTTTTATTATGGTTTTTATTCGACTATTTATGTATAAAAGTTGTTTATTGTGTTTTAAATTGACTATTATTGCTTCTTTCATATATTCATTATTACACTCATACTGTGTTTAATATTAAATGAAACAAAAACAATAAAAAAAATTGCATGTGTGCATACGTGCTTATTAAATAGACAACCAAAAAAAAATACACATGTGCATACATGTTTACTGTTTGACCCCACATGGTTACTATGGTTACTATTATGAACATATCCAGGTACAAACATTTTGTAATGTTTTATAATGAATATATTCGTCCGGACGTAATACGTTACATACCAAAAAAAAACTGTACATTTTAACACTTCATGCACATGTGCATACCCAATATTTCAATTACTAACAACATAATATAACAAATATTATCAATCGTATCTATCTTGACACATTATATAAAACATTCATTTAACAATTAATAACATGCATGAACAACAATATTCAACCTTTAACCATCACCATGCACATGTGCATAACAAAGCAACCAATATAACTCCAAATATCAACGAATGTAAACTAAAAGTACCCGCATCATAATCATCCACATGTCAACCCGTCTAAACAAACAAAAACGTGAACTGTAAAATAAAATGCAACCTAAACATAAAATTTAACATAAACCGTGACATGCAACTTGAACCAGTAACATTAACCATCATACGTATTACTAACTTGAAACCCAAAACCTCATATTTTCTGATCCCTTTCCCACCTGCTAAGAATTTCCTAGCATTCGTCTTGCGTCAACGCCTCTTTATTTAACAGCTCCTACACCCTTTCATCTTTCATTCCATGGATCGTCTCTTTTGCGAGCTCCATAACAGTTCCTTTATATACGTTTGCATCTGATAACAACAATTTTGTCGCTATCTTCATCCTCAAAATTTTCAATTGAATGCTCTGAACATCTTTACGGGTTTAAAACCGCATTCAAAACTAACAACACTCCCTTTGTATATTTCCATGTGCCGCATAGCGAACACGCCGCAATCGTTGAAATTGTCAGTTGTTGCCCATTCTAACCTCTTTCTCGTCACGACCGCGTTCACCATGCGTGATGCCTTTGGATGTCCGACATCCTTCAAATACTCAACAATGTAATGTTTTTGCAATGCATACATCCATTGTCACAGACTTATATCCTTATCACAAATATAACATTAAATATAAAATATATACATACCACTTTACACAGCGACCCTAAATATCTAAAATTCGTTCCTGCCATCATCTTGTAAAACCAAGGCTATCATGCATATTATCGACCACTTCAACTCTTGCGTTGTCCAAATCAAAACAAACCAGATAAAAATGCTTTTTTTTAATCATGGGTACGATTATAATGTTGAAATCCTTCAACAGTTCCTTATCACACTCCACCACTCTTTCAAATGTGATGTTATTGTCTATCGATCGCCATTACCGCTCTAGCGATCTTCTATACTATCTTGTGCATTCTTACCTGACGATAATACTCTTCTAACTTCCTTTGCTGCTTTATTTCTGCTTCTTGTTCAACTTCTTGATTTCGCTTCCGATTTCACTTCCTTGTGCCATCTTCTTTCATTCTGACCCACGATTTTGAATAATAAACACTTACGATGCACATGTGCAAACATTAAAAAATGTTATAAAAGATATTTGTACACGATAATACACATGTGCATTCTAAAGTTTGATAAATTATTTTAAATAGCACATACCATCAACATTTCTTTTTCCCCTTTAACGTCATTCGCTAGTGTGATCTTCGATCTTACCAACCTCGTATTCTTCTTACTCCCATCAACGCCTTTAGTTATTGTTTCGTTGCAGTTTCCGTTTGCTAGTCCTTCTACTTATTTCCTCGTGTGTGTTTTTGTTTGCTCATCCTTGTTTTGACGTTATTATCAGTTTATACGTTCTTATCCTTTTGTGTGTCTTTTGCACCTTTAGTATGCTTGCATTGAAAAATTTAATGGTTTTGCACAAATCATAACATGTAAAAAAACAATAAATTAATTAAAAAATGCACCATAAACTCATACTTGATCACAGATTCTAACCTTTTTGTTTACCATTTGTGAATTCATCTTCTGTTCCGTCAGGCATATTTCTTAATCCTTCGTCCCTTGACTTTAAGACAAACATCACTTTTTTTATTTAATTCCCATCTAATATCTACAATGAGCATACGCATCAACATCAGTTTATGTTCAACATACAATATATGCACATATACATCATTATACACATGTGCATAAACTTTAAATACATTAATAACCTATTATAACAAATTATGCATATGTGCATATTAACATGTTATATCAATTTATGCACATGTGCATAACTATATATCACACGATGCTACCTTATTATCATATTCAACCATGAAGTTCACATTCATATAACTGCATAATATCATTCGTTACACATTAATATAACTGTATAACTGTATATCATAACAAAAACAACACCAAAATAACAATACATAAAATTATATATCATTTATGAATAAGTAATTTGGATTATTATTCAATTAATGTGCATATTAACCTGATATGACAATTTATGCATATGTGCATAATTATACAAAAAACAAAATCACCTTATTATACTGATTTATTAAGTGAATCCTATTCAAATTTATGTACATGTTAACATACTATTACATTTTATGCACATGTGCATAACTATATATCACACATAACTACCTTATTACCATTATCTCATATTATCATGTTATGTGTAATCAAAATGTTTGACATATACTACATACATACTATAATATATATATATATATATATATATTGCACATGTGCATAACTAAATATATGACAGATTCACCTCGTTGACCTATTCATTGTAATCCTAATTTGTCAAACTATGCACATGTGCATAACTGTATATATCATAAAATTAGCTTATTATCATGTTCCGTCTAAAGCTATTCTGTATGATCTGTTATGTCGTGTTAATGCACATGTGCATTAACTGTATAGATCTTAAAATTATCTTATTATCCTGTTCCGTATAAGCCTATTCTGTATAACCATATTCTGTCATGTTAATGCACATGTGCATTAACACTACATAACTTATCATCAGTCATGATTCATTAGTAAAAAACCTATCATACACCAAATTAACTTTCGTGTTTCCAATCGTATCTAACATTATGCAAATAACATAATTCCTTAATAAATAAAAATACATAAAAAACACATCACTACGGCATTACATATAGTTCATCACAACATTCGCCCCTCTATTCACTCAAAAAACATACACATACAACAATTTTCAATAATTCATTTATGAAACAACTGTTTAAATGTCGTAATAGCATGATAACATGTCTGAATCAACGATTAATAGTTGTTTTATCATATATACGACTGCAAAAAAAGGTGTATGGACTACAAATTCACGAAACGGTGCAACAAAGAATCGATAGACCGCTTATCCTTATATGTGCAACAAGCCTCGATGATTACGGTCGTTTTTCCCTAATTTAGATTGGAAGGATCGTTTGCCCTAATGTAGATTGGAAGACGAATGTGCGATCGATGATTATGTTGTTAATGCACCGATATCGACTAATTTTGATGATGAACTGCTGGTATCTGATATTGTGGAGCATATATCTTGATTTTGTAGGATTAATCGCACTGATCGATGATGATTGTAGGTTATCGAGAGGTATCGGACGTGAATAATTGTTGTATTGTGATTTAATTGTTGTTTGAAGTCCCATAGAAAAGAATTAGGGATGCGGGCTGTATTTACAATAATGCCATGTGTTCACACTCGGTTCTCGTAGTAAAGGTGGTTCTCGCATGAACCTTGCACTATATATATATATACATACATATATGGGTTTATATGCTTAAACTCTCACCACCTCTTCCTCCTTTACGCTCTCTTCGTCTCTCTAGACGTAACAACATGCTTATTGTTAATTTTCCGTTGTACTAAAATGTTATACTTTTCGGTTGGGTATGTGATGCCCTTCTGAGACGAGCGGTGTTGGATGTTTCCGTGTTAATGTGTGTTTGGTCTATGAGGATGACTATTTAGTTGTCCGAGACT
This sequence comes from Scalesia atractyloides, assembly GCA_947069175.1. Lineage (NCBI taxonomy): Eukaryota > Viridiplantae > Streptophyta > Magnoliopsida > Asterales > Asteraceae > Scalesia > Scalesia atractyloides. The sequence continues at coordinate 93,551,006 of CAMTDV010000005.1, read as the reverse complement.
GTTTGCTTTTTGCATACGGGTATATGATGCCATACTTCTGTCATTGTTGTTGGACAGTGGCCTATTGATGGGAGTTCAGTTAGTGAAGGTGGCTTTTGAGAGAGAGAGAGAGAGACACAGGAGTCCACCTTTTAAAGTTTAAACCCTCTAACAACCTAAAAGGTGCAAAGCTAAATGCCCAAGGAATAACATTCTTAAAGCAAGTAAAACCAACAACGCAAATGGTACAACTAACAATGCATATAAATCTTGTAAATTAACATTATATAAATATAATCGCTTCATATTTTAGATAATATAAGCCACATAATTGAAACATATAAATTAAGCCACATAATTGAAACATTACTAGACAAAGATCAACGGATATAGAAATATTTTTTATTCCAGGTATTGGTTTGGATAAACATGTACATGTTTTCAAGTGATTGGTATCATGCGTCCCTAACCAGCTATTTTTTTTACCATATTATACTTAGTCTTATACTCGAATACGTGTCTAGATGTTTTGGTTTCAGTATTCAGTCAATTTGGTTTTTATGCCATCCTACACTATTATATGAGCCATTAGAGAATAATTACTTTTATCATTCAAATTTTAGGGATTGTTTTTCAATGTTATTCTTTTTTTATTACGATAGTAATACATGACTTCTGTCGCTGTTTTAGTGGTGTTATATGTTGCATTAGTAGTAGTTGACAACACAGATACATGGTGTTTATGATGGCAATGATCTAGCGAAAGAAAAAGTTAACCGTCGTAGCAAGGTAGAATAACAGAACTAGAATTCCTATAATTCAATCGCGAGAATGTAGAAAGAGCTCACAATATTATTCATAATATTTGACTTATGAACTTATGAACTTTTTAGTCGAATTTGAGAACACTTAATAAAATAACCCACACAAATAGTTTCAAATTTCTTAACCACATCTAATTCAAGATGTGCCATTATTCTTTTAGGGCTGTTTGAAAGTGTGTGTATATATATATATATATACATATATATAAAATATATAATATATGGGAAGGTTCATTGGGGAACACTAAAAAAGTGGGGAACCGACTCAAACGAACTCCGATTGGACTCATTCCAGCGGCGTTGGAACCGGCTCGTAGAACCCTAACTAGGATCTCTTTAGCCTAAACCCTAAATCATAACCATAAACCCTAATCATAACCCATAAACCCTAAAGCTAAAATAAGGCTAAAACCTAAGCTAAATCGTAAAATATAAGCTATAAACCCTTAAAGCTAAACCCTAAAGCTAAACCCTAAAACCTAAAGCTAAACCTAAATACTAATGGTTAACACTAAAACTAAACCCTAAAGCTAAACCCTAAGGCTAAACCCTAATATAAGACCCTAAATCCAAACGCTAATATATTTACGGTTTAGGGGTTAGGATTTAGGGTTTAGGGTTAAGAGATCCTAGTTAGGGTTCGACGAGCTGGTTCCAACGCCGCTGGAATGAGTCCAATCGGTGTTCGTTTGAGTCGGTTCCCACTGTTCCCACTTTTTTAGTGTTCCTCAATGAACCTCACACACAACTATATATATATATATATATATATATATATATATATATATGGAAAATGATTAAAAACATGCAATCTCGATGATGTTTATAGAAATGCTCACGTAGTATTTTTTTTCAGTTACAGCAATTTCTAACACCTTACACCTCTGGAAAAGTACATAATATCATATTCTTCAACAACTCAAAATAGTTTATAACATTTAAACTATACAACAAACAGAACAAAACAACTAGCAATACTAACACACTCCTTAAAAACATAAAAAAAATTAACGTTATATTATACATTTAAAAAGATAATGTTATGTTTGGCTCACGGTCCGGTTATTTGACCGTTAAACAGTTTAATTGTTTTAAATTTGAAACCAACCATGTAAACACTTAGAAAAAATAACCTTTAATATGCATGCATTTGGTTCAAACCGAACATATGATACAACCAGCGGGTCGCCCTACACACCAAATTCAAGCGATTTGGGTATAACTCTCCAAAAATAATCCCAATTTTGTAAATTTCTAATTTCACTTAAAATAATTTTAAATAACATACGTTTTTAGCCTTCTTAGTTTTCATTATTGATTTTCCTCCGATAACTCACATTCATTGTCCTTTTTTCCGAAATCTGAATACGCGACCGTGTTTAATAAGTTTTTCGTAACGTTCCTACATACACTCTGTTGAAAAAGAGTTTTATTCAAAATCGTATCATGACTTATTATCAGAAGCGGTACCTGTATTCTTTTTCATAGTTTTCAATGTAAAACACATTCTTTTGGGCGTATCATTTGGGTTCCGACAACATATCAAACAAATCCTCCTGTGTAACGCATCGAACTGATACCGACTGAATTCCAACTGGATCGCGCTTATTACTTAAAATCATAAATCGTAACGCCACAGTCAACAGGGTCAAGTTGTTGCAAAACCCCTGTTCTCAAACACCATGGCCGATGAATCAATACGAATTCTGTGTCGCAAGCTTCTGTTGATCTCAAAAACCGATTCAGACATACAATGGTTGATCGGCTCCCCTTTTCTTCCAAGCTGCACCATCGTTTCAACTTTCAGATGCATTCATTCTCTCGCATCCGATCCTCTTTCACCCGATTTCTCCAAAGAATCAGGTCAAACCCTAATTTATTTCACTTATTTGTTTATTTCAAGATGAAATTGATTAATCTAGCGTCTATTGCTGTTAACTAATATGATTAATTAGTTAGATAAGATAATTGATCTTGCTATGACACTGAATTTGATGTAGGTGTTACTAGGGTTTGATTTAGAAATTTGTTAAGGAGTTGTAAAATTAAGGTGCTTAACTTGCATATGTGTTTTTTAGGAGTAACGAGTTCGGTTTGTTACGCTACTGGCACTTGATATAGTAACCGAAAGAGAACACTTAAAAATGAACTTATGATATGTCGAAAAGGATATCGACATTGTGTTTTGCATTGATTTAAAACCGTAAAAACGAATACCGGTACTGATGTTGTTCCATCGAAATTGGTTCCGTCCGTCATGGTACTGGTACGGTAATGACACTTGTATAGGTTACGAAACCAAAAAAATGTACTTTATTTCGTACACAACTCCGTTCTCAACACCGCATATTCGGTTTTCTTTTCTTCTTTTTTAAGTTAATGATAGCAGTTTAGAGAAAACCAAATTAGTAAAACAGTTAAATGGGTTAAAGGCATTTATTTTATATAGTCTAGAGGATTAGAGGGTAAAAGAGAAAAAAAAAAGATTATTATAATACTCAAAAGCAAAGCTACTTTAAAAGTTTTATCTTAATGGGTTGTACAATACTGCTCATCAAGCTGTCAATTAGTATTAATAGTATTTAGCTGTTAAAAAAAGGACTTGAATATGTGTTTGATTATAGTTGGATTATGTGTGGCAGATGATATGCGGGCATTGTTACCCAGGGGATTTGAGGTGATTGGAGCTTTGATTGTCGGTACAGCCAACACAAATGTTGAACGGTCTGCTCAAGATGCCATAGATGTCTCAAGTAGATTGAGAAAAGCTCTTTTACAGTCAGAGAATCAGAGTTTAGTTGGAGCTGTCGTGGATCCGAGTTCTGGAGCGCTTCGTTTTTTTGTATCGGACTCTGGAGTTAAGTCGGTTGATACAGTTGTGTATGAAGAACAACCTGAGAAGTGTGTTTGGGAGAGAGGATGTATATTGAACTGTGAGCTTCCAATCAAGCTGCCTGTTATTTATTCTGTCGAGGAGCTAAAAGGTATGTTTTTTGTTTTATTTTGTACATGGTTGTAGTGTTGGTATGCTATATGTTGTAAAATTCTTAGGTATTTCATAGTAGTTGATTATTGCTTCATGAACTAGATTTTGGTTATCACATATCTCCGTGCTCCGTGCTTTCTTTCATATTGTTTAAAGCCTTCTGCTATAGACTCTATTACTCTATTCAACTAATATATGCATCCCATAGAATGATTTTGCTCTCTGTCAACATGACTAAATACTTTCACCAAGGATCCATAACTGACTCACTATATGTGTTACAAAAAAATGAAAAATTTGTATTCAATGTGCACAATGAGTCAAAAATAAAAATACACGTGTGACGTGTCTTAAAAGTAGTAAAACATATGAATATTTTGATATTGTTTTTTCAGGGGCAGAAGACATGCTAATACGTGCAATCGAGGCTGTTGTTGATAAATTTAGAGACTCTAAGACAACGTATTTTCTAGAAACACTCAATAAATCCATTACTGAAGCACCAAATGCTGTCGTTATTCGTAGCAGGGAACTGGATCTTCCAACCGAGTCTAATCCAAATTCTTTATTGTGCTCTCACTTTTTCTCTGAAGACAATAACCACAAATCTCATTCAGCAGAGGTAATTTCACACTAAAATGCGGCTATTTGTGAGGTTTTTCTCGGTTTGTATTAAGCTCCAATTGGTGTATTGTCAGATTGTTTCAATAATACATCTTGATTAGTCGATTTACATTTTTGTGATAGATTTTTTACTTAGAATGCAGATAAAATCCAAGTAAGCTTATTACTTGCTACTTCAGGAGCTTCTCCAAAACCTGCTGCCCCTGTTGCTGAATATATTCCAGGTATTGCTTTTTATATATTTTATAAATTTTCCGGTTTTGACTCGTGAGAGATAAAATATCACTGATCACCAATAAATGAGACGAAAAGGCTACCTCTGTTATATATACCGTAAGTTCTTCTAGAATTTGTTATCTTTGCTTTATTACTGATGTATAAGTCGTTTTTGTGGAGCTACAGGTGAAGCCAAGCTTCTGGTCGTTGACTATAAACTAAAAGTCATCTGTTATGCAACAAAGGATCTTCGGTTAACAGATGCAGTGTCAAAATTGATTATTCCTGGGTTAGTTGACCAGTTACATACTATGAAGAACATGACGTTACCCAATCTTTTATCGCAACATCCAAAGGTTAAATATGCCATTTAATTCATTTATGTTTATATTGTGTTTTTACTTCTCTGATCTCTTACCTGTTTTAAACGTGATTACCTTACAGCTACATCCGTATCACTTCAACCCCCCCGGGTTTCTGCATCCAATAACTGCCATTTATGATTCACTGTACGGTGAGACAGAAATGAAGCAAGGTACAGTGCACTTCTGTTATTTGTTGCTTATATAAAAGCTAGCGTTTTCATAAACCTTGTTTCACATGTAAAATATAAAGTTAAAAGGTGCCAAAATGGTAACTCTATTTTGGGTGAAAATGGGTTATGTCGGGTTGACCCAATAACATTTTTCTGTCAGTTATTTATTTTAATAAAGAGTAAAATGCCATTTTCGTCCCTGAGGTTTGGCCAGTTTTGCAAATTTCGTCTAAAGGTTTATTTTTCCGCGTCTGGATCCAAAAGGTTTGAAATCTTGCCGTTTTCATCCAGCTTGTTAACTCCATCCATTTTTCTCCGTTAAGTCAGGTTATTTTCGTCATTTTTATTAACTTGAACGGCAATTTGGACTTTTTCACTTTATGTACAAGCATTTAGCATAATGTACAAGTATTTAAAATACCCTTACTAAATAAAAAAGACGAAAATACCCCTGGTTTAATGGAGAAAAATGGATGGAGTTAACTAGACGAATGAAAATGACAAGATTTCAAAACTTTTGGATCGAGATGCGGAAAAAACAAACATTTGGACGAAAGTCACAAAACTGACCAAACCTCAGGGACGAAAATGGCATTTTAACCTGTAATAAATATTAAAGTTTGTATGCTTACAAAAACTATATTGAAATAGTAATCTAGTCTTTCTGATAAATGCGATTTAGATTGTCATAGCATTTGAATGCACTTTAAGTAATAGACATTTGAACCATTGACCCATTTGACTGATTTCCTTTTCAGCTATTTTTTTAAACCGGTTAGAAAGAAAATATGACCAAAAAGCAATGATTAATTAGGTAATTTGGTTGAATACCAATAATTGCTGCCTGTAAACAATGTTAACAGAGTATAAACATTCTTGAAAAATTACTATTTGTCCTGTCAATTTCTTTGGTATTACAATATAAAATACATTCCCAAAACCTGATGTAAATTAAGTTGCCCTTTCAGTTGAAATCAGAAGGGCTCTTCACTTGAGGCTGGGATTACCGTCAGATCAACCCCTTTTAAGAATTGCTAGTGCCATGAACTTCTCAATCGCAAAAGATGGCGCAAGTGGAAACCCTTTAAAAAAGGGTAATCCAATATTATATCATATTTAATTATTAACTTATTACTTGTTAATATGCAAAGCTCATTCTTTTTCGTTGCAAACTTATGGTTTAAAATTTAGGAATTCCTTTGCTCAAGGACGTACATATTGGGATCCCAAGTAGTGGAGGTACGTAGCCTTTTAGGGGATGTTTTTATAATACTGTGACTTCGAGAAACAAATAATCAGAAACAATTTTTTTCCGAACAATTGAAACTGATGAAATTTTGTTATATTATTGAAGATATGTATAATCTCAAATCTGAACCTGTTGCGTATAATGATCTATTGCAGTTAACGGTGGAGATGTATCTCTGGTTCAAGGTTCTTATGAATACTATCATTACCTTCAAGATGGGTTTGATGACTCGGTAAATATTTGTTATAATTTATTTTGATTAGGAGTAACTAGGAATATATTTATTTTGACCATTAACTGATTTTTTTTTTCAAAATTTTAATGCAGGGCTGGGGTTGTGCTTACCGGTCGTTGCAGACCATTGTTTCATGGTTTAAAATCCAACAATACACGTCTATTGGAGTTCCTTCACACCGGTAAACTTCAACTTTGTGTGATGAAGATTAAATAACTTTAATTTTATCTATTTTACAAATTTGAAAAATCACTCTCTTAAGACGTATATTATAACTAAAATCATGATGATATTAATGTTCTATGCAATTCTTTTTAATAAAATTGCTAAATTGGGGCAGGGAAATACAACAGTCGCTTGTAGAAATTGGGGATAAAGAACCTTCGTTTATTGGGTCACGCGAGTGGATTGGAGCCATTGAACTAAGCTTTGTTTTGGATAAACTCCTTGGTGTAAGTTTGCCCGTTTTTTTTAATTTTCCATGACTTATAAGATTCAAGTATTAATGCATTATTAAATCTAAATGGTGTTAATCTTTCGAATAAGGGGTTGTTAAAATTCGTTTTTAAAGTGTTTTGTCGTGTGAACAATAATCGTTTGATTAAAGTTAGGGGCAGTTAAGGTACTTTTATAGTAAGATGATCAACATAACTTGTATGACATGTAACAGGTAAGCTGCAAGATCATAAATGTGAGATCTGGGGATGAATTACCAGAAAAATGTAGAGAACTCATGATGCATTTTGAGACCCAAGGAACACCCATCATGATCGGTCAGTGAAATATCCCTTTTAATGAGTCAATTTGTGTTGTGTTTAATCTCAAATGGGCCAAATAAAAAAATAAGCTAAAAGGGGAACATTTCAAACCGGTGGAAAGTCCCCTTGTCTGGTTTTTATGCATACAACCTCCTATGTTGTTTATATAAAAGAAAGTTAGATGCTTGTTGTGATATAATTGTTTTGTTAATCATAATTCATATAGAGGTGTAAAGAAGCTGAGCCGAACTCAATAGAGCTCGAGCTCAGCTTGTTTTGAGCACTATATCCAAAGCTTGAGCTCGGCTCTTTTTTGTTATTTTATTCTTATAAATACATAGTTATTTTTGTATATATTTATAATCTTTATTTATTTATATCTAATATGATATGTATGGTTTAGTTATATTAATCATAATTATATATATATTCTAATATATCTTTATCAAATATTATTTTGTATAAGTAACACATGTTAATTTTTATATAAATAATTGGCTTTAGGCTCGCAAGCGTAGTGTTATGTGCCTTATGTCCAAGGCTTGATGCAAAACTACTATCGAGCCGGGGGTCTCACCGGAAGCAGCCTCTCTATTCCTACAGGGTAGAGGTAAGGCTGTCTACATCTTACCCTCCTCAGACCCTACCTTAGCTTTGCTATTGGTGGGATTAACCGAGTATGATGATGATGATGATGAGGCTCGCAAGCCTGGTCAATATGAAGCTCAGGCTCGTTTATTGAATGGGCTTGAGTCTAGGCTCGAGGTTGTTTAAGCTCGACTCATTCGCATCTAGCGAGCCGATCTTGAGTAGCTCACGAGCGGCTCAGCTCATTTATGTTGTAATAAGGTTATTGTTTCTGTAATGATATACAAATGCAGGTGGTGGAGTTCTTGCATATACTCTTTTGGGAGTTGATTACAATGATACAACGGGTGATTGTGCATTTTTAATACTTGATCCTCACTATACGGGTAGTGATGATTTAAAGAAAATAGTGAACGGTGGATGGTGTGGATGGAAGAAAGCGATTGACAGCAAGGGGAAACGGTTTTTTCTGCCAAATAAGTTCTACAATCTCTTGCTCCCACAAAGACCAAACATGGTTTGATTTTAAGGATACCAATATAATTAGGGCATTAGTAACCTTAAAGTTTCCAAAACACGTCTTTGAGTTTACATCCACATATGGTAGTAAATGTTTTTGACTTTCTTTGTTGTTTTGAGTCCGTTTCAGTCAAATGTTATCTGGTTATTTTCAGTTTTTTTTTCTCTAAAGATTCCAAAAGCGCCATCTAAAGGGTGTGCAAACTAATAGGCGGTGTTATTGATACAAAATGGTCGCAACTGTTTTTACTTGCTTTATTTAATGAGGACCGTTTTGGTAATGCTATAGTTACTTCTCGTTTTTCAGTTGCGAGTCATATTTATAAGGTTCTGAGTTTTTATCGAACCGGGCTTGGGTTTATATGATTTAATTATTTTTGTTAGTTTTAACAAGTGGATTTTGCAGGTAAAATTTTGAAACTTTAGTATTAATAAGCCTAAAAAATGTGGGCCAGGTTGTTTTAAAAGCATCAATTTATTTTGGGTTGAAATGGGTTCGAGTTAAAATGACATGTTTGAAAAAGAAATCGGAACTATAAAATTATAACTATAGTTAATGAACTAGTGCAGGGCCTGTAGGCCATGAATATATTGAATAATAGTCGAGTGATGACCGTCCTTTCTTTGTTTCCTAAGAGCTTAGAGCGTTGCTATGTCCTGACCGCTGACCCGCATATTTTGCTAGGCTTATAATTATAGTTAGTGTAGTGTAGGGCTTGGCACATAGTGATAACACCTAAGAGCCTAGGTGGTTTGGAAGTAGAGACTCTTTGATTCATTAATCAAGAACTGCTTCCAAAATGTGGTGGTGGAGGAGAGCGTTTAAAGAAGAGAATTCACTATGGCATATAGGTCATTCTTAATGTCATTTTCGTTACGCCTCCCTCTCTCGATAAAGTGGCTTAGCATCTCCACGAGTGGTAGGGGCTTCGAGGAGGTCGGGACCTCGATCAACGATCTTTTATCAAGATGAAAGTTGGATCGAGTAATAATATGTGGCTTAGAATACAAGTGGTTTGAAGAACTATTCCCTGGACTTTTCGAACTCGAAACAACAGACTTGTCTCCTTTGATGGATAGTTTTGGATTCGCTCTTAAGGCATGTTATTTGGCTTTGGACTAGGGACACATTAGAAAGAATCGGGTCCCCCCCACCCCCGCTTCCATTGGGTGGTCCCCACTGACCGGTCTTACGACCAACATGAGGGAGGTAAAACACGTGTCCTAGAGTAAAACGGGAGGTAATGCGGTTTGATCCCTATGTTGGAAATTTCAAATTAAAAGAGATTCCTTTGCGTGCAAGGCAAGGAACCCGTGGAGTGGATAATTATTAGAATATTTAAACGTGTTTAGGTTTAATTATTTAGTGATAATTATCATGTCCAAATATAATAGTTTATTAGCAATCCTAGTTATAATCTAATAGGAGTGTTTAGATTATAAATACCATGCTTTGGGTATTAGGGATTGTAATTCAAGTTTTGTGTAAGTTTCTTGAATATTAATAAACGTTTGGGTGTAAGCCAAAATAGTTTCCAATTTCCGATTTCAATTTCCGTTCAATACCGATTCAACTTGACCCTATACCTTCACAATAGATTCCCAACTCATTGGGAAAGTGATAGCTGGTGTAACACCTTCAATGAATTCAGTTAAAAATCTGTATTGGCTCAATTGAGGAGTTGATTCTGCCACGTGGAAAGAGGAAACTTTGGGCCTTGTATTCCTTCATTGTTTGTATGCCAAAGAGGTCTCGAGGCTAGAGATGGGCAAAATCGGGTATTATTATTACCCGGAACCGGTTCCAACCCGGAACCGGTTCTGCTTGGATGTCATTGGAACCGGGTATGGTGTGGAACCGGGTCCGGTTCCTACCCGGGTTCACAGCCAAGAATATGGAACCGTGTAGAACCGGGTACGGGTATTATGGAACCGGGTATGGTGTGGAACCGGTTCCTGATAGTGTTCAGAACCGGTTCCTGACAGTAAAAATCTGACTTTTACTGTTCAGAACCGGTTCCTGACAGTAAAACCTGACTTTTACTGTTCAGAACCGGTTCTGAACAGTAAAAACCTGACTTTACTGTGCAGAACCGGTTCCTGACAGTAAAATCTGACTTTACTGTTCAGAACCGGTTCCTGATAAAATGTTACCGGTGGAACCGGTTCCTGATTAAAAAATCGTTTTTTTTTTTTGTATATAAACCCCTTCCTACTTACCGGTTCCTGATAAATGTTATTGTTGGTGTTTTAATAAAGTTTGTGTAACAATAATCGATTAAAATTAAAAACCCCTTCTATTGTGTTTTTTTACATCTATTTTTGGAACGCTACTATTGTGTTTTTTATGTTTGAATTTTATTATTAGTTACATTGATAAATAAAAATATTAACAATAATCGATTAAAATTAAAAAACAAATTAATCGGTTACAATATATAAAAAAAATCCGATACAAATTGATCTTTTAAACCGGTTTGCACTACTAAGTTAATAATATGTTCAACACATCGTGTGTGAAAAAAAACACCATCAAGTATTGGTTTGTACTTCAACTTTAATTTTTCAATCGCCGTTGTGTTGTTTGAAGCGTTATCAAAGGATATTGAAAAAATTTTATCTTCTAAACCATATTTAATTATTGTGCCATTTATAATTTTATAAATATTTTCTCCCGTATGAGGAGAAGGAAACTCGTCAAACGCAATCGTACGCTTCATCATTTGCCATGTATCGGGATCAACCCAATGAGCGGTGACACATATGTACGATTCCGGTAAACCATGTGGAGCCGACCACACATCACTAGTTAGGTTTACACTAGTTTTTAAATTCTTAAAAAAAACAATTAAATCTTTTTTTGCATTTTCCCATAAACTTAAACAAAGACGTTTTAAAGTGCGACGACTTACATGTTTATAGCGAGGTTGTAGCGTCTCCCGAATAAGATTTGTAAGATCGGGGTCGTCGAAGTGTCCAAACGGCAACGCTTTTTGTATCACCAACTTCGCCATCCGATCGCGAGCTAATTTTTGCTCATAACGAAAAATGGTACCATCTTTGGAAAGTGGAACTTGACCGGATGTCATTTCCTTTAAAACTTTGCAATACTTATTAATATGCTTCGTTAACGTTGAGTTTGATTCCTTGGCTAATAACGATCCACAATGTTTACATTGAGCTTTTTGTGAGCCGTCACTCATCTCGACCAACTCCCAATTGCTCCAAACTTCCTTACTGGGATTATGAGACAATGTTCCAACCACATATGGAACCGAATGTTCTTGAGGAACATTGTTAACGGATTGGGAATTTGTGTTTTTGGAACTCTTTGAGGCCATTTGTTGATTAGAATGTGAAAAAGAACAAGAAGGATAGATATGAGAAATTGTGTGTTAAACAATAGATTTCAAAAAAATATATATAGAATCGGTTCTAACGGTCAGGAACGGTTCAACGGTCAGGAACCGGTTCCAACGGTAACTTTTTTAACGGCTATAACCGGTTCCAACGGTAATATTTTTAACGGATATAACCGGTTCCAACGGTAATATTACAACGGACAGGAACCGGTTCCACGTAGGGACCGGGTACGGGTAGGAACCGGGTACGGTTAGGAACCGGTTCCTACCCGATTCAAATGGTAAAATTGTGGAACCGAGTTGGAACCAACGGGTATTTTGAACCCGGAACCGGTTCTACTTACTGTCGGGTAGGAACTGGAACCGGTTCCAGTTCGGTTCCACCGGTTCGGGTTCGGAACCGGTTTTTATGCCCATCTCTACTCGAGGCAGGTGTCTTGGTGGAGTGGTAGGAAATTCTCTAAGGCTCCTTACACTTATATTTGTTAGTTCGTAACGACTTCTACTCCAGCATCAAAAGTCCGTAATAAGTTATGGTTCACGATTATCTATTGTACATTCTGATTTTGTGGTTAGCTCACAATTGATCAAACCTCTTAATGGCTCAGCAAAGGTTGCCAGCTCCTAACCTTTTAAAAAACATCGAACCCTCTTCGTGTGATTTATAAAACCCTAAAGACATTAGTCATTTACTTGTGTTTGGAATTGGAGCCCACGATTTATCGGACCACCCCCGTGAAGTGGATTTGGAGGGTGGTAATGGTGGTTGGGAAGCCCACTTAATTATCAGTTTTTGTTTGGAACTGGCCGGTGTCTTCAAAGCCCAGTATGTTATTTTTGTTGTTTGTTTGAAGCCCAGATGTAGGTTATGCGTGTGGGATAGTGGTGCACAAATCGGGTTTTTTGAATACCCGGTTTCGGGTATGGAACCGGGTTCGGGTATGACCGGGTTTTATAAAATCGGGTATTGACAATAACCGGGTCAGGTCGGGTCCGGGTTTTATACAAAAAATGCATACTCTATATACTCGGGTTCGGGTAGGGTCCGGGTCGGGTATTATAATACCCTATTTCCGGGTTCGGGTATGGATCGGGTTGGGTACGGGTATGCCTCGGGTATTTCTTTTTTTTTTTTTTTGCATAAAACATAGAAATATAAAATGCAAAACTTTTTTATTTCATAAAACATAGAAATACATGACACCTAAATAATCATAGAACAGGGTCGAATAAGCTGATGAACATAGATAGCTTTGAATAACTTGATCGTCTTCGTTTATTATTCGTCTCGAGGAAAACACTTGTGGTTAAACCAAACATCAAAGACCCCTTTTATTGGTTATAGAGATACAATGTAAACAAAAAAAAGTGGTCAAAATACACTTTCTAACGGCTATATAGCCGTTACCAAGGTACAAAACTCATTCATTATATTTTGTTTTTAATGTATAGGTAATGTTTATAATATGTAACATAATGCTACTATTAATTATGTTTTGTTTTTAATTTTAATTTAATGTATAGGTAATGCGTAGGTAATATTCATTATGTTTTTGTTTTTAATATATAGGTAGTAACGAAAAAACCAGAACAGGGTATTGGAAAACCCGGACCGGGTATTGAAAAACCCAGTTCCGGGTTCGGGTTGAACCGGGTATTCTTAAAACCCGGGTTGAAAACGGGTATATAAAAAAACCCGGTTCCGGGTTCGGGTTTTATAACAGAAATGCGTACCCGACCCCTACTACCCTATGGGTAGGGTCGGGTTCGGGTATAAAAAACCTGGGTTTTATAATACCCGGTTTCAGGTTTTTTTCGGGTTCAGGTCCGGGTTTTTTTGTGCACCACCAGTGTGGGATTTCTCGGCCCAAGTGCCGAGCTGCTACCAATGCCCAAGTATGGGTAATATTTAAAGGCCCAATACAAGGAGACTTTTGAATCTTTGATATCAGCCTAGCCTAATGCTTTTAGGCACACTTTCTATTTCTGTTGTGCTGAAGGCCCACATGTGGGTTTGTTTCTTATCCTCATTATTTTAGTTATCTGCTATTTTCGTCCCGTTAGTTTGTCTAGTTATGTCAGTTCAGACCAAATTTTAAATTTGTATCATTTCCGTCTCTAACATTCTTGAAACATGTCAATTCCGTCAAAAAATGTGTTAACTGCCATTTACGTCCATGTAGTTTGTCCAATTATTCGATTCAACCTTAGTTTTTTTGGATGAAACTGATATGTTTCAAGAATGTAAGAGACGAAAATGGTACAAATTTGAAATTTTGTCTGAACTGCCATAATTGAACAACCACGGGGACAAAAATGGTAGTTTACTTGCTTTGTTTTTGTAGCCGGTTTGCTAGGGGTTTCTCAAACATGTAATTTGGTTTTAAGTAGTGATAGATTGTGTGTGAAGGATATAACTTCTACTAGAAATACAAGTTTTAGCAATTTAGTAGGAGTCGTATGGTTCACTTGTTTCGGGTCTCCAAAGCTTGTTTTGTAGAACCCTTGTTAGGTTCGTGGGGGTATGCCTCATGTAATAATGTATTATTTACAAAAAAAAATGGCGAGCGAGTCCTATTAAATTAAAATATTATAAATAGCAACATATTTTTGTTTATGACTGGTGTACTTTTGGCTTTTGGAGTTTTTTTAAAATGGATTTTTCTTTTCTAACTCTAAAGTTTCAATCTTTCGTAATTTAACTCCTTCGATTAATTTGATTTTTCACTTCTAATTCAAAAGTTTTCATCTTTTACAATTCAACCCTTTCACTTTTTTTACTTTTCACACAAAGCTTTTCAACTTTTGCAATTTAACCCCAACACTTTTTTTTCAACTTGGATCCCTTATACTTTTTATCTTTCACAAGTTTTTTGTTTAACGTTTCATTCTAAATTTTCCGAGTTAACAAACCGCAATGTGCTTGTGGCTTCAACATTAATTCATCTATTTTTCCCTCTTTGACAAGCCCGTTGCAACACGGCTATTTTTCCTCGTTTGATAGGTCTGTCGCAAGTTGCGGGTCAGAGATCGACTTAGTTATTCTTTTCTATATTTTACATACAAGTTCGTGGTCATGTAAGAAACATTTTTCTTTCATCTAATATGATATATAACTAACGAATCACCCGCCGCATTATAACAGGTGAGAATTCTAGTTTAAAAAAAGAAAAGAAAAAAGAAGACAAGGTCACATTCGTCTTTTCAAAACCAAAACCCTAAATTAGTTGAACATAACTACAAGGGTGCATGGTACAAGTCTGTATAGCACAAGTGCCATGTGTAATAAACGATGACGTGTACCCCTACATAATAACCTACTCTCCGTCCTCATCCAATTCCAATTCGTCCTCTTTTCTCTCTCACAGAGCACTCACTGTTTGAGTCTCCAAGCACTCCACTCATCATCTAGGGTTTCACCATTTCATCTGCAACTTCATTTCAACTAATTCCAAAACGTTTATAGATTCATCATCTTATTCATATCGCAGCGGAAGAGCTTAAATCTGTTCGTGAAGTTTGTCGCATTCGCTGTTCAATCATATTCATCCTCTCTGTAAGTTAACTATAGTAATCAACAGATCTATTGCGTTAACTTTGAATCAACCGATTTGAGTATGAATTTGAACTTGAGACAGGTTATTGTGCTTTTAGTTATGTTTTATTACTGCTGAGATTAGTTTTTTGTTCTTTTAGTTTTTATAGGATTTGCTAATCGACTGATTTGAGTATGAATCTGAAGTTGAAATAGGTTATTGTACTTTCACTCGAGTTTCGTTGATGCTGATATTGTTTTTTTATGAATTATTGGAGGAATTGCTAGTCAACCGATTTGAATATTAAATTGAAGTTGAAATAGGTTTATTGTAGTTTTAGTTAAGTTTCATTGATGCTGATATTTTATTTTATACATTTGTTTATTTTTTTATTTTTCGTAAGCTGTCGTAGGAATTGCTAATCAGCCGATTTGAATATTAAATTGAAGTTGAAATAGGTTAATTGTAGTTTTAGTTAAGTTTCATTGATGCTGATATATATATTTTTTGAAATTATTGTAGGAATTGCTAATAAACCGATTTGAATATTAAATTGAAGTTGAAATAGGTTTATTGTAGTTTTAGTTAAGTTTCATTGATGCTGAGATTAGTTTTTTGCCTTTTGATTTATCAGAGGGTTTGCTAATAAACCGATGAGTATGAATTTGAAGTTGATATAGGTTATTCTACTTTTAGTTGAGTTAATTGATGCTGAGTTTAGTGTTTTTTTTTGAAGTTTTATATATATCTAATTTTTTTTAATATATCATAGGATTTGCTAATCAATCGATTTGAGTATGAATTTGAAGTTGAAATAGGTTATTCTACTTTCAGTTGAGCTAATTGATGCTGAGATTAGTTTTTTTCTTTTTATAGATTATTGCAGGATTTGCTAATCGACCGATTTGAGTATGAATTTGAAGTTGAAATCGGTTATTGCACTTTTGGTAAAGTTTTTATTATGAATTATTGAAGGATTTGTGAGAGGAAATGGCGTCTCCGCGTGAGGGGTTTCTGACCGATGAACAGAGGGAGGTGTTGAAAATAGCAACTCAGAGTACGGAGGTTTTGTCATCGTCGCCGAAATCGCCGTCATGGTTGATGTCTGAGCAGTCAATTAAAGCTCCGGCTGGAGAAAGGGCGCCAAATGGTGGGATTGCTGTGAGGCATACTCGTCGCTCGCATTCTGGAAAGTTCGGCAGGGCGAAGAAAGGTGTGTGTATAATTAGGGGTATATATTTAAGTATAGTTGTTTTGCCTGATATTGTATATTCTGGAGTTAGGGATGTTTATTGGGTTAATCGTTTTGGGTTATTCGTGTTTTTGATGTTTGAAAGTCTAACCGAAACTTGACCCTAAAAATCAGTTTCCGGGTAACGAGTTTGTTCAGGTATTGGGGAGCTCGGGCCGGGCGGGTACAATCGACAGTCCTAGTTGGAGGATTGCATAGTTTGAGAATTGTCACTATTTTGCTTCTGACTTATGTGGTCTGTGTCTGTCTTTTTGAGGCAGTTTGGAATAATAGATAACGGCATATAGATGCTCTTTGAACTCCTTTTGTTACCATATATGTATCTTTTGTTGATGTACTGTTCTGTTTCGTGTCTTCAAGGAGCTTCTGATAAGGGTGAAATTTAGTGGTTTTATCGACTATATGATATAAGGGGGTCATTCAGTCTATACTTTGGTTTGAATGTTGGATACATTTCCCGGCCTTCTTATCTGAAATTTACTCTCATTGCTTCGTTTTTTCGTTTTCTTCATAAATTTGAGCTAATGGTATGCATAAATGTTCAAGCCTCTTGTTTCTTTTGTGTAGCTTTTAAATGTTTGTATAATACTGTTGTACTGACTAACTCTGAAATCAGATGGTGGTGGTGGTAAGGGTACTTGGGGAAAACTACTTGACACTGATGGTGAAACTCATATTGATCGCAATGACCCTAATTACGATAGTGGCGAGGTAGTTATTTTCATCTGCTTATTTATAATAATTAGTTTACAACAATATTAGCATACTCATGTGATTTCCTTTATTCGGAAATCTAGGAGCCATATCAACTAGTAGGGTCCGCTGTTTCTGACCCGTTAGATGAGTACAAAAGAAAGGTGGCATCCATCATTGACGAATACTTCACCAATGATGATGTGGATTTAGCTGCATCTGAACTCAGGGAACTCGGGTCATCTGAATACCACCCGTATTTCATTAAGAGGCTTGTATCAATGGCAATGGACCGACATGACAAAGAGAAAGAAATGGCTTCGGTTCTTCTTTCAGCTCTTTATTCTGATGTAATCAGTTCTACACAAATCAAGCAAGGGTTTTTCATGCTTCTTGAGTCCGCTGATGACCTGGAGGTTGACATACTCGATGCAGTCGAGATTCTTGCTTTATTTGTTGCTCGTGCTGTCGTTGATGATATCCTTCCTCCATCCTTTGTAACCCACGCCAAAAAATCACTATCAGAATCATCAAAGGGATTTCAAGTTCTTCAAACTGCAGAAAAAAGTTATCTGTCAGCTCCGCATCATGCGGAACTGGTTGAGCGGCGATGGGGCGGCAGCACCCACATCACAGTGGAGGAAGTCAAGAAAAGAATTTCTGATCTGTTGAGAGAGTACGTAGAGAGTGGTGATACTTCTGAGGCGTGTAGGTGTATCCACCAGCTAGGCGTTGCATTCTTTCATCATGAAGTTGTCAAACGGGCCTTGGTTCTAGCCATGGAGAATCGTGCTGCCGAACCACTTATTTCGAAGCTACTGAAAGAAGCATCCGAAGAAGGGCTGATAAGCTCAAGTCAAATGGTCAAAGGTTTTGCCCGTTTACATGATAGCCTTGATGACCTGGTGCTCGACATCCCTTCTGCGAAGTCGTTACTCGAGTCCTTAGTCCAGCTGGCCGTTACCGACAGCTGGCTTGATTCGTCCTTCGTGAACTCACGAGGAGACGGCCCCGCTACAGAGGCTGAAGACGAGAATTTACGGCGCTACAAAAAGGAAATCGTGACGATAATTCACGAGTATTTTCTTTCGGATGATATTCCTGAACTCATTAGGAGTCTTGAGGATCTTGGGTCGCCTGAATACAACCCGATATTCTTAAAAAAGTTAATAACTCTTGCTATGGATAGAAAAAACCGAGAGAAGGAAATGGCGTCTGTTTTACTCTCTGCACTTCACATAGAAATCTTTTCGACTCAAGATATTGTTGATGGTTTTACCCTTCTCCTAGAATCTGCAGAAGACACGGCGCTAGACATACTCGATGCATCAAACGAGCTCGCACTTTTCCTCGCACGGGCGGTTATCGACGATGTCCTAGTTCCGTTGAATCTTGATGAAATAGGGAACCGGTTAGCACCAAACTGCAATGGGAGTGAGACGGTTCACATGGCTCAGTCACTTATAAGTGCCCGTCATGCAGGTGAGAGACTATTGAGGTGTTGGGGCGGTGGGTCAGGGTGGGCAGTGGAAGACGCCAAGGACAAAATCACGAAATTACTTGAAGAATATGAAACCGGGGGTGTTGTCGGTGAGGCGTGTGAGTGCATCCGTGATCTGGGGATGCCGTTTTTTAACCACGAGGTGGTGAAAAAGGCGTTGGTGATGGCTATGGAGAAGAAGAATGATAGGATGCTGGATTTGTTGCAGGAGTGTTTTAGTGAAGGGCTGATTACTACTAATCAGATGACAAAAGGGTTTGGTAGGGTTAAAGACGGTCTCGATGACCTGGCACTTGATATTCCCGATGCTCATGACAAGTTTAAGGTTTACCATGAACATGCTGTGGTTAGAGGCTGGCTGGTTACTGTGTAACCGTGACACATAAGGTACACATGTTTTAATGAATGTATGTACAAAAATGGTTTGTCTTGAATTCCGATTGTGGATTATAAGTTGATAAGTATATAAATCGAATCCGTACATCGGTTTTGACAATTTGTCAATTGAATTCCTCTACAGTTTTTTTTTCTTTGTTAAGATACATACGATACGAAAGCAGGATGAAAATTGTTACAAATTTGTAGGTAGCTGGCTGGCTAGACATATTGCTTTTGAAGAAGGTTGGTGCAGAAGTCAAGATCAAACCTTTCTTCAGGTGGATCACCAATGCAATCAAAAACAGCATCTGCATTCTCAAAGTCTTCATCTGCAGTGTAACTGTTATCCAAATAAAAGAGTTACTCTATAAACCTTCGTAAATTGAACTCAATTTATACCCAAAATAGCAGCAATTCAGGGTTTCTAATCAGGTTATGTTCTATTATATGAACCAGGTCTTGTTGAAACTGATCTAAACCGAAACAAGTCGGCTGGCTTGAAACTATTATGGTTTGGTTTAGTGGTTTGGAGCTTGGAACCTTTGTGTAAAACTAAACTGGTCCTTTAGCGATTTTCTGTATTTATTTTTTCATTTTTGAATATCCACTTATGGTTAGGGTTTATATTCATAAGCAATCTTTACCATTTAAAAATATAATAGGAACTAAATATTTGAAAAACAAAAAAATTGGTTCAAATTGTCACTTGCTTTGTGTTTCTTGAAGCTATAGCTAGCGGCTTGGCTTAGAAATTTTTACTTCCTTTACACTATTTTTTTTAGCTTTGTACGTCTACCGAAAGGTGTAGGAAAAGGAATAAACGAACGCTTACCCACTCTTTGTGACTATGCATGTCATTCTGGCGGCTTTTGCTGCTGCAAGACCTATGCCACTGTCTTCTACAACAACGCATCTGCAGGAACCAATATAATAAAATGGGCAGCAAGGCGTCGGGCTAAGCAACATGTTTATCAACAAACAACTTTTTACCATATTTTTCTATCCGATCCATATAAGATCAGATGTAACCCAACATAACATTCATACGTAAGATTCTAACATCTAGAGTGATTTCTAAGAACAAAAGATAATGCTGGTTGCATGAATACCTTGATGGTTCTACACCCAAAGTGGTGGCTGCTAAATTGTAAATCGCCTGAAAAAATGTATCATCTTTGTGAATAAATTCGCAACCGAATGATGCAGTTTGTAACGAAGTTCGCTAATGGAAACGAATAGTAACTGATGTTACCGGGTCAGGCTTTTTACGTGGAACCATATCACCAGCAAAAATTTGGATCTTTGCGGCTCGCTCAGGTCCCAAAAGAAATGAGACTATAGCAGATACCTGCAACCATGAATTCGATTCACAAAAAGATTCTTGTGATGTATGTAAAATAAAAATATTATCTTAAAAGGAACTATGCAAACATGTCTTGCAAAAGTGTATTTTAATGTATAAAACCTCGTAAGTGTTTCTTGGTGGCCATACAACCAAAAGGTTGTGGTTCAAGTCTTACTAAAGAGAGGTGTGTTAAATGTGTGGGGCAACCTAACCTAGCCTTTTCAAAATGACACATACCGCCTTTTCGTTAGAAGTGCTGCAAACCGCAACTTTGACACCTTTGGCAAAAGCCTGATCTATCAACCTGTAACACCGAAAATCACCATTGGAATTTGAAAACTTCATTTGCTAACAAAAAATGAAAAAGAAGTTGCTTACTTTGCAACACCAGGACGTAATGGCAACAACTTCTTCTCAATAAGAACCATAAACAACTCGGTTTTTCGCTTGTGAAGTGAAGCTATAAAGTCCTTCCTTTCTTGTTCGCCTTTTGGAGCGTTCGCTGGCCATCCCGTTTCGTTAAAGTACGCTGTCATTCTTTAAGTTACACAGAACCCGCCATGGTTGTTAAGATACTCGATCTTATTAAATAATTCACATAAAAATATAATTATATAGGTTACATTATGAGTACCTTTCTTTTCCACCACCAATTTTAAGTAATTCACCATACAAGTCTACATCCCATGTCACTCCTAATTCTTTCTGTGTAATCAAAACAAAATATCTGGTTAACAGTTTGACCTTTGAAGTCAAAATCAGAGTAATTTACAGTCGAAATTGGCATGGAATCTTCAAATTATGGAAGTACCTATGAAACTGTATAAGATATTACAATCAGAATTGTTTAGCTACCAATAATTTCAACCAAATTCATGGTGATTAATAGTTGACTTAAAAGTCAAATGCATGCCAATAACATTCAAACAAAATAAAAACAAATTCATACTTTTTGTGTAATCAAAACAAGATATCCGTTTAACAGTGACTTTTGAGGTCAAAATTAGAGTAGTTCACAGTCTAAATTAAGGCAATTAGCATGAAACCTTCAAATTAGGTCAAAATTACTGATAAAACTTAAAACAGTTTATGTACTGAGATTTTCAATCAAATTCATGATGATTGCAATATGCAGATCATAAAACAGCTAAGTTGACTGAAAAGTCAACATGTATGCCAACAACATTCAGACAAATTCATACTTCCTGTGTAATCAAAACACAATATCTGGCTAATAGTTTGACTTTTGAGGTCAAAATCAGAGTAAAATACAGTCTAAATCAGCATAAAACCTTCAAATTAGGTCAAAATTTCTGATGAAACTGTATAACACATTACAATCATAACAGTTTATTTATAATTTCAACCAAATCAATCTCTATTGCAGATCATAACACAAACAACTTGACTCAAAAGTCCAAATGCATGCCAACAACATTCAACTAAAATCAAAACACATTTTATACTTTCTGTATAACGAGAACCAAATATCTTATACGTGGTTAATACTTTGACTTTTGAGGTCAAATTCAGAGTAATTCACAGTCTAAATCAGCATAAAACCTTCAAATTAGGTCAAAATCATTGATGAAACTATACAACATATTAGCATATCACAATCAGAACACTTTAGCTACCGATATTTTCAATCAATTCGTTGTCTATTGCAGATTATAACACAATCAACTTGACTCAAAACTCAAAATGCATATCAAAATCAAAACAAATTCATACTTCGTTAAACGTATCGTTAAACGAGACACGATGACCGTCCTTTTCAGTATCAACAAGCACACCGTCGCAATCAAACAGTAGAGCTGACGGAAGAACCGACGAATCAACCGCGGAGCATCTGAAACCACCGCTTCTCGATCGTCCAATCGCATTACGACTCACCGGATTCGAGAATTTCACGATCGAAGATCGAATTGAATGTTCCGGTAGTAATGAAGATCTGAGTTGGTTGCTGACATGGCGAGTAGATTGCTTGTTGTCGATGGATGGAGTGTGGGAGTGAAGAAGAGATGAAGTTGTTGATGAAGGAGTGATGATGGAGGCCATTTGTGGTGGATTGACTGGTATGATTTTGGTTGTTGATGTTTTATTTGGTGAGTTTGTGGCTCAGAAGGAAGGCTGGCTATCCTCCAGCATGTTGATTTGGATTTGCATGACCACCACATACACATACCTGCATCTTCAAGTCATCACATATGGTCGTTATCCAATACGAAACACCAATCAAAAATGGGTCGGGTCGGTGGGTTGATATCAAGGTTGGAGAACTCGCTAGTTGCTAGGCCGGTGAGGTGGGGACTATCGCTACTCGAGATTAATCAGATCAGTTTTTATATTAATTTTCAGTTTTATGTATAAATATACACATTTTTATAGGTAAATATTTTAGATAGCTATGTTTTAACTCTTACTCAACTCATTTTTTTAAGTATACAAGATTAATTTTTGGAATTCACATGGTTTGGTTGGAAACTAGCCGGAATTTAGATGTTTTGGCCGAAATATACAAGCTTTTTGCCAAAATTTGGCCGGGATCGTCGATTTTTGGCCGGTCGACTAGGCCCGACTAGCGATTAATGGACTGATTAACGAAAAATTACTTAGTCAGTGGCCGACTAGCGATTAATCGCCGACTAATCGCGATTTTTACAACACTGGTTGATAAAGTGGTTTAGTATGAATCAAATAGGAACATATGATCACTGGCGAGTCGCAGATCTCAAATATATTTTTTTACCGTACATTTATAAAACCAAGGTTTTTTTTTGGGTAACTTTGTAGAATAGTAACCAAGTTTTAAAAGTGTTCCAATAGGTCACTCAACATTCATTTTTTATTAAAATTAAGGGTTTTTTCATCCAATTCATAGGTAACCGTGGTGATGCGGATTTTTGTTTATTTTTCCCTTTCATTGATGCTAATGTCGAGTGATGACGTGGATTTTAACTTTTTTTTTAATTTTATGTAATTAAAGTGTTTTTATTTTTAATAAATTAAATTTCATATATTAAAATAATCCGACCCTAGCATCACATGCTTAATTTTTCTCTTGACACATGGAAAAAAGGATATGACTCGATTTGAATGTTAAGTTATCTAATTGGGACAAAAACGATACGAGTGACCTAATTAGAACACTTTTGAAACTTGGTTACTATTCTGTGACATTTTCCCTTTTTTACCGTTTATTTAAGGGTATTATGCACTTCGTCAAGAAAGTAGAGGGATATACTGAGCACCCCTTGAGCCATTGATAGACCCATCCTTGATTGCGGGAGTGCAGTATGGGAAGTAGATTTTTATTTTTATTTATTTTTATCTCGGTGGTTATAATAGATTTTTTTTATTACTTCACTTTAAGTGTTATATATGTGTGTATGTGTAAGTGAGGGTAGTGTTGTTCATCGCTGAACCAAGCCATGTTTCGATTAATTTGAGCCGAGCCAAGTTCGTTATGTTTTGTAAAGACCGTAGCCGAGCTAGCTCGTTTTACAAACCAACTGATTTTGAGCGAATTTCGAACTATAAGCTTTTGAATACCCTAAATGAGGGGTGGGATCAAACTACAATAAACCAGGAAGTTAGATGCCTATGTTTATAAAGTATTTGAGCAGCCAGATGTCAATGGGCCCCTCACCCCAACCTAAAAAATTCTACATTTCTTGCATACCTAAAAACTATTCATTGTTTGATGTTTATTTTTTTTTTCAGATATTCCTTTTGAAATGGTTCATTTGTTGCAATGCAAGGGTAATTCTTACATAGAAATAATGTTTAGCCTTATTTGTGTACAATGATTCTATATAGTTGTTTAGACTTGAGACCAACTTTCAGGACTCTTTGATCTCATTTATTTATGCTTTGTCAAACTTTATAGTTGCACCTGTCTCAACTTTTAGGTGTACATTTTTTCTTTTTCATATAATTTGTACATATAATACAAATATCACAGGAAATAACCCGAATCAGTTATCCGTGAACAACAGCAAAGGAGACCAAGACTATTTTTTACAGGGGCGAACAACAAGGTTAGGAGCCGTAGCACGGGCTACGACTCAACCCCGTATTCGTAGTGTTTTTTTTCGGTTTTATACAAAGAATATCCAAAAAAATATAAGAATTCCCCTAACCAAAAAAATATGATACTTGATATTCTAAAATTTCATTTTTTTAAGCCCAAACATTTTAAACCTGAAAACTTTAGAATAATTAAGCCCAAATGATAAAATAAGCCCGAATTAACAATAATAGAATTGAAATGAACCCCTAAATATAATTGATAAAGTTAGCCCAAGATACAAAACAATATTATAATTGAATAAGTGACCTTGCTTGTCTTAGGTGGAAACCGGAACACATAGTTCTTGTCCTTTGGTTTATCGGGTAGTGAATCTAGCTTTGGTTTTACCGGTTACAACCGCAACTGTTGAAAGATATTTTTTTTTCTTCTAAATTGAAGCTTGTCCAAGACGACTTACGCAATCGAATGTGCCCTGAATATTTGAACAATGCTATGATATGTGCAGTCGAAAAAAAAACTTTTGATAAAGTAAAAGACGATGATGTGATTGAATGATTTTAAGCTATGGAAAAAAGAAGAGGACAAATCTATTACGTATTTGTGTTTACTTGATTGATTATTGTATTTTTTTATTATTGTATGATTGCACATAAAAAAATTCCCGGATACCCCTAAATTAATGGGCTAGTTCCGCCACTGATTTTTTACATGGTGGAACCGAGTTTTCACAATTATTTTTTTGTCTGTGATTTCACTGGATACATTCATAGTCAAATAAGACATTAGTAAGCCACATATTCGAAACTCTTCCGAAAAAATGGATTGATATTCGATCTTGTGTAGGTTTGTTAATGAGAGTGACAATATGTTTATATGAGTTAGGATGAAAATGATGTGTTTCATTAAGTTATGTGACTTGCTTACAACATTTGGAGGATCATAATCTAGTAGGGGTACGGGGTGTATGAGCAAGTAGCCATTTTCCTTTACATTATAGCTCATAACTTTAAGAATCGTATCCTGAGATGCCATTTTTATCATTCGGTATGAAAACTAATAATGTGGCTTCTCGAGTTTGCAATATGGTGTTAAGATGCCTTTTTATAACCTTAATTCTACTTAAGAGGAAAAGGAACTAAGGTATGCCGTAATCATCATTACTCTTCATACACACACACATATATATATATATGTGTGTATGTGTGCGTATGCACTAATACTCTTTTATTTTATTTTTTTGTTTTGTATTGTCTATATGCTTTAGATGTGACATACAAGAGAAGCCTAGACATAGAACAAGAAAGAAAGATATTGCTACAAACTTATAAGGTGTGTATGCACAAGATATACGTTTTCTCTTTGTGTTAATTTCTTTGGAAGGGTTAGTAGTGACTAATGGTAAAAGTCCTTCAAAACACTCTTGATATGCCTCAAAGATTCAAACTATCAAGTTCGGGTATGCAGATATATACTTAGATATACATCTTGACGTGTACAATGAGATTTAGTACACAAATTTTTTATAGCTATGGCGAGACATATTAGGGTGGAGGTTGTGGCTCCGGGAAGGATTCAGGAATCATGATGGAGGATGTGGCAAGGCGGGAACACCTCCCTACCCATGCGGTACCACCCACTTTCACACCTATTCCATTGTTTTTTGGCGGTCGTGGTTCGCTACTTTGTAGGCTCTCTATGAAATTTTAACACTCCCAAATTTTTAACAACTTTCAGATTTGGTGTTTAGTTTTTTATATTTAATATTTATATTATTAATTTCCACCTTTTTAACAAGATGAGATCATGTTATTGTAACACCCCAAAATATTAATGCGAAATATTGTGTTATTATGATATTTTGACATGAAATAATTTAACTATGAATGTTTAACCTAGTTAATAAGTGTTATCTGTTAATAGAATAAGTAGGTTGTGGCTTACTTAATAATAAACTAAACCTTAGGGACTGAAATCAAGTATGATTGAAAGTTGGGAGTATAAAAAGCAGAAAAAAAAATTTAAAACACACATATCGTGTGTGTATGTGTGTGGAGAGAGATAGAAAGAGAGAGAGAGAGCCCTCTCTAAACACCACTTCAGAAATTAAAAAAATTTAAAGGTGAAATCCAGGTGATTTCCTTGCATGTTTGAGGATTTAGATCATCTAAACCTAAGGTATGCAATAATTTCATATTTGGTGAGTTTTCTTGTTAAGAGGATCCATGAAATATGAAGGTCTAGTTGAATAGTAGCCATAAAATGTAAGATGTAATAGTAATGCTTATAACCATTATACATGCAAGAATTTGTGAACTACTTGAGTAATTTGGATATTTGATAAGTGCTTATATGTGTTTTGAAGTGGGTTTTGACATGTGGAATGAACCCATGATTATTTTGGTAAAAAATAATGTATTAGATTATGATAACTAAAATGTTATGTTAGCTTGATACTATTGAAGGTATGAACTTGTTGAGTTGTAATAACATGGTATTCTTGGTTCACAAATTAGGATAATATTATAGCTTATGAATGATGCCACAAGTGTTTGATAAAACTCATAGATGAGTTTATTGTTAATAATCCATGGAAACTTTCATGAAAGTTGAGAAATGATTAGTAATGATCCTTGGATAAAATAGGAACATATATGATTATATGTTCTAATAGTCACTTGGGTTAAATTTTGGCAAATTAAGTGAGGCTTCGGGAAGCCGAACTAGGAAGGAGGCACATCAAGGGTAATCACCAAGGTATGTAGCTACATTGTTACGATTTACTAATTTGATATGTTGATAGTGATGAGAAATGAAAAGGCTATTAAGAAATTGAATAAAAGACCCTTTGGGTCAAGTGAAAATGTGAGTTAAGTAAATCCGTTTAATATGGCATGTAAAACCATCCGCATGGTCAAAGAATCGGAGGTGTTGCCTAACGGATAAAATCATGGTCATGGACTATGATGAAAATTGATTAAAGGATAGTCACCACTCATGGTTTTGAAGGAAAATATGAGTGGCTACTAAACGGGTCGTTTGCGATCTATAGGTCCACAAAAAAGGAAATAGACATGTAAAACCGAGCTATAAACTACCCACGCGGTTGTAGAAACTAAGGTACTGTCCAATGAAACTAACCGTAATTGCGGTTGTGGTTGGGAGAAAATGAGGAAAATCTTGATAAGGAATATAGAGGCATGAGTGAGAATGCTTAAAGCCTCCTAACGGGTCGGTTTGGGTAAAAACTCCAAAACGAAAGAAGGATGTGGAAAATAAATAATCCGGGTTTGGATTGTGGATTTGGAATTATATATATGGTGGAAAGTCCTAGAAATGGTAAACTCGAAGTTGGGTGAAACTTGGTGAAAAAAATTTGCAAAATTTAGCTAAGTGTGAAAAGTGCCCAGCTCCAAAAACTTTTTGGAAAACTGTGTCCATCACGCCATGTGAGGGAGAGACCAGACTCTTCCGCGATGCGTGAGGGACACTGGTCAACGGCTTGGTCAAAATTTAATTCCTCGCGCCACGTGAGGGAAAGTGTTTGCCCCTCCGCAACGCACGGGGGAACTTTGTTTCAGCATAATTGTTTTTGTTTCTGGTTATTTAGGATTTCATTCA
The DNA here is from genome assembly GCA_947069175.1 of Scalesia atractyloides. Classification (NCBI taxonomy): domain Eukaryota; kingdom Viridiplantae; phylum Streptophyta; class Magnoliopsida; order Asterales; family Asteraceae; genus Scalesia; species Scalesia atractyloides. The sequence continues at coordinate 93,522,772 of CAMTDV010000005.1, read as the reverse complement.
ACTAACTTACATACTAATCGTTTGAATGAGATCTTATAATAGGTAACATCTATGTTTAAGATCCAGATGAAGATCAAGCCACGTTGTCACACCCCGACCCGCAGCGGAATAAGAGTCAGGGCATAATTGGGTTATCACCAAAGCTCATGATGTTTACTAAAATGTTTCATATTTATTAAATTCAAATTACAACTTCAATATTCCAAACAAGTTCATACAATTACAAGGAAAAAGTAACTAATCAAACAATCCAAAGCCTAATCTGATTTATTCTTGTAGGCCGTCCTATATGTTTCTTGCTACATCTGGATCACCTGTATCATGTGTAAAAATGGGGGATTTTGGGTCAACAAAAGTTGGCGAGTGAACCTTATTAAAAACATTTGATATTGATTTCTTATTGTATTTAATATGGAAAGATTGTGCAATTATCATATGTGAGCAAACGTATATAATCAAACAATAACAAACCACCTTGCATGGGTGTATGACATGAATGATAATGTATATGTTGGCAACGTCAAGTTCCGCTCATAGGTAACGGGGAACGGACGAGCCTATGATGATGTATGTGAGATCAAGGCTCAATCAAACGGAGCCGATCGTATGTTGGCAACGCCACGTTCCGCTCATAGGTGATGGGGAACAGTTCTGCTCATAGGTAATGGGGAACAGACGGGCCTATGATGATGTATGTACTGAAAATGATAAATTTAATCTAAACATTAACCACACAAACAATGGATACATATTGGGTACACATTTGATCATGGATATGATGGATGCACAAGTGTTTAAATGTAATAAATAATAAGCGACATGATACACCCCAAAATGTGATTAAAACGGGGAATTGGTAGAGATTCACTCACCTTGGGTGCGTTCGTTTGATGATGTTGAATGCGCACGAGTTTAGAGAGTTGATCGACGAGGATTAACTAACCTAAATAATAACGAAAAGGTACGGTAAATAAGTGGATTTTATTAACAATTTTAGTAGGGTTTTTAGATTTATTTTTGTGAGTTTAAGGTCATTTTCTAACTTTAAAAATATTATTTTTAAGTATTTTTAATTGATTTTTAAATTAAATAAATAAATAAAAATATAAAAAAAAACGTTGACTTTTTGGGTTGACCGTTGACCGTTGACCGGTCGGACAATGACTTATGTGTGCGCTGGGTGAGGCTCGAACCCGAGACCTCTCGTACGCGTGCACGCAGCTCTACCAACTGAGCTACGTGTCTAACCCGAAATATTTTATGTTTTAATTATATATATATACTAATTAAATGTTTAATTTATTTGGTTTTATATTAAAAGAATTTAAATGGTTGAACCGGTTGCAGGGAAACCGGATCGAACTCGGGTCCCTTGATTTGTAAGCGCACAGCCCAACCAGTTGGGCTGTGCGTCTTATCTGTTTAACTTACGGTTTATATTAATCTTATATACATACTGGAACCTGTTCTGATTTTGTTTTAAAAAAAAATTGGTTTTAATTCGGAAAGTCGGTTCGTTGCAAGATTCGAACTCGTGACGTTTGTTTTGTTTGCGCACACAGTCCACCGCTGGACTGTGTGTCTAACCCGTTTGATTATGTGATTTTAATTATCCTTATACTTATTTCTGACTTCGTCTTCTTCGTTTACAAACACCCAGATCAGTGAGTTCCGACTGTTTTGTTTAAGTTGATTATCAAAACTTATAATCAGTTGAAATGTAATAGTAAACGGGATTATAGAACAGAGTGTACCAAAACAGCGTGTTTAATTCAGGTTTCCGGCAAGGGGGCGTCGGCTCTGGTTGGCGATCTCCGTCTGAGTGAACCAATCGACAGTTTTGATCAATGAGTTGTGCAATTAAGGTACTAAACAAGGATTATCAAAAGGTTTAGATGTTCGTACCAATTCACAGCGTGATTTCAGAAATTTCCAGAAATTTTCCGGCGAGTGTAGAATATCCGGCAACGTCGTCTGGGATTGATTCTGGTTGATGGATTGAAGTTAGTATAAGTCTAAGAATGGATTGAAAACGAAAGAATCGAGAAATTTACCGTTTTGATGTATATCTCGGTTTTCTGGCGAAAGTCCGACAATACAGAATGTTTCCGGCTAGTGAAATTTCTTCGAGAATTTGTGCGATTTTGAGCGAAAAGATTACCAGAGACTTGGGGGTGTATTTATAAGGAAAAATCATGATGAATTGAGTCCGAATTGAGTCTTGATTCATGGTCAAGACTTTCTCCGGCGGTTATGACTGAGTTCGCGGGATTAGACATCGGTTATAACCGATGTCGAGGTTAATGCACGCGTTGAGTCAAAAGAAACCGTCGATAATTGGCGAAATCGTTGGTATTTCCGGCGAGTGTAATTGGGCGTGCTGAATCACCGTATTTGAGTTTGAGTTTTGTTATAAGTATTAATTGTTTTATCATATATCACAAACGAGTCAAGTGGCGGAGTGGTTGAGTGATGTTTGTTTCTTCCGGCTGACCCGGGTTCGAAACCCGGCAGCCTGTTTTCTTTTTTATTTACTTTATTTTTACTTTTTAATAATTATAGTTCTTAAATTCTAATTTGTTTATTAATTATGTATGGTTTAAAATTAATAAAAAATACGCAACGAAATTTTTTTGATATTCGATTAATAAACGAAGCGGGTTTTGAAAACCCGTTTTTCGACGGATGTTACAGTATCCCTACTTTTAGAAATTTCGTCCCGAAATTTAAGTAGTAGTGGTAACAGGAAAAAGATGCGGATATTTTTCGCGCATTGAGTCTTCACGTTCCCAAGTAAACTCAGGTCCTCGTTTCGACTCCCAGCGTGCCCTAACAATTGGAATACGACTCCGTCTTAAACGTTTTTCTCCGAAGTCCACGATCTCTACTGGTCTTTCAATGAAGTGCATAGATTCATCGATCTGAATATCTTCTAGGGGAATATGAAGATTTTCATCGGCGAGGCACTTCTTTAAGTTTGATACGTGGAACGTGGGGTGAATTCTGTTGAGTTCTTCTGGTAAGTCAAGCTTGTATGCTACATGTTCTACTCTTTCGAGTATCTTGAAAGGTCCTACGTAGCGTGGTGCTAGCTTGCCCTTCTGGCCAAAACGAACTACTCCCTTCCACGGTGATACTTTTAAAAGTACTTGTTCACCAATGTTAAACTCCAAGGGCTTTTGGCGTTTGTCTGCATAACTCTTTTGACGACTTTGTGCCGCTAGAAGATTGTTTCGAATTTGATGGATCTTGTCTGTCGTTTCTTGAATCAATTCTGGACCGGTGATTTGTGCTTCTCCAATTTCGTGCCAACATATTGGTGATCGGCACTTACGACCATATAAAGCCTCGAAAGGAGCCATGCCGATACTTGAGTGGTAACTATTGTTGTATGAAAATTCAACTAATGGTAGATGAGCGTCCCAATTCCCTTTGAAGTCTATGACACATGCTCGAAGCATATCTTCAAGAGTTTGGATGGTGCGTTCAGATTGTCCATCAGTTTGAGGATGATAAGCGGTACTGAGGTCTAATCGTGTACCCAAAGCGGCTTGTACGGCTTGCCATGTTCGTGAAGTGAAACGACCATCGCGGTCTGAAATGATGCTTAAAGGTACACCATGACGGCTTACGATCTCGCTGATGTAGATACGAGCTAACTTCTCGTTCTTGAAGTCCTCGCGAATTGGAATGAAGTGAGCTGATTTTGTGAGACGATCAATGATTACCCATATAGTGTCATACCCACTGGAGGTGCGAGGTAACCAGGTAATGAAATCCATGGTTATGTTTTCCCACTTCCATACAGGTATTTCAGGTTGGGTTAGAAGTCCTGAAGGTCTTTGATGTTCAGCCTTTACTTTGGAACAGGTAAGGCACTTAGAAACAAAAACAGCAATATCCTTTTTCATGCCAGGCCACCAGTAGGTGTATCGAAGGTCTTGATACATCTTGTCGGCTCCTGGGTGTACAGAATACCATGTTTTGTGCGCCTCATTCATAAGGAAATCACGAAGGTTATTGTGATCGGGAATCCATATGCGATCTAGATAGTACAGAATACCGTCGGATTTGGTTTCGATTTTAAGTTCTGCTCCACAAGACAGCTCATTGCGTACGTCGTTTTCTGTTACAGAAACATGTTGGGCTTCTCGGATTCGATCTTTGATGTTGGTTATGATTTGCGAACATAGAAGACGAATGGAGTTCGCATAACCTTTTCGACTGAGCGCATCGGCCACCACGTTTGCCTTGCCAGGATGATACCGAATTTCACAGTCGTAGTCATTAAGAAGTTCGACCCATCTTCGTTGCCTCATATTCAACTCCTTTTGGTTAAATATATGTTGGAGGCTCTTGTGGTCAGTGTATATTTCACACTTAGTACCGTAGAGGTAATGTCTCCATATCTTAAGAGCGAACACAACGGCTCCGAGTTCCAGGTCGTGGGTGGTGTAGTTCTTCTCATGAATTTTGAGTTGCCTAGATGCATAAGCTATCACTTTTCCTCTTTGCATCAGTACACAGCCTAGTCCTTGCCCTGACGCGTCGCAATATACCACGAAGTCATCGCAACCTTCGGGGAGTGTGAGGATAGGCGCGTCACAAAGCTTTTGCTTAAGGGTTTGGAAAGCTTCTTCTTGTTTCGGTCCCCATATGAAGGGTTTTCCTTTATGAGTCAAAGCCGTGAGTGGTACAGCAATACGGGAGAAATTTGAAATGAAGCGGCGATAGTAACCAGCCAAACCAAGAAATGATCTTACTTCGGTAGGGGTACGTGGCGCCTGCCATTCTTGTACTGCTTTGATCTTTGTGGGGTCAACATGTATTCCCTTGTCATTGACGGCATGTCCAAGGAATTGTACCTCTTTTAACCAGAATTCGCACTTGGAGAATTTGGCGTAGAGCTTTTCATTCCTTAGGAGGGTAAGGATGAGTCGAAGGTGTCGTTCATGATCAGATTTAGACTTCGAGTAGATGAGGATGTCGTCGATGAAGACTATGACAAAACGGTCGAGATAGGGTTTGCATACCTATTCATTAGATCCATGAATACAGCTGGGGCGTTGGTTAATCCAAATGGCATGACCATGAATTCGTAATGACCGTAACGAGTTCGGAAGGTGGTCTTTAGGACGTCTTCTTCATGTACTCTGAGTTGATGATAACCAGAACGTAGGTCGATTTTTGAAAAACAGGTGGCGCCTTGAAGTTGGTCAAGAAGATCATCGATGCGAGGTAATGGGTAGCGGTTCTTGACCGTTAACTTGTTGAGTTCTCTGTAGTCGATACACATGCGAAAAGTTCCATCTTTCTTCTTAACAAAAAGGACAGGTGCACCCCAAGGCGATGAGCTAGGACGTATAAATCCTTTGTCAGTCAGCTCTTGCAGTTGACTGGCCAGCTCTTGCATTTCGGATGGGGCTAACCTATAGGGAGATTTTGCAACTGGTGTAGCTCCAGGTATAAGATCAATGCGGAATTCGACTTCTCTCACGGGAGGAAGTCCTGAAATGTCGCTAGGAAAAAACTTGCGAAAAATCTTTTACTACTGGGATGTCTTCGAGTTTCTTCTCCTTGGTTCCCTTTTTGACGACATGAGTTAGGAATGCGACATAATTCTTGCGGAGATATTTTCGGGCTTGAAGACAGGACATTAATTTGAGTCCTTTCGAAGGGGTTTCTCCAAAGATTCGTAGAGTCTGACCGTTTGTAAGAGGAATGCGAATAAACTTTTCGCGGCATACAACTTCAGCATGATGTTGACTGAGCCAGTCCATGCCAATTATAATGTCAAAACTTCCCAACTTCATAGGAATGAGGTCAACTGGAAAATCGTGATCATTTAGGGTGAGAGTACAATTGTGTATATTAGAGTTTAATGAGACCGGTTTTCCGTCAGCAACTTCTACCGTTATGGATTCCATGAGTTCATCACGAGTTTGGTTGAGGATGGGTTCAAATTCTAAGGACACAAAACTCTTATCCGCGTCAGTATCAAATAACATGGATGCATAACTACCATTGATGAGAAACGTACCGTTAACCACGTTGTTGTTAGCCCTAGCTTGATTGGCGTTGATGTTGAAAGCTCTTCCCCTAGCAGGTGGAGGAGATTGGTTAGCCTGGTTCACTGGATTTGCTTGAGCTTGGGCATGGATGATGTTCACCAAGCGTGGACAGGTGTTCCTGAAGTGGTTCGGGTCTCCACAGTTGTAACAAGCCCGCATAGGTTGCATCATGGGGTAGTTGGGTTGGTAGTAGGATTGGGCTGCATGTTGGGCAGGTGGTAGGAGTAAAGGTTGTTGGGCTTGACCCACTATCTGATGGTGGGTTTGGGTTGAGGGCTGATTGCGGTTCGTTCGCTGAAGTGTGCGACAGGTTTGGATGGTGTGACCCGCACGGCCACAGCCGGTGCAATGTTGGCAGGGATGATCAGGAAAGTGATGGTATTGGCAACGATTGCATTTTGGGTACGGGCCGGAGTATGGCTTTTTATATGGTGCAGATGAGGGAGCAACTTGGGTGATTGGTGCGGCAGTGATAGGAGGGTTTGTTTGAGTGACAGCAAAGTTTTTGGTGTTTCGCTTCCTTTTACCAGTAAACTTCGAAGAGGAGCCAGAATGGTTTGAAGTTTGAGCCTCAATGGGGGCTTTATTTTTCTCCTCCTTGAATTTACCGTTTCGTATGCGATTCTCGGTAAGTTAGGTAGCTAGTTCCATTGCAGCTTCCAGTGTTGCAGGCGAAGTGCTTAGAACTGAGTCTTGAATTTTCGAGGGGAGGCCTCGAATATAGTGTTCGACCAAGCGGTATACTGGGGTGAACAAGTTGGGGATCATTTGGTTCAACTCTAAAAACCTTTTGTTGTAGGAAGTATGATCTCCTTCCTTTTGCTTTAGGGAGTGGAATTCGTCTTCTAACTTCTTGATTTCGCTTCTTGGACAGAAGCGTCTTGTCATTATTTCCCTTAACTCTTCCCATGTTAAGGCCATGGTGTCTTCGACTCCTCTCTTACCCTTCTCTGTGTTCCACCAGGTCAGGGCTACCCCAAACAGTCTCCCGGTTGCGCAACGTACCTTGCGATCCTCGGGACAATCGCAATTGAGGAAAGTGTTCTCCATTTCCTCAAACCAGTGGAGGAGAGCAGTGACACCTTCGGTCCCTTCATACTTTGGGGGATCGCAAGACTTGAAGTGTTTGTAGGAGCACTTCTTGGAGGGAGGGTTGTCGACGTTCTGGTCTTCTTGATTGGGAGGGTTGATGGGATTTGCAGTGAGAGCTTGCTGGACTTGAATTACGATGTCAGGGAGCACCGCGGCCATTTGTTTTGCAATTTGGGTGGCCAAGCGTTCGGTTGACCTTCCTGACTTTCTACCTCCACGTAGTTGCCTAGCCGACATCTACAGGAACATACATGGAAAAATTGTGAGTTTAAGGAGTCTTTTAGGTGTCATGTGTCTTAAAGGTAATAACATAATCATAAATAATGCAACTACATCCATAGGATGTCTTGGGTTTGCTCATGTTTGGGCCTCCAATGTCCCCCATACCATCGCCTGTATAGTCATGTGGGCCCCCATGGCTATTGGCTTAGTAGGATTCACATTGGTGTTGGCGGTTTAACACTCGTATCACCCGAATGAAAACCATGAAATATGTTTGCGAGATGTATGGTCGGAGGGTGTCCAGGTGTAGACACAACGACAACTCAAAGTGGGGTTAGCTCACACGACGTTTGGTATAGCATGCTTTGGCCTAATAGGTCCTTCGTACTCTCATCGTTAGTCCCCAGGTAGGCAAACTGGTCCTTTATTTTGGATTTATACGAATGCCAAGCCTAGACAGGACGTTCCGACTACCGGTACTCATACCCTTCCAGTTACTACATGCCCGTCATGAGAACTCACTTTGATGTGATTCGAAAATACAAAAATCGTTGTAAAAATCATAGGAATTGTGAGGTGTGTGCTCTCATGATATGGTATGTTATGAGGATCTGATTCATAATGAGCATTGTATAATAATATGTACTTATGAACATGCTTGCATAACATTGAATATAACAATAATCATAAAGCATATAAACATCATGAATTTTGCATGTAACACACAAACAATTTAAAAATTCTAATCGACTATGGTATAGGCTCTAAGGGTCTAATAACCTATCCTATATCCCTAGAGTCATGGCTCTGATACCAATCTGTCACACCCCGACCCGCAGCGGAATAAGAGTCGGGGCATAATTGGGTTATCACCAAAGCTCATGATGTTTACTAAAATGTTTCATATTTATTAAATTCAAATTACAACTTCAATATTCCAAACAAGTTCATACAATTACAAGGAAAAAGTAACTAAGTAAACAATCCAAAGCCTAATCTGATTTATTCTTCTAGGCCGTCCTATATGTTTCTTGCTGAATCTGGATCACCTGTATCATGTGTAAAAATGGGGGATTTTGAGTCAACAAAAGTTGGCGAGTGAACCTTATTAAAAACATTTGATATTGATTTCTTATTGTATTTAATATGGAAAGATTGTGCAATAATCACATGTGAGCAAACGTATATAATCAAACAATAACAAACCACCTTGCATAGGTGTATGACATGAATGATAATGTATATGTTGGCAACATCACGTTCCGCTCATAGGTAATGGGGAACGGACGAGCCTATGATGATGTATGTGAGATCAATGCTCAATCAAACGGAGCCGATCGTATGTTGGCAACGCCACGTTCCGCTCATAGGTAATGGGGAACAGTTCCGCTCATAGGTAATGGGGAACAGACGGGCCTATGATGATGTATGTACTAAAAATGATAAATTTAATCTAAACATTAACCACACAAACAATTGATACATATTGGGTACACATTTGATCATGGATATGATGGATGCACAAATGTTTAAATGTAATAAATAATAAGCGACACATGATACACCCCAAAATGTGATTAAAACGGGGAATTGGTAGAGATTCACTCACCTTGGGTGCGTTCGTTTGATGATGTTGAATGCGCACGAGTTTAGAGAGTTGATCGACGAGGAATAACTAACCTAAATAATAACGAAAAGGTACGGTAAATAAGTGGATTTTATTAACAATTTTAACAGGGTTTTTAGATTTATTTTTGTGAGTTTAAGGTCATTTCTAACTTTAAAAATATTATTTTTAAGTATTTTTAATTGATTTTTAAATTAAATAAATAAATAAAAATATAAAAATAACGTTGACTTTTTGGGTTGACCGTTGACCGGTCCGTTGACCGGTCGGACAGTGACTTATGTGTGCGCTGGGTGAGACTCGAACCCGAGACCTCTCGTACGCGTGCACGTAGCTCTACCAACTGAGCTACGTGTCTAACCCGAAATATTTTATGTTTTAATTATATATATATACTAATTAAATGTTTAATTTATTTGGTTTTATATTAAAAGAATTTAAATGGTTGAACCGGTTGCAGGGAAACCGGATCGAACTCGGGTCCCTTGATTTGTAAGCGCACAGCCCAACCAGTTGGGCTGTGCGTCTTATCTGTTTAACTTACGGTTTATATTAATCTTATATACATACTGGAACCTGTTCTGATTCTGTTTTAAAAAAAGTTGGTTTAATTCAGAAAGTCGGTGTGTTGCAAGATTCGAACTCGTGACGTTTGTTTTGTTTGCGCACACAGTCCACCGCTGGACTGTGTGTCTAACCCGTTTGATTATGTGATTTTAATTATCCTTATACTTATTTCTGACTTCGTCTTCTTCGTTTACAAACACCCAGATCATTGAGTTCCGACTGTTTTGTTTAAGTTGATTATCAAAACTTATAATCAGTTGAAATGTAATAGTAAACGGGATTATAGAACAGAGTGTACCAAAACAGCGTGTTTAATTCAGGTTTCCGGCAAGGGGGCGTCGGCTCTGGTTGGCGATCTCCGTCTGAGTGAACCAATCGACAGTTTTGATCAATGAGTTGTGCAATTAAGGTACTAAACAAGGATTATCAAAAGGTTTAGATGTTCGTACCAATTCACAGCGTGATTTCGGAAATTTCCAGAAATTTTCCGGCGAGTGTAGAATATCCGGCAACGTCGTCTGGGATTGATTCTGGTTGATGGATTGAAGTTAGTATAAGTCTAAGAATGGATTGAAAACGAAAGAATCGAGAAATTTACCGTTTTGATGTATATCTCGATTTTCCGGCGAAAGTCCGACAATACAGAATGTTTCCGGCGAGTGAAATTTCTTCGAGAATTTGTGCGATTTTGAGCGAAAAGCTTACCAAAGACTTGGGGGTGTATTTATAAGGAAAAATCATGATGAATTGAGTCTGAATTGAGTCTTGATTCATGGTCAAGACTTTCTCCGGCGGTTATGACTGAGTTCGCGGGATTAGACATCGGTTATAACCGATGTCGAGGTTAATGCACGCGTTGAGTCAAAAGAAACCGTCGATAATTGGCGAAATCGTCGGTATTTCCGGCGAGTGTAATTGGGCGCGCTGAATCACCGTATTTGAGTTTGAGTTTTATTATAAGTATTAATTGTTTTATCATATATCACAAACGAGTCAAGTGGCGGAGTGGTTGAGTGATGTTTGTTTCTTCCGGCTGACCCGGGTTCGAAACCCGGCAGCCTGTTTTCTTTTTTATTTACTTTATTTTTATTTTATAATAATTATAGTTCTTAAATTCTAAATTGTTTATTAATTATGTATCGTTTAAAATTAAAATTAATCAAAAATACGCAACGAAAAAAACGAAGCGGGTTTTGAAAACCCGTTTTTCGACGGATGTTACACACGTCAAGAACTGAACAATTTCCAAATGCTTGTTAACTTCCGCTTTTGTATAAGTGTTCTTGAAAATTTTAAATGACAACTTGTTATATGTAACCATACTTCTACGTTGCATTGTATAAAAACCTTCTTTTGTGATACATGTAACTTGGTTAGTATATGCATTCTAATGATATTCAAATATTATAAGTACAAGTCTTACAATTATGATCTAAGGGCGGATATACAAAGCTTAACACTGACTTAAAATTTTGGCTACATCTTGAACAATTAATCATTGAGATGATCACTTCCAAAATCGGGTATTTTGGATAAACCTCACATTGTGTCAAAAATAACAACTGGATTAGTAAGAAGTCCAATACTGAATATTACTAGCGGATGCGCCAAAACTCCCCCACCATGAAGAATTATGTGTTATTTTAGAAATTTTTTACTCAGTGCAATGTAATATAACGTAACAGAAAACTCATCAAAATTGGACACCCAAGACTTTTTTAAAGCAACCTTCTAATCAAGTTTAGGGTTGTAGCACACTCGACGAATCTCGTGTCTGCTCTTAAGTATGTTGAAAACTAAGATATTTTTCTATCATCATCGAATATTCTTTTTTTTAATGACTAACTCACAGACTCTTTAATACCACTACAAAATGTATATATTTGCACACCATTGGCCTGGAACCCTCAACTACTCGAGGGAACACCATTATGTACACACGTTGATACTGCAATATTCATGTATCAAATTATAAGGTACCAACTACAAATATACAAGAATAATTGGGGATGGAAGTTTTTTCGTGTAGACCAACGAGCGATCTACATTTAGCTCGAACTCAAATCTAATGATTATATATTAGCGAGTGGGAGTTGGCTATAAAGTCTACTTTTCCTACAAAGTGTAAAAAGCTATAAAATACCATAATGTCAACCATAAAATACACTCAAAACACACAAATAACAAAGCGAAGATTACTAAAACGCAATATTTATGGGTTTTGTTGTGTTTTTGATGATAAGGCTTTGGTTATCGAATGACTAACATTAATGTGTTTAATGTTGATTATCATGTTGTGTTTTATATTCATAGTTCTACGATGGTGTGTTTGAAGTTTTTATGGATTGTTAGGGTTTGGATATTGTGTTTTAGTGATATTCACTCTATTATTTGTGGGTTTTGAGTGTGTTTTATGGTTGAAATTGTGATATTTATGAATTTGTATACTTTGTAGGAAAAAAGAACTTTGTATCCAAACCCCACCCATATATTAGCTTATTAGTCATATTAACTCAAGCTGAATTACAAATGAATTCCTATTGAGATTGTTATCAGCAGGTTGTTTTGGATGACAACCTTACATGCAGTTCATCCATGAATGTTTTCTTTAACTACTATTTTCAACCCTTTTCAATCGACTCTTGTGAGATATAGTACCAAACCCAATCACTCTAGTTGAATATCAAAACCCACGGTACCCGAGTTAAGGATCCGGTTGGTGTTGGGTCCACCCATGGTGCTCTCCTATGTGGCCAGTTGTATGGAGCGTATGTTTATATAACCACCAATCGAATTGCAAATTTGCTATTGAATCTTCTACTAGAAACAGTTAGGCCTAAAAGAGGCCCACCCCGTAATTGATATTGACATGTAACAACACACCCATATTTGATAGTGACATGTAACTATTTAGGCCTTTTTCAGCTTAATCAAACAATGGATTTAACAAGAAAAAAATCTTTGATTAAAATTGAAGGTATATAAACCCTAAACTATAATTCCTATATGTACTAAACAAACCTTGATGCCCAAGAAACAGACTAGACTAGAATTAGGAAACCAAATAATAATAAAACAAAACTAACATAAATCCTAAATCTTCCTACTAAAATTAACTATAAACTATTTAACATCCTCAAACTTTTGAATATGACAATATTACTCCCAACAATAACAACATGGAGTATATACTCCTACTCGTGACCTCACTCAAAACACGTTATGCAATCTTTTCATTACTCTGTCTCTTACATGCTAATTTTCGGGACCAAGTGAAGTCACTTTTTCTTATGCCAAAGGTTGGTCATAACATCTAGCATTAGGTACTTGATTCTTCATACTCCAAGATTCCAATCCCAAATGTCAGTTCTTTCATTTTTTGACCTATTAAGCCTATTGGAATAATAACTGACCCTCTTCCTTTAAAACGTTTATATTAAGAGTAAACTGCAATTTGCCTCTCTAAGGTTTGGTCCAAATTGCCTAATGCCTTCATCTATTTCAGTTTTTTCCCTTTGAAACCCTAACATGGGTATTTCATTACCATATGCCCTCGAAACGTTAAAGGTTGTTAGTATATGTTGTTAAAAGACCCTTTTGCTCTTACTACATGATGTAAAAAGACCATATTGGCCCTCGCTATATATTATATTCAAAATTCCCCTCATTCTCACATTTGGTGCAGGTTTGACTTGACCAAGTCAAAATATTGAAGCATCATCAACTCGTTTTGACTTTATAAGCTTAGGACTGAAATTTTGAAACCCATTTCGTCATTTTGACTTTATTTGAAACCCATCCACCTAGGGAAATTGCACTAAACCTACATCTTAGGCATGGCATTCAAGCTTTGACTTTAGTGGGTCAACTGCAGCAAAGTTGTACTTAATAACCTGCACTTAATTGGCCAAATGCACTAATACACTTATGGCCTGCACTTAATTGGTCAACTAACCTTCGTCTAGTTCATCACTCTCACTAATTCACTTAATTGGCCAACAAACGACACTTAATTGGGCAATGTAACCGCACTTATGCAAATTCAAACCTGCATCTAGTTTATCAAACTCTGTAATAAACTTATATCAAACTATAAACCAACCTACATCTAGTTCATCAAATTGCACAACATCAAACTCACAACTTCAGCATCATCAGAACAACTGTACACCCACAGACTCACCAATACACAGACAGAACAATTGTACACACACAAACTCACACTATGCACATTACGAGGATCATGATCATCATACAGTTGACCAATTAAGTTATGTAACACCCTAAAAACAGGTTTGGTGATCAAATCCCGTTAATAGTAAAGAGAGGGTAAAATACCGTCAGTGGTAGAAAGTAGACCAGATAAGCGTTAGGATTTTTTAACTAATCAAGCTAACGCTAATTAAAGTGAACAAATACTTGTGGTAAGTAAAAGTTTATAAATGGCTCAGGTGAGTGGGACTTAAATTGTGTCGGGTTGTAACACCCCGTATTTAGTAATTTGACTAGGAATATCTAAACCTAGTTATGATAAGTTGCTAAATAATGAAATCATGAATGGTGGCCCTTTTTATAACAAAACCATACACGAGGGGATAAAATGGGCAATTGGAAAACTTGTTTTATTAAAACAAAACTAAAACACAAAAACACATACATGTAGGTGTGTGTGTGTGTGTGCGCGTACAGAGAAGAGATAGAAAGGGGAACCCTTGTTCTTGATAATCTCCTCAAAATTTATCAATCCAAAATCAAAGTAACTTTGATTGCATGTTTGAAGATCCTAACTCTCTAGCACCATCTAAATGTAAGGTGTGTGGTAGATTTACATATGATGAGTTTGATGTTAAGTGGGTTTTTGATTATATGATGAAATTGATGATGTATGGATGTTCATAATCATCATACTTGTATGTATGTGTAAGTTACTTGAACAAATTAGAGATTCGAGTAAGTTTTCATACATGACTTGAAATGGGTTTTGATGATATGAAGAAATTAACGTAGTAATAGTGTTATAAACACCATGTTTACTAGTTTGTGTGAAGAACTTGAATAGTTTAGATGTTGGGATGATTGAACTTGTTGAGATTGAAAGAAACATGGCAACGTTGGTTAGTAAATCAAGCTAAAATTGGTTGGCTAAAAACGATGCCCACCAGGTGTTCGATAAAATGCCTAAGTGAGTTTTCTCAAATTGTTAATGCGTGTATGTATGCCAATATGCAGTTTGACTTAAATGAAAAGATAAATGAGGTAAAAAAATCCACGAGTAGTGATGGTCATGATATTGGATGACTAATCTAATCACCTTGTGGATATTATGTGATAGTTTGACACTTGACAAGCTATGTGGGAGCTTAGAAAGGAATAGGTCAAACGGGTCATAGGCGAGAGGAAGTTCGAACGGGTGCAAGGTAAGTAAAGCTTACACCTCCTAGAATATAGTTGCTACATAAATGATAGAAAGTATATGCATGCTCAAGAACGGTTGCTATTAAAAATGGGTATTATTTAAATCATAATTGGTGATAAATATAGAATTTTGAAATAGGACCCTATGATGTACGTCATAACGGGTCAAATAAATAAAAGGATAACTAGATCACATGATGGTAACATTGAATTCTAGAATTTTAGACCATAACGGGTCAAACGAGCAAAATGACGAGTAACTATGTATCGGCGCGAACCAAAATGGGTTGAAAGAATAAAAAGGAGTTTTTGGTGATAAACTAATGAATTCACAAATAGGACCCAATAGTGTAAACCATGACAGGTCAAATGGGTAAGATAGCAAGTATGCACATTTTTTGCTTATAAACAACGCATAGTTAATTGAAACGCTAAAAGAGTAAGCTATAACGGGTCAAATGGACAATTGGGTCAAATGGTGATGTTATCACCATTTGGACATAATATTTGATGCTTGGTTTGTTAAGTTTAATACTTACAGGTAAGCATAATATATAGGCATGCATTGCCATGAATTAGCCAATAGAACCGCAAGGTATTGATAATAGGTCATCACCTTGACCCACGCCAGGTATGTGTAAAGAATTGTACCTTCGTTAAGGGCTTATAGTTTGACGAAAGAATGGTTTGAGAACTAACAAATTCAAATCCAAACAGGCCAATGCACATGTCAATGCATAATGCACAGTTTAGCATAGTGCACAGGTTCGTGCACAATTTAGTATAGTGCACAGTTTAACATAATGCACATGTCAGTGCATAGTTTAGTATAGTGCACATGTTCGTGCACAACTTAGCATAGTGCACAATGCTAGCAAAGCGCACAGGTTAGTGCACAATTTAGAAAAGTGCACATGTTAGTGCACAATTTAGCAAAATGCACAGGTTAGTGCACAATTTAGCAAAGTGAACAGGTTAGTGCACAATTTAGTAAAGTGCACAATACATAATTTAGCAAGGTGCACATGTTAATGTATAGTGCATAATTTAGCAAAGTGCACAGGTTAGTAAAGTGCACATGTTAGTGCATAGTGCATAATTTAGAAAAGTGTATAGGTTAGTGCACAGTTTACTGAAGTGCACATGTTAGTGCACAATTTAGCAAAATGCATAGGTTAGTGCACAGCTTAGAAAAGTGCACAATTTAGCAATATGCACATGTTAATGCACAATTTAGTAAAGTGCATATGTTTGTGTATAGTTTAGTAAAGTGCACAGGTCAGTGCACAGTGCACAGTTTTGTAAAGTGCACACTTCAGCAAAGTGCAAAGTGCATATTTCAGTAAAGTGTATACTTCAGCAAAGTGCACATAGGTAAAGTGCACTTATTAACCGTCGTGACATGCGGCATCTAAAGGCGTTTCGGTTGTGATACGCGACAGAAGCCAGTTGTTCAAACATTTTAGCTTGTCATTTTCCATTCGTTAACACAAAGGAAATATAAACACTAATTGATTTTGGTGTTTATAACAGGCTTATTCAAGGGCTGGTACCGGATGAACGATCAAGCACGTGAAGAACAGAACACTCCTAAACCGCCACCTCATTGGGAACATCTTCTTAACAATATAAAATATGATCATGCGTGACAAAGTTTTGTGTATAAAAGATTATTGTCTTTGACTGTAATTTAATTGTCTAATAACCCGTATCAGTTAACCGAGACGTGTAAGCTTTAAGTAAAAAAAAATCTAGGACCTAATCTTACGAATATTTCAGATATTCGGTATAGAAAATGGGATAGAGTGTTACAAGTTATAAGTATGATCATCATCATCATACATCACACTATGGACACAATGGACATTATGGCACACCCTAATTTCCAGGTGAGCCCGGACTTGGCGGCATGCTTACCAGTCATATATATATATATATATATATCCAAATATCATTAATAGCTATAGGATTTTCTAGCCTAGTCTTAAAGGAAGACTTTAGACACATAATTTCCTAAGGAATATGCAATTGTGATATTTGAGCTTAGACACAAAAGGCTAGTGTCTAATATGCTCAAATGTGGCTCTGATACCAACTTGTCACATCCTGATTTCCGGTGGGCCCGGGCTTAGGGTATATGCATGACGATTGATATCAGTAATGACAATGCACACCTGAAGATGGGAATATAAATTAAATTATACAAAAGTACAAACTTTAAAGTCCAAAGTTCAGAATAATTATACAAGTTGTTCGTACTAAAATCCACATGCGGATCTAAATGATTCAAATAAATAAAGACCAAGCAGCTCCAGCCTATTCCGTACTTACTATGTAACTTGCGCTTAGTCTTTTGAAAATACGTTAGTTTTCACTAGTAAATACAATTAAATGAATATTTTGAAAATCATTTCAAAATGATTTTTGATGCCATTTGGTTTATCATTTTTAAATAACTTGGGACAAACTATATCTATTGTTACCAATTTTGCATGCTTATCAATATAGTTGAGGACCGGAAACTAAACGCTGGTACATGATTAATCGACGTGCCACATTCTCAATATCATAAAAATATAGCATTAGCGTCTGTCAGGTGTATGTCTACACCTCGCGCTTAGGTCATGGCTATTTGTAATTAAATGAGTCGGGATATCCAGGACATGGTCGTATTAAACCCCGGTGTTTAAGTTATCAAGCAAAATGGATTAAAACGATTTATTTTAATTTCTAGACATCATTCGCCCTTTATCCAATACCCGACCAAGCGGTTAGTGTCGTATCCCAAGCCTTTATAAAATAAAACAGGCTAAGAGTATTTACCTACGCTAGTCTTTACAAATCAAATATGCTAAGCACAAATATTAATCAGAACAACCTAACACACAAGCGTAATTCACTGGAGGCTTCTAGTTTGGAATAAATGAAACTATGATCCGTTAGAATGTTAACGAGTCTTATACAAGTCATTTGACTTTGACCGGTAAATAGATACGTACGATTCGCTAGATTAAGTATTGACCGGATAGAATATGGTTTATACCCTTTCGAGTGCAAAGACTCATGTAATATGGGGTTAATAACCAAACATTCTGATTAGAACTGAATTGAAAAGGTTTTGATCTAATTCGAATAGTTTATATGATTTATTCTATTTAAACTAGTCGTACGTGCATATGCTGTATTAGGTGGTCGAATAGGTATATGACAACTCCATTATGCCAATATATATCTTATAATGTTATAACATCAGTTTCAAAACCAGATTATAATTTCATTTGGTTTTAAAACCATTTTTATGTCATAAGGGCATTTTTGGTATTTAGAAGGCATATTATGCAGACTTATCAAATAACCTATTAAATGACATGATCAAGATGTGTAACCTCAAAGGGTTATTCCCTACAATAATATGATCATATAACAATCTTTAATCATGCTCAAATCTTGACCAAATGGGTCAGAATCGAAAGTCAAAGAAGAAGTCAAACTGTTTGACTTTCGGTTCGAAATGAGCTCTATGTAGGAATGACGACTTGGACATGATTACATGTCCTAATATGTTATAAACTATTATAATGACAAAAATTAAGGTTTCGATACTTATAAATTCATTTCACGTAATTTACAAAAATCTGCCTTTAACTTTTGATTAATACTAGATGTTGCCATGGGCCGCACGTTGCAGCGGCGAGCCTTAGTTGTTTCTAGGTGGCGGCACATTATGTGATGTGTTAACCATATAAAAACGCATGTTTGGACGTATCCAATCTAACTAAGTATAACCTATATAAGCATTGTTGTTACAAAAAAGAAAGAAACAGAATCAAACCTGGGTTGGTTCGTTTAGTGAGGGTTCCACCTAACCACTCACCAAGCATACTTTGCATCAAGACTAGCGGTAAATACATAACTCGAATGCATATTGTCGAATAAAAACATATTATATTTGACCCGACTCGTTTCCTGAACACAATTTACGTCAAAACGCAGACCAACCGAAAATGCACGTTAAAAATAAGCATGAAAACGTATTATCTTTGACCAACTTGTTTTCGAAGAAAATTAATGTCGAAACGTGTATTTATATCGTTTACGTGGAAACGCTAATATATGTCGACACGTACATGAGAACATAGATCAACTGAAAACATTCATAAAAAATAAGCATAAAACGCATTACACTTGACTCGACTCATTTCGAATAAAATTACACGTCGTGAATGTATACCGATACGTAAATATAAATAACCACGTGAGTAAATAGTTTTTTTTTCTTTGAAGCCAAATAATAAAAAATACATGGGTAAAATTTGAAAAGTTAAAACTCAAATGGTTGAATGACACTTATAACGTTTTTAAAAAGTATAAGAGGAATTATAATTTAAAATTTTCATTGCAAATGTTGAAAAAAATGATAATGAATGCTGGGAAATCGAAGCATGGCCTTCAGCAAATCTTAATTCAACACTTTACCACTGGGGTGGGATTTAGCATGGTCTATATTATATATATATATATATATATATATATATATATATGTATATGTATATATAATAAAAGTTTGAGATACAGAATTAAAAAAGAAAAAGAAAAGCAAAACCTGATATGTTGTAGACTTTGATTGGTGAGAAAGGTCACCGACCTTTTATTATAAGAGAATATAAATAACTTTGACTCGTCATTTCGCCTACTTAGCGTGATCTTCAGATGGGTGTAATCACAAGAGATCAACACCTTCACTATTACGATCACATTGCAAAGTTCGATTCGAACTTTGACTTGACCGAAATGGTCATGACCGAAAGTCAAAACAAAAGTCAATTTGCTTGACTTTCGGCTAATAACTAGGCTAGGAATGGATAAAGACTGAGATAGAACACTTACAAGTGTTCAAGGGAGTGTTATAACTCTAGAGATGAGGCCTCTATAGATCAGAAGCACTCCAAGATAGAGAGAAAAATTATTGAAGGTGCAAGTTTGAGTGATGAACTTGATCACCTATTTATACTTGAATTTGAGCCCACAAATCAAGACAAGTGTCTCCTGAGGTGTTATGGAAAAGATTAGTGGCAACCCAGGTGTCTCAAAGAGGAGCAAGGTGGCCAAAATCGCGAGCATGGCAGCAGGAGAGCAGGTTGTAGCTGCCAGCTCAATCTGTCTGCCAGCGATCACCTTACGGACCGTAAGGGGCTGGTTACGGTCCGTAAGAGACCTTTGGTACCCACAGTTTGTTTAAATGCCTTACGGACCGTAAAGCATAGTTGCAGTGACCTGTTAGAAGCTAAAAACTTGGCATTTATTCACATTTGATCCCTCCATTCAACATCTTTTGTAATATCACCAAATTAGTCCTTCCCGTCCAACATATTTGGAATATTTAAGGGTTTATGGAACACGTGTTGTCATATCATTCGATAAAATTTCTGAGGTGTCACACATTATTAGGATTATGAGAATCATATGTATGAGTATGATCATTGATGTTCATCATCATACAGTTGACCAATGAAAGACATACATATGATCATCATCATTCATACATCACACTATGCACATTATGATGTACTTATGTATGATTATGATCATGATGTTCGTGGATCAGATGGTAATGAAATATCCTGATCATGATCATCGTACATCATCATCATCATAATACAGTTTAATCATAAATCATCATCATACACTTAATCATATACCATCATCATAAAGCATTATCATCATACACTTAATCATATATCATCATCAAGTTCATCATAAAGCATCATCATCATACAGTTCATCATAAAGCATCATCATATAGTTAATCATAATAGGTTTATATATTAAACATTCAAATAATCATCATCATCCTCACCATAATTATATGTATCCATGTCATAATTACATATAAGTAAATAATAGGATCATTAATCAAAATAACCAAGACTAGTATTACACTAATCTTGGTGAAAATGAGTGATGCTTGTTCTGGTGATGGTCGTGGTTGTGAAGTCGGACCAGACATTGAGATGATGGCATTCTGTGGTGATGGGGACAATGGGCGTGATTGTTGAGACGATTGAGGGAACACCACTCAAAGTTAATAGGAATTTTTTTCAAGCACCATAGGGCCACCCTGACCAGATCCACTGTGCGGTGGTTGCTGGTCTCCGTAACCATTACTCCAGTTACAATCTAATAAACACAAACAAACGACCACATTATCGATGAAGGGGTTTTTTTGTAACAACCTGACTTTTTCTCGGTTGCTCCGTACGATCGTTATCGTCCTTTTTGTAACCGTTGTAATATGAGATTCAAAATATAATGATTAACCTATTTTAAATTCATTTTTATATCGCTTATTTAAACGCAGTTAATCACTTAATACTCGCAACGCTCTCGCTCGCTATATCCACTGTTTTATTTTTAATGATTTATTTATTCATTTATTTGCGCAACGCTTAACGCCACAGTACAATGTTTAACGAACTTAACCTCTAAAAAATCAGTAGTACAACTTTAACGAACTTAACCTCTAAAAAATCGTACGAAAATTCATTCCGAAAAAATATTTTCGTACAAAATGAGGTTTTTGTTTTGAGGTGTTTTTGGCACGAAAATGGTATTTTTCACCCAAAAAATTGCATATTTTCGCACGAAAATATCGTCAGAATACCTCCACTCCTCTCCGCCTATAAATACAACCCTTCGCATTTCATCCTAACTTGCTGCCATTCCGCACCAAAAACACTCTCTAGCTCGTTTTCTCTGTTTCAAGTAAGAAGACTACGTTTTTCACACATCCAACGATTTTACATGATTTTGCACGAGATTATCTCCGATTTCATCTAAACTTCTCTGTTTACGAAAACCTTCATCTTTTTCATGAAAACCTTCTGATTTTAACTAAGATATACACTTAACCGAGCACGTTTGAGTTACCCTGGATTCTAGATCTGAAACTGTTGTTGTTTCGAGCTGACAAGTGTTTATATAACAAAACTGTTTTCTAAATCGCTTTTACACAAAAACAGACAACAACCGACTAAGGCTTCGTTCACTGATCAGTGGGACGAGAGCACCGTCGAAACCGTCACGAAATGGACTCGAACATACATCCGTTTCAGATGAAATCTCAGTCCCGAATGCACCGAGACACAAGAACAGTCACTTGTGTGATCTGATGCTCGCATGGAACCATACTTGGTTCACACGGTCCAGTCCGAGTTCATACAAGAGACTCACTCGCTCAAAAGACCTCTCCGATGCTAGGTTGATCAGTAACTTAAGGTTGGAAGGTGAACACTCGATTTCCGAGACAGACGGAAACCACTCGATTTTGGACACGAAAACAGGCATTTCTGCACCATTTTCGTGCGAAATAGTCTTTTTCCGCATGACTCTCCGTACCGACTGTTTCAGACACTCTGGAAGATGATGCATTCTGTTTCTACGGGCAGGCATGACCTGACGCCCTCCTCGCTCATCTATCTCAGTGTTTGCTGTACGCACCCAATGTGAGTATACTTGAACCCTTTTTTCGCTTAAAACGCACTTTTGGGTGTTACATAGTCTCTATATCAAAACCGCGTACCACAACGCTAAACTCTTTAAACGCTAACGCTCTTGCATGTCATACGTGAATCATGAATGTTTGTTTGCTATGTGTGAATAATGAGGATTGCAGACACCCTTAGCAACGATAGTGACTATGTTTGGACTCAGCCCGATTGGTTCGGGGGTTGTTAAGGCTGCATATTTACTTACGTGCGTATTCGCTGTTGTGATCACGTGTCGGCATATTCCACTCGCAGTCGTGTTGGTTAGCTTGTATCATTATTGTTAGCATACTTAGAATCGCCTCTCTACGTGTTACATGTGGTTATGCGTAAACGCTTTATCACTATTATTTGCTATTAAACTGTGTACTCACCTTACTTTATGTACTGACTTTTATTTTAACGTATGTGACAGGTTGATGATTCTACTGTTGCAATGGATTTAGGGCTTATTCCTTAGAAACTCGTAATAAAATTTCTAGTTTACCTGTTAAGAGATTATGTAATTCGTGGTGACTGTTATGAATATTTGTTAATTGTATGGGAAATTATACTTCAAATATTGTCATTTAAATAGTTTATTGTGGTTCTCTTGAGCATCTGATTCGCCTAGTGCCGCTGCCCGATGATTCCGCCATCGGTTGGGGTGTGACAGATTGGTATTGTAGCATAACTATAGGGAATTAGGTAGAATTGGCATGTTCGACCTATTCTATAGTCTAAGTACCGATTAGACCACTCCTCGACTTAAATTCTTAACTACTTGTCTTAAATGCTTACTGCCTTTCCTAAGGCTAACACAATTGTACACGCTTAAAAACTTTCGTATACATAATACGAGTGATTTGTCGGGATTAGGTGTGGAAAACCAAGAACTCTCGATAAGATCATTCACTCGCGCTACTATTTACTGCTGAGATTCTTTCGTTAAGTAGGAGTGATATCCATATCTTGACGAAAATCTCCACCTCTATTTCAATGGATTCCGACATGTTCGGCGAAAACCACAAACATGGGACGAAGTTGTTAAGTTAGGGTGAAACCGCCATTAATAACTAATTCCACTCCTCGATTTTCAATCTCACCAAAGTCTCGATTATTCGATGACTCGGGATTCGTAGTAACCGGAAGGGTAATGCCGTTAACCGCGAGGTAGTGAGAGATCCACCTATTAGGCCAAGCGTGTGCCCACACAGGAATGGTCGAATTACTTTGGGTAGTCCTGTCTCAAAACCGACGCTTCATTTGTTTTAAGCCTGCAATTGCCGATTTTATGCATCATCGAGTTTTATTATTAATTATGTGTTTAAATTTGTGAATTTTACGCTTTATCGATTTCTCGTTTTATCGCTTTTCGCTTTCGAAAAACGCACAATCGCACAGCTCTCGTAATCTAAAAAACTAATTAACCGAATCTATCCATCTTTGTCTTTAGATGGCTTATGTGATTACGTGAGTTTGTGCCTTATGTGATAATAATAATAATGTATATGGTGTAAAACACAAACTTTTAAACAAAACCATTATAACCGAATTCATCCAATCTTTGTCTTTAGATGGCTTCCATGGGATCCACATCGCCGTATCGCTCAACGCAACAACGCCGACAAGCGAATTGCCTCACTCATGGACAAGCAGATGCCCAAGGTAATTCCCAGATGTTAGCGATATCCAGGCTGTTAGCAGCAATTCATCTGTGGACTCAAAGGGCGATGCCCGAAATCTCGGTTAAGTTTCAAGCAGTTTTAAAACCTGCGGTCCTGCAGCATTCAGAGGCGAAGATGGACCAATCAAGATGTTTCACTGGTTCGACTCAATCGAAGTCACTTTCAGGCAAAACGCATGTCCTGAATATTTGCGCATTGTTAACGCACTGGAGTCTTTCAGTCAAGGGCACTTGACTGGTGGACTGCCGAGTGCAACAGGCGCGGAAATGATGAAGCTTTCTCTCTTGCGTGGGGAGAACTTAAGGAACTCTTGACCAAGGAGTTCTTCCCATCGCACGAAATTCAAAAGTGGAAATGAGTTCTAGAATATCAAACAAGTCGGTGGTGATAATGCAGGTCTCATTGCCCGCTTCAAGCAGCTTAGCATCATCTGTCCAGGTCAAGTGGACACCACTGAGAAAACCATCAAGAAGTACATTTCGGCTCCTCCGACCTTGTAGCGACTTGTTCATGCAACAAGACCAACCACCATGAAGAGACTTACCAACTCACAGCCGAGATCAACGACAAGCGAGTCTTGGCTGGAGCTTTCAAGGTCCCAACTAAGAGTCTTAACCAAGCTACTACGAGCCAAGCGCCGATACTGCTCCATCTCAAGCTTCCAAGCCAAATCACCAGAACCGCAAGCGAAAGGGTAACAACAAGAACTGCACAGTAGTCCAGCTGTCACACCCGACCCGCAGCGGAATAAAGTCGGGCATAATTGGGTTATCACCAAAGCTCATGATGTTTACTAAGATGTTTCATATTAATTAAATTCAAATTACAAACTTAAATTATCCAAAACAAAATTCATACATTACAAGAAATGAAACTACATAATTATTCAAAAGCATAAACTTGATTTATTTTCTAGGCCTTCCTAAGTGTTCCTGTCTCAGCTGGATCACCTGTATCATGTGTAAAACGGGGAGATTTTGGGTCAACAAAGTTGGCGAGTGTGAACCTTGATAAAACATTTTACTAATTTCTAGTTTTATTTAATAAGAAAATTTGTGCAATAATCACATGTGAGCAAACTATATAGATAAACAATCACAAACCACTTTGGATGAGTATATGACATGAATGATGATGTATGTGAGATCAAGGTTCAATCAAACGGAGCGATCTAATGAGGCTCCTGATGCTCAACCCGTTATCCCACGGGGAACTGATGGCCTAATGAAATGCGCGCACTGAAATGATAAATCCAATCTACATATAATTCACCAACAATTGATACACATTTGATCACGGATATGATGTATGCACAGTGTTTAAATAAAATAAAAAAATTGTACGACACGTGATACACCCAAAACATGATTAAACGGGGAATTGGTAGAGATTCTACAGTGGGTACGTTCTTTGATGACGATGAATGCGCACGAATTTATGATTCAACCGACGAGGGAAAAACTACCTAAATAATAACGAAATGATTCGATAAATAAATAAATTTTATTTGAGATTAATATTTTTAATTAATGCTCTTAATGGATTTTAGATTTATTTTTGTGAGTTTAAGGAAATTTTCTAACTTTAAACATTATTTTAAGTATTTTTAATGATTTTTTTCAATTAATAAATAAGTAAAAATAATAAAAAAAATGGGTTGACTTTCTGACAGTTGACGGTCTGACGGTCAGACTGTGTTTATTCTATGCGGCGCGCGGGATCAACTCGGGACTTTCGTTTGTGTGCACGCAGCTCTACCAACTAAGCTACGTGTCTAACCGAATATTCTCTGTTTTAATTATATATAATACTAATTCACTTTAACCTTTTTAGTTTTTTATTAAAATGATTTAATATGGCCGAACCGGTTGTAGAGACCCGGAGTCGAACTCGGAACCTCAGGTTCGAGTGCGCACAGCCCAACCAGTTGGGCTGTGTGTTAATCTGTTAACTACTAGATTATATTTCTTTATACATTTGTGGATTGTTCTGAATAGGTTTTAAAAACGTTGGTTTTATTTCAGAAAGTCGTACATGTGCGATTCGAACTCGGGACGTGTGTATTGGTATTTGCACAGTCCACCTGCTGACTGTGTGTCTAACCCGGTTTAAATATCCGATTTTAATTATATATATACATTTTCATCTTCATCTTTCACTGTTACAAAAATACAGAACAGGTGAAATCGACTGTTCTGTTTAATGCACACAACTTATACTTGATTAAATGGAAGAAGAATTAAGTGATATGGTTATTACCAAAACACGAGTTTGCTTTAGATTTCCAGCAAGATTTCGTCGCTTGATTGTCGATTTACGGCTGAGTGAATGTTTAAACAGTTTTCGATTATTGTGTTGAGCATTAGATTACTAATCAAGAGATAGCAAGAAAGGTTTAGATGATTGTACGAATTAGGAGTAAGGTTCGGTTCTCCGGTGATATTCCGGCGAGTGGTCGAGAATTTCCGGCGAGTGTTCTGAGTGGACTAAAGCTTCAGGAAGTGAGCGCGGTTATGAGAGCGAAAGGTTTACAGGAGGTTGGAGTGGGTATTTATAAGGAGGAACAGTTGATTTGGGTTTGAATTAAGGTCAACAATCGCGATTAAAGATTTCCGACGGTTTTTGACTAAATTGATTGCCGGCAACGGTTATAACTGATGTCGCAATCAGTTTATCCGTTTCAGTCAAAGGAAAAACAGCCAAAATCGCGGAGTTTAGGTTTTTCCGGTGATTGCGAGTTCTGGGCGCGCTGATTTGCAGATTTGACTTTCGGTTTTTATTATAAGTATTATTTGTTTCAGTGTTTATCACAAGTGAAGTGTGTGGCGGAGTGGTGTGGTGTGTGTTTGTGTTTGTGGGCGATCCGGGTTCGAGACCCGGCGGCTCCATTTTATTTTTATTCACTTATTATTATTATTTATTAATTATGGTTATAAATTCTAAAATGTTTATTAATTATGTATTATTTAAAATAATCTGAACAATAAATACGCAACGAAATCTTATAACTGAATAATTGATTAATAAACGAAGCGGGTTTTGAAACCCGTTTTTCGACGAATGTTATAGTATCCCCTACTTTTAGAAATTTCGTCCCAAAATTTAAGTTGTAGTGGTAACTGGAAAAAGATGCGGGTATTTTTCGCGGATTGAGTCTTCACGTTCCCAAGTAAACTCGGGTCCTCGTTTTGACTCCCAACGTACGCTGACAATTGGAATACGACTTCGCTTTAAACGCTCCTCTCCGAATTCCATGATTTCTACTGGTCTTTCAACGAAGTGCATCAATTCATCGACTTGAATGTCTTCTAGGGGAATATGGAGATTTTCATCGGCAAGGCACTTTTTCAAGTTTGATACGTGAAATGTGGGATGAATTCTGTTGAGCTCTTCTGGTAGGTCAAGCTTATATGCTACAGGACCTACTCTTTCGATTATCTTGAAAGGTCCTACGTAGCGTGGTGCTAGCTTGCCCTTCTGGCCAAAACGAACCACTCCCTTCCACGGTGATACTTTTAAAAGTACTTGATCACCAATGTCAAACTCCAAGGGCTTTCGTCGTTTGTCTGCATAACTCTTTTGACGACTTTGAGCCGCTAGAAGATTATTCCGAATTTGAAGGACCTTGTCGGTTGTTTCTTGAATTAATTTTGGACCGGTGATTTGCGCTTCCCCAATTTCGTGCCAACATATTGGAGATCGGCACTTACGACCATATAAAGCTTCGAAAGGAGCCATGCCGATACTTGAATGATAGCTATTGCTGTACGAAAATTCCACTAATGGTAGGTGAGCGTCCCAGTTCCCTTTGAAGTCTATGACACATGCTCGCAGCATGTCTTCAAGGTGTTTGGATGGTGCGTTCAGATTGACCATCAGTTTGAGGATGAAAAGCGGTACTGAGGTCTAATCGTGTACCCAAGGCGGTTTGTACGGCTCGCCATGTTCGTGAAGTGAAACGACCATCACGGTCTAAAATGATGCTTAAAGGTACACCATGACGGCTTACGATCTCGCTGATGTAGACACGAGCTAACTTCTCGTTCTTGAAGTCCTCGCGAATCGGAATGAAATGAGATGACTTTGTAAGACGATCGATTATTACCCATATGGTGTCATATCCACTAGAGGTGCGAGGTAACCCGGTAATGAAATCCATGGTTATGTTTTCCCACTTCCATACAGGTATTTCGGGTTGGACTAGAAGTCCAGAAGGTCTTTGATGTTTAGCTTTTACTTTGGAACAGGTAAGGCACTTGGAAACAAAAACAGCGATATCTTTTTTCATGCCAGGCCACCAGTAGGTGTATCGTAGGTCTTGATACATCTTGTCGGCTCCTGAGTGTACAGAGTATCGTGTTTTGTGCGCCTCATTCATGAGGAAATCACGAAGGTTATCGCGATCAAGGATCCATATGCAGTTTAAATAGTATAGAATACCGTCGGATTTGGTTTCGATTTTGAGTTCAGCTCCACATGACAGTTCATCGGGTACATCATTTTCTGTTACAGAAACATGTTGAGCTGCTCGGATTCGATCTTTGATGTTGGTTATGATTTGCGAACATAGAAGACGAATGAAGTTCGCATAACCTTTTCGACTGAGCGCATCAGCCACCACGTTTGCCTTGCCAGGATGATACCGAATTTCACAGTCGTGGTCGTTGAGAAGTTCGACCCATCTTCGTTGCCTCATATTCAACTCCTTCTGGTTGAAGATATGTTGGAGACTTTTGTGGTCAGTGTATATTTCACACTTCGTACCGTAGAGGTAATGTCTCCATATCTTGAGAACGAACACAACGGCTCCAAGTTCCAGGTCGTGGGTGGTGTAATTCTTCTCATGAACCTTGAGTTTCCTAGAGGCATAGGCTATCACTTTTCCTCTTTGCATTAATACACAGCCTAGCCTTTGCCCTGATGCGTCGCACTATACTACAAAGTCATCGCAACCTTCAGGGAGTGTGAGGATAGGTGCGTCACAAAGTTTTTGCTTTAGAGTTTGGAAGGCCTCCTCTTGCTTAGGTCCCCATATGAAGGGTTTTCCTTTATGAGTCAAGGCCGTGAGCGGTACAGCAATACGGGAAAAATTGGCAATGAAGCGTTGATAGTAACCAGCCAAACCGAGAAATGACCTAACTTCGGTAGGGGTACGTAGCGCTTGCCATTCCTGCACTGCCTTGATTTTTTAAGGATCAACATGAATT
The DNA here is from genome assembly GCA_947069175.1 of Scalesia atractyloides. Lineage (NCBI taxonomy): Eukaryota > Viridiplantae > Streptophyta > Magnoliopsida > Asterales > Asteraceae > Scalesia > Scalesia atractyloides. The sequence goes on along the minus strand of CAMTDV010000005.1, from coordinate 93,493,360 downwards.
CCCTTGTCATTGACGACATGTCCAAGGAATTGTACTTCTCCTAACCAGAATTCACATTTTGAGAACTTAGCGTAGAGCTTTTCAGTCCTTAAGAGTGTAAGGATGAGTCGAAGGTGTCGCTCATGATCGGATTTAGACTTGGAGTAGATAAGAATATCGTCGATGAAGACTATGACGAAACGGTCGAGGTAGGGTTTGCATACCCTATTCATTAGATCCATGAAGACAGCGGGGGCGTTGGTTAAACCGAATGGCATGACCATGAATTCGTAATGACCATAACGAGTCCGGAAGGCAGTCTTTGGGATATCTTCTTCATGCACTCTGAGCTGATGATAACCAGAACGAAGGTCGATTTTTGAAAAGCAGGTGGCGCCTTGAAGTTGGTCTAGGAGGTCATCAATGCGAGGTAGTGGATAGCGATTCTTAACCATTAACTTGTTGAGTTCTCTATAATCGATGCACATGCGAAACGTTCCATCTTTCTTCTTCACAAAAAGAACAGGTGCACCCCAAGGCGATGAGCTAGGACGTATGAATCCTTTGTCAGTCAGCTCTTGCAGTTGACTGGCCAGCTCTTGCATTTCGGATGGGGCTAACCTATAAGAAGATTTTGCGACTGGTGTAGCGCCAGGTACAAGATCGATGCGGAATTCGACTTCTCTCACAGGAGAAAGTCCTGAAATGTCGTCGGGAAAGACTTGTGGGAATTCTTTCACAACTTGGATGTCTTCAAGTTTCATCTCCTTAGTTCCCTTTTTGACGACGTGAGTTAGGAATGCGACATAGTTCTTGCGGAGATATCTTCGGGCTTGAAGGCAGATCATTAATTTGAGTCCTTTCGAAGGGGTTTCCCCAAAAATACGTAGGGTCTGACCGTCTGCAAAAGGAATGCGAATGAACTTTTCGCGGCACACTACTTCAGCGTGATGCTGGCTGAGCCAGTCCATACCGATTATAACATCGAAACTTCCAAACTTCATAGGAATGAGGTCAACTGGAAAGTCGTGATCGTTTAGAGTGAGGGTACAATTGCGTATAATAGAATTTAATGAAACGGGTTTTCCGTCAGCAACTTCCACCGTTAGAGATTCCATGAGATTAACACGAGTTTGGTTGAGGATAGGTTCAAATTCTAAGGACACAAAGCTCTTATCCACACCAGTATCGAATAATATGGATGCATAACTACCATTAATGAGAAACGTACCGTTGACCACGTTGTTGTCAGCCCTGCCTTGGTTGGCATTGATATTGAAAGCTCTCCCTCTTGCAGGTGGGGGAGCTTGGTTAACTTGGTTTACTGGGTTTGCGTGAGCTTGGGCATGAATGATGTTCACTAGGCGTGGGCATGTGTTCCTGAAGTGCTTTGGGTCCCCACAGTTGTAAGAAGCTCGCGTGGGTTGCATCATGGGGTAGTTGGGTTGGCAGTAAGTTTGGGCTGCGTGTGGTGCAGGTGGTAGAAGTAAGGGTTGTTGGGCTTGAACCACTATCTGATTGTGGGTTTGGGTTGGAGGTTGATTGCGGTTCATTCGTTGAAGGGTACGACAGGTTTAGATGGTGTGACCCGCACGGCCACAGCTTGTGCAATGTTGGCAGGGGTTTTCGGGAGGGTGATGGTATTGACAACGGTTGCATTTTGGGTGTGGGCCGGTGTATGGCTTTTTGAATGGTGCAGCTGAAGGAGCAATTTGGGTGATTGGTGCAGCAGTGATAGGAGGGTTGGTTTGAGTGACAGCCCAACCAGTTGGGCTGTGTGTCTAATCTGCTTAACTACTGGATTATATTCCTCTTATATACATTCTGTGGATTGATCTGAATAGGTTTTAAAAACGTTGGTTTTATTTCAGAAAGTCGGTAACATGTGCGATTCGAACTCGGGACGTGTGTATTGTATTTGCACATAGTCCACCGCTGGACTGTGTGTCTAACCCGGTTAAATATTCCGATTTTAATTATACTAATACACATTTTCATCTTCATCTTCTTCACTTACAAAAATACAGAACAGTGAAATCCGACTGTTCTGTTTAATCGACCACAACTTATACTTGATTGAAATGGAAAGAAGATTAAGTGATATGGTATACCAAAACAGCGAGTTTGCTTCAGATTTCCAGCAAGATTTCGTCGGCTCTGATTTGCGATTTCCGGCTGAGTGAACTGTTTAACAGTTTCGATTATTGTGTTGAGCAATTAGATTACTAATCAAGAGATAGCAAGAAAGGTTTAGATGATTGTACCGATTAGGAGTAAGGTTTCGGTTCTCCGGTGTATATTCCGGCGAGTGCGAGAATTTCCGGCGACGTGTTCTGAATGGACTAAAGCTTCAGGAAGTGAGCGCGGTTATGAGCGAAAGGTTTACAGGAGGTTGGAGTGGGTATTTATAAGGAGGAACAGTTGATTCGGGTTTGAATTAAGGTCAACAATCGCGATTAAAGATTTCTGACGGTTTTTGACTAAATTGATTGCCGGCAACGGTTATAACTGATGTCGCAATCAGTTTATCCGTTTCAGTCAAAGGAAAAACAGCCAAAATCGCGGAGTTTAGGTTTTTCCGGTCATTGCGAGTTCTGGGCGTGCTGATTTGCAGATTTGACTTTCGGTTTTTATTATAAGTATTATTTGTTTCAGTGTTTATCACAAGTGAAGTGTGTGGCGGAGTGGTGTGGTGTGTGTTTGTGTTTGTGGGCGACCCGGGTTCGAGACCCGGCGGCTCCATTTTATTTTTATTCACTTATTATTATTATTTATTAATTATGGTTTTTAAATTCTAAAATGTTTATTAATTATGTATTATTTAAAATAATCTGAACAATAAATACGCAACGAAATCTTATAACTGAATAATTGATTAATAAACGAAGCGGGTTTTGAAACCCGTTTTTCGAGAATGTTACACCAGCACCGAACTCCCAGTCTCGCCAAGCTGCTACTCCCAACGCACCAGCTGCTAAGCGTGCGTATACCGGTCCTTGCCCCTTGTTCTCTAAGTGCACGTAACATCACGCGGTTGGAGGAAACTGCCGCTTTTGTGTCAACTGCAACATCTATGGGCACTTCACGGCGCACTGCCGCACTGGTCCACGTCAGCAATCTCCTCCCGCTCTCGCAGCACCGCCAGCTCCTCTCAATGCTATGCCAGTCAATCAAGCTCCACCAGCACCAACTGTGCAAGCACGAGCGTGCTACACATGTGGTGATCCAAACCACTTCAGCAATGCCTGCCCGAATCGTGTTGTGAAACAAGAATTGCAGCAGCAGCAGCCTCAGCAACAGCCACCACAACCACCGCAGCAGCAACAACCACAGGCTGTACGTGGAAAAGCGTTCAACATCAACCACCACCAGGCTCAGAATGACAACAATGTTGTAAATGGTACGTTCCTCATTAATGGTATTTATGCTTCTTGCTTATTTGATACTGGAGCCGATAACTGTTTTGTATCGTTAGAATTCGAAAAGCTTCTAAAATGTAAACACGCTAACCTCCCAAGGACCTTCGACGTCGAAATCGCCACTGGAAGAACCATTACCGTCAACTCCGTTCTACGTGATTGTACTCTCGAACTCAACAATCACAGCTTCTCAATCGATCTCATACCTATGCAATTAGGTAGCTTTGATGTCATAGTAGGCATGGATTTCCTTCGTAAAAATCATGCCGAAGTTGTCTGTCACGATAAAATGATTCGTTTTCCCCTTCCAAATGGTAATCAGCTACATGTTTATGGCGATGTACCCTCCAAGAATTGAAGCTTATGTCATGTGTCCAAGCGAACAAAAACTTGTGCAAGGAGTACAACGCTTTCCTAGCCCATATTGTGAAACCGGATAATGAGAAGAAAACCTTGAAAGACGTACCCGTTATTTGTGATTTTCCTAAAGCTTTTCCCGACGATTTACCTGGTTTACCCCCTACTTGTGATGTCGAGTTTCGTATTGATCTAATCCCCGGTGCTACACCTGTCGCTAAAGCTCCCTATCGCCTTGCACCATCCGAAATGCGCGAGGTATCTAGCCAACTTCAAGAACTTCTTGATAAAGGCTTTATACGCCCGAGCACTTCACTGTGGGGGCACCCGTTCTTTTTGTGAAAAAGAAAGATGGGACGTTTCGAATGTGCATCGATTATCGTGAACTTAACAAACTCACGATAAAGAACCACTACCTTCTTCCTCGAATGGATGATTTATTTGACCAACTCCAAGGTGCTACTTGTTTTTCGAAGATTGATTTACGTTCCGGATATCACCAGCTACATGTACATGAGCAAGACGTTCAGAAAACCGCCTTTCGTACCCGCTATGGACATTTTGAATTCGTGGTCATGCCTTTTGGGCTCACAAACACACCCGCGGTCTTCATGGATTTGATGAACCGTGTGTGCAAAGCCTTTTTTGATCGTTTCATCATTGTTCAATTAACTCGAAGTCGAGAGCCGAACACGCGCGACATCTTCGTTTAGTTCTCGAACTTCTCCAAGGAAACCGTCTTTACGCCAAATTCTCCAAGTGTGAATTTTGGCTTAATAAAGTTCAATTTCTTGGTCACGTTGTTAACGACCAAGAAATCCACGTCGATCCCGCCAAAATCGAAGCTGTAAAGAGTTGGAATACCCCGAAGAATCCGTCCGAAATCCGTTCTTTCCTCGGATTGGCGGGTTACTGCCGCCGATTCATCGCCGACTTTTCGAAAATCACCGTACCCCTCACCTCTTTGACTCATAAAGAGAAACCTTTTGTTTGGGGTTCCGAACAGGAGAAAGCCTTTCAGACTCTCAAGCGTATGCTTTGCAACGCTCCCATTCTCGCACTTCCCGACGGAGACGACGATTTCGTTGTTTATTGCGATGCCTCTAACTTAGGTCTTGGTTGTGTTCTTATGCAACGAGACAAAGTTATCGCGTATGCGTCTCGACAACTCAAAATCTACAAGAAGAACTACACTACCCACGATCTCGAGCTCGGTGCAGTTACTTTTCGTTAAAGATATGGCGACACTACCTTTATGGTACAAAGTGTACGGTCTTCACCGACCATAAGAGCTTACAACACATCTTTAACCAGAAAGAGCTAAACATGCGCCAACGCATATGGGTTGAACTTCTCAACGACTATGATTATGAGATACACTACCATCCCGGCAAAGCAAACGTCGTAGCCGATGCTCTTAGTCGACGAAGCTATGTGTATAGTGTTCATGACGTCCAATCCCAGAATAGACTCGAAACCCTGATTCGCGAAACCCAGCACGCATGTTTCATTGAGAATACCTTGTATGAGGAAATGAAATGTGGTGCCGAAACCCAGCTGGAGAATAAGTCTAACAGATTCTATTACTTTCTAAATCGCATTTGGATCCCTAGCCGCAATAACCTTAAAGAGCTACTGATGACCGAAGCCCATAAGTCTCGATATTCCATTCACCCCGGTGCCGATAAGATGTACCAGGACCTCCATTCTAGGTATTGGTGGCTGGGTATATAAAGAATATCGCTTTGTACGTTTCAAATGTTTAACTTGTGCGAAAGTTAAAGCTGAACATCAACGACCCTCTGACTTACTTGAGTAACCCGATATCCCGATGTGGAAATGGGAGAGTATAGCTATGGATTTTGTTAGAAAACTCCCTCGCACCTTCTCTGGTCACGATAGCATTTGGGTTATCGTCGACTGCCTTACAAAATCTGCTTATTTTATTGCCATACGAGAAGACTTTAAGGTAGAACGATTAGCACGAATCTATACCGACGAAGTCATTTGTCGACACGAGACGCCTCGTGACATCATCTCTGATCGCGATGGTCGCTTTACTTCACGTCTCTGGGAAACTTTTCAATCCGCGCTCGGTACGACTCTTAATCTCAGTACCGCGTTCCATCCCCAGACCTACGGTCAGACTGAACGTACGATTCGCACCCTTGAAGACATGCTTCGATCGTGTGTTATATATTTCGGTGGTAATTGGGATACGCATTTACCTTTAATAGAATTCTCGTACAATAACAGTTATCATACTAGTATTCAAATGGCACCATTTGAGGTACTATACGGTAGAAAATGTCGATCGCCTATTGTTTGGCACGAGATCGGAGACGCTCAGATCACTGGTCCCGAGTTAATTCAAGAGACGACAACCAAGATTCTCCAAATTAGAGACAATCTTCTGAAAGCTCGTAGTCTTCAAAAGAGTTATGCCGATAAATGCGCAAGCCCCTAAAATTCGAAGTTAGAGATCACGTTCTCTTAAATGTTTCACCTTGGAAATGAGTGATCCGATTTGGAAAGAAAGGGAAACTAGCGCCACGATACGTGGGTCCCTTTAAGATTTTGGAAAGAATTGGTAAAGTGGCCTACCGACTTGAATTACCGGAAGAACTCAGCAACGTACATCCGACTTTCCACGTCTCAAACCTCAAAAAGTGTTTAGCGAAGGAAATCTTCATGTGCCACTTGAAGATTTGCAAATAAACGAGACTCTGCACTTTGTGGAAAAGCCAGTAGAAATCATGGACCGAGAAACCAAGAAGCTCCGACGCAGTCGCATTCCCTTTGTGAAAGTCAGGTGGGAAGGCAAATGCGGCGACGAGTTCACTTGGGAACTCGAAAGTGATATGAAGGCTAAATATCCACATCTCTTTGTTACTTCTACTACTTAAATTTCGGGACGAAATTTCCAAAAGTAGGGTGACTGTAACAACCCGACTTTTTCTCGGTTGTTCGTACGATCGTTATTTGCAAATGTTTTGTCCATTTTTTTTAGTTTTTCTATTTTTGTATGCTTGGTGAAGAACACTTTTGATCAGGGGGTGGCTAGTAGCTTACTATCCTGTAATGTGGTATTTTGGTGAGGAATAAAATTGTTGTTTGTTGTTCAAAAAAAAGAATAGTACTTATTAAATTATTTAATAAATTACACATTAATTTTATACAATACAATAAATAAGTGTTAAATATAAAAATAGTGTTAAATATATATAGTACTTTAAGAAAACAATGAATAGGAAATGTACTTATTAATTTTATACAAGTACTTATTAATTTTATACAATAAATATATATAGGACGTCCATAGGAAATGGTCATAGAGCATGTGGAGTTAGCTACAAAAGGCATGGAGCCATAAATTGTCATTTATTAATCCCACTACATTTTTTTACAATTGAATCAGAGCCATACGGCAATTGCACATTTCACCAACGTTCGCATAACGTTTAAGATATAAAGATAAATATTTTATAGGATTTATTTAGTGATTTTATTAGTAGGTTTCTAGAAAAGTTTTAAACTTATTTTATGACTAAAAGATCAGCTAAAATAATTATTTTCCCATGGTCTGATTTTGGCTTCTACTGACGGAAATTCTTGAATCTACTTATAAAAATAAAAAAAAAAAAAAAAAATAAAACAAAAAAAAATAAACTAATTTTTTTGAGAAATATAAAATCAGTCCTAGTTGATGTGTATGATCAACATTTTCAAGCGAAATCTTATAATGACAAAACAAAACCCTTGCTCTGAGTGTGTTTATATGCATGATAAAAGTGTCATGAAAGATAAGAACTTTGAAGACAAAGATACAAAGAAGAAAAAAATAATTATAGATTATTCAAAAAGAGAAAAAACTTACGATCACGTGATTATGGAGGGAATTTCTTACGGTGTGAGATTTTATAAAGAGAAATTGAAACCAAACCTTTATATTTAAGCAAAGTTTTTGAAAGCTTCGAATTTGAGACTTATGCTAGCTAATGATATTTATCAACTCATCTACCAACCTAATTGTCATGGGAGGCTTTATGGTGTGCAGGAGGACCACGACACATGACCTGTAATTTCGAGAGGCACATGTTTTTTTTAAAGAATCTAATATATACAATATATATATATATATATATATGATAATTTTTTAAATAGTATATTCATACCAATTCCAATATAGGCTATTTATAAATCAATGTTTTTGGTTTAGATGTTAGCCCGTTGGTATTAGATTTAGTGAGCCAAATACTAATTTGATTTAAAAATAATAATAAAACATTATGGAAGAGCATATTTTTTCGAGCTCGAACATGGTACATGAACTCTCAGAGACGCCTTGCAATTGTAATACATTTGTGTAAATATTTATATTGGACATTTCTAAATTTAGATGCCGTTTAAAATAATAAGATAGAATGAGGTTCAAAAGGAAACAAATAAAAAAGATTGGAAATGGAGACAAGTATATTTAACATGTTAAATATATTTTAAAATTGAAATTTAAAATACTAAAAATTATTTTTAACTTTTTTCAGAACTTTTTGCATATGAAGATGTGTAAAAACTATTACAATATAAAATCATTTTTGTAAATTGTTTTCTTTTTTGCCTTTTTTGCTGTTATTTAAGATTTTTTTTATTTTTTTATCTAGAAAGACTTTTAGATGTATTTATATGAAAAACGCCTCAGTTATTTAATAAAAATGATTTTTAAGATATAAAATTGAATTTTAACATATTAAATGTATTGTTTTCCGGTTCACCACCTTTTTAGAGTTTCTCATTGAACCCTCCTTTAATAACATAAACCCACATATATACTTTTAAGTTTTTTTTCTTCTACATTCAAGTTAATTATATATAATTTTTACAAATTAAATTTACTAAATATTTATAAAAACCTATATATCGCTATATTATAAAGCTTTCTTTTTTAGTTTATTGTTTTTATGTTCAAATTAATTACAAAGAAAATTTTTAATAATAAATAGTTTATCAATTACATCACCATGATGGAGTAGAATAGCTAATTCAATGAACGATATGGGTATCAAAACATTAGTAAGATAAGGATTGTAAAACATACGTAATGGGAATCAATTGGCATAATGTTACCAACGATCAGGGTTAATAATATTGGTAAAATAAGGATTGTAAAACAAACGTAAAGGGAATCACTTGTCACACTTTTACATGTTTCGCAATGAATATAGTTATTTTTAGTGACGTGTTTCAACTTTCATTAATGAAAATTTCCAAACCGATCAATGTGCAAAGGTAACACAGTATAGACGTGTGAATAACAATCAATCAATCTTTGTTTTTATTAATTGACACTAGGTTATATGCCCGTATATTACACAGGTTGAATTATAGAAATATCTCACGTAAGTAAAAGATGATAATACATACGAAAATTGCTTAAAATCACTTATAATCATGTAAATGTTAATTTCTTTCGTTGGAATTTGTAGAAAACGCATAATAATTTTGAAATAAATTTACAAATTTAAGAGATAAATAATTATTCCTAATTATCATTAAATACATAGATTAAAACTTGCAATTTCAAAACTTGAATTATATATAATTTGAAACGGAAAGCTACATTTGAAGAATCTACTACTACTGTTAAATCTTAAACATCAGCTTAAGCACATATTTTAATAATGATCTTCACTTTACTATCATGTTTTGTATTTTTGTGAAAGGAATAGTAAAGATTAACTTTTTAAAATGATCACAAAAATTTTATAGCATGAAGTTTAACGACTTCAATTCTTTGTTTTTTCTTTTCGATTGCTTACCGAGTGTCAGTACCGTACAAATACCGTAACCAAACAAACCAATACCGTTTGAAATTGAATTCCCGCTGCATCATGCGAGCGATTTCAGTATTTATTACTTTAAATTATTATATTTTTTATTGTTAATTACTAAAAAAATCAATCCATCCCATTAATTCATCTTATGCATCAAATGTAAACTTAAAAAGCTATATAAATATCTTCTACAATAATAAGAAATAACTTAATTTTTATTGAACTTAAATTGCAACAATAAATTAAGATATAATTTAACTGTTATATATAAGATTGCAACAATAAATTAAGATACAATTCAACTGTTATATATAAATAAATTTAATTTAGTTCAAAAGTATATATATTATTTTAAAATATCGGCAACTATACCTAGCAGTTTTTTTAGTATATCTCATTAATTTACATTAACTACACTTAACAATTTATTAGAGATTAATTAATAATATTAGATATTAGAGATTATTATTATTATTATTATTATTATTATTATTATTATTATTATATTATTATTATTATTATTATTATTATTATTATTAGGCAAATTGGAAATAAATAATCCTACATTTTTAACTTTGGCCGATAATAATCTCAAGTCAGTTATTAGCCGATAATAATCCGAACTCGTCAATTTTTTTTGTAAAATAGTCTGTCGTTAAAATAACTTAACGGAGTTAAGTATTTTTCCGAATTACAAACCGATGTTTTAGGGCTTTTGATCAGAACGAGGATACGAGTCGATTAATGTAAAACTTACCTCGAAATTGTGCTCGAAATGGCTTAAGTTTTGTTAATTAAAGTTTAAACACCTGAATTGAAGCACCGTTTTCGTGGGTTGAGACAGTATTTTGAGGTAAGGTTTACATCAATCGACTCGTATTCTCGTTATGATCAAAAGCTCTAAAACATCGGTTTGTAATTCGGAAAAAAACTTAACTCCATTAAGTTATTTTAACGGCAGACTATTTCACAAAAAAATTGACGAGTTCGAATTATTATCGGCTAATAACTGACTTGGGATTATTGTCGGCCAAAGTTAAAAAGGTGAGATTATTTATTTCTAATTTTCTTTATTATTATTATTATTATTATTATTATTATTATTATTATTATTATTATTAACAAATTAATGAAGAAGTGCCATCTGGCATTAATTTGATTTTTTTATTAGAATTTAAATAAATTTTATAACTTGTTACGTTTTATAATGTCAGTATGATAAGATTAGTATCCCAATCTAAAAAACTATGTAGCATTGAGAAAATGAATAAAACCAATAAATAACCGGCTAAGGTAGGTGGGCCGTGGATCAGGAGTTGAGGACCATACTTATAAAGTTAATAGCATTTAAAGCTCTATAACAAAATTCATCATCCACCCTCTCATCATCCAAATCATTACACTCAGGACTCAGACCCTCCACAACAAATGTAAAATGACATGAATACATACCGCATTATAGCCTAGTGGCATTTTAGAGATGGGATAAGACTTATGACCATTAGGTCATAGATTCGATTCCACAAATGAGATTTTTCCAGATTTATTGGGTTTTCTTCTGAATTTGTGCATATGTATTATTGCCTATGAAGATGGATATAATCGGCTGATTCCGCTGGTGGCATGATGATACTCCAGTGATCCGTCATTGATCTGAATTTGCCGCTAAAAAAATATGACATGAATACAAACTACAAATGGAATATGCGGGTTAGTTTGTTCTAGAAGTATTTCAATGTCTTGTATAATGTAAGTATTTAAAGCTTTAATAATTATTACCCATCTATAATTTAATAACTACCTCATGCAGTCACATATATTTACTATTCATTTTAGTTTGACTTTTGTTTACTTTTAAACATATATTTACTATTCATTTTAGTTTGACTTTTGTTTACTTTTAAACATCATTCTTTTTAAGTTTTACTATTTGTCACAATTTTTTTTACTTCAATAGTTTTCTAATTTCAAATTTGTTTCCCTATACTTTTCATATTATCATATTATAGGCTATAAGCATGCATGCATCATAAACCACCAGTATCACGATGAGTCGAAACGATACCGACCGGGTTTTCGCTGCGTAGCACGGAAAGCCTGCTAGTTTGATGATAAGTAGAAACTTAATATTCAAAAAGTAAGATTAGAATGAATTAAAAAACGTAATAGTAACAAAAAAGGATCATGATAAAAAGACGAAATTGTAATTTACCCCTTTGAGGTTAAGCTAAATCGTAGGTGTTGTCCTTTTATTAAAAAAATTAAACTAGACGTCTTTCTTGTTACTGTTTCTCAACAAGTGATGTCCTTTTGTCCTAATCTAGTTAATTTTTTCTTTTAACTTTTAACAAGTGCTATTCACATGAGGGCATAACGGTCATTTAAATTTGATATCTAGAGTAAATTGCATTTTACGTCCTTAAAGTTTCAACCAAATTTCAAGCGTTATTATCTGTTAACTAATGAAATTACACTGGACGTTCTTTATGTACTGTTTCTTATCAGGCAGTATCCTTTTGCTGCATTTTCGTAAGTTAAAGCATGTAACATAAAAGACATCCAATTTAATGTTTCTCATCAGTCAAATCATGTAACATAAATTATATCTAGTGTAATTTCGTTAGTTAAAGAATAATGCCTGAAATTTGGTTGAAACTTAAAGTTCGTAAAATGCAATTTACTCTAGATATTAAGTAAAAATGACCATTATGCCCTTATATGAATGACACATGTTACGAGTTGACAGAAAAAGTTAACTGGATTAGGACAAAAGAACACCCCTGATGAAAAACAGTAACATAAAGGACATACAATTGAAATTTCGTTAGTTGAAGAATACTGCTTGCAATTTAGCTCAAACTTAAAAGGACTACGTATATTATCATTTAGTCTAAAAAATTGTAGGTTGAAGACATATAAACCAAGCTTACAAGGCTTTTTATACTGTCCGAGTTGCTCAAGTTGAACATTCAAAGACGTAGGTCTAGTCATGCTAAACGCATCATTCAAGTTGCAAGCTAGTAAGACCAAATATATTTTGGTTTAAGTTAATAACATACATTATAATTTTTAAAGAGAAAGTAGTTGAATATTCAAGGTACAAGACATCATTCAATTTGCTGAAAGTTGAAATGTTCAAATATTGTTTCTCAAGATATGAAGATCAAGGTATGAATATTTAGGAAGATTATTTAGATTGCATTTCAGTTTTAACAAATATACGTTGGAGGTGTTCCAATAATATCAAACAAATCTGAACAAGATAATTTTAAAGCCAGAAGTGATTATTTTGAATCAATGAGGTGTGAATACGTGTATCATCTATAAAAGTTCTTCATTAATATTGTATAACATCACTCTCTATTAAATCAAAATATTATGAGTAACATTAGCTTAAACCATCAACTACTTTGTAATATTTTAGTTCCTTCATGAGTAAGAAGTGTACGAGACTCTTTATAGATTGTTTGTTTGTATTTCCTATTCAAACAAAACTTTGTAATATAATTTTTTAATTAGTGATAACTGTATGAGGCTCTTTATAGATTTTTTGTTTGCACTTCTTATTCAAACAGCACTTTCTAATAGCTAGAATTCATTAATATAAGGGATATTGTATATAAATAATTTAACTTTCAAGTGAGAGTATTTTCAACTTACGAATTGTACCATGCAATTCTTAACTTATTTTTTTGTGGTACTCTCAAACTAACTGAACCATAACTCAGTTTTTTTGCTAACGTGACACTTGTGTAGTGACGTGACACCAGACATGGCTTTTTGATGATGTGACACTTGTTTTGTGACGTGACATTTGACGTTGATAGACAAGATAATTAGTTATTTACCATATCTTTATATTGTTCATTCTTGTGGTATTTAAGTGTAATATCTTGTTCTATGTATAGGACCCCTATGTAATCTCTTATTATCAAATCAATAATACAATAATCTTCGAGAGTTAATATGGTATCAGAGCCATCTCTCTACTCCCTCAATCTCCTCTGCTTATGTCGGCCCTAACCCTACAGCCATAACAGTGCTGTCGCCAACCTTATTTTCTTCTTCCTTTTCTGATAATCCCCTAAAGCACATCTTGCCCTACTTTCTCTCATTTTTTTAATGGCAATGATTTCTGCATTTACGATTGCTGAGAAAACAGCACACAACTCACACAAGTTTGCCTTCAAACTTACTCCTACAAACTATGGTTTTTGGAAGGCCATGATTCATCCCTTCCTAATAACCAACAACTTATATGGTTATGTTGATGGTACAATCCCCTGCCCACCACCCAAAACCGCTGCCACCACAGACACAGCCTCCATTGACAACCCGAGTTATCTGCACTGGATCAGAAATGATGCCCATGTGCACATGGTCATCATCTCCACGATTTCAGAATCTTCTTTTCAACATCTTCAGGGTGACACTTCTCGAGAACTTTGGCTTTCCCTGGAACGTGCTTATGCACCAAACAACTCATCAAGGGAATACACTCTAAAAACACAGCTTTTAAAACTGGAGATGAAGGTTGATGAAACCTCAGCAGCCTATCTAACTCGTGCACAGGAATACGCTACAGCCCTAGCCAACATTGGTGAGCCATTTAAAGATAAAGACTTAACAATGCTGACCATCTCAGGGCTGCGTAGCGAATGCGATGTGCTGAAAGCCAATCTTATTGCTCGTCAGCCACTCATTACCTTCAATGAATTGCATGGTCTCCTTAGTGTTTTTGTGTTCATGCTTCACCAAAACCTTCCCACCACACCTCAGGCCTTCATGGCCTCATCAACACTTCCAAACACGGTCGGCCTGCTGCCTACAAACTAGGTTAGGGTTCAGTTAGTTTAGGGGTGCCGAAGGAAAATAAGTTGAAAATTGGTTATGGCGTAGAACAGTTCGTAAGTAGAGAATGTTATGATTCAAATAGTAAAAGTTGAGACTATTTAAATCCAATATCCCTTAATATAATTCTCCGGATACTCTATTTCTAAAATCACCTCCCACGTAGGATTTTAACCCACAACTATTTTATAGATTTTTAGTTCTTTCGTGAGTGCAAAGTTAATGAGATTCTTTATAGATCGTCGGTACCTTTTATTCAAACAAAACGTTGTAATAGGATTCTTTACTCTACACTTACTATATTCTTAAAATCACCACATCTCTATATTAGAGAATACTTCAGTTGATCACCTGGATGTTCCTTGAAAACATGGAATTATTTTACTATCTCTAATATGGAAAAATCATATTTGACTTTAGTTTTGACTTTTTCCCCCTTTCAAATCTGCAATAATAAACTTTGAGAATTAATTGTATTAAAACTTACTTTTAATACTAAATGTAAATAAAATATAATTAGCTATAACTATAATAATTTTGTTTCACCTACTTGTAGTAACTATGACTTAAAATGTCATGATACTAGTTTTCAAAATACACAATAAACACCGACTCTTTAGCATTTTCATTATATTGCATAAAAATTTACATTATTATTATTTGGTAAATTAGGTTTGAATAATCTAAATTATGACGTATTAACCAATAGTAATTCATACTAGCAAAGTGATAAATGACACTCGCTTCTTTTAAGCAACAACTAATTTCATTGGTAAGAGCTGGTAAGAAGCTGGATTGATAAATATTACATCATAAAAATTAAACTTGCAAATACAAGTAACACCATATGGATTTCATCTAATCTTATCATGGTTTTGCAACACATATCTAACTCCATACTTTCATATTCATAGCTAAGGATAACCCTAATCTGGACAAGTAGCTATGTTTCTGTTTGATTGGGATTACCCTGTTGATGAAAGTGAAAATTAGTTGTGTTATTGGTCACATTGATAACAGGATTATTATCGACTGATGAGTCATTATTTGGATTAGCAAATCTAGTTTGTGTTATGATTTTCATGCATAACATTTTTTAGGTGTATCATCAAAAACTTGAATATGATATATCATATTAGTTCTATACATTAACTTTGCAATTAATCAATAAAATTTACTAAAATAGACAAGTTTAACTAGAAAATTTCTAATACAGAATTGTTCAAGTCAGTTTTGTCCGCTAAGACGACTAACACTTAGCCGGTGGCTAGGGATTACCCTGCTAATGAAGATGAAAGTTAGTAGTGTTATTGGATTCACCTATAGCATGGATTATTATCGACTAATGTGCCACAATTAAGATTAGCAAATCTAGTTTGCGTGGCACTATTATCTATCACAAAAAACTTGATTTTGACATGATATTAGGTCTATACATAAACGACACAATTAAATAATAGGAAAATTATCAAAACAAACATGTTTTACTAAAAAGTTTCCAATCTAGACATATTTTTAGCCCTTTTCAAACTATTTAAACCAATCACGATGTTCCAAGCCAGCTAAACTGACAACTAGAGCTTTTTTTAGTGTGTGCGATGACTGTGACTTCTTTTAGTATTTAGCTAACGGCTAAAAGGCTTAGCCCATATTTTTTAGCCGATGTAACTTAACTAATTTGGAGATGACTAAAGAGTGATGCATGTATACATTAGATCTCTATTTACAAAACTCTTCCTTAACCAATCCTATTTGTATTTCTAGTGAAATTTGACTATGATTTCCATAAAGGGTAAAATAGTCTTTGTATGCAACTTCCCACTATATATAACCTAGTAGCAGGCTGGCTAAACATTACTAAACACATTACTAGCTAACCATGCCAACTTCCACCTCCACCACCACCACCGCTGCCATCCCTCGTTACTACCTTCCTCCTCCTCCTCTTTACTCTAACTTCCGGCAACCCTCCTCCGGATCCGCGATCGTTCAACAAGATCTTGCATTCGGCGACTCCTACACTGACACAGGAAACACCGCCTCCACCACCGGCCCTAGCGCCTTCAGTCACGTATCCAACCTCCCTTACGGCCGCACATTCTTCCACCACCCCACCAACCGATACTCCGATGGCCGTCTCGTTATCGACTTCGTAGCACAATCACTCTCCTACCTTTCTTGCCACCCTACCTTAACCGCAAAGCGGACACTTCCAAAGGTATCAATTACGCGGTCGCAGGATCCACCGCGATCCGACATGAGTTCTTTGTCAAAAATAACCTTACATTAAATATAACACCTCAGTCTTTACAAACTCAGTTAAGTTGGTTTAATAAGAAATGGGAGGGGCTAAAATGTAGAAGTGCAATATTAACTCCGTTAGAGTGTGCGGCGGTGTTCCGGGATTCGTTAGTTTGGGTTGGTGAGATCGGAGCTAATGACTATGCTTACACGCTTGGATCGACGGTGACCCGTGACACCATTATACGGGGTGCCATTCGCAGTGTAACAGGGTTTCTAGAGGTAATTATTGTTATTATTATTATTATTATTATTATTATTATTATTATTATCATTATTATTTAGTAAATATGTATTTAAATTTATACAAATATACACACCATTTTAATGGTGTGGTAGGTAACAAATACGTAAATATGTATTTAAATTTATACAAATATACACACCATTTTAATGGTGTGGTAGATAACAAATACGAATTTTGCTTATCATCTTATCTTTGTTTATCACCTCAAAATATATAAAACGGAACCACTAATAAAGTATGAAAAGGATACCTGTAAATAATGTAAATTCGTGAAAAGAATTTATACTCTTAACAAAATTTTCAAGTATAAAGAAAAAAATTGTGAAAATGTTCGGATAGTTTGGATGGGTGAGATTAGAGCAATGATCTAGAAGAAAACGCGGCAATAGCAACGACATTTGTCGCCGCTACAGGTGGTAATCTGTGCGGCTATTGATACCCCTTTCTTGTAGTGTATGTTCAGATTACATCATTTAGATTAGTTTGGTTTCCGTTGTTTTAAGGCTTTTTTTGTTGTTCACATCATTTAGATTAGTTTGGTTTCCGTTGTTTTAAGGCTTTTTTTTGTTGGAACTAGGTAAATTGAATTGAAAACCTAGTTTGAATTTAGTTAAGTCTTCAGTTTTAGCCAAAAAAAAAACTAAATAACCGCTTTTTTTGTTGGTTGGAGTTGGATAAAATAAAATTTGTTTAAAACTGTAACTAAATTGGGCTAAGTAACAAAATATAAAGACCTTTTGTAACCAAAAACCAAGAACCCAAAACAAAATATAAAGACCTTTTGTAACCAAAAACCAAGAACCCAACATTGTGTTTTATATTATTATTTTTTATTTATTTTCGTTTCTTTAAATTTCATTCTATTAATGGTATATTCCAAAGGTGCAAAATACATGGATTGTTAAATATTATTTTGAATAAGTATTGCATAAAGGTGCAAAATATTTTTTTTTGCTAGGCAATGTTGAATAAAGGTGCAAAATACATGGTGGTACAAGGCCTCCCCGCGACAGGTTGTCTAACCCTAGCCATGTACCTTTCTCTAGAGTCTGATCGTGATGATATGGGTTGCGTAGCTACGGTCAACAATCAAAGCTACATCCATAACACCGTTCTCCTAACGAACATTCAAAACTTAAGAAGAAAATACCCGAAAGCAGTAATTGTATACGCAAATTATTGGAGCGCTTATCGTTCTGTAATAAAGAACGCATCAAAGCTAGGGTTCCATGAGCTTTACAAAGTCTGTTGTGGGGCTAGTGGTGCACCCTATAACTTCGACTTGACTGTTTCTTGTGGTTCCAAATCTGCAAGCTCATGTCAAAACCCTTCTCAGTATGTCAACTGGGATGGAGTTCACCTTACTGAAGCTATGTACAAAGTAGTTTCTGAGATGTTTTTGAATGGTTCTTTTACTTATCCGCCATTTAAGTACTTGTTGAGAGTTAAACAAAACTCGGGTTAGATGATAATAAGTGTCTTTTTGTAATTTTATTCATTTAGTATTAATGGTTTCAACTTTTTACTCTGCGGATCAAGTGATCACTAGCGTATTTGCGAAATGTGCGAACTAATCCTGGGCATACACGTGTGTAGATCAATGGCTAGGATTTGATGATGAAGTACACTAGTGTATTTTATGATTTGATGATGAAATCCTAGCCATACACGTGTGTAGATCAATGGTCAGGATTTGTTCACTCAGTTCGCAAATACACTTGTGTTCACTTTAGAACCCTACCATATATATATATATATATATATTATATATATATATATATGAAATAATCGTTGAAAAACTTGCAATCTCAATATCTATTTATCAATACATATTACAATATCACCCATGCTTGCACTTGAAGTCGTGAATAACAAGTTCATTATCCAAACATGGGTAAAAAGGAGACGAACAATTTGTAATCCCATATTTTTTTTCTTGTAGCAAAGGAATATACATTAACATTGCAAAAAACTTCAAGAGCAATATATTCCTAGAATCTGAACAAGATGAAGCAAAGATAACGATAATTTGTATATCACAGTTCATTGTATCTAAAACATAAATCGATTTTAGTAGATTGTCGTTGACATCCAAGGAAAGTATGAGGCTGAAAACTTGGATCATCCGAGGAATCTTTAAAATACAATTATCATATTTTTTTGAACATTATATATGGAAATTTGTTTTACCGGCTAACATATACAACATACATATATCTATATATATGTGCTCATGTACATACATATGCACATTTATGTTTGTGTAACATTTTTTGAAAGAACAAGAAAAACAAATTAAATTATTCATTTTTCGATCTTATATTTTTCTGTTTAAGAAAGGCTCAAACTATCTGCACACCAACCTTGCCTATCTGCACACTTAGGGTTTACCTACGCTGCGTATAGACCCATACGCAACGTATAGGGTTACATGTATACGTTGCGTATAGGTCTATACGCAGCGTAGGTAAGGGGTAGGTACACGACCAGACAATCAAACCTCGTACCATGTCAAATATGTCCGACATCCGGTGCTGCGTATAGCTCTATACGCAGCGTATGTACGGTTCTGTATACGCTGCGTATAGACCTATACGCAGCGTATGTCAGACGGATTTGACACTGATACGATGTTGTCTAGGCACGTGAATAAAGATATACGCCGAGTATAGAGCTATACGAGGCTGATAAATGTGAATTCAAAAGTGTATTTAGACATTCATCTCCGCCTACGAATTCAAACAACACATCGCATTCTTCACTTCCACTATATAGTTAATTAATCGGTTGAGATAAATTGTCATCATTTTGGGACGGGAATTATTTCTTTAATCACTATTCTAACGACACATGGGGAGTAAATGATGCTAATGAGAAGGAGGAGGTTGTGTTTGGCGTCCTTGTTGATCAAAAAATACAGTTGCCAGACTTGAACGAGGCTCCAACTCCACCTACTGATGAACCATATTACCCGGCACATCAAGTGTATCCGGATTACGGATACGGGTATGAATATCCGTACGTGCAAGAAGGTAATCTGGATGGATACATAGGATACAGTGCTGAGAATGCGCCTGTTGATGAACCATATGTAACGCATCGCGATTTCCATACTTTCTATTTATAGCAAGCTCGTGTTGTAATTCTATTTTTGGAAATCATTGTATTCGTAATCTTCATTTCATTGTAAACTTTATGATCGAGACTTGAGTCATAATGGAAATATATGTTTTGCCCCTATACTTGTTATGCATACACGTACACTCATACACATATTGATCATACTCAAGAACGTAACGTACTTGCAAATAATGACATTTATACTTGATACATACATTATACTCGATGTTTATACTCGATCTCGAACATTTTATTCATACATATACATTGTGACACAACACTTATGTCACACCCCGACCCGCAGCGGAATAAAAGTCGGGGTATAATTGGGTTATCACCAAAGCTCATGATGTTTACTAAGATGTTTCATATTTATTAAATTCAAATTACAAACTTAAATATCCGACACAAAATTCATACAATTACAAGAAAATGAAACTACATAATTATTCCAAAGCATAAACTTGTTTATTCTTCTAGGCCTTCCTAAGTGTTTCCTGTCTCAGCTGGATCACCTGTATCATGTGTAAAACGGGGGAGATTTTGGGTCAACAAAAGTTGGCGAGTGAACCTTGATAAAACATTTTTACTAATTTCTTGTTTTATTTAATAAAGAAAATTCGTGCAATAATCACATGTGAGTAAACATATATAGATAAACAATCACAAACCACTTTGGATGAGTATATGACATGAATGATGATGTATGTGAGATCAAGGCTCAACCAAACGGAGCCGATCTAATGAGGCTCCTGATGCTCAACCCGTATCCCACGGGGAACTGATGGGCCTAATGAAATGCGTGCACTGAAAATGATAAATCCAATCTACATATAATTCACACAACAATTGATACACATTTGATCACGGATATGATGTATGCACAAGTGTTTAAATAAAATAAAAGAATTGTACGACACATGATACACCCCAAAACATGATTAAAACGGGGAATTGGTAGAGATTCACTCACAGTGGGTGCGTTCTTTAATGACGATGAATGCACACGAATTTATGATTCAATCGACGAGGGAAACTAACCTAGATAATAACGAAATGATTCGATAAATAAATAAATTTTATTTGAGATTAATATTTTTAATTAGTGCTCTTAATGGGATTTTTAGATTTGTTTTTGTGAGTTTAAGGAAATTTTCTAACTTTAAAAATCCTATTTTTAAGTATTTTTAATTAATTTTCCAATTAAATAAATAAATAAAAATGAAATAAAAAGGGTTGACTTTTGTCAGGTTTGACCGGGTCTTGACCGGTCAGACTGTGTTTATTCTATGCGGCTAGTGAGGTTCGAACTCGGGACCTCTCGTATACGTGCACGCAGCTCTAACCAACTGAGCTACGTGTCTAACCTGAAATATTCTCTGTTTTAATTATATATATATACTAATTAACTTTAACCTTATTTGGTTTTTATTAAAAATGATTTATATGGCCGAACCGGTTGCAGAGACCCGGAGTCGAACTCGGGACCTTCGGTTCGAGTGCGCACAGCCCAACCAGTTGGGCTGTGTGTCTAATCTGTTTAACTACTGGATTATATTCCTCTTATGTATATACTGTGACTTGATCTGATTAGGTTTTAAAAATGTTGGTTTTATTTCTGAAAGTCGGTAACATGTGCGATTCGAACTCGGACGTGTGTATTGTATTTGCACACAGTCCACCGCTGGACTGTGTGTCTAACCAGGTTAAATATCCGATTTTAATTATATTAATACACATAATCAACTTCATCTTCTTCACTTAAAGAAATTTCCAACAGTGATTCCGGCTGAACGAACTGAATTAATAGTTTCGATTATTGTGTCGAGCAATTAGATTACTAAGCAAGAGATAGCAAGAAGGTTTAATTGATTATACCGATCGGCAGTGAGGCTTCGGTTCTCCAGTGATATTCCGGCGAGTGCGAGAATTTCCGGCGACGTTGTTTGAGACAAACTCGGGTTGACCGATTAAGGTTAATACATGCCGAATAATGGATTAAAAAAAAGTCGAGAATTATACCGATTAGGAGTAAAGCCTCGGTTTTCCGGTGAAATTCCGGCGAATGCGAAAATCTCCGTCGACGTATTTTGGAAGGAATAAAGCTTCGGAAGTGAGTGTGGTTCTGAGCGAAAGGTTTACATGAAGTTTGAGTGGGTATTTGTAGTGGAAACAGGCCAATTGGTTCGAATTAGAAGCCATGATTTCGCGGTCAAGATTTCAATCTTCAAGGGTAATGGTTTTGACCAAATTGGGCGTTATGCAACGGTTATAACTGATGTCGAAATCAGTTTACACGTTTCAGTCAAGGGGAAAAGGCAACATTAGCGGAGTCTCGATTTTTCTCCGGCGATTTCGCGTTCTGGGTGCGCGGTATTACTGATTTTGACTTTCGGCTTTTATTATAAGTGTTATTTGTTTCATTAGTTGAACACAAACATGTGTGTGGCGGAGTGGTGTGGTATGTGTGTGTCTTCATGGGAGACCCGGGTTCGAGACCCGCCAGCTCCATTTTATTTTTTATTCACTTATTATTATTATTTATCAATTATGGTTTTTAAGTTCTAAAATGTTTATTAATTATGTACTATTTAAAATAATCTGAACAATAAATACGAAACGAAATCTTATAACTGAATACTTGATTACTAAACGAAGCGGGTTTGGAAAACCCGTTTTTCGACAAATGTTACAACTTATGCTTATAATGCTTTAAATATTCATAAAATACCTTAGAATATCATTAAAACCCGTCACATTTGACAAAATACCAAAAAAATCAAACCTTTGCTCGGACAGGTCCCTTACGGACCGCAAGGGGAAAACCCTTACGGTCCGTAAGCGGTCCTGGACGGGCAGAATTGTTTTTTGGCTCGCGAATTAGCACGGATCCACATATCCACAACCCCACTAATCACCTTCTAACCTCCTTAAATCACCTCCTATCAACCCTAAACACTTCCACTATAAATCTCCAAGCCATTGACACTTTCACAACCCTCTAATCCTTCCTAAATCACTCTCAAATCATCTCAAGAACACTTATAATCAGAACTTTCAGGCAGATTGTACCACCTTCACAAAAGTGAGCATAACTTGCTCAAATCTTGTTCTTTTTGCTTGATTCCTTCTTCTAATTACTTGGACAAACTTTGGGTTTGAATCCTAGGGTTCTCCATGGAGAATCCAGACCTGGAAATGCACCCAAAGTGTCCTAAACTTTCTGTTATGATTTCAACTCTTTCAAATCTTGTTTAAACTTATCAAACTTGAGTCTAACTCATCTCAAACCTATGTCCGAATGCTTACAACACTTCTTGTGGTTGGTTAGGCTTAAAAACAAGGTTGAGACATTCAAACAAGAGGATTTATCCTCACATTAGTTCTGTTTTCGTAGAGCTCCAAGCTCACAAGTGGTGCAAGTTTATAACTTGGTCATGTGTGTCCACCTAGGTTGGCCTTGGCTATCCTAAACTTTGAGACCACACATCACTTGATGATTTTCATCATTATCTCAAGTAGTTTGCTAGTTCTAAAGTGTCACAACCCCGCCTAGCCGTCGGCGTGTGTCAATGTGTGCTTTCCGGGTTGTATTCACTTGGCTACTTGATATCATGGTGACACACCTTACATCCTTGTAATTTACATTCTTGTTTATATTCTTGTTCTAGTACCCTCCTTGTTACTTATGGTGACTTGTGTAGTGGTGAACATCATAAGAGGTTCCAAAGTGGATGGTTAAATCCTCCCACCTCATACTTGACTTACATGACACTAAGAGGTACCAAAGTGGATGGTTCATCCTCCCACCTCCTACATGATTATATAAACTATGTATATATTATGGACTATAATATAATCCTAAAAACCGAACCCTTGATAATGACTAAATAATCATCTATCGAGTTATTAAGTTTGTCTCTAAAGTATGTAGTTCCTTGTCACGATTCTAATAGGTCTCGAACCTATAAAACCATATCAAACTCAGTCGGGTTATCATAGTGTCAAGAACAAGTGCTATGTCTTAGTGGCTATTTTTCATACATAATACTTTATTCTTATTTTCGTAATCTCGCTCGAATAATCCGAATCTTCCGTTACACTCATAACTAATACCTAGGTTCTTCTTGTGGAAGGACAAGGTGCCAAACTCTAAACATCACCACAAAGCTCCCGGGATTACTTAAGTGGAACACTTAGCAAAACCTTGAGTACACTCGACCCATTTACCTTTTATCATTTTTGGGTTGTAACATGTTTCCGTGTCAAAATACACTATCATGAACTTATGCTTTTACATACTCAATCCTTATACATGAATACTTGTTATGCTTAGATACATGCTTGATCATTAACTTAGCTAGCCCAACTTATCATATATAGCGCTATAGGAGTAGCACGCCGCCCGTCGGGGTTATGTTAAGATTATCATACTCATTTTAGTCTTGTCGCTTTTGTGACAAGGGAAGCTCGATCTCGTTAAACTTTTGTGGAAACTCGCGGTTTGATCTAGTATTGCATGCTTAGTGTATACTTTGCTTACAATTACCATGTGGATTCGAGTTATACATTTATTACTTATGCTATGTATTCATCAAACTTGTGTACTGCATTTGCTTTTGCATTGAACTCGAATTTTAAACATATTACAGGTTGAAGAGGATATGCATGATGAAAGCTAGTAGGAAATGCTTTAGATACACATTTTAATCTTACTAGACTAGTTTTGTTATAACCATGTTGTACTTGTTATTTTGAATTATTGTATTTGACTTCAAATGTTGTACTTGACAATGTTGTTATGAATGAAATATGGGTTTTATTTAAATATTGTCGCCAATTAGTATTTATAAGCAATGCACAATATATTTCGACCCGCCTCGATGTTTCTGCAATCGGTTGGGGTGTGAAAGATTGGTATCAGAGCCATAACTATAGGGAAGTAGGTGGGATTGCATGTTCGACCTAGACTATAGTTTAAGTGTCCATTTTTGACCATTTATATCATGCTTAAAAATTTATTCTTCCTCATTGCTTCTTCCTTATCTCTTGGTCTTAAAATTTACATAATGTCTTTCCTAAGACATTTTACACAATTCACTTGAAGACTTGAAGACACTCATGATGCAAACAAGGCGATTTGCACCAAGATAGGTCCAATGACTTACGATTTTTGGTGAAATCCCTCATTCCGCAGTATTCGATTTTTCATGAAGTTATACCATCAAGTTAAGAATAATATCCATATCTTGATGGAAACTTCCATTTCATGCTCTAGTGGATCTTACAAACGAGTCGGAATATGATCCTCGTTTAGTAAGAAACAACCACACTTAGGGTACGGAATCGTCAAGTTAGAGGTGAAACCCGCACCTTGTCAATTAAGTCCCATTCCTTGGTTTTCGTTCTCGCCAAAGTTACGATTTTCTAATCGATTAGAGATGTGTAGTAACTGGAAGGGTAAATACCGTTAGTCACTTCTTGATGAGAGTATTTTACCTATAAGCCAAAGTACGTTTCTCTAATTAGAAAGGATCTTCGATTCACTTTGGAATTGTCGATGTTTCTCTACCCGAAACAATCCCATGTTTTATTGAGCCAATCTTTTATGTTAACTCAATTATTGTGTGATTTTATACTTTTACCTTATTCATTCGAGCTGTTACACAACTCGCACGTTTATCGCAATCAAAAACAATCCTAATTCTCGTGAACACACTAAATTTATACTCCTTATTCGCATTCATACATGATTATACATGCTATACTTGGCACATTCATGCAAACTTGTGAACCATACTTGAACCTTATACATGCTTATACAAAACTTGTTTTCTTTATTATGATCAAGTCTCATCCCCTTTTCCTTCTATGTTGAACCTCTAGATGAACTCCCCAGTCTCAAACAAGAAGTCCAAGAGGTCCAACAAGGGGTCCAACAACAACAACAACAACAATGAAGACTCCATCTCCAAACAAGAACTTGTCAGTCTTGTCGCCGATCAAATGGCCCGTGTCATCTCTGATATTGTTAGCCAACTTCAAACCATTAACACCGAAACGCCCAAATCCTCCGCCTCCTCGAGCTGTCGATTTTCTATTGATCTTATCCCTGGCGCAACTCCGATTGCGAAAGCTCCCTATCGATTAGCACCCTCGGAGATGCAAGAGCTATCAAGCCAACTTCAAGAGCTTCTTGATAAAGGCTTTATACACCCTAGTACTTCTCCTTGGGGCGCTCCCGTTCTTTTCGTCAAAAGTAAAGATGGATCATTCCGCATGTGTATTGACTATCGTGAGCTCAACAAGCTTACAGTCAAAAACCGCTATCCACTTCCTCGTATTGACGATCTCTTCGATCAATTGCAAGGCGCGAAGTGCTTCTCAAAGATTGATCTTCGTTCTGGCTATCATCAACTTCGGGTTTCTGAGGAAGATGTACCCAAAACTGCCTTTCGCACACGTTATGGACACTACGAGTTCGTGGTCATGCCTTTTGGGTTGACCAACGCACCTGCAGTGTTTATCGATCTTATGAACCACGTGTGTAAACCTTTTCTCAATCATTTCATCATTGTATTCATCGATGATATCCTAATCTACTCCAAGACGAAAGAAGAGCATGGATGACATTTGCGCCTCATTCTTCAGCTATTGCAAACCGAACGTCTTTATGCCAAATTCTCCAAGTGTGAATTTTGGCTAAAAGAGGTTCAATTCTTAGGTCACACCGTCAATGAACTTAGTATTCATGTTGACCCTGCAAAGATAGAAGCTAGTGAAAAATTGGATTGCACCTAAGTCGCCCTCTGAAATTCGTTCGTTTCTTGGCCTAGCTGGGTATTATCGTCGTTTCATCTCGAACTTCTCAAAAATTGTTGTTCCTTTGACTTCGTTGACTCAAAAAGATAAACCTTTTGTTTGGGGTCCCGAACAAGAGGAATCTTTCCAAACACTCAAGGACATGCTTTGTAATGCTCTTATCCTCACTCTCCTCGATGGGAACGACGGTTTTGTCGTGTATTGCGATGCCTCTAACTAGGGTCTTGGTTGCGTACTCATGCAACAAGACAAAGTAATCGCTTACGTGTCGAGACAACTCAAAATTCATGAGAAAAACTATACTACTCACGACCTCGAACTTGGTGCAGTTGTTTTTGCATTAAAGATTTGGCGACACTACCTTTATGGTACAAAGTGTACGGTCTTCACCGACCATAAGAGCCTCCAACATATCTTTGATCAAAAGGAACTCAACATGCTCAATGTCATTGGGTAGAATGATTAAACGACTACGACTGTGATATTCGCTACCACCCTGGTAAAGAGAATTTCGCGGCCGATGCACTTAGTCGTAAGACTCATGTTAAGAGTGTTCGTTGCTACCAAATCGTGGGAAAACTCAGCGAGTTGATTCGTCAAGCACAATTTGCCGTTATCAACGAGGGTAACCTCGGTAACGAGTTGAATTGTGGAGTCGAAAACCCACTCGAAGCTAAGCCCGATGGTATTTTATTTACCATAGTCGTATTTGGATTCCTGATCGTCTCAATCTTCGGTTTACCTTGATGGATGAAGCCCACAAATCCCGATACCCTGTTCATCCTGGAGCTGATAAGATGTACCATGATTTGCGTGCATCATATTGGTGGCCTGGAATGAAACGTGATATTGCTCTTTACGTGTCCAAATTCCTTACGTGCTTCAAAGTTAAGGCAGAACATCAACGACCCTCTGGTTTGCTCGAACAACCAGAAATTCCTGTCTGGATGGGAGAGCATAGTCATGGATTTCATCACAAAATTGCCCAGTACTTCGTCTGGTCATGACAGCATTTGGGTTATCATTGACCGATTGACCAAATCCGCACATTTTCTCGCTATTCGTGAAGATTACAAAGTCGAGAAATTGGCTCGTATCTACACGGATGAAATCATTAGCCGTCATGGTACTTCTCTTGATATTATTTCTGATCGCGATGCTCGTTTCACCTCTCGCATTTGGCAAACTTTCCAATCCGCCCTTGACACTCAGCTTAATCTTAGCACCGTTTTTCATCCTCAGTCTAGTGGTCAAACCGAGCGTACTATCCAAACTTTAGAGGATATGCTTCGGTCATGCGTAATCGATTTTGGTGTCAATTGGGATTCGCACTTACCCTTGGTTGAATTCTCGTACAACAATACTTATCACGTTAGTATTCAAATGGCTCCATGTGAAGCATTGTATGGTCGTAAGTGTCATTCGCCTATTTGTTGGCACGAGATTGGAGATGTTCAGATCACCGGTCCCGAATTAATACAACAGACAACAGACAAGATCTTACAAATACGTGATAATCTCCTCAAAGCACGAAGCCGACAAAAGAGCTACGCTAACAAAAGACGCAAGCCCTTGGAATTTAATGTAGGTGACCATGTACTTCTCAAGGTATCCCCTTGGAAGGGCGTTGTTCGTTTTGGTAAGAAAGGCAAACTCGCTCCTCGCTACGTAGGTCCTTTTAAGGCTCTCGAGAGGATTGGCAAGGTAGCATATCGACTAGACCTACCTCAAACGCTCAACAATGTTCATCCTGTGTTTCATGTTTCAAATCTCAAGAAATGCCTAGCTGAAGAAGGACTTCAAGTTCAACTCGAAGATCTTTAAATCAATGAGACATTGCATTTTGTGGAAAAACCATTCGAAATCATGGACCGAGGAGTCAAGCAACTAAGTCGCAGTCGAATCTCTATCGTGAAGTTTTGATGGGAAGGAAAATATGGCGTCGAGTTTACTTGGGAACTCGAGAGTGATATAAAGACTAAATACCCGCATCTCTTCGTTGTATCTTCCTAAATATCGGAACGAAATTTCCTAAAGGAGGGGAGACTGTAACGCCTCGTGTTTTCCAAACTTTCTATTTATATGTAATTCTATTTTTGGAAATAATTGTATTCGTAATCTTCATTTTGTTGTAAATGTTGTAATCGAGACTTGAATCATAATGGAAATATAGTTTTGCCCCTATACTTGTTATACATACACGTACACTATACACATATTGATCATACTCACTTGACAAATTAAATTATTCACTTTTCGATATTATATTTTTCTGTTTAAGAAAGGCTCAAACTATCTGCACACCAACCCTGCCTATCTGCACACTTAGGGTTTACCTACGCTGCGTATAGACCTATACGCAACGTATAGGGTTACATGTATACGTTGCCTATAGGTCTATAGCAGCGTAGGTAAGGGGTAGGTACACGACCAGACAGTCAAACCTAGTACCATGTCAAATATGTCCGACATACGGTGCTGCGTATAGCTCTATACACAGCGTATGTACGGTTCTGTATACGCTGCGTATAGACCTATACGCAGCTTATGTCAGATGGATTTGACACTGATACGATGTTGTCTAGGCACGTGAATAAAGATATACGCCGAGTATAGAGCTATACGAGGCTGATAAATGTGAATCCAAAAGTGTATTTAGACATTCATCTCCGCCTACGAATTCAAACAACACATCGCATTCTTCACTTCCACTATATAGCTAATTAATCGGTTGAGATAAATGTCATCAGGACGGGAATTATTTCTTTAATCACTATTCTAACGAACATGGATAATGATGCTAATGAGAAGGAGGAGGTTGTGTCTAGCGTCCCTGTTGATCAAAAAATACAGTTGCCAGACTTGAACGAGGCTCCAACTCCACCTACTGATGAACCATATTACCCGGCACATCAAGTGTATCCGGATTACGGATACGGGTATGAATCTTCGTACGTGCAAGAAGGTAATCTGGATGGATACATAGGATACAGTGCTGAGAATGCGCCTGTTGATGAACCATATGTAACGCATCGCGATTTCCATACTTTCTATTTATAGCAAGCTCGTGTTGTAATTCTATTTTTTGAAATCATTGTATTCGTAATCTTCATTTCATTGTAAACGTTGTGATCGAGACTTGAGTCATAATGGAAATATTCGTTTTGCCCCTATACTTGTTATGCATACACGTACACTCATATACATATTGATCGAGACTTGTGTGTCCACCTAGGTTGGCCTTGGCTATCCTAAACTTTGAGACCACACATCACTTGATGATTTTCATCATTGTCTCAAGTAGTTTGCTAGTTCTAAAGTGTCACAACCCCGCCTAGCCGTCGACGTGTGTCAATGTGTGCTCTCTGGGTTGTATTCACTTGGCTACTTGATATCATGGTGACACACCTTACATCCTTGTAATTTACATTTTGTTTATATTCTTATTCTAGTACCCTTCTTGTTACTTATGGTGACTTGTGTAGTGGTGAACATCATAAGAGGTTCCAAAGTGGATGGTTAAATCCTCCCACCTCATACTTAACTTACATGACACTGAGAGGTACCAAAGTGGATGCTTCATCCTCCCACCTCCTACATGATTATATAAACTATGTATATATTATGGACTATAATATAATCCTAAAAACCGAACCCTTGATAATGACTAAATAGTCATCTATCGAGTTATTAAGTTTGTCTCTAAAGTATGTAGTTCCTTGTCACGATTCTAATAGGTCTCGAACCTATAAAACCATATCAAACCCATTCGGGTTATCATAGTGTCAAGAACAAGTGCTATGTCTTAGTGGCTATTTTTCATACATAATACTTTATTATTTTTGTAATCTCGCTCGAATAATCCTAACCTTCCGTTACACTCATAACTAATACCTAGGTTCTTCTTGTAGAAGGACAAGGTGCCAAACTCTAAACATCACCACAAAGCTCCAGGGATTACTTAAGTGGAACACTTAGCAAAACCTTGAGTACACTCGACCCATTTACCTTTTATCACTTTTGGGTTTAACATGTTTCCGTATCAAAATACACTATCACGAACTTATGCTTTTACATACTCAATCCTTATACATGAATACTTGTTATGCTTAGATACATGCTAGATTATACATGCTTGATCATTAACTTAGCTAGCCCAACTTATCATATATAGCGCTATAGGGGTAGCACGCCGCCCGTCGGGGTTATGTTAAGATTGTCATACTCATTTTAGTCTTGTCGCTTTTGTGACAAGGGAAGCTCGATCTCGTTAAACTTTTGTGGAAAACTCGGGGTTTGATCTAGTATTGCATGCTTAGTGTATACTTTGCTTACAATTACCATGTGGATTCGAGTTATACATTTATTACTTATGCTATGTATTCACCAAACTTGTGTACTCGCCTTTGCTTTTGCATTGAACTCGTATTTTAAACATGTTACAGGTTGAAGAGGATACGCAAGATGAAAGCTAGTAGGAAATGCTTTAGATACACATTTTAATCTTACTAGACTAGTTTTGTTATAATCATGTTGTTATTGTTATTTTGAATTATTGTATTTGACTTCAAGTGTTGTACTTGACAATGTTGTTATGAATGAAACATGGGTTTTATTTAAATATTGTCGCCAATTAATATTTATGAGCAATGAGCAATCAATTCCGTCCCGACTCGATGTTTCCGCCATCGGTTGGAGTGTGACACCATATTACCCGACCCAGCATTCGTATCCGGATTACGGATACGGGGGTGAAGTTTCTTACGTGCAACAAGATAGTTCAGATAGATACGGAAGACACGGGGGTGAAGTTTCTTACGTGCAATGAGATAGTTCGGATAGATACAGTAAATACGGTGATGAGCCTCCTAACTCACCATTGTATGATGATTATCAGCCCTCTAACCCGGACAATCCGTTTCAAATTAACGAGGTATCACATTAATATTTGTATTATTGTTATATTATAATTATTATTATTAATATAATAATTATTTTTTTAAATTATAATTATCATTATCGTTAAAATTATAATTATTATGACTATTGTTAAATTTGTAATTATCATTATTATTATTATTATTATTAAAACTAAAACTATTGTTAATTTTATAATTATTATTAATATTGTTAAAATTATTATTATTATTATTGCTGTTTAAATTATAATTATTTAGTATTGTTAAAATTATAATTATTATTACTATTGTTAAAATTACAATTATTATTAGTACTGTTAAAATTATACTTATTATTATTGTTATGGTTAAAATTATAATTATTATTATTGTTGTTAAAATTATAATTATTATTACTATTGTTAAGATATGTATTATTATTATTATTGTTTAAATTATAACTATTATTACTATTGTTAAAATACGTATTATTGTTGTTATAATTCTTAATATTGTTATTATTATTGTTAAAATACGTATTATTGTTAAAATATTATTAATACTGTTATTGTTAATAACGTAACTGTTTTTTAGCGTTTCATGTCTCTAGCTGAACTGAAGAATTGGGTACAAGCAACGGGAAAGGAGAATGGTTACGTTATTGTTACCCGTCGATCGAAAAATATTGGTGGTAGTACGGGGATGGTATGGCTTGTGTGCGACTGTGGCGGTGAACACCGTAGTAAAGCAACAGTTAGGAAAGCTAGCAGCAAAAAAATTGGTTACCCATTTTCATTAGTTGCTATGCGGGACGTGACGAATGACACGTGGGATTTGAAAGTGGACAACTCAAAACATAAGAACCTGCACATAGTCTGTTGGGCCAAGCATATGTGCGAAGATTTACTAAAGTCGAATACAAGCTGGCTGCTCAAACATGGAGCCACGTAACACATTTCAAACCCTTAGAAAGTAGTTCCCCGATAGCCTCCATGTTCAGAAAGACGTGCAAAATGCGGTACAGAAAATTAAAGCGTCACAGATGGACGGAAATACTCCCATGCAGGCGCTGGAAAGCATGCTGCGTGAAAACCAATTCATTTACGACACCCGATAGGAACCCAAAACAGATGTCGTAACAGAGCTTTTCTTTGTTCATCCTTATTCAATTACTATGTGGCGTGCATTTCGTTATTTTATTATTGCAGGGGTCTTTGATTATGTCTACGAAAACTGGCTCAAAGACTATAAAAACATGTTCGTTTTTGCGTGGACTAATAGGTGTTGTAACTTTGGTCAGCGCACCACTAACAGGGTTGTGAGCCAACACGCAAATTTTAAAAGGTACGTTCGAGACAGAAGTTCATTGGAGCGAATGGCGAGATCCGTCATTGATATAGTTGAAACTCGGTTAGGAGAAATACAAAAAAGTTTCATCAAAAGCATCAAAAAAACCATGAACCACCACAAAAAAACCATTGTTGGACAACCTACGTGGAAAAGTTTCCTATACAGCACTTGATTTGCTGGAAGGTTAGCTAACGAGGAAGTTGGAGGTGTTACGAAAACTTAACGCATCATGTGGTTGCCATATGTGGATTAGTTGTGGGTTGTCGTGTGCTTGTAAGGCTGGAAAAGTACAGACGTATAGGTAAAAAATATTAAACATACAAACCTTTTGTTAATCAGTACGATTTTAGCTATTTCTCACACTGTATTGATTTAACTATGAAGGGCGTAAGATACAACTCAAAGACGTAAATGTATTCTGGTGTAAGCTTGACTTACTACCCTGTAAACTGGTAGATGATGCGGTTGATGTTGTAGAAGAGCTCAATATTGTGCGGCAACAATTAGAGTCACAATCCCCCGTTTAGAAAAAAAAAGTTTGCTTTCAAAGATAAAAGCGGTCTTAACCCCGACAAAATCAACTAAGAAACCACCAATTGTCCAGCAAGATACTCGTGGTCGGCCTACATCAAAGAAAGTACAACAAAGGCTGGAAGAAGCTGCGAGGGTATACGAAGCTGCGAGAAACAACTCCTATGGTGAGACAAGCAAATGTATATGCAGCTTCCCCATAACATAGGTACGATTTACCCCGACACAACTCTTACGTACCGTCACAGGGCTCTCGCGGAACTGGTTCGGTGTTAAAGTCTGAAAAACCTAAAATGCAACGAAGTTGTCCAACGAGTTTTAAAAAAGAAAGAGACTAAAAAGAAGGAGACGCTGGATGATCATGGTTTTCCATTAATAAAGGGGTGCGAGGACTTGTTAACCATTAAGAGGTTTGAGCGTCAAATTCCATCGGAGTTCCACTCTTTCATATCGCGTATACAAGATGTGATCCCAAACGGTCATTGTGGGTACAAGGTTGTGGCTTTCGGGTTAGGTTATGGGGAATACGTATAGCCCCGTATTCGAAATGATTTAGTACTGGAGATTGACAATAACGTTTCGCTATGGACGCATGTACAAAGGAGACTTTAAGCGGATACGTAACAGCATCTCTTGGCATTCAGTGGAAGGGTGCCCTCCAAGTCACTGGATGGA
This sequence comes from Scalesia atractyloides, assembly GCA_947069175.1. Classification (NCBI taxonomy): domain Eukaryota; kingdom Viridiplantae; phylum Streptophyta; class Magnoliopsida; order Asterales; family Asteraceae; genus Scalesia; species Scalesia atractyloides. The sequence continues at coordinate 93,458,979 of CAMTDV010000005.1, read as the reverse complement.
AATGCCCCACGTAGGGCTTCTCGTAGCGCAAAGGTATAATATCACCGTCCACGTGCTAAACATCAAAGGGAGCTATACCTTATTCCCATTATCGGTTTCCTATATAGATCCACGACCTCAATCGATAACACTCGTACATGTTCACAGGAGACATTTCATACATGCTAAGTTGGAAGGAGTACCCTATGCCTACAGTGAGCCCATTGTGGTCGGTACACCAAACAATAGCTGCGAAACAGTGGGAAGATATGTATAGGCCGCGGTTACAAAACTACTACGAGATAATTAACCCCGAACCAGACTCGGACAAAGACAAAGATCCGAGTATACATTTTATCCAAGATTAAGTGGAAACTTGTATTTTTGTTAATATCTTTGATAATTGTAGAGTTTTTATAATTTATAAATTTGTATTATTTTTTATTTTTATAAATTATAATATTTGTATTATATAATTTATATTTGTATTACTTAACAATAATATTGATTTTTGATAAATAAACATAGAAATACCCCCAAAAAAATAATTCTATTTACTTTTCTATAAATAAACAAAGGAATACAAAAAAAAGTACAAAAAATGGACCTTTATATACGCTTCGTATAGATCCCTACGCAGAGTAGAGAACAAAAATGACACTAATACAAAAAATGGACCTTTATATACGCTGTGTAGGTCCCTAACGAGCGCTGAAACTAAGATCGTCGTTAAAATTTTTTTTATTATTTAGTCAAAGTCGAACCGTAAGGCGCGTAGGTCCCTAACGAGCGTCGAAACTAAGATCGTCATTAAAATATATATATTTTTATTATTTAGTCTAATTCAAGTCGAACCGTAAGGCGCGTAGGTCCCTAACGAGCGCCGAAACTAAGATCGTCGTTAAAATATAATTTTTTTATTATTTAGTCGAAGTCAATTGTAAGGCGCGTAGGTCCCTAACGAGCGCCGAAACTAAGATCGTTGTTAAAATATAATTTTTTTATTATTTATTCCAAGTCGAACCGTAAGGCTCGTAGGTCCCTAACAAGTGTCGAAACTAAGATCGTCGTTAAAATATATTTTTTTTATTATTTAGTCCAATTCGAATTGTAAGGCGCGTAGGTCCCTAATGAACGTCGAAACTAAGATCGTCATTAAAATATAATTTATTTTTATTATTTAGTCGAAGTCGAACCGTAAGGCGCGTAGGTCCCTAACGAGCGCCGAAACTAAGATCGTCGTTAAAATATATTTTTTATTATTTAGTCGAAGTCGAACCGTAAGGCGCATAGGTCCCTAACGAGCGCCGAAACTAAGATCGTCGTTAAAATATATTTTTTTTATTATTTAGTCGAAGTCGAACTGTAAGGCACGAAGTCTCTACCGAGCGCCGAAACTAAGATCGTCGTTAAAATATATTATATTTTTATTATTTACTAACTTGTTTTCTTTTGTGCAGGTATCTTCACAAGACGATATCCACTTCCATCACCGCTCGAACAAGAGCCAGGAGTGGTGTACGATCGATGACCTGTTTTTCTTGTATTACCTCATCTACAAAAGGTTGTGCGCTCTCGCACATGGGTTAGCGTAGTACTTCGCCTCCGCGCATCATCGGAGGAGCGCGGATTATTATTCAACGGCGCCTACGTCAGTGTGACAACCCTTTCGTTTGGCTATTACACGGAGACTGACCCGCGTGTAGGCCCGACGATACAGCCGAAGCGGATGGGGATGAACACGATAGCGGGAATGCACATCACCAAAAAGTTCCCATGCGGTAAGCCGTTTAAGGGTGCGGACGGCCAGCCTTTCGAGCCTACGAAGCTGCCGGCACAGTTCGAGCTGTTATATCCCCCGCGCGATCCGGAGGTGCCGGAGCATGAGCCGGAGATGTACATTATGGAGCCACATAGCCGTATGGACCACCTGGGGCGCCTCAGTTCCCACGACATGTTGGGCCCGGTCCTGCCCCCTCATACTCGGGGTATTAGCGGCGACGTCGCGACGTTGACAGGCTGAACTATATGATGGAGTGGGTGGTTGCGGAGCTGCAGGAGCGCGACAGCGTGATGGGTTACCTCCTCGTCACTTCGTTACGGCTACGGAATGACATCAGCAACAGCAGGAGGAGCAGCAGCAGCAACAGCACCAGGATCCGCTAGCATAGTATTATATCTTTTGTTATGTATGTACAAACTTTTGGTGTGTGTATATATATATATATATATATAACTTTTGCTGCAAACGGTGTAACATATTCGAACAGTACCCGGATATTTCAAATTATTTAACGCTATAATATTTTAACGTTATAGTATTTGAACCGCACGGTATAATATATTCGGACCGTACACGAGTATTTAAAAATAATTAGGTATAATATTTAAACGTTTATAGTATTTAAAAATAATTAACGGCACTAGACTTGGTATAATATTAAAACCTCGTTAACGATATTATATATTTGAACCGTATATACGCTTTTCAAAAATTTTAACGTTAATGCTTTTCGACGCGTGTAACGACGTAGCATCGTGACGACGACATCGACTAAATAATAAAAAAAAACATTATATATTTTTAACTCGTTATATATTTTAAACGAGTTAACGTTGTAACCGGGTGAGAATTTATACCACAAATAAGCGAAATGACCAAAAAAATTCTGAAGGTTATATACGCTGCATGTAGGTTTATACGCAGCGTATATAAACTTTGTGAAAAAACTGATGCTTCAAACCCACCTAAATCACCCCAAAAGGTCTGATAGTTTATATACGCTGCGTATATAAACCCTAGTTTTATGTGCAATGATTGGTGATAAGGTTCTGAAACACATGCAAACTATATGCAGCGTATAGCTCTATACGTAGCGTACAACGTAGGTAAAGGCATATTTAATTAGGGTTTCGTGTGCATATAGGCACATTGGTGTGCCAATATGTACATCCTTAAGAAAATGATTGAAATGCAATTTGTTCACCTCTCTTGAAATTGAAAAAAAGTAAAATCAAATTGTTTATTCTCAGAACTTACACATATTCAAGTCATATGTAGTTTATACTACCTACATATAACGTGCCGAAGCGGAGGTAAAATGAATAATTTAGTTTGAACTTGGAACGCAGGTTTATTAACCAGAGGAGCTAACAGAAGACTCAAGTTTTGAAAGGAGTTCCAATTCCTTGATTTCCATAACATTCAAACTATCATATGTACCTTATTTCCACTTTTACAAGTGAACTACTTCCAATATCCTTCATCAATTCCTTGATCGAACATTTATCTGAAAGGTGCCAACGACTCCAGTATGAAATCTCACCCCATACCACTTGATCATAATGACAAATAAGAAAAATATCATATATTGATTCATTCGCTCGATCACAAATTGGACATAGAACAATTGCGAGGCAATACATCTATGCTGCAGATTGGAAATTAAAGTAGTCTAACATGGACTCTAAATCAGAAATCGCCTATTTTGTCTCCTTTAATATACTTTTTATTCAACACGGGCACTTGAATACCTTTGTAACATTATTATGTGGAGAAATGTAAAGAGCTGAATTTCAAATTTTTAGAAGATGAATTCAAACACAACAACTAGCTTATAAACACTGATTTAATTTGTTTGATTGCTTTTCAAATGGATTGCATGGGCAAAGGTATTGGAAATATACTGAAAAAGTTAAAGTTATGAACTTAAATAGAATATTATGGTTATTTGTATGGAGAACGAACACTTACAAATTTAGAGACTAGTAAATTTAAGTCGACAAAGAACCTGTATAATACTAATTGTCCACTGGATGAAACACCTTGCTCTTAGGAGTTCAATCAAGCTTCTCTAATGAGACCTTTATTTTAGGAAAGCGATAACCTGATTCAAAGATTTGTTCATAATTTTTCTCTTGTTATGTTGCTAATAAGGAGTTACCAAGGGTTGTTAAAATAACTCATTAGCTAAGGAATAGAATCAGGTCGTTACCAAGGAGGTTTTGGATATTTTTTTAGATCTCACCCAAAAGCTAGTCCTATGAGAGAGGGGAGATTTAGGAGATTGTAGATCTATCATAAAAGCTAGTAGATCGAGACATAGATCAAAACGGAGATCTTTCAGACAATTGAAAAACGGTCTCTAAGGCCAAGTTAACTAAACGAAAGTTGATGCTCCAGAAATAAGTCGGCCTAGGCATATTTTAGTAGTGTTGTTGCCTATCGATGTGTCTGAAAGGCAACATATTATTATAATGTAAAAACCCACATTTTGATAGTTGTTTGCTGTAAATTTTTGTTTGGAATGATTTAAATGTATGTTTATGAGTATTTTACAGATTCCTAAGTAAATTGGAGGATTTTCGGGCCTAAACTGAAGTTTATTGAATATGTGTTGAATGCAGGCTTAATTCTGTGTTTACGGGCCATGTGTATGGAAGAGAGTTACGAATCAGGGACCCTAAGTTAGGACACCGACATACTATTGGAAACCTAGATCAATGAGAAACAACTTTCCTTGTTTACAGGCCGTAACCTGTATAAATTATTATCCAACTACCAACATGCCCTTTTGATTAAAACATCTAATTGCCACATGTCACAAAGATATGGCTTCCTACACTTTGTAGGTTAAATTGACTTTATCGCCAACTCCTACCATACATACACACACGCGCACACACACACACACTAACGGTTCCTAAGTTTGCAAAGGTAGTGGAGGTATAGCAAACACAAAAACATCTAGCAGATCTCTTTTAAGTTCTTTGATCTTCAAGGTATACTTTTGGGTCTCAGGTCTTCTCCGGTAGTACAAACTTTTTAGGTTGTTATACTCTAAGAAAGAAAAATAAGTTCTCTTGGAAAATCTGAAATTTGTTTTAGGAGATCTGTGTTTAATACGATCCTCAGCAAATTTTCTTTTATGTCTTACATTTTCTTTATTTTATTTGATTATTTCAATTGTATTAGTTTTTTTGGTACATTTTTTTAGTTATGTGTTGTAATTATAACTAGTTTTTTTTTACGACGCGCGTTGCGACGAAACAGAGTAAATGATAATATAAAACAAACGTGATTTGAAAATAAAGTATGTTGTTTAAAAACCCAAACCATTAGAACGATTTAGTTTATCATGGTATTGTTTTATGATACTAAATAAATACTTATTTTGAGTATAAATTCGTTTTTAACAAAATTTATAGCAAATGTCAGGGAAAAAATCAAGCGCAACTATGTACTTAAGTTTTTAGAAAAAAAATATGGACGTCAATTATTAAAGAAGTATCAAATAAATCGATAAATTAATATATGTTCCAAAAAAGAAAAAATAATTATTAGAAAAATGGTAAAGGATATATATGGTTTTTTAAAAAAGGAAAAAAATCAAAATATATTTTTAAAAGTAAATATAGTAATAAACTATTATAATATATTAAATAAAATAATAAAAAACTATATATTGTTATAAAAATAAAGTTACTATTCATCATTGGTCATCGTAAAACAAACGTGATTTGAAAATAAAGTATGTTTTTTAAAAAGGCAAACCATTAGAACGGTTTAGTTTATCATGGTATGGTTTTCTGATACTAAATAAATATTTTATTTTGAGTACATATTCGTTTTTAACAAAACTTATGACGAAATGTCAGGGAAAAAATCAAGCACAACTAAGTTTTTAGACAAGAATTATAGACGTAAATTATTAAAGAAGTATCAAATTAATCGATAAATTAATATGTGTTAAAAAAAGAAAAAATAATTATTAGAAAAATGGTAAAGGAAATATATGGTTTAAAAAAAGAGAAAAAATCAAAATATATTTTTAAAAGTAAATATAGTAATAAACTATTATAATATATTACATAAAAATAATAAAAAAACTATATATTATTGTAAAAATAAATTACTATTCATCATTGCTCGTCAACAATATAATATAATATATATAAATATATATATATATATAATAAAAGTGTTTTATTTTAATTTCGTATACGAACGGCTCAAAAAAAGTTCTTTAGAATTACTAAGGCGGGTATTCAAAGGTGCCCCATAGCGCCCCTTCCCCATTTCCTAGACGCCAGGGAGGATATAATAAAGTTATGGAGGGGGCTTCATCCCAGTAACGAGCGTAAATGGCATGTGCATGTGAGGCCTAATGTTTTCAACCAATCAGATTTATCCTCTTTATCATTATTATTATTTTTTTATATTTTGTTTAATATGGAGCTTTAAACAACACCGTGTAACTTAACAATAAAACATCTCGCTTATATGGTGCATATATGATTCTGACGTGGCATTATAAAGCCCCTAGGGCTTTAAACTACACCCACCAACCTAACTCGCACCAACTCTAATTCAATGCTTCAATTTACACCATATGTCATTTGTCCAACATGACTTGAAATTTCATCACCACTTTTGGAGATACACATTTTCTCAAGAAGCTACTAAGCGAAATGCCCTCCCGTTGAAAAATCTATAAAAACATTTGACAAAATGAATAAGCAATCAATAAATAACCGACTAAGCAAGGTAGGTGGATCAGGAGTTTAGTACCATACCATTTAAAGCTTTATAACAAAATTCATCAACCACCACCCTCTCATCGCCCAAATTATTGCTCACAACCCCTCATAATAAATTATAATTATAAATGACATAAATACGAACGTGGGTCGATTTTGTTCTAAAACTATTTGAGTGTCTTGTATATTTTAAGCATTTAAAGCTCTAATAATTTAATAATATTTTAAAACGTAACATTTAAAACGTAAATTTAGAATGAACTTAGAACTTATTTTAGAATGAACTTGGAACTTATAATTAAAAAAAAATAAAATTTGAATAAAAGCTTTGTAAAAGCAAATATAGCAAATCAAACTGTAAAGACTATAAAAGCTGAGATGGTGTCTATCTAGATTTTTTTAACGGTAAATTCAGATCACAGACGGATCATTTAAGAATTATCATCTTATCAACGGAATCACCTGATCATATCTATCTCCACTAGGCCATAATGTCATTGTCATGCACATAAATTCAGGAGAAATCCAATAAATCTGGGAAGAACCCTGTTGTGAGAATCGAACCCAAGACCTAATGTATCTAGATTTAACGTAAATAAACGCTGGAGATACACGTACGTAGTTTTAGATTCGACAAATAGGTTGCTGAAAACTCTTTATGAATCACAATCACATTATTTCAACAAAGAGCATTCTTAATTTAGTAATATTTTACAAGAGTTAATTACATAGTTAGTCCCTGTGGTTTGCACAAAGTAACATACTTAGGTACTAATAGTTTAAAATCAATTTTAGGGTATTAACTTTTCATTTTGTAACGTTGGAGATAGTAACATTAATTTTTTATTAAACTATTAGTACCTAAGTATGTTATTTTGTGCAAATCATAGGGACTAACTATGTTAATACTTTAGTAGTTAATACCTCCAAACGTTACAAAATGAAAAGTTAATACCTTAGAATGTGATTTTAAACTATTAGTACCTAAGTATGTTATTTTGTGCAAACCACAGGACTAACTATGTAATTGTTCTGTCCATAGAGACTAACTATGTTATTTTGTACAAACCACTGCTAAATGTAAATAAAATTGATTGCTGCATAACAAATTAATTTTACCTAAAATAGTAACTATGCCTCTTAAATGTCATTATTGTACTTACGAGAACATACGCAACAAATACCTACTTAACATACTAATTTAATGGCATATAATATTATTTATATAAAAGTTATTATCTATGACTTTCCTTTGAGTAAAATTTATATTAGCACGTACAAAAAATAATATGCACTTTGCAAAGACAAAGTCAAAATTTTATGAATATAATATCTTACAAGTTATAAATGAAAATAAAATATGTTCAAAATAATTATATTAATAAAATAATACTACTAATACTACAATAACTACACACACGTAGCCAACCTTCAAATATAGTAACTGATAAGAGCACCCACAATGTGGATGATGTGGCTGAGTTTGTGAATCCGACCCACACCTCCAAAATACGATCTGCATTGAAAAAAGTCCGGACACCAAGATCGACTTGGTGGTTCGTGATTGCATACCATATGCGGATAGATGGGTAGACTCCACACACACAAACAATATTATTTATATAAAAAGTGGGTGTTAGTTGGAGGTTTGTAGAGGCTTGGTTTTACGAGAAATAAATAAGATTTTTTTAAGGAGGTTTGAAATCTAATTTGGCATGTATAAAGTGAAGATTTTTATAATAAATGTGGTGGATGCTATAAGACCAAACGGTGTGGTTCACTAATGGAGGCTCATCGTCATCTTCCACCTTAGCATTACACCATTACATCGGCATCCCTTCCACCATCAATTCCTCCACTATTCAAAAGTGTGGTTCATTGTCCCTCTACTATCCCCTCACCACTACCAACAGCTATACGTCGTTCTCTCTTCTTCGTAACAATCGTAAAAGTCTCTATGAGCTTCAAGGCCACTAATGAAAGGACGGTGTTTCACTAGTGACCACAAAGTGTCACCTCAGTCCACAAATAAGAGCATTTACATTTATTCCATCATATTTTCATCCTAAATTACATTAAAAAACATTATATTTTCTCTCTCCTTTTCAATTAAATAATATTTTATAACTTTATCATTACTTTTTCTCTTTCCTCCACTCACAACCACTTTTAAAATATATTAAAAAATTATAAGAGGTAAAAGTGTTCATTCAAATTATACAAATACTCATAACCACTTTTTATACTCTTTATATTATAAAACTCCACTTCTAACAGACATATAACTATTATCACTTATACATCATTAAAATCTAATATTTACTAGGGTTTCCCTAAGGAAAATTATCCTTACAACTTTCCACTATATAACCAAGTAGAACGGTGTCTTTACCACCACTTCAAATATAAAAACATTACAAACCATGTCAATTTCCTCCACCGTCGCCACCACCACCATGACCACCATCCTTCTCCTCCTTACTCTAACTTCCGGCAACCCTCCACCACATCCCTTCCACAAAATCTACGCATTCGGCGACTCCTACACCGACACCGGCAACACCGCCTCCTCCACAGGCCCTAGCGGCTTCAGCCACGTCTCCAACCTCCCTTACGGCCGCACATTCTTCCACCACCCCACCAACCGATACTCCGACGGCCGTCTCGTTATCGACTTCGTAGCACAATCACTCTCCTTACCTTTCCTGCCACCCTACCTTAACCGCAAAGCGGACACTTCCAAAGGTATCAATTACGCGGTTGCAGGATCCACCGCGATCCGACACGAGTTCTTTGTCAAAAACAACCTTACATTAAATATAACACCTCAGTCGCTACAAACTCAGTTAAGTTGGTTTAATAAGACGTTGGAGGGGTTAAAATGTAAAAGTGCAAAGTTAACTCCGTTAGAGTGTGCGGCGGTGTTCCGGGATGCGTTAGTTTGGGTGGGTGAGATCGGAGCTAATGATTATGCTTACACCGTTGGATCGACGGTGAGTGGAGAAACCATTCGACGGCGTGCAGTTCGCAGTGTAACGGAGTTTGTTGAGGTAATTAATTACTTTAGGGTTTTCGACTCCGTGTTGTTTTTTTTAACGACCAACATAATCAATAACAAGTATTCTCGTGGTACCTATTGGACTAAACGCTGTACCCCGAGAGTTACCGAGTCCACCACTAATTCTGGGAAAAACCCGGTAACCATCCGCCAGTAGTCACGATAATGAAATTACCTGTAAAGCCGTTTGGCTCAAGGATCGAACCCAAGTTTACTGGGTATCCTATCATTTCCTCATTCTGCACCAAGTGAGAGTTAAACCAGTATCTCCCAAGAGAAATACAAGTTTCGACAACTTGATCTAGATATCATTGGCAGTCCCTGTTGTTTTAACCACTTGAATCCAAAATCAAATCGCTCATCTTATAACGTTTTGAGTCCAGTTTTTTAACATTTGTACTTTTGATTTTGGACTAAAGTGGTTAAAACCACTAAACACAGGGACTCAAAACGTTATAAAATGAGCGGTTAGAGACTCGACGCGTTAAACTTTTTGATTTTGGACCGGACTTAAATAGTTAAAACCACGAAAACATAGGGACTCGAGAAGTAATTTACTCATTATTTTATTAAGAAAAAAACTAACTGCTGTAATAAATGATTTATTATGGTAAGAGTAGGTGGCAAATACAAATTTTGCTTATCATCTTATCTTTTTATATCGTCTGAACATATATAAATCGTGACCACTTTTCTTTTATGAGAAATAAATAAGCAAAAGAATACTTGTAAATAAAGAAAATGGTTATGGTTCGGTTTGTTTGGATGGGTGATGTTAGAGCCAATTAATATGTTTACACCCTTAGGGGTGAACAACGGTTTTTATTTGGTCTTTCGGTCGAAACCAAACCGAATTCAAGTTGTTCTAAACCGAAAACCAAATTGAATTCGGTTTCTACCGAAATTACTGAATAAAACTTATTTTTTTTATTGATTGGGTTTGTTTGGATTGGGTGGACAGGATTTGATTGTATGAAAGTTGTATATGAATCGAGCTAGATGATACATGTTATTTGGTTTGAACCGATTTCAGACTTCTTGAACCAGAAATCAAAAAACCCAGTTTCGGTTTATAACTGAACCAAAAACCGAAAATGCGCTTTGGTTTGCTTTTAAACAATTTTGGCTTCGATATGGTCACCCAAACCGTTAGATTGATCATTAAACGGTATGGTTTCTAAAGGTAAATAATTTTTATTGAGAAAATGACCTTAATCATTATTTCTCTAGCCTAGCTAGCTATATGTAAGTAATTGACATTTTACATCAACATGTGCATCTTTGAAGTTATAAAATATGATCCATTTAGCAAAAAAATAAATATACTTAATTTTAATAGTGAAAAGTAAATTTATGAAAAATCAATACGAGAAAAATACCTACTAGTAACCCTATAAATAAAAGATTGGTAAAGTTGGCTGGTCAAATTTCACGTATAAATACATCAAAAATTCATTTTGAATTTTATTTATCATTGTTTCTTTTAATTTCCTTCTACAAGTTTACATTTATAAATGTCTAGCATCCAAATTCAGTTTAAACCATGTTTTTTTCTTCTATGATATATTAATTCTAAATGATTAATGAATGGTCAACTTTTCTTTTTTAGGCATTGCTAAACAAAGGTGCAAAATACATGGTGGTACAAGGGCTCCCCACGACAGGTTGTCTAACCCTAGCCATGTACCTTTCACCCGAGTCCGACCGTGATGACATTGGTTGTGTAGCCACGGTCAACAACCAAAGCTACATCCATAACACCCTTCTCAAAACCAACATTCAAAACTTAAGAAGAAAATACCCTAAGGCAGTAATTGTATACGCCGATTATTGGAACGCTTATCATTCTGTGATTAAGAACGCACCAAAGCTTGGGTTCCATGAGCTTTACAAAGTTTGTTGTGGGTCTAGCGGCAGACCTTATAACTTCTACTTGACTGCTATTTGTGGTTCCAAATCTGCTAGCTCGTGTCAAAACCCTTCTGAGTATGTTAACTGGGATGGAGTTCACCTTACCGAAGCTATGTATAAAGTAGTTTCTGAGATGTTTATTAATGGTCCTTTTACTCAACCACCGTTTAAGTACTTGTTGAGAAGTAAACAAAGCTCGGGTTAGATGGCAATAAGTGTCTTTTTGTAATGTTTATTCATTCGGAATCAATAGTTTCAACCATTTACTCATCAGCTGTTTAATTTTGCAGATTAAATAAGTGAAATAAGAAATTTTCCTTTCAAATATCAATCAACCCAAAAGCAAGCGACACCAACTCATTTTGACAACAGGAAATCATCTGGACAACTTAACTAAATAAATCCAATCTCATTTTCCATTTTGGTACCCAAAACCAATTTTGTAATTCCGCCAAACGTAATTATGTAGGAACCGTTCGCATAAAATAAATAAAAACTTTATAAATTCGAATACAATACAGAAATAAATAAAGCTGTAAATTACAATACTTTTACAACTGAAATAATCGAAATACAAGAACAAAATTCAAAAGAAAAGTAAGTTCTTGGCTGAGGATCGTGTTAGACACGGGTCCCTTAAAACAAATTTCGAGTCTCCCAGGAGAACTCGTTTGTTTCCAGGATACAACAGCCCAAACAGTTGCACTGCCGGAGATGACAACAACCCGAAGGTGTACCTTGCTGCAAGAAAGGAGAAGAAGAAAATTTCCTAGAGAATTCGATGGTGTTCAAGGTGTGTCTTCTGGTGTTGAGGTGATGCTGTATTTATAATGCATCTGGGTTGAAACAGTCAAAAGGAATTAACTTAACGAATTAAAATTGCATTAAACGTCTTTAAAGCACTTTAATTCGTCAGTTACATTCCTGGTCAAGACCCTTGACTCGTCTGTTTCAACTGCTGAAGTGTAACTGATCTGTCATTAACTCTGGAAGCAGCAGGTCGCGCCGCGCGCGCTCCATACGCCAGCCTGCTGGTGCGCGCGCCAGTGTGGCTCACATCCCTGCGCGAGCTTACTGGTGCGCAACCCCTTGCGCGAGCATCCTTGCTCCACAGTCCTATTGTGCGTGCGCCAGTATGGCTCACATCCTTGCGCGAGCCTACTTGTGCGCCAGCCCTTGCGCGCGCATCCTTGCTCCACAGTCCTATTGAGCGTGCGCCAGTATGGCTCACATCCTTGCGCGAGCCTACTGGTGCGCAAGTCCTTGCGCGTGCATCCTTGCTCCACAGTCCTATTGCGCGTGCGCTAGTATGGCTCACATCCTTGCGCGAGCCTACTGGTGCGCAAGCCACGTCACCAGGGAACCCATCTGGTCACGCCACACAGTCGCGCCATACTGGTTCACTTTGGTGTGCTGCGCGCGCGCACGTCAGGCATCTGTGGGGCAACCTGGACTGCCTGCACCATACGCCATTACCTGTGTACCTGCGCGCCCCTTGCCACGTTGCCTTCTATGGTCTGCGCCACCTGGTCCTTGCAGCCTTTGCAGAGCCACGCGCGCGTGGTAAAAAACACAAAGGCGGCTCTCAAGCGGCTCGCGGCGTTGCGAGCGTGCGAAGTGCGCCATCAAAGCGCCGCATTGCTCTCGTGCTGCGCGCGCGCGCGAGTTAGAATGCTCTGTACCCTTCGCGAGTACACTTAGTGTGTGCTTCCATGAAACAATAAGGAATGAGTGTTCCCACTTAAATACCCATTTAAGTTTCATCACTCCTCCTATGTGGGACAAGATGCTACTTTCCCATTTATTTCAGCATTTAATGTTTCAAACACCAAACTTTGAGCATCGATATCTCATTCATCTTAGCTCCGTTTTGGACGTGGTTTAGTTCGTTGCGAAGCTCTTCCAACATAGAACACAAACCCGGAAATAAATATCTATATAAATCTCAGTTTATAATATTTATTTATCATCCAAAATTAGGAAATACGCATTTCCTATATTTGTGAAAAATGTTATTTTCACTAAATTTCCAACAAATTACTTTACAGTCGATGAAAAACGCCAATCTCTTCGCTTGTTATCCTATATTTATTTATCTTATTCGCAATCACTCGTCAAGCTACAAAGAACTTTGAGAACAATCTATTCATACACTCTGCCAGATGGAGTAAAAATAAGCATCAATATTGGTTCATGTGTATGTAAAATGTGTGGGGAAGCATCAATATTGATTCACGGTAAAATTTATCATATAGATAAAAAGTTTTCTCTACACTTGTTTATTTTATTAAATGGAAGTTGACAAAGAATAACGAACAATAACTAACCGACTATGGTAGGTGGATATAGTTGATCGAGAACCATAACATTTAAAGCACTATAACAAATTTCATTAACCACAACCACTATAAATGAAAATAAAGATTGATTTTGTTTTAGTAGTATTTGCCTCTTTGGACGTCTTGTTTTTTTTAACGGCAAATTTGAATTACTGACGGATCATCGAAGTATCATCGTACCATCGGCGGAACCACCCGATTATATCCATCTACACTAGGCAATAATGCCTCACCAATTCAGGAGAAACCCACCAATTCAGGAGGAAACCCAAAAATATAGGAAAACCCCCTTGTAAGAATCGAACCCAGGACTATAGGTCCCAAAGCTTTATCTCACCTCAAGATACCATTAGGCTATAAAGCGATGAACTATTTGGACGTCTTGTAATGGCAGGATATCAAACAAGTAGTCAGACCGTCCCCGATAATTTTCAAAAAAAAATTGGGCTTAGGACGAATAGAGAAAAGGGCCTTCAATTGATGCATTTTTAAATTGGTTTAAACTTTAATCGGTATTGATGAGTAAAAGTATAGTTACTTAATTTGGGGTTTAGTAGTCTACCCGCGCGTTGACGCGGAGCACACTTTCTAGACGACAAAGTTTTGGATACAAAACTAATATGGATACTAACAAAAATCAATTTGTGCAAGCAAAATTTAACAATTCTCGCCAAATATGAGGCTTGCGTTGTGTTGTCTTTCCTTTTTCTAGTTGTACTCCTTCCACTACTTACGTTGTTTTCAATCATTTACCAAGATGATGAGAAACAATTTGGTCAATGTTTTTGAATGAAAAATAATAGTCCAAGATGCAACCAATAAAATCATTTCGGTAAGAACTTAATTACAAAGTTGTCAAATCAAATAAAATAAAAAATATGAGCCAAAGAAACTACTTAATTGTCTTTGCTCCATATCTAATAAATCAAGTTAAATAATTAAAACAATATTCAGAATGTTAAATAAATTAAAGAATAATGCCAAATGTTCTTGAGTAACTTTTTCCCATCACCGTAAAACCGTCACCACCACAGTGACATCTCCTTCCCAGTCACCACGCAAATTTTTCATCACCGTTGTTAAACCGTCAATGCCCACCACACCCATTGCCGATACAAACCCACAACAACCACCACCAAACCGTCACTTCCACATACACCACCAAGCACCGCTGCCACAACCACCATCCAACGCCACCACCAAACTGCTACACCACAACACAACCACCAACCAACCGCCGTCAACATACCCATACTTCAAATCTCTCTCTTCTCTCTACTATCTTTCTATGTCCTCTCTTTATGCTCTCCAAACCAAAACCACTCTAGTCTAATCACCACCATGCCGCCATTTGTAATGTTGTTTGAACTGTGAAAGCCACCGTTGTCTTCGTTAGTAGTTGTCGGAAAATGGCAGCCACAAAGATAATCCAAAGCTACTACTAAAACATTGTAAAGCAAGTTGTAGGTAACTGTGTAACTTACCGGAATCGCTGTTAGAAGCCAAGGTTGAGTTCGTCTGGTGTCACCGCCGTAAACCTCCGCCGACCCCACCCCCTCTCTCTAAGTTCTCTGTTTCTTTCTAGTGTGTGTAAATAAGAGCAAGAATACAGCTGGTTATTGTTGATGGGTTTTTGAAAACCATTAGTGGTTTTGAACTAAATGAAGACACCTTTATGAAATGTGGCAGAATAATTAGAGTGACATGTATAAGCTTGTAGGAAGATACACATGGACAAAAAAACAAATGTGTTGTACACAAATAGCTACAGTAATCTTGTGAGGAAAACAAAAGGTTATGATTTAAGGTTATGATTTAAATTATATAATGTTGATACCTTTAAGTGTTTAACAAAGTGTGTGTATATATAATTAGAAAAACTCAGGCTATTGGGGAGACTAAGCCCTGGGCTATCACCCACCCGGCCCACCCCCTAAGCTGGCAGTGCAAGTCGTGTTCACGGGTAAACGCAAAACGTTTATACAAATTTGAAGATGAAACAAAATGAAAATCATGTCGAGCACACTAACCCAAACATGACTAGAATTTTGCTAGCTGGCGTGTAATTTGAATATTTATTATAACTTATTTATAGAAATGTCGAGCACACTAATCAAGTCTGAATTGATTAGAAATATCGGTGCATCGGTTATAAACCTGAAATCGCGATTATTCAAACGTTTAGACGGTTTAATAGCCGATTTCAGTTTTTCAGTTGGCGCAACCGGTTTATCTAGGTTTGTATATAAGACTTATTTGTTTCCTAGAGTTGACAGAAAACAAACAAGTGGCGGAGTGGTTATGCGTGTGAGTGTTAAGTCTTTGGAGTTACAACACGGCTGACCCGGGTTCGAGTCCCGGCAGCCCCTTTTTATTTTTAATCAATTCATTTATATTTTTTATCAATTATAACTTTTATGGTTTAGTTTGTTTATTAATTATGTATCACTAAAAATTAAAATAAGCATAAATAGGCGACGAACATTTATAACTTAATATTCGATTACAAAATGGAGCGGGTTTGGTAAAACCCGTTTTCGACAAATGTTACAGTATCCCCTACTTTTAGGAATTTCGTCCCGAAATTTGAGTAGTAGGAAAAAGATGCGGGTATTTTTCACGCATTGAGTCTTCACGTTCCCAAGTAAACTCAGGTCCCTGTTTCGACTCCCAGCGTACCCTAACAATTGGAATGCGACTCCGTCGTAGACGTTTCTCCCCGAAGTCCATGATCTCTACTGGTCTTTCAATAAAATGCATAGATTCATCAATCTGAATATCTTCCAGAGGAATGTGGAGGTTTTCATCAGCGAGGCACTTCTTCAAGTTTGATACGTGGAATGTGGGATGAATCCTGTTGAGTTCTTCTGGTAGATCAAGCTTGTATGCTACAGGTCCTACTCTTTCGAGTATCTTGAAAGGTCCTACGTAGCGTGGTGCTAGCTTGCCTTTTTTTACCAAAACGAACCACTCCCTTCCACGGTGATACTTTTAGAAGTACATGATCACCAATGTTAAACTCTAAAGGCTTCCGACATTTATCTGCATAACTCTTTTGATGACTTTGGGCCGCTAGAAGATTGTTTCGAATTTGATGGATCTTGTCTGTGGTTTCTTGAATCAATTCCGGACCAGTGATTTGAGCTTCCCCAATTTCGTGCCAACATACTGGAAATCGGCACTTACGACCATATAAGGCTTCAAAAGGTGCCATTTGAATGATAGCTGTTGTTATACGAAAATTCGACTAATGGTAGATGAGCGTCCCAATTTCCCTTGAAGTCTATAACACATGCTCGAAGCATATCTTCAAGAGTTTGAATGGTGCGTTCAGATTGACCATCAGTTTGAGGATGATAGGCGGTACTGAGATCTAATCGCGTACCCATAGTGGCTTGTACTGCTTGCCATGTTCATGAAGTGAAACGACCATCACGATCAGAAATAATGCTTAACGGTACCCCATGTCGGCTTACGATTTCGCTGATATAAATACGAGCAAGCTTTTCGTTCTTGAAATCTTCGCAGATAGGAATAAAGTGAGCTGATTTTGTAAGTCGGTCAATTATTACCCATATAGTGTCATACCCACCAGAAGTGCGAGGTAACCCGGTAATGAAGTCCATGGTTATATTTTCCCACTTCCATACAGGTATTTTAGGTTGGACCAGAAGTCCAGAGGGTCTTTGGTGTTCAGCTTTCACCTTGGAACATGTAAGGCACTTAGAAACAAAAACAGCAATATCCTTTTCATTCCAGGCCACCAATAGGTATATCGTAGGTCTTGATACATCTTATCGGCTCCTAGGTGTATAGAGTATCGCGTTTTGTGAGCTTCCTTCATAAGAATTTCACGAAGATTGTTGTGGTTAGGAATCCATATACGATCTAGATAGTACAGAATACCGTCAGATTTAGTTTCAATTTTAAGTTCAGCTCCACAGGACATCTCCTTTCGTACATCATCTTCCGTTACTGAAACATGTTGGGCTTCTCGAATTTGATCTTTAATGTCAGTTATGATTTGCGAACATAGAAGACGGATGGAGTTTGCATAACCCTTTCGACTAAGTGCATCGGCCACCACATTTGCTTTGCCAGGTGGTATCGAATTTCACAGTCGTAGTCATTTAGAAGTTCGACCCATCTTCGTTGCCTCATGTTTAACTCCTTTTGATTGAAAATATGTTGAAGACTCTTGTGGTCAGTGTATATTTCACACTTAGTACCATAGAGATAATGTCTCCATATCTTAAGAGCGAACACAACGGCTCCAAGTTCTAGGTCATGGGTGGTGTAGTTCTTCTCATGCGTCTTGAGTTGTCTCGAGTCATAAGCTATAACTTTTCCTCTTTGCATTAGAACGCAGCCTAATCCTTGCCCTGACGCGTCGCAATAGACCGCGAAATCATCACAACCTTCAGGAAGAGTGAGGATTGGTGCATCACAGAGTTTTTGTTTAAGGGTTTGGAAGGCTTCTTCTTGCTTGGGTCCCCATATGAAAGGTTTTCCCTTATGAGTTAAAGCCGTGAGTGGTACAGCAATGCGTGAGAAGTTTGAAATGAATCGACGATAATAACCAGCCAAACCAAGAAAAGATCTTACTTCAGTTGGTGTACGTGGCGCTTGCCATTCTTGTACCGCTTTGATCTTTGAGGGGTCGACATGTATTCCCTTGTCATTGACTACATGTCCAAGGAATTGCACCTCTTTTAACCAGAATTCGCATTTGGAGAATTTGGCGTAAAGCTTTTCATTCTCTAGAAGTGTAAGGATGAGTCGAAGATGATGCTCATGATCAGACTTAGACTTTGAATAAATAAGAATGTCGTCGATGAAAACTATAACAAATCGATCAAGATAAGGTTTGCAGACTCTGTTCATTAGGTCCATGAAGACTGCTGGAGCGTTGGTTAAACCAAATGGCATGACCATGAATTCATAATGACCATAACGAGTTCGGAATGCGGTCTTTGGGACGTCTTCTTCATGTACTCTAAGTTGATGATAACCAGATCGAAGGTCCATTTTGGAAAAGTAGCTGGCACCTTGAAGTTAGTCAAGAAGATCATCAATGCGAGGTAAAGGATAGCGATTCTTGATTGTTAATTTGTTGAGCTCTCTGTAGTCGATGCACATACGAAACGATCCATCTTTCTTCTTTACAAAAAGGACAGGTGCACCCCAAGGCGATGAGCTAGGACGTATGAATCCCTTGTCAGTCAACTCTTGTAATTGACTGGCTAGCTCTTGCATTTCAGAGGGGGCTAACCTATAAGGAGACTTTGCAACTGGTGTAGCACCAGGTATAAGATCAATACGGAATTCGACTTCTCTAACTGGAGGAAGTCCTGAAATGTCATCAGGAAAAACTTGCGGGAAATCTTTTACTACTAGGATGTCTTCAAGTTTCTTCTCCATGGTTCCCTTGTTGATGATATGAGCTAAAAACGGGACATAATTTTTGCGAAGATATTTTTGGGCTTGAAGACAAGACATTAAGCTGAGCCCCTTCGACGAGGTTTCTCCAAAGATTCGAAGAGTCTGACCGTTTGAAAGAGGGATACGTATAAATTTTTCGCGACATACAACTTCTACCTGATGTTGACTGAGCCAGTCCATACCAATTATGATATCAAAACTTCCCAGCTTCATAGGAATAAGGTCGACTGAGAAATCGTGGTCGTTTAAGGTGAGTGTACAGTTGCGTATAATAGAGTTTAATGAAACTGGTTTCCCGTCAGCAACTTCTACCGTTATGGATTCTATGAGCTTATCCCGATTTTGGTTTAAGATAGGTTCAAATTCTAAGGACACAAAACTTCTATCCGCACCAGTATCAAATAACATAGATGCATATCTACCATTTATAAGGAACGTACCGTTAACCACATTGCCGTCAGCTCTAGCCTGATTAGCGTTGATATTGAAAGCTCTTCCTCTTGCAGGTGGAGGAGCTTGGTTCGCTTGATTCACCGGGTTGGCTTGGGCCTGAGCATGAATAATGTTTACCAACCTTGGACAAGTGTTTCTGAAATGGCTTGGGTCTCCGCAATTGCAGCAAGCCCGCATAGGTTGACCCATAGGATAATTGGGTTGGTAATATGTTTGGGCTAAATGTTGGGTGGGTGGTAATAGTAGGGGTTGTTGGGCTTGACCCATTATTTGTTGGTGGGTTTGGGTTGAAGGCTGGTGGCGGTTCGTTCGCTGAGGCATGCGGCAGGTTTGAACAGTATGACCTGCGCAACCACAGCCGGTGCAATGTTGGCAAGGATAATCAGGAGAATGGTGATATTGGCAACGGTTGCATTTTGGTAGTGGGCCAGAGTATGGTCTTTTGTATGGTGCAGGTGAAGGGGTAACTTGGGTAATGGGTGCAGCAGGAATAGGGAAGTTGGTTTGTGTAACAGCGAAGTTTCTGGTGTTACGCTTCCTCTTGTTAGCAAACTTAGAGGAGGAGATGGAATGGTTTGAAGTTTGACCCTCAACAGGGGCTTTCTTTTTCTCTTCTTTAAACTTCCCGTTGCGAATTCGATTCTCGGTCAGTTCTGTCGCTAGCTCCATAGCAGCTTCAAGTGTTACCGGTGAAATGCTGAGAACAGAATCTTGAATTTTCGAGGGAAGTCCTCGAATATAATGCTCGATCAAACGATAAGTTGGGGTAAACAAATTAGGAACCATTTGGTTCAACTCTAAGAACCTCTTGTTATAGGTGGTGTGATCTCCCTCCCTTTGCTTTAAAGAATGAAATTCATCCTCCAACTTTTTAATTTCACTCCTAGGACAGAAACGCCTAGTCATGATCTCCCTTAATTCCTCCCAAGTTAAGGCCATTGCATCCTCAATTCCCCTCTTCCCCTTTTTCAGTATTCCACCAGGTGAGAGCTACCCCAAATAGTCTCCCGGTGGCGTATCGCACCTTGCGATCCTCAGGACAGTCGCAGTTGAGGAAGGTGTTTTCCATTTCCTCAAACCAATGGAGGAGAGCAGTGACACCTTCGGTCCCTTCAGAGGATCACAAGACTTGAAATGTTTGTATGAGCACTTGCTGGTAGGAGGGTTGCCGATGTTCTGGTTATTCTGTTGGGGAGGATTAGTGGGATTTGTGGCGAGAGCTTGTTGTACTTGGACCACAATGTCAGGCAGTATCGTGGCCATTTGTTTCGCGATTTGTGTGGCCAAGCGTTCGTGAGACCTTCCTGATCTTTTACCCCCTCGTTGTCGTCTGGACGACATCTACAGGAACATACATAAGAAGATTGTGAGTTTATGGTGTCTTTTTAGGTGTCATGTGTCTTTAAGAAAATGAAAATAACATAAATATCAATAATGCAACTACATCCATAGGATGTCTTGGGTTTGCTCATGTTGGGCCTCAAATGTCCCCCATACCTTCACCTGTATAGTCATGTGGGCCCCCATGACTATTGGCTTGGTAGGATTCACATTAGTATTGGCGATTTAACACTCGCATCACCCGAATGCAAACCACAAAATATGTTTACGAGATGTTTGGTCGGAATGTGTCCAGGTGTAGACACAATGACAACTCAAAGTGGGGTTAGCTCACACGACGTTTGGTATAGCATGCTTTGGCCTAATAGGTACTTCGTACTCTCATCGTTAGTCCCCAGGTAGGCAAACTGGTCCTTTATTTTGGATTTATACGAATGCCAGCCTAGACAGGACGTTCCGACTACCGGTACTGGTACCCTTCCAGTTACTATATGCCCGTCATGAGAACTCACTTTGATGAGATTTGAAAACACAAAAATCATTGTAAAAGCAATCATGATGTGGTGTGTGCTTTCATGGACGTGATATGTTATGAGAATATGATTCATGATAGGCATTATATGATAATATATACTTATGAACATGCTTGCATAACATTGAATGTAACATTTAACATAAAACATATAAACATCATGAAATTTGGCATGTAACACACAAAAATCTTAAAAATTTCTAATCAACTATAGTATAGGCTCTAAGGGTCTAATAACCTATCCTATATCCCTATAGTCATGGCTCTGATACCAATCTGTCACACCCCAACCCGCAGCGGAATAAGAGTCGGGGCATAATTGGGTTATCACCAAAGCTCATGATATTTACTAATATGTTTCATATTTATTAAAGTCAAAATTACATTCCAAGTAATCCAAACATGTCCATACAATACAAAGAAAATAACCAAACAAAATAATTCCAAGCTCTAAATCATTTTATTCTTCTAGTCCAATCCTATGTGTTTCTGGCTGCAGCTGGTTCACCTGTATCATGTGTAAAAATGGGGGTTTTGGGGTCAACATAAGTTGGCGAGTGAACCTTGTTAGATAAACATTTATTATTGATTTACTTGTTAGTTTATCAATGAAAAATTGTGCATAATCATAAATGAGCAAATGTAAATAATCAAGCAGTAGCAATAGCAATCACAACTATAACATACAATAACATATGATAGCATACATTAACATACCAACATCATACGATAAATAACATGAATGAAACTGTGCGATCAAGGCTCAATCAAACGGAGCCGATCGTATTGCATGTACTGAAAATGATAAATGTCTGTGCGATCAAGGCTCAATCAAACGGAGCCGATCGTATGTTGGCACGCCAGGTTCACGCTCATAATGTAATGGGGAACATGCTCAACGCTCATAATGTAATGGGGAGCGGCGGCCTATGAAATTTGCATGTACTGAAATAATAAATTGAATCTAACAATAACCACACAAACAGTTGAAACAAGCTGAATACACAAGTTCATGATATGATGTATGCACAATGATTTAAATATAATATATAGCAAGACACATGATACACCCCAAAACGTGATTAAAACGGGGAATTTGTAAAGATTCACTCACATTGGGTGCGTTTGATTTGAGATGGTGAGATGCGCACGAGTTGGAAGAGCGGGACAACGAGAATTAACTAACCTAAATAATAACGGAAAATATAGTAAATGAGTGGATCTTATTGATAATTTTAATAAGATTTTTAGATATATTTTTGTGAGTTTAAGGCTATTTCCTATCTTTAAAAACATTATTTTTAAGTATTTTTAATTGATTTTTAAATTAAATTAAATAAATAAAAATATAAAAATATGTTGACTTTTTGCGACCGTTGACCGTTGACCGTTTGAGTTGTTGACCGATTTATTGTGTAATTGTATTACGCTGGGTGAGGCTCGAACCCGAGACCTCCCGTACGCGTGCACGCAGCTCTACCAACTGAGCTACGTGTCTAACCCGAAATAATTCTGTTTTTAATTATACTTATATATTAATTCAATTTATCCAGAATTCTTTTAATTTCAAAAACATTTTAATTCATCGAACCGGTGCCACTAACAGGTCTCGAACCCGGGACCTGCGCTTTAACGTTACACACAGTCCACCGCTGGACTGTGTGTCTAACTTGGTTAATATACAAATTTTATTATACTTAACAACTACCGGAGTTAACCCGGTTCAGCTTTAAACAAAAAGGCATTTTATTACATAGAGGGTGCGTGTATCAGGGATCGAACTCGTGACGTGTGCGTATTATTTGCACACAGTCCACCGCTGGACTGTGTGTCTAACCCGTTTAAAATACCAATTTTAATTATACTTATAATGTTATCACAGTTCATCTTCTTCGTTGGATTTTACCGACAGTAGATTACACCATTAAATCTTGTTAATTCGATTGTTAAACATTGCACAGACTAATATGAGATAGCAGAGATGATAATTAGAGGTAAACATACCGGTGAACGATTTATTACAGAGTTCCGGCAAGGCGTCGGTCTCTGTTTTTAAGAACTTCAACTGAGCAAATCAATTAATCGTTTTGATTAGCTAATCATGAAATTGAAGTGCTAAACAAACGTTAACAGTGTGTTTAAAGGTCCTTACCGTTTCACAGACGAAGATAAAGATTTCTAGAAATTTTCCGGCGAACTGGAATTATCTGATAACAGTGTCTGAATTCGATTTCAATTGAAATGTTTGAGTTAGAAATAGCTTAACAATTGTTAGACTACGACGGTATTGAAAGACTTACCGTTTTGATGAAGAA
Organism: Scalesia atractyloides; assembly: GCA_947069175.1. NCBI lineage: Eukaryota > Viridiplantae > Streptophyta > Magnoliopsida > Asterales > Asteraceae > Scalesia > Scalesia atractyloides. The sequence goes on along the minus strand of CAMTDV010000005.1, from coordinate 93,435,069 downwards.
TACGGTTTTCCGGCGAACTTGCAGAATTTTCCGGCGAGCAAAATAAACTTCTCCGGTGGACTGTAAAGTGTGCGGAAATGTAATTGGAGGTTTGTGGAATGTTTCTGAGTCGTGAAGAAGATCTTTGATTACAGTAATTCGGATTATTGGATAGCTTCGGTTATAAAACCCATCATCATCCGAATTCAAGTCAATTCAAGTCTGAATTGATTAGAATTGTCGGTGCATCGGTTATAAACCTGAAATCGCGATTATTCAAACGTTTAGACGGTTTAATAGCCGATTTCAGTTTTTCAGTTGGCGCAACCGGTTTATCTAGGTTTATATATAAGACTTATTTGTTTCCTAGAGTTGACAGAAAACAAACAAGTGGCGGAGTGGTTATGCGTGTGAGTGTTAAGTCTTTGGAGTTACAACCCGGCTGACCCGGGTTCGAGTCCCGGCAGCCCCTTTTTATTTTTAATCACTTCATTTATATTTTTTATCAATTATAACTTTTATGGTTTAGTTTGTTTATTAATTATGTATCACTAAAAATTAAAATAAGCATAAATAGGCGACGAACATTTATAACTTGATATTCGATTACAAAATGGAGCGGGTTTGGTAAAACCCGTTTTCGACAAATGTTACAAGTTCGGCCGAACTTACTCATAATTCTTCCCAAAATCCATCAAGTTCGCGCGAACTTGCATGAATTTCATGCAAGTTCGGCCGAACATGCTTCCACCAGCTCTCCTCCTATAAATACCAAGCTCATTTCTCTCATTTGAACTTGCTGTAAGTTCGCCAAGAGCTCTCTCAACCCGAAACCTTCGTGTTCTAAGTAAGAATCGACCCGATTTTCACTGCAACAACGTTTATCATCGATCTACAAAGGTTTACAACGATTTTGGCACAAGGCATAGCCTTCGTTTTCATCAAAACCCATTCTTTTACGAAAATATTCATCTTTTTCTTCAAAACTTCTATTTTTAACTTAGATCTACACAAGACGAGTTCGTTTGGTATTAGCAGAGGCTTCCCAAACACGAGATCTGCAAGATCTCGGCTTGTAAGTTTTAGATCTAAGAAAACCTTTGATGAACATCGATTTCTACACAAGATACGGACTTTTGATGGTGTTTCGTTCATTTTCTGATATGAAACGAAGCATCTATCATTCAAGATCCTAGATCTGGAAGCACACGGACGTGTTTGACGGTTTACACAAGCTGAACTAACCCGAACGAACCCCGAGTTCGTTCGAATTAGCCCACGCTTTTGTAAAACGGCCAAAACTGCTCTGAAAAGACCTCTCTGAACTAAGTTCGCTCAGTAGCAAAGGGTCGGAGGGATGAAACACTCGATTTTCCTCAATAAACAACGCGAGAACGCAAGATTTTGGACTCGGAAACGTCAAGTTCACTCGAGAATCACTAGCTCACCAGGTCAAGTTCGACCGAACTTGTACCCAAATGAGTCAAGTTCGACCGAACTTGGGCTAGTCTCATCAAATTTCTCCGCAAGTTCGCCCGAACTTGTCTAGTTTCCTAAGAAACTATGCAAGTTCGCCCGAACTTGTCACCTCAGTAAGGTTTCCTACAAGTTCGCCCGAACTTGACAAGTTTCTTAGGAAACTCATCAAGTTCGACCGAACTTGACTCTAAACCCACCAAAACCCAGCATGTTCGCTCGAACTTGGCTACTGCCCAACCAATACTTAACCGTTTCAGCTTTTCAGAGACTGATGCACTTTCGTTCGCGTATGCAGGCTGATCCGGCGCTCTTCTCGACTCCTCGCAGAATCTCAAACCTAACAAAACGCACCCACAGTGAGTATACTTGACCCATATTCACTTTAAACGCACTTTTTGGGTGTTACATACATTCGTATATCAAAATCACATCATAAATCAAACTGTTTATCACACGCGAATAATCTGATTGTATATGCTCGAATACGTGATACTAGAAACATGTGGCTAGGACTTGTTTTCGTTAACTTATCTCCTTAGCTAGTATGGTACTATAGTGTGGCCTACACCCGACGGGGTCTAGTTAGGATGGACGCGCAAGCCTTCTCACGGTAGTTAGCATGAGAAATAAGCCTATGTTAATCTGTGTGAATTGTTTCGGTGTATCATGATGTGTAGTTAGATTATTTCGCGAACGCTTTCTCGATTATGCTAGTAGCACTTAAACCTGTATGCTCACCTTTACTTAATTGTATTGACATGTATTTTAACGTATGTAACAGGCTGAGGATTTTAGCTATGGATGCTTGGATGTTGCATGCTTAGCGTAGTTTAGTTTTGTTTAGTTAGTTTGTTGACGTAATTCAGTTTTGGAACTTATGTGTGAAATCTAAGGGAAATCGAACCGTTTTGTTTTTATGAGAAAACTTTGAATTTTGTAATGATTATTTAGAATATTATGTTTAATAGTATGGGATGTTAAACCCGTTTGGTAATGTTGTGAATAATTGTTATGGAATTTCTCGTGAGAACAATCTGGTCGCCTAGTGCCACTAACCCGGTGATTCCGCCATCGATCGGGGTGTGACAGATTGGTATCAGAGCGCCATAACTTAGGATAATAGGTAGAATTGCCATGATTCGACCTAGTAGCATGTTTAAGTACCCGATTGAACTATCTTTGAATTAAATGCTAATCTACTTGCCATAAATGCTTAAATATGCCTTTCCTAAGGCTAATACAATAATACACGCTTCGAAACGCTCGCATCACACCAACGAGTGATCAAGTCGAGAATAAGGGTGAAAACCAAGAACTCTCGACGAGATCATTCACTATGCGCATTCTCTCACACGAGATACCTTCGTTGAGTTAGGAGTGACATCCAAACCTCGACAAAAATCTCCATTTCTATCTAAGAATGAAGTGCTAAGTTAGGGGTGAAACCCGCATCTTAGTAACAAATTCCGCAATTCGATTTTCAATCTCACCAAAGTCTCGGTTATACCGATGGTTTGGAACACGTATTAACTGGAAGGGTAAACGTCGTTAGCCGCTTGCGGTGAGAACGTTTATCTAATAGCCAAAGCGTGGGTCCAAATGCAAAGGGTAGTCGAATCACTTTGGCGCGTCGAATGTCTCAAAACCCCGGACACTCCCAATTGATTTAAGCCTATATCGTCGATTTACGCATCATCGAGTTTATTACTATTTATATGTTTAAAATTTTTGAGAATTTTCGCTATATTCGATTTCTCGCTTTGATGATTTACCATATCATCGTTTTCTCGATTTATCGCATTTACACTCCATCGAATGTATGCTCAACTCGCACAGCTCTCGTAATCTAAAACGCTAATTAATACACCAACCAAACTAATCGCTTAACTCGCTTACGCCTATGAGGACGTGTGCCTCATACGCGGTATTATCTCACTTATCTCGCTATTACTATCTAGCATCTCAAATCACGCTACGCATGATTTATGAAGTTAAAGGTAAATACGTGCAAAATATGTGCTTATGTGACTATGTGCTTACGTGCTTATGTGACTATGTGCTTACGTGCTTATGTGCTTACGTGATTAAATGCTTACGTGGATACTTGCTTACGTGTTTTGTGCTTGCTTGAATAATAATAATAATAAATATTTAAACATAACTCTATTATAATCGAATCTCGTCTAATCTAAATCCTTTATGTAGATGGCATCAATGGGATCTCACACTCGCCGCACCGCTCAGCGCAACAACGCTGACAAACGCATCGCCTCTCTCGTAGCCAAGGAAATGGCTAAGGTGATCCCGCAAATTGTTAGCGAAATTCAAGCGATTAGCAGCAACTCGTCTGTTGACTCTAAGAGTGATGCTCCGAAATCCCGCTTCAGCTTCAAGCAGTTCAAGGCTTGCGCACCTCTAACGTTCTCTGGCACCGAAGGGCCGAGTGCCATGTTCCATTGGTTTGATTCGATTGAGGTTACCTTCTGCCAAAGCGGATGCCCCGAGGCACTGCGCACTGTCAACGCCACTGGCGTGTTTCAGTCGAGGGCTCTCGATTGGTGTACAGCCGAGCGCAACAGGCGCGGAAACGACGAAGCCTATGGGCTCTCATGGGAGGAACTTAAGGAAATCATGATTAAGGAGTTCTGTCTTTCGTACGAAATTCAGAAATTGGAGAACAAGTTCTGGAACATCAAACAAGACGGTCCTGACAATGCCGGTCTTACCGCTCGTTTCAAGCAGTTGAGCATCATTTGTCCCGGTCAGGTTGGCACGACCGAAAAGGCAATCAAGAAGTACCTCAATGCTCTCCCCGATTGCGTCGCTGACTTTGTGCAAGCAGCACGCCCTGCTACCATTGAGGAGACTAATCAGTTAGCCGCCTAAATCAACGACAAGCGTGTTCAGTCTGGTTACTTCAAGAACACCAAGGTCGCAAATCAAGCAGTTACCGAATTAACAGCTCCTCCTACCGATCAGCCCCGCGAGTCAAAGAACAGTCGCCGTGGTCGCAAGCGTGAGAACTCCAGCAAGAACTTCGCCCTCGCAGCTCCAGCGAACCCGCAGCCGCTCCAATCCGCAGCACCCAACGCACCTCCTGCCAAGCGTGCGTATACTGGTCCTCACCCGATGTGCCCTAAGTGCACATATCATCATGTAGTGGGTGGCAACTGCCGTTTTTGCACAAATTGCAATATCTACGGCCATTTCACAGTGAGCTGCCGTACCGGCCCTCGTCAGCCAGCTCCTCAGGCTCCAGCAGCTCCAGCTTTACATGCTCCTCCTCCAGCCAATCAGCAAGCTCCAAAAGTACGTGTGTGCTATGTTTGTGGTGATCCAAACCATTTCACCAATGCCTGCCCGAATCGTCCAGTTAAGAAAGAGCAGCCAGCACAGCCACCGCAGCAGCAGTAACCACAAGCTGCGCGAGGTAGGGCTTTCAACCTCAACCACCGCTAGGCCCAGAATGACAACAATGTTGTCAATGGTACGTTTCTCGTTAATGGTTTTTATGCTTCATGTTTATTTGATACTGGTGCCGATAATTGTTTTGTATCGTTAGAATTCGAAAAGGTTTTAAAATGTAAGCGCGCCAAACTCCCAAAGACTTTCGATGTGGAAGTCGCCACCGGAAGAACTGTTACCGTTAATTCTGTCTTACGTGGTTGTAACCTCGATCTCAACAACCATGTCTTCTCGATCAATCTCATACCTATGCAGTTAGGTAGTTTCGATATCATAGTAGGCATGGATTTTCTTCGTGAAAATCATACTGAAGTTGTATGCTTTGATAAAATGATTCGCTTCCCCCTTCCTAATGGTGATCAACTTCATGTTTATGGTGAAACTCCCTCAAAGAAGTTGATGCTTTTGTCATGTACTCGAGCACACAAATGCTTGCAAAAGCGATGTGTTGTTTTCCTCGCCCATATCGTGAACCTGGAGAAAGAAAAGAAGACTTATAAAGACGTTCCTGTTATTTGTGAATTTCCTAAAGTCTTTCCCGACGATTTACCCGGTTTACCCCCTACTCGAGATGTTGAATTCCGTATCGATTTAGTTCCCGGACTACTCCCGTTGCTAAAGCTCCTTATCGTCTCGCACCATCCGAAATGCGCAAGCTATCAAGCCAGTTTCAAGAGCTTCTTGATAAAGGTTTCATACGCCCGAGCACTTCACCATGGGGCGCTCCTGTCCTTTTCGTGAAAAAGAAGGATGGATCGTTCCGTATGTGCATCGATTATCATGAACTTAACAAACTCACGATAAAGAACTGATACCCTCTTCCTCGTATTGACGATTTATTTGATCAGCTTCAAGGTGCTACTTGTTTTTCCAAGATCGATCTTCGTTCCGGCTATCATCAGTTACGCGTGTTGGAAGAAGACATTCTGAAAACCGTCTTCCATACTCGCTATGGCCATTTCGAATTCGTGGTCATGCCTTTTGGTCTTAACAATGCATCCGCGGTTTTCATGGATTTGATGAACCGTGTGTGTAAAGCTTTCTTAGATCGTTTCGTCATTGTTTTCATCGATGATATCCTTATCTATTCGAAGTCGAGAGACGAACATGCGCGCCATCTCCGTTTAGTCCTCGAACTTCTTCAAGGAAATCTCCTTTATGCTAAGTTCTCTAAATGTGAATTCTGGCTCGAAGAAGTCCAATTTCACGGCCACATCGTTAATAGTCAAGGAATTCACGTCGACCCTGCAAAGATTGAAGCCGTCAAGAGTTGGATTACACCGACGAATCCTTCCGAAATCCGTTCATTTCTTGGATTGGCAGGTTATTACCGTCGATTCATCACCGACTTCTCGAAAATCGCCGTTCCGCTTACCGCTTTGACTCATAAAGATAAACCTTTTGTTTGGGATTCTAAGCAAGAGGAAGCTTTTCAAACTCTCAAGCGTATGCTATGCAACGCTCCCGTTCTCGCCTTACCCGACGGAAACGACGATTTCGTTGTTTATTGTGATGCCTCAAACCTTGGTCCTGGTTGTGTTCTCATGCAACGAGATAAGGTTATAGCGTATGCGTCTCGCCAACTCAAGATCCACGAGAAGAACTACACAACCCACGATCTCGAACTCGGTGCAGTTGTTTTTGCATTTAAGATATGGCGACACCACCTTTACGGTACAAAGTGTACGGTCTTCACCGACCATAAGATCTTACAATATATCTTTAATAAAAAAGAACTAAACATGCGACAACGTCGATGGGTTGAACTTCTCGACGACTACGATTTTGAGATACGCTACCATCCCGACAAAGCAAACGTCGTCGCCGATGCTCTAAGTCGACGAAGCTATGTATATGGTACTCGTGACTCTCAAGCTTGTACTAAACTTGAAACCCTCATTCATGCCGCTCAATTCGCCTGCTTTAACGAGAATACTTTGGAAGAAGAAATGAAATGTGGTGCCAAAACTCAGCTTGTATCTAAATCCGATGGTATTTACTACTATCTCAATCGCATTTGGATTCCCAATCTTGATAATCTTCGTAAGTTGCTAATGGACGAAGCTCATAAATCTCGATACTCCATTCACCCCGGTGTCGACAAGATGTACCAGGACCTTCGTCCTAAGTACTGGTGGCCGGGCATGAAAAAGGATATCGCCTTGTACGTCTCAAAATGCTTAACTTGCTCGAAAGTTAAAGCCGAACATCAAAGGCCCTCTGGTTTACTCGAACAACCCGAAATCCCGATGTGGAAGTGGGAGAGTATAGCTATGGACTTCGTTACTAAACTCTCGTGTACTTCATCCGGTCACAATAGCATTTGGGTTATCGTTGATCGTCTCACCAAATCTGCGCATTTTATTGCTATACGAGAAGATTTTAAGGTCGAACGGTTAGCCCGAATCTATACCGACGAAGTCACTTGTCGACATGAGACGCCTCGTGACATCATTTCTGACCGTGAAGGTCGCTTTACCTCGCGTCTCTGGAGACTTTTCAATCCGCTCTCGGTACTACTCTCAATCTCAGTACCGCTTTTCACCCTCAAACCGATGGTCAGACTGAGCGAACGATCCGCACCCTCGAAGACATGCTTCGTGCGTGCATCATAGATTTTGGTGGTAAATGGGATACACATTTACCTTTGATTGAATATTCATACAATAATAGTTATCATGCCAGCATTCAAATGACTCCTTTTGAGGCACTGTATGGAAGAAAATGTCGATCGCCTATTGCATGGTACAAGATCGGAGAAGCACAAATCACCGGTCCCGAGCTAATTCAAGAAACGACGGACAAGATCCTCCAGATCAGAGACAATCATATGAAAGCTCGGAGTCGTCAAAAGAGTTAAGCCGATAAACACCGCAAGCCCCTACAGTTCAAAGTGGGAGATCACGTTCTCCTAAAGGTTGCACCTTGTAAGGGAGTGGTCCGCTTCAGCAAGAAAGAAAAGCTAGCGCCTCGATACGTTGGTCCCTTTAAGATTCTGGAAAGAATCGGTAAATTAGCTTATCGTCTCGAATTACCGGAAGAACTCAATAATGTACATCCGACTTTCCACGTGTCTAATCTCAAAAAGTGCTTAGCCGAAGAAAATCTGCATGTCCCTCTCGAAGATCTGCAAATCAACGAGACTCTCCATTTCGTAGAAAAACCCGTTGAAATCTGGATCGGGAAACCAAGAAACTCCGACGCTCTCGCATACCTATCGTAAAGGGTTTTGATGGGAAGGCAAACGCGGCGCCGAGTTCACTTGGGAACTCGAAAGTGATATGAATATTAAATATCCGCATCTCTTTGTTACAACCACTACCTAATTTTGGGATGAAATTCCCTAAAGTAGGGGAGACTGTAACAACTCGAAAATTCGATTGTTATCTCTTCTTTTGTTCTCTGTTTATCGATCCTTTTGTAATCCTGAATTCGGTTAACAATAAAGTTTATGTTAATTACTTATGGTGTTTTACGTTATTATCGCATCTAATCGCTTATTAAATCTCATCGCATCGCAAATCGCAGTTATTTATGTGGTTTTATATTATTTATGTGTGTTATGTGTGTTTGTGGTTATATTTACGCTCGCTCTCGCACTCTCGAATCGCTAAATCGCACTATTATATCAATTAAAACGCTTGATATAGCTATCTAATGTAAACCGAATAACCAAACGAACCCTTAACGCGAAATCAGCAAAACGGAACTTGGTCACCAGGCCAAGTTCGGCCGAACTTGACTACCACAAGTTCGTCCGAACTTGCCTGGCAACCAGAAACCCCTTTGTTTTATCAAGTCCGCGCGAACTTGCATGAGTATATGAGAGTTCGGCCGAACTTACTCATAATTCTTCCCAAAATCCATCAAGTTCGCACGAACTTGCATGAATTTCATGCAAGTTCGGCCGAACATGCCTCCACCAGCTCTCCTCCTATAAATACCAAGCTCATTTCTCTCATTTGAACTTGCTGTAAGTTCGCCCAGAGATCTCTCAACCCGAAACCTTCGTGTTCTAAGTAAGAATCGACCTGATTTTCACTGCAACAACGTTTATCATCGATCTACGAAGGTTTACAACGATTTTGGCACAAGGCATAGCCTTCGTTTTCATCAAAACCCATTCTTTTACGAAAATCTTCATCTTTTTCTTCAAAACTTCTGTTTTAACTTAGATCTACACAAGACGAGTTCGTTTGGTTTTAGTAGAGGCTTCCCAAACACGAGATCTGCAGATCTCGCTTGTAAGTTCTAGATCTGAGAAAACCTTTGATAAACATCGATTTCTACACAAGATACGGACTTTTGATGGTGTTTCGTTCATTTTCTGATATGAAACGAAGCATCTATCATTCAAGATCCCAGATCTGGAAGCACACGGACGTTTGTGACGGTTTACACAAGCTGGACTAACCCGAACGAACCCCGAGTTCGTTCGGATTAGCCCACGCTTTTGTAAAACGGCCAAAACTGCTCTAAAAAGACCTCTCTGATCTAAGTTCGCTCAGTAGCACAGGGTCGGAGGGATAAACACTCGATTTTCCCCAACAAACAACGCGAGAATGCAAGATTTTGGACTCGGAAACATCAAGTTCACTCGAGAATCACCAGCTCACCAGGTCAAGTTCGACCGGACTTGTACCCAAATGGGTCAAGTTCGACCGAACTTGGGCTAGTCTCATCAAATTTCTCCGCAAGTTCGCCCGAACTTGCCTAGTTTCCTAAGAAACTATGCAAGTTCGCCCGAATTGTCACCTCGGTAAGGTTTCCTACAAGTTTGCCCGAACTTGACAAGTTTCTTAGGAAACTCATCAAGTTCGACCGAACTTGACTCTAAACCCACCAAAACCCAACAAGTTCGCCCGAACTTGGCTACTGCCCAACCAAGACTTAACCGTTTCAGCTTTTCAGAGACTGATGCACTTCCGTTCGCGTATGCAGGCTGATCCGGCGCTCTTCTCGACTCCTCGCAGAATCTCAAACCTAACAAAACGCACCCACAGTGAGTATACTTGACCCATTTTCACTTTAAACACACTTTTTGGGTGTTACATACGTTCGTATATCAAAATCACATCATAAATCAAACTGTCTATCACACGCGAATAATCTGATTGTATATGCTCGAATACGTGATACTAGAAACATGTGGCTAGGACTTGTTTTCGTTAACTTGCCTCCTTAGCTAGATGGTACTATAGTGTGGCCAACACCTGACGGGGTCTAGTTAGGATGGATGCGCAAGCCTTCTCACGGTAGTTAGCATGAGAAATAAGCCTATGTTAATCTGTGTGAATTGTTTCGGTGTATCATGATGTGTCGTTAGATTATTTCGCGAACGCTTACTCGATTATGCTAGTAGCACTTAAACCTGTATGCTCACCTTTACTTAATTGTATTGACATGTATTTTAACGTATGTAACAGGTTGAGGATTTTAGCTATGGATGCTTGGATGTTGCATGCTTAGCGTAGTTTAGTTTTGTTTAGTTAGTTTGTTGACGTAATTCAGTTTGAACTTATGTTGAAATCTAGGGGAAATCGAACCGTTTTGTTTTTATGAGAAAACTTTAGGATTTTATAATGATTATTAGAATATTATGTTTAATAGTATGGGATGTTAAACATTTGGTAATGTTGTGAATAATTGTTATGGAATTTCTCGTGAGAACAATCTGGTCGCCTAGTGCCACTAACCCCGGTGATTCCGCCATCGGTCGGGGTGTGACAGTCCTGTTGTCAACATAGTTCCGACGATACAGAGATTCGACGAGACAGAAGTCTGATCATCAAGACGATGAGGCAATACACTGTTACACTAATCACATTCCACGTTCTCGTTACGACATTGATTTAACTTTGCATTTGACTTTGATTTCATGAATCGTGACTTGTATAAAACCTGAATTTTGGGTTGTTTATCTTTGAATTCCAGTCGGATTCAGGGTCCAAATCACAAGACATCACATTAGAATCCAATAACGGGTCATGATGAGGATCGGTAGGGGATTTTGGGTTGACCTCTTTTTCAAACATCACATGTGAAGGCTTTCGGCTCATCTGTTATACATATACGATGCATATCTAATATTGTAACTATAACTATTGTTGTTGGTTAGTTTGGCCTGGTCGTTTTTGGGTTTTCATAGTTGATGATCAGTGTTAGTTACAACAGTTTAATTGGGTTGGTCAAGTTTTGGGTATGTGAGATTAGTGATTATCGGTAACCCGGATATGTATGAATGTTCTATGACTTATTGATGACATTTTATCAATGATGATGAATGATTGATTTATTTAAGTCTGCTTAGTGTTGTTTTTATATGAATGATGCTAATTTATGGTCAGACCATTGAATGCTTATACGGCATGCTAGTCATTTGGAAAGCTTATTTAAGTGTGCTTATTGGTGTTTGTTAAGTTTTGGAAAACTTTTGTTTAGTATTTGGAAAGCTTTTTGTTTTGACCGGTGAATGCTTTGGTTTGGAAAGTTGTTTGTGCTTTGGTTGGATGAACATGTTCTTGACACCTATTGGTTTTAATCATTTGAATGAACTTGTATTGGATGTCCATTTCATTGTGCATTTAACTGAGTATATGTATTTGAATGAACAAGTATATGGTAGTATATAACCTTTTATTTGAGTGAACATTTATTTGATTTGAACAAAAATTAGTGCTTTTAAATGTAATTGAGTTTGGATGTTGAAACATGTTTGAATAAACAAAGGTCTTTGATGTTCAAAGATGAGGAAACAACAGAGGACCAAACATGCTTGACTAACATAGAGGTCAAAGCCAACTTAAGTATGTTGTACTAATTGCAGTTAGGTGTTTGGTAATTGAGTAAAAAACGCTACTAACATGTTCATATTAAGAACTGTTATTAACTGTAGTAAACAAAGGTCAACCACAACTTCCTAGTTCAGTTCAAGAAGTCAAGCCCATTTGAAGTTCACAAAGTCAAACCCATTTAAAGTTCAAAATGTCAACAATGTTTCAAATCTGGTTAAATTTTTTACTACGGGCTATTGTTGTTATTGTTAATACGTTCATATTATATGTTAAGTAAGGTTAATCAATGCTTAGTTGCTAGATTAGGAATTGTATTGACTATGGAGGGAATTTATGTAGAAGAACGTTCAGGGACTGCAATTTTAAGTAAAGTTATGGGGGTATTTTAGTCTTTTCAGTAAATTACAAACTGCTCAGTTAGTAGAGTGACTTGATTGCAAGCAATTCACAACCACAGAGACTGGACTGTTTGGTTTTTTTTTTCAAATGAGGGTTGAAAGTGTGATTGGGTGTAAACCCAGGACTGAAAATTGTACTTTACTCTGTATATTTTACGCAAACCTCAATGACTAAAATCATATTTAACTCTTTCCAATATTAGTAATCGAGTTAAATATTATTTTAGTTCTTGTGGTTTGCTTAAAATATCTATTTCAGTCCGAAAGATTTGTTTTGACTTTTTTAATCTAATAGTTTGATTTTCATACCGATTTAGGTCAAATTCACTAACTCCATCCAAATTTTTTTTAATTTCTCTTGAAACCAAAATACTATTAGCCAACATTTAAACTAATATGCTATCTTTCTATACTAATAAATGAAAATATTTTAGACATGTATTCTCTAGTGCCTCCTCACTTTTAAATAATAATATATTAATTTTTATACACATTATATATATAATTATATATAATATATATTATATATATATATATATATATATATAATATGGTAAGGTTCATGCGAGAACCACCTTTATTGCGAGAACCACCTTTACTGCAAAATAAAATCTAAAATAAATCAAAAAAACACTCAATTTTTTTTAATATCTTTTTAAAAAAATCGTTATATTTTGTTTAAAAAAAACTTTTTTTCTTCGAGTAACAGTTATCCATGTACATGTGCATATGTATCATAACTTCGACAAATTTCGTAGTACATTATCAATAGTAGACAATTGTACTTTAATTTACAATATCATCCGTAATATACTACTTTTTACATTACCAATATTCAAAATGCACTATGCATCATTATGTATAACCATTATATATCGTGTTTTGATACAAAAACTTTGTGATTTTGAATGATAAAGTAGACCCATATACATGTTTTTTGGTTAGTTATATCTAGTGGTTGATGGTTTGGTTATAGTTGTCACTTTATGATGTAATATGTTGATTAGATGGTATAAATGGTGTTGACATACATGTAATAAAGTGAAAATATTGGTATTGGTATTGTATTATAGATGGTAGGTAGGTAATGGTAATGTATTATGGATGGTAGGAGGTAATGGAAGTGATTTATGGATGGTATGATAGATGAAAGAGAAAGTGTATTCAAAGTGGTGTACCAAAACACCTTATTTCATGTTGATACATATAGATGCACATGTACATTTCTAATATTCGTAACGTAAAAAGTAGTGTATTACACATGGTAGTGTAAATGAAAGTACAATTGTCTAATATTTGTAACGTATTACGGAATTTGTCGGAAGAAATGATATATATGCACATGTGCATGGTAGTGTATTATGGATGGAATGATAGATGAAAGAGAAAGTGTATTCAAAATAGTGTACCAAAACACCTTATTTCATGTTGATAAATATAGATACACATGTGCATTTCTAATATTGGTAACGTAAAAAGTAGTGTATTACACATGGTAGTGTAAATCAAAGTACAATTGTCCAATGTTTGTAATGTATTACGAAATTTGTTAAAGAAATGATAAAAATGCACATGTGCATTGATAACTGTTACTCAAAATTTTTTATTGTTGACAAAATATAGCAAATTTTTCAAAAAAAAAATTGGGTGGTTTTTAGATTTTTTTAGGTATTTTTTGGTGGTTCTCGCGGTTCTCACAATAAAGGGTGGTTCCTAACGGATCCTTATCTTATATATATATATATACATATATATATATATATATATGTATATATATATATATATTATATATATATATAGGGTTCGGTTCAAATGAAAACCATCCCCAGTTGCGAGAATCGCGAGAACCACTCTCCACCAATCATATCATGCCACCTATACACTATTATTTTAAATCTTAAAGGTTATTTTAGTAATTTGCTCAAAATGTCATATCTTCTCTCTCTCTCTCTTTAAAGTCTTATCAGTCTTTTCCATCCATCAAATGTCGTATCTACTCTCTCTCTATCTCTCTTAAAATTGTTTTTGGTAAAAAAAATTCTATTATATATAATATTAATATGCTATGCCGGTGCTTCTTTCTGATTGTTCAATTTGACTTTCTTGCAAAATTTTGTTAAGTTGCAACTTTTAATTAATCATTATTGTGTATTGTGCAGTAAAAATGTAGGTTAGTTTGATATGATTGGTTTTGGTGCGAAAAAATCGAATAAATAATTTCGTTCTTTTACTTTTCATTTTATACCCCACACTACATATGTGATACAAGTTTTTAATAATTTTACCAATTTGATTTTTTTAATACGTTTATTAGTTTTCTTAAAAAAAAGAATAGGTAGTTTGCTTAATTTTTCGGTATTGTAAACATATGATAGTCGGGCCGATACCGTGACAAACCGAATCGTATTCCCGCCACGGAGCGCGGGTAATCCCACTAGTTTTTTTGTAAAAATTTAAACTGTAAAAGAATTTGGCGTAAAAAAATGTTTTAAAACTGGGTCGTAAAATTATTTTTATAATGGCGCGTAAAAAAAGTTTTAAACCTGCGCGTAAAAAAACTTTTATACCGGGGCGCAAAAAAGTTAAAACGGCGCGTAAAAAAAGTTTAAAACTTGCGCGCAAAAGAAGTTCTAAACTGGCGCGTAAAAACAGTTTAAAATCGGGGCGTAAAAGAGTTTAAAACCGGGGCGAAAAAAGAGTTTAAAACCGGGGCGTAAAAAGAGTTTTAAACCGGCGCGTATAAAAAGTTTAAAAACGTGCGTAAAAAAGTTTAAAACCATGCGCAAAAAAAGTTTTATACCGGCGCGTAAAAAAAGTTTTATACCAGTGCGTAAAAAAAATTCTAAACAGGCGTGTAAAGAAAGTTCTAAACCGCGCGTAAAAAAAGCTAAAACAGCGCATAAAAAAATTTACTGAGAATTAAAACTCATGTTTAAAACAAAATTAATAATTCATGTTTAAGGAAATTAACTGAGAATTATAAAAAATTATATGAGAATTAAAGAAAATTTAATAATGCATGTGTAATTTTTTTAAAAACAATCTTATTAATTAAAACAAAATCAATAATCATACCAAGCATTAAAGCTATAGTAAAATACCAATATGCCTCTTTATCACTAAAAAACAAAATGTCATTTATAAAAACACAATCATTACATTGATTTATTGTCTTTTAATCTTATTTATCAAAACAAACTTGATCAATGGCTAATATTGGTTTATACGGTTCTCACAACTCAAGGTGGTTCTCATTTTACTCATCATCTATATATATATATATATATATAGGTAGAGGATCCTGTAAAAAAAACTAAAAGTGTGAGAAGGGTAAGAAAGATTCTGGTGATGACACATGTCCCTATCCATTTTATTAGTTTAAGGCTATAATGGTAATTTTACTAATAATCCTAATTAAAGATAAAATCTTTGTAACCGTTTTTAAGAAGGTTTTTTTTAGGGAATTCAATTATTTTAGGAAGTCATCATCAGTTCGTATAAAACACCATACAAATTACAGAAAACACCACAACTTGAATCGTAATACAGCCATGGTGTTCTAACATCTGTAATGATTTTTGTTATTTTTGCAGGTATAAAACACCATACAGATTTCAAAACACCATGAATTGAATCATAATATAGTCATGGTGTTTAAACATTTCAATGATTCTATTGCTATTTCAGATGTTAAAACATCATGACTATAATCACAATACAATGTTACATACTCTAGACGTTAAAACACCATTACTTGAATCATAATTCATTATTTGCAATGCTATGGTGTCTTATTTACGTTATGGTGTTTTACTATAAAACACAACGCCTTGAATCACAATACAATTAAAACACCATTGTATGAACATAGAAAAAACACCATGGACTAAAACATCCGATCGAAACATAATTTTTATCTCTACATAAGTATAACAATATGGTACTCATATTAAAAATAAAAAACACTCGTCTTATGGTGTAATTTATTTAAAAAAAAGAGTTACGGGTAAAAAGTTATTGACGTTTAAAAAAGAAGGGGGAACTTTCATGTGGATTGCATGTGACTTTCTAAATTTAAAAATGTTAATTTTACATTTATACACTTAATCTAGAAAATTAATTATTTTAATTGTTACACTATTTACAAAATTGCTATCAAGATATCAACCATTAGATTAAAGATCTATTGGTTTAGATTATTTCTTACCCTCTCACAAAAAAAACACATTTTTTACAATAACATCACCCTATATATGTCGGGTTCATTTAATAACTCTAAATAATTGCAAAACTCCTAATGAACAATTGTTTTTATAAATACTTTTATCATTTATTAAATGTATTTTTGTGATTACATACATGTTAAGAGTAGTTTATGTATGTGTAATAACCAAATTATATATATATATATGTAATAACTAATTACATATATGTAAAAAAGTAAGATTACATAAGTGTAATCATAAAATTACATATAAGAATAATAAAACTACTCTTAACATGTATATAATGATAAAAACACATATAATAAATGATAAAAGTACCTAAATATAAAACATATATAAATAAATAAATAAATGTTTATTAAGAGTTTTGCAGATTCTGTAATTATTTAGAGTAATGAAATAAATCCAACCCTACTGATACTATATTGTAAAGCATATTAGAAAGACATAATGGACATTTGACCAAATCATTTAAAATTTTAAGAGATACAAATTATAAAGCATGTGGTACAACATAACAAAGCTCAAACCTCTCCATATCAAACACCAAATCTCATAATCCTAATTCTCACATCTCATTCGCTTCCTTTTTAAATATGAGATTTCTTCTTTCATTATCCCTCTCAAATTCCTCCATGACCATCGTAATATCGATCTTCGCTGGGACCAATAGCCACCATCTGCCTTTGATTTTTGTTAGGGTTCAACGATTTGGAAGCCTGGGGAAGCTAGGTGACTGGATTTCAACCCGTGTTTCGGTTCCAAAGCTTGACACAGATAGATTTTATTTTTTAAGATTACTTTTTAGCTATAACGTTTATGAAAAAAATATTATATTATTATTTAAAATTGAGGAGGTAGTAGCGTGTGACACGTGTCCAAAAAGTTTTTTATTTAGTGGTATAAAAAAATATAATATCAGTCTCACAATGAACTAAGGATATTTTTGTCTTTGCATGAGAAATTAACAAAATGAAAGTAGGATAGACTTAGTGACTTGGACCTAAATTGATATGAAAACATAACATTTGAATTAAAAAAGTCAAAAGAATTCATTGGTATTAAAATAGATATTATATATATTAAAGAGAAAGGTCGGTGGCTTCATGCCACCAAACCTATTCTCATTTTCTTTTGTCTTATATTAAAGTAGCTAAAAATTTACTACATAAAAGCAGTTGGATTGGCTTAGTCTTTGCTATTGTAACATGAGGACTCAGGTTTGATTCTCTTCCACACATTTTTCATGGTATTTTTTTTTCATTCATTAGATGTCTCATATTTTTTTTCTTTTTCTATTTCATTTTTTTTCTCATTCAGTAGGTGTTCTCGTACTTTTTTCTTTTACTATTTTCTTTCTTTTCATTTTATTTTCTCAGTAGGTGTTCCATTCTTTTCCCTTTTTCTATTTCCTTTTCTTTTTGTTTTGTTTATTTCTTTTTGAGTTAACTGCCATTTTCATCCTTGTGGTTTGTTCACTTCTGCCATTTCAGTCCAATTTTAAAAAAAATGCGTCATTTCCTCCCTAACGTTCTAGAAACGTGTCATTTCAGTCCAAAAACTCCAGTTAAAAAAATGTGGCTAGCTTAGGGATAATATGGTCATTTAATAAAGATTCTTTTATTTTTATAAGCTAGGTTTCAAAGAAAAACATTTGCAGCTAGCAGGGGTCGAACCGTGACTAGCTGCATAGACACAATAACATTAACCAGCAAGCCATAACCCATTTTATACCAAACATCCATTTGTTTTTCTTTTTACATGACTTCAACCACTACCTCCTCCACCACCACCATCATCAACAACATTTACAGTTGGCACATGTCAATCTACCGGAAGAAATAAATCATCAGAATCGTATACACAGAGTATGGATTATCAGCAACATGGGTTGTGGCTTGCTGGTTAGTGTGTTTGTGTCTAAGTAGCTGGTTACGGTTCGATCCTTGCGAGTTGCAAATATTTTTCTTTTAAACCTAGCTTATAAAATAAAAATATAAGAATCTAACCACATTTTTTTAACTGGGGTTAACTTTTTGGACTGAAATAGCACGTTTTTAGAACGTCGGGGAGGAAAATGACGCATTTTTAAAATTGGACTAAAATGGCAAAAATTAACAAACCACAAGGACGAAAATAGCAGTTAACTCATTCTTTTTTCTTTTTGTTTTGTTCCTTGTATACATGTAGATGATATATTTATGTAGCATCGGCTAAACTCCATCAAAAAAATATATATATATAGGTATATATCGGTATGTATGTAGATGTTTGTTTTTTTCGTAAGACTGTCCACTTTTTAACCTTTATTTTCATTATTTATCTTAAAAGAAAAAAAATATATTCTTATATGGTTATTTTTAAGTATGCTCGCTACAAATTCACGTTTCGACGGAACTTTGTCACGTAGTTTTTTTGGAAACGAGTCTGACCAAAATAATGTGTTTTCGTGTTTATTTTTACGTGTGCGCTTAAATTCACGTTTCCACGTGAACGATATAAATTCATGTTTGGACATAAAAATTTCCCAAACAAATCTGGTCAAGTATAATACATTTCATTCTTATTTTTGCATACGTTTTTTGTTGGTCTGTATTTTGACGTAAATTGTGTTCGGAAACAAGTCTGGTCAAATTTAATATGTTTTCATTCGACGGTACAAATTCGAGTTACTGTACGTTTTGACATCGCTAGGTATTGATTCAAATGTAAGGATGATGTAGTGATTATGTGGAACCCTTACTAAACGAACCAACCCGGGTTTAATTTCGTTTCTTTTGTAACTGCAATGCTTATATAGGTTACACTGAGTTAGATCGTATATGTCCAAATACATGTTTTCATATGGTTAACACATCACATAACGTGCTGCCAGCTATAAACAACTAAGCTACCGCCGCCGCAACGCGCGACATATGACAACAATCTAGTTTCAAGCAAACTATAAGGAATAAAATAGTATTTAAGTGTTGCTAATGTAACTTGTAAAATTACCCTATATATTAAAAAGAGAAGCTTGTGAAAAATACATTCTCCATTCAAAGCTTGCCACGTGGCAACCTTTTTGTTTTTCATTTATCCATCTTTTATCAAAATACCGGTACGGTCCTGTTTGGTCACGGTACATGAAGGTAAAAACCAGCACCAGCCTGGTACAGAAAACATCAAAAGTTGGTACCGAATTGATATTGAAAATTTTTAGTTCGGGAAATTCGGTATTCCTAACTAATACCATTTGCTCATCCCTGGTCACGGATACCATACAAACACCAACGGTATCGTACAACTTTTTTTTATTAATTTTCTTCAATTTTTAATGTTTTCTTTTTTTTAGTTTCAAGGTTAGGGATGAGCTCGGTGCCAACCGATACAAAATCGATACTGGTACCGAAAATATTGGTTACGGTACAGGTATATGAAGGTAAAAACTGGTAGCAAACCGGTACCAGGAACGCCAAAAGTTGGTACCGAATTAACTTAAAATCTTTTGGTTCGGGAAATTCGGTACCAGTACCCAATACCATTTGCTCATCTCTGACCACGGGTTTCATACGAACAACATCATTAGCATAAAATTTTTTTGGTTGATTTTTTGTCGGTTATCTTATACTGTTTTTTTCTACATTTTCTTTTTATTCTTGTCAGAGGTTCTGTGCGTAACGCGCTCATAGTGAATGTAAACATAGAATAAATGATAAAAGAAGTTTGCCGCAACACGGCGAGAGTAATAAACCTAGTTACAATAAAAACATAAATTTTAATAGACATATTATGTTTTTAAACACAAATCCCCATACTCATTTGTATTTCCAAACTAAAAAAACTATCAAACCACTTTAAACTATTACATAAAAATGCATTTTAAATAATTATAAAATTACTAGTCAACATGTGAATACGTCATGTTGTGGTTGGGTGAAGAGTCCGGATGCTTCTCGGTGCGATTGGTTAATAATTTGAAGTTTGTTACAGTGGTAGCAACCAAGTTCCAGTTTTCAAATAGTGTAAGTGGTTGCCTTTAAAGTGTAACATCTTGACTTGGCGTGCATCCCTTGACCGGATTCCAACAAGAATGACTCTGATCAGACGAAATATTTTTGGCTACTCAGGAGTTTGCGTCTTATGTGAGGAAGGCCAGGAATCTGTCGACCACATTTTTACTGGTTGCATGGTGTCGTCGGAGATTTGGGCAAGATTATGTGTCTGGTGCAAACTCCCTCCTATGATCGCCTTCTCTTTCAAGGACTTTATGTACGTTCACACAACTTTCAGGCTGAATAAACAACATGCAAAGGTCATTCTTGGTTTGATTATTATTACTTGTTGGGTTATTTAGAACTCGAGGAATGAGAAGAGAATGATTAACAAGTCGTGCAAGGCAGAGGATATGGTTTCAACGGTGAAATCGTTCGGTTTTCTTTGAAATATAGGTCTAGATTCTCAAATGTATCTTGGGTGGAATGATGTAACTTTCCTTTGTACATGCGTGGTTTGTAATGTTGTGCCTGCGCTTTTTATGTGGGTAGCTGCCGGGTCGTCTTTTTGCTCGGTGGCTTTGTGAATAAAAGTAAACTTCCAAAAAAAAAAAAACTTGCTAGTTTCGACTTCTAGTAATTCCCCCTTCTTTTCTTAGGTTGGTTCTCCTAATGAGCTATCCGATATAGAACGATTCAATTTGCGGCCCAAACTAATTCAACCCTTTTCTAACTAATGTATGGCCCATGATTTAACACACTTAGCCACTTGTTTTACTTTTACGGCCTTTCTTATCTTCCTATACTAATAAATGAAAATCCTTTTATACACGTATCACTCTCTAATGCATCCTCAGTTTTAATAATAATAATATATAAATTTTTTCCATAATACATACCATTAACTTCGTTGCATACATTAAGTCAAATATGTTTTATTTTATTTCGCAAGCTTTATCTCCGAATTAAATGGTTTAAATTTATCAACATATTTTTATTGTGTTTCATTGTTAATAAAGATTAAAGATATATATTTGAGCAAACTGTTAAAATGGTCTATGAGATTTAGTCACTTTAGTCCAAAACTTAAATATTTTGAATATGGGTCCCTCTGGTTTCAATTTAGCTGCAATTTTAATTCAAAAGCAAAATTTGATAGATTTTTTAGTTAACATCCAGTTGTTTTGTCTTTTTCCTCCATGTTAATAAAGAGAAAAATGGTCAGATTTTTTTAGTTTGTTACAAAACATTAAAAGACTATTTTGCCCTTTATTAAAAGCGAGGAAAAGGACAAAATATTTTAATGTTAACTGAAAAATCTGAGCAGATTTTGATTTGGATGAAAAATGACAGCAAAATTCAAACAACAGAGACCCAGATTCAAAAGGTTTAAGTTTTGGACTAAAGTGAACAAACCTCAGAGATCATTTTGACAGTTTACTCTATATATTTTTTAGAGGTTATATGATGTTGACACATATTAATATTTGAAATCATTTATTACAATGAGAATAGAGATAGGATTAGAATGATATTAGATTAAATCTTCCTACACTAAGATTTTATTTATGAGTATAGAAAAATTATCTATAATTAATATAAATGTTCAAATAACTTTTCATATTCTGGATGTGGTTAAAATGGGTTTTTTTATATTTTACGTCAATCGGATATAGTTATGTTATTTATGTATGATATAGTTGTAAAATTTGATAACGACATATTTGATATGCACAAATTTGAATAAAGTCCATATTTAACACAATGCTTGGACATATATATTTGGATTAAGAGAAAACCCTCTTCAGAGAACTTAGTGAACTCCGACTTTTCATGTGAGTTTAATTTGAATATTTAAACGTCGACTACTAATTAAAGAGGTTGTTATAGACGCTCAAAATTATTGTTAAAAAACTTTTTTCTATTTTTTAAACATATACTTTATTACCCAATGAGTTGTGAGAACT
This sequence comes from Scalesia atractyloides, assembly GCA_947069175.1. NCBI lineage: Eukaryota > Viridiplantae > Streptophyta > Magnoliopsida > Asterales > Asteraceae > Scalesia > Scalesia atractyloides. The sequence continues at coordinate 93,412,787 of CAMTDV010000005.1, read as the reverse complement.
TAGAGAACTCCGACTTTTTATGCGAGTTTTAATTTGAATATTTAAATGTCAACTACTAATTAAAAGAGGTTATTGTAGACGCTCAAAATTATAGTTTAAAAACTTTAGTCCTATTTTTTTTAAAGTGTACTTTATTTGTAGTATGATGTTATTTTAATATGTAAAATTTTCTATACTATGATGATATTTTTATCTCGTCTCAAGATCCATATATCCAAAAATAGTATTTATATCAAAGTATTTATTATATCATTATTATACATGGTAGAATTTAATTACAATTCATTTACCATAGCCTCATAACTTATTTTATAAATACTTACAATTTTATGATCATTATTTTTTTATTTTTTTTACTGTTACTTCTTTTAAGTCATATAATAAGATGAATTGTAGTATCTCAAAAGATAAGTGAAAACTTAGAAAATTATTTTGAATAGCTGAAAATATAATTGCTCTTTTGTTTTACAATTTTATCTAATAAGTCATTTCATTAATATGGATTATATACAAATTTATAATTTACATTTTTCGTCATTCAACCTGTGTAATACACGGGTTTGTAAACTAGTTCCGTAATATAGATTGAACATTTAATTTTTCTATTTCTCTATGCATTGAGGCCCAAGATTTTTTTATCCAAATTAGTTATAGAGTAAACTGCATTGTATGACTTTTAAGTTTAAGCTAAATTACATCCAGTGTTTTAGTGGCGTGAGGGTGGGTTCTCTTAAAAGATATTGAGTATTTTATAGGCTAAAATCTCAATCGCACCTTTTGAAATTTTAGTTGAATCTCTTGTTTGCATCCCCCAAAATTACATTGAATGACCTTTATAACATTTATTTACATTGTTCGTCTCTTTGCTCTAACCCAATTAATTTTTAGGGTTATGTTTAAACATGTGTGTTGCACATAGGAGCAAATTGGTCTTTTTGCCCCCATTTACTTAAGAAAATATTTTCTTAAGTTACAAATAAAAATATGCCTATTATATATATATATATATATATATAGCGCGCGCGCGCATTTAATTGAACTCCTTTTGGTTTTACTACATTTTACTCAACTCGTTTGATCATTCGGTGCTAAAACATAATTCAAATCAGCCCACTCATAGATGAATGGGTTAAAACTGTCACCTCTATAAACCATGAGCCTAATTGAATAGCCATGTATCAACATGATTATGTATACATAGATACATATTTCTACATATAATATTTACAAACAGAGTCAAGAACAACCATTTTAATTAGTGTTGCTAGAAAAACCAAATACTTGTATTTATCACAAGAGAATTGTCTTGTACTAACAAATGAAATCTTCAATATTAATGGTACAATGCAATCAAAGTTTTAAGATTTTGCATCCTGAATTTATTATATTTTATTATTATTATTATTATTATTATAGTGTTAAAGAAAATAATGAATTTGGAATGCATAATCTTAAACATTGATTGTATTATACCATTTTGAGAATGATGTAAATACAAACATGTAATCAGAAAAGTAGAGATTATATAAAATTTACGATCTTTTCAGGACAAAGGTCATTTAATTACTGGTTTAAAATTAAGACTCTTAAACACCAAAATTTGGTCACACTGCTGAGATGTATTATTATCGGCCAATGCATAATAATTTGGATTACTAAAATTCAATTTGTGTAATTTTTAAAAAGTTAAAAAATAAGAAAAAGTGAAACGCGCGAATACTAGAAAGTCTGAAACGTATAAATTTCAGATTCGCGGGGGCTATTACGACAAGGTATGAACACTTGAGGGACCTACCATGAGTATTATATATAACTATTATTTGCAACATAAATAGGCAATACTGGTTGTACCTTTGGCTTCATGCCTATTTCATGCATGTAACTTTCTTTGTACTATATTTTGGACTCATTAATCTGCATCAATATGTAAACCCTAGACTATCATAACAGAGTAAAAAGAGAGAGAACCCCCAAATGACCGCCGTAACGCCCGTCACGGCAACCCCCAAATGACCGCCGTAACGCCCGTCAAGGCCTCCAACTTTTCTCCGAAGGCCTCGACACTTCGGTTTGCGTTCAACGACAAAACTTTCTTTGATCGTCTTCTTCGCGTCGAGATCGTTTCGAAGCTGTTTGATTCTGCACACGATGGAGAGGGATGAATGAGCCTGCGCCTATCCGATTGGGCTACCTTCGATTAATTTTGTTAGATGTTTTCAATTCGGTTTTGATTTTGTTAGATGCTTTTAAGTAGTTGAGCTTGTTGTTGATATTGATTGTGTACGTGTGGATGATTGATGCTTGGATCAGGATGAAGTAGTTTTTCTCTATCAGTATCATAAGGCATAAGGAGTTGATCTTTGTAACTCTCATGATGATGATGTAAGTTTTTTGATTTATTGCTATGCACAGATTGATTTATTAGGCTGAAAATTTTGAGTAAAGGTTAGCAAATACATGTTAAAATGGCAAAGTGGATGTGTCGTGTAATTGGTCAAACCACAAAGACTTTTTGGTTGACTTATAAAGTTCCTATAGCTTGCCTTAGCTCATTTAGCATTTGAATTGATTATGATTTGGGGTTTTTAAAGCTCCTATTTTAACATTTTAATTTGTTGTGATTTGGGGTTTTGAAGCCTGTCTACCAACTGTTTGTTGAAATGTCAGTAAAAGAATTTTGGGATTTATTTAGTACTTAACATTTGAAGTTCTCTTTTTGTTAGGATTAATTGATTGTGCTTTAGGTATATGATGGAATCTTGAGTGAGGAATTAATGAAACTTACGATATGTGTTCATTCTTTAGGAGTTTTGGTTTGTGGATCCATGTCTTAGTTATATTATTTATCATGATTTGACTGCTATTTTTTTAACATATAGTTAAGTATAGCTTGTCGATTCTTGATATTTTTGAGTATATGGTAGTTAAGGATGGTGGTTTCCTTGATTTTTATAGCTACTACATGAACTGATGATGGCTCCTTGCAGCGGAATTTATGTCAGGCTACCGAAACAGTAGATGTTGGAGAAGTGTGACATACATGTTCCTAAGATACGCATATCAAGACCCTTTCATTCGCTTTTTATAGGCGTATTCAGTGATCTTTGGCTTTCACATACTTGAATCGCAATAAGTTTATGGTTGCACATTGAATTAGACAATAGTTGACTGTACTTCTTGATCCGATCTAATGTTATTTTCTACGTGAAATGCACAGCCTGTGAACTGTGGTTCCAAATGAAGATGAACAATTTAAAATACTCTGGATCAAAGGAGGATGATCAAGGTTCAGTTCATGTTCTGTTTGAAGACTAAAAACCTTAAATGTGTTATGTGATGTCTATAAGGAAAATTTATTGATCTTAGGTACAAAAATGGCAGCTAAAAGGAAAGCAATGGTGCTGTCATTTCAGCCAGTATCACTTACATTTAATCATGTCAATTACTACGTCGATATGCCTGCAGTAAGTTTGATTTTTTATGAACATTCACTTGATTATGTAGTGAAAACAAAACACAGAAATATGTTCACCTATAAATTGCTTATTTTTATGTAAACATTCCAGAAGTTAATCTCAAGCGATTGTTGATATAGAAAGCATCACATGCTACCAATCTCATTTAGGATCGTTGGGATCTACAAAAATTGTGTAATTTGTAAAACATTACAAAAGAAATATAAAGTGGTTCAACAAAATTTTGAATCTCGTTTTTAGTTGTTTATGTGTATAAAAGTTGTACCGCCGAATAACACTTTATGAACATTTTGAACTTAGCGTTTATGCTTTATTCATATCGATGCGGACCAGGGCTTCCATCTAGTTTATACTAAATTACAGTTTTTATTCTTTATGTTATCCTAAATTATGGAATGGGTTCTTTAAATAATGGAATATTTGATTTTAATAATTAGCTAGTCGTCGTTAGCTGCCATCAGTCCCAACTTCAAAAATAACCAGTGGCAGTCTCAACTATTAACATATTGGTCTCTAATGGACCCTGACTAACAGAACCCTAACGCCTTAGGACTGCCAGTGTTTATTTTTTGAAGTTGGGAGTGTTGGCGGCCGACGGTGAATAGTTGAGATTATTAAAATCCAATATTCCTTAAGGGCATTTTAGTCTTTTTACCTCCTAAAAGACTATTTGTGTAAAACATAGCGGAAAGATGGGGATAGTCCCCGTGGTTTGTCAAAGTAACACCTTTAGTCCCAAACTTTTTAAAAAATACATTATCTTTCCTATGGTTTTGCTCGTTGTTACTCGGATAGTCTTTAGAGTGGATGGTCGTTAGTTTTCTCAGTTAATCCATTTAAAATGACAAAAACACCCTTAATATAAAAACAAATAAAATCAATAAAAAAGTGGGACCCGTCACTCACTTCATCTTCTTCAAACACACCAAACCCTAATTCCCACTTCATCTTTTTCAAAGATCACCCACAACTTGTTCATCCTTTTTCCAGTCACCCCATCACTTAACACTACCATCGATCTCAAACATTTTTTCTCACCCACCCACAACATATCCAAACAACATATCTCTCTTTCTACCTCTCTCAGCTACCTCCTCCCCAACGGACCACCACCATTGCAGAATTCTACTGTCTTTAATGGCTGACACACACAAACACACGCGCCCACACCATGGATTTAACTACTTTTTTTTATTTTTAACAAAAAATAGTGCTGTGGTGTTTCATCCATCTAGATCTCTTACTTTTTGGTCAGTTTAAGATACCCTTTTTCTTGATACTCTTTTTCTTGTATAAAGCTTTTGACTTTACACATTTTCTTTCAAGAAAAGTCTTGTGCTTTAACAGATGGTAACAATTTGCAAAGAAGCTTCATGTGGGCATATTTTTTTTCACATAAAGATTGCAAATTTTCGATACCTACACTGAGTTAAAAACTCCAACAGATTTTGATCATCGAAGCTTCATGTGGCCATTTGTTTTGTTTTTTCACATAAAGATTGCAAATTTTTGATAATCACGTTGAGTTAAGTTTCACATTAGGAAGAATTTGGTGAAAAGATCTTTGCATGATGGAACTTTATGTCAATTTTGGAGACATTTGGTTAAAGATTTAAAGGTATAAAGTGTTTAATCTTGATGAACACATTCTTTAAGCAATTGGATTACAAGCCCATTTTAGATCAAAAGAGATGAGAAGGGAGAACAAGTTAAAATTGAAAGCTAAATAGTCATAATTGGAGCTTATTTTGATTTTCTTTAGAGAATTTATGTTCATCTGATTTCACGTATTTTTTTCCGGTGGCGGTGGTGATGTAAAGTGATGTTTGGTTTAATATTTTATAGGTATATATAGGGGGAGATTCACTAAAAAGTGGGTTTTGCGTAAGTAGCCTAATTAGAAATGTGGAGATGACATGTGACCAGTGTTTTGAAACCCGACCGGTCGGTCGAACCGGAAACCGGAGGTTGGACCAGTCCTGGTCTTGGTATTGCACCGGGGTTGCATTGAACCGGAGGTTGAACCGGAGATTGGACCGAGAAACCGGCCGGTCGAACCGGTTTTAAAGGGTTTGTACCGGTTTTGTTTTATATATTTTCAAGTTTTACCCTATTATTTTTTAAATATTTACAAAACCATCCGGTTCTTACATCCAATCAGACCAGTGAACCGATAAGGAGACCTTTTCAACGTCCGGCCCGGTTTTAAAAAATTGCATGTGACATTCCTTATAAATAGGATTGAAGGGTGTTTTACTCCTAAAACAAAAACTTTCACCCTTTTGTTTTTGCAAATATACAAAAAAAATATAGAACAAAAAATCTAGCAAAAAAATCTAATAAGAAAAATTCAACACAAAAATCTAATAAGAAAATTCAGCACAACAAATACAACACAAAAAAATCTAGTTCATAATAAGTGCAAACATTGGGAAGCAAAGGAGTTGACCAACATGAAGCAGCCATGGAAGGAACAGAAGTCAACAGAACACTAATTACAAATTATTCAAGAAGCTAGGTAGGAAAAGTCATCGTTTAGATCAATTAAGCAAAAAGCGTTGACCAAGTTATTTGTGTATTTCGGGTCTATGGATAGTTGTTGAATGTCCAGATGGTTAACGATCCACCGCAGGTTAATGTGTGTTTCTTAGACCCAATCTTGTCGGTTAGAGTTTCAAGCAACAACATACATTTGTTGGCACTGGTACCGAGGTAAAGCATCATGCTCTTTCTCACGATGTTGTTGAGCTTCGTTGGATAGATCACTTCTATATGTTATATATGTTATGTGCACGCTAGGGGCATTATATATGTTATGTGCACGCTAGGGGCATATTAGAAATGATATTGCATGCAAATGTGTCACTTTTATAAAAATAAAAATAATAATAAAATAGCATTAACGATGCTCTCATTATTCTTAGAAAATTATTTAGGACAATACTGCGTACCAAACGAGTAATGATATATATAAACTTACAGTTTTATAAAAACAAAGTTAATTGAACGGGTGTCTTCAATGAGAACTTCAAATGTGCCTTCTTGTAGTATTCTTGGGGCATGAGCAAACAAAAAATGGTTGACGGTTGTGGCTGATGATCCGTGCTTAACACGTATACTTTAAAACAGTTTCGAGTTTCCCTTAAGAAAACACGTATGTCTCCCAGTGTACAATAGTCGAAACAGTGTCTACTGACGGAGATGGCTAACGCGCATGAGGTTGCACTGGGTTATTGATATTTTTGCACTTGTGGAAAAAGAAAGGATCAAGTTCAGCTGGGGGAAGAACAAGTAAAGAGTGTTCCTCTCTACTTTTATGGAACAAAACGTGGTTGTTAGTTTTCTATTAATTAGATCTTGATTTTTTACAAATAGAAAAGAAGACAAAGCATTAAATCTTGTAATAAACAAAATTTAATTACATTCAAATGGATTTTATCGGCCAACTGAAACTGACATTTTACTTCGTGGCACAAGTTGAAACCGACGAGAATGGTATCCCACGAGCAGTTGAACGCGAGTCTGAATAGTGGTAACCGACCTTCAGCAACAACAGCAACCAAGCCCCATTAGTGGGTAATGCACCTAGGGCAGCAACAACCCGAGCAGTCGCAACTGCTCCCTCGGTAGGGGGAATCGCAAAAGTGGCAGCAAAGCCATTGCCCAAGCAATGACAGCCTGCGCCCCACGCTTTTCATTCACAGCCCAGTAGTGAAGATTTACCATAACCGACTAACCGAGTATCCTCAGTTGCAACCGAGCCGAAGCGTAGTGGCTAGTCATGACCTCATTAGTGACAACCGAACCAACTCTCGCATATACAAAGGCGGCTCTTGGTGGTGCGAAGTTAAAAGTGTGTCATCAAAGTGCCGCATTGCCCACCGCCATGCGCGAGGGCGATATAGGGTGCCCTTAGGGTCCCGGCCACTAGTGTTTGGCTTGATAGAAACAATCAAGTTTTGTCACACCACTTATGTGAGACTAGCACCATCCATTTTCTTCTAATTTAAGCAATTGTAATTGTTCAAATCACCCAACCAAGCATCAATATTTCATTTATCTTAGCTCTTTTGGATACAATTTGATTCATTTTGAACCTCTTACATAGTAAAACACTAACCCCCGACCCCCGAACTTTTTCGCTCAGTAGTGTTATATTTGTAGTTTTCGTATAGAAATTTTTGGGTATATACGTTTTCGATCCCCCGTCGAAAACATCAAGCTTCGCCACTGAACCCAAACCCAAAAGCAATTACTTTTATAAAACATATATAAATATAATTATTTCTATACAAAGTTTTATGGTGTTGCTTTACTTTCCTTTGTATCATTCATGTAGCTTTTGTAGTGCTTGTATTAAAAACTTGATAGCACTAAAACTATTCTTCTTCTTTTTCTTATAATCTTTTCAGCATGTACACACACTTATAAGTCTTGTAACGAACTCCAAAGCTGGTTTGATATTAATAATGTATATAGGTTTTAAATTTATGTTATTAAAACAAAATTAAAATTATTATTGTTATAACCATAGATTTTGTAATCATAGTTAATATAAACAACATATTTAACGATCGAAACCTATTTTACACCCTTCCCTTGACAACTCAAACGTTAAGCAAACATCTTTGGCTATTTTCCAAATGCATGAAGTATTCTTATAGATTCCTAAACACATACCACTTTTAGAAAGTTGAAGTTCATGCCGGTTGAATGAGTTGAGCTTGTATTAACTCATATTCAACTTTTGGTTCGCAAATGACAAGTCAACCATTCAAGCCCTACAAATCTCAAATAATAGAGTATCAAACTACAAATATATAAGAAATAATATAGATCGCCGAAGTCAACTATGGAACTACCTTCATCTCAAACTCAGCTTACATGTTTAGTTAAGTTCGGGTGAAAATAAAATTAACGTGCTAAACGTACAAATTGAAGGAAAAGACAAAAAAACGCGGTGGCATTTTCGTAAATATTTGGTCGTAGGGTAATTATCAAAATTACTCTACAGGATCACTTGTAGAGTGATTTTGGTCTTGTAGAGTAATTTTGTAAAATGTTCATGTAGAGTAATTTTGATCTTGTAGAGTAATTTTGTAAAATATTCTTGTAGAGTAATTTTGATAAAAAAAAAAACCTAACCCCTCCCCCACCCCCTAAAAACCTAAACCCCCCCCCCCCCCCCATAAAAAAAAAAAAAAAAACCTAACCTCCCCCCCCTCCCTCCAAAATAAAAACTAAAAGCTAAAAAACTAAACCATAAAGCTAAACCCCATAACTAAATGCTAACAAAACTGTTCTACATAATCATTTTACAAAATTACTCTACAAGAACATTTTACATAATTACTCTACAAAAGATCAAAATTACTCTACAAGAACATTTTACAAAATTACTCTACAAGACCAAAATCACTTTACAAATGATCCTGTAGAGTAATTTTGAAGACCGAGTATTTACGAAAATATCACCGCGTTTTTTTTGGCTTTTTCTCCAGTTTTTACGTTTTGTATGTTAATTTTATTTGTATTTGATCTTTAGTCTAAATGTTTATACTACGCTCTAGCTAAATTATAGTTAGATTGGGATCAAGTGAATTTTTACCAAGATAACTATAATAATTGAGTTAAGAACAAGTTGCCAACAAAATGTTTGTCGACAACCCACATGAAGTTCATACATGGAGTCTTTAATGACCAATTTGTATATCCGACTATAATACTGTATTTCCCATTGTAGGCACAAACTTTCGCACAATTATATTAGAGCCACCTATTTTTTATATATAAAAATAAAACTAAGTTAGGTCGGGAATAACTCACTCAATTTTAAAAACTAAAATCTCAAGAAAATATGTTATATGTTTAAATAATGTTAAACAATATGGTATATGTTTAATTCTACTAGAGCCGCTAGTTCTTATATATATGTTTGAGTGATTTGCCAATGATGCCATGGTAACATGTTTGAGGCATCCTGGTTTTTCTCCTCACACCTGGGTTCGAGTCCCATCCATTGCACTTTGGGTGGGGGTATTGTTCTGGCTAGGTGTGTTTATGGGTTTTCATCTAGTTGAACGTCGTGTCACACTCTGTGCTAGCGTGGGCCCTGTTGTAATGAACGACCATCTGGCCTTAGTGGGACAGGGCTTCCAATGTGAAGTGTGATGAGTCGATATGGATAATTTGCCGTTAAAAAAAATGTGATCGAGTGATTTTATTAAATTTACAATTACAGTCATAATAAGTTATAAAATTTTACTATGATTTAATATAATTGTATTTCCCAGATTCGATGTCCATCCTAACTTACCAGAATTCTTAAAAAAAGGGAAATAAATTACTTGCGTAAAGATTTATAGAAAAACAATCAATATTGAACTATATAAAAGGTTTTTCTATTATTAGAAAAGTAGTTTTTCTAAAAAAAAACTGTTTGAGAGTTATTTCATTTATTAAATAACTTGATAAGATTCGTATACCAATCGGAAAATCTATGTAACATGGACAAAAAGAATGACGACCAACAACTAACCCACTAAACATGGATCGAGGAGTTGAGGCCCATAACATTTTAAAGCTTCTGTAACAACTTCACCATCCACAACTATAAATAGAACATAACCGAAAGACTTATATGGCTACGAACATGTCAGGACTGAAAATTGTGTTACACACATATATAATATTAATAAAATATTATAATATTTTTGTGTTATACAAAAACACACACATATATATATATATATATATATATATAATTATATATAAAAAGTTTAAACTACACATCTCAAAATATTTTAAGCCCAAAATTGATAGTAAAATTGAGGCCCTTTTTTGTATAAAATGAAAAAGAAAAATAAATGCTTTAAATCCTATTATCTATGTATCATCTACGTGTATGTATAATTATAGATCATAAACCTCAGTCTCAACAATCTCAAAGCCAAAATCACTATATATAATATGTTCTTTTAGAATTCGATGTCTTAGTTAAGTGGGGGTCTAAAATGCTTGTTTTATTTCACTTTCCCTTGAGCTGGCCCTACTCCTCACTCATTTCTATTTCTAAAACACATAAGATACTAGAGATGGGCATAATCGGGTTTTATTAGAACCCGGAACCGGTTCCAAACCGGACCCGGTTCTAGTTGGTTGACATTGGAACCGGGTCTGATGTGGAACCGGGTCCGATTCTTACCCGGGTTCACACCACAAAATATGGAACCGTGTGGAACCGGGTACGGGTATTCCAGAACCGGGTATTGTAGGAACCGGGTACGGGTACTATGCGAAACCGGTTTCTGACACAATGGGAACCGGTCATGTGAGTGGTCAATCAAAACCTGCAAAACACTATTGAGAACTGGTTCCTGACACAATTATCAATCAAAACCTGCCAAAACACTATTAGGAACCGATTCCACATAAATATTACCGTTGGAAACCGATTCTTTATAAAAAAAAATCGTTTTTTTTATTTAAACCCCTTCTTCTTTACCATTTCATTACTACACACTCTTCTTCAACAACTTACAAACTCAATCATATTCAAACTTCTAGCAAACACATATGGCATGCAACGATGAAGTGGTTTTGGTCTTGGAGACAAAACGAAACCCGGCGATATGAAGTGGTTAGTGTCCACTTCTTTGTCCTCCTCTTCGTCAACAATTTTATGCTCTAACTCAACTTCATCTTCTAAACTAGTTTTATGTTGAACACGGTCAACGACATCCAAATGGTCCTTTAAGCATATTGCCATCTCTAGCGATTCCAGAGTTAGTCTTGTTCTTCTAATTGACAAAACCTTGCCACTAAGAGAAAACACACTTTCCGAAGCTACCGTGGAAGCTTGGACCGTTAGTATATCACGAGCCATGGTGGCTAGAATCGGGTATTCGGATTCTCTCGATTTCCACCATGCCAAAATATCAAAATTCCTATACTCCTCGACGGTCATAGTAAGCGAATACTTAGTTTTTTTATATCTACCAAGTTCACTTGTTGGTTCACTACTCCTTTGTTGTCTAGCCGTCTCGTCTCTAACGACATTCAACATGGTTATAAGTGGATTCCCGCTTGTTTCATCGTTAGAGGCCGTCGACTGAGACTCAAACAAATTTGTATGATTTTTTCCCCATATTTTTTTTTAAATAATGATCATAAAGCTTGGCCATACACTCATTGAATAATTTTTTTGTTTTTGCTTTTAAAGTTGAAAAATTTTTATCTTCTAAACAATATTTAATTATTGTGTCATTTATAATTTTATAAATATCTTCTCCCGTATGAGGAGAAGGAAACTCGTCAAACGCAATCGTACGCTTCATCATTTGCCATGTATCAGGATCAACCCAATGAGCGGTGACACATATGTACGATTCCGGTAAGCCATGTGGAGCCGACCACACATCACTAGCTAAGTTTACACTAGTTTTAAAATTTAAAAAAAAAACAATTACTTCTTTTTTGGCATTTTCCCATAAACAAAGTGCGACGACTTACATTGTTTATAGCGAGGTTGTAGCGTCTTCCGAATAAGCTTAGAAAGATCGGGGTCGTCGAGGTGTCCAAACGGCAACGCTTTTTGTATCACCAACTTCGTCATCCGATCGCGAGCTAACTTTTGTTCATAACGAAAAATGGTACCATCTTTGGATAGTTGAACTTGATCGGATGTCATGTCTTTTAAACCTTTACAATACTTTTTAATATGCTTCGTTAACGTTGAGTTTGACTCCTTGCCTAATAAGGATCCGCAATGTTTACATTGGGCTTTTTGTGAGCCGTCACTCATCTCGACCAACTCCCATTTGCTCCAAACCTCCATATTGCGATTATGAGACAATGTTCCAACAACATATGGAACGGTTTGATCTTGAGGAACATTGTTAACGGATTGGGAATTTGCGTTTTTTGAACTCTTTGAGGCCATTGTTGAATAGTATGTGAAAAAGAACAAGAAAGAAATATAACAAGAAGAATAGATATGAGAAATTGTGTGCTAAACAATAGAATTCTCAAAACTATTTACAGAATCGGTTCAAACGGTAAGTAACCGGTTCCACGAATAAGAACTGGGGCCAACGGTCATATTAGCATTAAATGCTACTGGGAACTGGTTCCAACGGTAACATTTTTAACGGCTATATTCGGTTCCAACGGTAACTACAGGACCGGTACGGTGGAACTGGTACACTAGGAACCGGGTACACTAGGAACCGGGTACGGGTAGTAACCGGGTACGGTTCGGAACCGGGTACGACCCGATTAAAATGGTAAAAATGTGGAACCGGGTTGGAACCAACGGGTATTTTGAACCCGGAACCGGTTCTACTAAATGTCGGATAGAAACTGAAACCGAGTCCAGTTCGGTTCTACCGGGTCGGGTTCGAAACCTGATTTTATGCCCATCTCTATAAGGTACCAAACTATTTTAACTTATTATGCTTAAAATTTTCTATTTCTAAAACACATAAGATACCAAACCATTTTAACTTATTATACTTAATAAAATCTATAAGTTAATGGGGGTGAACATGTGGATCAACTGGATTTGACTGGCACTCCTTATTTAGTTAAACTAGAATTAACTATCCTGTGTTGTGGTGAGACATAAAACTATGTCAAATAGTATCAATATCACACTACCGCCAGCGACCATCAACAATGACTCGACCTAGGACCTGCGGGTTGTGATGAAATTGTAAAACATGAAAAATAGACATATAAACGTTGAACCACACACACACGTTGTGCCATGTTAACTCGCAAATTTTTGGACTAAACATAAAAACGTCGAACCACACACATACGTTGTGCCGTATTAACTCGAAAAATTTAGAATGAAACGTAAAAAGAATATTTTCAAAAGATGAAAAGTCTAGGGGACAAAAGTTGAAAGTAAAAAGTTATGAGGTTAATTTGCAAATAATGAAAAGTTTTGTTAAAACTAAAAAAGACAAATTATGTGGGGTTGAAATTAGAAAAGGTAAAAACCTTTGGGTTATAAGTAAAAAATCAAGTTTTTTTTTTTTTTTTTTGAAAAACACCCAAAGCCTAATTTACAACCAACCAAAGTTAAAAGTTGTTGGTTATTTATAGGGTTTTAATATGTTATTCAGAAACTTTTTTCAATGGGTTCATTTTGATAGATTTTAACTAACTTTTTTTAAAAATCATACAGGGTTCTCACTTTTTTTTTCAAACCGAGTGGATTCATGTGAACCCACAAAACAGGACTGTATCCGCCACTTTGTTCACGAATTGGACCTAAAACTGAGCCGAACCAGTCAGGCAAAACCAAAACCCGTAAACTTTATGTAGGGTCGTGTAAGTTTTTTGGAAGCAAACGTGGCAAGACGATTGCGTTTGAGGAATATAAACCATAGGGATTGATGTGCAATTTATATTTGAAAAGGATAAATTGGTTGCGGTGTTAAATCATAACATTATTGTCAATCGTAATCACGTAAATGAAGCCAATAAGAAATGCACTATCAATTAATTTATTTGAAAGAGGAAAAAAAGTAAACGCAGCAGGAACTAAATTATTTCAAAATATTGTCAATTTATAGTCCCGTTTCTTTTTTCTTCTGGATCGAAATGGAATATTCTTTAGAACGTGGGGTATGTGGGGCGGGGTTGCCCTTCAACGCCAGCTTTTCCACCCCGCATTGACGTTGCGTTTGGCCTCGCCCTTATGGCGTGGAGATTCTGCCTGCCTGGCTGGCGTGGGGGGTGACATGGCGGGCTATGGTTGGCTGGTTCAAAGTAGCCGTTGGGGGTAGCTGTGGTTGGCTGGTTCAAAGTAGCCACATGGCTAGCCATGCCCAGCTAAGCCACGCCCCAACACATCCCTAGTTTTTGAGTATTTGCTTGTGGATCTCACTATCGCCACGTGTCGAGCAATGCCTCCAACTCAAACCACTCCACACCCCATAGTCTTAGAAATCGAAACGCAATGAATTAGCTACTACATATTTTTGGATATTTATTTCCAAAGTTCGACCAATAGAACTTGCGGTGGGTGAGCTGATATTCTAGTATTCAGGAGTTATATTAGAATTGATCTATTTGGTTTATATTCTAGTATTCAGGAGTTATATTAGAATTGATCTATTTGGTTTATTTTAATTATGAGGTTTGCCGTAAAAGATGTCATTGATGGACATCCACTTGATCAAGTGATATGCGTACAATCGTCCAAACCGCTCATTGCTCGTTTAAAAATTGCTTAGAAAATACTCGTTCGATTTGAGGCTCGGTTGGAAAGTTGCTTTGTTTGGTTCGGTTTGTAAACAAGCCAAGCATGAGCAAATGTCTGCTCGGATCGGCTCGGCTTGAATTATTATTTTTAATTATTATTATATATACATATACACACACATATATACACATATATGCACAAAAATAGTTTATAACGTATATATATATACACACACATACATATATACATAAATATAAATTAAATGTATAGTTTTATATTCCACTCTACTAGTACTAAGCCCTCGCGTTGCAGCGAGAGCGTAAAACCGTGTCAAGTAGCAACAATGCCACAACACTATCACGTAAAATCATTGAACCACACACACCCATTGGGCGTGTTATGCCGAGAAATGAGTCTGAAACGTAAAACATATAAAAAATAACTAAGTCGATTTAGGACCCGCGTGTCACAACGAACATGTCAAATGAGAAGAAATACTCACCTTGCGACGAGCTTGTCAAACGGAAAAAAAATGGACGAAATACGTTGAATCTCACACGTACGTTGTGGCGTGTTAACTCATAAAATTTAGAACGAAACGTAAAAGAAAAACCTGTGAAAGATGAAAAGTATATGGGACCAAAATTGAAAGTAAAAAAGTTTTTGTGTTAAATTGCAAAAAATGATGAGCTTTGGGTTAGAATTAAAAAAAAATCAAATTGATTAAATTGAAAAGATGAGAAATTTTGGATTAAAAGTAGAAATATTTTTATAAACCCTCTAAGTATAGGGTACAATGCTATAAAACATAAAAATGATATAAATTAATAGTATGAGAATCAAAATTCCTATTTTCGGTTATACTTTTATAGTTTATAAATCAGTTTTTTATTTTTCAAATTGTAAATATTAATTCATGTTTTACGATAATATCATTAAATAATCAAGTTTATGAAATAATGCTTTATTACTTGTTCTTATAACTTAATGTTCAACTAAATCCACATATCCAATGTTTTTTTAATCATATATTAGATATTCATATTAATCCAAGAGATATTAATAATTTATTAGATATTAGATATATACTAATAATATTATTTTTATTGTTACCGTGTTAATATAGAATATGTAGTTTAGCTATCAATATTTTTTATTAAATCAAATTTAATAATATTACTAATATTTAATATTAACTTATTAGAGATACTAAAACGATAAGATATTCAAATTAATTCAAGACCTTTTTTTTTCTTATTAGATATATTAACAATATTATTAATATTTAATATGTTGAAGGAGAAAATGTCATGTGCATTATTTGTAGTCGTTTATTATAAGTTAGATTAGATTTTGGTCCACTAAGTATAACTTTACAAATATATATATATATATATATATTAATATATATCTGTGTGTGTATTAGCCTAATTACGCAAATAAAAAATAAACATCAAATCTAAATGTTAAAACCTAAACCGCTAAACGACAATCTGTTCATCACCTCAATGTCTCATGTTGTTACTCTAAGTCGATCATCTTTTGCTCTTAATGTCATTGTTCGTGCAATATGATCATCGTTTCATCGGTCACAATTGTTATTCATAAAAAAATATTATGCAATGAAACGTGCAAGTATTAGTATATTCATCATAGAAAATCGATTATTTAAACTTGACACTATGGACTTTTATTGTATCAATGACTACCTTACAAACGAGTAAACTCATTTACATCTTTATGCATGATACTACAATGAATAGTCCTCACTAATATTTTTGACGATACAAGAACAAATGGTCAAACTTGTAAATAACTTGTTTTATATCTAATCTAATCTAATATAATACTAATAAAAGAGTAACTATAATACCACATAACATTCTTTTATAACAAAGAATTTTATCAAAATGTCATGTGGCAATTTATAATGCTACCTCAATCATATACTAATATATAATAATAAGTAAATTAATATAAAGACTATTAAATGATTGAATTTAATATATATTAGAAATAATCTTATATTCATAATTATATCTCTTCAATATTCTTAATTCTTAATAATTAATATTAGTTATCTACTTACCTATACTTTAATATAATATCTCTACTTTAATAAATAAAAACATACAGAAGATAGGATAATCAAAAATTTATACACCCATCACTATTTGACGTAACCAAAAATTTAAAACCTCATCATGTTTATAATTTGTTATTATCGTTTTCATAAATGTTTATGTATAAACAATATATAATATGGGTGGTGTGTGTGTGTGTTTAATATATATAATCTTATATTATGAACTAATTCCATTTTATCTTCTACTTTGATAACACTTTTTAAAATAAGAAAATATTAATTTAAAATAAAATATACTAATTATTTTGTATTCAAAAACAAAATTCTTACTTTGTAAATGCATCATTTAAAATGAGTAATGTTATATTTTCTTTAATTTTGTATGTATAGTTCATATTAGGGTTATATGTATTCAGATCAGAATTTATATTATGATGAGTGATGCAATATGAAATATAAAAAGTAATTCAAAACCTATAATTGTTATGTCCTTTAAATGCAACCAACCTCAACAATAACATCTTCATTTAAAAAAAAAACTCATTCAAGTTTATATAAATGGAACACATATTTATTTTCCCAAAAAACTTGATCAACTTCATAATTATCTTAAAGTCTTTCATTTTCTATCCTCAAACCCATGTGAAGTGATATAAATTTGATTTATCACAAGATCATCTCCAGTGTTGCCTTGGGGACGCTAGCGTTAGAGTGGTTGTTTGGATGCGTAAGAAGGTGATGGTGTCGCAATTTCGGATGCGAAATAACAAGTAATTATTTGTGGGCATATTATCCAATAATTGAATCATAATAATATATATTTATATTAATATATTAATATTTATTTTTATAATTATAAAGTTAGATATATATTTAATAATGTTTCAGCTTTTCAAACTTACAAATAATTCTAACTATCACATCAGTATCACTTCAAATTTTCGATTTATATCACATCAATACCAACTTTCAACTTATTTTCCTCTTATACTCCCAAACTAACTAAACACTAACCTAGTTAGCTGATGTTAGATGTCACGTCATCAGCACATCAACCGTCATGTCATCAAAATTGCCACGCACTTGCCATGTCAGATGTAACGTCAACAAAAAATGCCACGTCACCAAACAAAGTGCAACATCAGCAAAAAGTTAACTGAGTTGGGGTTCAGTTAATTTTGGGAGTGACAAAGAAAAATAAGTTGGGAGTTATATGGTACAAATCGAAAGTTATGAGTGAAATTGATCAATTAGTGAAAGTTTAGATTATCTAAATCTAATATCTCAAAAAAAAATATTAGCAATAGGTTTTTTTTTTCTTTTTACCAATAGGGGTTTTTTCTTTTTACTAAAATGGGTGTTATTAAAAATGTAGGTTTATTTAATTCATAAACGTAGTGTTTTATTACAACTTACAAAAATAAAACCCATTTTGGAAAAATAATCTAAAAAATATAGGTTTATTTAACATGAAACCTGATTATCTTTTTAGATTATATTTTGATTACCACATAATAGTTCAAAATTTTTATATGATAACATTTTTCAGTTACATTATTTCAATAAATATATTTCTATTCTATCATTTTAATAAATAAGTTTGCTGTAGACTGTCTGAATTGTGATGAATGATCCTTCTGGTAAAAGATGATAACTAATTTTGCTATCTAACGTAATAAAATATATTATCAACCATAAACTCTTGACATACGCAACTGACCAATTATATAAAGAGTAAATTGCACAAAACATCCTTTATGTTATCTTAAACTTGCAGGTTCCAGCCTTAATGTTTAAAACTTGCCAAAAACAACTTTTACGTTTATTTTTGTTGCCGGTTCAGTCCTTTATTACTAACCAAGTTAATTATCTCAGTTTATTTCCCTCACATGCCTAACATGTGAGGGTATATTCGTCATTTTGTTTCCACTTCTTATAAAACCCTCAAAAAACACATCACCTCCTCCACCGACACCACCTCCTCTGCCACCACCTCCACCTTCGACACCACCTCCTTTGCCACCACCTCCACCTTCGACAAAACCCCCAAAATCCCCAAATAACTCCGCCACCATCATCTTCAACTGCCACCACCACCACCGCCACCTGATGGTGAGAGAGAGGAGTAGTAGTGAGAGAGAGGAGGTGATGGCAGTTGAGATATACGCTTTTCCCACTGCGATTCCGACAATATGTGTGTTTGAGATATACGCTTTCACGTTATCTGTAACCCATGTGAGGGCATGATTGGCGTTACTACTCATATCTTTAACGAATTCGTTAGGAAGACCGATCACCAGATCAAGACCGCTACCACGAAATGCTTCAAGAACAGTGTGATCGGCATCGTAAATTCGTACGTTTTTTATCTTAGCAGCTTTAAGAAGCCTAACAACTTCGTTAGGAGTCGGGATGTTATTTGCGATTCTTCCATAATTTATACCATAAGTCCCTGTGAAAGCTTTAGCCGTTACATACCCTGAGAAAAAGACTAAAAATTTAGTATTTATAATGATCAGTCATAATAATGAGCACAATGACTGAATAATGTCTATTAGCACATAGAGGGGATTTCAGAATTTCCTCAAATAAATCGTTCTGAATTTTCAAGAACAAGACCTATTTATGTAGTAATTTGACAGCTTCAGTGTCATCTGAAACTTATTACCTTTACCAAAAAAAGGTTGAATAATCATCAATAGGCATGGTTGATCACTGTCACATGTTGTAGGTGATAAACTCTACATAATTGTGGGATAAACTCATTATACTTAAAAGTGTGTGAATTATACGTGAAAGGAAACGTTCAAGTGTGTCTTGTAGTATGCACATCATAAAATAACTGAAAATTTGGAATATAGGCATTCGATAAACATTACAATAACTGGAAATGGAAGAGTAAAGTAACTTCTTGGACCTTAGTTAAACAGCCCTAAGGGGACTCCAATGATGAAATGCTTACACCAATGATTTTACTCCTACTATACAATGCAAATAGGACAATCAACTGAATGTTTCTCCAAGCTACCATCCCATACTCCGGAGAGAAACTCAAAGGAGTTGTAAAGATAATTCTAATTGTCATCACTACTTTGTTACAAAAATAACCTAACCCTAAATCTCTCCAAATTAAACACTAAGATGACTTAAAACACTAACAAAAGATAAATTCTCGTCAAGCACGCTTCGATATTACACGAAACTTGAATCCAATTACAGAACTTCCACAACTCTTCGTGTGCCTACCAATCAAAAACTACAATCACGAAAAACAAACAAAACCACGCAACAAAACTGATTGATCTACTGAAATCGTCAAGTTGACCGAAACAAAACTCATAACTAATCACTAATAGCAACCATTAACTAGATTTCAAACTACATATCAGTAGTTCCACAACTCTTAGTGTGCCTGCCAAACGAAATTACAATCACGAAAAAAAACACAAGGCAACAAAACTGATTGATCCACTAACAACCTCAATTGATTTAAACAAAACTCACAAGCAATGATTAACCAAATCTCAAACTAGAAATCAGCACCAGAAGTTCCACAACTATTGGGCGCCTGCAGAACGAGATTACGATCACAAAAACACACAGAAACAGGCAACCAAACAGATAATCCACTAACATCCTCAAATTAATTGAACAAAACTCACAAGTAATCACTAATAGCCTCAAGTAACTAGGTTTCAAACTACAAATCAGCATCAGAACAAACTTACAATTACGAAAGGAAAAAACAAGCAAAAACAGTCAATAAAACTGATAATCAAATACAATCATCGAAGTAATCAAACCAAAACTCACTACTAATCACTAACGGCATCGATTAACCACTATTCAAAATACAAACTAATCACTAACGGTACCGATTACCTAGGTTTCAAACTACAAATCACTATCAGTGTCCGTACCAGAACAAAATTCACAAAAAATACACAAACTCGTTACCTTTATGAACAAAAAGGATTAAAAGCAGAACGAAACATCTACCAAACGATCGCAAATTCTTCATCTCGGAGTCAACAAAACGACTCTAACGACGTCGTTTTCAGTTCTCGAACTCATCCATGCCATAAGACGAACTAATTGACTAATTTCTCTCTCTAAATTAACTCCTCTCTCTCACTATATCGACACAGATGTATGTATGTGTCTGTGTATGTACATCGTTAGAGTCGGAGGTGGTGACACAGATGTATGTATGTGTCTGTGTATGATACATCAAGTGGCGGTGGTGGTGGTGGCAGTTGAAGATGATGGTGGCAGAGTTATTTGGGGATTTTGTCGAAGGTGGAGGTGGTGGCAGAGGAGGTGGTGTCGAACTTGCAAGTTTGAGAAAACATAAAGGACGTTTTGTGCAATTTACTCTTATATAAAAAGACAACTTTGACCATGGTTGCCTATAAGGCTAAAGTAGTTTTTACATCCAAGTTACGATTATATAACACGGCAGAAGGTTGGGTGAACCACACTTCAAATGTTAAGGCGTTACTAATTACTAAATAGTAACAATGTCCATTTTTTCACTTTTTCGACCACGGTCGCAACCGCCACTGCGGTCCTTACCTTCCTCCTCCTCGTTACTTTCACTTCCGCCAATCGTCCAAATCGCCAATTCAACAAGATTTAGGCCTTCAGAGCCTCTTACGTCGACACGGGAAACACCAATGCCACCACCGCACCTAGCATCTTCCGTTACGCCTCTAACCTTCCATACGGCCGCACTTTCTTCCACCGCCCGACCAACGGATACTCGGATGGCCGTTTGGTAATCGATTTCGTGGCGGAATCACTCTCACTACCTTACCTGCCACCCTACCTTAACCCCGAGGCTGACACTTCCGCGGGTATTAATTACGCGGTCGCAGGATCCACCGCGATCGAACATGAATTCTTTGTCTAAAATAACCTCACGTTAAATATAACACCTCAGTCGCTACAAACTCAGCTAAGTTGGTTCAATAAGACGTTGGAGGGGCTAAATTGTAAAAGTGCGATATCAACGCCACGGGAGTGTAAAGCCGTGTTCCGGGATTCGATGGTTTTGTTGGGTCAGATGGGATCAAATGACTATACTTACACTCTTCGATCAAATGTGAGCGCGGAAACAATTCAACGGCTCGCCATTGATCGTGTAACAAGGTTTCTGGAGGTAATAATTACTCTAGTTATTATTATGTTCCGCACGTTAGCTCATATTTGTACCTGATGTCACCCTCACCCAATATATAAATACACATATATATCGTAGAAACTTTCTACATGTCCAAACTCAAAAACAACTAGTATATTTGCAAATCCAAATATTTTTTATGTTATATTAACATAAACTACGATAAAATCACATGTTAATAAACCAGTTATGTTTGAACTATAAATATATCTATTTTTAAACTACATGAAATATCAAACTGATGTAGTGTAAGATGTGATAACGAAGAACAAATCACGTTGATTCTACGAATACCCGTGATGAACTTCCCCAAACCTCTAAAATTCAACTCAAATGGCAAGAATTTGAAATGAAAAGTGATTATTCTCAAAATTCAATTCTGTCTATTAGAATTATATGAGCAACATATAAATAAAGACTGAAATTCGAAATGGGCTACAAAAAGGCCATAGACCAAACACAGGCCCAAAAATAAAATACATAAAAGACCGAAAAAACATAAAAATGTCTATAACTCGCTTAGAATGCGTTTTTTTGTGCCGAAACTGGCCTTGTCACGACGTGCTCCTCGCTTCAAGCTTCGATTTGACTGGTCGAACGCCTAAAACAACCCGTAGCCAAAGTTATACCCATTTTCGTAAAACACCCTTGTTAGCTCGATCATAAGCCTCCATAAATGTCATGGCTTAATCTTCTATACTTGGGCCTGCATCATAAACGACATTTCTAAAATAAAGAATTGTCAATATGTAAATCCATTAGATTAACTTTAAACCTGACAAGTTTAGCTAAATGTGTTCACGAAATAAATAGTCAAACAAGGCAAAACCTACACTCATAAATTGTTTAGATTCATGTTTTGTGACACATCATTCACACCCCTATTTATAAGCATTTAAACGTAAACATGTAATGGCAAGTGCTTTTCCTTGTATGGATCCTATTTTAATGGGAACTTGACGAGTCGATCCACCTACACGTCTTGCTTTTACTGCTATACCCGAAGTGACTCCATGTATTGCTTGACGTAAAAGATCACTTTGTTAGATTTGGTTCTAGTAACTCCTTTACTTTTTTACAACCAGAATAATCAATTTTAGAATATTAGTTGCAAAATTGAATTTTGAAAATAAATGTAAATAATTTAAACACAGCTACCCACTGTGAATATACTTTAATAAAATGCCACGATTTTGATTTCAGTAATACACTAACACACAATTGTATTTCACTTCAAAATTATTTAAAACACACAATTGTAATTCACTAGAAAAACTTTAAACAAAATTATTAAAAACATATTTAAATACAAAATGTACGTATAGATTTATAATTTATATTATATGCAGGCCTGGCCCCGAGGGTGTGCGGGGCGTGCTCCTGAACAGGGCCTCATATTTTTTGCTTTGTTTGTATATAAATATATATAATCACAAAAGAAACAAGAATCCTGCAGTAGTCCAATTGGTTTTGTGCTTCCTAATTAAAAAACTGGTCATCGGTTCGAGACCTGTCGAACACCTTTTTTCATATATCTTTGGTTTTATTAATCCAAGGTTGGGCCCTCAAGCCCATTATTCATACCCATGTTTACTGAAGGTAGAGATGGGCATAATCGGGTTTTATTATTACTCGAAACCGGTTTCAACCCGGACCCGGTTCTGCTTGGATGTCATTGGAACCGGGTATGGTGTGGAACCGGGTCCAGTTTCTACCCGGGTTCACACCCAAAAATATGGAACCGTGTAGAACCGGGTACGGGTATTATGGAACCGGGTATGGTGCGGAACCGGTTTCTGATAGTGTTGGGAACCGGTTCCTGACAGTCAAAACCTGACTTTTACTGTTCAAAACCGGTTCCTGCGGTCAGGAACCGGTTCCAACGGTAACATTTTAACGGCTATAACCGGTTCCTTCTCGAACTGAATTTCCGGGTACTGGTAGGAACCGGGTACGGGTAGGAACCGGGTACGACCCGATTCAAATGGTAAAATTGTGGAACCGGGTTGGAACCAACGGGTATTTTGAACCCGGAACAGTTTCTATTTAATGTCGGGTAGGAAATGGACCCGGTTCCAGTTCGATTCTACCGGTTCGGGTTCGGAACCGGTTTTTATGCCCATCTCTAACTGAAGGTGAACAAATTTACATAAACATGATTTGTAGTGCAGCATTATTATTTTAATTATTAATGTATGATTTAATAATTAGACTGTGTTATTACTTAAAATAACTTTTGTTATTGGATTTATGAACCAAGAACATTAAATCCTAAGTGTTTAGAAGCCCAATTGTTTCGAAGTCTAACTTTTTTAGTGTCTTCTTGATTAATGACTTGGCCCAAATCAATAAACAAACTTAAAAGATTAATGAATAGGGCCCAAATTTTTTATCTCGCATAGGGCCAAAAAAAAATTGTGACTTTTGGAGACGGCCCTGATTATATGTATACAATTAGGAACATCATTCACGTTATTAGTTTTGCATGTATACGTCTGATTAATTTATTATTGTTTGAGAAAAGTGCCCGAATAGTCCTCGTGGTTTGCCCAGATTTCACCTTTAGTCCCTACATTTTTAAAATTACAGCTATAGTCCCCAATTTTAAAAAATTCGTTCTCAGATGGTCCCTAACATGAATGGGGGTTAGTTTTCTCAGTTTTTTTTTGAACGGCAAATTTGGATCACTGCGGACCACTGGAGTATCATCGTGCTACCAGCGAAACCACCCGATCATATCCATCTCCACTAGGCATAATGCATATATACAAATTCAGGAGAAACCCAATAAATATGGGAAAAATCCCTTGTAAGAACCCAGGACCTATTGGTCCCAAAACCTTATTCTACCACCAAAATGTCACTAGACTATAAATCCATGGACAATTTTCTAAGTTAAGTAGGTGTGAAATAACCTTAATGCCTTACTGTTATAAAATATTAAAAGATAAAGTTACCTAGGGCACCTCCCCCACTCTCACCCTCACCCCTTCTCTCTCTTTCCTGTTCTTCATCTACAACAGTTAGAACCCACCATCCCTTCTTCTTCTTAACCCCACCTAGCACCACCACCATAAACCTCCACCCGCCGTAAGACCACTCTTCTTTTCCGGCCAGAACTCCGACCACCCTGTCGGAAACCTGCAACTCCGGGGCCGGGTCAATAAAATATTAGCAAGTTTGGTGGCCTGAAGCTTCTCGATAGATTGTCATAACTGAAGCTTCCGGTAAATTTTTACTAACTCGAAACCTGCGGCGGTTATTGAACAATGGCCATGGTGGCCTGAAGCTTCTCAGTTAGATTCCTGCAACAATGACAGAACACATCAGTCGTTGGCAAGTTTGTTTGATTGAGCCCATTTTCCTTAATTTCTCATCTTTAATTTTGGGAATTTTTAGAATCCTGCAACTATTTTCATTTTAAGAAATTTGTTAATTCGCACTTATGTAGAAGCTCATTTAGTTCCACAGGATTTGTTTATTTTTTGGAAGACTTTACGAGTTTACACAGGAAATGAGAAAAATGAATGTTGAAGACAATGGTAGAGATGATGGTGGTAGAGGGTGATGGTGGAGACGGTGGTAGAGGTGACGGTGGTAAAGGGTTATTATTATTTTTTTTAAGATGTGGGTTCCATAAATAAATCTATTTAATAGTTTAAGTTATTTTGTTTATTTTTGTCATTTCACACCTACTTAACTGAGAAAACTAACTGATGTTAGGCCTAGAGACTATCCGAGAACGAATTTGTCAAAGTTCAGGACTATAGCTGTAATTTTGAAAATGTAGGGACTAAAAGTGAAATCTGGGCAAACCACATGGACTATGCAGGCACTTTTCTCTTATTGTTTCTTTAGTTTCAATCTCAGTCATATACCATAGTTGTATATAATTTAGAATGGTGTCTACGCGATACATCGGTAAATACATACACTGTCAGAGGGTATATGGTTCGGTCGGTTCGGTTATTATCCTCATCCAAAACCGAAATTGAAGTCAATCTATTTTATTAACCAATCATTTTCGGTTAATCAGTTTCGTTTATACTGTTAGCTTGACGGTTTTTGGTTCATGCTTAATTTCGGTTAATAGCCAAAACCAAACTCGGACTAAATTTTTTTTACTTATAAATACATGAAGTGGATGTATAATATATGAAATACATGAACTGGATATATAAAAGCTAGAAATATATGAAAATATGAATGGTTCGGTTTGATTAATTTTGGTTAAACGAGGATACAAAAAAAAAGATTACCGGTTTTTGGTTAATTCGGTTATCGGGGTCCTGTGAATTCAGTTTTCTGTTAATTTCGGTTTGGTTTCGTCTGTTTCGGTTAACGATTCAGTTATTGCTCATCCTTTGACATTGTTTATCACGTAACATATCAATTTTTTAAGTGGAAAAACTATAGCAAATATTATACTCAA
The DNA here is from genome assembly GCA_947069175.1 of Scalesia atractyloides. Lineage (NCBI taxonomy): Eukaryota > Viridiplantae > Streptophyta > Magnoliopsida > Asterales > Asteraceae > Scalesia > Scalesia atractyloides. The sequence continues at coordinate 93,386,396 of CAMTDV010000005.1, read as the reverse complement.
ACTAAAGAGAAAAAAATGATCGCTTTTATGACATAATTTTGTTTAGAAAAATGTTAACATATGTAAAATTACCGTTGTTTAAAAATCATAGAGGTAGTTAGTTTTTTATAAGGGAGTTTAATTGTAACTACTAAGAATTTGGTTAAAGATTGAGAAATTAGAAATGTAATTAAGATTAGGGTCTAGAGTGTAGTTAGTATTTAAAAGACTAATTTAGCCTCGTTTTACTCTTGTGCTTATGCAATAAATTCAAAAAAACTCTTAACTTTGGGAATCTTAAAATGCATATCTCAAATGTATTATAATATAGTATAATTTATTGATTTGATTTTTCTCTGAATAACTTTCGTACGTTAACTTTAAAAAATAATAATGTGTGGGCCTGTTTGATCTTTCTCAACACTCCATCATAAATTTGTTAACAACGAAGTTGTATTCGAAATAGAGATTTTTTTGTTATCATAAGCTATATCGTGTGTCGGTATCGTACTAGTATCATGACAAAACAAACTGAACTGAATTGACCGAGAAACATCAGGTATCGATATTATCGAAACAATTATTCGGGCTCAATGGTTTTCGATCAATTAAAACAAGCTATATTTTTTTTGGGTTACACATCTTTATCTTTTGGGTTACATTAGACAACTTTTGTGTAATAAAACATCATACACTTTCTTTAATCATAAACTAAAGCGAGTACTGGTACATAATGAGTTAAGTTGTGTTCAGAATAATATATTTGTTGTGTCGTAAACTATACTGATTACTGGTACCGTATTGTAAAGAAACAAACTTGTACAGACGATATCCGCATTATCGGAAGTGCTAGCATTCATTTTTATGGTTTCGAACAATGTAACATGTTATGTTTCTTTTTAAATATAATATTATAAAATTCTGAGTATATTGTTGTGACGCACTTATTTTTATTCAACTTAAGTTTTATTTGACATTGAATATAAAACAATATATAATTATAATAAAATTGTAGTTACACGTTCATTTGTCCTAATTTACAAATATAATATTTGAAAACGTGTTTTTGCATGAGCAAATTGTGTATATAAGTAAGTTGTGACATTTTATTAAAAAAAAAAGAAATCTGTAAAAGGTATGTGTATATATACACGGAGGATTAAATTCATAGTATTCTTAACCTAACAACGATGAGAAATAAAGTGATATATGTAAACAATAAAGTGCTGATTTGTTACAACACTTAACGTTTGTTGTTTAATTTCAACACTTTACTTCACATATTTTTTATGCTAATGGTATTGTGTACCAGAACCATCATACATATCATGTTTAACTACTATCTTCTTGTAAAATATGTATAGATTGACCATCTATATTTGTTGCTTTGACAGGCATTACTTAACAAAGGTGCAAAATACATTGTAGTAGAAGGCCTCCCTGCCAGTGGTTGCTTAGCCATATCATTGTTCCTTTCACCTGCGTCCGATCATGATGACTTGGGTTGCGTAGCCTCGGTCAACAACCAAATATTCATCCATAACACCATTCTTCAAACCAACATTCAAAACCTAAGAAGAAGATACCCTAAAGTTGTCATCGTGTATGTTGATTATTGGAATGCTTATCGTTCCATAATCAGGAACGGACCAAGGCTTGGGTTCTAAGAGCTTTGCAAAGTATGTTGTGGGGCTGGTGGTGGACCTATAACTTCAACTTGGCGGCCTTTGTGGGTCCCAATCCGCGAGCTCGTGTCAAGACCCTTCTCAGTATGTCAATTGGGATGGACTTAACCTTACTGAAGCTATGCATAAAGTACTTTTTGATTTGTTTCTTGAAGGTCCTTTCACTTATCCACCGTTGAAGTACTTGCTGGGACGCAAAAACGACTTAAACTAGATGATAATAAGTGCCTTTTTGTGATATCTTATCACTTATGGCATTTAGTATATGTCAACAAGAGTATCAATCTATTTACCCATATGTATAGGTTGATTCAAGTTGTATTTACTTTTAACATATCAAATAAGTAAACAAAGAAAGAAATATTACTAAGGATAAACTGCCTTTATAGGGTTTCCTTCATGTATCAAATTGCCGTATTTCGTAAAAAAACATAAATACACACTTTTTGATGATAATTCAAGGATCAATCACTCCAAAAGCAAGCGATATCAACTCGTTAGACAACGGGAAACCATCTGGATCACTTAACCGAATAAACCCAATCTCATTTCCATTTCTCGTCATCTAATACCAACTTAATACCATACTCGTTAGACAAAAGGGGAGGTGGATGTAAGTTGAGGCTGGTGGGAGTTTGTAAGAAGGGGTTTCGGGTGTTTCGATAGTTAAAGGATTGGTTGAGGCATTTGTCGAACAATTGGTGGGCTTTGAGGTAATAAGGTGCAAAAAGTTGGTGTTTTGAGGGGGAGGAAGGTATTGGATTTGGTTTTTGAGTGGAGGGTTAATAGCATGGGAGCAATGGTTGAAAGTTGTTGGTTTTCGATGTGAGATAGAGAAGTAAAAATTGTTTTGTATTGTGTTTGAAACTAATATGCCGGAAGGAATATTGTTGGTTTGACAATGGTATGGGCATGGTTTTGATAAGATCTGATCCCTAGTTGATTGTAAAATAGTGTCTTTTTGTTGTTAGGTGGATACGAGTTACTTATTTGATTTAATATAATTTTATAGAATAAATTACGAGCTGATTTTCTATTGTCCGAAATCCGAATCTTAAGGTCACTCACGAAGTGACTTGAAATATCAAAAACCCAACTACTTTACATTTGTTTATTTATATATTTTTTACGGTTTCATGTTTCTAAAATTTTAAAATACCATTATTATATTTTAAAACTATATAATATATCAATATAATAAGTTTCGGTAATGGATATGAGATGGATTTTGGGTAACTGGAGGGCATCACTTAATACCATACTCATCTCAAACCTTTTTGAAAGCTATAACTAGTTCCATACTCTAGTATCGTCGTATTTTGAGTTTTTATGCTAATCCTAGTTGTCTTAGTTTTAGTGCATTATAAACGTAATTAATTTTATTTTATTACAACTATTTGTTTAATATCGTAAAAACAGACATATTATTTTATTTTTTACACAAAAAAAATCACTCAACCTAGTTTTGATGTATATTAGTTATTAAACTTCTTCAAAATACAAGTTTTGTTAGTACATCTATGTTTAATGCATGCTTCTTTTGTTTATGATAGCATGTACGTTTGTTTGTTTTTGGTTTAATATGTGTATGCTACAAAAAAACAAACAATAAACTAGTTTGATACCGTCTGTTGGACGGGTTACGCTACAACGTAACAAACAAAAATAATGTATATTGAGGGTGTTTGGGATTGTTCCCCTTTTCTTCTTTTCCATCCCCTTTTTGAAAAGGTTGCAATCATCTAACTTTTCTTTTCTTCTTTTCAAACCATTAAAACTCATTCTCAACACATTATCCAAACACTACAAAAATGACCTATTAACTTTTAAAAGTCAAAAACTTAAAAGGAGCTCAAAATAAGAAATCCCATCACATTAAGTGGACACAAGTCTAAACAACATTATAAACAAAAGCACCATTTATAATTTATAAAAGAAAAACACACGTGAACAGTGTAACCCAAACAAAACAATATAAATAAAAGTGACAGTGATAAAACATGAAATGGTGTCAATTTAATGTAAAAGTAAACGGTAGTTACCCTGAGGGAAAGTGTTATAACAATCAAACATGGTTTACTCCCTTAATTTTTTTGGCTTTTGGATCATCCTCTTTAACCTCAAAGTTAGCCTCTTTTCGACTTGTTGACTTGATGCATGGTGATTTGCTGCATGATGAAGGGTTTAGGAATGTGATTTATACGTGTTTAATGTCTAATATTATGCATATTTGGTTGTTTACACGTGTGGAATTGAATAACTACGAGAAAATGGTGTTTTGCAGGTTAAACATGAAGATTGGACGTGTTTTTAGGAAAATAAATGGAGTGGAATTGAAGGTCTTAAGAGATGGCATGATAGAGGGCTGAATTACGAACACGTGGGCGAAACGGTGCGTAAAACGGAGCTATAACAAAGAAGTTATGAAGAAAACAGTTTTTAAACGAATCTGTCCAGTGACCAGAAAGTCTAGACCGTAACTTATGGTTCCTGACCGTCGGTTACGGTCCGGTTGATGGAAAAACGCGACTTTTAGGTGTTTTAAGTATATTAGGGTTTCAAGAAGCCTCCAACCATTATCTCATCTTCCACAACAAGTTTTGGCACTCCGAAGGCGTCAAGGTCAAGACTTTTTCACTCCAATCCATCATTTTTCCCACGAATTCATCAACCGAGATCATGAATTCATCCTTTTCCAAGTTTTTGTCGTTTCTACTTGTGAGATGAGCGGCTAAACTCTTTGGTTTCCTCCGAAATGGGTTTTTGTAAGTTAACAATTTATGTGTTTTTGACAATCGTTTGACTCAGCGATCTAAGCATTCGATGCTTTTCACTTATGATTTAGTTAATTACTTGTAATCGATTGCATTTACTTAACCTTATTCTTTGATCATTCAATTCCCGAGAGTTCTAGTAATTGGGATATATTTGTTATGGGATTAGGGTTGGTAATTGTGATTGGTAACATTAGATAACCCCCCGTTATGTATTGACCGGAGTACTTAGTCTTTGGTTATCACAATTCATTAACTAGATATTCCACTTATGTCTATGTAAGTGTTCGAATTAAGCACATAATTGAAGTTAACTGTGAAACCTGAATTCCGGAGGAACCATTCTTCCTCTACTGAATTCAATCTTATTTCTTTTTCGTTGTAAAACATTCAATCAACCAATATCCAATTCAAAAGTTTATTGTTTTCATAGTTGTTAATCAATACTTGGGATCATACACTTTCCACAATCCTCCCTTGGTTCGATACCCGACTTACTCTAGCTACTAGTTTATTTCGGTTTTTGCATGACACTAACGACAGTCATCAAAATGGCGCCGTTGCTGGGGAAGCATGCGCAAAGTGTTTAGTGTTAAGTTTTTAGTAAAAAAAAATCCAAATAATAGTGTCATTTTTTTTGTTTTGTTTTGTTTTTTTTGTTCAGATTTATGCTTGGTACTTGTGTTTCTGTGTTTCTGCAGGATGGAAAGTTATTTGAGAAGAAGATTTCCCGAGTACTCTACATGTTCGCTTTGCAAGAATCCGCTGCATCCGGGAATTAATTGTTGGGAGGCTCGATACAGGCATGAAGGAGAATAGAGGAGAGCCAATGAGTTGGATTTTTATGCTTATGATCATGTCCACCCATATTACTCTTATGCTGATTCGTTGCGAGTTGCATATGATTACCAATCGGATACGGATTATTGTTATGATGAGCAGACATGGGTTGAGAGTAGATATGATCTATGGATGGTACAAGGCGTGAGTTACCAAGAGGAGTATGACGATTGTTATGATGAATACTCTCGACTTTCTTATGAAGACCATCCGGTACACTATCAGGATGCCTATCATACCCAGCATACATTTGATCATGGTGAATCTGAATGTGAACCCCAACCACATAGTTATCATCAATCACCCCAATTTGGAAGTCTTGTTGAATATATGAGACAAATAGACCTGATATACGTTGAAGAGGAATTGGCGAAACCTGACCTGTCAATAGAGGACCAGTTGGAGATGTGGATTCAAAAGTATGATCTTTTGATGGCTAAAGTGAAGGATGATGGGCCAAGAATGACTCCAATGGAAAAACGCCAAGCCAGGGATAGATAGGTGTCTCTACAGATGTCTCCTTCTCAAGTAGGGGACGAGGTTGTGGAGTTAATACCACACCAATGATTCTCTCAATTGTTGAACAGTCAGATGTGGAGAAAATTGTTGAAGGCGATGAGGTGAAAGAAGACATTCCACAAAATAAGTGTGGGGATGCACGTATAGCGACGAGGAAGGTGACGATGAAGGACATCGGGCGGATCATATAAAGTGGTTGTGCAATAATCCGAAGTATCTGCTGATATTGAGTAAAAAGAAACGCTTGTGGGGAGTTAACTACCAAGTGTATGTTGGGAACACGATAGGAAAGTATGGATCCAGGCCGGATTGCAGTGCTTCAGTGGACATCTTGATAAAAATTAGACCCGCTGGATCAGTGATGTCAGGTACCGTGCATTCATGGGAAATACAAGGGGTAAATGTGCATTGAGATCACCGTAGCGCATATCAGGTATGCTCTGGCAGAAGACCTAAAACTTAGCGCTTTCGGGAGGCAGCCCGAGGATTTAGAGTAGTGTACCTTGTTTTGTTTCGTTTTGGCGTGTTTGTGTTTTGACAGGTCTCTACGATTCAACCCTAACGGATGCAATGATTCAAGTGTGGGGATGTTTTGCAACATCCCCAGTGAGATATCAAGAAATCCATTGGATGCGTCTGATCTGGTTAGAGCACAGCAACCACATCATTGCAGACACATGATCAGGTGTATGTGTTTATCTATCCAGCGTTTTATTTGTTTTTGTGTATTTGGTGGTGTCAAAATTTTGTGTCGGGAGATTTGTCTTTTGTAAGTCGAGTAGTTTGTTAGCCGTTCATGGTTTGTTAAGTGGATTTCTCGAGTTTAGTTTTTAAATTGCACTATACATTGGGACAATGTACCCCAAGTGTGGGGATGTGGAAACTTGAGATAGGGTTGGTAGGTCGGATCATATCAAATGCTTGGAATGGTTGAAATCCCCTAAAAATTGAACAATTTTGAAAAAAATTGATCATGTTTCGAAAGAATTTTGCAACAAAATGGAAAATGATAGTTATAATTAAATTGTTGGCTTTCAATTATTATACATATGAGATGATAAAACAGTCAAAAACGCATCTAATTTAGGATATGTGGGTAGGCCCAGCCGGTTGAAAAGTTCCTTAGGATTAAATAAAATACTTAAATGTTAGGAATCCTGTGGGTTCTCGCCTTAGGAGCTATAGCAAAACTGAAACTGTAAAGAGTATAAGGGATTCAGTTATAAGTAAAAAGCTTATAAATATTCCGATTAAATGGCACGTCAGTGTAACACCCTCGTGTTTTTACGTCCAATATTTTTCCGACACGTGTCCTGGAAATCCTAGTGTGCCATGTGCCAAATCGGGAAGGACCGAGTTTGTTGAAATCCTCATTTTTGCCTTGGAATGAAGTTGAGGGGCCAAATGTGAAACATGTCAATTTTTCATGTTCTGGGGGTCTCTTGCGGACCGCAAGGCTCTAGCCATACGGTCCGCAAGACCACCTGATTCTGTGGGCGCCTTAGGTCCTTACGGGCCGTAAGGCATAACCCATACGGTGCGTAAGGACCTGCCAGCGAACAGAAAGGTGGCAGCAGCCTGTTCTCCACATTTGTCGAGTTTTGGCACTATCTTTGCATGCTTGCCACGCCTAGGGACACTTGTTGACGTCCTATAACACCTGGAAACCCTCTAAGCATCTCCATGACCATTTAATGGATGATTTTCTTGAGTTGCAACCATTTTCTTCAACGTGAAATCATCAAAGATCATCCTAGAGGAGTTCCTGGTCATTCTCAAGCATTGAATTATGTTCCTAGCTCTATTTGAACCATATGAAAGTATCCAATCTCGTGCTAAGTTGATTCTATATGGTTTTGAGCTTAGATTAAAGTCTTGACGTAAATACGCCTTGACTTTGATCTAAATCTGTGATTACCTAGCCATTGTGCGTAACGAAAGTGGCTACGTGATTGTAATGATGTAGGTGTTAATCCCTTAAAAGGGCACCTCCTGATTACCACGAATTCTTGACCAATTGACGAGTCAAACTAAAAGTCAAAGAAGGTCAAACTGTCCAGTTTTATAAAAATTCATAACTAATAATCTAGATGTTATAAAATATGTTTTAATGCACAAACAACTTAAAAATAAGTGTTAGAACTTATATAAGCTGTTTTGGCTCGTCAAGTCTCGATCTAGCATCGGTTTGCAACCGGATGTCGCTATATTTGACTTTTATTGACTTTTCGGTTCTGACCCGATTTAGCCATTTTGGCTACTGAATTTTGGTCACTTTAAGACCATATTTAAGTTTATAATGGCATCCTAAAGTTTCGTTACTCGATTCATTAGAAATCCGAGTTTACATACAAGTTCCCCTAAAATTACGAAAACTTTGCAAAGAGGTCCTTTTTGTGCAAATCATGATTTTAAACACCCATGCATGTAAATATAAGACATAAACTGATTTATAAACATAATTTGATTATGTTGATGTCAAGAACCTGATTATAATCTAAAGTTTTCGCAAAAGATGCGTTTATGATATTTAAATGGCTAAAATGCCCTTTTCGACATTTTAGAAAGATTAAACATGGTTGTACCTTCAAAATGAAATGTTTACAGATATAATATGATAATTAGGACATATTGGGATGTTTATTTAGATTATGACCTGAATGAAGGTCTAAGATTCGTTAAATGCCAAGAAATGACGAAATTACCCTTTTTACTAAAAATGACTTAAATCAATCTTTTTGTAATCAAAACTCAAACCAACTGATGTAATAAGTTAAATGACATATTTTTTGTATATAAAACAGGTCCTAACCTCAGTTTATCTTAAACATCGAATATAATGGCATTTATCGATTTTTACGCCTTTCCGGCGCATAGTATGGTTTAAAACCATAACTATGAGCCAAGACTCGTTACCTACTGATTTATAAACTTATTTTCAACATCTTAACAGTAAGTACAAGTCCCAGACTCCTAATCTCAATTTTGGTTTCAAAGCTATGTGTGAAATTACTAAAATGCCCTTACGGGACATAGGTTATTTCAAAACCGTCAAATACACATATTTGAAATCATACTGTTATAACATTATAAAATAAGTATTTTTTACAGAATAATAAAGGTCTTGACATCAGATTCATTTTAAACATCTTTTATAAACCTTAAAATGACAAAAATGCCCTTGTAAGGCATATTTCGATTTTAAATATACCTCGGGCCTATCTTTTGCAAAGCTATTAATTTTACGTAGCTAGTTTACGTATTTAAACCAAAACGGGTTTAACTTCATCATTTCTTTATCAAAATCCAGAATGTTGTTGGTTTACCCATATTAGACAAGTTTATATACTTGTCGGGTCCAACTAACATCCTATTCTGGTCCCCGTTTAATCTAGCGTATCGTACCGTATTGTTTTAACGTAAGTCTAACCGGTTCAAGTCTAAGACTTCATTAAGAACAGTTAGCATTCTAATGATTGGTTAATAATTACCATCACTCCCAGACTAAACGCCTTCCGGTAGATTGTACCTGTGCTTATTCCTGATCTGGGCTGTGTTCTGCCTTCACAAAGACTTAACTTCAGGTAAATACCCTTAACTTATTTTCCTTATACGGGCTTGGGATACGGTAAATTATTACCGCTTGGTCGGGTATGGGATTATGTTTTATCCAGTTGTGGTAATTAACTAAAATCTTGCATAACCCGGTTTTGATTTGTTTTATCTGAAACTAAAACATTGGGGGTGGACTTGACCGTGTCCGGGATATCCTTGGCTCACTAAAGTGTTAGTGGCCACAACTAAAGCATGGCATGTAGGCATACACTGGGTAATTACTAACTGCTTTCTTTGTGAAAGTTCAGGGTGGTGTGTCAGTCGATCATGTCTCGGTTTCTGTACCGGGCCCAATATGTAAAAGCCTGACATGTAAATCTTTATACAAGGTCGTTGGTACTGTCCCAAGTTATTTATGAAAATGTGCCAAGTGCACCTAAAACCATTTCTGAAAGGATTTCAAAATGAGTCAGTTGAGTGTATTTACCAGTGTAAACTGACGTATTTTCAAAGATCAAATTACAGGTACAAGTACGAAATTGGCCGGAAGCTGCGGGGCGTATACCGAGGAGTTGCGACCTTAGGATTTGCCTGTAGAGTCTGATTTCATTATGTATGTTATCCGATCCGCCTGTGGATCTTATTACAAGCCTAGTCTGTATATTATTTGTGTTTTCCGAACTTTGGACACTTATGGTTTGTAATAGTTTATGTATCCAATGACTTCGCTGTGTTATCTTATACTTGGTTATGATGATATCAACTTTACATCACGGTACTCCCCACCGGGCCCACCGGTAGACACGTGGATGTCGGGGTGTGACAGGTTGGTATCAGAGCCAACATTTGAGGGAATTCAACATTTGTCTTTAGTGTTTGATCTCAAACGACACAGTAACACATTCCTTAGACTCTCAAGTCTAGGCTTTGACCTAGGATTATCCTTTTCTTGTTTTATTATTATTCTGCTTTGTTTGTGTTTTGAATTATTTTTAACGCAGGAATCATGCCGCCAAAATTCTCTCGAGGAGCAAAAGGAAAAGGAATAATGAGGAGTGGATCCTCGAAGCAAGGGCCTTCCAATGCCCCTGTTTATAACCCATATGAGGGCTCAGACGACTCTTCATCACCATGGGAGCCTTACCCTAACTTACCTCACGAGTACTCGCCATCGCCAGACTCCCATCATTCGCAGCATTCGCAAAATAGCCATCAATCCTACCATTCGCATTCCCATTCTCTTCAAGGGAATTATAACACTGATATTCAACTTCGTTCACTTTCGGTAACTCCTCCAGAACATTCTCCAGAACCAATGGAAGAAGATTCAGAACCCGAAATGCCAGCAACAGGATCGATGGGTCACCCCCATTGACATATCCAGCGGTTCTAACTCGTACACTGGAACCCCACATCATTACACTAATAGCTACGAAGAAAGGTGGGGACAATATGTTTTCTACAATACCCCTTCAGTCCATGATACCCCATCCTACCACAACACACCTTCATACCACACTCCACCACAAGAACCACCAGTGGAGCAACCACTACCACCTCCACCTCCAAGAAGACGTGGGGCGCGCATGTCAGTGCGCCTAGGGCCGAGAGTAGGGTCACTCTCACCTAACCCTTACCCTACTATTCTCGATGACCCGCAAATGGGTGGACCCTCACATACTTCACCATTTGTGGAGAACCAACCACAACCAACTATTGAGCCTGAGCCTCAACCACCATTTCCTACAAGTGAGCCGTTACAACTACCACCACTACCACCATCGGGTTTTGATAACCCTATCCCTTCTTATTCAAACCCATCTGGATACAACCGATTTGAACCTTCTACCTGGCCAGAGCATAGCCACAGTCATAATGTACCTCTTCAAGACCCGTATCTAGAAATGGCCATAAATGCTCACTATCCTCACCCTTATCCCTATCAACCAGGCGGATATCCCTATTATAGTTATCAACATCCAGTTGCACCTTCTCAACCCCAACATCAAATGCAACCGCATCAGCCACCACCAACAATGGAAGTTCTTACTGAAGCAATAGAAAAATCAAGGAGCTTCAGGAACAAACAGCCAAGGACAATAAGAAGAACAAAAAGCTGCTGAAAAGGCTAGCAAAGAAGCTAAGAGGGAAAAAGGACTAAATTCATATTTATCTTTGTATTTTGTCATTTTAAATTAAGTCCCTGTGTGGACAAGTTTTATTTAGTCCCTTCGTGGACATTGCTTCTTTTATTTAAAGTCCTAATATATTAGGCACACGTAATGGAAGTTTTCAGTTATTTTAATTATTATATTTCGCCTTATCCGTTGTTCAAGCAAACGTCTCGATTTTAATTCGAAATTTATGATCTACGAAACATATCCAAAAGATCTTCTTAATGGTTTACACCCGCCGAGTGCAATAGGTCACATATATTGGTGAAACGGTAGTTAAGATGGTCTTCTACCCTGATAGTTAAGGTTGAGAAATCCCTTTTGCGGAGTCCCTTCTATCCAGAGGTGGTGAACTACGTTCTAAACCTCACTAGCCTGCCCGATCTAGGCTAGTTATTTAAACCATTTTAAGATTTTCCTAAAGTTAATATGTTTAAGGTATTAATCTCCTGGTAGTGTGACTTGAGGAACCACACGAGCCATCTAGGTAATGGACTATGTCCGAACCTATGAGATCATTGTGATCCAATTAAATATCATCAGTGCGATGATCATAATGTATAAACATCCATTAGTGGTGTAATGCCTACGGCCATGATACAACATTCATTAGTGATGTATCGTCTATGACTATATAGTCTATGACTCTCTGTCTCGAGGAAATGAACTATGTTCAAACCTCAAAATTTCATGATCCTTTTGAGATCCGACTTGTTTAAAACAAGTCCTTTGATAAGCCATTAGTGCTATTTCCATGATGTCCTATGTGACAGGCCTTTTGTGCCTCATATTAGATCCCCCCCCCTTATATTTTTTTAGGCCATTGGTGCCCTTATCAAACAAGTGAGGCTAATTAACTCTACATTGTTACTACAGCATCAAGCAGAGAAAATGGTGAACTCTAACGAAGTGAGAAGCAAGCATGGAGACGATAATGCAGACGATAAGATTGTGATGACGAAAGGTTAATTACAAGCCATTGTTGCCACGGAAGTTGGCAACGCTATGAAGGAATATGATGGAAGAAATCGGGAATCTAGTGCTTCACATTCTAAGCACACTTCAAAGCATTCTTCCCAATACCATTCGAAGCACTCATCACAGAAGAAATCTGAACATCCCTCCGATAAAGATGGGAATTCTGAACACTCGTCTAACATTGAAAGAAAGAGAAAGAATTACCAAAGGAGAACCCACTTTTCTAAGGAAGGATGTTCCTACAAATACTTTGTGTCATGCAAACCATGTGACTTCACAGGAGAAGGAGGAGCTATAGAGACTCTCTGTTGGTTAGACGAGATTGAGACGATAGTTGAAATAAGTGGATGTGTGGAGAAAGACGTGATTCAGTATGTTGCGCAATCATTCAAGGGTGATGCCCTTACTTGGTGGAAATCAATGATTCAGTCAACTGGGAAAGTTCACTTGTACAACATGAGCTGGGAGAAGTTCGTGGAGTTAGTTAAGGATGCTTACTGTCCACCTCACGAGGTGGAAAGAATTGAGACTGAGTTTATTTGATTGACTATGAAGAACCTTGATTGTGGGAAATATGTGTCGGAATATAACTCTTTCTCCAGGTTGGTACCTTATTTGATAACTCTAGAATCAAAATGCATCTCGCGTTTTATTGGTGGATTGGAGCCGGAAATCAAAGGTGATGTCAGGGCGTCTAGGCCCGTGACATTTAGGTCTGCTGTAGACCTCTCCATGGTTTTAACGCAAGATCTGAAGAGGCAGAGGTCTCTTAGAACAGAGAGAGATGGAAAGAGGAAGAGAGAAGACGACAGGTAGTACCGTCCTAACAAGAATAGGAAGTTTGGATCGAACAAGAATCGCCATGGGTCTGATAACAGGCCTAGGTGCAGAAGATGTAACGGACGACACTTTGGAGCATGTCGCAATGAATCTCAAGACAAACCTTGTGGGATTTGCAAGAAGTCAGGGCACAAGGCCCTAGATTGCAAGGATTTGAAGGAGGCCACATGTTTCAACTGTGGTGAGAAAGGGCATATCAAACCCAACTGCCTAAAATACAAGAAAGATAATGCAACCAAGGACGAGGGAACGAAGAAAGGAAAAGCCCGTGCTTTTCAAATGAATGCTAGGGAAGCCGTGAAGGACAATAATGTGATAACAGGTACGTTCCTTATAAATGATGTATATGCTAGAGTTCTTTTTGATTCAGGGGCTGATAAATCATTTGTAGATCATAAGTTTAATGCCTTATTAAACTTGCCCATAAGAACTCTAGACATAACATATGATGTAGAACTCGCTGATGAACAATCGAAACCGCTTCTACGATCCTCGACGGATGCTTCATATCCACTAAGAATCACTCCATTCCTGTTTCTCTCTTGCCAATGAAGTTGGCCGGATTCGATGTAGTTCTTGGTATGGATTGGTTGTCTAATAACCAAGCCCATATAGCCTGCAACAAGAAACTCATCAAGATCAAAACCTCATCTGGCAATTTGCTTACCATACAAGGAGATGTACATTACGGATTGTCAGAGAAGGAATCCTTGCTTAAAACCTCGAAATGTTTGAAGAAGAACTGTATCATATACATGGCACAAGTAACCATTGATGAGCCAAAGCCAAAAATTGAAGACTTACCCGTTATTTCTGAATTTGTTGATGTGTTTCCAGAAGACTTGCCCGGTCTGCCTCCAGACAGGCAAGTGGAGTTTAGAATTGATATTATACCTGGTGCAGCTCCTGTTGCTAGAGCACCATATCGACTTGCACCAACGGAGATGAAAGAGTTGAAGACGCAGCTTGAAGAACTTCTAGAGAAAGGTTTTATTCAACCAAGCTCTTCGCCTTGGGGAGCTCCAATTTTGTTCGTAAATAACAAAGACGGTTCAATGCGGATGTGCATTGATTACCGTGACCTGAATAAGTTAACTATCAAGAACCGCTACCCGTTACCCAGGATCGACGAGTTATTTGACCAACTTCAGGGAGCAAGTTACTTTTCTAAAATCGATTTAAGGTCGGGATACCACCAATTCAAGGTCCGAATGGAAGATGTACTGAAGACAGCATTCAGAACAAGGTATGGTCATTATGAGTTTTAGTGATGCCTTTCGGGCTCACGAATGCACCTGCTGCATTTATGGATTTAATGAATATGGTTTGTAAACCTTACCTAGATAAGTTTGTTATTGTCTTCATAGACGACATTCTTATCTATTCTCGCAGCCAAGCTGAACACGAGAAACATCTAAGGTGTATTTTAGGGTTTATGAGACAAGAGAAACTTTATGCGAAATTTTCAAAGTGTGAGTTTTGGTTACGGGAAGCCCAGTTCTTGGGACATGTCGTCAGTGAACGCGTAATCCAAGTAGATCCCGCTAAAGTGAATTGGCAAGCCCCTAAAACCCCACCAGAGATACGTAGCTTTTTGGGATTAGCTGGTTACTACCGAAGATTTATCAAAAATTTCTCAAGAATTGCTACGCCCTTACTACTTTGACTCGCAAAGACGTTAAGTTCAATTGGGGTCCAAAACAGCAGGAAGCTTTTGAAATCTTGAAACAGAAACTGAGTAATGCACCTGTATTAACCTTACTTGAAGGAATAGAAGATTTGTGGTTTATTGTGATGCATCACACACAGGGATGGGCTGTGTGCTTATGCAGAGAGGTAAGGTAATCGCTTATGCATCAAGACAGTTAAAGGTTCATGAAAGAAACAACACCATGCATGACCTGGAATTAGGTGCCATGGTGTTTGCGCTCAAGTTATGGAGACATTATCTGTATGGGACGAAGTGTATTATATACACTGATCATAAAAGTCTCCAACATCTATTCAACCAGAAAGATTTGAAATGGAAACGCTTAACGATTATGATGGTGAGATCCGTTATCACCCAGGCAAGGCAAATGTGGTTGTCGATGCCTTAAGTCGCAAGGAAAGGGTTAAACCCATTCGGGTCAACGCCAAAAGAATGGAATTAAGGAATACTTTGAATGAAAAGATTTTAGATGCGCAAAAACAAGCCTTATTAGAGGCAATTCTTCCAAACGAAGAATTGGGTAAAGTTGTGGAACAACTCACGCCGGGAAATGACGGAATCCTTAGATTCTGTGGACGAATTTGGATTCCAACATTTGGAGGACTTAGGGAATTAATTCTCCAAGAAGCGCATAATTCAAAATACTATGTTCACCCGGGTAGTGATAAGATGTACAAGGATTTAAGGCCCAACTATTGGTGGCCAGGGCTAAAGAAATCCATAGCTACTTATGTAGTTAAATGTCTTACGTGTTCGCAAGTTAAGGCCGAACATCAGAAACCATCAGGACTACTGCAACCATTGGAGATTCCCATGTGGAAATGGGAATGTGTAACTATGGATTTCATAACCAAGTTACCAAAGACGAACCGTGGTAATGACGCAATATGGGTAATTGTAGATAGATTGACTAAATCGGCTCATTTCTTACCCATCAATGAGACCTACAGCTCAGACAAGTTAGCAAAGCTTTATGTGGACGAGATTGTATCATTACACGGTGTGCCAGTATCCATTGTGTCGGATAGAGACACAAGGTATACTTCTCATTTTTGGAAAAGTTTCCAACAAGCCTTGGGCACGCGACTGAATTTTAGTACGGCATATCACCCGCAGACAGATGGACAAAGTGAACGTACTATTCAAACATTGGAAGATATGTTGCGAGCATGTGTAATCGATCTAGGAGGAAGTTGGGACAAACACTTGCCTCTAGTCGAGTTCTCCTACAATAACAGCTATCATGCAAGTATTCAAGCTGCCCCGTTTGAAGCACTTTATGGGAGAAAGTGTAGGACGCCCGTTTGCTGGGCAGAAGTTGGGGAAGCTCAACTAACAGGACCGGAGATTGTTTTGGAGACAACGGACAAGATTTTACAGATTCGTGATCGTCTCAAGGCTGCCAGGGATAGGCAGAAAAGTTATGCGGATAAGAGACGTAAACCCCTTCAGTTCCAGGTAGGGGACAAAGTTTTAGTAAAAGTATGCCTTGGAAAGGCGTTATGCGTTTTGGAAAGAAGGGCAAGTTAAGCCCTAGGTACATTGGACCGTTCGAGATCATCGGACGTGTCAGGTCGGTGGCTTATAAGTTGAAACTACTGGAGAAACTTAGTGGGATCCATGATGTGTTCCACATATCCAATCTGAAGAAATGCCTGGCCGACGAATCATTGGCAATGCCTCACGAGGATGTGCAGATTGATAAAAACCTGCGGTTCATTGAGAAATCAGTTGCGATTGAAGATCGGCAGGTGAAAAAGCTTCGTAGGAAGCATGTGCCAATTGTGAAGGTTAAATGGGACGCTCGCCGAGGTCCCGAGTACACATGGGAGGTTGAGTCCGTTATGTGACAAAAGTACCCACACTTGTTTGATTGAAATCTCGAGGTTGAGATTTATTTTAAGGGGGTGAGGATGTAACACCTCGTGTTTTTACGTCCAATATTTTTCTGACACGTGTCCTGGAATTCCTGGTGTGCCATGTGCCAAATCGGGAAGGACCGAGGTTGTTGAATCGCTTATTTTATCCTCATTTTTGCCTTGGAATGAAGTTGAGGGGCCAAATGTGAAACATGTCAAATTTTCATGTTCTGGGGGTCTCTTACGGACCGCAAGGCTCTAGCCATATGGTCCGGAAGACCACCTGATTCTGTGGGCGCCTTAGGTCCTTACGGACCGTAAGGCATAACCCATATGGTGCGTAAGGACCTGCCAGCGAACAGAAAGGTGGCAGCAGCCTGTTCTGCCACATTTCTCGAGTTTTGGCACCATCTTTGCATGCTTGCCACGCCTAGGGACACTTGTTGACGTCCTATAACACCTGGAAACCCTCTAAGCATCTCCATGACCATTTAATGGATGATTTTCTTAAGTTGCAACCATCTTCTTCAACTTGAAATCATTAAAGATCATCCTAGAGGAGTTCCTGGTTATTCTCAAGCATTGCATTATATTCCTAGCTCTATTTGAACCATATGTAAGTATCCAATCTCGTGCTAAGTTGATTCTATATGGTTTTGAGCTTAGATTAAAGTCTTGACGTAAATACGCCTTGACTTTGATCTAAATCCGTGATTACCTAGCCATTGTGCATAACGAAAGTGACTACATGATTGTAATGATGTAGGTGTTAATCCCTTAAAAGGGCACCTCCTGATTACCACGAATTCTTGACCAATTGACGAGTCAAACTAAAAGTCAAAGAACGTCAAACTGTCCAGTTTTATAAAAATTCATAACTAACAATCTAGATGTTATAAAATATGTTTTAATGCATAAACAACTTAAAAGTAAGTGTTAGAACTTATATAAGCTGTTTTGGCTCGTCAAGTCTCGATCTAGCATCGGTTTGCAACCGAAAGTCGCTATATTTGACTTTTATTGACTTTTCGGTTCTGACCCGATTTAGCCATTTTGGCTACTGACTTTTGGTCACTTCAAGACCATATTTAAGTTTAGAATGGCCTCCTAAACTTTCGTTACTCGATTCATTAGAAATCTGAGTTTACATACAAGTTCCGCTAAAATTACGAAAACTTTGCAAAGAGGTCCTTTTTGTGCAAATCATGATTTTAAACACCCATGCATGTAAATATAAGAAATAAACTGATTTATAAACATAAATTGATTATGTGATGTCAATAATCGGATTATAATCTGAAGTGTTCGCAAAAGATGCGTTTATGATATTTAAATGGCTAAAATGCCCTATTCGGCATTTTAGAAAGATTAAACATGGTTTTACCTTCAAAATGAAATGTTTACAGATGTAATATGATAAGTAGGACATATTGGGATGTTTATTCAGATTATGACCTGAATGAAGGTCTAAGATTCGTTAAATGCCAAGAAATGACCAAATTACCATTTTTACTAAAAATGACTTAAATCAATCTTTTCGTAATCAAAACTTAAACCAACTGATGTAATAAGTTAAATGACATATTTTTGTATATAAAACAGGTCCTAACCTCAGTTTATCTTAAACATCGAATATAATGGCATTTATCGATTTTTACGCCTTTCCGGCGCATAGTATGGTTTAAAACAATAACTATGAGCCAAGACTTGTTACCTACTGATTTATAAACTTATTTTCAACATCTTAACAGTAAATACAAGTACCGAACTCATAATTCCAATTTTGGTTTCAAAGCTATGTGTGAAATTACTAAAATGCCCTTACGGGACATAGGTTATTTCAAAACCGTCAAACACACATATATTTGAAATCCTACTGTTATAACATTATAAAATAAGTATTTTTTACAGAATAAAAAGGTCTTGACATCAGATTCATTTTAAACATCTTTTATAAACCTTAAAATGACAAAAATGCCCTTGTAAGGCATATTTCGGTTTTAAATATACCTCGGGCCTATCTTTTGCAAATCTATTAATTTTATAACATATTTCAAACATATATTCATATGGAACTCATATATATGACTCCTCCGGTTACCCGGTTTCGCCTATGCGCGTTCGGTTAAGCTTACGTAGCTAGTTTACGTATTTAAACCAAAACGGGTTTAACTTTGTCATTTCTTTATCAAAATCCAGAATGTTGTTGGTTTACCCATATTAGACAAGTTTATATACTTGTCGGGTCCAACTAACATCCTATTCCAGTCACCGTTTAATCTAGCGTATCGTACCGTATTGTTTTAACGTAAGTCTAACCGGTTCAAGTCTAAGACTTCATCAAGAACAGTTAGCATTCTAATGATTGGTTAATAATTACCATCACTCCCAGACTAAACGCATTCCGGTAGATTGTACCTGTGCTTATTTCTGATCTGCGGCGGTGTTCTGGCTTCACAAAGACTAAACTTCAGCTAAATACCCTTAACTTATTTTCCTTATACGCGCTTGGGATACGGTAAATTAATACCGCTTGGTCGGGTATGGGATTATGTTTTATCCAGTTGTGGTAATTAACAAAAATCTTGCATAACCCATATGTAAAAGCCTGACATGTAAATCTGTATACAAGGTCGTTTGTCCTGTCCCAAGTGATTTATGAAAATGTGCCAAGTGCACCTAAAAACATTTTTGAAAGGATTTAAAAATGAGTCAGTTGAGTGTATTTACCAGTGTAAACTGACGTATTTTCCAAGATCAAGTTACAGGTACAAGTACGAAATAGGCCGGAAGCTGCGGGGCGTATACCGAGGAGTTGCGACCTTAGGATTTGCCTGTAGAGTCTGATTTCATTTTGTATGTTATCCGATCCACCCGTGGATCTTATTATAAGCCTAGTCTGTATATTATTTGTGTTTTCCGAACTTTGCACACTTATGGTTTGTAATAGTTTATGCATCCAATGACGTCCGCTGTGTTATCTTATACTTGGTTATGATGATATCAACTTTACGTCACGGTACTCCCCACCGGGCCCACTGGTAGACACGTGGATGTCGGGGTGTCACAGTCTGTTTCTTTTTATGAGAATAAATCTGAAACAAGGCGGCGCCCCAAAACATTCCATCTATCCATTTATTGAGCTAGCTTGCATTGACGAAGCCTATGGTATTGTCGCGGGGATGGTGACTCATGCGGTATATATCCGCTAGGTGGAGTTAGAAAGAAAAAAACAAATACGTGAACTTATGGCATTAATCGCGGGGATGGTGACTCATGCGAGGTATGTCCGCTAAGTGATCGTATACAAAAACAAGCTCTAGCTCAAATCCATCATCCATTATCCATTAAAGTTTAATCGGGAATATATAAAAGCTTGTTATATAAGACAGTATTCTCATAAGCTTGAAACGGGTTAGGTGGCGGTGTAGTCTTTTGATTGTGAGACCCATAGATGACTGATGTAATTGAACTTAATAGGTTATGAATAAGGGCTTGGAAACCGGTGGTTGGGTTTAAGTGGACCGTATACTTGGAATCTTGGTTAATGCGTGGTTAGATTTGTTAATAAGCTAACCGAATAAATTGATGCTGATGATTTGATTGTGATTCCGTTGCAAATTATTTTTCGGGACGGAAAAAGATAAGTGTGGGGATGTGATGGAGGGGTTTAGGAATGTGATTTATACGTGTTTAATGTCTAATCTTGTTGATGCACTTGGTGTTCATCACTTGTCGAATTGGCTAGATTGAGCGTGTGTTAAATATTGTATAGGTTAGAATCGAACACACGAACAAAATACGGAGCGAATAGTGAAAATGGGAAGAAGTTCACCCGAACTTGACTTGTGATGGTCAAGTTCGCCCGAACTTGTCCTGTGAAGGACAAGTTCGCCCGAACTTGTCCATAACACATTCCGGGCGAACTTGTTCAGCTATATATAGGTGTGTTGTTCATTTGTTGTTTAAGTTTTTGCAATCCCTACTGGGAGGTGCTGTCAGATTCTCTCCAGGAACTCCGGCAGCTGGACTTAAAGATGTATACTCTTTCAGTATGAATGAAGACTTCTGCTGCATTCTGTTTCTACTCCTTTCTGTAATAACATTCTACCGAATCGGTTACGTTTACGCACTAACTTCCGTCTAGAACCGCCTGATCAGGGACCTTCAATTGGTATCAGAGCTACGATTATCACCTACGCTCATGAATTTGGACATTTGTAGACATTAGGAGGGGTTTTAGACGTAAATCATCAAATAAACATACAATCCACGGATACAAAGTAAAATTGAACGGATAGGATTGTTAGAAAACCATTTTCGACCAGATCTATGGTGGAATCATCTCGAAATTCGAAAAAATAAGGATTCTGGATCGAAAAATGTAAAAAAGGGCTGTTCAAGTTCGCCCGAACTTGGTGTTGACCAACCAAGTTCGCCCAAACTTGTATCTTGGAGATCAAGTTCGCTCGAACTTGTATCTTGGAGATCAAGTTCGCCCGAACTTGTAACACATTGATCAAGTTCGCCCGAACTTGTATCATAGTTGACAAGTTCGCCCGAACTTGTCTAGGAAGCCTAAAAAAATTGGCGATAGAAAAATTTTGTTGATCGTATTGATGGGATGAGTGTCCAGAAAAAATTTGGCGATAGAAATTTTTTCGAGTTTTCGATGACCGAACTGGGATGTTCGGGGACACCGTCTAGAGATTCAGAGTACGGTCACAAAATTTTGAAGATAACGGGAGAGTCATTGATACCGGTGCAGAATGTTGATCATTTGGGTGTCGTGACTAGTAATGGGCCTAAACGTTAAATCTGCATTTGTTAAATACTGAAAGTTCTGGATTTTGAGGGGGAATTTCAGTGAAAATTTCAGTATAGTCAGAATTTGCAAAAATGAGGGGGAATAAAATTTTACGATATATGAAGATTCCGGCATTTTTGAAATTCGTGACTACTGCAACAGGATATTTCAAATCGATGTCTAGTTTGAAAGCGGGTGGTTACATAACTGAGTTTGGAGGAGTTGTCTATCACATTCTGAGGTCATGGTTGTGGATTGACACCTGAGCCGCGCGTATGGTTTGGAAGCACATACGGCTGCCTATCTTTAACTCTGTTTTGCACATGAATTATTAACTGGACTAACCGCCAGGAGATAAGGATGCTTTGTAGTTTCAGTTGCCCTGGGTTGTATGCGGTACCACGATGAAGGAAGATGATATAATGGGTTTTTCAGACAAAGACGTGTACCGGTTGCTGACAAAAGAGACTATATATTTGGGATTCTGTGATCACAGGTGTCACACTCCGATTTCCACGTGTAACCCGGTGGGGAATATCGTGACGTAAGTTAATATCATCATAACCAAACAACACATAATAGCACAGCGGAAGTCTTGGAAATAAAATATCATTACAAACCGAAATATTCAAAGTTCAAAATATAACAACAATGGTTTGTAACGAAGATCCACAGACAGATCGAAAATATACATAAAATGATAACAAACTCTACAGGCAGATCCTAAGGGCGCAACTCCTCGGTATATGCCCCGCAGCTTCCGGCCTATTTCGTACTTGTACCTGTAACTTGATCTTTGAAAATACGTCGGTTTACACTGGTAAATACACTCAACCGACTCATTTGAAAACCCTTTCGAAAATGATTTTTAGGTGCACTTGGCACATTTTCATAAGTAACTTGGGATAGTACAAAAGTCCTTGTATACAGATTTACATGCTGGCTTTTACATATGAGGCCCGGTACAAAAACCGAGACATGATCGACTGACACACCACTCTGAACTTTCACAAAGAAAGCAGGATAGCAATTTCCTAGTGTATGCCTACACGCCATGTTATGTTGTCGTGGCCACTACCAATTTAGTGAGTGAAGGATATCCCAGACACGGTCAAGCCCACCCCAAATGTTTTAGTTTCAGTCAAAACAGATCAAAACTGGGTTATGTAAGATTTCAGTTAATTATCACAACTGGATAAAACATTATCCTATACCTGACCAAGTAGTAGTCTACCGTATCCCAAGCCCGTATAGGGAAAATAAGTTAAGAGTATTTACCTGAAGTTAAGTCTTGTAAAGTCAGAACTCAGCCGCAGACCAGAAATAAGCACAGGTACAATTTACCGGAAGGCGTTTAGTCTGGGAGTGATGATAATTATTAACCAATATTAGAATGTTAACAGTTCTTAACGAAGTCTTAGACTTGAACCGATTAGACTTACGTTAAAACAATACGGTATGATACGCAAGATTAAGCGATGATCGGAATAGAATGTAGTTTAAACCCGACAAGTACTAAGACTTGTATAATATGGGCAAACTATTTACATTCTGGAATTTGAGATAAAAATGATAAGGTTAAACCCGTTTTTGGTTAAATTACGTAAACTAGTTACATAAGCTTAACCGTGCGCATATAAGCGATACCGGGTAACCGGATGAGTCATAAATGAGTTCCATATGCCAATATACTTTAAACAAGTTATAATATCAGTAGGATATCAACTTGTATGTCCGTTATGGTGTTAAAATCAATTAATGCCTCAAAAGGGCGTTTTGGTCATTTAGCGACGTATAAAAGGAACTTGCGTATAATCTGATGTTACAACCATAAACATTCTGTGAAAATACTTTATTTATGATATAATATCAGTAGGCTATCGAATATATGTGTGTTTTGTAGTTTAAGACCAAATGATGCACAGTAGGGGCATTTTGGTAATTTCACACATAGTTTCGAAAGCTTATTTGGGATTCTGAGTTTATATTATGTACCTACTTTAGAAATACTTTAAATGAATTATAAAATCAGTAGGTAACAAGTCTTGGTTGGTAAATATGGTTTAAAACCATACTATGCGCCGAAAAGGCGTAAAAGTCGTTAAATGGCGATATTTGCGATGTTTTGTGAAAACAGATGTTATTAACAGGTTTATATGGTTAAAATATGTTATTTAGTACACATCAGTAGGAAAAAGGTTCCGTATGAAAATCATGCTTTAAATCCATTTTATGCGCCACAAGGGCATTATCGTCATTTAAGAGCGTAATACAAGAACTTGTGCATAAACTCAGTTTATAAACTGAAATGATATCCCAAAATATCCTAGTTGTGATATTACATCAGTAGGCAATAATTTTGGTATGAAAATTTATATTTAAAACTGTTCTACATGCCGAAAGGGCTTTTCGGTCACTTTAAAGCCTTATTTACGATATATTACGAAAACTTAGTTTATGGTCAATCTTCTAACATCGGGATATGTTAAACATGTTAACATATCAGTAGCTAAATCATTTACAAGTTAATTTATGTTAAGAACCTCATTTCTAATAAAATGGCGAAATGGTCAAAGTATGGCATTTTTACGGAAACTCGCATAAGACTCGGATAACTATCATCATCATGTAATATAACCTCAGAGTGTTATTCCCTATAATATTAGGGTCATAATAATGGTCTTGGTCGGATCCTAAAGATCAACCAAACGGGTCAGATTCGAAAGTCAAAGCGGTGGTCAAACCGCTAGACTTTTGACTCTAAACAAGCACTATAACAAAAGTGACGAATTTGACATGTTTTTGACACGTCTAAATAAGTTTATAAAAGTATTTTGGCATCAAAACAACCTGTTTTGATACCTGGAAATATATCTGATGCAAAATGCGCAAAAATCGCATTTTGACCGAAATTTTGACTTGTCACTAAGACTAGAAAAGGTGGAAATCAGTAGGCATGATCACTAAGAATCATAACCATCTTGATTACCATCATATTGCAAGGTTTAATTCGATTTTAAGTTGATCAACTCATGATCAATTCTGGAAGTCAAACAAAAGTCAACTTTTTGGCTTTTAATCCATTTAAACTACAAGAATTGAACAAAGCATGACAGAGAACACTTACAAACACTATAGGAATGTCAAGGAATCACAGAGGAGCCTTCAAGATGGTTGTAAATTCGGATTGAAGCAGAATGGAGCAAGGAGAATGGTTGAAAAAGTTCAAAAATGAAGAAAACCATGGTTTTTATACTTGAATTGGATTAATATGATCATGACAAGTATTAGGAGGTGTTCTAGGATCTTAACAAGTGTTAATGATGTGTTAGAAGCAGAATAAGGGTGGCAAATTTCGAGCTAGGTGTCAAAATTTGCGAATTGGTGGCAAAGAAATGAGATGGGAGGCTTTCGGCTAACTTGCTGTCAAAACAGGGGCCTCGCGCTACGCCACGGTACCGTCGTGCTACACCACGCCCTCCTTTGTCTGAAACTTTCAAAAATGGCAGAACAGGTCCCTGCACATGTTTTCGTCGCATTTTGGCATTTCTAACACCCGTTAACCCTATTTTTAAACTCTATAGGGAATTTAAAGTATAGAGAACTTGAAGTGTATTCAAAAATATCTTAGAGGTCGGTTCGTTCAGTTGTACGGTTGCGCGTTTCGCTAAAAATGCGTAAAAAAAACACGATCGAAATTTCGCAACGATGGACATCCTTGCATCCTTATCAATAAAACATAATATTTTATTGTATGTAATATATTTGGATCCATATTTTGGTCTGTATATCAAAATATGAGAATTAACAAGTTTCCGCAGTTTGTCAGAAATAGTCCCTTGACTTCCAAACTTGCGTGAAACGTTATAATTAGTGCGTAAAGCCTTAATTGGCATATAATAAGCAATCATAAGAGTATGAATAATATTTTAGGACTCTTGGTTCACTAAAAGGTCACTCAAAGGCTTAGTTTGAGCATGTTGACACTTTTAGTCCCTTAGCTATTAATTTATCGTTCAGAGGTTATAAAATAACATAACGATGCATTTGGTCCCTCTCATTTTAGCACGTGGCATACGAGCATCAGTGGGACACGTGTTGGAATTTTACAGGATGGGTTTTTACGAGGTGTTACAACAGGAAGTTCAGAGTTTTCAGATTATGATACAGGTTGATGCTTAAGGGATGTAGGATTTAGGTCCTGATCTCCGATGTGGGGTTGGCGCATACACGACTGCTTATCATTAACTATGCAAAGAAAATGAACTGTTTTGATCGGATAAGCCGGAAATAGGGATGTTTTGTAGTTTCAAGGCGCCAGGTTCAGCGGAGATAGCTATATATCTGTTATTGTGACTGAAGAGGAAGAATGTGATTTTGATTACAGACGTATGTGTCTCAGATTTGATGCTTTACCAGATTATCTGTTTCCAATGAAGATTTGCTGATTGAGCAGATTACCGATTTGCTGATCAAATCTTTCTGAAGGGTGCTTAACTGCGATTACGGAAATCAGGATTTCAGATTTTCGAGGGTATTCGTTGATTTGAAGTTTTCCGATGCGGTGATTCGAAGTTTCTATTAATTGCCGGTTGAGTCTTTGATATTTTAGGAGTGTGCGGAATAAACTCTCGATGCTCAGCGCTTATTCAAAAACTGAACTCAGATATGGTTATCGTCGAAATAGAGAAGCTGCTGCATTGATTAGCTTCTAGTTGATGGTTATTCGAGAAAATTTGTCGATCAAGTAAATCAGAGGAGTCGGAAACCAGGCAACCAAAGATCTGAACTATAGTTTTCAACGGTTTTTAAAGTTGATAATGCAAACCCGGATCATCAATTAAGGGGAATCTGTTGACGCGCTTCGACGACATTGGCAGACACCTTGATTGAAGTTGCGGAATATTCAAACACGGCTCAGAGTTTTGAAGATCAAGATCAAGCTTCGACAGTAACGAAAAGGGGGAAACTATTGATGCACTTGGTGTTCGTCACTTGTCGAAAAGGCTAGATTGAGCGTGTGTTGAATATTGTATAGGTTAGAATCGAACACACGACCAAAATACAGAGCGAATAGTGAAAATGGGAACAAGTTCGCCCGAACTTGACCTGTGATGGTCAAGTTCGCCCGAACTTGGCATGTGATGGTCAAGTTCGCCCAAACTTGTCCATAACATATTCCGGGCGAGCTTGTTCAGCTATATATAGGTGTGGTGTTCATTTGTTGTTTAAGTTTTCGCAATCCCTACGGGGAGGTGGGGCCAGATTCTCTCCAGGAACTCCGGCAGCTGGACTTAAAGATGTATACTCTTTCAGTATGAATGAAGACTTCCGCTGCATTCTGTTTCTATTCCTTTCTGTAATAACATTCTACCGAATCGGTTACATTTACGCACTAACTTCCGTCTAGAACCGCCTGATCACGGACCTTCAAATCTTATGCATATTTGGTTGTTTACACGTGTGGAATTGAATAACTACGAGAAAATGGTGTTTTGCAGGTTAAACATGAAGATTGGACGTGTTTTTTGGAAAATAAATGGAGTGGAATTGAAGATCTTAAGAGATGGCATGATAGAGGGCTGAATTACGAACACGCGGGCGAAAACGGTGCGTAAAACGGAGCTATAACAAAGAAGTTACGCAGAAAACAGTTTTTGAACGAATCTGTCCAGTGACCAGAAAGTCCAGACCGTAACTTACGGTTCCTGGCCGTCGGCTACGGTCCGGTTTACGGAAAAACGTGACTTTTAGGTGTTTTAAGTATATTAGGTTTCAAGAAGCCTCCAATCATTATCTCATCTTCCACAACAAGTTTTGGCACTCCGAAGGCGTCAAGATCAAGACTTTTTCACTCCAATCCATCATTTTTCCCACGAATTCATCAACCGAGATCATGAATTCATCCTTCTTCCAAGTTTTTGTCGTTTCTACTTGTGAGATGAGCGGCTAAACTCTTGTGGTTTCCTCCGAATGGAGGGTTTTTGTAAGTTAACAGATTTTATGTTTTTTTGACAATTGTTTGACTTAGTGATCTAAGCATTCGATGCTTTTCACTTATGATTTAGTTAATTACTTGTAATCGATTGCATTTACTTAACCTTATTCTTTGATCATTCAGTTCCCGAGAGTTCTAGTAATTGAAATATATTTGTTATGGGATTAGGGTTGGTAATTGTGATTGGTAACCATTAGATAACCCCCCGTTATGTATTGACCGGAGTACTTAGTCTTTGGTTATCACAATTCATTAACTAGATTATTCCACTTATGTCTATGTAAGTGTTCGATTAAACACATAATTGAATTTAACTGCGAAACCTTTATTCCGGAGGAACCATTCTTCCTCCTACTGAATTCAATCTTATTTCTTTTTCGTTGTAAAACATTCAATCAACCAATATCCAATCAAAAGTTTATTGTTTTCATAGTTGTTAATCAATACTTGGCAGCATACACTTTCCACAATCCTCCCTTGGTTCGATACCCGACTTACTCTAGCTACTAGTTTATTTCGGTTTTTGCATGACACTAACGACAGTCATCACTGCATTGTGGACATCTAATGAATTTGGTGTACATCTAGCGTCATCTACTGGGGGACATTTAGAAATGTCAGTGTCGACCTCATGTTCCACATTATCAACCACCTAAAGTTGTTATACAAATGTGGGTGTAAGGAATATAAAGTATATACACAAATCTTGTTTACATGTAAAAACAATTACCGGTGACGTATTTTCTTCTTGCTGACTTGTTGTCTGGTTCGCATATGACAAGTTTGGTGTATTTTTGGCATCGTCAATTGGGGGAGACTTAGAAATGTCATAATCAACCTCATGTTCTATATCAACAATCACCTAAAGTTATTACACGCGCATTAAGTATATATACAAAGTTTGTATAACGTGAAAATAATTATTGATGATGTCGACGTTTTAGATTGTGTCAACGAAATACGTGGTCCCCATAATGACTCGTGTACCATGTCCCATTCGTCATCATTGAACCAAGCTAATACTCGCTAGCTTCGTCAAGAAGAACATCAGAAGAAGGACATGTTGAAGGAAGTGTAGTGGTAGCAAGATTATTGATTTCGTCACCTAAGTATTTTGATACAGTGAAGCGTGAACTATAAGTAGGTGCCAAATTATATTCATCAACTTTTATCCTAAAGATTATATGCCGAGCACATAAAGTATCCGTCAAGTGTTTTGTTGTATGATGTATAAGAATTTATACATCTTTTAAACATCAAATATCCCCATTAATGCGGAAATTCGTTGTGTTTTCATTTATTTAGATACTCATTTGAGTTATTTGTGAAAATGCAGGTCCGGGCTTCGGCCGGTAAAGAAACAGAGGCTTTTGGAGCAAATTGGAGCAAAAATGGAACATTTCTGCCAAATTGCCAGATATGGCACGACCGTGCCAACCACTGGCACGACCGTGCCAAGCATCAAGAAGTCGGCACTATCACAAGCACTATCATAAGACTGCACAATCCGAGCCAAATCAACACTTGGCACGACCGTGCCAACCCCAAGCACGACCGTGCGCGTGCAATCAAAGGGTCTGATCCGCTAGTTTCCGAGTTCAACTTAGTCATTTCTTAGTGCGATATCGATAAGCATGACCGTGACAAATGGTGGCACGGTCGTGCCACCTCGGGGAAATTTTAGCGGGATCTTTCCGGATTTGGCATCAAACTTGGTCAACAACTCAGAAAGGCACCTGACACTTACCAAGCACGACCGTGCCAAATGGTGGCACGGTCGTGCCAAATGCCCAGTAGCTTAAATACGTGAATTCAGCTCATTTGAAGGGGAGTTGGAGCATTTGGGTGGATTTCTCTCTCAAGAAGCTGATCTTGGAAGCTTGGAGATTGAAGAAGGAGCCTTTAGGAGGTTGTATCACTTGATAATCCAACTAATTTAGCTAATTACCTTGTCTTAAACACTAGTATTTCACTTGTTATTCATGCACAATCCATATTACTTTATGTTTGTCTTAGTTATCATGAGCCTTCTAGGCTAAACAATTGTGTTGTTTGAATTTTGTTGAAGCTAATGAACACTTGACAATATGGAAATAGATGTGGTGATTATTGTATGTTAATCTCCATGATGGTATTTATTCAAGTTTCTTGGGATGCATGTTCATGTTTAAAGTTATTATTCTTGAATGTTTGATCATAAAAATTTACATGTAGTGTTGGAAAACCCATGTAGAGATTATGATTATTGAATCCTGTTAGTTGATTGATTTGATTCATAGCATGAAACTAGGAATGGTAATTGCTGACATGATTAGGATGATGATTTGAATATGAGTATGAATTCTTGCATTTGGATTTGTAAAGATCTTATGAATGTTTATATGAATTCTATGGTTTGTGTTCATGTTGGATTGATGATTTAGGCCAAAGTTGTTGTTTAGCATGACCATGCTTGTGATTCATGTCAAGAGCTTGTTGAAGATATCATTTACTTGAAACCAAGTTAGGGTGATTAATGTGTTGTTCATGTTACTTTTCCTTAATTTGTAGAGTTAGGAGTTTTGATTAACAATTAACTCATGATTAAAGATTAACATCAATTTAGCAAGAGAACTTAAAGAATGAATCTTAGGTGATTAAAATGTTGTTCATTATAATTTTACCAAGATTTATAAAATTAGGGGACCTTGATTGGAAACTTAGTTGATTCTAAGACTTGCATCACAATTAGTTTTCCTTAAAAGTTGTCATATGTTTATTAGTGGATACTTAATTCAAGCAACCTTTCTTAGATATTGTTCTTGTTAATTCATTTAGTTAATTTTTATCCTTGCATGATAGTTTAAAAACAATCAAGAAATCAACTCATTGATGGAAACAGGTTTAAAAGTAACGAAAATTTAGTACTGAGACACCGAGTCTACGGATTGATATCCGGTTCTTACCAGTGAACTATACTACCACCTGACGGGTACACTTGCCCTATGTGTGTGCAGTTGGTTTTAAGTAAAAACTATTTTAAAACCTAATCTGTGTGAACAAAAATTATAATAATGAAAATATATTTAATTCACGCACATCAAGTTTTTGGCGTCGTTGCCGGGGACTCGGTCTTCTCAAGAATGGTTGGAGTTACTTGTTAAATCATTGTGAAAAGTGTACAAAGTTTTGTCTAGTTGTTTTTATTTGTCTCACATGATTAATTGAAAAATAAAGAAAGAAAAAAAAGGCCAGGGCTTTGGAAGCCCAAGTTGGGAGCTCTTGTTTGGTGGTTTTGGTGGTGGTTATGAGCAGGGTGCGTATGGTCCGCATGAGCCGTCTACAGTGGATCTTTGGAGAAGAATCGATGGGCTAGTGTTGGATCAGCAAGCTGTACGACACGATGTGGAATTGATCCGCGCTGAGCAGCATCGTCAGGGTAATTTTATGGAAGATATGTACGAGCAAAGTAGGCGTAGCTAGACTGGTTATTCGGGTCGCAGCAACATCTAGCAAGCTCGCTCGGTCATCCGTACACACAGCCGCCGCCGCACTTCACTAGGAGATCCCGGTTTGACCGCCGGGACGATACCGGTCCTTCAGGATCTGGCGGCCGACCCTGATCTTACAGCTCCTGTCGTACTTTCATTTGCATTTCTATGTTTGAGGGGTGTACCATTTTGGACTGTCTGTACACTCCTCCGTTGTTGCTTTAAATTTCGTACATTTTTTACTTTTATTTAGTGGTTTAATTTTTGAACTATGATAAGGGATTGTTGGGTTGGGTTGTTTATGGTAATCTTGATCAGGTTTGCAAGTGTGCAGTTTTGAAATTGATGATATGCCAGTCGCTGGATGGTGCAGTGGTGTGTTGGAATGTTTCATATTACCATCTTTCGCTCCATTTCTAGCCTTTGCAAACCAGGGAAGTTTTCGTATTCCCGCTTCCTCCACTGCTATACTATTGCATTGCATTATGCTCATTTTTTTGTACATCGTGGGCGATGTACAATTCAAGTGTGGGGAGGTGGTTAAGCTTGTTTATGGTTGCCTGAAAAAAAATTATAATAATAATAATATTAATATTAATATTAATAATAACAAAACTCTCTTGAATAATCAACTCAACACAAGTTTTATATAAATCTAAAAGTTTTTTGATAAATTCACAAAGGTGAACAAAAAGGATTTGCTCGAATAAAAGTTACCATTTAGTAATCTGTTTTGTATAAAATTGAACGTGAGAAATCAAGCAAAATTCTTACCTGTTTGCCTTGCATAATTACCTAATACGCCCGTTTCCGTGAGTTATTTTTGAGCCTTATAGCTTTAAAATTATTTTTGCTCATGTTTTTGCGTGCAAAGATTGAGTGCGCCGGATGACTTTCGCGATTTAGAACTTGTGTTAGGCATGCATTTTGAGAACACAAAGCAAGCACATAACATAAAAATAATTGAGGCAGTAGGAAACCTTTTGTTTTTAACCAATTTCAATTATCCTTACACCCAAATCACACCCTTAGTTAAACCAATTTGAGCCTGTCCCTTTCATTTCATATAAACCACTAAATATCACCAATTAGCCAATTTAGCTTTTCTTTTTGAAACCACATTTTTTTGGGTTTAAAGTCCGATCCGGTTAAGACTAACTTGTAAGCTTTCTTGTATAGTTTATCAATTTATTAGTCATAACATTAGGGGTGTGAATTTCTGACACGACCCGAAAACATGACACGAACCTAACACGAAATTCGCAGGTTTAGGTTTAGTGTAAATGGGTTCGGGTCAGTTTCAGGTTGAACCCGCGAACCCGTTTAGCTAAATGCGTCAGGTTCGGGTCAACCCGGTCAGGTTGGCGGGTTGACCCGTTTAACCCGTTTATATTAAAAACTATATTTTTAACAATATGTTTTATGTCATAAATTAAATTAGGTGTATTTTATATCATAATTATAATTTAAAAAGGGAAATTGACACAAGATTTAATGATTTTAAAGTAATTTTATTATATAATTTGTGTATTTTTGTAGTAGATGTTAATTTTAGTATATTAATTTGCTGAAAAAAATTAGATAAAATTTCAGGTTTAATGGGTCGGGTTCGGGTCAGTCTAAGAATGTTCGGGTCGGGTTCGGGTTCATATGTATGACACAATTTTCAGGTTCGGGTTCGTCTTAAATTTTCGGGTTCGGGTCGGGTTGAACCCGCGAACACGACCCGTTTAGCACCCTACATAACATCATAGCTTGGAGTTTTTATCTAAGTATACGTACTTAGTTCCCTATAAAGTGGTGAATAAAAAAAAAGAGCCGCGTCAATTGGCTTTGCTAGAGCAATTTTGCGGATACATCCAAGCGGTTTGCTAGCTCTCGGTTAGTTATTTGGATAGTTTTATCTTTCTTCACTTCAAGTTAGTCGAGCCTTCGGTCTTTAGCCATTTTAGCCACTTTTATAAATCTATTTCCACACCCTTGACCCTAGCCAAATTACAACCCACACAAGACCTCTTGATTTTTTATATGTGTTGATTAAGTGTTGAGATTTGATCCTTATACAAGCTTATGATATCGCATAGTCATTGTCTAGGCATCGAGTGTTCTAAACATACTCATTGAATTGTATGTTCCCTGTATTTTAGCCAAGTGTGTGCGAACATTGCGAGGATGTAAGGTGAACTTGTAGGGATGCCGAGATGAATCATTGCTCATATCCATATTTCATATACTTTTTGGTTTGTCCTTTATGTCGAGTAATCCGTTTTGTTTTACCAAGTTATTTATTTATGCTTATATAACGCTAGTTGAGATGATTGCAAGATAGAATTTTGTTTACTTTAGATTGTTTGAGGACAACCAAAGTTCAAGTGTGGAGATGTTTGATGTATAAGAATTTATACATCTTTTAAACGTCAAATATCCCCATTAATGCGGAAATTCGTTGTGTTTTCATTTATTTAGATACTCATTTGAGTTATTTGTGAAAATGCAGGTCCGGGCTTCGGCCGGTAAAGAAACAGAGGCTTTTGGAGCAAATTGGAGCAAAAATGGAACATTTCTGCCAAATTGCCAGATATGGCACGACCGTGCCAACCACTGGCACGACCGTGCCAAGCATCAAGAAGTCGGCACTATCACAAGCACTATCATAAGACTGCACAATCCGAGCCAACTCAACACTTGGCACGACCGTGCCAACCCCAAGCACGACCGTGCGCGTGTAATCAAAGGGTCTGATCAGCTAGTTTCTGAGTTCAACTTAGTCATTTCTTAGTGCGATATCGATAAGCATGACCGTGCCAAATGGTGGCACGGTCGTGCCACCTCGGGGAAATTTTAGCGGGATCTTTCCGGATTTGGCATCAAACTTGGTCAACAACTCCGAAAGGCACCTGACACTTACCAAGCACGACCGTGCCAAATGGTGGCACGGTCGTGCCAAATGCCCAGTAGCTTAAATACGTGAATTCAGCTCATTTGAAGGGGAGTTGGAGCATTTGGGTGGATTTCTCTCTCAAGAAGCTGATCTTGGAAGCTTGGAGATTGAAGAAGGAGCCTTTAGGAGGTTGTATCACTTGATAATCCAACTAATTTAGCTAATTACCTTGTCTTAAACACTAGTATTTCACTTGTTATTCATGCACAATCCATATTACTTTATGTTTGTCTTAGTTATCATGAGCCTTCTAGGCTAAACAATTGTGTTGTTTGAATTTTGTTGAAGCTAATGAACACTTGACAATATGGAAATAGATGTGGTGATTATTGTATGTTAATCTCCATGATGGTATTTATTCAAGTTTCTTGGGATGCATGTTCATGTTTAAAGTTATTATTCTTGAATGTTTGATCATAAAAATTTACATGTAGTGTTGGAAAACCCATGTAGAGATTATGATTATTGAATCCTGTTAGTTGATTGATTTGATTCATAGCATGAAACTAGGAATGGTAATTGCTGACATGATTAGGATGATGATTTGAATATGAGTATGAATTCTTGCATTTGGATTTGTAAAGATCTTATGAATGTTTATATGAATTCTATGGTTTGTGTTCATGTTGGATTGATGATTTAGGCCAAAGTTGTTGTTTAGCATGACCATGCTTGTGATTCATGTCAAGAGCTTGTTGAAGATATCATTTACTTGAAACCAAGTTAGGGTGATTAATGTGTTGTTCATGTTACTTTTCCTTAATTTGTAGAGTTAGGAGTTTTGATTAACAATTAACTCATTATTAAAGATTAACATCAATTTAGCAAGAGAACTTAAAGAATGAATCTTAGGTGATTAAAATGTTGTTATTATAATTTTCCCAAGATTTATAAAACTAGGGGACCTTGATTGGAAACTTAGTTGATTCTAAGACTTGCATCACCATTAGTTTTCCTTAAAAGTTGTCATATGTTTATTAGTGGATACTTAATTCAAGCAACCTTTCTTAGATATTGTTCTTGTTAATTCATTTAGTTAATTTTTATCCTTGCATGATAGTTTAAAAACAATCAAGAAATCAACTCATTAATCGAAACAGGTTTAAAAGTAACGAAAATTTAGTACTGAGACACCGAGTCCACGGATTGATATCCGGTTCTTACCAGTGAACTATACTACCACCTGACGGGTACACTTGCCCTATGTGTGTGTAGTTGGTTTTAAGTAAAACTATTTTAAAACCTAATCAGTGTGAACAAAAATTATAATAATGAAAATATATTTAATTCACGCACATCATTGTATTTTAGGATATGGTGTTTTATAGTTTTGGTTTATGTCACAGCCTTAGTTGGCCCCTAGGAACATATAAAAACCATTTGGCCTCTAGATTATTGTCCTTATCCTGTGAACTTTGGTGTATTTGAAAAATTTCAGTTAGAGATGTACGAAGTTGTTTATGACATTTACCAACTGTTTTACTCCACCAATTGATTTAATCAGCAAACAACACCTTAATTTTTTGAAATTATATGATTTCACGTGATTGGAACCTTTGTGATCAACTGGTTAATGTAAATCATGGACCTTTCGAAGATTGAAGAGAATTTGTTTCATTTGGTGAAACAAAGGTACATACTACTCTTGTACTTTACCTCATAGTTAAAAGTTTTCTAGATGCCTCATAGTTACAAAAACAATTTGCATTGAGTAACAACCTTCGCAGGAAGTCTTGCAATAATCTTGAACAATATTAGCGTATATGGAATCACGACCATAATTGTGTTTATGGAACTAATATAATTCAAACAAAAGACACGTATATTATAAAATAATACTAAAAAAACCTAAGTAAAAAACCAAGATCACGTATAATCATGCAAAATACTAATGAAATATTAAAACCAATAGTTTGAGAAGAGAGGAAATCTTCAATTTTCCAAAATCACGAACTTGTGCACTATGCAAACTATGCACGAACATGTGCAATATATAAAATTGTGCACTAACATGTGCACTAAGCTAAATATGCACTATAATTTGACATGTGCACTATGCTAAACTGTGCACTAAAATGTGCACTGTACTAAACAGTGCATTATGCATTGACATGTGCACATTGCAAAACTACGCACTATAAACTGTGCATTAGCCGTTGCATTATGCTAAATTGTGCACGAACTTGTGCATTATGCTAAACTATGCACGGATATGTGCACTATACAAAAACTGTGCACTAACATGTGCACTAAGCTAAACTATGCACTGTACTTTGACATGTGCACTATGCTAAACTGTGCACTAAAATGTGCACTATACTAAACAATGCATTATGCATTGACATGTGCACTATGCAAAAGTGTGCATTGTGCACGAACCTGTGCACTATGCTAAACTATGCACTGACATGTGCATTATGCTAAACTGTGCATTAACCTATGCACTATGCTAAACTGTGCACGGACCTATGCACTGTGCTAAATTGTGCACTATCATGTGCACTATGCTGAACTGTGCATTGTGCATTAACATGAGCACTATGCAAAACTGTGTGTTGTGCACAAACATGTGCACTATGCTAAACTGTGCACTGAAATGTGCACCATACTAAACAGTGCACTGTGCATTGGCATTTGCACTATGCAAAACTATGTACTGTGCACAGACCTGTGAACTATACTAAATTGTGCACTAACATGTGCACTATGCTAAACTGTGCACTGTGCATTAACATGAGCACTATGCAAAACTGTGGACTATGCTAAACTGTGCACGAACCTATGCACTATACTAAATTGTGCACTAACATGTGCACTATGCTAAACTGTGCACTAGCATGTGCACTTTGCTAAACTGTGTACTACGCACGAACATGTGCACTATACTAAATTTTGCACTATACTAACTGTGCACTATGCATGTTTGGGTCCGAACTTTTTAGTTCCCAAACCATTCTTTAGTTGGACCATAAGCCCTTACCGAATGTTTAATTCTTTTCACATACCTGGCGCGGGTCAAAGCAATGACCTGTTATCAATACCTTGCGGTTCTATTCGCTAATTCATGGCAATGCATGCCATACATTATGCTTACCTGCAAGTGTTAAACTTAACAAACAAAGCATCAGATATCATATCCAAATGGTGATAACATCACCATTTGACCCGTTTGACCCGATTGTCCATTTGACCCGTTCATAGCTTACTCTTTTAGCGTTTCAACTAACTATGCGTTGTTTATAGCCAAAAGGTGCATACTTACCATCTTACCCATTTGACCCGTCATGGTTTACACCATAGGGTCCTCTTTCAAAATTAATTGGCTTACAATCAAAAACTCAATTTTACTCGTTCGAACCATTTTGGTTCGCGCCAAAAGGTCTTATTTTGAAAATTCATTAGTTTATCATCAAAAACTCATTTTTATTCTTTCGACCCAGCACGGGACCGGTTAAGACAACGTAGTCTGGACAGATCTTGGTTACGGTCGCCGTTTAGGCAGTGTGACATTGACATTGGGTCACTCAAAAGAAAGTCACCGTTAAAAAGAAATG
Organism: Scalesia atractyloides; assembly: GCA_947069175.1. Lineage (NCBI taxonomy): Eukaryota > Viridiplantae > Streptophyta > Magnoliopsida > Asterales > Asteraceae > Scalesia > Scalesia atractyloides. Next base: position 93,348,712 of record CAMTDV010000005.1, on the reverse strand, counting down.
GTTGCTTATTTGCTTCTTGAATAACATGTTTGACCACTGTATCTTCTTTTAAATAATCATCTCCGCAATCACCATATCTATCGCCTACCGAGTATATAATATTAGTTTTTTTAAATAAAATTTTCTTATTATTTGGTATATACAAACATATTTATTTAAATCATGTTATACACGAGGGTTTTTAAAGATATAACTTTTTCTTATTATTTGGTATATAAAATTACATTTATTCAACCCGTACAATACGGTTCCTATAGATATAACTTTTTTAATACATGAAATTACATTTATTTAACCTGAATAAAAGAGGTTTTGAAGATATATTATTTTATTATTTAGTATAAAAATTCATTTATTAAACCCATGTAATACACGGGATTATAACCTGGTATTAATATATACTTAATATGGGGAGGGTTCATTGGGAAACACCAAAAAAATGGGGAACCGGGCAACTCTCTTAAAAATTCAACTTAACATGTTTTATAAATTTTTTCGACACTTTTCCTTATAAGTACATGTAGAAACATTTTTAATAAAAAATCAAAAACTAAAAAAATATAAAAAATGTTTAAAAAACAGTTTAAAAAATATCTTATAAAATTAACTTAACTTGTTTAAAAATCAATTTAAAAAAAATCAGGACTTTTCCTTATAAAAATGGGTGAAACTATTCTAATAAAAAATCATTTTTGCAAAAAAAAAAATTAAACCTTTCTTTAACTGTTTTTTTATATTTTTAGTTTTTAAATTTTTTTTATTAAAAATGCTTTACAAGTATTTATAAGGAAATGCGTCGAAAAAAATAAAATTGATATTTAACATGTTAAGTTAAATTTTTACGAGTGTTCCCCGGTTCCTAATTAGGGAACCTCACACTACTTTTATAATTATAAAGTTAGATATACATTTAATAATGTTTTAGTTTTTCAAATTTACGGCATCTATATTTCCTCTCGACGGCTAAAATTTATATGAATCATAATTATAATTATAAAGTTAGATATACATTTAATGATGTTTTAGCCTTTCAAATTTACACATCTATATTTCCTCTCGACGGCTAAAATTTATATGAATCATAAAAATATTAACAAGTCATGTTACTAAAAACGAGTTGTGAGTACATGGTTTCAAAGTGCCAACATACATGTTATATGTTATCTAAGTTACCTCACTTTATTTTTTTGTTTTCTTTTTTCATACATTTAAGTTGTTTACCCTTTTAGTTCTTCTAAAAATATATTGTACTTCTTTATAAAACTCCGAATTTACTGTTACGACATATTTATTTTTATCCGCGTTTCGATAAAAGTTTGCTCAACGTCGATCGAATGAGTCAAATATGATTGGTTTTTTAGCATGACGAACCGAACTGATACCGTCCGAATAAATTCGATGCCGGTATCGGTGCTTATGAAATTCTGAAACATACTGTTACAAAGTGTTTATGTTTATATACTAGTATTTGAACCCGCGCTTCACGGCGGCGTTAAGGAGAATGCTGGCGAGGATGTATTTATTATCCAGCTATTTCGATTGTTAATATCACACTATTTAGACTTTAATCTAAACAATGGTAATAATAAGCAAACAACACGGTTAAGTAAATATGTCAGGATCTAAAAGTTAGCTTTAATTATAATAGGTTGAATAAAAAAATGAGAAGAAAATTTGTTATATGTGTATATCTTGGTTTGTTGTAGATGCGACTCGAATTTTGATACAGAAACGTAACACGACAAAAGTACTAATGGGTTAATATATGTAGACCATACATGCTTTAATCTAAATGGCGTTGCGGCGGGGATGCAGTGAGAGTTCAAGCAGGATCGCATACTATGACAAATGATAAAGAAAACCAAAAAAATGTTGTAACCTTAACCAAAATAATATGTGTATGTGTTTGGTTTGTTGTAGCTGCGACTCGACTCTAAACATAGAAACATAACGACGTAAAAGTGCATCGTAATTTAAACAAAACATGATCATATAACGGTATCAACCATGCATAAAAATATCATATGAAATTCATATCGAAATACCAATAAAATAAACGTGTTATTAACTATGTTTCTTAATACAAGGCTTTAATACTAAAAATAATATAAAAGTAATATATATGTATATGAAACAACAAAAAAACTTAATATAAATATTAAAAAACATAAAAATTTAATATAAATAAATATAATAAAAAAGCAAATGTGAATAAGTACTATTCATAATTGAAATGTATGTATATAATGTAGGTTTATTTTATTCACAAACGGTGTGTTTTATTACGACTTACAAAAATAAACCAATTTTGGAAAAATAATCTAAATAGTATAGGTTTATTTAACATGAAAATAACATATTTTCAAAATAATAAAACCTGATTATTATATTAGATTACCACATAATAGTTCAAAATTTTAAATGATAATATTTTTCAGTTACATTATTTCATTAAAAAAGATTTCTATTCTATCATTTTAATAAATAATTTTTCTGTAGAACTGTCTGAATTGTGATGAATGAACCTTCTCGGAAAAGATGATAAATAATTTAGCCATCTTAATTCTTATGTAATAAAATATATTATCAACCATAAACTCTTGACATACGCAACTGACCAATTATATAAAAAGTCATCTTTGACCATGGTTATCTATAAGGGTAAAATCGTCTTTATGCCCAACTTACGATTATATAACACGGCAAAAGGTTGGGTGAACAACACTTCAAACGTTAAGGCGTTACTAAACAGTAACAATGTCCATTTTTTCGACTACAATCACAACCGAAACCGCCACCGCGGTCGCTACCTTCCTCCTCCTCCTTACTCTCACTTCCGCCAATCGTCCGAATCGCCACTTCAACAAGATTTACGCCTTCGGAGCCTCTTATGTCGACACGGGAAATACGAATGCCACCACCGCGCCTAGCATCTTTAGTTACGCCTCTAACCTCCCTTACGGCCGCACTTTCTTCCACCGACCGACCAACCGATACTCCAATGGCCGTTTGGTAATCGATTTCGTGGCGGAATCACTCTCGCTACCTTACCTGCCACCCTACCTTAACCCCGAGGCCGACACTTCCGCAGGTATTAATTACGCAGTTGCAGGATCCACCGCGATAGAACATGAATTCTTTGTCGAAAATAACCTTCCCTTGGCTATAACACCTCAGTCGCTACAAACTCAACTAAGTTGGTTCAATAAGACATTGGAGGGGCTAAATTGTAAAAGTGCGACATCAACGCCGCGAGAGTGTACGGCCGTGTTCCGAGATTCGTTGGTTTGGTTAGGTCAAATGGGATCGAATGACTATACTTACACTCTTCGATCAAATGTGGGCGCAGAAACGATTCAACGGCTCGTCAATGATCGTGTTACAAGGTTTCTGGAGGTAATAATTACTCTAGTTATTATTCTATTCCACACGTTAAGTCATATTTGTACCCGATGTCACCCTCACCCAATATATAAATACACACATAGATATCCTAAAGAAACTTTCGAAATGTCTAAACTAAAAAACAACCTCTTTAATCCGAATCTTTTTATGTTACCTTAAGAAAACTACGATAAAATCACATGTTAATAAATCAATTATGTTTGAACTATAGACTATATCTATTTTTAAACTACATGAAATATCAAACCACTATTTAAAAATAAAGAATTGTCAATATGTAAATCCATCAGGTTGACTTTTAAACCTGACAAGTTAGTGTTTTTTTTTTAAATTTAACTTCATAAAAGCAACCTCCGACCCAAACGGGCAAAAGGCCAAACAATACAATACCCCCGACCCAAACAAGCAAGGGGCCAGAACTTACAACATATAAATAGGATATTTACACCACTCTTTCCAACTAATATATTTACATGATGATCTTTTTTTAACCCACCCAAAACCTCTCGACTTAATCTCTATCATAATATCTTGCGGACTTCTCCTGATTTGGTTGAAGACCTACTCGTTCTACTTTTTCAAATACACCAACACGAAATTATAACCAACCCCATAATAATCTTTTTCGCTTTCTTTCCAACCTATATAGAATTATGAATATCCATTAAATCTTTGAACTCAAACGCGAAGATTTGGAGAATGTTGCACCACGCACTGATGTCCGCCCACACTCTAATAGCCACCGAACATGCAGTGAATAAATGATCCACCGATTCCTCATACAAGTTTAGCTAAATGTGTTCACAAATAAATAGTAAGGATAAACCTAAACTCATTAATTGTTTAAATTCATTTTTTGTGACACGTCATTTCCACCCCTATTTATAAGCATCTAAACGTAAACATGTAAGAGCATTCACATCCTGGGAATCAAAATCTGTGTGTGAAGTTTTTAAAATATAAAGAGTAGAAAAAGTGGTTGTGAGTGGAGAAGAGAGAAAATGTTACTGTTCATCTGTATATTTGGGGGGATATTGGTCACCCCCTATACTTTTTTAATATATATTGAAAGTGATTGTGAGTGAATGAGAGAGAAAATGTAATGATAAAGGTATAAACATATTATTTAATTGAAAAGGAGAGAGAAAATGTATTTATTTTTAGTAAAAATATATTAATATAGGAGTTGTTTTTTGGTAGAATGTATGTATATTTTTAAGGAGTTAGATGTGAATGCTCTAATAACACTTCGTTAGATTTGGTTATGGTAACTCCTTTACTTTTTCAGATCTAAAATAATCAATTTTAGAATATTAGTTGCAAAATTGATTTTTGATAATAAATGTAAATAATTTATGCACAACTACCCACTGTGAATATACTTCAATAAAATGCCACGATTCTGATTTCAGTAATACAGAATGGTAATTGAAATTCACGAGAAAAACTTTAAACAAAATTATTAAAAACATATTTAAATACAAAATTTAAGTATAGATTTATAACTTATTTTAACAGATGAATAGCAAGCATTCACGTTATTAGTTTTGCATGTATAGGCGTAATTATTGTTTCTTTAGTTTTAGTTTCAATTTCACTCATATACCATGCCGATATATAACATTAGAAGAGTATTTGCATGATGCGATAGTAAAGAGAGACACTGTCAAAATGTATATGGTTTGGTTGGTTCGGTTATTATCCTCAATCGAAGCTAAAATTGAAGTCATTTGTTAGTCTATTTTATTAACCAATCGGTTTTGGTTAATCCAATTCAATTTATTCGGTTAGATTGATGGTTTTTGGATTTGTTCGCTTAATTTCAGTTAATAGCCAAAACCAAAGTCGGACTAACATTTTTACTTATAAATACATGAAGTGGAGGTATAAAATATGAAATACATGAACTGGAGACATAAAAGCTAGAAATATATGAAAACATGAATGATCCGGTCCGGTGAAAAGAGGATTCAAAAATAAATGTTTACCGGTTTTTGGTTAATTTGATTAATCGGTTTTCAGTTAGTTCAGTCTTTTGTGATTTCGGTTTCGGTTAACAATTCAGTTATTGCCATCCCTTGACATTATTTATCACGTAACATATCAATTATTTAAGTAAAAAAAAACTATACCAATACTATACTCAAACTAAAGAGAATAAAATGATCATTTTTATGATGTAATTTTTTTAGAAAAATATTAACATACGAGAAAAGTTATCGGTGTTTAAAAATCGTGAGGATAATTAGTTTTTTATAAGGGGATTAATTGAAGCTACATGGTTTAGATTGAGAAACTAGAAGCGTAATCATGATTAGGGTCTAGAGTGTATAAATTAACTTTTGAGAATCTTAAAATACATCTGTCGAATGTATTATAATATAATGTAGGTATAATATTTTATATATTTGATTTTTCTCTGAATAACTTTCGCACGTTAACTTTAAAAGAAAAATAATGCTTGGGGGTGTTTAATTTTTCTCGAACACTCCATCATAAGTTTGTTAACATCGAAGTTGTATTCGAAATAAAGATTTTTTGATATCATAAGCTATATTGCGTGTCAGTATCGTAGTATCGTACTGGTATCGTGACGAACAAATTGAACTGATATCGACCGAGCAACATTAGTATTGGTATCGATATTATTGAAACCGTTATTCCTTTTCAATGGTTTTCGATCAATTAAAATAAGATTTTATTTTTTTTTGGTTACGCAAATTTATCTTTTAGGTTACATTAGACAACTTTGAAATCATTATACACTTTCTTTAATCATAAACTAAAGCGAGTACCAGTACCATAATGAGCCAAGTTGTGTTCACTATATTGTATTTTTTTGTGTCGTAAACTATACTGATTGTTGGTATCTGCATTATCGGAACACGCACTAGCATAAGTTTTTATGGTTTCGAACTGTGTAACATATTCTGTTTCTTTTCAAATATAATATTTAAAAATTGTGAATATACTGTTGCGACACGTTTATTTTTATATACATTTCAATAAATTTTATTTGACATTAACCCGTATAACGTACGGACATAACCTCCTTGTTATATACTAAACAAAATATAAAATAATATAATATAATAAAATTGATGCACATTCATTTGTCCCAATTTACAAAAGAGTTAAATGCCATTCTAGTTTCATGTGGTTTGGGTTATTTTGGTCAGTTTAGTTCAAAGGTTCATTTTTCACTGTGGATCCAAAAAGGTTTTATCGTTGCCAATTTAGTCCACTGGGTTAACTTTATCCATTTTTGTATCAACGAGAAGGGCAATTCAAATCATTTTATATGTAATTATGTTAACTAGAAGGGCTATTCGGCCATATAAAATGACCGAATTGCCTTCGTGTTAACATAAATAATGGATGAAGTTAACACAATGGCCTAAAATGGCAACAGTGAAACCTTTTTGGACCCACAGGTGAAAGATGAAACCTTTGGACTAAACTGACAAAATGGTCCAAACCACAGGGATTAAAATGTCATTTAACTCTTACAAAAAACATATAATATTTGAAAACGTGTTTATACATGAGCAAATTGTGTATATAAGTAAGTTGTGACATATTTTATTAAAAAAATATTTTTTCTGTATAAAGTATGTGTTCACTATGATTAAATTCAGCGTATTCTTAACCTAACAACGATGAGAAATAAAGTGACCATCTGTGATCTGTAAACAATAAAGTGTTCATATGTAACAACATTTAAACTGGTGGGTATGGTTTAAAGCTCTTAGGGGTTTTATAATGTTACGTTAGAGTCACGTATGCACCACATAAGCGAGGGGTTTTGTCGTTAACTTACACGCTGTGGTTTAAAGCCCTCTATTAAACAAAAAGAAAAAAAGAGCAAAAAAATTGATTGGTTGAAAACAATGGACCCCACCTACACATGTCATTAGCGCTCGTTACTGGGATTAAGCCCTCTCCATAGCGCCCTCCCCTCTTTGGCGCCTAGGAAATGGGGGAGGGGCGCTATAGGGCGCCATTGATGCTGATGTGGCGCGACAAGGGGTGGGGGGTATACCACACCCACCAGCCTGAACATTTTGTTGTTTAATTTCAACACTTTACTTCACATGACTTTTATGCTAAGAGTACTGTGTACCGAAACCACCATATAAATATATGATGTCTAACTACTATCTTCCTTGTAAAATATGTATTAGATTGACCATCTATATTTGTTGCTTTGATAGGCAATACTTAACAAAGGTGCAAAATACATTGTAGTAGAAGGCCTCCCTGCCAGTGGTTGCTTAGGCATATCCTTGTTCCTTGCATCTGCGTCTGATCGTGATGACTTGGGTTGCGTAGCCTCGGTCAACAACCAAAGATACATCCACAACACCATTCTCCAAGCCAACATTCAAAACCTAAGAAGAAAATACCCGAAAGCTGTCATCGTGTATGCTGATTATTGGAATGCTTATCGTTCCATAATCAGGAATGGACCAAGGCTTGGGTTCCAAGAGCTTTACAAAGTATGTTGTGGAGCTGGTGGTGGCCATACAACTTCAACTTGGCGGCCATTTGTGGGTCCCAATCCGCGAGCTCGTGCCAAGACCCTTCTCAGTATGTCAATTGGGATGGACTTCACCTTACTGAAGCTATGCATAAAGTACTTTCTGATTTGTTTCTTGAAGGTCATTTCACTTATCCACCGTTAAAGTACTTGCTGAGACGTAAAAACGACTCAAACTAGATGATAATAAGTGCCTTTTTGTGATATCTCATCACTTTTGGCGTTTAGTATCTAACAATAGTATCATTCAAGTTGTATTACTTTTAACATATCAAAGAAGTAAACAAAGAAGAAATATTACTAAGGATAAAAATGCCTGTATATATCATTATATTAAAAACAATACACTTTTAAGTTATGTTTTACATACAAGTTGTTTGAAAAAAAAAGTGTTTTTGTTCAACCCAACTCAACTGAGTTTGTAAAAAGGTATATGTTGCAACTAGTTACCAGTCGAACTGATTTGCCAACCTCCTCGGCAGTTTGCGGCCCCAACGCCGGACCAAAGGACCCATATCCAACATCTTTACATGTTTCATTCATGTATCAAATTGCCAAATAGGGTTTTCATGATTGATGGAATCATTGGTATTATCTAAAAAACACTCTTATAAGACAATTACATTAAGAATTTCTTTAACAAAAAATACACATTTTGGATGATCACTCAAGGATCAATCACCCCAAAAGCAAGCGATATCAACTCGTTTGACAACAGGAAACCATCTGGATCGCTTAACCGAATAAACCCAATCTCATTTTCCAATTTCTCGTCATCTAAAACCAACGAACTAAACTCATTTTCCGTAATTTCTCTTCTTTGATCATCCAAAAACAACACATGCCCACTTTTCATATAAGGCTCATAAACCTTACACAATTCAACAGCGACCTCGCTTCCGAAATCTTCGGTAAAACTCTTGAACTCCAACCCTTTTGAAGTTCTAAACGAAAGCATCACAATATCCATAGCCATTTCCCCTTCATCAACATCATCATCTTCTTCGCCCAAATCAACTAAACCGTCCTCCAAATTCTTCACATAATTTGTGTAGTCTTTTAACTTTTTTGGTCTTGAATATCTTGTTCCGTTTATATAACTAGCAGAACCTAATCCGAACGCATAAAAAGGCTTGTTTATCCAGTATGTGTAGTTGTGCTTGCACTCAAAACCGCTTTTGCTGTAGCTGCTAACTTCATAATGGTTGTAACTAGCCTTGCCGAGTGTTCTTGAAGCCATTCGGTAGAATTTTGCAGATTGGGTGTCTGAAGGCAGTGGGAATTCACCTGGTGTGTACCTGTAAATCATTGTAACTCATTTTATTTTTGTAAAACTCATTTGTGTAACGAACATATAGTAAAAACGGGCGAGTCGGGTAATGTGTCAGTCAGTGTTCAGGCAAGAGCACTATATTGTGAATTGGGAAGTTCATTTGTTTGACTTGACTCGTTTAATCCTTTGAAGCTAAAACAGAACTCAAATACATCCATTCATAGGTGAACGGGTCAAAATTGCCACCTCTAGCTGTAGACTGTAGTTGTTAATTTTATACCATAAACCATGAACCTAATTGAATAGAAGTTATAGACACATATCTCTATATAAATTATGTACAAATCGAGTGAAGAATCAACCATTTTAGTGCAGTAAAGAACCAAATACTTGTATTTAACTATTGAGTTAATTACGTTTTTCATCCCTGTGGTTTGTCAAAAATCACTATTTCAGTCCATTTGTTTAAAAATTGTCATTTCAGTCCCTGTGGTTTCACTTTCGTAACTATTACAGTCTCGTGGTTTCACTTTCATAACTATTATAGTCCCTGTGGTTTCACAGAATAAATGGATGGAGTTAACGGAGGTGGACTATAATAGCTACGAAAGTGAAACCACAGGGACTGAAATGGCAATTTTTAAACTAATGGACTGAAATAGTGATTTTTGACAAACCACAGGGATGAAAAACGTAATTAACTCTTAACTATTTATCACAAGAGAGTTGCCTTGTACTAACAAACGAAATATTCTATATTAGTGAGGCTAATAATAAGGCCACCCGGTGTGGGCTCACCGCCCCCTGCCACATCACCTCCATAGCGCCCCAAACACCGATTCGGGGACGTTATCGAGGGCTCCGCCAAGCAGATAACGAGCACCAAAGGGATGGTTTGGGGGGTCCACTTGATTCAAACCAATCAGATTATTTTTTATATCTTTTTTCTTTTTCTTTATATTGTTAAAGGGGTTTAAAGGGGGCTTTATTCAACACCGTGCAAGTTAACAATAAAACCTCCCACTCCATGCAGCCTAAGTTAGGAATGAAAAAGAAAACCCTATACATAGATCCACGAGGAACAACATAAACTGGTAAACACAACCTTAAAGTTTGTATAACAAAATACAGTTAACCAATCAGTGGTTGATTTGCCATTACATTATACATTAGCAAACAGGATCAATTTTTAATATTCAAACGAGATTCAACTCGTTTCCTTGGTAAATTTACAATCTTAAAAATCAAAATCAAGAATTGTAACATTTTGACACCGAAGGTACGTATGAACATGTAATCCAGAAAAAGCTACGGACACAGGGAAGTTTTACAAATCGACAATCTTTTGGGGATGGAAAACATCTAAATTTTGGTTTTAAACTAAAACTTTAAACACTAGATGGGCCACAAAGCAAGGTATCATGATCATACGCATAAAAAAAGATTGTTTTGAAAAACTTACAGTGATCCAAATTTGGTGTCTTTTTCAATCTGCAAGTCATAAACCGAGACATGATTCGGCTGCGCGTCAACCGTGAGCCTCAACGTCTCCTCCCACATCTCTTGAGTTTGATTCGGGAGAGACGAAATAAGATCCATGCTCCAATTCCCAACCCCACATGAACCAATAATCTCAATCGCCTCATGAACCTCCTTAACACCATGAGCCCTTCCACAAGCCTTCAATAACTCTTCTTGAAATGCTTGAACTCCTAAAGACACCCTATTCACACCCAACCCCATCAAGTCCTTCAGCTTCCTATCATCAAATGTCCCAGGGTCCATTTCCATTGATATTTCAGCATCCAAACATATCCCAAATCTTGATCTCAATGTGTCAAGAACCTTGGCAACAAGCCTTGGTGGCACTAAAGAAGGTGTGCCACCACCAAAGAACACAGTTTGAAGAGGTGGGTGTGGGTCAAAATGTGTTTTTGTTGCTTCAATTTCACGGATAAGAATGTTAATGTAGTTTAATATTCTTGGGTCATCATCTGCGGTTTCTGGGGATGTGGAACCGAGAGCAACGATGGGGAAGTCGCAATAATGGCAGCGTTTGCGGCAAAAGGGGAGGTGGATGTAAGCTGAAGCTGGTGGGAGTTTGTAAGAAGGGGTTTCGGGTGTTTCGATAGTTAAAGGGTTCGTTGAGGCATTTCGTCGAACAGTTGGTGGGCTTTGAGGTAATAAGGTGCAAAAAGCGGGTGTTTTGAGGGGGAGGAAGGTATTGGATTTGGTTTTTGAGTGGAGGGTTAATAGCATGGGAGCAATGGTTGATTTCAACATGGTTGAAGTTTGATTTTCGATGTGAGATACAGAAGTAGAAATTATGTTTTACTCTGTTTGAAACTAATATGCCAGAAGGAATATTGTTGGTTTCAAATGTCTCGATAAATCTCAATTGCATCACATCACAATTCACGGTTTCGGTTTTTTTTTCTGGTTTCAGTTCTAAAACTGGTTTTTTTACACATCTAAGAAAAATAGTGTCTTTTTGTTGTTAGGTCGGATAGAGTTACTTATTTAATTTAGTATAATTTTATAGAGTTAAATTACGAGCTGAATTTTCCGTTGTCCGAAATCCGAATCTTAAGGTCACTCACAAAGTCATGTTATATCAAAAACCCAACTACTTTACAATTTGTTTATTTATTTATTTCTTACGGTTTCAAGTTTCTAAAATTTTAAAATACTATTATTATATTTTTTAAAAAATATATAATATATCAATATAATAAGTTTCGTTAAACGGATATGAGATGGATTTTGGGTAACGGAGGGGCATCACTTAATACCATACCCATCTCAAACCTATTTGAAAGCTATAACTTGTTCCATACTCTAATATGCGCGTATTTTGAGTTTTTATGCTAATCCTAGTTGTCCTAATTTTAGTGCATTATAAACGTAATTAATTTTATTTTATTACAACTATATGTTTAATATCATAAAAACAAACATATTATTTTATTATTCATAAAAAAACCCACTCAACCTAGTTTTGATATATAAGTTACTAAACTTCTTTAAAATACAAGTACTTGGTAGTACATCTATGTTTAATGCATACTTCTTTTGTATTTGTTATTTTTTTTTTATCATAGCACGTTAGTTTGTTTGTTTTTGGTTTAATATGGGTATGCTACAACAGAAAAAAAAAGAATGAAAAAAGAAAAACAATCATAATTTGCCACATGGAGAAACCACCCATATAGACATCAGAAATTACAATTGCTAATGTTTTGAAACTAGTGGAATTCTCGCGCTTTGCTGCGGGCTTTCAGTCCATATCAGTTGGTTTATTACTGTACATATACTGGTTCCAATGTTGTTTGGCCGGTATCAGTTCGACTCGTTACGGTACCGTTACCGTAACAATGTTGTTTGGAACATTAAGAAAATCATTAAAAATGAATATGGTACCGGTACCAATATTATTTGGTTGACATTGGTTTAGCTTCCAAGGAAAGAACAAAAAATGATTATATTTGATAAGTTCAAATATTTTTTTCATCAAATCTTTGAAAAAATAAGCACGGCGTAACGAATATTCGAAATTTATAAAACATTATATTATTTTGATAAAATAACGAAGAATGTAAATGCGTCACTTAAAAAACTAAATCGCAACATAACGTTGATGACATGTACGCATGGGCTTTGATCCCTTGTAAATTACTATTCACAACTCGGTTTTAAGTAAAGTTTATTTATAGACGTAGATAAAAATAAATATATCATAATGACATATTTAGAATTTTTAAAACATTTATCTTAATAGTTATAAACAAAAAAAATAATATTAAAATTAGTATAAAAATATTTATTTAAAAATAGTAAAATAAAAGCCAAAATAAAATAGAATTTCTAAAACCTTTTTATTGACATGTGTAAACCTTTAGGAAAGTAATATATTTAACATTGTACCTTGTGTTTAATAATTTGTATATCAATGTACATGTTCTTTGAATTTGTATATTATTTTGATAAAATAACGAAGAATGTAAATGCGTCACTTAAAAAACTAAATCGCAACATAACGTTGATGACATGTACGCATGGGCTTTGATCCCTTGTAAATTACTATTCACAACTCGGTTTTAAGTAAAGTTTATTTATAGACGTAGATAAAAATAAATATATCATAATGACATATTTAGAATTTTTTAAAACATTTATCTTAATAGTTATAAACAAAAAAAATAATATTAAAATTAGTATAAAAATATTTATTTAAAAATAGTAAAATAAAAGCCAAAATAAAATAGAATTTCTAAAACCTTTTTATTGACATGTGTAAACCTTTAGGAAAGTAATATATTTAACATTGTACCTTGTGTTTAATAATTTGTATATCAATGTACATGTTCTTTGAATTTGTATATTATTTTGATAAAATAACGAAGAATGTAAATGCGTCACTTAAAAAACTAAATCGCAACATAACGTTGATGACATGTACGCATGGGCTTTGATCCCTTGTAAATTACTATTCACAACTCGGTTTTAAGTAAAGTTTATTTATAGACGTAGATAAAAATAAATATATCATAATGACATATTTAGAATTTTTTAAAACATTTATCTTAATAGTTATAAACAAAAAAAATAATATTAAAATTAGTATAAAAATATTTATTTAAAAATAGTAAAATAAAAGCCAAAATAAAATAGAATTTCTAAAACCTTTTTATTGACATGTGTAAACCTTTAGGAAAGTAATATATTTAACATTGTACCTTGTGTTTAATAATTTGTATATCAATGTACATGTTCTTTGAATTTGTATATTATTTTGATAAAATAACGAAGAATGTAAATGCGTCACTTAAAAAACTAAATCGCAACATAACGTTGATGACATGTACGCATGGGCTTTGATCCCTTGTAAATTACTATTCACAACTCGGTTTTAAGTAAAGTTTATTTATAGACGTAGATAAAAATAAATATATCATAATGACATATTTAGAATTTTTTAAAACATTTATCTTAATAGTTATAAACAAAAAAAATAATATTAAAATTAGTATAAAAATATTTATTTAAAAATAGTAAAATAAAAGCCAAAATAAAATAGAATTTCTAAAACCTTTTTATTGACATGTGTAAACCTTTAGGAAAGTAATATATTTAACATTGTACCTTGTGTTTAATAATTTGTATATCAATGTACATGTTCTTTGAATTTGTATATTATTTTGATAAAATAACGAAGAATGTAAATGCGTCACTTAAAAAACTAAATCGCAACATAACGTTGATGACATGTACGCATGGGCTTTGATCCCTTGTAAATTACTATTCACAACTCGGTTTTAAGTAAAGTTTATTTATAGACGTAGATAAAAATAAATATATCATAATGACATATTTAGAATTTTTTAAAACATTTATCTTAATAGTTATAAACAAAAAAAATAATATTAAAATTAGTATAAAAATATTTATTTAAAAATAGTAAAATAAAAGCCAAAATAAAATAGAATTTCTAAAACCTTTTTATTGACATGTGTAAACCTTTAGGAAAGTAATATATTTAACATTGTACCTTGTGTTTAATAATTTGTATATCAATGTACATGTTCTTTGAATTTGTATATTATTTTGATAAAATAACGAAGAATGTAAATGCGTCACTTAAAAAACTAAATCGCAACATAACGTTGATGACATGTACGCATGGGCTTTGATCCCTTGTAAATTACTATTCACAACTCGGTTTTAAGTAAAGTTTATTTATAGACGTAGATAAAAATAAATATATCATAATGACATATTTAGAATTTTTTAAAACATTTATCTTAATAGTTATAAACAAAAAAAATAATATTAAAATTAGTATAAAAATATTTATTTAAAAATAGTAAAATAAAAGCCAAAATAAAATAGAATTTCTAAAACCTTTTTATTGACATGTGTAAACCTTTAGGAAAGTAATATATTTAACATTGTACCTTGTGTTTAATAATTTGTATATCAATGTACATGTTCTTTGAATTTGTTAGGGTGTAGAATAAAAATAATTTTTTAAAAATAGTAAAATAAAAGCCAAAATAAAATAGAATTTCTAAAACCTTTTTATTGACATGTGTAAACCTTTAGAAAAGTAATATATTTAACATTGTACCTTGTGTTTAATAATTTGTATATCAATGTACATGTTCTTTGAATTTGTTAGGGTGTAGAATATAATAGAATAGAATGTTAATATATAGAATTATATTATTTCATTAAATGATTTTTTTATCAAGTTAGAACTTAGAAGCATTTTTACTTTTTTATTGAAGCAAATGAAATTCACTGACTAGGAATTACATAAGATTATATGGTAGTGTTTGGTAGGAGACAATTGAAGGTGGAATGGAATGAAAAAAACATGTTTGGTTATCATATGATAATGAACTGAATCAAATCAGTAAGATAAGGAAGTTTCTTAAAATTCTAAATCGGTAATAGAGGTATGTTAAAAATATCACCATGGAAATGTGATTATGAAATTTGAAAAGAAAGGAAATTTAAGCCCTTAATACACAGATCATTCGAAATAATCGAATGTGTTAGTTTCATAGCTTATAAATTATCTGAGAAGCTTAGCAAAATACATAATGTATTTCGTATTTCAAATTTATGTAATGCTTGGTCGGCAAATCCTACAGAGATGCCTCTTGATGAAGTGCAAATCGACAAGCGGAATCATTTTATTTTAAAACCTTTGTCACGAATCGACGGGTTAAAAAGGTCCTTAAGAAAATGATCCTTATAGTGACAGCAGATGGGATTCACGAACGCAGTCGAACGAACGAGACCTTTGTTCGTGTTCGTTCGCTAAGCTAACCGAACGATTTTTTTTGTTCGTGTTCGTTTGTTAAGCTAATCGAACAAACATAAACGAACTTGTCGCTAAAGGTTCACGAATTGTTCGCTGAACGTTCGATTACAACCCTACTTCTAATTATCAAAACCCAAAATTTAACATCATAATAGTTCATATAACATAGTAAGACATGTTTTTATCATGTCCAACTCGTCATTTCCAGTTTATAGCTCATTTCTAGTCGAAAGTCAAACGGTTTGACTTCTACTTTGACTTTTGATTCTGACCGTTTGGTCAAACTTATAACCTGATTAAGACTTGTTATGTGACCATAATATTACAGGGAATAACCATATGAGGTTATACCTTCTGGTCATGTAGTTTGACGTGTTAATTGACAAGTCAACATAATATACTTTTAAAAATGTAAAAAAAATGCCCTTTTGGCATAAAAATGGTTTTAAAACATACAAGGCATATCATTTGACACTGAAACTGATCATGCAACTTTATAAAATATATTTTGACATAACGGACTCGTCATAGACCTATTCGACCACCTGATATCATATATACGCGCATGGCTAGTTTAAATAAAATAAAATATATAAATTTGTCGAATCGGGTCAAAACCTTTCCAAACCATTTCAAATCATAATTTTTGGTTAACATACCCATATTTTACGAGTCCTAGCACTCAGACGGGTATAAACCACATTCTATCGGGTCAACGCTTAATCTAGCGAACCGAGCGTATCGTTAAGTTAACTGGTCAAAGTCAAAGGCCTATAAATGACCCGTTAACATTCTAACGAATAATATTTTCGTTCATTCCAGACTATAACCCTTCAGTAAATTGCGCCTATGCTGAACTCTTTTTAATACAGTTGTATTATATATACAATTATCATAAAAGACTAGCACAGGTAAATACTCTTAGCCTATTTTATTTTATAAAATTTGGAATATGACACTAGCCACTTGGTCGGGTATTGACAACTTAAAACTTGGGGGTTAATACGACCGTGTCCAGGCGTCCTGCCTCATTTAATTGCAAATGGCCACGACTTAAACGCAGGGTGTAGGCATACACCTAAAAGAACGCTAATGATATATATTTATATAATTATGAAAATGTGGTGTGTCTATTAGTCATGTACTGACATTTGATTTCCGCTCCCCAACTGTATTGACAAACATGTAAAAATGGTAACAAGAGATATAGTTTGTCCCAAGTTATTTAAAAATGAAATACCAAATGGTATTAAATACATAAGAAAGGATTTTCAAAAGAGTCGGTTAATTGTATTTACCAGTGAAAACTGACGTATTTTTAAAAGACTAAACACAAGTCAATAGCAAATACTGAATAGGCTGGAGGAAGCTTGGTCTTAGAAGTTAGAATTTGCAACTCCATGATAAAAACCCAATTTGTTTCAAGTGGCGAATATTTAGATCTGCCTGTGAATATTTTTGTACGAACAACTTGTAATATTTTGTATTTATTATATTCAAGCTTTTATGTTATTATTTTACTTTATTCTGTCTTCAGCTGCCTATTGTGATACTCTTATCAATCGTCACGCATAAACCACAAGTTCGGGCCCACCGAGAAATTAGGGTGTGACAACTAACCTATTAAAGATCCCTAATAATTTAATAAATCCATTTTAAAATTCTATAAATTTGTTACTAATAAATGTTTGAAATTTCGGGATATCGTATCGGTATCATGACGATTCTGACCGAACAACATCAATATAGATGACAATACTATCAGAAACATTTTTGATATTCATTTTCACAATATCTGTACCATGGGGACTCTGAGTGAATAACATCGATATCGGTAACGATACTATCCGAACTGTTACTGTCACTGATTTATAGTTTTTAATCGATGTGAAACAAATGCCGACATCCTTTTAGTATACCACACCTTTTTTTTGGATTCTTTCTTTCAGTCGTTGTACGGAAGCCAGCACCATAGTAATACCATAACAGGACACACCGTTACTTATCGAACAACCCGCCTTATCGCGTGGGGATAATTACCGGTTTATGGAACATTTAAAAGGTCACTTTGAAATCTTAAAACTAGCAAGCCTGATAGTGATATGTACAATTTTAACAAGAAGTTGTTAGTTAAGGGACCTATCATGTATATATGAAATATTGACCACCCCAAACCAATAAATTGGAAACATCAGGAAGCTAAAGAGCCACCGAGCACGGAGGAGCAGCCATGGACGCCGGCGAAGGTACAGAGAACAACAAACAACAACAACAACAACAACAACAACAACAACAACGGAATTGAACAAAGCACCAGTAACAAAGTACTCGAGAACGTCGGAAACGTCATCGTTTCGATCAACGAAGCAAAACACGTTGATCAAGTCATTTGCGCCCTTCACTCTTTCGCCGTCCGCCTCTTTCCTCTCGATTCTCGCACAATCGCAGGTTAATCATATTAATTAACTCTTTATTCAATCGTTATAGTTTTCTGAATGGAAGAAATTATTGTGTTTTTGTTTTGATTAGGTTTAATTGATCATGATATACACTTGGTGTTAATTAGGGCTTTGAATGGTTATTAGTTTATTTCTAACTGATTTAATTTGATGAATTTGCAGGTAGCATTGACAAACAGTACAGAGATGAGGTTTGTGATATTTTTCTTATTGTTTATATTTTCTTAATTCACAATCAATTCCTTTTCCTTATCCATGTAATTAAATTAAAAATTCCTACTCTCTCCTGTTCAATTAAATAATATTTTTTTAGACTTTTATCATTACATTTTCTCTCCACTCACAACCACTTTCAAAAATATTAAAAAATTTATAAGGGGTGAACAATGTTCCCGTATCTCTCCTTCACTCACAACCATTCCTTATAACATAACTAACAACTCACACAAATATAAGAAGTCCATATAGTTGTTGCTCATGTAGTCCCATAAGAAAGTCTAACAAACAGTTTTTTAAGCTCATAATTTAAGTGAATTATTTGATTTATTACAAAATGGAAACTGAATTTAAGTGAGTTATTTGATTTATTACAAAATGAAAACTGCATTGTTATAAAGAACAGGTCCTGCAAATTTATACATATATGTTGTTTTACATTTAAACATGTTATTTAGTTTGTCTAGCCTTGCCTTAGTGATGAGCGATGTCTAGCGTGTAGACCTTTTTAGGGGACTGTATAGGGGTTAGCGTTGTTTTTCCGTCTCATTGCGTTTTTATCAGGCCTAGCAAATTTGACTTGCCATCCCAAAATTGGGTTGATAAGTTTAAAAGTTTTGGGTTGATTCACAGCTAGCTGTTTCTTATTAAACGGGTCAGAATGGGTTAATTGAGACCCTTTCTAATGAAATGGGTCAGCATGGTTTGGTGCCATTTTTCTAACTGGGGAAAACAGCGTATTCCATTCTGCGCACATCAATTAATAAGTTGAGATAGAAGATAGCAACATCCGTACAAATCTAGTATCGCAACCTGGTACATGTGTAACCCGGCGCCGGTCACTCATGCATAGACGATTAGTTGCGTTGAACGCTGGGTTAAGCGTGTATCGAAGCTGGGTTACGCGTGTTATGTGGCGTACGTAGGACGGGTGTTTTCCGGCCCCGGTAATCTGCGTTTAATAACGCGTAACCAACTCCACGAACATGAACCAATGGCGAAGCTTGAGATTTCCGACCGGGGGCCGGAAGTCACCGGACCTAAAAATTTCTATAAAACCGGGGGGTCGAAAACGTATATACCCAAAAATTTCTATACGAAAACTACATACTCTCCACTACTGAGCGAAAAGTTCGGGGGGTCGGCCGCCCCCTTCAGCCCCTTAAAAGCTTCGTCCTTGCACATAACCGAGACCTAAACGTGTGAAACGAAAGCGGAATGCGCGTAACAGGCATTAACACGCATAACCAAGGGCGCCCGCGTAACTGGCGTCGGTTACTCGTGCAAAGCCGGTTTTGTGTCGAGTGCTGCGTTAAGCGCTTACCAGGGCCGGGTTACGTACGTGTCCCAGATCGGGTACGCGTAACCAGAGTTAAAACGCGTAACAGACACCGCACGTGTAATTGACGCTGGTTACACATCATGCGGTTGGTTAATTGCGTGCCGGGGCCGAGTAACCTGGCGCCAGACGCGCGCTTCCAGATCCTGGTACGTGTAACCGGCTCCACATGGGTGTAGAACGAGACATGCGTGTAACAGGTGCCGAGAACCAGAAAGTCAGAACTTAGAAGTTGTACACTAATATTCAAAATAACCGTTTTTAAACAAACCCGTCCCGACCCGAATCCTATTCCAACCCAAACCAAAAAACCCTTTATTGAATCAACCCGTTTTGATCTGATCTGCAACCCAACCCCGCACGACACGACCCGTTTGCCAGGCCTAGTTCTGTTGTGTAAAATTGAGGTTATCCAACTGGATAGAAGCTGTTGACTTTAAATGGAAATTAGGTCCAACATAGTAATCATTTTTTAGCTCATCTTGACCCAAATTCATCCTGAACCAAACCTATCCTGACCCAAACCTATCCTTACCCTTTTCTTAATCAACCCATCCTGCCCCGACAACCAACCAACCCACCCATTTTGCCACCTATAGCTTTTATATGTAGCTATTGTATTTTACTCATCACTGTATGTTAGCGGTCATTTTAATCTTCCACGACTAGTACTTTTGTTTGGTTGTTTACTCTTATCCTTTTAGCTACATTTCTTTGTTATCTAGATTAAGATACTGTATACTGCACATGTAAAAATAAAAGGTTTATTGGGTCGGGTACGTTTGTTGTTGTAGATTATATGAGTTGTGTTTGTCTCTTGAAAGATGATACTTTTGATCTTTAACATAGAAGATGATTATTTTAGGCTTTTTTTTGGCAGCAGAGTTACGTTTGTCAGTCATTATGTTTTTGTGGTGTGCATAGGTTATTGGAGCAGAAGTTCTTTCAGAACATGAAAGAGATAACTGGTGGCAGGTGTTCTATCAAAGTACTGCATTTCCAACGCTGGCTAGAGTGTTGTTAGTTGGTAATCATTAAATTCCACACCTTCTTTGTACATAACGCTAGTGTTTTACGAAAAAAAACTTTTCATATGTGTCTTACAGTTTGTAAGAATTGCACTATTTAAAAACTGAATCACATGTCTGCACTAATTTTAGGTGTTATGATATGCAGATGTTGCTTTGAATTGGCTAACTTGTTTCCCCATTTCTGCAAAAAAACATGTGTATGATGTATTCTTTTTAAGGGGCCGCGTATCTGAGGTTGTACAAACTTTAGTTCCTTATTTACAACATCACTCAAATGGGAGACTTGAAACAAGCATATGCTCAAACACTGAGAGGTACTGCCAATAATTTTGTTTCATATATTATGGAAATTATATATATGACAATTTTTTTTGATTTATACCTTCGATCTAACCTCCATATGATGACAGATTACTTGCATTATGCTTGCTTGAAAACGAACGGGTTCTCCAGTTAGTTAGAGAATTTTCACACCAACCAGAAAATATGAATTATGAGCAGCACAAGTCTGCAATCTCTAAAGTGTCGCAACTTGTTACGTCTGTCCCTGACAAAGCGCGAATGGGAGCTTCAACCTTACTTTCGTCACAGTATCCTTCATATTTTAACAACAAAGAAGATACTAGACGGTTATTATTATTACTTATCATCATGTTGGATTTTGTTTTGGCTTGACGGGAATTTATCAGCTTATACATCAAAAGGATAACAATTCAACTAATTCAGGGAGCAGAAGAGTGGAATAAAAACTATTATGATGAATCAACTAACTTCAATAGAAGTGATTATGATGGTTCTATTTTATTTATCGGGGATGCGTTTGCTCGTATTTGTCGGCGAGGGTCTACAGGTATGTTATGATATCACAACCATGAGAACTTTATGTTTTTTTTGCATTAATCCGATTAAGGATAAGGTTTGATAAGCAACATATATTGCAATATCCAGTATTTATATCTGGTAATGTAATCAGAATCAAAATATTATTTTTTTGGCTTGAAACAGTATTTGTTCTTGTGGCATGCAGACGTGCTTCTAAGCGAAATGGTCCCGCGAATTGTTACTCAAGTTCAAAGCCTTGTGCAGCCCGGGAGTGATTTGACCGTTTCTGAGGCTTTTAAATCAAAGCCTGGTTTGCAGTTTTGGTCAAAGATAACGGGGGCAATTAAAGATTCATATGCTGTAGAAAGAATATCTGAGCAGCTTTTACGTAGACTAGCAACTCAAAATATTAATGATGTCGAAGGTTACTGGATTCTTTGGTTGTTGTTCCACCAGATTTTTGAGCTCCAATCATCCATCAGGTATGATATAGTGCTTAGACCTTATGATTTTTCTAGGTATGTTCTTTGTAATCGAGTACAAAACAATTGCACAAGACTTGGGACTTGAGGACAGGCGGGTTGGTTTCTGTGTCAGTATGGGTGCCAGTCAAAATGTATAATTTTGTGTGCGGGCTGAAACAGGACGGGTCAGATTGGGCGGGCAACACTTTTTGTTGGTGTATTTACTATGATTAAGAAATATATAATTGCTGTTGAGAATCAAACGAAAATGTAATAGTAATATAATATTTTTTTAAATCAAATAATTTAGGATGTTGTAAGCGTTAGAATACACAATAGACAACTTTTTGACCCGTTTCAGTTTTACCTACCTTTTATATTTACCAGTTTGGCCCATTATCATAGTATCAAACAAATATAACCTGGATTGATCCGTTTTTATGTAAGTTAGTTGGATTTAGCACCTCTACTTGATACATAATGTATCACAAGGGATTTATTAATGGGACTATCACCAAATTGTAATAAATGAAGAAGCAATTTTACAAAATGTCAAATTTTGACACAATTTTAGCGAAATGTCTCCCTGCTTTGTCAGTTGTTTTCGTTGATAAAGAGGACTGCTGGATAAGATTTTTAGTGGATTACATTTTCTACGGATAGTTGGATCCATTCTTTGGCTGATTTTGTTAAATAATCCCTGCATTTTTGACATTTTGGTGGCTTTCCCTTGTTATTGGATGTATATAATAACACACCAGTACACGGTTATGCAATTTGATATGAGGAATCCACAACCGTTATTTAAATATGTTAAACCCATTGATTTGGTAATTTATTGAACTAAGTAAAAACATTGAGTTTTTATGGCTATAAATTAATAAAATGTTAAGGTTTTTCATCCTTCTAGAAGATGGAATTTATAAGATGTAAAATGAATAATGAAGGAATTATATTCAGAAGACTATTAAAGTTTTTCTCTATGTGATTGTGATGGTATCAGATAATGTCAACTTGTCACTTGATTAAGAAACAGAGTCCATATAATAGGACTATTCCATTTAACAAAAAAAAATGTTTAGGGTTTTCTAGCAAAAGATATAAAATTTTATAACATTGTGCTTAAGGTCGACAATAAGAAGCAATTGTTCATGGAAAAGTCAACTCTCAATGACCCTATACGTAGTAGACTGATGTTATTAGGGTTTTTACTATTTGTTTAGTATCTATTTGTAGTCAGTTCTAACTTCTTTGACGTGCCAATAAGAAATGTAACCCAGCAAAAGTTTTATTTAGCAATTATATGCTCAACTACAAAGCACGTTTGCGGAACCAACAAAAAATACATTACTTATTGTCTAGCATGTTTTGTGGAACATATGGATCCAGCCAAAAAAACTGCTGAGCAGGGTGACATTTTGTTATTCATTTTTTTAACATTTTAGTGATTTTCCCTTTATTCCTTTATCCTTCCGAACATTCACTTCCACTGGAAAAAGACATTGTTAAATTTTTCATGATGATGGGAACGTTTTACATGGTAAGCTAATTAAACATGAAATATTGCAGGTCTATGTTTACAGAAAGATTTTTACTCTGGAAATTGTTCCCAGTATGTTGTCTGAGATGGATTCTTCAATTTTCGGTTCTTCAATGCCCTCCTAATACGGAATTCAAGGTCAACAGTCAAAACCATTGCAATCTATTGGATACCACTAGACGTCTTCTTGCAGTATGGTCGAAGCGAGAGTTTGTCCAGTCAGCACCAATAGAGCAACAAGCTTGTATCCTTTCTCATTTCTATCTTACCATTAACAAAATTCGAACTGGTTGTCTTATTTTCCTGTCGTATGTTCATTTTACACTTACGTTATCTCTTTTATAGTGATTACTTAACTTGAGATTCAGATTTAACTGCAGCCGTTGGTCTTTGCTTAGAAAAGCTAAATAAAGAAGATTTAGATGCTACCAAGGATGCAATGCACTTGATTCTCCAAGGAGTTAGCTGTATATATCTTGTTTCTTTAACTGGTAACTTAGAGTAAAATGTCATTTTCGTCCTGAGGTTTGCCCATTTTGCTACTTGCGTCCAAAGGTTTGTTTTTCCGCATCTGGATCCAAAAGGTTTGAAATCTTGCCATTTTCATCTGGCTTGTTAACTCCACCCATTTTTTTCCGTTAGGTCAGTGGTATTTCTGTCTTTTTGTTAACTTAAAGGGTAATTCGGTCCTTTTCACTTTATGTACAAACATTTAGCATAATGTAAAAGTATTCAATATACCCTTAACGGAGAAAAAAGACGGAAATACCCGACTTAACGGAGACAATTTAGATGGAGTGAATGAGCCGGATGAAAATGACAAGATTTCAAACCTGTTGGATCCAAATGCAGAAAAACAAACCTTTGGACGAAAATCACAAAACTAGCCCAACCTCAGGGACGGAAATGGCATTTTACTCGGTAACTTATAATAGCGATTTTTTTTCCTATTCATTGTAGTCTTTTGTTTGATGATGTCAGGTAGGCTGGAGAGCCCATCACATTTGGTTCGGCGCATGGCCAGCAGTGTTGCTTTAGTCTTTTCAAAAGCGATTGACCCGAGTAATCCTCTGTATCTCGATGAAAACTTCAAAGAGGAGACTATTAACTGGGAGTTCACATCGGCGAAGGCGGACATTTCAGGATTGGAAATATCAGATGGCAAAGAAACGAATATAAACCAAGATGAGAGTTATAAAGATGCGAAGAATAAGAATGTTAATAAAGAATTGATGGAATTAACTTTGATTGATCCAGATGAGGTTTTTGATCCTGCATCATTGAATAACGAAGTTGCTTCTGATGTAGACAACGATGATGATGATGTGTCGGAAATGTCGAGTGAATCTTCCTTGCAACCGTATGATTTGTCTGATGATGATACCGATTTGAAAAAGAATTTTTCACAGTTGGTCGATGTCGTTGGGGCACTAAGGAAGTCTGATGACGCTGATGGTGTAAGTCGTTTTCATTTTCTTATAGAGTTATCTGATAATCATCTTTTAGTGTTTGCTTAAACAGATTCATATTACTGAGTAAAATGCCATTTTCGTCCCTGAGGTTTGGCCAGTTTTGCGACTTTCGTCCAAAGGTTTGTTTTTTTGCATCTGGATGCAAAGTGAAATCTTGCCATTTTCATCCAGCTCGTTAACTTCATCCCTTTTTCTCCGTTAAGTCAGGGGCATTTCCGTCTTTTTAGTTAACTCAAAGGGCAATTCAGTATTTTTCACTTTATGTAAAAAAACAGAATACCCCTGAAAAAGACTGAATTGCCCTTTAAGTTAACAAAAAAGATGGAAATACCCCTAACTTAACGGAGAAAAATAGATGGAGCTAACGATCCGGATGAAAATTGCAAGATTTCTAACTTTTTGGATCCAGATGCGAAAAAACAAACCTTTGGACAAAAGTCGCTAAACTGGCCAAACCTCAGGGACGAAAATGGCATTTTACTTTATTACTTATTTAGATTAGCTATTACTTATTCAAACTTATATGACTCGTATTAAGTTGTCTTTTTGCAGGTTCACTTAATTTGTTTCATATGGTTCACACAGTTTGATATAAATTATTGTCTCACATAATGTTTGGCAGGTTGAAAGAGCGCTAGATGTTGCGGAAAAACTTATTAGAGCAGCTCCAGATGAACTTCCGTTTATAGCAAGTGATCTAGTGAGAACCCTAGTCCAGGTTCGTTGCTCAGATTCAACTATAGAAGGCGAAGAAGAATCAGCTGAAGAAAAACGACAAAAAGCCTTAGTTGCCCTAATTGTCAACTGTCCACTAGGAAGTCTAGATCCAATAAACAAGCTACTGTATTCACCTAACGTAGACACCAGCCAACGGATCATGATTCTCGACGTCATGACCGATGCAGCACTTGAACTCACTCATGCAAAAACCGCTAGACAAAAGCACCCTACAAGACCCCAAATATCGACCACCGCCGAGACACAACCATGGTTCATGCCAAGTAGTATCGGGCCCGCAGGTTCAAGTATCTGGAAAGAGATATCAGGAACCGAATCTCCGTTGAGTTTGACTTATTCTTACGAGAGAGACCTCCCAAGCAAACCGGGTCAGGTCAAAAGAGGAAAGTCAAGGCGGTGGAGTGCTAAGTCAATGAATGTAGTGCAAGATGATCGGGTGGAATGGTCCCAGAATAAGTTCCCTCCGCTTGCTGCTGCGTTTATGCTTCCAGCCATGCAGGGGTTTGACAAAAAAAGTCATGGGGTTGACTTTCTTGGTCGGGATTTTATTGTTCTCGGAAAACTTATTCACATGCTTGGTATCTGTATGAAATGTTCTGCCATGCATCCTGAAGCGTCTGCTTTGGCACTCCCGTTACTGGATATGTTGAGTACCAGGTATTACAAATCTTTGCATCTAGGCCTGTAAATGAACCGAACGTTCATGAACTGTTCGTGAACTTGTTCGGCAGAAAGTTCATTTTTGTTCTAAACGAACGATCATGAACAAAATTTTTTGCTTGTTCATTTATGTTCGTGAACGTCTGTTTATGCTCGTTCATTTAAGTAGTTATATTTATATAAATATAAACATAAAAGTGGCTTTATAACTACTTATATAATTATAAATAATTAGTAGTTAGGCTTTCTAGTAATAAAAATTAGCTTTACAGTGGAACTTATCGAATTAATTGTCGTCGTTTTTATGGTCAATTATGTTCAATTGTGTTCATTTATGTTATTTGAGTTATGTTCATTTGTGTTCTTTTATGTTTCTTAAATTAAGTTTGTTTTTACATCCGTTAACTGTTCGTTTAGTTTTAAACGAGCGAACATAAACGACCACGAACATACCCATTTTCTTAATGAATGAACATGAACACAAAAAGTTGTTCAATTATATGTTTGTGTTCAGTTAAAGTTAAATGAACAAACACGAACACGTCTCTGTTCGTGTTCGTTCAGTTTGTTTACATGCCTATTTGCATCGACTGAATTGTGTAGCTACTAGCTAGAGGTGGTATTTTCAGTTCGTCTACACATGAATGGGTCGATCTGGGTTATGCATTGTGTTCGTTCAGTTTGTTTACATGCCTATTTGCATCGACTGAATTGTGTAGCTACTAGCTAGAGGTGGTATTTTCAGTTCGTCTACACATGAATGGGTCGATCTGGGTTATGCATTATCTCTTACGGGTCAAATGGGCAAAATTCAGAAAAGTCAGCTTAATAGATTGCGGGTCAATTGGGTTTGAACAGCGCGAAAGCCCTCAAAAGTAACTTTTAACGAGTAAAATCTATTAAATGTGGTCAATCAAATGGTTAGATTAATGTTGGAGTAATATTCTATTTGTAAATCGTATTCAACACACAAAAATGGAATACAATTGTTTTGGCTCAACCCTTTAGGTGTACCAATGAATTCGATGGGAGATTATGAGGTTGGAAATTGTTTTTTTTTTTAAATAATGGCGTTAATTGCAGGGAAATAAGCCATCATGCAGAAGCGTATGTTCGTAAATCTGTGCTATTTGCAGCATCATGCATATTGTTGGCTCTTAATCCAACGTATGTAGCATCTGCTTTAGTTGAAGGAAGCAGTGAACTAGCGAGAGGGCTAGAGTGGGTGCGCACATGGGCGCTCTCTGTGGCTGATACAGACACTGATAAGGAATGCTATACGGTGAGGACACAAAACTTACCTGATTATCGATTCATGTCAAAACGTTGCTTATTGGTAGTTAAATTTTCAGATGGCAATGGCGTGTCTTCATCTCCATTCTGAAATGGCCCTTCAAACATCCCGAGCATTGGAATCGTCAGATAGTGTGATTCAGACAAGAGGCATAAGTCTTCCATCAAATCTATCAAAGGGGAAAATCAGAATCTCACTCTAACATCAGAAAATACCGAATCAGTTACCTGGTATGTTTCTTTTCTTTATGCTTCATTTGTTTTTCATTGTTCGGTAGCATTTTTGAACTGTAAAGTTATGATTCATGTATGTTAGTTATGGTTAAAGGGGTCGTTCAAAGTTACTATTAGAGGGCAAAATGGGTGGTTCGTGTGAGTTGTGTAGCGTGTCAACACAAGTTAAAATGGTTATATTATTTAAAGAATAGTATGATGTTTATATATCAAATAATTTAAAAGGTTTTATGCAATCATGCATTAAAATTATATGTTTATTTTGACCCATTGACACATTTCTTTACGCTAATTTTGAATTCGATGTGTTGGAGATTAAACATGACCTGATTTGATCCATTTATAAGTAACTGGGTCAACGTGTCATCTTTCATTATGTTTTTTTTATTGTATAAAAATCGTACCACCTTAGTTGTTTGGCTAACCTAGGAACAATCAAATAACATTTTTCTTACGTGCCCGTATTCCACCTCTCCTTAAAGGTTATATAACTACAAGACTAATTGTTGCATTCCTGAATTGATGTGTCTAAACCTTAATCAATGTTTTTTATGGGAATTGTTTGGCGCCCGCATGCTCTATATGGATCACCCAATTTTCCATGGCATCTGCTTCTAACGTTTTGCTTTCCAAATTTGTTCAGTGTGAAATTGGTGTGACCATTGTACATAGAAGTTGCATGATTGTCACAGGCCATTTCCCATGGATGATGAATGAAAGACCAAGGCTGGTACAGACACTTCATCAGAAAGGAGAAATTCATAACTATTTCCTGCATGTTTAATTTTCATATAGTTTTTACTGGCTTTCAAAACTGTAAAGATGGTTAAATTAAATGGCACGAATATATTTAGGTCTAACAGACATAACATGCTCAAGTCGTGGTAATACGTTGTTCTTCGGAATTGCTTTACAGTGTGCATGTTTGGCTTAACGATTAGCTTGATTTGGCCTTAGAGTTGGAAGCGCTGGACAGGTCGGGTAACAGATATTCAAATTACGCAATTCATATTATCTAAATATATTTGTTTTAATATACTAGATTTGGTTATTTGGAGGTTTTATGGCATTACGCATGAAATGTACAAGTCCACAATTGCTATTTGATCATATTTTCAGCTAATTATTTTTAGTAGCGAGAGTATACGAATAACGAACTGAATTTTCCAATTCATTAAGCACTCAAAGCTCATCTTTAAAATGAAATGGACCGTGTTTACAGTATGGTGGGTTGAACTTGACACGAATCTAAAAAATCAACATATGACACATATTGGAAAACTATATCAAGACAAATGAACCGGATAATCAGTTTATAAGTTGGTTGTCGAACCGAATACTCGAAGAGACTATTAAGCTAAGCATATTCGTAAGTTTGACCCGAAACTGACTTGAACTTATTTATACCGGTCGATGAAACTAAAATCTTTAGACCAAAACTAAAAAAAAACATAGAAGGAAAAAGGCTAAACCTGCTTGTTGATGTATAGACTAGGGACTATTTCTATAAAATTACCTAGCCAACAACATAGTGAAAATCAGAAAACACCATTGCAACAGAGAAACCCCTGCTGCAGCTAAAACCCTCCTCCATGGCAGCAACAACTTCTTCTTCTCCTACATCTCTCCTTAACTCTCTCTCCTCCCTCTCTCTCTCCTCTTCACCACCACCACCACCACCTACCACCGTTTCTCTCTCATCCACTTCATCATCAACCAAAACCCTAACAGCGATCACTCAACCTCCAATCACTCCACTGATCCATAACACCACCTCTAATAACATCCAATCCGTTCTGTATCCTTCTCTTACGTATTCGAACACGTTATTCTTCAAAACGCCGTACAACGTGCAGGTGATCGTAGGTCCCGATGAATCCGAAGAGAGCCTGATCGGTCGGTTCCGTCGAGAGGTTTTCAGAGCGAATATTATTCAGGAGTGTAAGCGTAGAAGATTCTTCGAAACGAATCAGGAGATGCGTAAACGGAAGATTCGTGATGCTGCTAGGCGGAGATCCAGAAGGTGATGATGATGTTTCTTTTGTTTTTTATTTTAGTATTTATTAATATTATGAATAATATTTTGTGTGATGAAATGAATTGTAAGAGTTTTGATTGTGTAGAAATGTTAGGATTGTAGAAAACATAGATTGAAGAGTGAGTTTATATGGTTAGGGTGGGGGAATGTGTGATTTTAAGTGATTATTCGAGTTTTATCTTTCGGAACCAGAACAGATTTTCAAGTAATGATTTGAGTAAAGGTATTTATAACTGTATAACTTCTTATTTTCTAAGTGATGATATCGGGCCAACAGGATACACCATGATGTTCAGAACTGATGTTTAAATCCTAATTTCCTAATACTCATCGTATTGATCATAGGTATTTAAAAATATTTCAATTGATAGCTAGACTTAACTTGATTGTTGTTAGGTATTTAAACACATAACTGTTGCTAGGGTTTCGATTGTTTGTAAGTGAAAATGACTACTAAAAGGGAAAAAACTTTAGGCAGTTGTTTGTTGACATGCTCATTCTTTATCTAGTTTATAGGACAATTCCTAACCTATGTACTTAATAGCGCAATATATCGCCGATATATTGGTTATCAGTCTCTTGGTTAGATATTGGTGCAAAATATCGGTACCAGTGTTATCGGCGTTACTGAATGATATTGGACAGATATTTGACCGATATATCACCGATTTTTCTGATATCAGTACCATTCTTCTTAGTTCTAGCATTCGTCTTTCTTATATTGTTGCAGTTGCTATTAATGTTAAGTCTTAACTGTTAATTATTAGTGTTAAATGTTAGTGTTTTTTTTGAACGGACAAAATTTCCCCTTAAATACTTACACCTCCCAAGGATTGAACCTTGGTCTCCCCACAAGAGATAATTCCGCTTGACCACTAGGCAATAGCCTAAGTGGAAATTGTTAGTGTTTTGCAACTGCAAGTTGCAAAGGGTTAATTTGTTAATGATAGGAGAGTATACTGTATTGTTAGTGTTAAATTGCTCTATATATAAATTCAGCATGATATTAAAATTACCGATATCCCACCGCGATTACCGCTGTCTCAAATATCGGTCCTTGACCGATATCCATTTTTTTACCGCATTAACTACTTAGTTCCTAACCACCTTGTCAAACTGAATTGGTTCAAGAAATCAACTTGTGGCAGATTTAATAGATGCTTGAAGTTCAGCATTCTGTTCAGACTTTTGCATATCATCTTCATTTATCACAACCCAGGATTATATTCAATCATCCGATCTTCAATCCATGAGAATTATTATAGAATATTCATTTGATAAAGTTAGCATTACTAAACCAAACCGATCTTTGCCACCCCAAATCACCTTTAACTAATGGGAATTTACACCAACTGCTATATGTGAAAGACCCTTACATATTCCTTGTGAATCTTAACTCTCATTTCTGTGAATTAACGTTTGCTATCTTAATCCTGTTTTTGCTTGTTCGAATCTAGAAATACTTGTTATTGTTTTTCTTAAAGAGCCCCACAGTTTAGCCACAAGACTAGTCATGTCTGTTGTTTAACATTTTGAAAAAGATTTTAACATTTTGATGATCTTGTAACGAAGACGGTGGCACACAAGTTTTACAATCACCTAAGACGGCGGTTGCACACTTCCAAATCAAGGTGGCAACCAACCCTGGTGGGTTAACCAGAGTGCTATTGTCCTTTTCACATTATTTTTGAGTCTCTTTATGGCTAAGGAACTAAACACGAACCTCTTTGTTACATGATTCTTTACCTGATGATATCTACAAAAGTTGCTTCAACTTTAGAGTAGCAAACGAATGATTTGCAAATTAAAATTTAGCATTTTCTTATGTTTAAAAGACGAGCTTTACATCGTTTGCTTTTTCTATACAGGCGTCAACGAGTAGTGGCCAAAAAGGACGAAATCCCACGAAAGAAGGTGGTCGATGATGAACCTGACAACTGGGAACTCATTGATGTTGACGTCCCCTATTGTCAATGAGGACTAACAACTATTCTCTTTTGCGTATATAACTATGGTTCGATCCGATCTTGCACCCAGACACTATGTGCATTTTGACTATTGACTTGGATTTGGCCTTTAGAATGTGTTGTTAGTTGTAACAGTAACGGTCTTGTACTACGTCTAGATTTATATTTTTGGGCATGTCTAGTTAAGCATTGAATCATTGACATGTATTTGCATTGGTTTGTGTTAGTTCTGATACCGTCGGTCAATCAAACAAGTAGTTAAGTGGTAGTCGGTCTAATACCGGAAACTGTTGTTTGAAGCATAGGAAATCTTTTCCTAAGCATGTTTCTCTTAATTTTGTTTAAAACTGTTAACCATTCGCTTGATATAAAAAGGGCAGTTTAGTCAAACAAGCCTTAAACGAGCCTGAGTCTTGAGCTTCACACATCGAGCTTGACTAGGCTCGTGAACATAAATGAAACAATTGTTCATATAAATGACCTTGTATCTACCATCTATTAATCATGCATCAGTATTCCATTAACATTAAGATGCATCATGTACAAAACATCAATAACACATAGAACATAAATAACAAACATCCAAGAAAACATACTTTAATTGACTAACCACCAATGAAACATGCACTCGGTGAAAGTCATCTGATTTGTAGTGTACGTTATTCGGTTGTGAAAAACACGAAGATGAAACTTTTGGTAATTATTCATTAACAAACTTGTATATTTTACCAGAAATAATCAACATGTGGTTGAGCCAACAAATTCTTGAAGCTCATCATTCTCCTCAAACTTGTGCATATTATCTTTATTCATCACAACATATGCTTCAATTCCATCATCCTTTCTTGAATCCATAAGAACTATTGAGTTCTCATCACTAAAATTAGCATTACCAACATAAACTGGCTTTCCCCACCCAAAATCACTTTCACTAAATCCAAATCCACACCAACTACCAAACTTAAACACCCCTACACCCTCCTGAATTATAAACTTTCTTATTTCCTTAAAATTACCTCTAGCTATCTCAAACCCTTTTACGCCCGTTAGACTCTTCGCATATTCGCCATCAATCTTCGAAAAAGAATCTCGCAACTTCACCACCCGACTCGCCATGTTCGCGGTCCGGTGAGATACCGCATTAGCCAATTGAAAAAGATTCCCAAATTGATGATCTTGCAATCCCATTTTCCTTCTGAAGTTTACAGAATGGAAAGCCACTGAGACTTCACAGTTGTCTATAGCCATGGTCCCACATTTCCAAATCAAAGCGGTTACCACCTCGACCCTGGTGGGGTCCACGAGGGTCGTGGTCGTGTTCAGTTCCTTAACCACTTTGCTTTTCAGTTTGCTTATGCCTAAGGAACTGAACACGAACCTCTTTGTCACAAGAGTCTCAAACGGGACAGGGACAGTCGGATCCTTCGGGTTCCGACTGAATGCACACGAGTCCACTGGAGGGAACAAAACCGCTGAGTCAAGAACCGGCCCGGCATTGGGATCTGGGACCCTTTAGCCAATGCAAACCAGTGGTTAACAAATGATGAAATACTACAAGCATCCCCTATTCTATGTGACATGGATACACCAACTGCTATGCCACCACAGTCAAACAAGTTGACTTGGATGGCTAACTGATCTTCAACATAGGATGATTCCACCTTCACAAGTTTATTCATTTCTTCGATTTTTGGACTTTTGGTTACATCGAAAAGGTTAGATTCGACTCGGGTTACCAAGAACTGAACCCCTTGGTCGGTGCAGTCAACGGTGTTGTTGCTGCTGGTCAACCTTCCAGCCAAAGGATAGAAATGAGTCAAGGTTTTGGAGAGTGAGGTTTTGAGTTTGATGGTTATTTGAGATTGTGTTGTGGTGGTTGACTGAACATCATATGAGTAGTAAAGAATGACAGGGATGTAGTAAGGAGGAATTTGTTGATCTATGAAGGAGAACTTGTAGGTTTTGAGGTCATGAGGAGTTGGAGAAGATGGTACAATAAGCTCTTTTGAAAGTAGAGTAACCTTCATTTCAGAGAGAGAGAGAGAGAGAGAGAGAGAGAACGAGTGTTTTGAGATCAGTGAGTTGAGTGCAAGTTAAAGAAGCAAAGTCTTGTTGCTATCAGTTGGTTATGTGAGAGTTGGATGAAGGTAAACGAGTTAAGCCGGGTTTAAGTAAAGGTGTGAATGCGTTGAGCCAAGCCGAGCTCGAGTTGTTTAAATATCTATTTCTAAAGCTCGGGTTTGGCTCGTGATTAGTTTTTCAAGCTCAACCTCATCTTGTTAATAATTTATTAATTATTTTATTATTTTATTTATATATTTTTATAAACATGTGTGTGTATATATATAATTAGAATTTTTATATAGATTGTAATATATAATATTTAATTATTCTATCATAGTTCATATATAACAATTAATGTTATATCAAATATGAATTATATAAACAAAAACTTGTTTAGGCTCGCGAGCTGGTTCGAGCTTGATATGTGAAGCACGGACTCGAGCTCGGTTTCTAAATGAGCCTCAATAAAAGCGCGAGCTCGTTTATTAAACGAGGCCTATTAAAAGCTCGAGCTCGTTTAAGCTCGGCTCGATTCAAGTTTTTAGCTAGCCGATCTCGAATAGCCCATGAGTGGCTCGTCTTGTTTACACTCCTAGGCTTAAGCTCGTATTCGGCTCCTTTAACTTACGAGAACTCGAGCTCAACTGTTTCAAGTCCTATCGTAAAGCTTGAGCTCGACTTGTAAGTAGTCAAGCTCGATCTTTGTCTTGTTTATTAATCAAGTGCATCTTATATATATATATACACAATTAAATTTGTATGTATTTATAAATGAAGTTTTTATTATAAAGTAATATATATTTAGTTATTTTTTACTATAATTGTATAAAGCTACAATCACAACTTGGATGACCAGTACCTGCATGGCACATGGCCATTGGTTGGGTTTTTTTTTTAATGTTTTAGCATGCACTTTTATCTTTTATCCTTTAACATTTACTATTGCTACCTACAGCCCTTCATCTTTCTATTTAATAATATTTTTATGTGCTTATATTTATGTACATGCTTATATTTATGTAAGTGTCGGTAAAATTAAAGCTGATTACGTTTCTTTAAAAATAGGTACGCTCAGATATAGTATGTTTTTTTCTTTTTTGTACATTTTCATATGATTTACGTTTTCGCATGAATTTTGTTTTACAACAACTCGGGTCAAGTATAATATGTTTTCATTAGACTGTATAAATTCGATTTACTTTACGTTTCGGCGCCACCACAACACGCAGTGCCATTTGTAACTTAAAAACATAATTTTGTACTTATTTTTATGTACGTGTAGGTATAAGTTCGAGTTGGTGTTCGACGTAAATTTCTTTCGCAAATAAGTCGGGTCATATAATGGGTTTTTGTGCTTATTTTTATGTACATCTTTAGTTTATCTATATTTTGACGTAACTTTTGTTTAGAAACGATTCAGGTTACGGTACAAATCCGAGTTACTTTAACTTGGATCTGCTCTTTTTTTGTACGTTTGGCATAAATTTTGTTTTACAACAAGTCGGGTCAGGTGTAATATGTTTTCATTAGACAATAAATTCGACCTACTTTACGTTGCGGCGCCAGCGCAACACGCGGTACCATTTTTAACTTACAAAAACTTAATTTCTTACTTATTTTTATGTATATGTCGGTATAATTCGAGTTGGTGTTCGATGTAAATTTCTTTCACAAAGAGTCGGGTCATATATAATACGTTTTTGTACTTATTTTTGTGTACATCTTTAGTTTATCTACGTTTTGAGGTAACATTTGTTGAGAAACAATTTAGATGTTGATAGTACAAATCCGAGCTACTTTATATTTGGATCTGCCGTAAAGCACGGGAAAATTTACTAGTTATATATAATATTATATATAATATATATATATATATATATATATATAATACCTAAATATATATTTTAGGCGTAAAACAGGAATTTTTTTTTTAATTTTTTTTTGCAGGGGATGTGAATTGTGAAACCTTAAATTGACAAATATCTAGTTACAACTGTCCAGTCTCTCTTTTTTATGGCAAAAAAACATATCTAAAGACAAGTAGATTCTGAGTTTGCCAGTTACAAAGCAACATGTCCATTCAAAAAGACAAAGCAATGTGGTTCTTTTCATGGGCAGCACATTAGTAAACCTTTTACATAAAATCTTGCGGTACAACTTTTTTTTTAAAGGCGACTTTCTACAACAGACATAGGAATGCACCCACCTTATCGGCAGACCCTCCACCCCACTCTGGCCAAGACTATGTTGTCTTAACCGGGCCCACACTTGGCATCAGAGTTTGGCTTGCCCACCCGAAAGATCGAAAGCGTGTAGTTGCACCCTCCACAAGAGTCGAAGACTCTCTGGAGTAAATGCACTGTAATAAAAAAACTCGGGTGTGCTCCGCGGGTTTCGAACCTGTGACCAGGCCTCTACCCACTTCATTGCATGACCACTGGGCTGGATGCCAGGGTCATCTGATAGTACAACTTGTCAATGGATCTTCTTGCACTGTTATTTTGTAAGACCCTAACATGTTTTAACCATATAGACACACAGAAAATACGAACAATAAAATTCCTCCTTGTTAAATGTTCCCAACATAATTTAAGTCCGTTTAAAACAAAACCTTTTAAAGAAAACATATCATTCACTATTAATTAATGTACCAAACTAGGTCACATCGATACATCAAGTGAGTACCTTCCGTATAATCCACGTTCTATAACTCAAATCTAGACCATTCGTCCTTCAGAATAATTAATAATGATCCGTATAACTTGTGAACACCATAAGCAACCAACACGTTAGTAAATGGTGACATCATACATATAATAAAAACGTTTGGCTAAAAGACCATATCGCATTCTAACAACGCAAAATATCTCGTTCGTTCATCCTTCAAAGCTATTACCTTCCGACATCGACTCCCCCGGACCCAACGTTATCATACCTGCACTTTTCATTTCATTCTCAATAATAATAATACGGTTAGCAATCCCGAAATCTTAACATATTAAAGACGTAATGTTTTCACGGAACTACCTACCATTGGTGGACATTAACTCACGTACGAATTCATACTACGTATATCTATCACAAATCTATGATCCGCCATTGCACATAAAACAATTCACTCAATCACATATAAATGCCATACCTATTCATGCGGACTACTATCCGACTAAAATCTTATTTTCTATATCCTTCTAACTTTTTACCATAAATCAAACCAACCACTAAATTTCACCATAATACTTCCCTTGTTTTGACCCGTGTGTTCTCACCAAGCATCTCTCGTTACTTATGAATTATAAGCAACCTACTATAACATTCCTTACTCCATTTATTTATATTTCACAACCTTTCCTACATGACTCATATCATTCATACAACACATTTCATTTATATACTAAGAAGTGAGTTTCGGAATTCACTTACGTTAAACGTCCGTATTCGTATCCGTTTTCCTTGCTTCCTTTTGACCATCTAGCCTTCTGCGCTTCCATCCACCTTGACATGATCCCTATACTTTCATGTAATCGCATTCACATTCTTGTTAGTACACATGATTGTATATATTAACGATCATATCAATTCATGTTCCACATTTGACCTTCATTAGTCAATTCTAACAAACATAAAGCATATTCCCACAATCATATCTTTTCAACTCATATAATTCATCAGTCATCTCATATAACACACATTGATATAAGACGTACCATATGACTTTCCATAATTTTACAATTGTGACAACAAGTCTAATCATGCTTCTTATGTGCAGTTGACTTTCAGAAGTCAACGGTTTATCATATGAACTTTTGACTTAACCTCATACATCGGTGCCATCATAGTAGGCTATGAAAATGACATTATACACATTTCACACTCATAGTGATTTACACATTCAACAACGTGATCGCCTAGTTATATACACACACCAAACATATTCGATTTCGTCTATACTAGTAATTCTCATAATCCGTCAACTATCCCTATGACCCATGCTTAGCAACCCGACATCAATTCCAATTTTCTATTCTAGGATGCTCATACGCTCCCATCTATCTCTTAAATCGCAATTAAGATGATCTAACAATACACACGTGTGCATCACATCATATAAGCATGTAGTGCAAGCTCTTAAATCATACTTCTACTAAATTTCACATTGACTACATTCTCACATGGTTTTCATTAAGAACACATGTCACATGATAATTTACTACCAAATACATCATTTCCACATTCCACACATATTTATCTTTTACTTACATACAATTTCATCTATTAAGCTCACCTAGGCATTTCCTCAAACACTTGGTATGCGTACCACTAATAAAGCACAATGTACAAGTATTTTATGCATAATCTTACTAGTTCATATCAAGATCATCAAATTCTACTAATCTCACATAACTTTCGTTCTAAATCACATTCATTTAACAATAATCTACAATATCCAACTTATATATATCAAAACTATAC
Source organism: Scalesia atractyloides (assembly GCA_947069175.1). Taxonomy (NCBI): domain Eukaryota; kingdom Viridiplantae; phylum Streptophyta; class Magnoliopsida; order Asterales; family Asteraceae; genus Scalesia; species Scalesia atractyloides. The sequence goes on along the minus strand of CAMTDV010000005.1, from coordinate 93,309,855 downwards.
TCCATTTAGCACATGCAACATCATCATCTTCATAACATTACTTCTACAAGCGGGTTTTCATTAATACATCAAAATAATCAGAAATTCGAGCATGATTCATGTTTCATGAGATGATTCTAATTCATTATTATTCTAATTTCTCATAAATTCACGGATTAAACATAACCCATTATATCAATGATAATCAAATTAAGAATTTCGACTTACCGCTTGACATGCAAGTTTAGATGATCAGAATTTCGGGTTCATGCACAAGTTTGACCATGATTTTCCCTTCCAATTTTAATGATTTCGGATCAAGGGAGTTTCCCCCTTTTTTCTTCTGCCATGATGACCCAGACACACAAATGTGTGTGTTTGTGTGTTAAGTTTTGTTTTAATAATATTACTTTCTCGTTGTCCATGTTTGGTCATCCCATTTTATGTCTTTATTTCTATTTAACCATTGTTCATCTTAGGCTAATATTTCACATATTTTCTAACTAGGTTAAGTTTAAACACATATGCACATTTAAACTTTTGGGGCGTTACATATTTTTACGTTTAATTATAGGAATAATGGATTTTAATAATCCAAACTTTTAGTCATTGGTCGGAAATGGTCCCAACTTCAAAAATAATTGGTGGGGTCCAACTTTTCGTATATTGTAAACCAATGGACTTTTACTAAAAAAACATTAATTTTTTTTATCTCCTTATCCTTTTTCGGCAACTTTTTTGTATAATGTAAACCAGTTGACCTTTACTAAACCGAAAAAGATAAAGAGACAAAAAGAAATTAAAGTTTTTTTATAGTAAAAGTCCATTTGTTTACAATATGTGAAAAGTTGGGACCACCACCAATTATTTTTGAAGTTGGGACCGTTGTCGGCCAACGACTAAAAGTTTGGATTATTAAAATCCATTATTCGTTAAGTATAAAATCATTGAGTAATATCTCTTTTTCTTTAATAACTTTAGCTGCTGAGAAACCGATCTTAATCAAATTCTAGACTTATTAGGGTTTTATGGTGTATAAATACTTAAATTATGCGTATTAAACTAACATTAAAACCAACTTATATATATATATATATTTTATAAATAGGATATTTATGTAAGAAAAGTATTGCTATAACTTTGTATAAATAATTTTTTTCAGTTTAAAGTTAAAAGATTGCGAGTTTATTAGTTTTTAGTTGATCTAAGATATAACTAGATATTTAGAATAATTATCTGCAATTATGTTGAACACTTGAACCTATCCACGACGTCTAACGCGAATGGTTACACAATGATTAAACGATAAGCATCTTTTCCTATACCCAAGTGTGAATTTTAGGTCCGCGTTAGCAAAATCGGTTAAAAGCACACAAACATCCTTGGAGAGTAAGTCGTTCTATCAATGGCGGAGATCCGCATAGGGGTAACGTTTCAAAAAAAAGGTAACGAAATCGAAAAAACGTCAAATTTTCCAAAATTTACAATACCGTCAGAGCGTCAAGGGACAATGGAGGTTACCTTGTAACACGCCCGCCCTTGCGTTTTATATCCTTCTAGTCTACAAATACAAACACCAAAGTGAACCCATGATTCTTCTGGTGTGGAAGCAGAAACATATTCATTGAGGCAGCCATGGCCACATACATACATGAATAATATAATAACTGTGATAACGACCTGTATTTCAATCTTTTTCAAAAGGACTGAATTTTAAAGTTTATTATCATTAAAAGGTACGATTTATAGAAGCTTCTTATCTTAAGATTATTAATAGCAGTATAATATAATTTAGCTGATGCGATCAACATTTCTACTGGTTATGTTATTGTTATTGATCAACATTTAGATAGAAAAGTCTATACTGATAAAAAAAGTTGATGTTATATAAAAAAATTGGATGTAACATACACCCGAAAAATTGTAACGCTAGTGAAGAATTTTGATCTTAGGTAACATTTTATACTTATTTATAAACTCTTGGTTTATATTCAATTAATATTTTAGCATATGATATGTGTTAACTAACTAGTAATCTGATCTCGCCCGTTGCGGCGATAATTTGGTTTATTGGTTTGTTTTATTACGGCATCAATACAAAATCAGCACGCTGTATCTCAACAAAAAGAGATAGCGCAACACACGTAACTTTAAAAATGAAACTGTCACGTCGTTGATACCCTTTGTAGCTTAAAGTGCAAAGGGTGTATGTAACTTTAAGTTCGGGGGTAAATCATTTAAAAAACAAAAATATGATTTATTAAAATTGAAGGATTGTATAATAAACTTATTAAAATTAAGGGATTATATATGAAATTAGAAGTAAAAGACAAAAGTTTTTTTAATACTCTTACCAATAAGAAACAAAGTTGTACACTATGCTTGTTAAATTGTCACTGTTAACAAAAGTTCATAAATGTATGTTAGTTAGTTAATTAATTAATGTTAGTTAATAATTAATTAATGTTTAATTGTTATTTCTGCTTTGACCCGGTGATAGAAGCTCTTCTCTTTTAGGGAGAATACCATGGGGAGAGGAGTAACATATGTTGCTCATAAAAAGAAAAAGAAAAACTAATGTGTGATTAACATTTAATAACTGATTAGTAATTTAATACTAATAAAAGACTCCATTTAATGTCACATGACATTCTGTCCATCAATTCATTAAAATTTATAATAATATTATTAATTAATATCTATTTCTAATTTACTATTAAAAAATTAAATAGTTGATCTATAATTTAAAACATATTGTTATTGTAATACTTCTAGCGTAAATCAAATATAAACATAATTATATTAATATTATCTTATATATTTAATTGAAGAAATAGTAATTTTTTATCTTATATATTAATTGAAGAAATAGTAATCTTTTTGTTTGTAATTTTCTTTTCATAGTAAATTTTAAGATTTTTTTTGTTATAAACTTGTTTTTTTTTTATATTTTATTTGTTTTATTTTAGTTTATCTTTATTTACTTTTTGTTTTTACGTTTTTACACAGATTTGGCGGTTCGTTCGTTTTCTACTTTGCTGTGTTTTGGGTTTGGTTGTTACTGTTTTGTTTTGTTCTGTGTGATCACATTTGGCCACTCGGGTTCTAATACGTGTTGGTACAAATTGGCTCCGTCTACGTTTTACGTAACGTGAGTTACTTGCTATTGTAAATTCATTTTTTTTTTTATGTTTTCCAGTTTTGGTCATCGTTCGGTTGCTACTTAGCATGGTTTTACACTCTCCAATCCCTAACGTTGGTATCAGATTTTACGCCATGCACCGCAACGTGGGGGCTTAATACTAGTTATAATAATATTATTAAACCAAAACGGGTTTTATGATATTTAAAGAATAAAGATTCTTGAACATATTCAATTAAATAAAGTATATCTAGTTAGGTTTTATTTAATGTCATTGTCATTATAATGTAATTATCACAGTTTTCTAAGAAGAGGTTAGACATACAAATTAACTAATCCTACATCAAAGTAATATATTAGGGAGATCCGGGACCATAACAAGAAGCCAAAAGGCACGAAGATTGTTCTACACACTCAATTAACTAAAGTGTAAAGTTGGTCCCTTATATATTTTGTTGTCTGAATACAAAGACTTCTAAGGAGGTCATGCAATTACCAGTGTGGGGTTTATGCACTAGAAATAATTGATATAATACGGTAAAGAATAGTGGTAAAGTACGGTTTCATCACATGTATTTCTTACATAAGAGATCTTGTTATATTATTGTTACAAGTTCATACAATTATGTTACAAAATTTTAATGAATGTCTCACATGATCATGCCTTTTATTGTATAACTAGCTCTATGGCTTTCAAAGAGTATGTATGGTTCGTTTCCATTCGATTCATTTTTACTTTATGACCGGCCCATAATCAAATGTGTCGGCATGATAATATAATATAACTGACCCATTCGGTTATATTCCGTTTTCATTATATGGTTAATGACATCTAATTAACCGGTTGGGTTGTGGTACAGTTAACCAACTATTTGGGCTTGACTAAACTGATACAAATATAAAACAAATAATGTAACTTTATAGATTTGCCCAAGGACAATCAGTGCATGAAATATGAGTTTGTAGTAACATGAAGAGAACAATTGAAAAGGATAAAGACAAAAAGACGATAACGTGGATGACCAAGCCTCCTGAGCCAAAGAGTAGAAGACGCACTTGTAGCGGAATAAACAATCTTATGAAGAGTGTGGAGTTGCGAAAGACGAAAAGAGTAATGGAGCCCGTGAGGAGGATAGATGGTGTAGATCGTCTTTCACAACAAAAAGGAATAGTGAAATTAAAAAAAAATTGTTATCTAAGCAAAAAAAGTTAACTGATAATTTTTTCTTTTTGATTATAGGAACATGAACGATGTCAAATATAAAAAAGATTTGTTTGAGAAATGAATTTTGAAAGAACCAATATGAAGAATAGGAATACATCATCACTACCATGAAGGAAACCATTACCATGGTATGCCTCTGAATGGTTAAGCTTGCTAAATTAGGTGTCATGTGATTGTTGGCTCTTGTGTCTGGGTACCAAGTAGTGCCTACAATGGGTTGTGCATTTGCATAGTTGGCTAGTGGACGAGCATGAAAGGTTGATGGGTCATGGTTGGGGCTGTTTGAAGGAATGTGACCAATTCCACAACGATTGTAGGTACCATACACTATATTTTGAGTTGATGTATTAGAGAATTGACTATAGTTATCTCCTCGACTGTGTCCTCTAATGTTGTTAGTGTAGTAGTAGTAGTAGTTGTTGTAACCACCATGATAGGACCCTTGTCGTCCTCTAGTATCGCTACCCTGATTATTGCTAGGATGAGCATTATAAAAATTATTCTAAGGAGTTTGGGGGAGTTGAAATGCTTGGCATGGGCTAGTAACCAAGCTGCGGTATCATTTGTTGAAGGGCCAGAAGTTGTTGTTGTGATAAGGAGCCATGGTAACAACAAAGGCATTAGCTGTAGTTTGTTATGAAGGCTATCTCATCATGTAGTCATGATCACTTTGAAAACCATAAAGCTCAATGAATGTCAGAGGTGATAAGCGGGCAAGTAGGGTGGATTTGAGGCCATTATATTCCTCACGAAGACAAGACCTGTGATGACATAAAGCACAATGTCCTTGTCCTGAACTGGCTTGCCATTGTTGGTTAGGTCATTAGCATAGCAGATCCTATACATGAATTAAATAGGCAAAATTTGTTTCATATCTTTTCATTTGAAGCTTAAGAAGTTGTGTCTTAAGCGTGTATTCTCGAGAAATATTGCGCAGATCATATGTCTATTCAAGAGATAGCCAAAGTTCACGAGATGTGGTTCCCTTAAGATGAGCAAATAAGGCTTCTGAAACCGTAGAGATCACAATCATACATACATGAGCATCATTGGTTATCCATATGAGAAAATTAGGATTGACAGTAATGGAAATAAAAACATCAGATCCAGTTGCTAGGTATTGATTAGGACACACAATTGAACCATCAATGTAACAAAAAAATGTTTGTAATGAGAGATAGCTCAATCATTATTTTCTAGTAGCCATAGTTTGCCGGGGGGCAAGCGCGAATGCAAACTTGTGAAATGCCCTTTCAGTTGATGTTAAACAAGTTAGGCTTTTCATAGTGTTGTGACAAGGCTATGCAAAAAAACTTTGGGCCTTGGACTATGCAAAAAGTTTAAGCAATCTGAAAAGTAGGTTATTTGAAAATTAGGGTATACGAAAAGTTTAAGCTAAGTGAAAAGTAGACTATATGAAAAGTTTAGAAATGCAACTATAATCCATGGCGATGTTTTGTAATCTGCATAATGAGGCAATCCGAAAATCGATGTAGGAAATGCTAATGAAACTGTAAATCGATGTTGTCGATCCACATAATAAGTCGGAAGAGGAGTAGTTGTATGCTCTCATCAGAATCAGATTAGAGGGATTGTGACCTTTGATGACCAGGAGCGTTATGTGCTTTAGTGGCCCTGGTTGTATAATTCAATTAGGTACAAAGAGCCAAGAAAGCTCTAATACCATATTGAGTAAAGACAAAAGGAATGTGCGGTGCTTGTGACTGATTGTAGCGGTGTGCACTGGGTCGGTTTGGCACAAAACCATAACCATAACCGATCGGTTATGGAGGTTTCAATTAATCGATTTTGAAGGTTATAGCGGGTCGGTTATAGATTGGTTAACCATGAATTTCGGCCTGGCTAAAAATAGCTCAAAACAATATAATTAGGCATTATTTAGTCTTGAAAGTTTGGGCTTGAAAATTTTTGACCATAGAATAAATTCTTATTACACATTTGTACATATACTCGTTATACTAAAAAAATATATAGTCGATTTGGTGCGGTTTTGGCGGGTATGAAAACCTTGTTAACCACAACCAACCAACTATTATCGGTTTTCAAAAAAAAAAAAACATCGAACCAACCCACTAGTTTTTATAATGGATTTGTTATATCAGCCTGGTTTCATCGGTTAATTCGTTATGGGTTCCTTAATTTAGTGTTTTGCGCAACCCTAATTGATTGTATTCCAAACATGGGTATTACAAGAGGTATATATACATGTAGATATTTAAAGGGAAATTGGATTTTAATAATTCAAACTTTATTACGTTGGCCGACAATAATCCCAACTTAATAAATTCTCATTGATAGTCCCAACTTTCAAACAATTTTCTTCCACCGAGTCTTTTCTGACTCGCCGGCGATAATCCACAAAATGAACCGGCTCATGTTTTTTATACATCAACTTCCACTCACCAAGAACTAACGAGAGACCCTAGTTAGAAAAATCTTGGTTGAAGTAAATGGTTTAAAAATTGGGACTTCCATGAGGAATTTCTTAAGTTGGTATTATTGTTGTCCAATGAGTCAAAGTTTAGATTATTAGAATCTAATTTTCGCCCATGGCTTTATAGCCTAGTGGCATCTTGGGGGTGAGATAAAACTTTGAGATCAATAGGTCTTGGGTTCGATCCTAAAGGGGGGTTTTCCCATATTTATTGGGTTTTTCATATTTTGGTTTCCTCCTGAATTGGTGTACATGTATTATGCCTAGTGGAGATGGATATGATCGGGTGGTTTCGCTAATAGTACGAGGATACTCTAGTGGCCCGTCAATGATCCAAATTACCGTTAAAAAAATAATAATCTAATTTCCCATTTTTAAATAATCCATCATCTATTCATAATATCTACTTTTCTATTTATTTATATTATATTTTTGTACCATATCTATATCTATATCTATATCTGTCACACCATCAAAAATTCACCTGCGATGTTTTACCGCGAGGCGTGTGACGTACCAGGATCTAGCCACTAATCATGTCGAACTAATAGTAAAATAGTATAAAACAAATCATCATATCCAACATGAATAACGAATTTCGAATTAAACATTTCAATCAAAATATGTGTTCAGCGGAAGCAAATGTAAATATCCCAAATAATTGAAATTAAAATATTTTAAAATGTAAATTAATAATATTTGCAATCGAGTAACACGCCCCATGACACTTCAACTGCTCAAACTGAAGTTCCCATGCATAAGATATCTAACAACAAGCATGCAAAAAAAAGTGTATCAGCGATTAAGCCGGCGAGTTCACAGTTTTGTTTAACATAAAACCAGTAGGTGTTTAGTTTAAAGACATGTTGATAATAACTCGATACCGCAGTGACGCCCGTTTGTTTGCCCTTCCCCAATGCCTATCAACATTGAGATCATGTGGTTAAGGTCATTAGTTCACGCCCGTACAATCCAGGTACGGTGTGAGGTTGTCAAGTCTAATAGCGCTATCAACTAATACCCCGTTGCCCTCCAAGCAACTAGTTCGGTAATAAGATGGGACTTAAGTGATAGAGGTGAGTAGATTATCCAACATCGAAATTAAACTTCAACAGTTATGAAAAGTATTCCTCCAAGGAATAGTAGTTTCGTAAATGTATTCCTCCAAGGAATAATAGTTTGTTTGTTCCCTCAGAACGCATGCTTGTTAAAGAGCAGTGAACTCACCTTAGTTTGCTCGGTTAAAAACGGAAATTAAATGCGGAGTGGAACGGGTCAATCACGTCCTAACATAATTACCGGTTAAAAGTTAGTGTGTGAACTCACACGGAGACGAGGATTCTACACGTATCAACACGTAGCACGTAAAATACTATAATATATATATACATGCATGCAAAGTGTCGCTATTCAAAATAACGACCACATTTTCATCACAAATCACAAAATAAATCTTGTCACAAAATTCAGCTTTTAAGTGCATTTTCGGACAATTTACGGTAGTTAATCGGGACTGTTCGGGCACCGGATAGTTCCGAAGAATTACAGAACGTGTCAATCGAACCAGAGACCATTGATTAAAATTTTAGAGTCCAACTCTTTACCAAAAATTTATAAAAAATCTTTTACTAAGCAGCAATCAGATTTGTCACTTTCTGACTGCAGCGCACGGAAAAATTCATTTAAAAATCCTCGGTTATCCGATTGACGTAATTCCAGTTGGAGATTTTTGGAATCACTTGGAAGTACTTACAGTAAAAATTTCAGATCATAACTCAATTCCTACATTGAGTTATAACTCTCGTAATAGGCTGAAAATTCTGACGAAAAACACAGCCTGGACCCTTGACACGAAATAAATCATTTAAAATATCAAACGACGTCGAAAAAATGCGATTACAGTTGGGTTTGAAAGTATTTCCTGGAAGTTCATCTTAGACTCAATAAACAGTACTTTTTGTTAAATTTTGACCCGGTTACAGCGGTCTAAAGTCGGCTGTAACATTTGGACAGAAGCTGATTCGTTACCCAAAACCCACAAACCAATATATAAAACCCAATGAATTATATACTTTATTTACAGCAGGTTTGTATCATAAATAGGACCATGCTGCAACTAATTCATCAGTAACTATCATGTTAAACCCATAAACAACACCCGAGAGACATACCCGAACCCGTGATCTACCATAATGTCCAAGAATCACCATCCAATCCTAAAACGCAGCCTAGATGTAAAATAAAAATCTTGCATAACCATGTGTAATTATTCTAAAACACAAGATTCAACCCATACCCGAAACCCTAATGACTTAACCGAACTTATAGTTGATCCTAACATTATAATTACATGATTTAAACCACTCGAACTACATGAATTATCATAAAAAAAAATAATAAACGATCATCATGGATAAAAAAACGCTAGTCGATATTCAATAGCTCTAACAACAAAAATTTGTATAAACTTCAAGAATTATAATAAAAAATAAGGGTGGTGATACCTAGTGGTACAAGAGTTTGGATGAGACAAAAACCAAAGATTGCTTGAATCCAATTGCTCCTGATGTACGCAAAAGAAAAAGGGCAGGAGGCTAGTATGGGGAGTATCGTAGGTAGGGTTTGGGAAGTTATAATTCTATATCATGCATATACGTAAGTTTGGAATTAAATGGAGGGTATGGAGTTGTTTAGAGGAATAATTGGGTTTGGGCCAAAAAAATTAAAGTGTCAAAGGGGAGTTGGTAGTTGGGCCGATTTGGCTGCATCCAACAAAAACGCGAAGTGGAGATTAGAGGTAGTAACTTTGTTGTTTATATTCTACATTTAATTAAATATATATATATATATATATATACAATCAACTAATAGAAAAAAAATAAACAATTAATTAACTAATGTAAAAATATAATGATCATGTTATGATTTGGGACTCAAATGTTCCGAGCTAGCGAGTGGGTTGAATCGACACGTGACACATGCTTTGGTTCAAACGGTTTTGGGTCGGTTCAACATGATAAGGATTCGGTTTCTAGTTAATCTCTTTAATAATATGGACTTGTAATATATTTTAGTTAAGTATAATTAACTCGTCGAATAAAATAAGTGTAAGACACGATTTATAAATACGACAACGAACGGTTCTAACATGAAATTACGAGTTGTCACAATATCTATACTATATAATAAATGAAAATCTTTAAGAATATGTGTCAGCTTCTTCTGGTGCATTCTCACCGTTATTTTCAGTTCTAGTCTCTCGTATAATTTTTTTCAATTCTCCCTTCTAATAAATAATAATATTAAATCATAATTTTTCTACACCTCTTTTATTTATATAATCTACTATTTCCTTTAGTGTTTTCCAGTTCTAGTCTCTCGTATAATTTTTTTCAGTTCTCCCTTTTAATAAATAATAATATTAAATCATAATTTTTCTACACCTCTTTTATTTATTTAATCTACTATTTCCTTTAGGTTTTCGTTTATTAATAACTAGTATTTGAGCCCGCGTTTTGCCGCGGGGTCGTAAGAGGATACTAGTGAGGATGTATTTGTTATTGGTATATCGATGAATTAATATTAGATCATCTAGGCTTTAATTTAAACGGTAATAAAAATAAGCAATCAACACGATTAAGTAAAAATGTCTAGAGTTAAAAGTAATTAGCTTTAACTATAATAGATTGAATAAAAAAATAGAATTATATTTGTTACATAGCGTATTAGTGTATCGATGGATTAATATAGACCGTCAAGACTTTAATCTAAACGACATTGCGGAGGGAACGTAGTGAGAATTTGGTCGATATCGCATACAATGACAAAGGATAAAGAAAACAAAAAAAAAAGTTTTGAACATTAACCCAAATAATATCTACATGTGTTCGGTTCGTTGTAGCTGCGGCTTGGCTTTGAACATCGAAACGTAACAACGCAAAGTACATCATAATTTAAACAAAATCATGAGCGTACACTAGTATTAAACACACAAAAAAATTCACATCAAAATGCCAATAAATAAGCATGTTATTAAATATGTTGGTAACACGGGGTTTTAACAAAAAAATAAAGTTATAAACTTAATATATGTATAAGAAAACAATATTAAAACCTTAATATACGGGTTTTAACAAAAAAAATATATTATAAACTTAATATATGTATAATAAAACAATATAAATACCTTAATATAAAATAATATGTGACCAATGGGGAATTTCAACCGCATACAATTGAAATAGTTATTAGGTAAATTTAATATTTTATTGATCTAAGTATGTGTAATACACAGGTTTTAACCTAGTTAATTAACATTCATCATCCAACTTACAAAAAGTAGTTTGTCAAAGCTTTATTTGTAATTAATTCTAGAAATTATCAATTTTGATTAAGTTTATTATTTGGTTATTTTCTTGTTCATAGACCAAATATAATGTGTTGATTATTCCTCATGGACAACAAAGAAAGACAGAATTACATAGCCTCGTTCGCACAATAGGAAGGAAATTCGGATCCACGAGTTAGCATAGAATAGAAAATACAGCAAGAAAAACTTATATACCTAACTTTAACATTTATCGACTACTTGATATTATCTTACTATGATTCCCCGTAGATTATAAACAAATAATGAATTTTCCAATATTTTCCATTGGTTAGGATCCGAAATATTAAACGGTTTAGGGAGTAAACAAGTTAGCACGATTCCTATTTTCTAAATACCAAGCATGTATTAACTTTAGGGGTAGGGGCGCCCATCACTCACCACCCACTCATCACTCACAACACCCAATCAAGTTCTGCCACGTCATCGACCTTTACTCCATCACAAGTGATGGATTTTACTAGGGGTACCCATCACTCACCACACACTCACTACACCCATCATGCTCTACTCTTCACGATATCGTTACAACGCGTATCGTACAACGCGTTTATCCTTCCACGCGTGATGGGATAGAGTGGCGGTAGTGTATCACGGCCTTCCAAGCGTTATGGGGATTGATCACGGGGGCGCCCCGCCTCCCCTTATAATAAACTAGGTTATGACCCCGTGTGTTACACGAGTTGATTAGTGATAACGATATAATTTATTCATTTGTAAATACTTATTATTTTTAATATACTCTTGATAGTTTGATTGAGCATACATAATAAATTAATAAGTTGTCCTTAATAATATTGAATTTCATGGGACAACCTCTAATAGCATTGAATTTTATGGGACAAACCTCCTAAAATTATAGAATAAAAAAACAAAGTTATCAAAATTCACACCAACAAAACTTGGGAAAAGTTGAGTTAAAGAAAGGAATATTGGATTTTAATAATCCCAACTCTTCGTCGTTGACTGCTAGCAGGCCCAAATTCAAAAATAATCATTGGTTGTCCCAACTATTAACATATTAGCTTCCAATGGACCCTAACTAACAGAACCCTAACGTTGTTAGTCTCCGATAGCCGGAAAAACGTTTAGCTGCAAAAAAGTTCCGAAAAGTCCGATCTGAGGTTACAAAGAGGTTTGGGACGAAAATGTTGAGTTTTCCGGCCAAAAACTTGAGTTTTCTGAACATAAACAAGTTTTCCGACGATAAAAGAGTTTACGACGACCTCAATAATTGGGGATTTTATAGAAAAAGGTTCCTAAAGTCCGAAATAAGGTTACAAAGAGGTTTGGACAAAAAAAAGTTGAGTTTTCCGGCCAAAAAAGTGTTTTTTGGGCAAAAACGCTTTTCCGGCGACCGAAGACTAACGGCGTTAGGGTTCCGTTCGTTAGGGTCCATTGGAGGCCAGTATGTTAATAGTTGGGACTGGCAGTGGTTATTTTTTAGGTTGGGACTGTGGCGGCCAACGACGAATAGTTGAGATTATTGAAATCCAATATTTCTTAAAAACATGCAACTATTTTGATTCTTTTTTTACTCACTTTTACTACTTTGTTTGCGTTATTTATTGAAAAGAAAAGTCTTGTTATCAATACATGCATCTCAATCCAATGGAAATGTCACCATTTTATTTCTTTTATTATATAACCACGTGTATTTTACGGGTTGAATAAATGTAATTTTATATAACAAATAATAAAGAAGTTATATCTTTCAAAACCCTATATATTATACATGTCACAGCCCCCGACCACACCCTGGACGGGAGTCGTGAAACAATCAAGTGGTATCGGTGGTTATTTTTAAAATATTGCAGCGTAAATTTCATCATGTTCGTAGTTAGGAAAAATGTCATATAGTTTAGAAACACCGGATTTTATTTATTAAACAGATGGGAATAAAATCCATGTTTTATAAAGGTAGCTTTTAATAAGGGATACACCCGAATTCATAAATCAACGTTTCTTTATTTAATTGATAAAATAAGCCACTTCTTTAAGCCTTCTAGTGTCGTTCCACAACTCTTACTCAGATCTATTGTAATTACCTGAAACATGTTTAAAAACATTTTGTCCGCAAGAAATACTGGTGAGTTCATTCAGTTTGTACGAAATGACGTATTCTTATATTTACAGCATTAAGAGTTTTTACATTTGTTTATCTTACCAAACTACTATTGGCTAACTCATTGTCCAATAGTAAAGAAACTATTTTAAATAGTATTTGTCACTCGATGACAGTTCTTGTGACTGTGGTCATATCACACATTGGCTAAACCATTGTCCAATGGTGAAGCTTATCAAGTAATGTATACAAAACCCCACATACTTATGGTAGTTTCCCAGTAAGAATACAAAGACTTAATCACTGTAATATAACTGAAAAACATTTAGGGTTTTGCAAAGTATTTGGTAAAAAGAAAGAATGACTCACATTGAAAACTTAGGTATTCCTACGGGCTTTCGGGTGACAAGTTCCTGATTCTTGAAATTTCTATTAAAACATACAATGCACACGTGTTAGTAAATTAACCCAAGTCACTTTAGCCATACGACACGAGACAAAACCCCAACGAACTTAGTCAGGCAGAGCCTTGACATGCGTCGATGGGTCCTAAATCAATCGGGTAGGATGCCCATACAACACGAGACAGAACCCTAACGAACTTAGTCAGCATAGCCTTGACATGCGTTGGTGGGTCCTAAATCAATCGGGTAGGGTAACGAGTAGTGATCAAGGGTTAAAACACTTATAACGGGGCAGAGTTTCGCAGGTTTAGGGGTTTAGGGGGGGGGGGGTGTTCAATCTTGAACAGAGTTTCGAGGGAGAAAGAGAATCGATTTAGAAATCGAAAATGAGAATTGGAACTCATCCCACGCTGCTCCTTATATAGCCCAAATAGGCTTCTCCGCGCGTCGCGCCAGGAGACAAGGAATCTCCCGCGTGGCGCGGGGAGGGTCGGCCTGGCCTAGCTCTGCCACGTGTCCTGCGTAGGGCTGACACGTGGCACATCGTTGGACGCATGTCCCTGGCTGCCTTTCTCGTCAATCGTGCGTTTTCCTCGATTTTCGTGTCGATACTTATCACGTATGCTCGGGTCTTGATCCCAATTGGTTCGGTTTTTAATTGTGAGTCTAATAAGTATACTTTTGTGTGGGTTGGTTCGTCACCGGCAGGTTTTCTTGACCGCTAAGTTTTCTGATTGAGTATACTAGTTTCATCGCGCACACTTAGGGTTTTGATTATGGGTTGTCATCGGGAATATTTTTGAGGGTTGTTACATCCTCCTACCTTGATTTAATTCTAGTCCTCGAATTTAGGTTATGATGTCATTTTCGATTTATGTTACGCGTTGGTCAATACTAATAGTATTGAGTTAAAAGACATTAAAAAATGAATCAGGACATATTCAAATTTTGTGAATATAAGTTCTATAATAATTAGAATCTCAATGGTTTTCAATATCAAAAAACGAAATGTAATGATATAATCATCAGAGTGACTAAGTTTACATGGTTCAAACCAAAGGAGAGATTTATGACCAATAGGTGTCTAAATCGAATGTTTATAATTTGTGAACGAGTCTTAGAAACAATAGAATACACTGTCAAAGGAAAACTTACTTTGGTTGTCAATCAAGGAAAAAATAGAATCAATAAGCTCAAATGAAATAGAAGCATGAAGATGATGTGTCAACTATCGAACCATGTTATAAGGAAAAATCAATGTGTTGACATTATTGAACGACATGGATATACTTGAAACACAACAGAATTTAGTGTATCATTATCTTAATACATAGTTTATTAAGACTATTTTCAAAGATGAGTCAAAAAGCATACATAGTCTGGTATAATCATGATTAGCTCAGGCTACAAATTTATACCGACGCCACAAGGTGTCATAATGATCGAAATAGTTTAATAATTACGGTGCCCGAACAAGTTCACCGTGTTCGTAATCAACTGAAAAGTTTAATGAAGTAAATTCAAATATTTATTTCACATGAATCTCATAGGATTTTCAATTGATGATGAAATAACAAATGAATATCATAGAATTTTCAATAAATGATGAAAGAACCGTTAGAGATACACTGAAAAATAACATGAAGTTGGTACTCTTATCTTAACACATAATTGTATTAAGATTATTTAAGATAATGAACCAACAGAAATTAATGAATAAATCTGTATATCAGGTGTGCAAATGAGATTAGCTCAAGCTTCAAGTTAATGAAAAATACCACCACAAGGTGTCGTAAATGATTCACAGAAGGTGAAGACCAAACAAGTCTATTATGATTCTGAACAGATAAAGTATTTGACAAAAGCTTTATTTATAAACTTTAATTTGTACTAAGGTTAAATAATACTTTAACTTAGATACTACATATCATCGATCACGTCTGGAATCATTTTTGCTTCTTGCGTAGTAAGTACGAATGCTCGCGCGTTCTTCTTAGCTCCGTCTGTTGTTTTTGCCTTATTGTCAGTTGCCTTTGTCAGTTTTGGGCAATATGGGCGGATATGGCCTGTTTCTCCACAGTTAAAACATACTGGGTTTTTCCTCTTGCATTGTTCCTCTTTATGGCCAGGTGTTTTGCAGAGATTACAGTAGGGTTTCCTCTTAAAGTAGCATTTTCCTGAATGCTTTTTATTACAATATTTGCAGATAGGTTTCTCAAATGACGGTTTAGTTCCTTTCTTCTTATAGGAATCATCAGGTCAAAATTTTTGGTAATTTTCCGGGCTAACTCCTTCTTCTTGTTTTCTTCTCTTGTGGGATTAGTCCGTTGTTAATGTATTGGCTAGTTCGACTGTTTCCTCGATAGTCTGAGGTCTAGCTGCCTTGACGATATCATGGATTTCACTAATCAGTCCCCAAATATAGCGAGAAATTAGTACAGGTTCTGGCGAAGCCAGAGTTGGTACCATTCTTGGATATTCGAAGAACGTATTCGTATATTCACGACACTTCACATCGACCATTCTATGATTTTGGAACTTGTTTGCCATTTGTTCCTTCTCATAAGGAGGACAAAATTTTCTTTCTGCCATTTCCTTGAATTCTCCCCAGTTCATGGCATAGGCCATGTCACTTCCTTTTGCTTGAAGAATAGTATTCCACCATTCTAAGGCTTCATCTTTAAAGAGATTAGAAACATACATGACTTTGTCTTCTTTGGTGTAACGCCCCGCATTTCTATACTTTCTATATTTGGGAACCTTGTACCGTACTTCTATTTTTAGTAAGCATTGTATCTTGTATTTGTCTTTCGTTGTAAATGTTGTAAACCGAGACTTGAATCGTAATGAGAAACTCGTATTTTTCCATATTATGTTAATCATAGTCATGTTACACTTATACTTGTTCATACTTTAAACATGTAACCATATTCGTGGTACTCTCAATCGTAAACGTGTCATAACTTGCAAACATGGTATGTATGCGTAATCGAGACTTAAACGTGAAACTCGTGATCGCTAAACTAAATTCGCTACGAAAATATAAATACATATTCATTTATTAAGTTAATTAATTAAATTAAATTAATTAAATTGATTAACTAAATTAGTTAATAAAATTAGTTGTGTTATTTTACAAAAATTAAAATGCTAATTTTTTTTGTAAATATATTAACATTTAGAATATAATGTTAATCTTTCTCTAAATAAGTCCAAGTCTAAAGGTAATTGATGAAATCTTGAACTATAGGGACCTTTCCTGCCAATTATGAAACTAAATTATAGAGTTTTTAAATAAAAAAAATAATAAATAGACAAACCGGGATCCGCGAGACTCGAACTCGGGATCCCCGGTTCAAACAAACAACGCCTAACCACTCGGCCACACACCCATATCCGGAATAAACCCGGACAACAAAGCTTTTAAGCTTTGTTTCCGACTGAGCTGGGCGCAAACAAGGGGGGTGGACACCAGGTTTGTGGGAGGGATTTGGGTTGGTTTTGCATTTTTTAAAACCTTTGAACCATTAATTATCCACCTAAACTTCACCTAACTAACCCTAATCCTTTCCTATAAAACCCAAGTGTTTCCACACATTTTACACTTTCTAAACTCCATCTAATCCCTCTCAAATCACTCAAGATCCTTGCAACATCAGATTTTCAGCAGAATTACCCATCTTCACAAAAGTGAGTGTAACTAACTCATTTCTTAACAAAATCCTTCTATTTTTTTCCCACTTGCTTGGATTAACCTAAGGATCATTTCCATTGGTTTCCATGGAAAACCAAGCTCTGGAATGACCAGAAAAAGGTTCCAAAGTGACTGTTTTACTTTATGTTCTCATAAACTTGTTTAATCTCATACTTTTCTCATTCATCCTAGTGTTCTTGAACTCCTAATCACATGTATGATTATGGGGACTAACCTAGGTTGTTAAACTTGTAAATAGGAGTGTTTAACACTCCAAACTTTCTGTTTTTGAAGAGCATTGAGCTCCCAAGTGATGCAAGTTCTTAAACTTGTTCATGTGTGTCCACCAAGGAAAATTGGGCTATCCTAACTTGAGACCACACATCACTTGATGATTTTCATCAAGATCCCAAGATAGTTTGCTAGACTTAAAGTGTCACAACCCCGCCTAGCCGTTGACGATTGTCCTAGTGTGCTCACCGGGTTGTTCTACACTTGGCTACTTGGTATCTAGATGTCACCTTATTATTCTTGTATACCATGTTCTTGAACCCTCCTTGTTACCAATGGTAACTTGTGTAGTGGTGAACACAATCCGAGGTTCAAAGTGGATGGTTTATCCTCCCACCTCTACTTGACTTACATGATACTAAGAGGTTCCAAAGTGGATGGTTCATCCTCCCACCTCCTACATGATTATATAACTATATGGAACTATATTATAATCCTAAAACCGAAACCTGATAATGACCTTATAATCAACTATCAAGTTATTAAGTTTAACACTAAAGTATGTAATTCCTTGTTACGATTCTAATAGGTCCCGAGCCTATGAAATCACATCCAACTCGTGAGTTACTATAGTGTCAAGAACGAGTGTTACATCTTAGTGAATACTTTCGTATCATAATACTTTATCAAACTTATTTTTAATCATGCTCGAATACTCCTAATCCCCGTTGAAACTCTATACTCATACGCCTCGTTTCCTCTTGTAGGATAATTGGGCGTCATCCTCGAACCAACGTCTTCACGGATTGTCAAGTGTAGAAAAGACTTAGCAAAACCGTGAGTACACTAGATCCACTTTTGTTTATAACACTTTTCGGGTGTAACATGTTTCCATATACAAAATCACGAACACTTAAACTTTATGAAACACACAAACGATCCCATATACATGAAAACTTGAATCTTATACTTGATGCTTGTCTTGGATATTCGTTATGCTATGCTTTAGTCATTAACTATTTTTAGCCTTTGTTTGACATGCTTAGCGCTATAGGAATTCACGCATCCACCTCCATCGTGTTATTCGTGAGGTCATGTTAAAACATCATGATTGCGTTAAGGGTTTGATTATTAGTATTGCATGCCTTGATATTGCTTTTGTATAGATTTGGTTGCCATGAGGATTGTTTAAACTTATTCGTATAAAGTATGCTATGCCTAAACTTGTGTACTCGCCTTTGCTTTCGCATTGACATTATTTTAAACATGTTACAGGTTGAAGGAGATGATGCTATGAAAACAATATAGCAAGGACTAGATACACAAAATTAGACGTTAGGTTTAATATCGATGTATCAATTTTGTTATGACTTTGCAAATATTATGTTGTTTTTTGTTTTGTTACATTAATGTATTTGACAATTCTTATGAAATGAAATATGGTTTAATTAATTATTGTCACTTATTAATGTTGTGAGCAATGAGCAATCTCGTTTTCGTCTCATCCCGATGTTTCCGCCATCGGTTGGGGTGTGACAGATTGGTATTAGAGCCATAACTATAGGGAATTTAGGTAGAATTGCCATGTTCGACCTAGTCTATAGTTCTAAGTACCCGTTGTGACCATTCTTGATTATGCTTAAAACTTTATGCTTCCTACTTTGCTTCTCTCATTCCTTTTGGTCTTAATACATATACATGGTGTCTTCTTAAGACACTTTTACACAATACACGTTTGGACACTTGAAGACACTCGTAATATAAACGAGACGACTTCACTAAAATAGGTTGAAAACCGCAATTTGGTGAACGACTCTCAATCCGCTATACTTATTCTTTTTGCACGCAATTATGCCATCAAGTTAGGAGTGAAATCCAAACCTTGATGGAAAATTTCCAACTCAAAACTCTAGTGGACCCTTACCAACGAATCGGAATTTGCTCTTCGTTTGGTAAGTACCAACCACACATTAGGGTACGAAATGTCAAGTTAGGGGTGAACCCGCACCTTGTCGATTAAGTCCCATTCCTTGATTTTCGCTCTCGCCAAAGTCTCGATTTTCCGATCGCTTAGAGACGTGTAGTAACTGGAAGGGTAAAATGTCGTTAGTCGCTTCTGATGAGAGCATTTCACCTATAGGCCAAAGCACGTTTCTCTAATTCGAAAAGATCTTCGATTCACTTTGGAATTGTCGACGATTCTCTACCCGAATCATTCCCATGTTTTATGAGCCTATTCTTTTTATGTGACTCAAATTTTATGTGTTTTAATACTTGTTACCTCGTTCATTTCAAACCGTTACACACTCGCACGTTTATCGCAATAAAAAACAATACTAATCCTCGTGAACAAACTAAATTTATACTCTTTATTTGTATTCATACGTGAGTATACATGTTATACTTGTTGAACTCATGCAAACTATGTGAACCATACTTGATGAACACATGCTTCTTATGTGAAACTTATGTGAACTTTATTCATACTCATGCATGCAAAACCTATTTTCTTTATTACAATCAAGTCTCATGCTTTTGTCTTATTTACAACCTCTAGATGCCTCCTTTCCGTAACTCGTTGAACCACCTCAAGAAGTCCAAGAAGACGGATTCCCAGAAGGAATCCAACAACGAGGACTCGATATCGAAGCAAGAACTGATTGGGCTCGTTTCGGAGCAAATGGCCGGGCAAATGCTAAGATCATACCCGACATTGTTAGCCAAATCCACACCATACACGCCTAAGCCACACCTAAATCATCCGCTGATTCCAAAGCCGATACCCCCAAACCATCTTACCAATTCAAGCATTTCATGGCTTGTAAACCAGTGGACTTCACTGGCATGGACGATGTTACCGCCATGATCAATTGGTTTAATTCAATGGAGCTTATCTTCCTTCAGGTGGCTGCCCTGGGGAACTCCGAACCTTAATGCCACTGGGGTCTTTCGCAAGAGAGCCCTCGAGTGGTGGACCACCGAACAAAACACGCGTGGTAACGAAGCAGCCCACGCGATGACTTGGGAAGAGCTTAAGGAGCTCATGAAGGAGCAATTTGTCCTCCCCATGAGACACAGAAACTTGAAAACGAGTTTTGGAATCTTACACAACAGGGAGCGACGCTGAAGGATTGATCGCGCGCTTCAAACAGTTAAGTATCATTTTCCCTGGGCAAGTCGATACTGTTCCCAAGTCAATCGCCAAGCTCATCCGTTGCCTCTCACCGGTGATCATGAACCATGTAGCCGCAGCCAACCCGAAAACCCTCGAGGAAGCCTATGCCATAACCTCCAACTCAACCATAACTGCATCCTTCAGGGGGCCTACGATAAGGTCCCTACGAAGCATGCGCACCAAGCCATTGCCAACACCACCGAATCACCTACCCCTCCAGCCAAAAAGCCCCACAACAAGAACAAGAAGCAGAAGGCTTCTTCTCAAAACAATGTTTTCGTCACTCCGCCTACCCAAAACACCAACCAACCTGGACAAGGTTACATTGGCTCTCACCCCAAGTGTACAACTACCATCACCCTGTTGGCACCTCATGCCGAAAATGTGCCAACTGTAATAGGTTGGGACACCTCTCCAACTACTGTCGCCTACCCCAGAACCAACAAACCCAAGCCCTTTTACCCAATCCTAACCCAAACCGCCAAACCCAAGCTACACCTGGTCGAACCTGCTACAATTGTGGCGATCCTAACCATTTCGCCAACGTTTGCCCGAAACCAACCAACAACCAGCAGCAACAACAAACCGAACCTGCGAAAGGACGAGCTTTCGTTCTCACCTCAGCTCAAGCCCAAAGTTCGAATGATGTCATCACTGGTACGTTCCTTGTGAACCATATCTATGCTACTTGTCTGTTTGATACTGGCGCGGATAGAAGTTTTGTATCCATTGAATTTGAACCCTTGCTCAACTGCGAACGAACTAAAATGCCTAATCCTTTTGGTGTCGAAGTCGCTAATGGTAAGACCATCTCCGTTGACTCTGTTCTTTCTGGTTGCTCCCTAATCTTAAACGATCATAAGTATTCCATCGACCTCATACCTATGCAAATGGGTAGCTTTGACGTCATAGTAGGCATGGACTGGCTTAAGCGAGTTCGTGCTGAAGTCGTTTGTTCTGAGAAATTCATTCATCTTCCCCTACCTCGAGGTGACTCTTTACACGTCTATGGTGAGAAACCTTCTAAGGGTCTCAAGCTTATGTCGTGCATCAAAGCGAACAAGTACTTGCGTAAGGAGTACTTTGCCTTTCTCGCCCACGTTGTGGAAAAGAAAGACAAAGCGTAAGTGATGTTCCTGTCGTTTGTGAGTTCCCTTCTGTTTTCCCCGAGGATCTCCCTGGTCCTCCGCCTCCTCGAGCTGTCGATTTTCGTATTGACCTCATTCCTGGCGCAACTCCTGTTGCGAAGGCTCCCTATCGTTTAGCACCCTCAGAGATGCAAGAGCTATCAAGCCAACTTCAAGAGCTTCTTGATAAAGGCTTTATATGCCCTAGTACTTCCCCTTGGGGCGCTCCCGTGTTGTTCGTCAAGAAGAAAGATGGGTCTTTTTGGATGTGCATTGATTATCGTGAGCTCAATAAACTTACAGTCAAAAACCGATACCCACTTCCTCGTATTGACGATCTCTTCGATCAATTGCAAGGCGCGAAGTGCTTTTCAAAGGTTGACCTCCGTTCTTGCTATCATCAACTTCGGGTTTCCGAGGAAGATGTACCCAAAACCGCATTTTGCACACGTTATGGACACTACGAGTTCGTGGTCATGCCTTTTGGTTTGACCAACGCTCCTGCAGTGTTTATGGATCTCATGAACCGTGTGCGTAAGCCTTTTCTCGATCGTTTCGTCATTGTATTCATCGACGATATCCTAATCTACTCCAAGACGAAAGAAGAACATGAACGACATTTGCGTCTTATTCTTCATCTTTTGCA
Organism: Scalesia atractyloides; assembly: GCA_947069175.1. Classification (NCBI taxonomy): domain Eukaryota; kingdom Viridiplantae; phylum Streptophyta; class Magnoliopsida; order Asterales; family Asteraceae; genus Scalesia; species Scalesia atractyloides. Next base: position 93,287,325 of record CAMTDV010000005.1, on the reverse strand, counting down.
AACCGAACGTCTTTATGCCAAATTCTCCAAGTGTGAATTTTGGCTAAAAGAGGTTCAATTCTTAGGTCACACCATCAATGAACTTGGTATTCATGTTGACCCTGCAAAGATAGAAGCTGTGAAGAATTGGATTGCACCTAAGTCGCCCTCTGAAATTCGTTCGTTTCTTGGCCTAGCTGGGTATTATCGCCGTTTCATCTCGAACTTCTCAAAGATTGCCGTTCCTTTGACTTCGTTGACTCAAAAAGATAAACCTTTTGTTTGGGGTCCCGATCAAGAGGAATCTTTCCAAACGCTCAAGGACATGCTTTGTAATGCTCCTATTCTCACTCTCCCCGATGGGAACGACGATTTTGTCGTGTATTGCGATGCCTCTAACCAGGGTCTTGGTTGCGTTCTCATGCAACGGGACAAAGTAATCGCTTACGCGTCGAGACAACTCAAAATTTAGGAGAAAAACTATACCACTCACGACCTTGAACTTGGTGCAATTGTTTTTGCATTAAAGATTGGCGACACTACCTTTATGGTACAAAGTGTACGGTCTTTACCGATCATAAGAGCCTCCAACAAATCTTTGATCAAAAGGAACTCAACATGCGTCAACGTCGTTGGTAGAATTGTTAAACGACTACGACTGCGATATCCGCTACCACCCTGGTAAGGCGAATGTCGTGGCCGATGCACTTAGTCGTAAGACTCATGGTAAGAGTGCTCGTTGCCACCAAATCGTGGGAAAACTCAATGAGTTGATTCGACAAGCACAATTTGCCGTCATTAACGAGGGTAACCTCGATAACGAGTTGAATTGTGGAATCGAAAACCCACTCGAAGCTAAGCCTAATGGTATTCTTTACTACCATAGTCGCATTTGGATTCCCGATCGTCTCAATCTTCGGACTACTTTGATGGACGAAGCTCACAAATCCCGATACTCCGTTCATCCTGGAGCTGATAAGATGTATCATGACTTGCGCGCATCCTATTGGTGGCCTGGAATGAAACGTGATATCGCTCTCTACGTCTCCAAATGCCTTACGTGTTCCAAAGTCAAGGCAGAACATCAACATCCCTCCGGTTTGCTCGAACAACCAGAAATTCCGGTCTGGAAATGGGAGAGCATAGCCATGGATTTCATCACGAAATTGCCTCGTACTGTCACACCCCGACCCGCAGCGGAAATAAGAGTCGGGGCATAATTGGGTTATCACCAAAGCACATGACATTTACTATTATGTTTCATATTTAATAAAGTCAAAGTTACATTTTCAAACATCCAAACATGTTCATTCAATACAAAGGAAATAACCAAACATAACAATCCCAATACTAAATCGTTTTATTCTTCTAATCCAGGTCCTATGTGTTCCTAGCTGCTGCTGGTTCACCTGTATCATGTGTAAAATGGGAGGTTTTGGGTCAACATAAGTTGGCGAGTGAACCTTATTAGATACACATTTGATAATGATTTTATGGTTAGTTTATCAATGAAATATTGTGCATAATCATAAAAGAGCAAATGTAAGTAATCAAGCATTGGCAAATAGCAGTTACAATTATAACATACAATAACACTTGATAGCATACATGAACATACCAATATCATACGATAACTAACATAAATGAACTGAGCGATCAAGGCTCAATCAAACGGAGCCGATCGTATTGCATGAACTGGAAATGTAAATTGAACTGTGCGATCAAGGCTCAATCAAACGGAGCCGATCGTATTGCATGAACTGGAAATGTAAATTGAACTGTGCGATCAAGGCTCAATCAAACGGAGCCGATCGTATTGCATGTACTGAAATGTAAAATGAACTGTGCGATCAAGGCTCAATCAAACGGAGCCGATCGTTGCGGGCACGCCAAGTTCAACCACATAATAAAATGGGGAACAAGCTCAAACCTCATAAATGGGGAGCTGCGGCCTCGGCAAATGCATGTACTGAAATAATAATTTGCATCCAATAATAACTACTTAACAGCAACAAACTAAATACACATGTCATGATATGATGTATGCACAATAGTTTAGTTATAATATGTATATAAACAAAGACACATGATACACCCCAAAAACGTGATTAAAACGGGGAATTTGAAAGGTTCACTCACATTGGGTGCGTTGAATTTGAGATGGTGAGATGCGCACGATTTAGATGAGCGGATCGACGAGGAATACTAACCTAAATAATAATGGAAAAATATATTAGGTGGATGGATTTTATTAAGGATTTTAATGAAATTTTTAGATATATTTTTGTGAGTTTATGGCTATTTTCTATCTTTAAAAATGTTATTTTTAAGTATTTTTAATTGATTTTTAAATTAAATTAAATAAATAAAAATATAAAAAAAATATATTTTTTGACCGTTGACCGTTGACCGGTTCGGTCAGCGGATAAATTCTGCGCCGGGTGGGATTCGAACCGGCGACCTTCCGTTCGCGTGCACGTAGCTCTACCAACTGAGCTACGTGTCTAACCCGTTATAAACTCGTTTTTAATTGTATTTATACAGTTATTTGAATTAACCGAAAATTCCTTTATTTGCAAAAACGTTTTATTTCAATTGGACCGGTGCTCATGACAAGATTCGAATGCGCGACGTGAAGTTCATGTTGCACACAGTCCACCGCTGGACTGTGTGTCTAACCCGGTTATATTCTTGGTTTTTATTATACTTAACAACTATCTGTTTTAACCCGGTTTAGTTCTTGATCAAAAAGGCATGTTATTACACAAGGCGTGCGTGTAGCAAGGATCGAACTCGGGACGTGTATAGTTGTTGTTTGCACACAGTCCACCGCTGGACTGTGTGTCTAACCTGTTTAAACTTCCGATTTTAATAATTCTTAACTCGTTATAGAACTCGTCTTCTTCATTACGAAACGCAGATATCAATCAACAATCCGATTCGTGATTAATTTAGTTAATAAACATGATGACTAGTTTGAATGCATTAAACCGAACAGTTTGGGGAATGAAGATACCGAACAGGTTGTCTTCTTCAGACAGTCCGTCGAAAACTTGTCGGCTCTGTTTTTGAACCTTCGGCTGCGAGGATCTATCAACAGATTTAAGGGATTAGATATGAAATTGAACTAGTGAGTATGGATTATCAGTACGTTGGAATGTGCATACCGATAACTAACGAGTTTCCGGCAATTCCAGAAATTTTCCGGCGAACACAGAAAATCCAGCAATGTCGTCTGTGGTGGATTTTGAGTGATGAGTTAATGTTATTAAAGTTCTAACAATAGATTGAAATCGTAAAGGAGAAGTATTTTACCGGTTTGTGTTGAATACGGTTTTCCGGCGACTTTTGCAGAGAATTCCGGCGAACTGTTTTAGGCGCTCAAATGGTCTGAAAATGCGACGAAAAGGAATTGAAGTGTTGATATGATATCTCTGAATCGCGAGAGTGTCTGGTGTTTGAGTTAATCAGAACTTGAAGTTCTTTTTCGGTTTTACAAATAAAAAATGATGAGTCTTTAATTTCAATCAATTTCCGATTGATTAGAAACCGTCGAGCATCGGTTATAAACCGATTGTGTGAGGTAAACAATCGATTTGACGATTGGTTTGCCGATTACCGTTTTTCAGGTGACACCATCGGTTAATCTGAGTTTGTGTATAAGTTCCATTTGTTTTCCTAGTGTTAACAGAAAACACATTGTGGCGGAGTGGTTTAGGGAATGAAGGTTAAGTCGTTGAGCGACTCAGCTGACCCGGGTTCGAGTCCCGGCAGCTTCAAATATTTTTTTATTTGTTTTATTTTAACTTTTTATCAAATATAATTTCTATAGTTTAGTTTATTTATTAATTATGTTTCGTTTTAACTCAAAATAATCATAAATAATTAACGCAACTTTTATAACTTGGTACAAGATTACAAAACGGAGCGGGTTTTGGAGACCCGATTTTTACAAATGTTACAGTATCCCCTACTTTTAGGAATTTCGTCCCGAAATTTAAATAGTTGAAGTAGTAGGAAAAAGATGCGGGTATTTTTCACGCATTGAGTCTTCACGTTCCCAAGTAAACTCAGGTCCCCGTTTCGACTCCCAGCGTACCCTAACAATTGGAATGCGACTTCGTCGAAGACGCTTTTCTCCGTAGTCCATGATCTCCACTGGTCTTTCAATAAAATGCATGGATTCATCAATCTGAATATCTTCCAGCGGAATATGGAGATTCTCATCAGCGAGGCACTTCTTCAAGTTCGACACGTGGAATGTGGGATGAATCCTGTCGAGTTCTTCCGGTAGGTCAAGCTTGTATGCTACAGGACCTACTCTTTCGAGTATCTTGAAAGGTCCTACGTAACGTGGTGCTAGCTTTCCCTTTTGACCAAAATGAACTACTCCCTTCCACGGTGATACTTTTAAAAGCACATGATCACCAATGCTAAACTCTAAGGGCTTCCGTCATTTATCTGCGTAACTCTTTTGACGACTTTGAGCTGCTAAGAGATTGTTTCGGATTTGATGAATCTTGTCTGTGGTTTCTTGGATCAATTCTGGACCAGTAATTTGTGCTTCCCCAATTTCGTGCCAATAAACAGGAGATCGGCACTTTCGACCATATAAGGCTTCAAAAGGTGCCATGCCGATGCTCGAATGATAGCTGTTGTTGTACGAAAATTCAACTAACGGTAGATGGGCGTCCCAATTTCCCTTGAAGTCTATGACACATGCTCTAAGCATATCCTCAAGAGTTTGAATGGTGCGCTCGGACTGTCCATCAGTTTGAGGATGATAGCCGGTACTGAGATCTAATCGAGTGCCCATAGCGGATTGTACTGCCTGCCATGTTCATGAGGTGAAACGACCATCACGATCAGAAATAATGCTTAATGGTACCCCATGTCGGCTTACGATTTCGTTGATATAAATACGAGCAAGCTTTTCGTTCTTGAAATCTTCTCGAATAGGAATAAAGTGAGCTGATTTTGTAAGTCGGTCTATAATCACCCATATAGTGTCATACCCACCAGAAGTGCGAGGTAACCCGGTAATGAAATCCATGGTTATATTTTCCCACTTCCATACAGGTATTTCCGGTTGGACTAGAAGTCCTGAGGGTCTTTGGTGTTCAGCCTTCACCTTAGAACATGTGAGACACTTGGAAACAAAAACGGCAATATCTTTCTTCATTCCAGGCCACCAATAGGTGTATCGTAGGTCTTGATATATCTTATCGGCTCCTGGGTGTATAGAATATCGCGTTTTGTGAGCTTTATTCATGGAGTTTCACGAAGATTGTTGTGGTTAGGAATCCAGATACGATTTAGGTAATACAGATACCGTCTGATTTAGTTTCAAGTTTTAGCTCGGCTCCACAGGACATCTCTTTTCGTACATCTTCTTCTGTTATCGAAACGTGTTGAGCTTCTCGAATTTGATCTTTAATTTCGGTTATAATTTGCGACCATAGAAGATGAATGGAGTTCGCATAACCCTTTCGACTAAGTGCATCAGCCACCACATTTGCTTTACCAGGGTGGTATCTAATTTCACAGTCGTAATCATTTAGGAGTTCGACCCATCTTCGTTGCCTCATATTTAACTCTTTTTGATTGAAGATATGTTGAAGACTCTTGTGGTCAGTGTATATTTCACACTTAGTACCATAGAGGTAATGTCTCCATATCTTAAGAGCGAATACAACGGCTCTAAGCTCTAGGTCATGAGTGGTGTAGTTCTTTTCATGAGTCTTGAGTTGCCTCGAGGCATAAGCTATGACTTTTCCTCTTTGCATGAGAACGCAGCCTAATCCTTGCCCTGAAACGTCGCAATAGACTACAAAATCATCACAACCTTCAGGGAGAGTGAGGATTGGTGCATCACAAAGTTTTTGTTTAAGAGTTTGAAAAGCTTCTTCTTGCTTGGGTCCCCATACGAATGGTTTTCCCTTATGGGTTAAAGCCGTGAGTGGCACAGCAATGCGAGAGAAGTTTGAAATAAACCGACGATAATAGCCAGCTAGTCCAAGAAAAGATCTTACTTCAGTTGGTGTACGTGGAGCTTGCCATTCTTGAACTGCTTTGATCTTTGAAGGGTCAACATGTATTCCTTTGTCATTGACTACATGTCCGAGGAATTGCACCTCTTTTAACCAGAATTCACATTTAGAGAACTTGGTATAAAGCTTTTCCTTTTCTAGAAGTGCAAGAACAAGTCGAAGATGACGCTCATGATCAGCTTTTGATTTAGAATAAATAAGAATATCGTCGATGAAAACTATAACAAATCGATCAAGGTAAGGTTTGCAGACTCTGTTCATTAGGTCCATGAAGACAGCTGGTGCGTTGGTTAATCCAAACGGCATAACCATGAATTCATAGTGGCCATAACGAGTTCGAAAAGCAGTCATAGGGACGTCTTCTTCATGCACTCTAAGCTAATGATAGCCAGATCGAATATCGATTTTTGAAAAGCAACTGGCACCTTGTAGTTGGTCAAGAAGGTCATCTATGCGAGGTAAAGGATATCGATTTTTGATGGTTAACTTGTTGAGCTCTCTGTAGTCGATGCACATACGAAAAGATCCATCTTTCTTCTTTACAAAAAGAACAGGTGCACCCCAAGGCGATGAGCTGGGACGTATGAATCCCTTGTCAGTCAACTCTTGCAATTGACTGGCTAGCTCTTGCATTTCAGAGGGGGCTAACCTATATGGAGATTTTGCAACTGGTGTAGCACCAGGTATAAGATCAATACGGAATTCGACATCTCTGATTGGAGGAAGTCCTGAAATGTCGTCAGGAAAAACTTGTGGAAAATCTTTTACTACAGGAATATCTTCAAGTTTCTTCTCTGTGGTCCCCTTCTTGATGATATGGGCTAAAAACGCGACATAATTCTTGCGAAGGTATTTTTGAGCTTGAAGACAAGACATTAAGTTGAGCCTTTCGACGAGGTTTCTCCAATGATTCGAAGAGTCTGACCGTTTGAAAGAGGAATACGAATAAATTTTTCACGACATACAACTTCCGCATGATGTTGACTGAGCCAATCCATACCGATATGATGTCGAAACTTCCCAGCTTCATAGGAATAAGGTCGACTGAGAAATCGTGGTCGTTTAAGGTGAATGTACAGTTGCGTAAAATAGAGTCTAATGAAACTGGTTTTCCGTCCGCAATTTCCACCGTTATGGATTCCGCGAGTTTATCCCGATTTTTGCTTAAGATAGGTTCAAATTCTAATGACACGAAACTTCTATCCGCACCGGTATCAAATAACATAGAGGCATATCTACCATTTATAAGAAACGTACCGTTGACCACATTGCCGTCAGCTCTGGCCTGGTTTGCGTTAATATTGAAAGCTCTTCCTCTAGCAGGTGGAGGAGCTTGGTTCGCTTGATTCACAGGGTTGGCTTGGGCCTGAGCATGAATAATATTAACCAGCCTTGGACATGTGTTTCTGAAACGACTTGGGTCGCCGCAATTGAAACAAGCCCGCATAGGTTGGCCCATAGGGTAATTGGGTTGATAGTATGTTTGGGCTAAATGTTGGGTGGGTGGAAATGGTAGTTGTTGTTGTGCTTGACCCATTAACTGTTGGTGGGTTTGGGTTAAAGGTTGGTGGCGGTTTGTTCGTTGAAGCATGCGGCAGTTTTGAACAGTATGTCCTGCGCGACCGCAGCCGGTGCAGTATTGGCAAGGATGATCAGGGCAGTGGTGATACTGACAACGGTTACATTTTGGTAATGGACCTGTGTAGGGTCTTCTGTATGGCGCGGGTGAAGGAGTGACTTGAGTGATGGGTGCAACAGGAATAGGGGTGTTGGTTTGGGTGACTGCAAAATTCCTGGTGTTACGCTTCCTCTTGTTAGCAAACTTAGAGGAAGGAATGGGGTGGTTTGAGGTTTGTCCCTCAACAGGGGCTTTCTTCTTCTCTTCTTTGAACTTCCCATTGCGAATTTGGTTTTCGGTCAGTTCAGTTGCCAACTCCATGGCAGCTTCGAGTGTTACCGGTGAAAGCTGAGAACCGAATCTTGAATTTTTGAGGGAAGTCCTCGAATATAATGTTCGATCAGACGATAGGTTGGAGTAAATAAGTTTGGAACCATTTGGTTCAACTCCAAGAACCTCTTGTTGTAAGTAGAGTGATCACCCTCCTTTTGCTTTAAGGCATGAAATTCATCCTCCAGCTTCTTAATTTCACTTCTAGGACAGAAACGCCTAGTCATGATTTCCCTTAACTCCTCCCAAGTTAAGGCCATCGCATCTTCAGTTCCCCTCTTTCCTTTCTCAGTATTCCACCAGGTGAGAGCTACACCAAGTAGTCTCCCGGTGGCGTAACGAACCTTGCGATCCTCAGGACAATCGCAGTTTAAGAAAACGTTTTCCATCTCCTCGAACCAATGTAGGAGAGCAGTGACTCCCTCGGTCCCTTCGAATTTTGGAGGATCACAGGATTTAAAATGTTTGTAGGAGGGTTGTCGATGTTCTGGTCCTGTTGTTGAGGAGGGTTAGTAGGATTTGTAGCAAGGGCTTGCTGTACTTGTACCATGATGTCAGGCAATATCGTGGCCATTTGTTTCGCGATATGAGAGGCCAACCGTTCCTGAGACTTTCCCGAACTTTTACCCTTCGATGCTGTCTAGATGACATCTACAGGATCATAAAATGAGAAGATTGTGAGTTTATGGTGTCTTTTTAGGTGTCATGTGTCTTTAAGAAAATGAAAATAACATAAATATCAATAATGCAACTACATCCATAGGATGTCTTGGGTTCGCTCATGTTGGGCCTCAAATGTCCCCCATACCTTCACCTACATAGTCATGTGGGCCCCCATGGCTATTGGCTTGGTAGGATTCACATTAGTATTGGCAATTTAACACTCGCATCCCCCGAATGCAAACCACAAAATATGTTCATGAGATGTTTGGTCGGAACTTGTCTAGGTGTAGACACAATGACAACTCAAAGTGGGATTAGTTCACACGACGTTTGGTATAGCATGCTTTGGCCTAATAAGTACTTCGTACTCTCATCGTTAGTCCCCAGGTAGGCAAACTGGTCCTTTATTTTGGATTTATACGAATGCCAGCCTAGACAGGACGTTCCGACTACCGGTACTAGTACCCTTCCAGTTACTACATGCCCGTCATGAGAACTCACTTTGATGAGATTTGAAAACACGAAAATCATTGTAAAATCAATCATGATGTGGTGTGTGCTTTCATGGATGTGATATGTTATGAGCATACGATTTCATGATAGACATTATTTGATAATAAATACTTATGAACATGCTTGCACAATATCAAATGTAACATTTAACATAAAACATATAAACATCATGAAATTTGGCATATAACACACAAAATTCTTATAAGTTTCTAATCGACTATAGTATAGGCTCTAAGGGTCTAATAACCTATCCTATATCCCTATAGTCATGGCTCTGATACCATCTGTCACACCCCGACCCGCAGCGGAAATAAGAGTCGGGGCATAATTGGGTTATCACCAAAGCACATGACATTTATTATTATGTTTCATATTTAATAAAGTCAAAGTTACATTTTCAAACATCCAAACATGTTCATTCAATACAAAGGAAATAACCAAACATAACAATCCCAATACTAAATCGTTTTATTCTTCTAATCCAGGTCCTATGTGTTCCTAGCTGCTGCTGGTCCACCTGTATCATGTGTAAAATGGGAGGTTTTGGGTCAACATAAGTTGGCGAGTGAACCTTATTAGATACACATTTGATAATGATTTTATGGTTAGTTTATCAATGAAATATTGTGCATAATCATAAAGAGCAAATGTAAGTAATCAAGCATTGGCAAATAGCAGTTACAATTATAACATACAATAACACTTGATAGCATACATGAACATACCAATATCATACGATAACTAACATAAATGAACTGAGCGATCAAGGCTCAATCAAACGGAGCCGATCGTATTGCATGAACTGGAAATGTAAATTGAACTTTGCGATCAAGGCTCAATCAAACGGAGCCGATCGTATTGCATGAACTGGAAATGTAAATTGAACTGTGCGATCAAGGCTCAATCAAACGGAGCCGATCGTATTGCATGTACTGAAATGTAAAATGAACTGTGCGATTAAGGCTCAATCAAACGGAGCCGATCGTTGCGGGCACGCCAAGTTCAACCACATAATAAAATGGGGAACAAGCTCAAACCTCATAAATGGGGAGCTGCGGCCTCGGCAAATGCATGTACTGAAATAATAATTTGCATCCAATAATAACTACTTAACAGCAACAAACTAAATACACATGTCATGATATGATGTATGCACAATAGTTTAGTTATAATATGTATATAAACAAAGACACATGATACACCCCAAAAACGTGATTAAAACGGGGAATTTGAAAGGTTCACTCACATTGGGTGCGTTGAATTTGAGATGGTGAGATGCGCACGATTTAGATGAGCGGATCGACGAGGAATACTAACCTAAATAATAATGGAAAAATATATTAGGTGGATGGATTTTATTAAGGATTTTAATGAAATTTTTAGATATATTTTTGTGAGTTTATGGCTATTTTCTATCTTTAAAAATGTTATTTTTAAGTATTTTTAATTGATTTTTAAATTAAATTAAATAAATAAAAATATAAAAAAAAATATATTTTTTTGACCGTTGACCGTTGACCGGTTCGGTCAGCGGATAAATTCTGCGCCGGGTGGGATTCGAACCGGCGACCTTCCGTTCGCGTGCACGTAGCTCTACCAACTGAGCTACGTGTCTAACCCGTTATAAACTCGTTTTTAATTGTATTTATACACTTATTTGAATTAACCGAAAATTCCTTTATTTGCAAAAACGTTTTATTTCAATTGGACCGGTGCTCATGACAAGATTCGAACGCGCGACGTGAAGTTCATGTTGCACACAGTCCACCGCTGGACTGTGTGTCTAACCCGGTTATATTCTTGGTTTTTATTATACTTAACAACTATCTGTTTTAACCCGGTTTAGTTCTTGATCAAAAAGGCATGTTATTACACAAGGCGTGCGTGTAGCAAGGATCGAACTCGGGACGTGTATAGTTGTTGTTTGCACACAGTCCACCGCTGGACTGTGTGTCTAACCTGTTTAAACTTCCGATTTTAATAATTCTTAACTCGTTACAGAACTCGTCTTCTTCATTACGAAACGCAGATATCAATCAACAATCCGATTCGTGATTAATTTAGTTAATAAACATGATGACTTGTTTGAATGCATTAAACCGAACAGTTTGGGGAATGAAGATACCGAACAGGTTGTCTTCTTCAGAGAGTCCGGCGAAAACTTGTCGGCTCTGTTTTTGAACCTTCGGCTGCGAGGATCTATCAACAGATTTAAGGGATTAGATATGAAATTGAACTAGTGAGTATGGATTATCAGTACGTTGGAATGTGCATACCGATAACTAACGAGTTTCCGGCAATTCCAGAAATTTTCCGGCGAACACAGAAAATCCAGCAATGTCGTCTGTGGTGGATTTTGAGTGATGGGTTAATGTTAGTAAAGTTCTAACAATAGATTGAAATTGTAAAGGAGAAGTATTTTACCGGTTTGTGTTGAATACGGTTTTCCGGCGACTTTTGCAGAGAATTCCGGCGAACTGTTTTAGGCGCTCAAATGGTCTGAAAATGCGACGAAAAGGAATTGAAGTGTTGATATGATATCTCTGAATCGCGAGAGTGTCTGGTGTTTGAGTTAATCAGAACTTGAAGTTCTTTTTCGGTTTTACAAATAAAAAATGATGAGTCTTTAATTTCAATCAATTTCCGATTGATTAGAAACCGTCGAGCATCGGTTATAACCGATTGTGTGAGGTAAACAATCGATTTGACGATTGGTTTGCCGATTACCGTTTTTCAGGTGACACCATCGGTTAATCTGAGTTTGTGTATAAGTTCCATTTGTTTTCCTAGTGTTAACAGAAAACACATTGTGGCGGAGTGGTTTAGGGAATGAAGGTTAAGTCGTTGAGCGACTCAGCTGACCCGGGTTCGAGTCCCGGCAGCTTCAAATATTTTTTTATTTGTTTTATTTTAACTTTTTATCAAATATAATTTCTATAGTTTAGTTTATTTATTAATTATGTTTCGTTTTAACTCAAAATAATCATAAATAATTAACGCAACTTTTATAACTTGGTACAAGATTACAAAACGGAGCGGGTTTTGGAGACCCGATTTTTACAAATGTTACACGTACCTCGTCTGGTCACGACAGCATTTGGGATATCATCGATCGTTTGACCAAATCCGCACACTTCCTCGCCATTCGTGAAGATTACAAAGTCGAGAAACTGGCTCGTATCTACACGAGTGAAATCATTAGTCGTCACAGTACTCCTCTTGATATTATTTCTGATCGTGATGCTCGTTTCACTTCTCGCCTTTGGCAAACTTTCCAATCCACCCTTGGCACTCGATTGAATCTTAGCACCGCTTTTCATCCTCAATCTGACGGTCAGACCGAGCGTACTATTCAAACTCTAGAGGATACGCTTCGATCATGTGTAATCGATTTTGGCGGCAACTGGGATTTGCACTTACCCTTGGTAGAATTCTCGTACAACAACAGCTATTACGCAAGTATTCAAATGGCTCCATTGAAGCATTGTATGGTCGCAAGTGTCGTTCGCCTATTTGTTGGCACGAGATCGGAGACGTGCAACTCACCGGTCCCGGACTTATACAAGAGACGACGGACAAGATCCTACAGATTCGTGACAACTTGCTCAAAGCTCGAAGTCGACACAAGAGCTATGCTGATAGAAGACGCAAACCTTTGGAATTCGACATAGGTGACCACGTACTTCTCAAGGTTGCACCTTGGAAAGGTTTTGTTCGTTTTGGTTAGAAAGACAAACTCGCTCCTCGCTATGTGGGTCCTTTCAAGATTCTCGAAAGGATTGGCAAGGTAGCGTATCGACTGGATCTACCTCAAGCGCTCAGCAACGTGCATCCTGTGTTTCATGTTTCAAATTTGAAAAAGTGTCTACCTGAAAAAGGACTCCAAGTTCCACTCGAAGATCTTCAAATCAATGATACTTTGCACTTCGTGGAGAAACCGGTCGAAATCATGGACCGAGGAACCAAGCAACTGAGGCGCAGTCGTATTCCTATTGTCAAGGTTCGATGGGAAGGTAAACGTGGCGCCGAATTCACTTGGGAACTTGAAAGTGATATGAAGACTAAGTATCCATATCTCTTCGTTACATCTTCCTAAATTTCTGGACGAAATTTCCTAATGGAGGGGAGACTGTAACGCCCCGCGTTTCTATACTTTCTATATTTGGAAACCTTGTACCGTACTTCTATTTTTAGTAAGCGTTGTATCTTGTATTCGTCTTTCGTTGTAAATGTTGTAAACCGAGACTTGGATCGTAATGAGAAACTCGTATTTTATCCATATTATGTTAATCATCGTCATGTTACACTTATACTTGTTCATACTTTAAACATGTAACCATATTCGTGGTACTCTCAATCGTAAACGTGTCATAACTTGCAAACATGGTATGTATGCGTAATCGAGACTTAAACGTGAAACTCGTGATCGTTAAAGTAAATTCGCTACGAAAATATAAATACATATTCATTTATTAAGTTAATTAATTAAATTAATTAATTAAATTAGTTAATAAAATTAATTGTGTTATTTTACAAAAAATAAAATGCTAATTTTTTTTTGTAAATATATTAACATTTAGAATATAATGTTAATCTTTCTCTAAATAAGTCCAAGGTCTAAAGGGTAATTAATGAAATCTTGAACTATAGGGACCTTTCCTGCCAATTATGAGACTAAATTATAGAGATTTTAAATAAAAAATAATAATAAACAGACAAACCGGGATCCGCGAGACTCGAACTCGGGATCCCCGGTTCAAACAAACAACGCCTAACCACTCGGCCACACACCCATATCCGGAATAAACCCGGACAACAAAGCTTTTAAGCTTTGTTTCCGACTGAGCTGGGCGCAAACAAGGAGGGGCGGACACCAGGTTTGTGGGAGGGATTTGGATTGGGTTTTGCATTTTTTAAACACCTTTGAACCATTAATTATCCACCTAAACTTCACCTAACTAACCCTAATCCTTTCCTATAAAACCCAAGTGTTTCCACACATTTTACACTTTCTAAACTCCATCTAATCCCTCTCAAATCACCTCAAGATCCTTGCAACATCAGATTTTCGAGCAGAATTACCCACCTTCACAAAAGTGAGTGTAACTCACTCATTTCTTAACAAAATCCTTCCATTCTTTTTCCCACTTGCTTGGATTAACCTAAGGATCATTTCCATTGGTTTTCCATGGAAAACCAAGCTCTGGAATGACCAGAAAAAGGTTCCAAAGTGGACTGTTTTACTTTATGTTCTCATAAACTTGTTTAATCTCATACTTTTCTCATTCATCCTAGTGTTCTTGAACTCCTAATCACATGTATGATTATGGGGACTAACCTAGGTTGTTAAACTTGTAATTAGGAGTGTTTAACCACTCCAAACTTTCTGTTTTTGAAGAGCATTGAGATCACAAGTGATTCAAGTTCTTAAACTTGTTCATGTGTGTCCACCAAGGAAGCTTGAGCTATCCTAACTTGAGACCACACATCACTTGATGATTTTCATCAAGATCCCAAGATAGTTTGCTAGACTTAAAGTGTCACAACCCCGCCTAGCCGTTGAGGATTGTCCTAGTGTGCTCACTGGGTTGTTCTACACTTGGCTACTTGGTATCTAGATGTCACCTTATTATTCTTGTATACCATGTTCTTGAACCCTCCTTGTTACCAATGGTAACTTGTGTAGTGGTGAACACAATCCGAGGTTCAAAGTGGATGGTTTATCCTCCCACCTCCTACTTGACTTACATGATACTAAGAGGTTCCAAAGTGGATGGTTCATCCTCCCACCTCCTACATGATTATATAACTATATGGAACTATATTATAATCCTAAAACCGAAACCTTGATAATGACCTTATAATCAACTATCAAGTTATTAAGTTTAACACTAAAGTATGTAATTCCTTGTTACGATTCTAATAGGTCCCGAGCCTATGAAATCACATCCAACTCGTAAGAGTTACTATAGTGTCAAGAACGAGTGTTACATCTTAGTGAATACTTTTGTATCATAATACTTTATCAAACTTATTTTTAATCATGCTCGAATACTCCTAATCCCCCGTTGAAACTCTATACTCATACGCCTCGTTTCCTCTTGTAGGATAATTGGGCGTCATCCTCGAACCAACGTCTTCACGGATTGTCAAGTGTAGAAAAGACTTAGCAAAACCGTGAGTATACTCGACCCACTTTTGTTTATAACACTTTTCGGGTGTAACATGTTTCCATATACAAAATCACGAACACTTAAACTTTATGAAACACACAAACGATCCCATATACATGAAAACTTGAATCTTATACTTGATGCTTGTCTTGGATATTCGTTATGCTATGCTTTAGTCATTAACTATTTTTAGCCTTTGTTTGACATGCTTAGCGCTATAGGAATTCACGCATCCACCTCCATCGTGTTATTCGTGAGGTCATGTTAAAACATCGTGATTGCGTTAAGGGTTTGATTATTTGTATTGCATGCCTTGATATTGCTCTTGTATAGATTTGGTTGCCATGAGGATTGTTTAAACTTATTCGTATACGTATGTTATGCCTAAACTTGTGTACTCGCCTTTGCTTTCGCATTGACATTATTTTAAAACATGTTACAGGTTGAAGGAGATGATGCTATGAAAACAATATAGCAAGGACTAGATACACACAAATTAGACGTTAGGTTTAATGTCGATGAATCAATTTTGTTATGACTTTGCAAATGTTATGTTGTTTCTTTGTTTTGTTACATTAATGTATTTGACAATTCTTATGAAATGAAATATGGTTTAATTAATTATTGTCACTTATTAATGTTGTGAGCAATGAGCAATCTTGTTTTCGTCTCATCCCGTTGTTTCCGCCATCGGTTGGGGTGTGACATTTGGCACATTTGCTGATCTTAAGAACAACTTCCGTCTTTTCCAACCATCGCAGTGCAGTTGTGGCTCCTTCACTGCCGGCAAACTCAGTTGGCTGACAGGCTTGAAATCCTTTATAGGAACATCCATCAGTCATTGCTTTCATCTTTTTAGGTAATGGGGTTTTGATAATATCATCATTATCTCCATTGACGTTGTGGCTAAAGTTGTCACTACGAGTACGCTTGCTGCTCACAGCTTTGGTATGTTCTACGGGATTTTTAACAGCCTCAATAATTAATGGGATAGGATAACATTGGCTATTCCTTGGGCGATTATGTTTTTTATGGCATCCTTGTTTAAGGAATTTTCATTATTCGCATGAACTTCTTGATTATGTGATACTTCATTAGACATTTGAATTGCAAATATTAATATCATAGAACAATTAAAACAATCATATATACAAAAATAACACATAGGTTATTTTGTATTAACCTGTTAACTTTATGGTTTAAGTTTAAAATAACACCTAAATGGCTTTTGGATTTCCTTATAGATATAAATATCTATACGATCATATGTTTCATATACTGTAATATACATACCATTCAGAAGGTTAATGTATTTAACAAGTTCATATTTCAAAATCAGGTCATGGTACTATTTAGGGAATTCTGTAACTTTTTTAACATAACATATACCACATCTTACCCGGTCTTGCCGGAGAGGCTACACCATCTTACCCGGACAAGTTGGAGAGTCTACCACACCATACCCAAATCTTGCTGGAGAGGTAATTGTATTTCCCGTAAAAAGAATTTTCTCAAACCATGATTTTAAAAGTGTTCAAGTTTAAATAGTATTCTCGTGCTACCAGTTAATATCAATTTCCTAACTCTTTTGTTTAAGCTTAGGTATTGTCACAACACTTATTTGCTTAAACCAGTGGCTCTGATACCCTTTCTGTCACAACCCCGACCACACCCTGGATGGGAGCCGTGAAGCAATCAAGTGGTACCGGTGGTTATTTTTAAAATATTGTGGCGGAAATTTCATAAGGTTCGTAGTTAGGAAAAATGTAAGAGTTTAGAAACACCGGATTTAATTTATTAAACAGGGGGGAATAAAATCCATGTTTTATAAAGGTAGCTTTTAATAAGGGATACACCCGAATTCATAAAACAACGTTTCTTTATTTAATTGATAAAATAAGCCACTTCTTTAAGCCTTCTGGTGTCATCCCACAACTCTACTCCTGTAATTACCTGAAACATGAAAAATTATGTCAGCGGGAAATACTTGTGAGTTCATTCAGTTTGTACGAAATGACATATTCTTATATTTACAGAATTAAGAGTTTTTACATTAGTTTATCTTACCAAACTACTATTGGCTAACTTATCTATTTTAAATAGTATTTGTCACTCGGTGACAGTTCCTGTGAGTGTGGTCATATCACACATTGGCTAACCCATTGTCCAATGGTGAAGCTTATCAAGTAATGTATACAAAACCCCACATACTTACGGTAGTTTCCCAGTAAGAATACAAAGACTTAATCACTGTAATATAACTGAAAAACATTTAGGCTTTTGCAAAG
The DNA here is from genome assembly GCA_947069175.1 of Scalesia atractyloides. Lineage (NCBI taxonomy): Eukaryota > Viridiplantae > Streptophyta > Magnoliopsida > Asterales > Asteraceae > Scalesia > Scalesia atractyloides. Next base: position 93,269,711 of record CAMTDV010000005.1, on the reverse strand, counting down.
CATTTGGTAAAAAGAAAGAATGACTCACATTGAAAACTTAGGTATTCCTACGGGCTTTCTGGTGACAAGTTCCTGATTATTTCCTGGAATTTCTATTAAAACATACAATGCACACGTGTTAGTAAATTAACCCAAGTCACTTTAGCCATACGACACGAGACAGAACCCCAACGAACTTAGTCAGGCAGAGCCTTGACATGCGTCGATGGGTCCTAAATCAATCGGGTAGGATGCCCATACAACACGAGACAGAACCCCAACGAACTTAGTCAGGCATAGCCTTGACATGCGTTGGTGGGTCCTAAATCACTGGAACTCATCCCACGCTGCTTCTTATAGAGCCCAAATGGGCTTCTCCCGCGCGTCGCCAGGAGACAAGGAATCTCCCGCGTGGCGCGGGGAGGGTCGACCTGCCTAGCTCTGCCACGTGTCCTGCGTAGGGCTAACACGTGGCACATCGTTGGACGCGTGTCCCTGGCCACCTTTCTCGTCCAATCGTGCATTTTCCTTGATTTTCGTGCCGATACGTATCGCGTATGCTCGGGTCATGATCCCAATTGGTTCGGTTTTTAATTGTGAGTCTAATAAGTATACTTTTGTGTGGGTTGGTTCGTCAACCGGCAGGTTTTCTTGACCGCTAAGTTTTCTGATTGAGTATACCAGTTACATCGCGCACACTTAGGGTTTTGATTTTGGGCTGTCGTCGGGTGTATTTTTGAGGGTTGTTACAATACAGGTTGAATAAATGTAATTTTGTATATTAATAATAAAAAAAAAGGTAAATCATTAAAAAAACCCTGTGTATTGTACATGTTGAATAAATCTAATTTTATATACCAAATAATAAAAATGTTATATATTGAAAAACAATGTGTATTACAGGGATTGAATAACTATAATTTTTTATAGCAAATACCCGTGTATTGCATGGGTTAAATAAATTTAATTTTATATACCAAATAATAAAATGGATAAAAATAAATGGAAAACAAAATTGTAAAAGATAAAAAGATAAAATTATTAATTTTATTTTCATTTATATTTTTACGTTAAAATCTAAAACATTAGTAGAAGGCATGAGTTAACCTATACTTATTTGATTATAATTTAATTTTATTAATCTCTATTATAAAGTAAAGACATGATAAATATAAATGGAAAATGTAGTAAAAGATAAAATTCATAAATTAAAATAATATATTCTTTATTTGAATCTTATTAACAAATATTATCAATATCTATTTGTTTAGAGTTATAGATAAATTTTGGATTAAGATAATATATTTATTATTTAAATTTTATTAACAAATATTATCTATATCTATTTATTTAGGTGGTAAAAAATAGTTAGATAATCTCATAGAGCGACATGTGTCCACCATATGATTTACTTATTATATGTATAGATTTGAGCTCGACTAAACTTTATTGATTTAATTATCATTTAAATGATTTTGTATTTTTAGTTAATATGCTAATAACTATTAGTAGTACTATTATATATCATTTATTTATTATCATTATAGTTAAAATATAATAACGTTCTTTTAATATTTTATATTATTTTGATTTATTATATTTATGTAAATTCCCGAGTTTGACGAAGCTCAATTCAATAAAAATGTAAATTCCCGAGTTTGACGAAGCTCAATTCAATAAAAAAGGGAAGATTATCTTAGAACTTATTGGCCATTGAGAGCAACTGTAAAAGCGTTGACCATTTCGAACACTTTTCCGCCCAACCACTCGAAGAACAACAATCTCAGATGGTAGTAAACATTTCCATCCACATCAACTTTAAAGATTTTAGGGTTTTTGATGACACTAGATGCAGAAGTGGAAGAAGAGCTCACGTCGAATCAAAGTTAGGGTTTGTTCTTCAATTTAATTAATGGGGTGGGAATTATTGGGCTTGAAACAGTATTTTATTTTGCTTAGAGGATTCAGTTGAATGATTTGGGGGATAAATGAGGGTTTATAATTGGGTGGGTAGAGGAACTTAAATGAGTTATAATTGCTCCAGATACATGTCATCTTGCCATATTGGATAAAATTGCCACTTAGGATAGAAAAACTAACGTAGTTATTGGCTGGTTAACTCCTGACAAAACACACAAAGTGTTAAGTTGAGAATGTTGAGAGTCAAATTGATTCAGCAAATACCCAATAGTTAGGAAAATCTATTAACCCTTTTATTTTTATTATATATTTAGGCTTTCTTTTGTATTTCTCTTTGTAACTTCTAAAAAACAACAGTTTCTTACATTCTGACTATACTCTTGCGAAGTGGGTAGTTTTATTTGTGCTTTCGTATCAAATATAATATATTTCACTTTTTTACTATCAATATAACTTCTTTTAATATATAGTGTTTCATTAATTTTTGAATATACCATCATAGCGTGCTTTCCATATAATTTTTATTCAAATAGACCTGCGTTTGCACAACAATGTATAATTAGGTTTGATAGTATTGTTAGCAATATGTTCTATTTTATGTGTATGCATAACTTTATTGTGGTTGTTTCAGTGATAATAAAATACAACTTAAATCAACTTAAATTTTTAAATTTCACCAATATATAAGACATCATTTTACTTTGATACCAAATGTTATTTCTCTCACCCCCAATATCAACGCTCTCACCATTGATATCGGATGCTACATCTCAATAAATCCATGATTATAGATGAGTTTTTCGTGATCTTATTAAATTTATGCGATACCCGCCACCTAAAGTCTTCAAGGACTAAGGTTTTATTAGATGCAAAGAAATCCAGCTTAACATTTCCAGCACGAAACCGCCACAATCGGCTTTGATTTCCAACCGAGAACCAAACAACCTTTCTCTTCAACAATAGTGTAACCTTCACAAATGCTGAGCTTTTCGAGCCATTGTTTCGTTTGATTCGTCATTTTGATTGGTGCACCTTGGAACCCAGCGCGGCTCATTCGACGCCTCCATTGATCCACTCGCTCATGCCTTTCCACCCGGTTTGGCCCTTCACAACTCACAATGTTCTTTATTTCTTCCCCAAAGTAAAACTGTTCGATCTTGGCTCGTTTAGTGTCATATTTTGGTAACATTGCGTCAAGTGAGTCGAAAATGGCTGAGTAATAATGTAGTGCTTCCATAAACCGGCCTAGGAAGAATGGTCCGTTATGGTTTGAGTCTTGTTCCACAAGGTCAAGACTTTCGGGGAAAGCTCGTGGATTATTTGTAAAACCGAGTTTAACGCACCTCGGCTCTCTTTTACGACACAATGAAGTTGGAGAATACTGTTTACCGCTAAGACCTCATTTTTGTAGGTCTTAATGTCCCCGGTTTAAGATTCTCCAAACTACTTTCCACAATAGTAAACTCAAAGTCTATGTCTTTTTCTAAGGCATAGACTTTTAGTTCGTTACCAATGGTAACGAACTGGTTGATGTAAGGACCAACTGCAACTGCAGTGATCCTAAGGCGACGCGGGGTGTGAGTCTGACTCAGACTCTCAATTAACCCACGCCATTGATGTCCTTGTTGTAGACCTAGTGTCAAACCTAGGTCCACAACGTGGACATACTTCTCTCCCTCAAAGACTTCCAATATTGTTGCGTTGGCAATAAAATGACCGAATTTAATGTGTAAACATGTCTCATAAACAAGGCGTAACGCCTCGTCCTTTTTGTCTAATGCGATTTTGTTCATGTTTTTTGCAGGGGCTACCAACCCAACTGCACCAAGTGGTTGCATGGATGTGAGTCGGTCTGTAAGCCCCTGCATGAAACATGACGCCACTCTTTGGAAAGAAGACCCAAAGACGAGAGCATTACTACGAAGATCAGCCAACAAATTCGAAGCGTGTGCTTTATCACGACAAGCAACCGCCTCTGCACACGAGACAAGCAGCCGCACAAGATGCGTTCCGTCCCTATTTCCTTCATCCTTGGGAGCCCCATCCTCAGAAACCGCATCCTCGATAGCCTCGGCTGCCAAGTATCGTTGTGTATACGTCCAAATATGGTCACGAAACCCAAGTTTCGGTATGCTGCTTGTACTGTGGCTTCGATGTATCGTATCTAACAACCCGTGATCATTGAAACTTGATTCCGGCATGCTTTTTGATCTTTTCATTAAGTTATTGGACAAACATCCAAGCTGCCAAGCGGAATTCGAGTGATCAAAAACCGACATATTATGTCGTGGATAGAACGACGAGATCGATAGATTTGTCCAAGACTTTGAACATCATCTTCTTGATCATCTTTTTCCAGAAAACCAGTAGCACCCAGATCATGAAAACCTTCTGATTTTCGCTTGTTGCCGCCAGCTTTGAATCTTGGATCGATTCCATTGATACCCAATTTAATACCATTCATAAATTGTTCTTTATATAGAGGGTTTGTCAAGAAACCAGGAGCCATTGAGAGATTGAAGTTTGTTTTAGGGTTTTTTCTGTTGGAAGTTTAGAACAGACTCCAAAAGGCTCTGACCAAACCAAAAGCATAGTGATGTGCACTTAAATAGGCAAACTGTTCTTGGTTTTGTCGATTTAAAAAAACATTAATTGAGATGATTGGTGACTTACACTTTTGTCTTTTCGAAGGATATTATATGCTTGCATTGTTCAATGATATTGCGCGTAAAAGGTCCCCAAGGTATAGGAGTCACAGTCATGGGTGAAACAAAAAAAAGCGTTTTTTAGTTTATTGAAATACTTTATCATCCAAGTATAGTCAAAATGGTAGGTATGGTTGTGGTATAATCATAGAAATGTTGTACATGTCTAGAATTTTGCTATGTATACAAATCTTCTAATCTTCTAAATCTAAGTATATATAAAAGGAGAAGTATCGATGACGTAAGTTTGCTTACGTGTCACTCAACTAGACATGCCACATCACTTTTGCTGATGTCATAAATTAGACATAAAATATTAATAATAATCTAACTAACTAATTAATTAATTAATTTATACATAAAATTTAAATTTTTAAAATTTAAAATCTAACTATATGTGTGTGTTAGAGATATGTGTGTGTATTCTTGGGGGGAAATTTAAAGTATGCATGGGGAAGTGTTATTAACATTAATGCTTCTGAACTCCCTCATCATCATAATCTCATCCCTCATCATCTCTCCATTCTCACATACACAACCCTCAGATCTTCTTCTTCTCCTCTCTTTCTTCTTCTCCTTTCATTCCCCTTTCAACCTTCCTTCCACGCTAACCTATCCATGGCGAAGTCGAAATCAGTAATGTTTGAAGCCGGAGGATCTTCGCAACCATCTTTAAGTTTCATTGAACCCTGCGAAGGATATGTGGAATCTAAAGGCTCGAATCATCAGAAAATGGACGGTTGGGTTTCGGATCGATCTGATCTTGCTCGATGAGAAGGTAGTTACTATTCATGAGTATTGCTGGTGAGACATGATGTAGTGGTATGAGTTAGGGTTTTTTTGTAGTGGTATGAGTTAGGGTTTGGTTATATTTGATGTCTAATTCCGAAATTTGCAGTCTATTTTGTGTGATTGTTCTTAGTATTTATTCATTTGAGGGTTGTGTTTATTAGTGGAAAACTTTATATAACCGAAATTATATATTTCATCTCTATTTGTAGTATAAATTTCACCTATGGATTCAAGATATATTGTTGTTTGGTTTGTTACAAAGTTAGGGTTTTTAACTTTGTAATATGTATTTGTAGTATGTATTCTGTTATTAGGGTTTTTTTGGTATTTTTCAGGGTTGAAGATTCAGGCTGTTATCAAGGCCCCTTTGATACCACATTTTGACTCGCAACTTCAGGAAGACTCATTGTTGTTTTGTCAAAGTTTGGTGTTGGTGAAAACCAGGACCCATACAAGGTTGTGAATCATGGTTATAAGATTAACTTTTATCGTTGTACAACTGTTAGACCTGCATTTGGTTCGGAAGGTGTTGAATACGGTTTTAAGCTGATCTCACATTCACTTATTGTCAAAGGAGAATGCAAAGGCCTTTTGATGTTGGTATGCATTTTGTTTAGTTGCAGAAGAAGTTCTTCTAACGTGACAAGTCTTATTTTTGAGCATGTAAATCATATGCAAATGATCATCCTTATTTTGTTGCAGATGTTGCAGGTACCATTGTGGGGTGTGGTGATATGGACATATATGGAAAACCTCCTAAAGAAACTAAAAGGGTGATTTTTGATCTCCAAGATGTGGAGTAAGTATTTTTCTTTGTTTTACCTGTTGGTGTCATGAATGATAGGTTAGACATTTGTGCTTTGTATGGCTTATATTTTTGTGAAAATGTATATTGTTTTATCTAATAGGTTAGTCATATGTGCTTTGTATGGCTTATTGTTTGTATACACTCTGCAAGGTGATTTGCATTTTTTATGATTTGCATTGAAATGATTTGCATTATTAAAAATGATTTGTGTTATTTGGATATCAAGTTTGCATTTATTAAAAATGATTTGTATTTATTTGTGTTCTATGCAATTAATACAATAATTAGAAAATGATTTGTATTTATTATAAGAGAATTGATGTTTATTTGTAACATGATTGGTATTTATTGTCAATGATTGTTGTCTATTTGTTATATATCATTTAAAGTAAGAATATATATTAATTGCTGTTAGGGGCACACCATTTATTACAAATTTTGGTATAATAGAAAAATTGAATATAGTGAGGATGGGTAATTTTGAAGTTGACTGAAATTTGGATGAAGTTGTGTGAATTTTGGAATAACATCTATGACTACACCACTTTTTTTTGTTATGTAGTGGTAATATAGTGAGCTGTACTATGTGGAATGAATACGCTCAACAGTTTAAAGATTTCATGGTTCAAAATAAACCGACTGAGAATGTGATGGTTGTCCTTCAGCATGCAAGGGTTAAAGAATGGCAGGGTAATTTCGTCACTAACATTTGTTGTTTTATTATTTTAGTTTACTAATAATAAGGTTATGTATATCCAAATTGTTTAGATAAAATCACTGTTCAGAGTGATAAGTTTGGAACACGTATGTTTCTTAATCCAGAAATTGATGAAGTTAGACAGCTCAGGAAGAGGTATTCATTCAATTCATGTGTTTGAATATTTTCTAAATATTGCTCGTATTATTATATTTATTATTGTCATGTGATTTTCTTACTCGTTGTACAATTAATTTTATAGCCTTTTGGTACAACAAGTCCAAGCTAGTGGTTCTTCTTCTCAATCGATAATGTCCTCTCAAACTGTTTTTCCTGTTCGACAAGAATTTCTGATAGATTCTCCGAAGAAACATGTTGATGAGATTATTGAGATCAAATCGGTTTGAATAATTCACATACATATATACACTTTATGCTATTTGAGATTTTATTTGATAATATATATATATATTTATATATTATAATCATTAATTTTATATATATACACTTTTGTAGTGTGTGCGTGTATATATATATATATATATAATAATACACACATACAAACACACACATTTTGAATAATACAATTGAATTTATTGATATGATAGGCAATGTCATGCGTGGTAGTTGCAACCATCAAGATCATTCAAGAAAACTATGGTTGGTTTTATCCTGCTTGTCGAAAGTGCTTCAAGAGGTGCTGACTAAAACTGAATATTTGCAATATGCTCAAACTATTCGGAATCGGTGTGAACCTGGCGCCACTTAACTGTGAAGAAGAATGTACATCCATAACCATAAAGTAAGATTACTGGATGTTCAATTGCAATATGCTCAAACTATTTCGGAATCGGTGATGAACCTGGCGCCCACTTAACTGTGAAGAAGAATGTACATCCATAACCATAAAGTAAGATTACCTGGATGTTCCAATTATTTATGCTTTCTTAGCTGTATAAACTTTTTAGAATGATTTTCTAACTTTATAACACATCGTATATATATTTCAGGTTCAAGGTTCATGTGAGGGTTCAAGATGAAACCGGTAGCGTGTCGTTTGTTATGTTTGATAAAGATGTTATCAAGATTGTTGGTTCAAGTGCAAGTGACATAAGAGAACGCCAAGTGAAGTCTAATATACTGAAAGTTTTCCATACGAGCTCACTCGGTTGCTCGAAAAGAAACTGGCGTTTAAGGTAGCTATTTCTGAATACAATCTTAATCGTGACTATCATGTTTACACGGTCCAAAAAATATGTGACGACCCGGATATAATGGCTGAACTGCTTGCGGATAATGTTATTGCTGCTGATATGGCTGATGAGGTATGATGTTCCTAACTGTTCAAACATTAATGATTTCAAAAATGAAATCTGCTACTAAGTGTTCCATAGTAGAATTCAATTCAAAAGCTATGTTTTTTTACTCTGTTATTAGGTTAGTCAAGAAGATTTGGACTCGAAAGTCTTGCCACTGTTTGAAGATTCACAAAGGTGCGGTGACTCGATTTTCAAGGTGAGTTTGTATTGTATAATAGCTTTTACGTCATACCTCTTTGTCATCACATAAATCCTTATTTAATACTTTAGTAGTTGTTTTGTGATTTAATTCAAGGATGTTGTCTTGTTATGACCGACTCTTCCAGCGTTGAAGCCGAGAAGGATTCGGGAACCAGTCCGAATGGCAAGAGAAGCGTTTAGCATGTGGAAGGGTTAAATGTTGTGAGCTATCTTCGAACAACAAAGGAAACCGCAAGAAGCCATCTAAGCTTAACAGTTAGAAGCTTAGAAGTGTTTGTTATATTTTGGTGTCTGTTTAAAAGTCTTTTGGTGAATGGATTCCTAAGTAACGGTTTGTTGAACTGGTTTTTATGGTTTTGGTTTGTTAAGCTTGTGAAACTGAATTATGTCAGGCATGTGTATGTACTTTGAAGAACATGTAATATTTAGTAAGCCTTTATGTGGTTTACGTTTTTTGGTATTCTAAGCTCTTTTTAGGTGGGCATAATTCATCTTTAGTTACTCAACAGACGATTTAAATGACAACCCTGAAAACGATTTAACCCGTCTTCTCTAATCATGCAATATGCAAAGTCACATTTTTCTGATTTCTAAAATCTTATTAATTAATCATGTTTGAATAGGATAAGTTATTGACTCCCGATAACACACTCCAGATTGTATAGATAATCTGGATTTAGATCTCTTTTATCGAGATCAAGTTTTGTAAAACATTTTCACTTACCGAGTAATGTCAACGTCTTTGAACTGAGATCAAGTTTGGACGCCTTAATGAACTTATTTAAACTATCTCTTTAGCTTTGTGTCATTTCTTTTGGTTATCTTTGAATAGATATTTTCTACTTGATACTCAACAATCTATAATAATAATATGATAATGGTAGTTTCATTTCGAGTCATATACTTTTAAACGACAGTTTTGTTGTAGTAATGTATACTATTAATATAGATACTTAAGTTTTTTTTCTTAGTAAAATCGTTGATCGTAAAACAGGTTCAAGGTTATCCTCTGTTTGCGCAAAACCGATTTGAAGTCAATCAATTTGGTGTTTCGATTGAGATATGAACAACTTAATGTTTATTTCATTTTACCTATACATATAAGTGTGTAAAGGCCCATTTGTTTAAATAACAACAAATGAATCCATGGGTTGTAAATATATACACAACATTAACTAACATGGTTAAGAAGCCCAATAGGTAAATTATGTAACTAAGAATGAGAATGGCTAGACCTCGCTCTATTGTTGAAAGCTCAAATTCACCCGCCTGAACTACACGAGTGCATACGGTAGCACTGCCAAAATATTCAGGATAAGATTTTCGAAAGCTTTGGTAAGGAATCGAAGTAAATCTCAATGGTATGGGTTTTTGTAAACGTCCATTAATGTTAACCCCTTCCCTGCGATCGACCAGTTTGCTTTCGAGCAATTAAGGCCGTCATAGTTCTCCGATTTTTTTTCAAGTACTTACGTTGTTAATCAGGATACTCCATGTTATTAGTGATTTTGTTGTGTTTATTAGTGTGATTGTGTGTTTGTTCTTAGTATTTATTCCTTTGAGTTTTGTGTTTATTAGTGTAATGCTTTAATCTATCAATGATAACCCTAAATTTGTTTGTTAAACAGTTATGGATACAAATAATAACTATTTTTTGCAACGAAATAGAGAGTATCTTCCATGGTGTACAACAGAACAGTCTAAAGAGTATCGCCAGAGAAGAAAGTCTATGTTAAAAAACATAGAAACAATAGTGTGGATCATCTTATAGGTACATCCACAACTATTGGTACAATTCCATTATCTGATGTTTCAAATACTACGAACAATATTGGAGGTATGATTTTGTACAATGTATTTTGTAACAGATTATATATTTGTTACATTATACCACGTCAAACCTATGTGATACTGTTTTATCCTTTATTAAAAGGTGTCCATGAAGTTTGGAGAAGTGGTAATAGCCCATCTAAGTTAACACCCAGTCGCACTGATGTGTTGTGTGAATCATCTTCTAAAAGGATAGGTAAACAAACGTCACACTTCAATGGTTGATTAGATTAGTAGATGTTTTTATTATTATATTTTCTTTAAATATCTAAACTCATTGAATGTTATTGTTAGTAGCGTCAATCTTACAAACCGAGTCAGGTACTGTAATGTGCAATCCCCCCAACTTTGATCGAGGATGTTTCCGTATGGACCAAGCCATAATTGCTACTCTTGGTAATTCATCACTCCTTTTTTTAACGATGCATCATGATTTTCATAGTTGCTCACTATGTTTAATTTACAGTCAAATCGGCACACCAGGATGAAGTTGTTGGTCAAAAGTCCGTACCTGGTCCGCAAAGGTTCCTTACTGTTCCTCTATCAAAATTTGATTTATCTACGGTTGCTGATGAAACCAATATATCTTCACCGTTCATAAAGCGTCATTCTTCAAATTCATTTGACAGAAGTCCATTTTCAAATATTACAAATGGTATGGTTTATACGTTTGTTTAAATTTATACAAATATGTATATATAACGATATATTATTTAGGGGGGGTTGTGACATATTGTGGATCCAGCAATGAAAATTGTTCCAGTTTTTCCGATATGGTTTAGTATTTCATTCTACCTTAACTAATCTGTATCAAAATTTATGGAAGGTTTAAACAATCTCTAATGTTTTTTTTCTTACAAGTGGCATGTGGTAGGAAAAGGTCTCTTGGGATCGAAACTCTCACGCCTACGAATTCTGATGTTAGGACGTCTCGAAAGCTCCCAAAATCTTCGTTGTTAGATGTTAATGGTATGTTCCTCTCATTTCTTCTAAATTATTAAATATCGATAAATCAGGTTTAAGTGGCCTTGTACTTTATCGATACGGTTCATACAGTAATTCTTTTGTATTTATTATGGATATTGTAGTGCGTAATGCGACTTCCGTTAATGGTCGTTCTGTTAATCAAGGAGAACGGAATCAAAACTCTAATATCCGTCATGGGTCTCCTAACTTTGATGATTCCAGTCTGATGATATGGCACCCGGTTCTTTGGTTAAAAAGATATACGGAGTTGCACGAGGTAAATAACCGTTTAGAGATATATATATTCTTTATGACCTTCGCAGCATCATGTGTACTTCCTGTTCTTTAATTATAAACGATTATACAATTCTATTTTTTTCGTTGATTTAAATGTGTAGAATATGTTGATCATGGAGATGCAATATTTGTATGTTCTAAATGTCATGCAATGCTTTGGAAAGATGAAATGCTTAGGGGGAATAAAGATTCTAAGAAAACTGCTTTTTCTCTTTGTTGTTCTAACGGAGAGATTGAATTACCTCCGTCACCTGCTCCTCCTCCATTACTTCGAAGGATGTATAAAAGTGACAGACTAGAGAGTCGCGATTTTATGAGTAACATTCGAGCATACAATATGATTTTTTCTTTCACATCCCTTGGTGGCAAGGTTGACAAAAGTTTTAAAAATAGCAAAGACCCTTATGTATTTGGATTACAAGGACAAAACTATCATCGTATGGGTAGTTTACTTCCGGATGACGGCGAAGAACCAAAGTTCTCACAGCTTTACATATACGACTCAGAAAACGAGGAATTGAATCGTCAAAAGGCTGTAAGGTTTGTACATACTTTGACATACATATTGTAGCTGTTTAACTATGACATATTTATTTTTAATAATACCGTGAACTTTCATATAGTGTCAAGACAGGGTTCAAAAGATCAGCAAACACTCATCTTGATATTGCAATCATATCCGGTCTTAAGAAAATGTTGGATTCTTGCAATCCACTTGTGAAGTCATTTAGAATGGTAAGAGACTATTTTAAAGAAAATGATTGGCGAAATGTAAGACTCAAGCTTATTGGCACAAGAGATAATGACGGTAGGGTTTACAACTTGCCAACCGCATCAGAAGTTGCCGCTTTAGTAATTGGTGATTTTGATGGAGCATTTGAAAAATGGGACATTGTTGTCCAGACAAAGTCTGTGTTCTTCAAAGAATTAGTGAACTTCATCCTTCTTATCTAGCATTGCAATATCCACTTCTCTTCCCATTTGCTGAAGATGGTTTTAGACTTGGTATTAAGCATAGAGGTGTGCCTGTTGACTGTGATATACTTAGAACCAGCACGACAATGAGAGAATTCTTTTGTTACAAAATACAAGATAGAGCCAATGAGTTTTCATTGTTACTTAATGCCCAAAAGCTATTCCAACAATTTTTGGTAGATGCGTATACAATGATAGAATCGGCAAGGTTAGCCTATATAAAGACGCAACAACCAAAACTTCAAAGTCAAACTTTTAAGAATCTAAATGAAAATGTTGAAAGTGGAGAGACTGATGCTTCAAATTGAGGTAAAGGAATATTGTTACCGTCATCATTTACTGGTGGTTCTCGATATATGATGCAAAAGTATCTTGATGCCATGGCAATTTGCAAAGCTGTGGGATATCCAGGTCTGTTCATAACAATTACATGTAATCCAAATTGGCCTGAGATTTATCGTTGTTTAAATGAGAAAAGGCCTAAAACCTCAGGACAGACCGGACATTATCTCAAGGTTATTTAAGATTAAAATCAATAATCTAATACAAGATTTCAAGAGAAATAATTTTTTTGGTGAGATACAAGCAGGTAATTGATTGAAAATGTTTTCAATTGTTATTCATATAATTATATTACTAACAAAGTTCCCTTTTCAATGTTACAGTTATCTACACAATCGAATTTCGGAAACGTGGTTTACCTCATGCTCATATATCTCTTCTTATGTGCGGAGAGCAAGTTTCCGACTGCCAAAGAGATCGATCGTGTAATTAGTGCCGAAATACCGGACAAAGAAACTGAACCCGAACTGTATGAACTTGTCATACAGTTTATGATACATGGTCCTTGCGGTACAGATAACCCTAAATGTCCATGCATGGTTAATTTAAAATGTTCTAAACAATTTCTGAAGATATATGTACACGAGACTTCCATTGATACCGAAGGATATCCTGTCTACCGTCGTCGTCCTACTGGAAACATAGTTGAAAAAAATGTTGTCATTCTTGATAACTGGTTTGTGGTTCCCTACAATGCTCTTCTACTCAAGAGGTACCAATGCCATATCAATGTTGAGTGGTGTAACCAAACGGGCTCTATCAAATACATGTTCAAATATATTAATAAGGGGCCGGATAGAGTGACTGCATCTGTTTTCCAAGTCAATAAAACAAATGAAGTTGGGCCGATTACAGACCATGACTCAAACAAAACAGAAGTAGATGAAGTTAAAGCATATCTCGATTGTAGGTATATTTCTGCATATGAATGTCACACCCCGACCCGCAGCGGAATAAAAGTCGGGGCATAATTGGGTTATCACCAAAGCTCATGCTATTTACTAAGATGTTTCATATTACAAACTTAAATATCCAAAACAAAATTCATACAATTACAAAGAAAATGAAACTATATAATTATTCCAAAGCATAAACTTGTTTATTCTTCTAGGCCTTCCTAAGTGTTTCCTGTCTCAGCTGGATCACCTGTATCATGTGTAAAACGGGGGAGATTTTGGGTCAACAAAAGTTGGCGAGTGAACCTTGATAAAACATTTTAACTAATTTCTTGTTTTATTTAATAAGGAAAATTCGTGCATTAATCATATGTGAGCAAACATATATGTAAATAATCACAAACCACTTTGGATGAGTATATGACATGAAATGATGATGTATTTGAAATCAAGGCTTAATTAAACGGAGCCGATCTAATGAGGCTCCTGATGCTCAACCCGTATCCCACGGGGAACTGATGGGCCTAATGAAATGCGTGCACTGAAATGATGAAATTCAATCTACATATAATTCACATAATAACTGATACACATTTGATCACGGATATGATATATGCACAAGTGTTTAAATAAAAAAAAGAATAGTACGACACATGATACACCCCAAAATATGATTAAAAACGGGGAATTGGTAGAGATTCACTCACAGTGGATGTGTTTCTTGATGACGATGAATGCGCACGAATATTATGATTCAACCGACGGGTGTCACACCCCGACCAGCAGCGGAATAAGAGTCGGGGCATAATTGGGTTATCACCAAAGCTCATGATATTTACTAATATGTTTCATATTTATTAAAGTCAAAATTACATTCTCAATAATCCAAACATGTTCATACAAATACAAAGAAAAATAATCAACTAAGCAATCCAAGCTCTAAACCAGTTTATTCTTCTAAGCCAATCCTATGTGTTTCTTGCTGCAGCTGGTTCACCTGTATCATGTGTAAAAATGGGGGTTTTTGGGTCAACATAAGTTGGCGAGTGAACCTTGTTAGATAAACATTGATTATTGATTTCTTGTTATCTTTATCAAGGAAAAATTATGCAATAGTCATATGTGAGCAAATGTAAATAATCAAACAATAACAATAACAACCACAAACAATAACATACAATAACATATGAACTTTCATGAATATATAACATGAATGAAACTGTATATGTTGGCAACGTCACGTTCACGCTCATAATGTAATGGGGAACTGACGGCCTATGATGAATGTCTGTGCGATCAAGGCTCAATCAAACGGAGCCGATCGTATGTTGGCAACGCCAGGTTCACGCTCATAATGTAATGGGGAACTGCTCAACTCTCATAATGTAATGGGGAGCGGCGGCCTATGATATTGCATGTACTGAAAATAATAAATTAAATCTAAACAATAACCACACAAACAGTTGATCAAGCTGAATACACATTTGTTCATGATATGATGTATGCACAATGCTTTAAATATAATAAATGGTAAGACACATGATACACCCCAAAAACGTGATTAAAACAGGGAATTTGTAGAGATTCACTCACATTGGGTGCGTTCGGGTGGAGATGATGAGATGCGCACGAGTTTGAAGGATTGATCAACGAGGATTAACTAACCTAAATAATAACGGAAGGTATAGTAAATGAGTGGATTTTATTAATAATTTTAATAGGATTTTTAGATATATTTTTGTGAGTTTAAGGCTATTTCCTATCTTTAAAAACATTATTTTAAGTATTTTTAATTCATTTTTAAATTAAATAAATAAAAATATAAAAAAAAATGTTGACTTTTGCGTTGACCATTGACCGTTGACTGTTTGACTGTGACTGTTGACTGTTTGACCGGTTCTATTGTGTGCATGTATGCGCTGGGTGAGGCTCGAACCCGAGACCTCCCGTACGCGTGCACGCAGCTCTACCAACTGAGCTACGTGTCTAACCCGAAATATTTCTGTTTTTAATTATATTTATATACTGTTTTAATTTATTCAAAATTCCTTTATTTTTAAAAAGGATTTTAATTATCAAACCGGTGCCGTCAACAGGTCTCGAACCCGAGACCTGTGATTTAATGTTGCACACAGTCCACCGCTGGACTGTGTGTCTAACTTGGTTAATATACTGATTTTTATTATACTTAACATCTAATTGCGAAAGGATCCGGTTCAGTTTAAAAAGGAACATTTTAATTACAGAGAGTGTGTGTGTTCCAAGGATCGAACTCGGGACGTATGCGTATTGTTTGCACACAGTCCACCGCTGGACTGTGTGTCTAACCCGTTTATAATACCGATTTTAATTAATCTTATAATCATAACAAACTTCATCTTCTTCGCTAAATTCACAGACAATGATTAATCCACCATTTCTTGCTTAAAACGATTAACAGACGTACAAATGATTTATATGTAACGGATAGGAAAAGTTTCAGGAATGAACATACCGGAATGATGATCTTTCTCAGAACTCCGGCGAAGTCGTCGGCTCTGTTTTTATGAACTTCGACTGAGCGAACGAATTAATAGTATTGATTAGCTAATTGTGGAATTGAAGTACTAAACAAGAGTTATCAGAAGGTTTGAATGACTATACCGTTTTACAGCGGAAAATAGAAATTTTCAGAAGTTTTCCGGCGAGAGTGAATTATCCGATATCGACGTCTGAAACTGGTTCCGATTGAAGGGTTTGAGTTAGCAACAGCTTAACAACTGATAGACGATGAAAGAATTGAGAGACTTACTGATTTGATGGGAAACACGGTTTTCCGGCGAAAGTCCGGCGAGTTCAAAAAGCTGCTCCGACGAACTGAAAGTAGTGCGAAAATGAAATTGAAGGTCTGTAGATGAGTTTGAGTCGCGAGAGGGGACTAAGGTTGGAGTAAATCAGGAAGTGCAGATTTTTCGGTTATTAAAACCGATCAACTTATGAATTCAAGTCCATTCAAGATCAAATTGATTGAAGGTGTCGGTGCATCGGTTATAATCAGTAAACCGCGAACGATCAAACGTTTTTGGACGTTTGGTGACCGATTTCGGTTACAGTTAGCGTAAACAGATCGATTCATGGTTGAACATAAGATTTAATTTATTCCTAGAACTATCAGAAAACATCAAGTGGCGGAGTGGTTACAAGTGTGCGTGTTAAGTCGCTGAGCTCTTTCCGGCTGACCCGGGTTCGAGTCCCGGCAGCCTATTTTTCGTTTTATTTATTTTGTTTTTACTTTTTATCAATTATAACTTTTATATTCTAGTTTGTTTATTAATTATGCATCATTTAAAATTAAAATTGACATAAATACGCGACGAAACATTTATAACTTGATATTCGATTACAAACGGAGCGGGTTTGGAAAACCCGTTTTTGACAAATGTTACACGAGGGAAAACTAACCTACATAATAACGACATGATTCGATTAAATAAATAAATTTTATTTGAGATTATTATTTTTAATTAGTGCTCTTTAATGAGATTTTTAGATTTATTTTTGTGGGTTTAATGCAAATTTTTAACTTTAAAAACCTTATTTTTAAGTATTTTTAAATAATTTTTTTCAATTAAATAAATAAGTAAAAAGGAAATAAAAAGGGTTGACTTTTGTCAGGTTTGACCGGGTCTGACCGGTCAGACTGTGTTTATTCTATGCGGCAAGTGAGGTTCGAACTCGGGACCTCTCGTATACGTGCACGCAGCTCTACCAACTGAGCTACGTGTCTAACCCGAAATATTATTGGTTTTAATTATATTTATATACTAACTGACTCTAACCTTATTTAGTTTTTATTAAAAATGTTTTAATATGGCCGAACCGGTTGCAGAGACCCGGAGTCGAACTCGGGACCTTCGGTTCGAGTACACACAGCCCAACCAGTTGGGCTGTGTGTCTAATCTGCTTAACTACTGGATTATATTCCTCTTATATACATACTGTGAATTGATCTGATTAGGTTTTAAAAATGTTGGTTTTATTTCTGAAAGTCGGTAACATGTGCGATTCGAACCCGGACGTGTGTTCTGTATTTGCACACAGTCCACCGCTGGACTGTGTGTCTAACCCGGTTAAATACTCGATTTTAATTACATTAATATACAACCTAAACTTCGTCTTCTTCATTAAGAAGAATACAGAACAGTGAACCCGACTGTTTTTGCTTAATCGACCAACAACCTTATACTCGATTGAAATGGAATAGGAAAATAAAGATTAAGGAATATGATATACCAAGACGGAGAGTTTTCTTCAGATTTCCAGCAAGTGTTCGTCGGCTCTGATTTGCGATTTCCGGCTGAGTGAACTGTTTTTACAGTTTCGATTATTGTGTTGAGAAATTAGATTACTAATCAAGAGATAGCAGGAAGGTTTAGACAATTTTACCGTCTGAAGAACGAATGCGGTTTTCTGATCAGTGATTCCGGCGATATTCCGGCGAAAGTGAAGATCTCCGGCGACGAGCTTTGGAAGGAATAAAGCTTCGAAAGAGAGCGTGGTTCTGAGCGAAAGGTTTACAAGAAGTTTGAGGGGGTATTTATAAGGAGGAACAGGCTGATTTGGGTTTGAATTAAGGTCAAGGTTCGCGGTCAATGATTTCCGACGGTTTTGACTGAAATTGATTGTTAGGTATCGGTTATAACTGATGTGGAAATCAGTTTACGCGTTTCAGTCAAAGGAAAATAGCCACAATTACGGAAATCTCGGTTTTTCCGGCGACTGCGAGTTCTGGGCGCGCTGATTACCGGTTTTGATTTTCGGGTTTTACTTTAAGTGTTATTTGATTTTGTATTTAACATAAGTGAAGTGTGTGGCGGAGTGGTGTGGTGTGTGTTTGTGTTTGCGGGAGACCCGGGTTCGAGACCCGGCGACTCCATTTTATTTTTTATTCACTTATTATTATTATTTATTAATTATGGTTTTTAAATTCTAAAATGTTTATTAATTGTGTATTATTTAAAATTATCTGAACAATAAATACGCAACGAACTTATAACTGAATACTTGGTTATTAAACAAAGCGGGTTTTGAAACCCGTTTTTCGACGAATGTTACAATGAAGCTGCTTGGAGAATATTCCAGTTTGATATACATTATCGATATCCAACAGTTGAAGTATTATCTTTTCATTGTGAAGATGGTCAAAGTATTGTTTATGACGATCATTCAAATCTCTGTGATGTGGTTACTAACCCCACTGTGAAAATGTCAATGATCATGGAATCGATGAAGTGTAACCAAGTGGATAAATTTGCTAGACCATTGAAGTACATAGATTTTCCAAGATACTATGTATGGATATGTAAGCTACGAAAATGGCACCGACGAAAAAAATCCTTTTGGAGCAGTTGGTAGGATACATTATGTACCTCCGTCACTTGGTGATTGTTATTTCTTGAGAATTTTATTGAATCATGTAAAAGGACCAACCAGTTTTGATGATATTAAAACTGTTGATGGTCAACTTTATGATACATTTAAAGATAAGAAGTCATCTTTGACGATTTCCCATTCCTTCCCTGCCGAGCCGCCTCTCTTCGCCCTCTGCCTTCCCTTTCTATAACATAGCCAAGCGCCCTCCTTTACAATCACTAAGAAAAAAGAAATACCAATCAAAGCCCTATCGTATTAGCACCTCTGCTCTGAAACTCGGGCATATGTTTTGCACGTGGTTTATTGGATGACGATAAGGAGTATATAATTGCAATGAGAGAAGCAGGCACATTGTCGACTTCCGATTTTTTGCGAACACTTTTTGTAACGTTACTGTTGTCCAACTCCATTTCTAGGCCTGGTTTTTTTTGACACAAACCAAAAGTCTATTATGTGAAGACATTTTATACCAGCAACGAAAGATTACTGGTATCGCAGGTAATGATAGAAGTTAATATAATTTGACAAATTCTATTCAACTATCATGGAATATTTGAATAATACTATCTAACACTCAATCCTTTTTGTAATCAATTTTTATAGATTTGGACATCGAAGAGAAAGAACTCGAAAACATTTGCTTATCACATATCCAGAAGTTGCTACTTTCTTATGGTAGTACATTAAGTAACTTTGATGATATGCCAAATGTTCCTGACAATTACATTTTTGCGGTGAATAATCGACTGATAATGAAAGAAAAGGAACTTGCTTCTTATTTGAAGCGTCTAACTGTTGAACAAAAAAAATGTTTACGAGAACGTTATGAATGCATTTGCAAAAGGTGTTGGAGGTTTATATTTCGTATATAGTTACGAAGGTACCTGTAAGACCTTCATCTGAAAAACCTTTGCAGCGGCGTTATGATCGAAAGGCGAAGTCGTCTTAAATGTTGCATCCAGTGGGATTGCATCGCTTCTTTTAGATGGTGGTAGAATGGCTCATTCAAGGTTTGTAATCCCAATAAATATTAACGAAGATTCTATATGTTCCATAGAAACAAACAGTTAGTTAGGCGGCTTAATAAAAGAAATGAAGCTCATGATCTGGGATGAAGCTCCGGTGATACACAAGCATTGTTTCGAAGCCCTTGATCGGACAATGAGAGATATCACCCGTTCAAGTAATCCAAGGTTGCAAAAAAAGCGATTCAGAGGAAAGGTTGTTCTATTTGGTGGGGATTTTAGGCAAATACTTCCAGTCATTCCAAAGGGTACCAGAAGCATGATTGTAGATTCTTCGTTGAATTCATCTTATATATGGCAATATTGTAAGGTACTAAAACTAACTGAAAACATGAGGCTAAAAGTGGGTAGCAGACCAAGTAACTTACAAGAAATCAAGGATTTTGCAGAATGGATATTAAAACTCGGTAATGGTTTGCTTGGTGATCAAAATGATGGAGAGGAAGAAATTGAAATCCCGGATGATTTACTTATCAAAGATCAAGTTAATCCTATAGCTTCATTGATTTCGTTCACATATCCGGAAATGGATAAATTTTTGGGTGATTCAAACTATTTCCAGCAAAGAGCTATTCTTGCATCCACCAACGAAGTTGTTAATTCAATTAATACACAATTGTTAGATAGTATACCTGGTGAGGAGAAGATATATCTCAGTTCAGGCACTTTATGTGAATCTGAGCAACACTCCGAACTTAACATGGCATGTTTCATCCGGACATATTAAATAATCTGCATTTGTCAGGGTTACCTAACCATAAACTGGTTCTCAAAGTTGGAGCTCCGGTAATGTTACTTAGAAACATTGATCAATCAAATGGTTTGTGTAACAGCACACGTCTACAAGTAACAAAGCTTGGAAAACTTGTAATACAAGCAAAGATTATTACAGGAAACAATATAGGTCATCACACTTTGATTTCACGATTGAAAATGACTCCTTCCGATAAAAGAATTCCAGTGAAAATTGCTCGCCGACAATTCCCACTATCAGTCTGCTTTGCGATGACAATCAATAAAAGTCAAGGACAATCACTTGAACGTGTCAGGTTGTACCTTCCACGTCCAATATTCACTCATGGACAACTATATGTTGCGGTATCTCGAGTAAAAAGCCAAAAGGGTTTGAAGATTTTAATCTGTGACGAGGATCAAAAAGTATGTAAAACTACTAATAATGTGGTCTACCAGGAAGTCCTACAAAATCTATAAGTATGAATATTGAATAGCCTTTTGAAAGAAACTCTGTTTTGTATATGATGTCATGGTATTTACATTGCCAATTTTTGTATTGTCGGTCCCTATTTTGTGGCTCCTAATGATTTTTTGTACCACTTTTTATAGATACTATTTGTCTTTACATCAATCTTTATTTACACTTATGTCGATTAAAAGTATACCAAAAGACCAATACGAAATAGTTAAAAGGAAATACAAAGCACTAATAATATGTCGACAACTTCAACGTCAAAAACGGTTTAAAAACTAACATTAAAGTCTGCAGGTTTCTGACTTCATAAATCGGTCATTACAAATTCAGCATTGGCTGCCCGGTTTGTTTCCGTTAGACATGGACCCAATAATTTACATCTACATATATGTTTTAGAACCACAACTTGAAAAGTAAAGGAACAAGTCTACCATCAGTTTCTAAACGTGAATAACTACAACCAAAAAACTTGGTTCCATCTATCCTTCTGCATCTGTCTTTTCCAAACCCATGAACATTCATTCGAACAACAAAAGCTTTTTACCTTTCACGAAGTTAAGTGTAAAAGCTTAACCTGGAGCCATGCTTTTATCCTTCACAAACTTTTTCATTCCTTGCACATAATATCTTGGTTGGCCTCGAGATGAATCTAGAGCAACTCGGACATCCCAAACATCACCTGCCGCATCCACAATCTTCAATCAAATCTTACGATTCAGTCCGAGATCTTGAGCCTGCTTTTTAATAAGGCGCTGTAAGAAACAACGAACAGTTCAATAAACAAAGTATTAACACATCTTTAAAATCTAACTAAAGCATTACAGATTAGTAAACTCATCATTACAATCTTACAAAATGACCGTCGACACCGAAAGAAATAGGTACGATCTCATCATCTTCATTCACAACAACCATACCACCTTCGTTCACATTAACAGAGTCCTCTACAGCTTCAGTATCTGAAATCAAGATAATTTCTTGTGGCACCTTTTCTTTAACATCACCACCCACCTCCGTGGAAGCACTAAATCGCAGGTAGCACAATTGAAAACCGTGATATGAAAAGTTTGAAGATCTAACATCTCAAAGACAATCGGATGATCAGCAGTTAATGACAATTCATTCTTTATCTGCTTCCATCTGGTAGTTATGTAAAGTTCATTGTGGAATTCTTCCATCCGTATAGACCAGTTCTGTTTTCCAGATCCTTTAATAAGAACCAGATATGAAGGAATAATGTTTAACATCTTGTGATGAACAAAAGAACGATTAATACTCTACAATTCAAAGAAACACATTATACAGTGCATTAGTAAAAAAATATCAGAAAATTAAGTAAATAAATAAAAAAACCACAACCAAACAACTGTATTACATCTTTAGATTACATGAGGAATATTATTTGAAGTTACATACCACATAATCTTCATTACCAGATGGTTTGTAGTAAAAATGATCACAAGGAGCAAGAGAAATGTCTTGATAAAATATAATATTCTGAAACTTTCCAATGCTTCCTCATAGTGAAATATCAACCATGAATCTGAAACTGTCTACCAACTCAAACCATCCATTATAGAAATAATATCTACCATTGGTTAATTTTCTGATCCTCACTTTAAAAACGTTGCCGGTTGTGGTCCGGATGTTTATATTTCCAGTTGGATACTTTAACTGTTGAGTCCATTTGTCATAGTGTTTTGGCAAAATCTAAGCATAAATAAATAAAACTCTTTTATTGTTAGACATCATACGAAAAAATAAAATGAAGTGTTAAAGTAGGATCGGATAAGATTACTAACCAAACATTTCCGTTTACGCTCTTGAAGGTAACACGGAAATCCATAAACCATTGTCATGTAAAACTGCAACAGTATCAATTATATAGAATCAAAGTCAATAACAATAAGAAACAAATGAATACAATCCATTAAAGTATGCAATACAACTAAATAAAAGATGATACAACTAACATATATCAAAATACAGAACATAGAAAAGTGAAAATACATGTATTTTCTTAACATATCGATATATATATATATATATATATATATATATATATATATCTTTTACAGCAAATCATATAATTCAAAGTTAAAACCTACTTTGTTCTTAATCTCATTAACTTATCCTATTTGATTTAGGTACATATATACAAACAACACAAGTATCATGTAAGGCAACCAAACCATCAGTGTTATTAGTTGTTATATATATTACAATTCATCAAATATATATACATATACTACAATCATCGACAATTTAGGTTGTGAACTAATACCAATTCTAACAAACCAAAAAAAGACCATCAAAATCTGTATAAAAAAGGTTCTATGTTGTACTTAACATACCCAAATGTTCACAGAGAAACTTAATTTGTTAAACACTAAAAATCCTAACAACAAACTTTATCAACGTATATATCAAAAGCATTACCCAAACACGTCAATGTCAAGAACAGTTATACTCTTCCGATTAAGTTTCACAAATCGACAAAATCTTTCTAATACCAGTGTAAATAATCAACAACATTGAGTCATACAACGTCAAAAGAAACCCAAATTATAAGAAATTTTCGAATCAAAGAAAGCAAATATACTAAATTAGTAAAAGATGAAATTGAAAGTGAAGAGAATACCGTCGTCAATGCGGCAATGATTGTGCAGTATCGGATGATCTCCGTTCGTTTGCTGGAATCAACGATTCTTCGGTCTGAATCCAGATCAACAACTCGTGTAAGGGTTTTGTAGAACTTCAACCGTCGAGTCAAAAGAAAATCCAACGCCGAGTAAGTTTTAATCATTTTTGGTTTTCAAACATATGGGCTTGGGCTTTGCTTGGGATTGGACCAGATTTAATAAACAAAGAAATTTGTGTTAGTGAACTGTGTATTGGTTTGGAATATATTGGTTTAGAGCTAAACGATGTATTAGATAATATATTTTTGTTTACTTCGCTTTCTGTGTTAGTGAAATTAAATCGCTTATTGAAATTAAACATATCTCGTGTGTTCATTAGGCGTGTCTTGTGTCTAAACTTAATCAATCGACAAGTTAAATGTATTGTTAAGTATAATCCGAATGTCAATTCATTAAATGGGAACAAATCAAGGAAGGCACGTCTATCGGACGGGTTACACCTAGTATTAATAAAAGACTACAATTAATGCCACATGGCAATTTCTCCTTCAACCTCACAATTATACTTTAATTTTTATTTAAAAATATTTTATTATTATTATTATCTATAAATCTTTTAATTTAATAAAAATGAATTAATTATCTTGAAAAGAAAACACAAACAAAAAAACCATAGGATAAACCAATTAAAAATTATCACCATCTATATATATACGGTTTAAAAGCATCTATATGCTATCATCTATTAGATATTTAAACTCATATATTATTAATCATCTAATCTAATAATATCTAATCAATTTAACTTATAATAAGAGACTCTAAATAATAACACATGACATTCTCTCTTTCTACCTAATAATTTTAATTTATTATATATATTACTTTTAATATTAATAACTAATATATTAATATAACTTGTCTTTATCCTTATCTTTATCTAAATTTAATAAATAACTTCAATTATTGTCACATGACATTTTCTCCTTCAATCTTTTAATAATATTATTAATTTCTAAATCTAATAAATTATTAATATCTCTTGAACTAACATGAAAAGAATTAATTCACAAATATTAAACTAATCAAAAAATAATAAATAAATTAAGATCATATCGTATATTATGCAGATAATAAATAAGTATTTAACCATTAACTAAAGTTTACAAAATAAAATTTCTAACTTTTTTTTGTAATTAATGGTGTCGTACCTCATGTATAAGGGTTTTGTTTTTCTTTTTCATTTCTAACCCAAAGTTTTTCTTCTTTTCCAATTTAGATCCTTTGTTTTTTTTTACTTTTAACGCAAAGTTTTTTTATCTTTTACAATTAACCCCAACTCTTTTTTATTTTCAATTTTGGTCCACCAAACTTTTCATCTTTCCTAAGTTTTTCGTTTCGTTCTAAATCTTATTAGTTAACGCACCACAACGTGTGTGTGAGGTTCAACATATTTTCGTATATTTTTTTCCCATTTGACTGACCCGTCGCAACACATATATTTTTCTCCATGTGACAAGTTTGTCGCAATGCTCGGGTCCTGAATTGACTTAGTTATTTTTTTATATTTTACGTTTCGGTTTAATTTCTCTGCAACGAGCGTGCGTGATTTAAAGATTTTGCGTCTGCTTTTCGCTCGATGTTATTTTTTTCCGTTTTTATTTATTTTGTTTTTACAAGCTTTTTGGTGTTGTGGTTGCTGACAATGATATAGCATTGGTATTACTTGACACAATTTTACGACAAACGCTTCAACGCAGGGGCTTAATACTAGTGTTGTACTATAATTATAACTTTTTTTTAAATGCAAATTTCTTTTATTCCTGATTGTGTGATACTATAATTATAACTTAACATGTTGAATATGTGTCTTACGGGTCCTATCATGAATTATATATGTATGTGACTAGTATAAAGTAATGGAATAATGAATTTTAATAATCTCAACTATTAGCTGTTAGTCGGTAACGGTTCCAGCTTAAAAAATAACCAGTGATGGTCCCACATTTTCACATATTGTAAACTAATAGACCTTTATAAAAACAAAAAGGATAAGGGGACAAAAGGAAATTAAGTTTTTGTTAATAAAGGTCCATTAGTTTACAATATGTGAAAAAGTGTGACCACCACTGGTTATTTTTTAAGATGAAACTATTGCCGTCCAACGACTAATAGTCAGAATTATTAAAATCCATAAATCCTGTAGTAAAATATGAAAATACATTATTTTTTTGTTGTGAATTTATATTTTTAATAAATTTGAAATGAAATCTACAATAAAAAAATTACAGAATTTGAAGCAGTAAAAGGCATTTGAAGGACAGAAAAAAGTTTAAAAAGTTGAAATCATGTTCAAATGAAAATGCTTCAATGGACTTTATGGTTTCCACCGGTCCAGGTTGTTGAAAGAGTAGTGGGTACATACTAGTTAACTACATACATGGCCTTTGTCATGATCAATTAGCTGGCACTATACAAAAGACCATTTTTTTATGATGAAAAAAAAAACCATAAAACAAGTGGGTGTTCGATATTTTATTCTTGAATTTTAATGTTACCAAGAAAGGAAAGTCATCAGTAAGAATAAGAATATTACGTATGGATGTTCAATATTTTATTCTTGAAAGTCATCACTCAAAACAATATAAACTTAAGAGTAAACTTTCATTGGTATCTCAGGTTTTGCCAATTTTGTTACTTTAATCTAAATTTTAAACCTTTTACATTTAGGGCTCTGTGGTTTTGTTTTTGTTGCCATTTTAGTTCAAATTTCAAATTTGGTCAGATTCCTCAACTTAAACCCTGGTATTTTGTCTTTATCTCAACTTAAACCCTGGTATTTTGTCTTTATCCTCAAGGGTATTTTATTCATTTTAGATTTATTACAACTCAGTATTGATTAAAAATAATAAAACCCAAAAACAGTTGACCCTATTTAAGCCCATCATCTTCCTCATTTCACCCAATTTCACCATTTCACCAGCAGCGAATACTAAGACCCAAACCCTAATCCGGTCAGTAAAACATCTAGTGCTAGTGCCGGAGACGGATCAAGAACCGTACTAGCTAGCAGTGAAATTTCGACGCCGGAATCTAGCGTAACAGAATCTCCGGCGGTCTCAATCGTCAGGTTTGCAACAGCGCCACCCGCTCAGCGTTTGACAGCTGACTCAGATCCGGTACTCCGGCGGCCTTAAATGCCTCATCGTTCGGTGCAAACACCGTCAATCCTTTCTCCGCTGCTAACTGGTAAACCTTCAACACACCTGTCTGAGTAATAAGCTTCACAAACGTCTTATAACCTCCTTCTGAGTACTGTAACCTAGCTTCTTCTTCTCATCATACGTGAAGTACACTAGATCATCATTGTTCTTCGAGTGCTCTAAGGCATCTTCCACATCGATTGATGATGATTTGAAGTCAGATTTCAAGAGGAATGATGCCGATTGATGTTGATTTGAAGTCGGATTTTAAGGGAGAGAATAGAGAGAGACATGGGTGTTAGAGAGATAGAGAAGAGAGAGAGAGAGAAAGGGGTGATGTTTGGGGAAGATGATGTGGTGTATTGGTGGTCCGGTGGGGGTGGTGGTGGTGCAGTGGTGGTGTTAATGGAGGGGGAGGAGGTGGCGATGGTGAGAAGGGGGGATAGAGAGAAGATAGAGAAAGGGGTGTTTGAGAGAGAGAGAGAGAGAGAAAGTGCACATGGGTGTTTGGGATTTTATTATAATCTTTTTATTTTATTATATATATATATATATATATATATATATTTATATTAATGCTTAAAATGACTAAAATACCCCTGAGGATAAAGACAAAATATCAGGTTTTAAGTTGGGGATCTGGCCAAATTTAACTTTTGGACCAAAATGGCAACAAAAACAAAACCACAGGGCCCTAGATGCAAAAGATTTGAAATTTGGACTAAAGTGGCAAAACTGACCAAACCTCAGGGACCAAAATGGCAGTTCACTCTAAACTTAAAAATCGAGAAAACTATAACTATGGTGAGGATCAAATAGAAAGTATAATTTGATTAAGAAGGATAGGAAACAATAAGGTTATGACATGTGGCAAAACTGAAAAATAAAGAGGAAAAGTATTTTGATCAATCTTATCCTATCTTCTTCCTCTTCTTTCTCTGTAACTTCAAAACCCATCAATTTAAAACTCACTATCTTCAACCTTTTCTTCACTTTCTATCTCAATAATCACTACATCACCGTACGATTTTCGTCATCAATCAATGATTCAAACACCCAACCAACGTGTTCTTCAACGTTTTTTAAGAAACCCAGTTTAATTTCATAAAATTTCTCATTTTTACCGTGATTTTGAAGCAAATCACTCGATTCGTTCGATTCGATCGCTGATAAGTGTTTCTATTATATAAATTTCGTCAATCGTTGAAGAAATCGGCTTCGATCTGTGTAAGAAATTTTTGAATTGCGTTTTACGATCTGGGTTTTTGAATTAAGTCTTTGCGTTTTACAAAGAAATGAAAAAAACACTTTTTTAAGTATTCAGTCCATTGCGTTTTAGAAACAACACATTTTTTTGTGTTTTTAGTCCATTGCGTTTTAGAAAAAAAGACATTTCGTTGTGTTTTTAGTTAATTGAGTTTTAGAAAAAAAGACATTTCTCTGTGTTTTAATCTATTGCGTTTTAGAAACAACACATTTCTTTTGTGTTTTTTGTCCATTGCGTTTTATTACACACTGAAAAATAAATTTGTTTTATGCTTTTAATTCATTACGTTTTATAACACAATGAAAAAAACACATTTTGTTTTGTTTTTAGCTCATTACGTTTTAGATCAGGAGTGTACTGGAGCTGGAATGGAGTGTGGAGTGTGGTGTTGGAATAGAAACATGAACATGTGAAACCTCATTGCGTTTTAGACCTGTACATCACTAAATTGACATGATCATGTTAAAACAGAAACGTAATCATGTTGTGAAAGGTTGCGTTTTAGACTTGGAAGGTTGGAAGGTGAGGTACACTAAACTGACATTATCATGTTAATACAGAAACATGATCTTGTTGTGAAACCGAACCATTGCGTTTTAGACCTATACACTAAACTGACATAATCATGTTAAAACAGAAACATGATCATGTTGTGAAAGGTTGTGTACTGACATGATCATGTTAAAACAGAAACATGATCATATTGTGCAACCATTTCTGACATGTTCATTTTCAAACAGAAACATGATCATGTTGTGAGCGGTTGTGTTGTAGACCTAAACTGACATAATCATGTTAAAACAGAAACATGATCATGCTGTGAAAGGTTGCGTTTTGGACGTGGAGTTTTAGACCTCATATGGGTGTGTGGGTGAGGTATAGACATGATCATGTTAAAACATAAATATGATCATGTTGTGAAACCCAACCTATCATCCATTGCGTTTAAGACCTGTACACTAAGCTGACATGATCATGTTAAAACAGAAACATGATCATGTTGTGAAACCCAACCTATCCATTGCGTTTAGACCTTGTACACTAAATTGACATGATCATGTTAAAACAGAAACATGATCATGTTGTGAAACCCACATTGCGTAACTTGCAACTGCAAAATCTTTATTTTAGGTTTTATTGCGTTTTACGTATCTAGGTTTTCGATTTTTTTTTCAAAATTCTTGCAATAGTATACTCGTTATAAAGATTAGAAAATGCTTTTTATTATGGTGAAATTTTTATAAAAAATAATGTCGTATGAAAGAGTTATTAATGTTTAAAAACACGGAGCGGATTTGGAGGAGAGAGAAACTATTGCTTTGGATTGACTAGAATACCCCTACACAAACTCACGTGCCTCCTTTTTTGTTCAATTTAACTCCTTTAATCTTAGCCCTTAATTACTAAAAAGATGGTCAAGATCACTTCCTATCCTTCATATCCAAATAAACTTACTAGTATATCCAGACCCACTATAAGTAATTAATCAAATTTTCTTGTTTTTTACTTTTTATGTTTTTAATTAATTATATAAGGCTAATTTATAAAAATATAAACAACATCTGGGTATCGCAATTGGTGCAAATATGAATCGAGCGGCCAATTGGAATTTTTAATTTGATATTTTGAAGCTAGATTGTCTAGATGGAAGGTGCTTAGCTATAAGGGGTCAAGTGACGCTTATTGTCACACCCCGACCCGCAGCGGAATAAGAGTCGGGGCATAATTGGGTTATCACCAAAGCTCATGACATTTACTAATATGTTTCATATTTAATAAAGTCAAAGTTACATTTCCAAAAATCCAAACATGTTCATTCAATACAAAGATAATAAACCAAACATAACAATCCCAACTCTAAATCGTTTTATTCTTCTAGTCCAAGTCCTATGTGTTCCTAGCTGCTGCTGGTTCACCTGTATCATGTGTAAAATGGGGGGTTTTTGGGTCAACATAAGTTGGCGAGTGAACCTTATTAGATAAACATTTATTAATGAATTAATTGTTAGTTTATCAATGAAAAATTGTGCATAATCATAGATGAGCAAATGTAAATAATCAAGCAATGGCAAAATAGCAGTCACAACTATAACATACATTAACACATGACAGCATACATGAACATATCAACATCATACTGTAAATAACATAAATGAAACTGTGCGATCAAGGCTCAATCAAACGGAGCAGATCGTATTGCATGTACTGAAAATGAAAATGTCTGTGAGATCAAGGCTCAATCAAACGGAGCCGATCGTATGTGGGCACGCCAGGTTCAACCTCATAATGAAATGGGGAACATGCTCAACGCTCATAATGTAATGGGGAGCGGCGGCCTATGAAATTGCATGTACTGAAAATAATAAACTTTCATCCAACAATAACTACACAACAGAAACAAACTGAATACACTAGTTCATGATATGATGTATGCACAATGGTTTAAGTATAATATATATATATATCAAGACACATGATACACCCCAAAACGTGATTAAAACGGGGAATTTGTGAAGATTCACTCACCTTGGGTGCGTTGGATTGGAGATGGTTATATGCGCACGAATTAGATGAGCGGAACAACGAGGATTACTAACCTAAATAATAATGGAAAAATATAATAAATGGGTGGATTTTATTAAGGATTTTAATGAAATTTTTAGATATATTTTTGTGAGTTTAAGGCTATTTTCTATCTTTAAAAATGTTATTTTTAAGTATTTTTAATTGATTTTTAAATTAAATTAAATAAATAAAAATATAAAAAAAATTTGTTTATTTTGCGTTGACCGTTGACCGTTGACCTGTTGACTTGTTGACCGGTTCGGTCAGGACTTGGTTTGCGCTGGGTGAGGCTCGAACCCGAGACCTCCCGTACGCGTGCACGCAGCTCTACCAACTGAGCTACGTGTCTAACCCGAAATAATCTTGTTTTTAATTATATTTATACACTTATTCAGTTTAACCGAAATTCTTTTTAATTTCAAAAACATTTTATTTCAACGGACCGGTGCTAGTGAAGGGTTTCGAACGCGCGACGTATGGCTTAATGTTGCACACAGTCCACCGCTGGACTGTGTGTCTAACCTGGTTATTATCTCGGTTTTTATTATACTTAACAACTAACTGAGTTAACCCGGTTTAGTTTATAAGCAAAAAGGCATTTTATTACATAAGGAGTGCGTATAGCAGGAATCGAACTCGGGACATGCGTATGTATTTTGCACACAGTCCACCGCTGGACTGTGTGTCTAACCCGTTCATTTTACTAGTTTTAAATATACTTATAACTTAATTAGCTTCGTCTTCTTCATTCAAATTACAGTCAACCGATTTACTAACTCGTTCCTTGTTCTTACGATTTACAGACATTATTAAAGCTTAAATGAAAAGGTAGAGACGGTAATTAAAGGTGAACATACCGATGAACGGTTTATTTCAGATTTCCGGCGATGTGTCGGTCCCTGTTTTTATGCTCTTCAACTGAACAAGATAATTGACTGTTTTGATTAGTCGATTGTGGAATTGAAGTGATAAACAATTGTTAACGATGTGTTTGAAGACCCTTACCGCTTCACAGACGGAAATAGAAATTTTCAGGGGAGTTCCGGCGAACTGGAATTAGTTGAATACAGCGCCTGAATTCGATTTCAATTGAGAGGTTTAAATTAGAAATAGTCTAATAATTGTTGAACTGCAATAATATTGAGAAAATTACCGTTTGAGGATGAATACGGTTTTCCGGCGGGATTTGCAGAAAATTCCGGCGAACTGATTTAAGCGTTCTGATGGTCTGAAAATGTGACGAAAATGAAATGGAGTATGGTTATGACGTTTCTGAGTCGCGAGAGAGGTCTGGAATTGAAGTAATTGTGACTTGATTCATTTCGGTTATAAAAACCGATTAATAAAGAAAATTGATGCTCAATCACTTCTGAATTGATTACAATCATCGGTTCATCGGTTATAAAATGTGAATGAACCATTAATCAAACGATTAGACGATTGATTTGCCGATTTCAGTTTCTCAGTTGGCGAAACCGGTTTTAACCGAGTTTGTGTATAAATTTCATTTATTTCCTAGAGATAACATAAAACACAAAGTGGCGGAGTGGTGATGTGAGTGTATGTTAAGTCGTTGGAGTTGTTCTTGGCTGACCCGGGTTCGAGTCCCGGCAGCAACATAATTTTTTTATTTATTTTGTTTTAACTTTTTATCAAATATAATTTTTATAGTTTAGTTTATTTATTAATTATGTATCGTTTTAAATCAAAATAATCATAAATATTCAACGTAACTTTTATAACTTGATATTCGATTATAAAACGGAGCGGGTTTTGAAAACCCGATTTTTTACAAATGTTACACTTATTAAGGCGGTGATGGGGAGCCTTCCTACGTGTTACACTACGTCAAAAAAGTACATGATCACCAATGTTAAACTCTAAGGGCTTCCGTCGTTTATCTGCATAACTCTTTTAACGACTTTGAGCCGCTAGAAGATTGTTTCGAATTTGATGGATCTTGTCTGTGGTTTCTTGGATCAATTCTGGACCAGTAATTTGAGCTTCCCCAATTTCGTGCCAACATACAGGAGATCGGCACTTACGACCATATAAGGCTTCAAAAGGTGCCATGCCGATGCTCGAATGATAGCTGTTGTTGTACGAAAATTCAACTAATGGTAGGTGGGCGTCCCAATTTCCCTTGAAGTCTATGACACATGCTCTAAGCATATCTTCAAGAGTTTGAATGGTGCGCTCAGACTGTCCATCAGTTTGAGGATGATAGGCGGTACTGAGATCTAATCGCGTGCCCATAGCGGATTGTACTGCTTGCCATGTTCGTGAGGTGAAACGACCATCACGATCAGAAATAATGCTTAACGGTACCCCATGCCGGCTTACGATTTCGTTGATATAAATACGTGCAAGCTTTTCGTTCTTGAAATCTTCGCGGATAGGAATAAAGTGAGCTGATTTTGTAAGTCGGTCTATAATCACCCATATAGTGTCATACCCACCAGAAGTGCGAGGTAACCGGTAATGAAATCCATGGTTATATTTTCCCACTTCCATACAGGTATTTCCGGTTGGACTAGAAGTCCTGAGGGTCTTTGTGTTCAGCCTTCACCTTGGAACATGTAAGGCACTTGGAAACAAAAACGGCAATATCCTTCTTCATTCCAGGCCACCAATAGGTATATCGTAGGTCTTGATACATCTTATCGGCTCCTGGGTGTATAGAATATCGCGTTTTGTGAGCTTCATTCATAAGAGTTTCACGAAGATTGTTGTGGTTAGGAATCCAGATACGATCTAGGTAATATAGAATACCGTCAGATTTAGTTTCGATTTTTAACTCAGCTCCACAGGACATCTCCTTTCGCACATCTTCTTCCGTTATTGAAACGTGTTGGGCTTCTCGAATTTGATTTTTAATGTCGGTTACAATTTGCGAACATAGAAGATGAATGGAGTTCGCATAACCCTTTCGACTAAGTGCATCAGCCACCACATTTGCTTTACCAGGGTGGTATCTAATTTCACAGTCGTAATCATTTAGAAGTTCTACCCATCTTCGTTGCCTCATGTTTAACTCTTTTTGATTGAAGATATGTTGAAGACTCTTGTGGTCAGTGTATATTTCACACTTAGTACCATAGAGATAATGTCTCCATATCTTAAGAGCGAACACAACGGCTCCAAGTTCTAGGTCATGAGTGGTGTAGTTCTTTTCATGTGTCTTGAGTTGTCTCGAAGCATAAGCTATGACTTTTCCTCTTTGCATAAGAACGCAGCCTAATCCTTGCCCTGACGCGTCGCAATAGACTACAAAATCATCACAACCTTCAGGAAGAGTGAGGATTGGTGCATCACAAAGTTTCTGTTTAAGAGTTTGAAAGGCTTCTTCTTGCTTGGGTCCCCATATGAAAGGTTTTCCCTTATGAGTTAAAGCCGTGAGTGGTACAGCAATGCGAGAGAAGTTTGAAATGAACCGACGATAATAGCCAGCTAGTCCAAGAAAAGATCTTACTTCAGTTGGTGTATGTGGAGCTTGCCATTCTTGAACCGCTTTGATCTTTGAAGGGTCAACATGTATTCCCTTGTCATTGACTACATGCCCGAGGAATTGCACCTCTTTTAACCAGAATTCACATTTGGAGAACTTGGCATAAAGCTTTTCCTTTTCTAGAAGTGCAAGAACGAGTCGAAGATGACGCTCATGATCAGATTTAGATTTTGAATAAATAAGAATATCGTCGATGAAGACTATAACAAATCGATCAAGATAAGGTTTGCAGACTCTGTTCATTAGGTCCATGAAAACAGTTGGTGCGTTGGTTAATCCAAATGGCATAACCATGAATTCATAGTGGCCATAACGAGTTCGAAAAGCAGTCTTAGGGACGTCTTCTTCATGCACTCTAAGTTGATGATAGCCAGATCGAAGATCGATTTTTGAAAAGCAGCTGGCACCTTGTAGTTGGTCAAGAAGATCATCAATGCGAGGTAAAGGATAGCGATTCTTGATTGTTAACTTGTTGAGCTCTCTGTAGTCGATGCACATACGAAACGATCCATCTTTCTTCTTTACAAAAAGGACAGGTGCACCCCAAGGCGACGAGCTAGGACGTATGAATCCCTTGTCAGTCAACTCTTGCAATTGACTGGCTAGCTCTTGCATTTCAGAGGGGGCTAACCTATATGGAGACTTTGCAACTGGTGTAGCACCAGGTATAAGATCAATACGGAATTCGACGTCTCTAACTGGAGGAAGTCCTGAAATGTCGTCAGGAAAAACTTGTGGGAAGTCTTTTACTACAGGAATGTCTTCAAGCTTCTTCTCCATGGTTCCCTTCTTGATGATATGAGCTAAAAACGCGACATAATTCTTGCGAAGATATTTTTGAGCTTGGAGACAAGACATTAAGCTGAGCCCTTTCGACGAGGTTTCTCCAATGATTCGAAGAGTCTGACCGTTTGAAAGAGGAATACGAATAAATTTTTCACGACATACAACTTCCGCCTGATGTTGACTGAGCCAATCCATACCGATTATGATGTCAAAACTTCCCAGCTTCATAGGAATAAGATCGACTGAGAAATCGTGGTCGTTTAAGGTGAGTGTACAGTTGCGTAAAATAGAGTTTAATAAAATTGGTTTCCCGTCCGCAACTTCTACCGTTATGGATTCCGTGAGATTATCCTGATTTTTGCTTAAGATAGGTTCAAATTCTAAAGACACAAAACTTCTATCCGCACCAGTATCAAATAACATAGAGGCATATCTACCATTTATAAGGAACGTACCGTTGACCACATTGCCGTCAGCTCTGGCCTGGTTAGCGTTGATATTGAAAGCTCTCCCTCTTGCAGGTGGGGGAGCTTGGTTTGCTTGGTTCACTGGGTTGGCTTGGGCCTGAGCATGAATAATATTAACCAGCCTTGGACATGTGTTTCTGAAATGACTCGGGTCGCCGCAATTGTAGCAAGCCCGCATTGGTTGACCCATAGGATAATTGGGCTGGAAATATGTTTGGGCTAAAGGTTGGGTGGGTGGTAATAGTAGGGGTTGTTGGGCTTGGCCCATTATCTGTTGGTGGGTTTGGGTTAAAGGTTGGTGGCGGTTCGTTCGTTGAGGCATGCGGCAAGTTTGAACAGTATGGCCTGCGCGACCGCAGCCGGTGCAATATTGGCATGGATGATCAGGGGAATGGTGATATTGGCAACGGTTACATTTTGATAACGGGCCTATGTAGGGTCTTCTGTATGGTGCGGGTGAAGGAGTGACTTGAGTAATGGGTGCAGCAGGAATAGGGGAGTTGGTTTGAGTAACTGCAAAATTTCTGGTGTTGCGCTTCCTCTTATTAGCAAACTTAGAGGTAGGAATGGGGTGGTTTGAAGTTTGTCCCTCAACAGGGGCTTTCTTCTTCTCTTCTTTGAACTTCCCGTTGCGAATTCGGTTTTCGGTCAGTTCAGTTGCTAACTCCATAGCAGCTTCAAGTGTTACTGGTGAAACGCTGAGAACTGAATCTTGGATTTTCGAGGGAAGTCCTCGAATATAGTGCTCGATCAGACGATAGGTTGGGGTGAACAAATTTGGAACCATTTAGTTCAACTCCAAGAACCTCTTGTTATATGTAGTGTGATCACCCTCCTTTTGCTTTAGAGAATGAAATTCGTCCTCCAGCTTTTTAATTTCACTTCTAGGACAGAAACGCCTAGTCATGATTTCCCTTAACTCCTCCCAAGTTAAGGCCATCGCATCTTCAGTTCCCCTCTTCCCTTTCTCAGTATTCCACCAAGTGAGAGCTACCCCAAATAGTCTCCCGATGGCGTATCGAACCTTGCGATCCTCAGGACAATCGCAGTTTAGAAAGGTGTTTTCCATCTCCTCGAACCAATGTAGGAGAGCAGTGACACCCTCGGTCCCTTCAAATTTAGGAGGATCACAGGACTTAAAATGTTTGTAAGAGCACTTGCTGGTAGGAGGGTTGTCGATGTTCTGGTCCTGTTGTTGGGGAGGGTTAGTAGGATTTGTAGCAAGGGCTTGTTGTACTTGGACCACAATGTCAGGCAGTATCGTGGCCATTTGTTTCGCGATCTGAGTGGCCAAACGTTCCTGAGACCTTCCTGATCTTTTACCCCTTCGTTGCTGTCTAGACGACATCTACAGGATCATACAATGAGAAGATTGTGAGTTTATGGTGTCTTTTTAGGTGTCATGTGTCTTTAAGAAAATGAAAATAACATAAATATCAATAATGCAACTACATCCATAGGATGTCTTGGGTTCGCTCATGTTGGGCCTCAAATGTCCCCCATACCTTCACCTACATAGTCATGTGGGCCCCCATGGCTATTGGCTTGGTAGGATTCACATTAGTATTGGCAATTTAACACTCGCATCCCCCGAATGCAAACCACAAAATATGTTCATGAGATATTTGGTCGGAACGTGTCCAGGTGTAGACACAATGACAACTCAAAGTGGGGTTAGTTCACACGACGTTTGATATAGCATGCTTTGGCCTAATAGGTACTTCGTACTCTCATCGTTAGTCCCCAGGTAGGCAAACTGGTCCTTTATTTTGGATTTATACGAATGCCAGCATAGACAGGACGTTCCGACTACCGGTACTGGTACCATTCCAGTTACTACATGCCCGTCATGAGAACTCACTTTGATGAGATTTGAAAACACGAAAATCATTGTAAAAGCAATCATGATGTGGTGTGTGCTTTCATGGATGTGATATGTTATGAGTATACGATTCATGATAGGCATTATATGATAATACATACTTATGAACATGCTTGCACAATATTAAATGTAACATTTAACATAAAACATATAAACATCATGAAATTTGGCATGTAACACACAAAAATCTTATAAGTTTCTAATCGACTATAGTATAGGCTCTAAGGGTCTAATAACCTATCCTATATCCCTATAGTCATGGCTCTGATACCAATCTGTCACACCCCGACCCGCAACGGAATAAGAGTCGGGGCATAATTGGGTTATCACCAAAGCTCATGACATTTACTAATATGTTTCATATTTAATAAAGTCAAAGTTACATTTCCAAAAATCCAAACATGTTCATTCAATACAAAGATAATAAACCAAACATAACAATCCCAACTCTAAATCGTTTTATTCTTCTAGTCCAAGTCCTATGTGTTCCTAGCTGCTGCTGGTTCACCTGTATCATGTGTAAAATGGGGGGTTTTTGGGTCAACATAAGTTGGCGAGTGAACCTTATTAGATAAACATTTATTAATGAATTAATTGTTAGTTTATCAATGAAAAATTGTGCATAATCATAGATGAGCAAATGTAAATAATCAAGCAATGGCAAAATAGCAGTCACAACTATAACATACATTAACACATGACAGCATACATGAACATATCAACATCATACTGTAAATAACATAAATGAAACTGTGCGATCAAGGCTCAATCAAACGGAGCCGATCGTATTGCATGTACTGAAAATGAAAATGTCTGTGCGATTAAGGCTCAATTAAACGGAGCCGATCGTATGTGGGCACGCCAGGTTCAACCTCATAATGAAATGGGGAACATGCTCAACGCTCATAATGTAATGGGGAGCGGCGGCCTATGAAATTGCATGTACTGAAAATAATAAACTTTCATCCAACAATAACTACACAACAGAAACAAACTGAATACACTATTCATGATATGATGTATGCACAATGGTTTAAGTATAATATATATATATATATCAAGACACATGATACACCCCAAAACGTGATTAAAACGGGGAATTTGTGAAGATTCACTCACCTTGGGTGCGTTGGATTGGAGATGGTTATATGCGCACGAATTAGATGAGCGGAACAACGAGGATTACTAACCTAAATAATAACGGAAAAATATAATAAATGGGTGGATTTTATTAAGGATTTTAATGAAATTTTTAGATATATTTTTGTGAGTTTAAGGCTATTTTCTATCTTTAAAAATGTTATTTTTAAGTATTTTTAATTGATTTTTAAATTAAATTAAATAAATAAAAATATAAAAAAAAATTGTTTATTTT
The DNA here is from genome assembly GCA_947069175.1 of Scalesia atractyloides. NCBI lineage: Eukaryota > Viridiplantae > Streptophyta > Magnoliopsida > Asterales > Asteraceae > Scalesia > Scalesia atractyloides. The sequence goes on along the minus strand of CAMTDV010000005.1, from coordinate 93,230,642 downwards.
GCGTTGACCGTTGACCGTTGACCTGTTGACTTGTTGACCGGTTCGGTCAGGACTTGGTTTGCGCTGGGTGAGGCTCGAACCCGAGACCTCCCGTACGCGTGCACGCAGCTCTACCAACTGAGCTACGTGTCTAACCCGAAATAATCTTGTTTTTAATTATATTTATACACTTATTCAGTTTAACCGAAATTCTTTTTAATTTCAAAAACATTTTATTTCAACGGACCGGTGCTAGTGACGGGTTTCGAACGCGCGACGTATGGCTTAATGTTGCACACAGTCCACCGCTGGACTGTGTGTCTAACCTGGTTATTATCTCGGTTTTTATTATACTTAACAACTAACTGAGTTAACCCGGTTTAGTTTATAAGCAAAAAGGCATTTTATTACATAAGGAGTGCGTATAGCAGGAATCGAACTCGGGACATGCGTATGTATTTTGCACACAGTCCACCGCTGGACTGTGTGTCTAACCCGTTCATTTTACTAGTTTTAAATATACTTATAACTTAATTAGCTTCGTCTTCTTCATTCAAATTACAGTCAACCGATTTACTAACTCGTTCCTTGTTCTTACGATTTACAGACATTATTAAAGCTTAAATGAAAAGGTAGAGACGGTAATTAAAGGTGAACATACCGATGAACGGTTTATTTCAGATTTCCGGCGATGTGTCGGTCCCTGTTTTTATGCTCTTCAACTGAACAAGATAATTGACTGTTTTGATTAGTCGATTGTGGAATTGAAGTGATAAACAATTGTTAACGATGTGTTTGAAGACCCTTACCGCTTCACAGACGGAAATAGAAATTTTCAGGGGAGTTCCGGCGAACTGGAATTAGTTGAATACAGCGCCTGAATTCGATTTCAATTGAGAGGTTTAAATTAGAAATAGTCTAATAATTGTTGAACTGCAATAATATTGAGAAAATTACCGTTTGAGGATGAATACGGTTTTCCGGCGGGATTTGCAGAAAATTCCGGCGAACTGATTTAAGCGTTCTGATGGTCTGAAAATGTGACGAAAATGAAATGGAGTATGGTTATGACGTTTCTGAGTCGCGAGAGAGGTCTGGAATTGAAGTAATTGTGACTTGATTCATTTCGGTTATAAAAACCGATTAATAAAGAAAATTGATGCTCAATCACTTCTGAATTGATTACAATCATCGGTTCATCGGTTATAAAATGTGAATGAACGATTAATCAAACGATTAGACGATTGATTTGCCGATTTCAGTTTCTCAGTTGGCGAAACCGGTTTTAACCGAATTTGTGTATAAATTTCATTTATTTCCTAGAGATAACAGAAAACACAAAGTGGCGGAGTGGTGATGTGAGTGTATGTTAAGTCGTTGGAGTTGTTCTTGGCTGACCTGGGTTCGAGTCCCGGCAGCAACATAATTTTTTTATTTATTTTGTTTTAACTTTTTATCAAATATAATTTTTATAGTTTAGTTTATTTATTAATTATGTATCGTTTTAAATCAAAATAATCATAAATATTCAACGTAACTTTTATAACTTGATATTCAATTACAAAACGGAGCGGGTTTTGAAAACCCGATTTTTTACAAATGTTACACTTATTAAGGCGGTGATGGGGAGCCTTCCTACGTGTTACACTACGTCAGAAAAGGCTTACGGCCACACAAAAAAGTGGGACCATATGCCTTTTGCCACACTTTTTTTTCCTAGCTCAAGTGTGAACAAAGGTCGAGTCAGCGTAGGTATTATACAGCCACATTCACGTTTAGTGGCCGTAGCAACTTAAAAGTGTGACTAAAGGGTACCACTATTTCTTACTGGAACCAGACATTCTATATAATAAGTGTGGCTAAAGGTTTGCAACAGCCACATGAATTTATCATAAGTATGGCTGTTTCTATTATATCGTCACTTAAAAGTTTGTTTTAGCCACATCGATTAAATAAATGTGGCAAAAACCGTTGTTGTAATCAAGCATTCTGTCCAAGGTCATTGATGGATTGGAAGGTATTATCCGTAGGTTCTTATGGTGCGGCTCGGTTGTATAAAGAAGATGCATTGGGTTTCGTGGGAAGAGGTGGCGGTTCCTATTAAGGAGGGTGGCCTCGGTTTGTGTAAGTTAAAAGATACTAACACGACTTTACTCGCTAAATGGATGTGGAGGAACCGAACCTGATAATCTATGGTGGTTAGTTATTTCAGCTCTTTATGAGCATTAGTGAACGCGATAAGGTGAAAGTGGCAGGGTTGGGGTTTAATCACAAGTGTAGAGGTGTTTTCGGGGACGGGTCTAGTATTAGTTTTGGCTTGATCCCTGGGTTTGCTCTGAGCCCCTTAAAGATAGTTTCACCCCTTTTATTCAAATTAGAGACTGAAAAAAAAATGTTTAGTGGAGGATCAATTCAATTTGGTTGACGAGTGCTTTATGGGTCTCTGGTGGTGGGAGAGAAACCCAAGCTCGGCTAAAGAAATATTGATATGGATCTATTTCACTGATTTGCTGGATAGGGTGTTGACAAAAAAGTGGGGGCGGCAAGTGGGTTTGGAGGAGTGATGATAATCAGAACGTGTTCACGGTTAAGGCTGCCAAGGAGTTCATTTGGAGCAACAATGATCATATATAGTTCCAGGTATGTTTTCAAGTGGACGGGTTCTAAAAAAAAATCAATATATTCATGTGGCGGGCGGTTTGAAATCGTATCCCAATGCTTTTGAAATTGCAAGCGCGAAACTATTTTGAAGCTTATTTAGTGTGTATAATGTGCCAAGATGGGGAGAGCGGTAGTTTTGACGGATCAAGTTTTTTTTACGTCTGGGCGTAAATTTTAAAATTTAATTTTACGCAAAGGCTGTAAAAAAACTTGCATCAGTCAAAACTATCACATCGACATTTTTTTACTTTTTTTACAGATGTGTTTATAATATTTTCATCTACGTTTGTGCAAAAAAAATTTGGCCCAACTCGGCCATATCAAAAAGTTCTCGGGTTCTCGCAACTTGTGGTGGTTCTCATTTTAACACATCCTTAGGACTAGATATTATCTTATACATATATACAACTAGTATTAAGCACCCCCCGCATTGCGGCGGGGCCATTCAACACTGGACTCGCGGGTGTTAATGCAAATAACTTAGGCCGAAACATAAAACATAGAAAAGAATAACTAAGTTGATCTAGGACCCACGCGTTGCAATGAACCTATCAAAATGGAAATTAGACAACGTAAAATGTTGAACCGCACACACGTTGCGTCGTGTTAAACTCGCAAATTTAAAACAAAACGGAAAATGAAATATTTCGTAAGATGAAAAGTATAAGGGAACAAAGTTGAAAGTAAAAAAATTGTGAGGTTAAATTGTGAAAGACAAAAACTTTTGGATTAAAAGTAAACAAATAAAATAGGTTTGGGTTAAAAGTGAAAAATCAAGTTTTATTTTGAAAATCCCCTAAGCATTGGGTACACCCACTCTATGTATACAATTGTTGAAAATTTATAGTATGAAAATTGCAAATTTGGTAAACATTATACATATATACAATTGCAAATTTGGTGAACAATGGTTTTTTTTTTTTTTTTGTGTTTTTTTTTTTTTTAATTTTAACTTTCAATTTTCATCGTTGACTCTTATTACATTAGCTTTTTAAATACTTTGTAATCGAGTTTTACGTGTTTATTTTTATTTACGTGTTGATATAAGTTTAAGTTGATTTAATTTCAACGTAATTTTTTATTTGTGTTTTCTCAATTTTTAGCATTCACACTTAAACCCTTTAACTTTCTAAATGCTTTTGTAATCGAGTTTAACCTGTTTAGCTTTACTTACATGTGGTAAAAATTCAAGTTACTTTTTGACGTAAATTTTATTTTTTCCCCGGAAATGAGTCAGGTTAGATACATTAAGTTTTTAGTTGGTCTACGTTTTGAGGTAAATTTTGTTCGGATATGAGTCGGTCTAATTTAATACATTTTCATTAAACGGTATAAATCCGAGCCACTTTACGTTTCGACACCGCCCAACGCGCCATACCATTTTTTAACTTAAAAAAAGGGATATTGAATTTTAATAACCCAACTTTCAACAATTGGCTAATAACACTCCCAACTTTCAATTTGTACACCAGCACTCCCAACTTTCAACTTATTGGCTGAGAACACTACCTACTAACTGAACCCCAACCCAGTTAGGCTGATGTCAGCTGCCACGTCATAAAAAATGCCATGTAAGCTGCCACATCAGCTGCCACGTCATCAAAAATGCCACGTCACCTGCCACGTAGGGATGAGCAACCGGCATCAAATACTGTCCCGATCCCGTCCCGATCTCGATACGATCCCAATAATACCGTACCAAATTTTTTCAGTATCCAAATGGTATCCACCTTTTGGCATTTTCGGTATCGGGATTTTCGGGATCGGGACGGGTTCGGTACGATGGCAGTAAAATACCGAATTTTACACTCAAATACCGATACCTACTGATACCATACCGATATCGTGCTGATACCGTACCGTACCTGACATATTTCGGGTATCGGTATCCACTTTTGGAGAAATTCGGGATCGGTATTTTCGGTATCGGAGACGGTATCAGGACGAGATCGGGATTTGCTCATGCCTACTGCCACGTCAGCAAAAATGCCACATCAGTTGCCACGTCATATGTCACGTCAGCAAAATAGGCCACATCAGATGCCACATCAGCAAAAACTAACTGGGTTAGGGTTCAGTTAGTTTGGTGTGTTCTCAGCCAATAAGTTGAAATTTGGGAATGCTGGTGTACAAATTGAAAGTTGGGAGTCTTATTGGCCAATTGGTGAAAGTTGGGGTTATTAAAAGGATCATGATATTCACACACTCAAAATATTATTTCCACACCCAAAGCGCGCGTTTAGGGTAGATTCCAGACAAAAATTGATTTGATTTAATGATATGATTGAAAGCCAGCATTGTACTCCGTACGAGGTTGCCGGAGTCACGCGAAACCCTAAGCGCCGCGCTATGGCCAAAGCGCGGCGCTTCGACCCCTCTTTTTGGCACAATAAGTAGCAGAGGATGCATGGTTGTGTTCATCACATTTCAAAAACCTGACGTAGTAAATCAGGTTATCAAATTAGAAACTCGGGCAATAACCTTGTTTTTCCAGTGGTATTTCTTCAAATTACGATGTCGTGGTTTAGCAACTACCTGTTCGGTGAATACTCCGACGAGTCTGTGGTTCCAGATTCTTACGAGGGGACCGCTATTTCCGACTCGTACGAGAAAACTGTCCCGTTCAACATGAGGGAGGAGGAGGTTGTCTCTGGCATTCGTTTTTGTGACAATACGGTGCAACTGGACTTGAATGTCCCTGTCGAAGACTCGTACGGGGTGCAGCTGACTTGAATGTCCCTTTGGAAGACTTGTACACTCCTCAATTTGAAAATCCGTATGGTCAGCCAAACTATCAGGACTACCTGTTCGGTGAATACCCCGATTTCCCAATGATAACGTTGGGCCCTAAGAGGATGTAGCTATCGGGAACTATGGATGGCAAATCCCAAAAGTGTTTCACCCATACATCTCGAAAATAAAGGATGTGAAACCAGATGGTCACTGTGGGTTTCGATCGGTAGCTGTGGGGTTAAGACTGAAACAGACAAAGTATTTGTCTATCCGGCAACAACTTTTAAAGGAGTTGCGTATGAACGAGGGTGTTTGGAGGCACGTTTTCGATCCAAAAAACGTTGGACATTACGACGCGTTGTTTAACAGGATAGAATTTCATGGTGTGGGTAGAGCTGATCGCGAAAATTGGATGGTGATGCCTGATACGGGATTTCTTATTGCTCAGAGATATGGTGTGATTGTTCACACGATCGACAATCACGGCAGCGACACAATTTTCCCCTTGCTAGGTGGTCCGGACGAAGCTGAGAGACCTCATCAGGTGGTTGCTGTTGTGTTTGTCGACGATGGACACTTCATACACGTACAACTTGAAGAATCCTATCCAATGCTCCCCTGAACTTGCTTTGGACTTCGAATAGAACAGAGAGTGCAGCGGGCTGGTGTGACTTATACCAGGATCAAATCAACGCATATCAAGAATAATGTACACACACAAACCTTAATGTTTTCTCCATATGTCCAAGATGTAGGTTTAGTGTGTTTATTGATTTGTTATTATCCAAAAGTGTGTTTTTGATTATTACTTCTTAGAATATGCGTTTTTATTGTGTGTCACGTCAACCCGAACGTAATCGTCATGTTCGTACGACCAAAATACGCAATAATACGAACAACATAAACATATTACGCAATAATAATTAATCTACGCACTAATACGACACTAACAACAATGGAATCAATAATACGCGATATAACCGAATGTCTCCGACACGAACCGTACGACAAACTTACGCGACAAAACCGAATAATACAGATAGTAAACTTTATAATACAACTTTTAACGACAAAATACGATAAGTACTGATCCGGTATGGCGCGCATACATGCAATACCGCACGTCGGACTACAAGTGAAATCAAAAGATAATCACACGAAATCGTGAATACAACACCCGAGATGACCGAACTTATCCGGAATTTGACGTATAGACCATAAACTCCCCAAAAAGACATGAAATGACAAAGTACGTCACGTTACGACATGTATAGGTGTGTTTTTGAATTAAAATCAAAATAAAAAAAATTAAAAAAAGCCAAAGCGCCCCGCTTTGACCTAATGGGGCGTTGTACTTTAAAATTTTCAATTTTAACAAAATTTTAACCAAACGCATGCGTTGGTTAAAATTGAAAATTTTTACAGCAAACGCCACGTTTAGACCAAATCGGGGCGCTTTGGACCCACGTTTTAACCCAAAACGCAGCAGTTCACTCCTAAACTCACAAACATTCAAAAAACACAACACACAAGGTGCGATTTACACATAGTGGACTCGTTTGATCCCGTTTGAAGGCCATTTCCGATGATTCCACTCTCGTTAGGTAAGATACTTAGTACCCTATTCATACATTCCATTTATTTCATGTGTTTTGGTGGTGTTTGAATCGTTTTGGGGGTTTTTCGGCGACTGCCGTCGCTGTGGTAAAAAAGAGCCAGGCGAAGAGCGGCGCTTGGCCCAAGCGCCCCGCTTTGCCTTGTTTTTTTTTTGTTTTTTTAGTTATTTTTATTAATTGTTTGTTTATTATTAATAGTTATTGTTATTTGTTTATTAGTTGTAATTATTATTAATTCTTATTGTTAATGATTTTTATTTAATAATAGTTAGTTATTGTTAATAATATTTGTTTATTAATATTTGTTTAATAATAGTGATGTTTATTAACACTTGTTGTTATTAATATTTGTTTATTAATGATTGTTTTGTTAAAACGTAGATATGGATATGGATGATTTGGATGTCGACATGGACATGGATGCGGGTTTGGAGGATCAGGGCGCCGATCCAACCTTGAACCACCTGTATCTCGCGTTCCCGGCAGATGACGATAGGTGTGAAAGGTGCGCGAAGTTGCGCGTCATGTCGATAGGGGCGCATGTCGGGATTGACTGGGGCCTCTTGGAGACAGTCGAGAGGCCGCGAGGGCGAGGGCGATTATAGGGTTGGATTCCTCGTGGGCGCGTTTGTTCCAGGGGGCATCGGAGGACTCGTACCGTGAGCTTACGGTCGAGTTTATCGCGTCATTTGTATTCCGGCCGCATCCGACAGATTACGTGGAGGACCCCGCCCATCCTTAGCATGAGGTTACCTTTCGCCTGGCCAACCAGGAGTTTCAGATGAGTCTTCGAGAGTTCGCCGTCCATGCAGGTTTGTACACCGAGCCCGATCTTGATACAGATGTATATACGCAGGGGGCTAGAGCCTTGGACAGGCAGACCCTTATTAGTTTCTAGAGGCTTATTGCGAGGGTTCCATTTGGGAAATCCTTGCAAAAGGCCTCCACCATCAGAGACCCCCTGTACAGATACCTTCATCGCATTATTGCGTCCTCGATCGTGCCCCGGTTTCAAAGCGGGACAAGGTCAACTTGGGGGACCTTTTTTCCTGTACTGCCTGCTGCGGCCTCACCCGTGCGCGCTGGCTCACTGCCTGGCGGAGTACTACGCTTCTGCTTATCATAAGCAGGAGCGCGGCAACTTTTTTACGGTTGCTACGTCACCGTGATCGCCCGCTCTTTAGGGCTCGTGCCCGAGGCTGATCCGCTTCTGACCCTGGCCATTCCACGACTTTATTAGGCCGGGCATCAGTGTCGTCCATGGGTATACTGCACTAGTTTGACGTTGGTTACCGGTTTCAGGAGTCGCGAGGGCGTTGTTTGGGTGCCGGACGCCGTTGCCGGAGGTGATCCCCGTCGTTATCGAGGTCAGGGAGGGCATACTGGCGCCTCCGGATGTTCAGGCTGTGGCTTACCTGGCTCAGCTTGAGGCTCTGGGTCTACTACCGCCTAAGGATCAGGCGCAGCAGGCTCAGGATGATCCGCCACCGCCTCCACACCCGATGCAGTACCCACAGCACGTATTGCCGACCTGCCTCCTGCTGCGTAAGCAGTGGCGAGGGACTTCGATCGGCGCCTCCGACGGTCTGAGCGATAGCAGGCATGGATTATCCAGACGCTCATGGCTATCAGTGCTCATTTGGGACTGCCGGAGATTCCACTGCCACCGTCTCCAACGCCGGGGAGGATCAGTAGATATACTTTGTATTGTTTTTTTTCCTGTATTAGACATTTTGTTTTGTATGTACAAACCGACTTTTTATGTATATATGCAGTTGATCTTTTATGTATGCTTTGTGGATTGTTTGCGCTTATTTCATACGTCTTATTCGCGACATATCGTATGATGTTTTAATTAAACATGTTCGTGTAATTCATTAAAAATTAAATCGGATAACATTTATAAAAACAACCTTAAATTATATACGTTTGTAAGAAATTAAACGATTGATTGCGCTTATTTCATACGTCTCATTCGCGACATATCGTACGGTTTTTTAATTAATATGTTCGGATAATTTATTAAAATTAAATGGATAACATTTATAAAAATAACTTTAAATAATATACGTTTGTAAGAAATAAAACAACTTTGTAATATAAATGTTTTGTAAACATAAAACAAAAATCTACAACTTTTCAAAAAAAAAAAAACACAACCAAATACAACAAAAACAATCAACCAACAACCCATTTTTTCACCAAAACCTAACATTTTCCACGAAATTAAGTCTGGCAGCCCAAAGCGCCCCGTTTGATCATAGCGGGGCGTTTCACACTAAAGTCAACAGACAAGGACTGACAGGCTCAGTCCTTGTCTGTTGACTTTACGTTGAAACGCCCCGCTTTGCCCATAGCAGAGCGCTTTGGAGTGTGTAAATAGACTTTGTGCGTTTGTGAATAGCCTGGGCCTATTAAAATCCAATATCCTAAAAAACACTATTTTTCTTACATGCTTATTTTTGTGTACGTGTCAGTATAAATTCAGGTTGGTTTATGTTTCGGTGTAACTTTATTCGAAAATATGTCAAATCAAATAGAATACATTTCCGTGCTTATTTTGATGTACGTTTTCAGTTGGTTTACGTTTTGTCGTAATTTTTTTTCCGCAAACCAGTCGGGTCAAATTAAATGACAAACAACTTCCTCTGACTATATTTTTGGTATTCTATGCATACGCTTTTACAACGACATACATTTTTTGTGCTTTTCAAATATATAGTTGTTAAGTGTGTTTTTCAACGTTTATATTTTAGAAACAACCAGCCGTAACGTGCAATTTAAAAAAACATTATCCCGCCGCAAATAAGGGTGTAACTTCTAGTTTCTTAACTACTTGCCTTGCCGCACTTGTAATGTATTGCTCCGTGATATACTACTTCTCTTTAGATTTTTTTTCCAACTTTTAAAAACAGCACTACTCTTTGGTGTAACCAGAAAATACCTTGTTGACATATATAAATAATAATATTATATACGAGACCGAGGTATCTAATAAATTTTTATTTTATGTTCTTATTGTTACTCGTTTATTCTCTTTACAAAACCTATTCAACAAGAAACAGACCAATCGAAGTGCATAAATTCTATTTTTTGGATTAATAAACTAAGGCCCAAAGGGGCGCATGCGGCAATTGTAATCGGTAAACCGTTTTGCCGATAGGCACCCCCACCGCCATACTTAATTGCCGATCGGGAAAGGAGAAAAGCGGTGGAACTTTGCCGCTTCGGTAAATCATAAAAGTTGACCGTTTGTGCATGTGACCATTTCTTGGTTTTTGAACGTTGGGATGGTCAATGGATATATCATGCCTTTATTAAAAAAAATTCCATTCTAAATTCTCAAGGATACCATTTAAAAACATTTTAAACATTTTACACCCAATTTCAAAAATTCTCAAGCACACCATAGATAGACAACACAAAGAGCGATGGCAAGAAAAAAGTATCGGCTTCGGGTTCGAATGCAAGAGGGCGTGGCTCGCAAAGTAGACGAGGCGGAGCAACGGCGTACCGACCCGATTTCCCACCACTTTTTTTCCGCAAACCGGTTTTTACAACACCCAACCGCAACCCAACTATCCACCACAATTTTTTTCATTACCACAAGGTCCCACGATGGTTGCGCCGGGTGTGTACGAGTATCTTACGGAATCTCAAAACGCTTTTGATCCGTTTGCTTATCGGAGTCCACCGTCTCAATCTCCAAGAGATAATGTTGAACACATGCTTCCCATATACGATGACAACGAAGATGAAGAATTTGTACCCGATACTCAACACTTAGATGAAGATGAGGAAGCTGACGAAGAGGAAGATGTTCAAGGTGAAGTAGAAGCCAAACATGAAGGGAAAGGAAAGGGGAATAGGGCGGATCCGCAAAGATGGACGAAGAAGCAAGAAGAGGCTTTAGTGATGGCGTATGTGCTTTAGTGGTGGTTCGGGCCAAAAAAGAAAGTCATCCGATTCGGGTAACATAAACATAGACCCCTCTCCAACAACGAAAAAAAACAAAGAGAAAAAAGATAAAGGACCTGTAATATCGTAACTAGATACTCTTAATCATAGGTGATAATTGCCGTATCGTCTAGACAACGGGAAAATAATAATAAGTAAACAAAGAGGTCGCATAGTTGATAGTTGTACACCAACAAGAAGGAAAGCGTCCATTGGGTGCCTATATATATTCGTAGCCTTCCTTCACCGTCCTCCCACTAACATCTCTATAATATATCTATAAAAATGTAATGTTCATATTTAGAGTTTCACTCTCAATAACTCTTTCATAGAAGTATTATCAACAACTATTTAATTTTAAAATATTAAGACATAATTATCTTATATTATGTTATATTATTATTATATTATATAAAATGCATTTTGTAAACAGTGGCAATTTTGTAAATAGGGGCAAGCAGCCACCTCAAAATTTATTTTGCTTGTTGAATTGATTAACTATTATAATATTTTATTGTTATAATAATTTTATTGAATTAGATTAATTATTATGATATTTTATTGTTATTATTGTATAATAATATAATATAATATTTTATTGTTATAATTACTTTAAAGCATATTTTATTTTTCGTTTATCACCTTTTAGATATAATTTTTATAAAATTATGTGTATGCTGTTTTGAAGAGTTTATTTTTATAGACGTGTGTGTATATATATATATATATTCTCAAAACCGAGTTGTGATTATTGAATAGCAAGTAATGTACAAGTGATCAAAGTAAAAACGTACATGTCTTCTAAGTTGCATCGATATTTATTTATTTATTTATTTTATAAAGTGGCAACGTTTATGCTTTTTATTTTATTTAACTAATAGAATACAAGATTTCATAAAATTTCGAATATACCATTGCGGTGTTTCTTATTCTTTATCGCTAATTCAATAAAAGTCTAATTTGAACGGGTTAAACATAGTTAATTTTTTTGTTCTTTACCGTGATGAACTTAATCAATACCTTACAAACAACATCAGGACCAGTACATTATTCGTTTTTATGGTTTTCTCTACGTATTGCAATACATAACATATTTTTTTTAACATATGAATCAAGAATGTCTGATACCAGCAGAATAACATCGGTACCGGTACCATTATCCTTTTTTGGTTTTAGACGGATGTAAAACGCGTACCGATTCGTCTTGGACATATCTTTTTTGGTTGCTATACCAAGTTCGAGATTGTCCGGTAGTTTAATGAGTTGAACCAATATCGACCAAACGCCCGCTACAAAGCAAGGGAAAGCCTACTAGTTATATATAATAGTACTTGGCATTAACAATAATGATTTTTTATTTAAAGCAAGGGAAAGCCAACTAGTTATATATAATAGTATTTGGCATTAACAATAATGATTTTTTATTTAAATTTATTATTATTATATATTTTTAGGACATATTTTGTTTTTTTAGTTATCAAAATCTGATGTTTTGTTGAATTATAAGCAAGTCGCTACAACATGTCTATTTTTTATTTATGTCTCAATGGAATTTATTTAAATCAAGTTGTGAGTGGTAATGTTCAAGTAAGTAACTGAAGCACAAATATACATGTTATCAAAGTTTGATCATATTTTTTTTCTTATAAATGGGCGTTTACCCTTTTGTTATTCTAATAATATAAAATAATGTTTTATAAAATTATAAATATACTGTTGCGACGTGCTTATTTTTAATTAAGTTTCGACTAAATTTTTGTTCAAAATCGAATGGGTCCAGTATTACTGGTTTTCTTTTGTTCTTTACTGCGATGAACCGGCTGATACTATCTGAACAACTTCGATAGTATTCTGTTTTATTGTTTCCAGAATAAATTACGTTGAAAACGGAGTTTTATTTGCAATAGAGTATCTTTTTTGTACCATAAGTTATAGCAATGTTGGTACCGTGCTGTTATCATGTGGAACCGAAATGATACCATGCCAACAATACCGGCACCACGTCAATTCCGACAGAACAATACCAGTATCGGTATATGTACTATCATGACCATTATCGATATTCGTTTTTATAAACTTTGATCAGCGTCTCAATATCGTTACGTGCATATTACAATTGTTTTAGATTTTCTCTTTCGGTTGCTTACGCAGTGTTGATACCCACCGATAAACCATGATAAAGTAATGAGCCAAATCGATTTCGTCCGTTTTCCCGCCGCAACACCAGGAGGATTTCTAATAGTCATCAACTATAGTTAACAACCTCCTTTTTTATCTGATATATACCAATGAAAAAAATGGAAAATACATGTGCCTCAACGAGTTCAGTGCATGAGCATCTACGGGCTTCAATGCAAAATACATGTGCCTCAATGAGTTGGGCTCTTGTGGTGATCCGGTGGGCAGGGATGGGCGAAGGGTGGTCTGAGAAGAAGTCGTTTAGGGGATGTTTGTATACCTTTTAATGAGGCTTTAAATGGTTCAGACCTCTTACTGGTTCACACTTAATGGTTCAGACTGTTTGTTTCGCGAGCAAATGTCTGAATGGTTAAGACATTTGCCTCTGAATGGTTAAGCATTATACTAAGTCTGAATGGTTAAGACCTCTAATTGAATTGGTCAGACATTTGTCTCTTAACGGTTAAACATTATACTGACTCTTAATGGTTCAGACCTTTTACTGGTTCAACACTTAATGGTTCAGACCTCTTAATGGTTCAGCACTTAACCATTCAGAAGTTGCCAAACAGCCCCTTAGTTACGGTTTTGGTTTTCGAACTATGAGGTGATTAGTTTTAGGTCTTATATAACTAAGTAGGTAATTCTAACTAATTTGTATGGTATAGAAAATGAGAAAGCGGTGCGGATCGAAGATTGTTTTGAGTTTGTTAAACAAACAAGATTTGGAATTGGAGATGGAAAAAGAATAGTCTAAACCCAAAAAGAAACTGATGACTTGAAGGAGTTGGAAAATTTGCTAGAGAAGGTAATCTTGTCTAGTGAAGAGGATCGGTGGGAATGGACGGGGAACGATAAGGGAGGCGTTTCGGTTGCGTCTATGAAGTTGCTTTTGTTTAAATCGAAACAGGTTCCGAGTGCTTTTAAATGAAGGTGGAACAGATGGATCCCAAAAAAGCCGAACACTTTTATGTGGAAGGCCATAGATAACAATCTTCAGCCGCTAAAAACTTCACAAAAAAGAAACATAAGCATCCCAAATACGACCTGCAGTTTATGCGGAGAGGCAGACGAAGACAGTGACCATTTGTTAACATCATCCTAAGCTGCTACGGTAATTTGGCAACAGGATTAGCGACTGGTGCAAGGTCCCGAATTTCTTTGTGTTCTAAGTAAAAGACCTCGTAAAGATGCGTTGTCATGTTAAGGTGAACAAAAACAAGAAGAAATGTATTCAAGCGATTATTATCACGACGGCGTGGTGACAAGACCCGAATGTTTAACAAGATCAAGAATGTTAACAAGATCAAGGAAAACATAAGGGCGTTGGGGTTTCTATGGATTAAGAATCGATCCTCATACAAAGACATAGAAAGGAAGGAGTGGTGTAATTTTTCTTTGTAGTTGTTTTGTTTGTTAGTTGTTTTGCGGCTCTAGCGGCTTGCTAGTAGCTTTTCTTTTTTTATGAAAGTTGCTGTTCAAAAAAAAAAAAGATAATTCTAAATAATAGTTAGTTGCTTGAGCTTAATTTATATTTTGTGGTTGACCAACAAAAAGAGTGTTGACTGATATCATTAATAAATAGTACTAGACAGAATAGGGCCATATGGTCTTTATTGATGGAAGTTAGCTTAGGTGAGCACTTCTACATGTATTAAAGGTCGAATCCGTAATCAATCGAATAGAACGTTTGCTTTATCACTCTCTCTCTCTAGTTTTCTTCTCTCTCTCACTAGTTTGGTTCGTATTATACATATGTTTGGTATTTGAAAAAAAATTCCACCGTTTACAGAACTTATTTACGAAATCTTACATCATAGTTGTGATGGTCTTAAAAAAGATCTACCATTTAGAGCCCTTATTTCTCAATAAAACACTATTTGGTATTTTTAAGAAATGCATAGAGGGAATCGTAGATGGACAAAGCCTAGACATATGCCAAAGAAGAGTATGAGTGGTAAAACACAGTAAAAATGCATAATTTTCCATGCCAAAGAAGAGCATGAGGTGGTTAAACACAGTAAAAATGCATAAGTTTCCATGCCAAAGAAGAGTATTAGGTGGTAAAACACAGTAAAAATGCATCATTTTCCTGAAGGTTATAATGTATAAAAAATAAACTGTACTATTTAATCGGCTCACCCATGTCCTCTTTTTCTACTGATTCCTGGTCATGGGAGTTAGACTCTTCAGGTATGTTCTCTGTTCGTAGCTTAAAAACAATGTATCCTAGCGGCCAGGCGAGGTGTTCAGCCTTATTCCACCTTTGTGTGGAAAATTGGGTACCCATAGAAGTCGGGATTGTCGCCTGGAGAGCCGAAAAGGAGAGGTTGCCAGCTTTTGTTGCGTTAACCTCTAGAATCATCCAAATTTCAAACGACCGGTGGTCTTTTGTAGGGATTATCGTGAAACTAGCGAACACATCTTTGTTTCATGCCACTTCGCGTAAACCATTTGGCAAATCATAGCGCAGTGGTGCAATATTCCGAGCTTCTATGCATTTGATGTTAAGGATTTATTGACCTTACATTTGTTTGATGGTAATCATTCAATCCATGCACACGCTATTGTGCTGCAAATTTATTTCAGTTTTATGTTCTAAGTATTAGGTAACAGACTTATTATTATTATTATTGATTGTAATTAACGAGTTTGCGTTTGCCCGCGACTTGCAGCGGGATGTTGATTGTAATGTTGAAAATAAAATAACAAAGTTGGACAAATAACAGACAATCAAATGGGTAAATAAAATTTCTAATCAGCAAGTAAGGTGCATAAGTTAAGAAAAATCAAAGCAAATACAATGTAATTTTATGTTTGCTAATTTGAACCAATTAGCCTGTGTATTGTAAGCTAGAATATATCCAATTCAAATTAGTATCCGTGTTATATATAATATTTTTTTTAATTTAATCAAGTTTTTGTGTTCTTTATTTCGAAGAACTCTGATTAAAAACTTTTTAAAGCGACTAACGTTTACGTGATCGAATTGAAATCACGGTTTGTGCATTGATGCTTCTAATTTGGATATTTGTAATGTGATTGCGCGTTGCGGCGGAGTGTTGATTATGAAAGTCTTTGAGATCACTTTGTCTCCGACATCCATTTGTTCTTGACCAATGATCCAAGGTTTTGAAAATTGTTTTTACTAAACAATTTGTTAAAACACATCACATATTGGCTTAGGGAAGTAAAATACTAATTGTGGGTTTAGGCATAAGTCTGATGGGTGATTCAGGGAAAAGAAGCAGGGGAGAAATAAGTAAAAGAGATATGTACACTTACAGATCCAATCGCTGAACCGGTCTAACCACCAAATCGCTATGACAGGACGGTTTATTCATGGACTAACAACTCACATTCAACTGGACCTTCCGATTAAACCTTAACAATTTGTAGTCGCGTTGATCTATTTCTTTCGTAGATAGCATACCAAAAATTATGCCGTCTTTCACCATTCTAAAATCCTTTTATTCATATCAATTAACTTTTATTAATCTCTGTTTTTTCGAACCTACTGAAAATTTCAGTGGAAAGATAAAAACAAAAAAATTGTCAAAACTGATTTGGGTTCCACTCAAAAACAACGATCAGAATTTTTGATTTAAAATCGTATAAGGATTCACAGTGAATCATGAATAACAGATTGTTTTTTCATAAATTCAATTTTCTATTTATCTACATCGTGTATTTGATTTTTTAAAGGAAAGTAGTTTACATTAATCTATTCAAGGAATTCAGATTAAAAAGGACGCCATTAAAAAAAGGTTTTAGAACGAATCTGGCCAGAAGTTGATTTAGGGAGTTTGACTTTTTGAAAGTCAATTAGTGGCTAATTTATGGAATGCTGATGTTGATGGTGATGCAATATTATGCATTAAAAGCATAAATCCTAAAGCAGCGTTTTCTTTATGGACACAGTGGTGATAATTATAGATGAAATCACTCACATGAAGGTAAATTACACCGTTTTATTAATTTGAAAGTCAAACGCAGGGTATAAACTAACCGATGTATTGTGAAGCATAAATTACTAACCGACGCGAGAGGGGTTACACTGATGGACACGATGTTTAAAAAAAAGATGCAACCTAAGTTGCATTTTGTATAAGAGTATAATATAATAGGGTCAAACTTGTTAATTAGCCCATCTATTAAAAGTGTCCTGGAATCCATATGGCTAGCTTTTGAAGTCCTAGAATCCATATGGCTAGCTTTTGATTGTAATTAATATATATGTTATGTGTATG
The DNA here is from genome assembly GCA_947069175.1 of Scalesia atractyloides. Taxonomy (NCBI): domain Eukaryota; kingdom Viridiplantae; phylum Streptophyta; class Magnoliopsida; order Asterales; family Asteraceae; genus Scalesia; species Scalesia atractyloides. The sequence continues at coordinate 93,213,268 of CAMTDV010000005.1, read as the reverse complement.
ATGTAACAAGTTGATGTCTTTAAGGGAAATCGAAAGTCGTAGAAGGTCATCTTCATCAGATAGTTATCTATGAGCGTTCTCCCGTCTCATTTTTTCAAGCTTCTTCTTGAGCAAGATCATAATGCTTAACGAATATGCAAATGGCTCTAGAGGAATATATCCTGCTTTTTGGAATGTTGATATGGTAATATATATATATATATATATATATATATATATATATATATATAATTATATATAATATATATATATATTATGTATGTTGATTATTAACCATAATGTTTAAAAGTAAAATGATTTTCGGGTATACATACCAGTATCCAAAGATGAAGAAAACATGTGATGCAACTAATTTAGTGATATTTAGCAGTCATTAAATATTATTGTATATTTTCCCAATAATTGTGATGCAACTAATTGCGGTGCTTCGTTTTGCGTCCACAATAAAAGATATATCAAGTTCTTATAGAATTCGAGTCTCCATTCTTATGGTTTCGAGAAAGTATACTGTATCGGAAAAACATAGGAATAAGCGAGACTGGGGCATTGGACTTTGTCGGGGATGTTGTTTGGCCAGTTAACGTTCATCATGTTGGTCGAAATTCAGGGGCAGTCGTATGTATGTTATTGCAAAATCATGTTCAAAACCATTCATTGGTGTGGGACGAAGGAAACCTACAAGATGCTTGTATGAGATACTTACAATTTATGGCAGATGAACTCTATGTTGGCCGTTTCGCCCCTCCTAATATATGACTTATTACACTAATTATGCTTGTAAACCCTCCTTTGCAATAATATGTATGCTTTTTAGAATTTATATAGATTATATTTATTACTAAATTATACAAATTACTTGAGTAATTTAGTACACAATGTATAAACTACACTAAATTAAAATCACCCAAACTGTACGACGGAAAAAGCCCGACCAGAAGCAAGAGTTTATTGGCCTACATGCTTGTGTCGAAGACACATGGGAAGTGTCAGACCAGGCGCATGGGTTTAATGGCCTAGAGGCTTGCATTGGTGACGCATGGGAAGTGTCAGACCAGCGCATGGGATCTTTACTTCTAGACGCACATGAGAAGTCGCTGGAGTCCTCGGGTTATGTGTCGGAGACACTAGGGAGACGTGAACGACGCTTCAGGTTAACTAACACCCAATCCGGTAGCGTCTGAGCCAACCACATCCACTCCAGCCGGTCGCAAGCCATATGTGACACGTCCACATTGCAGAGCCAATGCGTCCCTTGGACGCTACAAAACTTTCCGGACACGTATCATGTTTATGTTGAAGGACGATTCAACTTAATGATTGTAGACATATAGACGCAAGCCGTCCATAGGGATTTGCGACCCGTCCCTCCAACAACACGTGCGATGGTCATTTTTGAAAGTCATCTTGGTCAATGGCTAATTCTGCAATTTTCCCAAAAATAAAAAAACAACTAGGTTATAACTTAAAAAATTAATAAACGCAAGTTATCAGAGAAAAATTAAGTTAAACAAAAAATAAATGGGTTAAAGACGTATGTTATTTATAGTATAAGGGCTAAAATGGAAAAAAGGTAATGTGACATCATGAATAGCGCCCAAAAAGATATCGACACGCAGGGGCGGACCTATATAGCACGGGTCGGGGTCTCCGGACCTCAATGTTTTTTAAAAATTTAGTAGACCGGTATGTTAAATTTTTTAAGGACCCATAATAATTAGTTAGACACCATACTATTAAAAACAAAGTTAGTAAGGGGGTAAATCTCCTTCTTTAATAACAAAGAGACTCTTAGTTCTAGCCTCCCGTTTTTTGGGTTTTTATTACATCAAATTAAAACTTGCATTGATTAAAGGAGCGCATCCACATACATGATAAATTGAATGTATAAATTATTTAATTAGCTCTTTAAACTAGTGTTAATCCATTAATTAATTAGCTTTTTTAAACTAGTGTTAATCAATTAACTTTTTAAACTGATAAATGGAATGCCTTTAAATGATTCTATTTCATAGTTGATTACCAGATGGTCCAAGTAACATTTTCAATTACAGTGGTTTTCATGAAAAAACTTAACAAAATTTGGATATCATAGTGGTCATCATGAAAAACTTAACAAAAATTTAAAGTTATTTTAAGTAATTGTGTTGTTTAGGTACTTATTGTTTTAAGCAACCCATTAATCACCACTAATTGATATCTTGATGCTTAAAAATGGTATTTATTATTTTCCTAGCCCCGACCGGCCCGAACGGCGATTAACCCGGAAATTTTAATGTTTGATTGTGAAAAAAATTTACATCGAAAAAGGGGACCCAGTGAAAAAAAATCCTGGGTCCGTCACTGCCGACACGTGCTTTTACACTAATCCACAATTTAAAAATATGAATATGGATACCGATTACGATAATATCGATACCAATGTCTACGTTTTTTGGTGAAAGTTTGTTTTGTTCGCCATGTCATTGGTACGGTACCGACTCTTGTATAACTTACGTAACCAAAAACATCCTCTATTTTAAAGATAACTTCATAAAAAAAATTTAAACACAGCTTGTCACTACAAGAAATATGGGTCAATACCGGCGACACCTAGCGGCGACTTTGGAAATGTCGTCGCTAAAGGGCCTATCCGTGTCCAACTTTTTAGAATAAGTCCCTGACCATTGATCTGAAAGTAATCTGACGGTCCAGCTTTTATCATGTGATTAAAACCCTAGTCGGGCAACCATTCTCCCATTTCCCTCCATAATCGTTCCACCTGCCTCTCCCAAACCCCACGATGTCGCCTCCACCAGAACAAGGTGCAGCTACCCGCCACCCCAAACCCGCGATTGACGCCGCACCACCTCGCCGGACCACCTCCTCAGTGCCGCCGCACCACCTCGCCGGTCCACCTCCTCAGCGCCGTTGGACCACCAGGTAATCTTAATCTTGTTGCCTTTAATTGCCTCTAATTAGCATTATATATTTACAAATTTCATGAGTTAGAATTTCAAATCTCGGGTTAAGAGAAGTATAGCAGGTTATTGTGCTGTTATTGTGTGAATGCTAAGTAAGAAAGAACTGAGTTAGAGGTTAATTGCTGCAATTTTTGATATCTAGGTTTAAAGAGTCGTTGAAGTGTGTTGGTGTTTGGGTTTAAAGAGTAGTTGTATGTACATTCCGAATTTCTTTGTTATTTCAGTGGATTTGTTTGTAATTTTAGTAGATAGGTGTCGTTTGACCATTTAAGGTTTTGATTTCATGATGTTTGACTATTTTTAGTCAAAGACAAGTGTGTTAGGGTTGGGGGTTGGGTTTTTTGTTCAGCTTGTGCTGATAAAACACGTTGCTTATGCAGATTTGAAGTACGCAATAAGTTGGTTTAGCTTTCATGTGTTAACTTTATTTGTTTAGACAGTAGGATTGTGAATGGTTGATTTGGAATAATGTATAATTGTGATGAAGAATTATTGTTTGATTTACTATCATTTTTGCATCCTATTAGATAGGGTGTTCCTGTGTATGTATTTACTGTGGTTCTTCTATTACAAAGCTTGTCGAATCTAAGATAAGAGCTTGTGTCGAAGCTAAGTGCTATGAAGAAAAGAACATATCAAGTTCATCTCTCAAGCCATGATCTTTCCACGGTTGACGACAATTGCGAGAAGTTGGCTCAAGCCATGATCTTTCCACGGTCGACCACACTTTGGTAATTCATCTTTTCAGAAACCTAACTAGAAATTTTTCGATGCATTTATGGTTATTTAGGAACACCTTTGTTGATTTGGTTGTAATGTATGATTTAGTGGCGATAATTATAGGTACACCATCACCGAGCGACTCCGTTTTCAGCTAAAAGAGAGAAATTAATCAGCCACGTAAGGCTCATGACTTTGTAGAAGACTTCAAAAGGCTAAACTTTGGCGACATTCACTCTATTTTTCACCCAAATTTAGTGTTCTTGTAAGTGGCTTAATCTCTTGAATTTGTATAATTGTTTATGTGTTCTAAAAGTATCTGATTCAACAGTTTGATGTTTTCATGAAGGAAGATGATTCTGCTTATGTAACACCTTGAAAATTTCGTTCAATAAAATCCTGACACGTGTCCCGAAGATTCTTGGTTGCCACGTGTAGCCGAGAGGGACCAACGACGCCGACATGTTATTTACATAACCTCTGAACGAGCATCGAGAAAGTCGGAGGACCAAAGTTTAAAAAAATATTGAATTTTTGGGTTTCTGGAAGGTCCTTGCGGACTGTAACCACTTCTGGTTACGGACCGTAAGGCTAAGTAAACCTTGGTTTCAGTAAGGCGGTTACGGACTGCAAGCCTCAATGGTTACGGTCCGTAAAGAATTCAAATCAGTGGGCGCCAGAGGTCCTTACGGACCGCAAGGCATGACCCTTACGGTCGTAAGGGGTCGCCAGCGACAGGTTGCATGACAGCCTGCCATGTATGCCACCTATGTCGCGAGAATGCCACTTTCCTCTGGTTCCTACACCTCTTTGCCTGCTTGTCATCATCTGAGAAGTCATGGTAACACATGGCATGATCTAGTGTGCTTGGTTCAAGTATAAATAGCACCCTTGTGCTACCAAGTCACTTGCTCATTTCTCTCAATCCTTCTCTCTTCATTCTCTGGAGGTTCCTAATCCTTGGGAGCTTCCTAATTAGTCATATTTCGTGCTAAGGACCTTGTGTAAGTGTTCTTAGCCCTCCTTTTCAGTTTATTTAAGTTTTTAAGCCAATGTCAAAGCGTTGACGTAAAAACGCCTTGACTTTGAACAAAGACCATTATGGTCCAGCCAATGTTCGTAACGAACATGGCTACGTGATCGTAATAAGGTAGACGTTAATCCCCCAAGAGGGCACCTCCTGTTTACCACGTTTGCTTGGTCAATTGACGGGTCAAAGTTATGTTAATAAAAAGTCAAACGGGTCAGTTTTGAAATAAAATCATAATTAGCAATGTAGATGTTATAAAACCTGTTTTGGTACTCTAATAACTTGGTAATAATTGTAAGAACATGTGGGAGCATGTTTGGCTCGTCAATTCCAGGTCTAAGGTCGGTTCGCAACCGAGAGTCGCGAAAGTTGACTTTTGCTTTGACTTTAAGTTCTGTCCCGATTTAGGGAACATTAGATACTGTCCCTAAAAGTTGCATTATGACCGTATTATAGTATACTATAACCCTCTGGAGTTATAGGACATGGTCATGTAGTAACCGAGTCTTCACAAAAGTATCCGTTAAATATGCCTAAAATGCCCATTTGATGTATAAAATGGTTTAAACATAATTTTCATATCAAAACTCATACCTACTAATGTAATATCGTTATTAGGATTATTTGGGATATTCATTCAGGTTGCAAACTGAGTTTAAACTATAGTTTGCATATTTTGTCCCTAAATTATGTTGCCCTTTCGGCACTTAAAATGGGTTTTAAACATTCAAATGGACCAAAACTTTATACTTACTGATGTAGTATATATATTAACATATTTTGGTCATACAAACCTAGTCACAACAACATTTTTACTTAACACTATTTAAATCGTCATTTAGCGATTTAATCGCCGTTTCGACGCATAATATGGTTTAAAAACCATATTAGAATGTTAAGGTTTGATACCTACTGATTTCAAAACATATTTTCAACTTATTAACAGTAGGTACATGTCCCAAACTCAGACTCCCAAATTAGTTGTTAATTATATGTGAAATGACCAAATGCCCTTTTCGGGACATAGTTTGGTCTTAAACTATAAACCACACATATAATTAATGTTCTACTGATATAACATCATAAAATAAGTATTTTACAGAATGATTATGATAATAACATCAGTTTACATATAAGCTCGTTCATTACATTTTAAAATGACGAAATTGCCCTTTTAAGGCATAAATTGTTTTTAAAACCGTTTCGGGCCATCATATCAATAACCTACTGTTATAATAACATATTTTAAACTTAATGGCATATGGAACTTGTGTAGGACTCACCCGGTTACCCAGTTTCGCTTATATGCGTACGGTTAAGCCTACACAACTAGTTTACGTAATTTAACCGAAACGGGTTTAACCATATCAAAATATTCTCAAATTCCAGAATGTAAAATGGTAACCCATATTATACAAGTCTTAGTACTTGTCGGGTCCAAAATACATTCATTTCCGGTCACCGCTTAATCTAGCGTTTCGTACCGTTATCTTTATTTTAAGTTAGCCAGTCTAAGTCAATGACTAAATAAAGACCCGCTAGCTAACTAATCGGTTAATAAAACCCTCCTTTCCAGACTAGAGACTTCCGGTAGAGTGTCGCCAAGCTAGTTTATTGATTACGGATGTGCCTTGCTTATTTTCTTATTATTTATAGATTTTGCAAGCCAGGTAAATACTTTAACTTATTTTACCTTATACGGGCTTGGGATACGGTATATTAATACCGCATGGTTGGATATAGGATCAAAGACCAATGAGTCGGGAATTCAAATAATCAATTTTAATTCGTATTGCTTAATATTAAACATTTGGGGGTTAAAACGACCGTGTCCTGGATATCCACGGCTTATTTAATTGCAAATGGCCACGACCTAAGCACGGGGTGTAGGCATACACCCGTCAGATGCTAAATTAAATTATAACCCATTAGGGGTGCACCTATTAAAGGTGTTAAAGTGGTGTGTCGATTAATCATGATCTCGGCATAGTTTTTGGGCTCTAAATGTATTATTAGCATGTAAACTGATAACATAAAAAATTATTTATCCCAAGTTATTTATAAAACAAAGTACCATTGTGTACACTAAAAGTTTTCGAAATGTTTTCAAAATGAGTCGGTTAAATGTATTTACCAGTGAAAACTGACGTATTTTAAAAAGACTAAGCGCATGTGACTAGTATACGTAATTAGGCTGGAAGTGCTCAGGCGAAGCTTAAGAGGAATTGCAACCCTTGCTTAGAAGGCCTTAGTCTGTTAAATTTCCTTTTGTAATCACATTTTCGATCCGCCTGTGGATCTAGTTACAAGCGTTGTATTTATTATTTTGAACCTTGAACATTAAACGTTTGTAATAGTAATTATCCAGACTTCCTCTGTGTTATATTGTATTGATTGGCAATGATGATATCAACTTACGTCACGATATTCCCCAGCTAGGCCCAACGGGTTACACATGGAAATTAGGGGTGTGATAGCTTATGATAAGTTCATGTTTGATACGGTATGAGTGTTAATTTTGTGGACCCAAAATCTCAGGCTGCTGTTATGGAGCAAACTGTGATGTAGCATGTGGAAGGTGTCATATATACAAAGTATAATGCAGGCTTTATACAAGCGAACACTTTACAATGCGTGTAAGTTTCAAAGAACTAGTTGTAGCTATGAGTTTGTATAGGTGTAAAAGAACACACACATAAATATGGTTAATGTACTTAATCTTTGTGAGTAGGGGTGGAAACGAGTCGGGCCGAGCCCGAGCCTACATATTTGAGCTCGAGCTCGGCTCGCGAGTAAAACCCAAAGCTCAAACTCGGTTGACTCTGGTTGAGCTATTCTGAGAACATCCCAACTTCAACATACGCAATAAGTTTGAATAACTGCTAGTTTACTAGAGTGCATCCCAACTTCAATATATTTTGCTCGAGTCTGACTTAAAATATGCAGGATGACATTGAACTTTTGGCAGACATAGGTTTGGAAGCTTTTAGATTTTCCATCTCTTGTCAAAACCATGCGTGGAAGGGAAGGAGGTTGGGTTGTTGAGCGGCTTTTGAATCAGGTAATGTGAATCAATATTTTTAAAGTTTTTATAACCATCATCTTTTTGTATTCAATATATAAAGGTTCTCTATATTTTTGAAGTTATTGATAGAGCTAGACGGGGCTGATCAACGCAAGGGCGTTTACATAATTGGTGCTACCAACAGGTACATGGAACACTTAATTTTTCTGTATTAATTACTAATGTATGATAATAATTTGTAGTTATTGATCTTGTTGGCATAATGATTCTAGGCCAGAGGTGATGGATCAAGCAGTGTTACAACCTGGAAGGTTTGGGATGTCTCTCTACCAAATCAAGACGGCGTGGGTTGATTTTAAAAGTTAGAAATAAGCAATTTTCAAAGTTGTAATTAACGGTTTGACCCACAATTTTTGTCAAAACCAAACAGTGAAGAGGCTAAAGTGTCATACTCTTAGTCATACTCTGAACTCTCCAAAGAAGTAATAGATCTTAATTATTTTATATTTTCTATCCACAGTTATTCCTGTAGAGAATGTTGTTATCATTGCTGCTCACACTGTGCATTGAGTTTGTATAACCGCCTGGTACCTTTACTACCTTAGCTTCTCATAACAACTTTTGTTACAGATGTATTCTTTGTATACTTGTGAAAGTTTTGGTCAATGTATGTTCAGGCAATACTACAAAATGTGCATGTAATTGTATTTGGTTATTACTGGAAATAGCAGTAAAATGAATTTTTTTTCTTATTTTTGACTTTTGGTGGCGACAAATGTCGCCTCACAGAGTCGCCCCTAAAAGTCATTCTTTTATTAGCGGCGACGGCATACCGGCCATTAGCGGCGACCGTTTAGCGACGACTTGTCGCAGCTAAAAGGCATTAGCGAAGACTTTTGGTATCTTTAGCGACGACAAGTGTCATCGCTAAAGCTCTGTTTTCTTGAAAGTGTTTACTAATTTATTTAAGTTATTTAAATCTTAGGTGAGTATTCAGTTTTTTTTAATATATTTAAGTTGTGTTGTTTAAAGAAACAAAATACGTAATCTATAGAAAATGACGGTATAGTACCGCTGTTAGATGTTACTGGAAACAGTTCCACGTACTATTCGTTTTTATAAAGATGTGTCGATATCCTTTTAACATATTTTGTTTTCTTATTTTCTATTCTAGTCTTTCAGGCTATTGTATCAAGTGTTAATACGTATCAACCATATCCAACCGAACCTATACCATATAAAACCAAAACCGAATTACTACTTTGCTTCTTAAAAAATAGTTTTTTATTACGTTAACGAAAACCTCAACGTTGACAAATAAAGTAGACGGAACCATCCCAAAAACATGGTTCTAATGGAACACGACAAACCACAATCGAGGAATCAACTCGATGTTCGACAAATACAAACATGGAAGGACACCCGTAATTCATCGGATACACCCAAGTCGTACATGGTTTAAATCAAGAAACACGTGTGTGATAAAGATGCAGTATATGATTGATGAAAGGAACCAAACATCTGACATCAACATTAACCACCGTTCTAACTCCACATGTTCTAAATCCAGTCCGATATTAATGTCCTCCGTGTCAACCTCAGCTATATATCGTACAAACATCATGATACATTTCTCTTCACTATATATATGCAACAAATTATGTATGTATGTGTAACATTCGTGAAAATCGGGTTTCAAAAACTCGCACCATTTATCAATCAAATATTCAGTTAAAAGTTCGTTGCGTATTTAACGTGTCGGTTATTTAAAATAATACATAATTAATAAATATTTTAAAGATTAAAGACCACAATTAATAAATAATAATAAAAGGTGAACAAAAAATAAAATGGGGCTGCCGGGTTTCGAACCCGGGTCTCCACTCAAACCAAACACACAACACACCACTACACCACTTGCCCACATCTGCTACATCTCAAAACAAATATGTATTTGTAATCACATTTCCTTTGATCCGGATTCAAACAAGAAACAGCCGCGCTAAGTCACCGACTATCATCAAGAAACCGGATTCCTCGTCAATCGTCGAATATAACGGATAGACTCAAACAGGGAGTCAACAATCCCCAATCGGTTATGCAATCATTTAGGCAATTTCATTTTGACCGAAACTTTTGAAACCGAAAATTCCTAACTAGCTGCATACTCTATAAATACCGGCTCTACATTTCGATTAGAACTCGTTCACTTTCTCAAACAAACTCTCTAATCGATCAGAAAGTTCTCTGCTTGAAATTAAAACTCGCCGGAATCATCAGTTACTCGCCGGAAAACCGAAGAATCCATCCCATTATTGCCCTACTCTATAAATAGGACTTCTAGAGCTCAGACAGAAATCACCGCACTCACCTCAAACTTCTGGTAGAGCCTCTGTCGCAAGTTAAACTTCGCCGGAATTTCTTTCAGTCGCCAGAGTTTCTGCACATTACCGGAATCCAACCGGAACTTCCATCGGTATGAATTCTTAATCTTTTCTGTCAGTTTTATTCAGTTCATTTGTTTAATCTAAAACAGTAGATCAGTAAAATCAAAATGTTTAGCAAATCTGTTTTCAATTCCGAATTAATGAAGAAGATGAACATCGAGTCGTATATGAATATAATTAAAATCGGTATTTTAAACGGGTTAGACACACAGTCCAGCGGTGGACTGTGTGCAAATACAATGTTCAAGCCTCGAGTTCGATTCATGTACGTATCCGGTTCCCGCAATAACAAAACATTTTTTTTCTTTTCTTTTAAGTTTTACAGAACACCTTTCAGATAGTACATAAGTATAATATAAATCTTAATTTAAATGGGTTAGTCCACCAGCCCAGTTGGTTGGGCTGGGTGCAAATCAAAGCAATGGTCACGGGTTCGAGTGTTAACAGGCATGCCGGTTCAATTGGTTTAAAAACCTTTTTAATTAAATAAAATTATGAATAATCTAAATAGTATATAAATATAATTAAAATCAGAAATATTTCGGGTTAGACACGTAGCTCAGTTGGTAGAGCTGCGTGCACGTATACGAGAGGTCCCGAGTTCGAACCTCACTCAGCGCATAATTAAACACAGTCCGACCGGTCAACGGTCAACGGTCAATGGTAACGGTCAAAAAGTCAACTTTTTATTTTTTCTTTTATTTATTTATTAATAAGGTTTTAAAGCCTAAAAACTTGCATTAAATTCACAAAAATAAATCTAAAAATCTTATTAAGAGCACTAATTAAAAATATTAATTTCAAATGAACTTTATTTATTTATCGAATTATTACATTATTATTTAGGTTAGTTTTCCTCGTCGGTCGAATCACAAATTCGTGCGCATTCATCATTATCAAGGAACGCACCCACTGTGAGTGAATCCTTACAAATTCCCCTTTTTATTCATGTTTTGGGGTGTATCATGTGTCGCTTTAATTATTTCGTTTATTCAAACTTGTGCTATTACCATTATATGACCTAAACTTATGATGTAAATATTGTTTGTTGTGATGCGTGTTTACATTTTGTCAAGTTGTGTGCAAATCATTCATTAGGCCCATCAGTTCGTCGTGGGAGACGAGTTGAGCATCAGGTGCCTCATTCGATCGGCTCCGTTTGATTGAGCCTTGATCTCATTATTCATCATTTGTGTGTGTGTGTGTGCATTATTTGATATTATGTGTTTTGTGATTAAATTTACATTTACGTTTATTCATATTTGGTTATGCACAATTTTATTCAAATAACCAACATAACTAATCCTTTCAAATATTTAAATAAAATTCACTCGCCAACTTTTGTTGACCCAAAACCCTATTTTTACACATGATACATGTGATCCGATTGAGAAAAGAAACACATAGGATGGCTTAGAAGAATTACAAGTTGATGCCTTGGAATGAACGTTTAGTTTTGTTTTCCTTTGTAATTGTACTCTAGTTTGTAATTTGAATGAAATGTATTTGAACATGTTGTGTTTGTATGTTTATTGTAACTTCTTCTTTAAAGAGAAATAATAAATATGAAACTTTATAGTAAATGTCATGAGCTTTGATGAAAACCCAATCATGCCCGACTACCATTTCCTTGCGGGTTAGGGTGTGACAGTATGTGTGCGAGAGATTAATTCATGAACATGAACAGTAGAAGTAGGGCTGTACAAAAAGCTCGTGGCTCGGAGCTCGTTCGAATTTAGCTCGAAAAAAACTCGCTCGATGTGGCTCGGTTTGAAAGTGAGCCGAGCCGAGCCGAGCCGAGCCGAAAGCGAGTCTAGCTCGGCTCAGCTCGTAACGAGCCAAATCGGCTCGGTTTGGCTCGCATATCGGCTGAGCTTAGCTCGGATTAACTTACTTTTCACATAATTTTATTTATATATATTATAATATATCACAAAAAAAACTAATTATTATTTACTTGTAATTAGGAGTGTAATCTAATATCTATAACATATTTGAAGGTTGATTACCATACTAATAAACTTATGTTGTATTTCATTGAAATTAAGAACTTATTTTGTGTTGTTAAACTTGATTTTCGCTTATAATGTATTAGGTTGAGCTTATTTTAGACATATTCCTTTGAATTATTGAATAATATCTTAAAATACTGAATTTTAAAAGTCATGTATTAGTTTTTCTTTACAAAATTGAGCCAAACCAAGCCGAGCCCAAGATTATATTTCCAGCTCAGTTTCAAATCTAAACTAAATCAAACCAGCTCAGTTTATAATCAAGCCAAGCCTGAGTTTTACCCTGGCTCAGCTCGTGAACAGCCATAAGCAGAAGGCATAAAACTACCATTAGTAAAAAAACAAATGAGCACCAACGCCAATGGAATACCGACACATATTTAGCACTGACCGACGGATAATTCTAGAAAAAGGTTTGTAAACAGTCTAGATTTCGTCTGTTTTATGTGGTAACTAATAACTCAAATTTGCACATTATGTGTTTATACATCAAATCCCTCTCAAGTAATAACGCAAACTCAAGTTATGATAAAACTATAGTTAACAAACACCATACCACCTCAACTATACCGGCCTAACGACAGCGCAGCTTTAACATCCAACCGCCATGCATAACCACCGTTACGCAACCACCACACGTCGCAAGGTGCGGTAACCGCCGTAGCCCGGTCAGCCCCCCACGTGACCTTAACAGTGCACGTGAACGCCGGGTGACACAGCGGCAAAGTCACCCGATTAAACTTCTTCACCACCACCATAACCATCTCATCTGAATAATTATTACTTCCGGTTATCATCTCTCTATAAGCTTTATTAGTCCACACCACCATGTCTCTACTGTTGGTGATGAATGATGGACACGTGTCCATCTCCATGCTCATTATTCTTGCCTGATCTGTTAACCCTACACCGTCACCGTTCACCCACGTCTCCGTTACACATTCCACCGTCACTAACGACGTTACCATCAGCTTCTGCGTTTTCGGTGACGCTATCACTTGACCATCACGTGATGTTGATTGCATACTGTTGAAGCTTAACAAAACTGGTGATGGTTTCTTATTATTAATTGTTGGGCCTGGAGAACTTGTTGCCGGTGACTTCTCCTTCCGGTCCGGTGTCTCCGGCATCAAAGCCAGCGTCACCACCGTGTCTCCGCCATGAGCACCACCGGAACTAATAATATTATGATTATTAGAAAGTTTCCGTTTCTTCAAAACGGGGCTTGTATTGTTATCATTATTCTTCTTTTTGTTGTTGTTGTTAACCCTAACGTACCTCCGCTTCCGCCGTAGGGTTCCGGCGGAGCCGTCGCTGTGCTCCACCGTTGAGGAGCTGGAGCCGGATCCGGCAGCCATGGGTTTGGGTGCGATGGGCCGGAACTTGAGCATTATTCTCTCAACCTTTGACATACCGTAGGTTATCTCACCGTAGCTACCGTTGCTGCCGGAGTATCTTGCAATACAACCACCACCTCTGCCGTCCATATTATTACGGAACCCTGTTGTGTTTCTCACACTAGTGGTTTAGGTATGGAGTTGATGATGGTAATGGGACGCATATAAAGGAGTCCGTCAACGTTTTCTGCTAGGTTTTTTGACTTTAATAAAAATGCTTGTATTTTTTTAAGTAACAAATGTATGTTTTTATGGAAATGTGAGTTTTATTTATGGATGATTTTAGGCAAGTGTAAACTTTGTTTGTAAATATTGGGTTTGCTTTTAATAATTAAGGGTTCTTGTTAATGTTTTTGAGGTTTTGATGATTATATGCCGAATTACTATTTTCTAATAATAAATTTGGATCATTGACGTATCACTAGAGTATGATCGTGTCACTAGTGGAATCATCCAATTATATCCATATCCTAAGTACGCAATAATGGGCACTTCGATCTATTCTAAGTTTCGAACAACTGTTAACCATTAAACCGTCAAACTTAATTCGGATTTCAAACTAGCCAGCTTGCATCTCTTGGCTAGTTCGAGTTTAGTGGTTTATAATTATAACAACATATTATAGGTATGTGTCATTTTAGATGTTTTTTTACAACCATGTTACCGTTTTGCTCGAATCTGTATCTAATGGAAACTCTAAGACCACCTGTAGGGGGGTTTTTTTGACGTTTTTTCTCTAAAAAACGCCCCCACGCCCCATGACCGCCCCCTGGGCGTTATTTTCGAAAAAACTCGGAGGAGAGTGCTTTTTATAACGCCTTCTTTATTTTATTTGGCCAATAACATTTTTTAATGGTTTTTCTTTTATTTAATTCTAGTATACCCCTTTTAATATATAATGCTTCACAATGCCCGCATCCCCACTACACGTTTTTAACATAATGTCCCACATACCCACAATGCTGACCGCCACATGACGCAAAATACACAAGGGTTATTTTCCTCTTTCACTACACATGGTCTAAGTAGTTATTTTAAAACCTAGAGTTGTTTGTTAAATTTTTTTTTCTTTTCAAAATTCTGATATTTAAAAGTTCAATTCTAATTGTTTTAATTTTGTAGTAAAAGGTATAAATCTGACAGACTCAAATTCGTCTAGATCACCACAAGGTAAGTTTAACTTTAACACTTGACATGAGTAAATGATTTTGATTCTGAATATTTTATCTAGCTATTATAATATGTTAATTATTATTTAATTTTTTATTTATCTTTAAGCTTGTTAGTTACTTAGTTATGATTCTATCTTTAGTTTAAATATTTAATAGACATTTTCTCTAATTAGTTGGTTATATTTATCATTAATTAGTTAATGCACTCTCCTCGTAACTGGAGTTATATAAGTTATACCTTTTTCGTACGGCAAAAAATCTCACATGTAAACCTATTCTATTTGGAGCTGTACAAGTTATACTCATATCTAATTTATTTAATTAAGATCAGTTAAGAGTAAAGCGACGGATTTGATGTAGTATTTCTGTACTGTTAAAAAATTAGTCACATTACTATATAAAGAAGATGGCTTTCGGTTATTTAATACATATATTAAAGAGATAATATATATTTGTGTTAATTTTATAAAATTTGATTTTCCTCCTGATCATTTGCTTTCATTAACTATAATTTTTTTATGTAAAATTATGTATAAATTTTTTCTTGACATTTCGTTAATTCTATAAAATTATGAATAAATGTTTTTCTTGACCTTTCGTTATTTTTTTACTATGGAGTTGCATTCAAAGTAGAGTGTTTTTTTTGTATCATCGGCTATACGAGTGCGCCGGTACCCTGACGAACCGTTTCCCAACAAACAATACTGGTATCAGAACTTTATTAGTGTCCGTTATATGTTTTTCAATCGAATGAAACACGTCTCTATATTTTTTTGAGCATATCTCAACTTTGTTTATTTTTTTCTCATTTTATTGCTATAACGAATACCGATATTATAACAAAGGGTCCAAACCGATACCATTCGAATTTCCGTCAGGTAACAAAAAAATCCCACCAGTAACGGCATAAATTAATATTATTAATGCAGGTTGAAACAGCATGTATATCTTTCTAGAGAATATGTTCTAATCTTATCATTGGTGATATAAAGAGATGCCCTAGAAAGAGGCCACGTATATCACAGATGCGTAACACGTGTGACGACATCGATTCAAACACCCAAAACCATCCTCTTTTTCCTCTCCTATGAACCGGTCGAATTAAATAATAATCCGGTATCTAAAAACCAGACATCACCGGATTGGTTCAAACTGAAACGTGGCGATATGACCAAACATCTTAGTCACGCTTGTTCCACAAACAGCAAGAAAGTATAATGTGGGTCCCACCGTCGAGATTTTTAGCCAATCATATTGCAAGAAGTGTCCCTTACAGGGGGCACGTAAGCTACTACTCCTGGAGATTCGTGTTAAATTAGATTTATTTTGGGTTTCCTGATAAGGCAAGTTGGGGTCGGGTTATCGGCCAAACGGGTCCAGATGTGGACACGTGGTCCAATCTGCTTTTTCCTTGGGTTCTTTTCGTTTTGTTGTATCTGTGTGTTTGATTCTTGACGATAGACCTCAGGGATTCTACCACGTTTTGGTTTTGAATGATTTTATATTAGTTAGAAACTTAGTTGTAGAAAAAGGTTTTGATCTAAACTTGTTAACTTGATGTAAAATTTTATATCTTGTTAACTTAATAATAAAAGGTTATACAACTCTACATAAAAAACCAACTTTGTGATTACTATCTTATTATTAAGAAGTGCCTATATACTAAGTTATTTATATAATGAACAACTTTGTAAATAGTATCGTATTTTTAAGAAGTGCATATTATACATGTTTGTAGCTCTTTGGTGAAGAGTTATCTAGTTACAAAGAAAAAGATGTGTCTATTAATCATTTTATTTTATTTTTTAAAATAGACAACTTATACTAAACTTGGTTGTGTTTTATCTCCAAAGTATGTAACTAATGCCCCTTTGTGTAGTAGTTTTTCCAGGGTAGATGGTGCATCTGGGACATGATTCTTCACTAACGTCGAAGACTCGTAGTGTCGGTCCAATGCACCTTTTGGCCTCAAGTGTGCTCTAGACATGTATTGTCTCTCTTTAGTGATTTAGCCCGACCCATATCTAGAAACTTATTCCATGGTATCGAGTAGTGGGCCAACGGTATCTCACCCTCGATCATTTTGTGGATGATCGATGCCATATTTCTGTGAGAGGATGCTTTTATTTAGCTTTCATTTTCACAGTAAATGGAATTTGTAGCAAGGGTATATGGGTTTGGCATTTAAAGTATTGAAGTGGAAAGTTGGCATGTATATGCTTTCATTTTAGTGGGTGCCAACATGATCATTAGGGCAGCTAGCTCGTTATATCCCTTAATATTACCTTTTTTTTTTTGGAATGACGAAAACATATAATCTGCAGATATGAACCGATTTGGATGAATTGATCCGAGACATTATTTTGATAAGTACAATGGATCAAACATTAATTAGCTGGTACCTCTATTATGAAGTATTTAAAAGAGCAATAGATGTGTCCCATTATTAACAGAAAAAAAAAAAAAAGAAGTCAGCATTGCTGGATGCTTTTTAGCAAAGCAAGTATGGCTAGGTCTTCATTGCAAACTTAATGAAAGATTAACCGTAACAATACAATGTGTCACTATTATAGATCTAATATTCATGATTTAATGGTCTTATGATATAGTGTTTGATAAAAAGTTGATTCATAACACTGAATTGATGTGTGTATTCGTTATGTTTCATTACAAAGAAGGGTATTCTTTTTATACACAAAAAACGTAATCTATTTATAGAAGACAGCAGCTGATTGCTAGCTGTCTTGATTGTTGCTGTCGATTGCTATTGATCTGCTGGAGATTGATTGCTGTTGATCTGCTGGAGATCTGCTGGATATGTGGCTGTTGATTAGCTGCCGCTTCCTTCAAGGTTAGACCTTCCTTTCTAACACTCCCCCTCAAGTTGAATAGTTGGATTTCCAAAATTCAACTTGCCCAAACAATCATTGAGAATTTTCCCGTTAACTGCTTTTGTTAGAATGTCAGCAAGCTGATCCTTTGATCGAACGAATGGTAGTTCAATCGTACCATCTTCCAATTTTTCTTTGATGAAATTCCTATCAACTTCCACGTGTTTTGTTCGATCATGTTGAACTGGGTTTTCTGAAATCTGAATTGCAGCTTTATTATCACACATAATCTTACTTGTTTCTTTGGGCGGAAAACCAATCTCAGCTAAGAGTCTCCGCATCCACATGGCTTCTGTTAAACCTCGAGTTATGCCTCTAAATTCAGCTTCTGCACTTGAAAGAGCAACCACTTTTTGTTTTTTACTCCTCCAAGTGACAAGATTCCCACCAACTAGAGCGAAGTAGCCTGCTGTTGACCTCCGACTTCCCTTATCTCCTGCCCAGTCTGCATCAGTATAGATTTGAACATTTAGGTGTCCATGTGATTGAAACAGGACTCCATGACCCACTGTTCCTTTGAGATATCTAATAATTCTCCAAACTGCTTCCATATGTGACTGTTGAGGTTGGTGCATGAACTGACTTACTACCCCTACAGCATAGGCGATGTCTGGACGAGTGTGTGAGAGATATATTAGTTTTCCCACCAGCCGTTGGTATCTTTCTTTATTTGCTAATTTTGCTCCTTCTTCCATGTAAAGCTTTTGGTTTACACTCATAGGAGTATCTGCCGGTTTGCAATCGATCATTCCAATTTCTGCCAACAGGTCTAAGACATACTTCTTTTGACTAATGAAGATTCCTTGTTTCGACCTTAGTACTTCAATACCGAGGAAATACTTAAGTCTGCCCAAATCTTTCATTTCAAATTCAGCAAACAAGTTTTCTTTGAGTTTTACCATTTCTTCTTTATCGTTCCCTGTAATGATCATATCATCTACATAGATAATTAGACAGGTTACGAATTTTCCTCTTTTTTTGAGAAACAAAGTATGATCGGCATTACTTTGTTTATATCCAAACTTTTTCATAGCTACCGTAAATCTGTCAAACCAGGCCCGGGGAGACTGCTTCAAACCATAAAGGGATTTCTTCAGACGGCAAACTTCTCCAGTTTTGAAATCTTTTGTGAATCCTGGAGGAGCATCCATAAATACCTCTTCGTCTAGGTCCCCGTGTAAGAAGGCATTTTTTACATCAAACTGTTGAAGTGGCCACCCTTCATTTGCAGCTATCGAAAAAAGAACCCTGATTGTGTTCATTTTTGCAACTGAGGAGAATGTTTCAGCATAGTCAATCCCATGTGTCTGAGTATACCCCTTTGCTACCAGTCGGGCTTTATATCTTTTAATTGTACCATCTGGTTTATACTTAATCGTATAGACCCAACGACACCCCACGGATTTCTTTCCCAACGGAAGAGTACACTTTTCCCATGTATTGTTCTTGGTTAGGGCTTCCATTTCTGTGTTCATTGCTTCCTTCCAATGTTTAGATTTTAAGGCTTGATCCACGTTTGTAGAAGTTTCTTCGGAATAAACAGATGAGATAAATGCTTTGGCTTCCTTAGTGAAGTTTCCATCGGCCACACTAGCTATAGGATAACTAGATCTTCTTGGTTCTTTTTCAGGAGAATACCGTTTCGGAGGAACCCCTCTGTTTGTTCTAGGGGGTAACACATATCTCGATGGTGGTTCTTCTTGTCTGGATTCATCTGCCTGCAAATTTTCAGTTTGTTCTGTGGCAGTTTCATGGTTAGAAGCATTGGTGTCCTCAAAGTCATTAGAAACTTCAAAAATACCACCAGACTGAATAGGATGAGTATCACTTACCTCGGACACCAGGTTAGGAGGAACATTAGGACCGTCAGTGGCACTGAGATTGGGTTCTGGTGACTCTGTGGTTGGTGACTCTGTAGTTGGTACATAGGGAACATATTTCAACCAGCTTAGTGTGTCTAAACATTCCTTCTCCCCCTGACCACTGAGTTGGGAATTGTAGTAATACTCGGTTTCAAGAAAGTCACAGTTTATTGTGGTGAACATATGACGTGTTTTTGGATTATAACATCTGTATCCCTTTTGATTCATTCCATACCCGACAAAGACACATTTTACAGCACAAGGGTCAAGTTTGGTTCGATCTGATTTAGGTATGTGAACAAAGGAAGTACATCCAAAGATTCGTGGTTGAAGGGTGAGAACTGAGGGTAGTTTGAAGAATTTTGAAAGGGTGTGTAACGGAGTGTTAAGCTTTAGGATTTTTGTTGGGAGTCGGTTGAGAAGATAGGTAGCAGTAGCAAGGGCTTCAGGCCAAAAATATTTCGGGACCTGGGATTCAATCAGGAGAGCTCGTGTCATTTCTAGCAAAATGCGATTTTTCCTTTCGGCGACACCGTTTTGTTCTGGGGTGTTTGGGCATGTAGTTTGGTGGATTATTCCCTTGTCTTGGAAAAAGGATTTAAACAAGGTATTAACAAACTCACCGCCATTATCAGATCGGAATATTTGGATGTTTGTTTGAAATTGGGTTTGAATCATGGCGTAAAACATAGTGAATTTTTCAAATACTTCGGATTTGTTTTTCAAAAAATAAACCCAGGTCATTCGGGTACAATCATCAACGAACATCACAAAGTACCGAAGGTTTTGCCCCCCAAGAACTGGGGCAGGACCCCATACGTCAGAATGGATTAATGAAAATGGCAAAGCAGCCTTAGTGTTATTGGGTTTAAAAGTTTTTCTATGGCTTTTTGCTAAAACACATGTTTCACAATGTGACATAGAATTAACTGGAAATAGTTTCGGAAATAAAATATGCGAATAACTTGCAGAAGGATGACCTAATCTTTGGTGCCATAGCCAAGCTTCCCGTTCCGATGTCCCATGAGTCAGCATCACAGCACCACTTTGAGTCACCTCATCCACATAGTACAACCCTTGATTTTCAGTGCCACGCCCAATGATCACTCCCGTCCTGATATCCTGTAAAATACAAAACGTAGGGTACATTAGGACAATACAGTTGAGTTCCTTCGTGACATGGCTGATGGAAAGCAGCTTATGTGATAACGAAGGAACATAAAGGCAATTAGAGATTTTTATTGTGGGTGAAATCTCAATAGTTCCTCCCGATTTTACATCCATTATTCCTCCGTTTGCCGTTTGAATATGTGTTTTTTCTGGTTTGGTTGTTGAAATAATATCCGATAGCTCATAAGTCATCGTATCGGTTGCGCCACAATCAAAAATCCATAGTTTTTGTTTTTGATGTTCGTGGGCCATATTGGCTTCTCCCTTATTTCCAGGGACTATATGTGTAATATTTGTTTTTAAATTCGACCGAGGGACTATATGTGTTCGTACATTATCTTCTTCTTCTTCACTTATGTATGACTTAGGGTTTGAGGGTTGCGCCCCAAACCCTTTACCTGTTGTTTCTTCTTCATCTGCTTTGGCCACTCCGCCGAAGCCCGATCTGTTCCGGCTTTCATCTTTGGGAGCATCTCGGTTACCGGCGCCGGATGACTTTCCTTTTTCTGTAGTCTTTGTGCCTCTCTTCTGACCATCAGACCACCATTCCGGATATCCGACGAGTTTGAAACATTGTTCCCGGGTATGTTTCATCATCCCGCAATGATCACACTTGAGGTGAGATTTGTCGTCTTTACTTGTTCCGATTCTTTTTTCACCGGCTCGTCGGTAACCCTTTGACGCAAGCCCTAGTCCGTCAATTTTCAGAGGCCATTAGACCCACTGTGATACCCTGTGTGTCATTGAGAGGTGCTCCCAGAATATTCTGGTGAGCGGCCTCCTTGCGGACAGTAGAGTACGCAGTTTCTACGGTTGGAAGGGGCTCTAACCGGAGTATTTCCCTTTTTATAGGATCATATTTCCGGTTGAGAGCGTTTAGAAACTGGAACAGTTTCTGTTCCGACCTGATTTTGTGATACGCTTGGATATCGGCTGGGCAGGTCATAGGGTTTGGGTCAATCCGATCAATTTCTCCCCATACTCCTTGTAGTATAATCCACAATTCTTCTAGGGAGAGATTGTTCTGTTTGATTTCATTCGCCTTGACATGTAGGTTGAAAGTTTGGAGCTTGTCACGCCCACTGCTATATGTTATAGCTAGGGCATCCCACAGCGATTTTGCTGTTGGGAATTCGGTTAGATTGCTGGCAAGGGTTGGTTCGATGTTCTGTATGAGCCATGAGAAGACGACTAGGTCGTCTTGTTCCCATTGCTCATATTGCTCGCTGGTTTGGTTTGGTGGGTTGGTTGATAGATGATTTAGAAAGGCTTTTGATTTACCGCCTATGGCTACCCTCATCATCCGGGTCCATAAGGCGTAATTCTGACTGTTGAGCTTGAGGTTTATTTGAAGGTTATCGGATAGTTTTGGGTTTCGGTTTTGTGGGTTAAGGCCATTCTTGAGCAGATTGGCGATTTGAATGGATAAATCTTCTCCCAAGTTACCGGCTTCGGCCATGGCAGCTTGGTTGAGAGGATGATTTGGTTTTGGGTGAGCAAGGTAGATGATGAACAGGTCAAGAACGACACTGCTCTGATACCATGATAAAAAGTTGATTCATAACACTGAATTGATGTGTGTATTCGTTATGTTTCATTACAAAGAAGGGTATTCCTTTTATACACAAAAAACGTAATCTATTTATAGAAGACAGCAGCTGATTGCTAGCTGTCTTGATTGTTGCTGTCGATTGCTGTTGATCTGCTGGAGATTGATTGCTGTTGATCTGCTGGAGATCTGCTGGATATGTGGCTGTTGATTAGCTGCCGCTTCCTTCAAGGTTAGACCTTCCTTTCTAACAGTGTTACCTTCATATAAATAGTTTGGGTTCATGTCCTTACTACTAGTGCAAGGATAAATAGTATATTGATATAGAAATGTTGCTAAAAATCTCTTATAAATCTAATGTCAGAAACATAATTTTATAATACGACTAGAATTAAATACAAAAAGTTCTAAAACCACTATTTCATAATACTACTAGAATTAAATACAAAAAAGTTCTAAAACCACTATAATTTTCCCTTTTCTTTTATCGGCGATTTAAATGTAATAAAAAAGCTAGCCAAAAGCTAGCTTAGAAACATAAACATTACACAAAAGGAGGGGATTTTGTAACCTGCCCTTCTAACTAACCTTTTCCTATTTTTATTCACAATCCTCAAATAGGAAACATTCAGAATAAGGTCAAACATGTTTCCTTTTCGCCAGTCCTTCAAAGTAAACACCATGTCATTTCAAAACCACCAAATTACTCATCAAACTTTAAATATGATTCCATGCACAAGCTGTTTTTTCTATATTGTTGACTGTAGAGAATCCAACCAAAGGGATAAGATCCGTTGGCTTGTATGAATAAAGGGAATGAAAAATGGAGCCAACAAAAGGGCATCGACCATCCTCGAGAGGCTAATTCACAAGAACCAAGTACATGTTCCAAACTTTCCTCCACCGTGTCACAAACATAACATAACACACTTGGGATGTCGATACCTCTATTCACCAAATTTGTTCAATTTGAAAAGGATTCACTAAAACACACTAACCCAAAATGTTCACCTTAATAAGAACATCAGGATTTCATCCCATTTCAATTGGCCCATCTGGTAAGGACACGTTATCAATAAGCATATCGATACTTTTAACCGAAAATGATTCATTCGTGTCAAAATTGCAAACGTATCTATCCACTTTTAAATCAGAACTCATTATCATTTAAAAACTACATAGGATTGTTAAGTTGATTCGTGTCTAGGCCTCCTTGGACGCCAACGCAAGACCACCTCCACCTATCTAACCCTCGACGAGAACTAGTCGAACAGTCACTTTGAGAATCCAAAGGAAATAGTCTAGGAAATCCGATACTAAGCTTCTCATCCCTAAGGATGGCAATGGGTCGGGTTCAAGTTAGGTATTGGTAATCCCAAAACCATGCCCGGTAGTAAAATCATATCTCATACTCGGCCCGATACATGTAAGGTAATTACCCTTGAGGTATCGGGTATACCCGCTAGTTTCTTAAAATAATACTTGTTAGGATTTTCAAAATACATTTTTTTCTTACCATTCTAATTTATATATATTTTTATATTCTTAATAACTATAATAAGTTAATGACTTTAGAAGTTTAAAATATATGAAATATGTAAATATCATGATGATACAAATTTAAAAAGACAATTTTATATTCGTAACATACAAATGTAAATAATATCATTAACTTATATATCTCAAAAAAAAGTTTATTTTCCAAATAATGAAGCTATTATAGTGAAGCATTATTACCTCTTATTAACTAGGTTAAACATTCCTAGTTAATTTACTAAGTTCGGGGAGGTTATAACCCATTTTATTTTAGCTTCTGGTAACCCGGGCTTCTTATAAACTTTATTTACTAAAGCATTTATTTATCTTTTATTTAACATTGGGTTCATATAATTAAATTCTAATATTTATTGGGTTAACATTTACCACTAATGTATTTTACCCGCTCATCAAAATTAACTTGGTTTAGTTACCAAATCCGTTTTTGGGGTATTACACATTAAACTTCTAATCACGAAAATTAATATATACGTATCTTAAACTTTTGTATTATTTTTTATTCAAGTAGCATAAATAAAGTTATGTTTTAAAATAAAAAAAAACATTACATTTTTTTGTTATTTTGTCCAGTTACTGTATTTGAAATGAAAAAAAAAATATATACAAGTCACTAAAGCTTATATTGCACAACTTATTTATGCATATTAAAATAAATTAAAACAAGAAAAGAATAAAATAAATACAAAACAAACATAGGGATTCACCATCCCACTATACATCATTTTTCTCCAAGAATATTCCACTTAAATGCAAACCCTGGAATGTATTCCTCCACTAAGTAGGGCTATTCTGGGGGGCTGGACTCCACCAAGAGGTTCTTTCTCTCACGTCATTTCGCCCGCCCGTTTCACTTCTGTTCCGGAGGAAATGGGATTTGAACCCTACCGCATCCAATTCCCGGTCGGATCAAGAACCTGCATTCGTTGGATGATCTGAACCTTGACCTCGAAGAGGTCTTCCACTTGTGTACGGGCGAAGTAGATTTCTTCGGCACTAGGAAAGGGCTTCGAAGATAAAAGTCATGTTTTTCCATAATTTTCGCATTCAGTTCTAGCATTTCTGCACCTTCTGATCGACCTGAACAACATATACGGATCCCCTCCACCCCTTTTTTCATTACTAATCGAATATCCTTCATTATTTGACTAAAAATGGAGCGAAATGATCTTGTTTTGTTCCTCGGCTGAAATGCTAAATTCATATAAGAAAAATGAAAGCTAAATATTTTACACTGCCATGGTCTTAATAGTAATAATTAACATATAGATATGTATGTGAGATACGAAACTTTGAAAAACCAAACCATTGATCAAAACATGATTTAAGTTTGTTGTTTTCCATTTCATAATAAGTTAATATAATCGACCTCAGAGAAAGTGATACAAAATCCTCAGTTGACTTTAAGAAGAAGTCCTCTTGGTGGGATGGATATCATATTTAGACTTTTCTAGAACATGCAAAAAGCGGAGGCTTAGCCGTCTCAACCACTTCTCAAAAGTGTAGGCTCAGCCATCTCAAACATTCGTGTTTCACGCGTTAGCTGGGCCCCTGATCCGCGTAGACCAAGGGCGAACACTCATTATCTCAGCCGGCTCGAAAAAATTCAACCTTAGCCGTCTCAAACATTCAGTCATCTCAACCGTCTCGAAAAAACTACAGGTTTAGCCGTCTCAGCCATTCAATTGTCTCTGCTGCCACAAAAATGTGTAGGCTAAGTTGTAGTCGTCTCAGTCATCTTGTCTCGTTAAAAGTGTATGCTAGTGAACCAGGTAAGCCATTAACTCATTCATAAAGCAACTAGTAATTAATATAACAAAGCAGAAACGATTGCATTCATAAAGCATTATTACAAACATCATGACAACATTGATTACTTAGCTAAAAATAGGCATGCATGCAGATCATTCAAAAACAAACACAATATTGTTCAACATATTATGAAATCTTCTTTAGAGCTTTGATGGTCCTCTTGGATGATGAACAACGATATGATTGTAGGCATTTAGAGTCAGAAAATCATCAAGCACAGGAGCTGTACACTGACGACTGAAGATCTTGCATGCTTCCTTGTACATCCCCTTCTTAAACTTTTCCGAACCAACCTCACGTTCGATTCGCGCCATTTCTTCTTCAACCACCTTCCCGAAGAGCTCGGTAGTCACTCGCACGCCTAGCCCGTCACCATCCAACTCGACTCCGTATTTCAACCACTGCCAGTTCTGGACACGGCTGATTTCAGCCGTGGCCGCATCCTCCATGAGGTTATACAACGGGACGGAACCAGTACCTGTGAGCCATGCGGCCAGGTACTGGATCCCGACCCGTGTGTTTAGCCTAAGACCCTCCATGGTCCTAACCCCTCTAGGACTTTGCAAAAGATCTTCTTCGGTTATATTTGCAGCATCTTCGCGCTTCATGGTTTTGATTAGGTTCGCTTTGTCGCCCATGTTGCTGTTGAAGACTTCCATGATGGGCGGGATCAGGCCCGGGTGTGCGGCCCATGTCCCATCATGCCCAGCCCGTACCTCTCGTAGCTTGTCTTTCTTTACTAGCTCGAGTGCTGCTTCGTTTGCCGCTTGGTCGTCTCTAATTGGAATCTGAGCAGCCTGTTTAATTCATTAAACCATAATTCAAGATTTGTGTACTTTAATGGATCCAAAAGCGCATTTATAGAAACTACATACCATTCCTCCCATAGCGTGCACGCCGCGCCTGTGGCAGGTCCTGATGAGAACATCAGAGTAGCTTCTCATGAAGTGTTGGCCCATACCGACCAGGACACGGTCTGGTAAAAGGCGGTCAGGGTGAGCCTGGAACGTCTTGACATAGCTGAATATGTAGTCCCATCTTCCACAGTTCAAACCAACCGAATGGTCCCTTAGTTCATACAAAATCTCATCCATCTGGAATACTGCTGGCAACGTCTCGATCAGAACCGTGGCCCTGATGCTACCGTTCTCTATCCCTGCCATTTTCTCAGCCCGTTCGAACACGTTGTTCCATATCCTCGCTTCCCTGCCCATAAACATCGTTTGCAAACATTACATAACACTGTTAGATCGATCGAACGGGAGGCGAAAATTTTGGGCCATTTAGATAAGTTGATTTGTACAGGATAAGATGAAAATAAAGAAGTTAAATAATTTCTTTTTAATGAATTTTTTCTACAGTAATTTAATTAAAACAAAACATCTTAGCCCGTTAAGACTTGTCTAAACTGGTGGCTCTAGAAATGATACAGAGCTCATCCAAAATTAACGGGCTCATACTTGGACCAAATTAATAGACACAAATGTGCTACACATAAAAAGAACATCACTCTTGCTATGTCTAGAGTTACAGACCATAAGTAATGGACGGAAACAAGTAAACGGGCCAAATCATGTGACATGCACCACATGCATTTTGGCCCAAATGAACTGTCAGGCCCGAATTCCATTATTTTGATCCCCGGTTTTTAACTCAAACGACAACATTTTTAATTACTTCATTTTGTTTGTAAAAATGCAAGAATCTTATAAAGAGTAAATTGCACAAAACATCCTTTATGTTTCCTCAAACTTGCAGGTTCCAGCCTTAATGTTTAAAAGTTGCTAAAAACAGCCTTTAAGTTTATTTTTGTTGCGGGTTCAATCCTTTACAGCTAACCACGTTATTTTCTTCAGTTAAGTTCCCTCACATGCATAACATGTGAGGGTATATTCGTCATTTTGTTTGATCTTTTTAAATATAATATAATACATATTATATATTTGATATTATTATATATTATGTATAATAAACACACACACATTAATAAACAACCACCACAACAAACCGTCTCCGGTCTCCACCCCTCAGAATTAAAACCACCACAGCCCCCACCCATCACCACCCTAACAAAACCATCATAACAACTACCCATCTCCAGCCTTAGCAAAACAATCCCTACCCTTCACCAACCACTGTTCACCATCACAACCATCTTGCCCTACCGTCACCAACCACCACAACACCAAACCCTAACCTCCCCTCAACCACTACCGTTCTACCTGTTAATGCACCCAACAGCAACACCCATAGTTATCACCACCACACAAGAGAGAGATGCGCATGGTAGTTTAGAAAGGGAAAAAGAAATATGAGAAAACAGAGAATAAGAGAGAGAACCGAGGGGGCACGATCTGCTTTGACTTCCAGTTCCGGCTTGAAAGACCTAGCCGCCGTCGGCCTTGGCGGCTAGGGTTCCGAACTGTTTTGACCTTCAATTCCGGCCTGAAAGACCTAGCCGCCGCCGGCCTTTGCTTGACGGTTACTGTTTGATGTTGTTTTTCAGGTGAGGACTCGCCGCCGCACCACACGGTGGTGCAACGGTGCCGCCACTATCATGAACAAAGGAAGCGAAGAATCGGTGAAATCGGCACCTAGGATTTCAGAATTCCGATCGAATCAGGTTTACTCTTTTCTGAACAACATTCATCCGTTCTCCCCTCAATTATCCCCGCAATTTCGCCTCTGCATCTCCATATCCTCCAACAAACATCATCGGTCCACAATCTCAAACCGAAACCCTAACCCTACAGTGGTGATGTATCAGGTGGCGGTGGTGGTGGTGGCAGTTGAAGATGATGGTGGCAGAGTTATTTGGGGATTTTGGGGGTTTTGTCGAAGGTGGAGGTGGTGGCAGAGGAGGTGGTGTCGGAGGTGGAGGTGGTGGCAGAGGAGGTGGTGTCGGTGGAGGAGGTGATGTGTTTTTTGAGGCCTTTTCTTTCCGATTTGTTGTCTTTCCGGCCTTTTCTTTCCGATCTATTTCGGCTGGGGTGGCAGTGGTGGAGGTATGCTTACGGTTGGTGGAGGTGATGGTGGTGGTTATGGTGTTAGAGAGAGAGAGAGAGAGAGAAGGAAGGGGGTTGTGTTTTATAACCAGATTCATGTGAGGGATAACCAGATTCATGTGTTTTATAACCAGATCAACCAAAATGACGAATATACCCTCACATGTTATGCATGTGAGGGAACTTAACTGAAGAAAATAACGTGGTTAGCTGTAAAGGATTGAACCCGCAACAAAAATAAACTTAAAGGCTGTTTTTAGCAACTTTTAAACATTAAGGCTGGAACCTGCAAGTTTGAGGAAACATAAAGGATGTTTTGTGCAATTTACTCTCTTATAAATGAATAATTTTAGCGTCAATTTAGTAATTAACTTGATAATTATCCACTCATTTTATTTTTAATACATTTTAACCCCATCTATCAATTTATTCAAAATATTATATCAGTTTTCTCTAGAGTATTCTCTATGTTTATTTCTGCTTCCGCTCTAGTCAAGATGAGATTACCTCGAATTTTCCATTTTAGGAAGGTAGAAGAACGGGCCGTATCCTTGTCCTTGTGTCTTACGGAATGCCGCATGGTTGTGATGGAAGTAAAGCCCGAAATCAACTAGGCATCCAATGGCGGGTTCACCATCAATGAAGATGTGCGATTCGGGTAGATGCCAGCCTCTGGGCCGGACAAAGAGCTTAGCAGTCTGATCATTGAGCTTGTACACCCGGTTTCTAGCTTTGTCTTGGAAGCTTATTGTCCCATTAACAGCATCCTTCAAGTTCAGTTGTCCCCTCATTAGGTTCTCCCATGTTGGTGATAGTGCATCTTCAAAATCAGCCTGTATGTTTTTCATTTATAAACATTTCATATTTAATGTAAAGAAATATATCAAAAATTATGTTAATAAGCTAGAAAAAAAATATATACGTCTGATTTCCGCGTCTTAACTCTCAAATTAGATAAACAAAATGTGTCTCTTTAAATAATAACTTATTAACTCTTAAATTTGATAAAATAAAATGTATAACCTTAAAATTTTAAAGTGTTAAGCGTGTCACTTTATCAAGTTTTTACCAATATTAGTTAAGAAGTATTATTTTTGGATTTTTAGATAAGTCTATAGACGTTAACTTATAAAAAAATAGATTAATTGGTGATTGTTCATTTTATTTTAAAAGGTATGGAATTTAATATAGCAGGTTCGGATAGGGCTTTATTATTATTTTTAATATAAGAAATTATATACTCTGAAAAGAAAAATTGATAAACATAGCACCGTGCCACCGTCTCATATTTTCTTACAAGGGCAAAAAGGTTGTTTTAGTTTATTATGTCCTTGTTCGCCTAATATCGGCTTATACAAGAATCAAATACAAATAATATATAAGCTCGTACAACTAGTTAGATAATTATGTTAACATTAAAGAAATTATTATTATTATTATTATTATTATTATTATTATTATTATTATTATTATAGCTATAGATTTTTAATTAGAGTGGTTATTATTACGCTGATCGTATATTTATTCCAGTGTAAATCTTCGCACCTGGATCGTACTAGGACCCTTGTGCCCGACCATTGATCAGATAAAGTTGCCCGTCATATAACCCACAACTCAAAATGAGCCTTGCGACGAGACGCGGTCTACTTCACTCTCTTTATTTCTTTATTAAATCAACAATAAAATTTATACAGTTATGGTTTTTTACTTAAATATTAGGGGCTTTTTGTTTATCTCTTAATGGGGTTCTTAATGGTTCAGACATCTTACTAGTTCAACACTTAAAGGTTCAGACTGTTTGTTTCGCGAGAAGATGTCGAATGGTTTAGATATTTGCCTCTGAATGGTTAAGCATTATACAGAGTCTGAATGGTTAAGACCTCTAGTCTGAATTAATCAGACATTTACCTCTAAACGGTTAAGCATTATACTGACTCTTAATAATTCAGACCTCTTACTAGTTCAGCACTTAACCATTCAGAAGTTACCAAACAGCCCCTTAGTCTACCCTTATAATCCCTTTTGAAGCAAAAGATTACACTAATAACATTTAGTATCAACAACTTGGTCACTATCTGCCGAGATTATCCGAATATTTATTTTCGACTTTATTGTTTATTGAGAAGTATTATTTTTTAGCGTAATAATTATTACTCTAATTTAAAACTGCAGTGTAATAATAACTATCCATTTGTTCCCGATCCCACCTTAGCTCATGCAAATAAACACACTACTAAATCCTAATCAAGGTCATTTTAGCAGCTTATTAGTAACAATTATCGAAATTAATATTTTTTTAACGATAAATTTGAATACTGACAGACCACTTGAGTATCATCCTGTTATCAGCGAAACCACCCGATCATATCTATCACTCATACAATTCAAGAGGAAACCCAATAAATATGTAAAAAAACCACTGTCACGACGATTTTGAAATGACTCACCATGAAAACCTTAGCACCAGAATTAAGAGCATTAATAATCATCTTCCTCTCCACCGGACCCGTTATCTCTACTCTCCGATCCGCCACAGCCGGCGGCACCTCGGCACACACCCAATCCCCTTCCCTCACATGCCTCGTAGCCGGATCAAAACCCGGCAACCCACCCGAATTATACCTCATCTTAGCCTCTCTCCTACACTCCATTGCATACCTAACATGATTCCTAAACTCTCTTTGCAATTCAGCCACAAACATCAAAGCATCCTTCGTTAGTATCTTCGCAAACTCCTCATCGTACCTCCCCCTAATGTCCACCCCATTTGGAACATCGTAACCGCCACCGACACCGCCGCCTGGGATCTTCTTCATGGCGGTGTCACCGTAGTAGCCTAGACTTAACGACATTTTGTTTGGTTGAAGTGTGTGTTTTTTGTGTCGAGTATGTGTGTTTTTATGAGTTGGGAAATGTTTATAAAGAGAATGTATTGCGGTGCATGGGACAATGATTGAAATGGGTCGGGTGGGGGATGAGGAATTATCATGTGCGAAAGAGGATAAAATTGTGACGATTGGTGTTGATAAGATTAAGGTATGGGTGATCAAATCTTTTCGGGTTTTGGGGAGTTTTTGAAGTTTGGGCCTCGTATTGGATATTATATATTTATATCAATATTATCAAAAAATAATATCAAAATAAAAGAAAAACAAGAAAGTTCTATGTAATTGCTTAGACCAATGGATTTGCGACAGGTATTCAGATTTGTTTAGTTTATTGTGGTACTCGTATAATATATGCACTTCACATAGCAATTAACGCGTGTTTGACATCAATTGATAACCATAAAGACGAATACATGTACCAGTATCGATGATGTTTAGTCGGTATCAATTTGGTCTGTTGCAGTACCGATATGACACTGGCACACCATAGCCGATCCTAAGAATTCAATTGTCCTGAGTGAACAAAAAAATAAAAAATCTCTTAGGCCCTAACAATTACACCCCTCTAAGTCAGTTCAAACGGAATTCATATTTTTCATTGAATTGAAACATAGTACAAGATCAAAATAAACACAAGTAGGAGCCGAGAATACAAGGAAGGAAGGAAGGAGTGGGGGAACTAGAAAAGTTTGTTGAAGGGTCGTAATAAAATTGTTTTACACTCATAACGGATTTGATGAAGTTTCGATACGTGATTGGGTTTTTTACCAAAGTATTTTTTTCGAAAGTTTCTACATATTATATGATAGAACAAATTAAAATAAATAACTAACAATAAATCCTAATTTATAAATAAAACATAAAAAATTCAGAAGCATCAGACTATAATAAATAACTAACAATAAATCCTAATTTATAAATAAAACATAAAAATTCAGAAGCATCAGACTATAATAATAACTAACAATAAATCCTAATCCTAATTTATAAATTAAAACATAAGAACTCAGAAGCATTAAATTAAATTCTAAATCAAAAAATAAATTTTATATTTTTTAGTAAAATAAAAGTCAAGCAAATAAAATAGTAGAATAAAAAACAAAACTTACTTCATCTTTGAGTCTACGTGAAGTACTTTACTTTTGAGAAAAAATAAAATAAAAGCTTGATGTGTTTACAGAAGCAAAGATGAACAGCTCATTCGCGCTGCTTTGATAATTTGATATAAAATTTTAGGTTTTTTTTTAAGTTGGGCCTAAGAGACTAATATACAACCCTATACCTTAAGTATTCGATAAAAAGCCCACATATTAAATACTTATAATATTCTGACCCCTTCTTCTCTTATCTTGTAACTTATAGCGGTAAGTGATACATAGGTGAAAACTGGTGTTTGTTTAGGTTTAAATTTATGTTTTTACGTGACTTTTAATTCCGGATAGCCTACTTTTAATAAGATTTGTGTTTTGCAGGTCTTAAGGAGTTTAAGGAGCTAATCCGGAGCTTAACGGAGCACCGGAACGCGAATCGGATCAACCGGAACCAAGAAACGAAGAAAACAGAATCGGTGTTTCTGGGCACCGTCGCCGATGCCACCTTGGCTCGTCGGCGACGGCCTGTCTATGCTGGTCCGTCGTGTGTCGCTTGTCGTAGACAGCGGATTAAGCCGTCGGAGAAATTGAGGAATGCACGGTCCGTCGCCGACGGGACATCAGGCCGTCGGCGACGGCCCTCCTAAAGTTGTTTCGCGAAATCTTTGGTTTGTTGAGTTTGGGGACGGGTTTAAACACTGGTTTTGACCTATTTTGGGGAGTTACGAGTTATTGGAGTTTGAAACAAGTTCTTGGAGCCACAATCACCTACCATCATCATCTTCCATCAATCGAATCCATCCAACTCATCTGAATTCATCTTTCAATCGTAACCCTAACACCACCACCATCACCTTCATCATCAAACCTTTCATCCATTCATCATCACCATCCCACATAAACCCTAATCACCATCCATCTCCATTACCAAGTTTCAAGATGTCAAGACTCGAGCTTTCATTATCCGGTGATCAAGTTCCTTCGACCATGAGCGGCTAATCACCTCGGTTTCACCCGGTGTAGGTAGTTGTTGATTCTAGGGTTTTGATTTGTGCTAGTTTTGACTTGTATGACAAATTGTGTTTTGATTAAAACATCTTTGATAATTGTGTGCAATTGAATTGAATTTGCAAACCGTCGAACAATGATAAAGTTATGACTTTGTGAAATGAGTTTTTGCACTTATGCGTTATCTTGGTTAGGATTTACTTGTGTTGATTATAAAGTGTATTCTTGTCCATTCTCATGAATGTTGATAATTATTGACACCTAAGTCACGGTACACTAAATCCGTTAATCATTTCTCCGATTAGGTCAATTCTAAAACTTGTAGAAACTCTAGGATTGCAACTACTGAAACCGGGTGTGAACCCTTTTTCTCATTATTGTTTAAATCATCATTTGCAATTGTATTTACTTGTGTTTGAATAATCGTAGTAATTAATCACATTCATAAACATTGTCGTTGAACTCCGACACCTTTTCCAACCAACATATTAAGTTAATCAAAATAGCAAGCTTCATAAAACGTGACAACTTCATAATTAGATTAATCCATACGTAAACCACATATTCTTCGTGGATCGACCCCTTACTACCACTAACACATTTGTTAAGGGTAATTCGGGCATATAAGTATTATCTTTGACCGGGGTGCGACACTCGATCAAATTTTTGGCGCCGTTGCCGGGGAGTTAGTGCGCTTTGCGTTTGGATTTATTGATTTTTGTGATTATGTGTTTAATTGTTGGCTTCTTTCAGTTTATTTGCTTTTGTGTTACGCGGGGTGTGTTACTTGTGCAGGTTACAGGTAGTGCATGCGTACACGGAATTCCAGGCGAACGTCACCATTAGTTTACGAACCGGAAATCGAGCGAGTGGCAAGAAGAATTTAGCAAGCCGGTTAGAGGCAACACTTGCCCTTAACCAAAACACCAAAAACTCACCATCCACACCGTCTGTTGGAACCGTACCAATGGACCAACAAAACCCAAACCCTCAAAACCGTAACAACCGCTCGGGGGACAACCACAATCGCCCACCGGCTAACCCACTTCGACAAAGCGAACCTCAAAACCAAAACACCCCACCCAACCTTAACAACCGTAACCGCAACCAAAACATGGGTCTTGAGAAAAATTTTAATCAACCAGAGTTCGAACGGGTGGACCCAAACATTCGGACCAATATGAACCCAATTACGATAAGTTAAGGAACTACATCCGGACTGATACTAGATTTAGTGTTCCAAGTTACCGATCACCGGATCGGTTTAGCGTTAACACATGGCAATCGAAAGATAAGGGGGAAGATGGCTTTGGGAAGAATGAAAATGATGGGAACATCTACAATGATAGGGGTTTCGACCGTGAAGAGGGGTATCAAAATGCCAACATCAACTACGGGAATGAAGAGTGGGATGACGGGTACGGTTATGGGAATGAGTACGATGGTGGGTACAACCAAGATGTCGGTTATCAAAAGAATCGCCAACCCGGAACAACAACCAAAGGAATCCGAACAACAATCGAAATAATAACAACATACGGATTCCCGCGTTTGTGGTATGGCTAATCAACCACAACACCGATGAGTAAATCGAGGACCACCGGTTAATCAAGAGGTGAATGGTCCGCCGAGAAATGACAACCGCAACAACCAACGTCCACCACAAGGGGTTGATGGTCGGTTTCGACCGATGATTTCGGAGAATGATTCTCCAATTGTACCGCCTCAAGGAAGATTGGTATTCGATTGCAAGCCCAACTATATAAACATTCTTCCACACTTCAATGGGCGATTAAATGATGATCCGTACAGCATTTACAAGAATTTTCGGCGATTTGTAGCACCATTGGGGGGAGGGGGCTTTTCACAAGATGAGATTCGCCTTCGACTATTTCAGTTCTCCTTAAAAGATAAGGCAAAGCAATGGTTCTTGACTCTGCCCACCAACAGCATTCGTACATGGGTTGAGATGCAACAAGCATTTTTGGATGAATATTATTCGATGTCTAAAACTGATGATGCTCGGGATGAAATCCGGTCCTTTAAACAACTTTCGAGTGAACCGTTGCACGAAGCGTTCATGAGGTACAAAGAATTAATTCGAAAGTGTCTGCATCATCAAATTGAGAAGTGGGAGTTGGTGAAATGTTTTGTACGGGGTTTAGATGGTGAGACATGAAACCATCTTGAGTCGACCAACAATGGGACGATACTAAGCAATCACGAGGACGATGATTGGGAATTCCTTGAGAGAATGGTGAAAAGATCAAAAGCCAAAGAGTCGGCCGACCTAGCTAAGAAGCACCCTATCTCTCGGTCACTTCCCGATCTTGATTCTAGCTCTAAAGATCAAATTTCTACTTTGGAACGGGAGTTGGCACGCATGAAGAAAAAGGATGTGAATGCAGTGCAATTCGCAGGTTGTGACGAATGTGGGGGACTTGACCATCGGACCATGAATGTCAAATGGGAAAAGCCGAAGAGGTTGAAGAAGTGAATCAAGTGTTTGGTGATCGCAAGAATAACAACATGAACTCAAAACATCGAAATAATAACAACATATGGATTCCCGCGTTTGTGGGTATGGCTAATCAACCACAACACCGACGAGTAAATCGAGGACCACCGGTTAATCAAAGGTGAATGGTCTGCCGAGAAATGACAACCGCAACAACCAACGTCCACCACAAGGGGTTGATGGTCGGTTTCGACCGATGATATCGGAGAATGATCCTCCAATTGTACCGCCTCAAGGAAGATTGGTATTCGATTGCAAGCCCACTATATAAACATTCTTCCACACTTCAATGGGCGATCAAATGATGATCCGTACACGCATTTAAAAGAATTTTCGGCGATTTGTAGCACCATTGGGGGGGGGGACTTTTCATAAGATGAGATTCGCCTTCGACTATTTCAGTACTCCTTAAAAGATAAGGCAAAGCAATGGTTCTTGACTCTGCCCACCAACAACATTCGTACATGGGTTGAGATGCAACAAGCATTTTTGGATGAATATTATTCGATGTCTAAAACCGATGATGCTCGGGATGAAATCCGGTCCTTTAAACAACTTTCGAGTGAACCGTTGCACGAAGCATTCATGAGGTACAAAGAATTAATTCGAAAGTGTCTGCATCATCAAATTGAGAAGTGGGAGTTGTGAAATGTTTTGTACGGGGTTTAGATGGTGAGACATGGAACCATCTTGAGTCGACTAATAATGGGACGATACTAAGCAATC
The DNA here is from genome assembly GCA_947069175.1 of Scalesia atractyloides. NCBI lineage: Eukaryota > Viridiplantae > Streptophyta > Magnoliopsida > Asterales > Asteraceae > Scalesia > Scalesia atractyloides. The sequence goes on along the minus strand of CAMTDV010000005.1, from coordinate 93,176,431 downwards.
ACGAGGACGATGATTGGGAATTCCTTAGAGAATGGTGAAAAGATCAAAAGCCAAAGAGTCGGCCGACCTAGCTAAGAAGCACCCTATCTCTCGGTCACTTCCTGATCTTGATTCTAGCTCTAAAGATCAAATTTCTACTTTGGAACGGCAGTTGATACGCACGAAGAAAAGGATGTGAATGCATGCAATCGCAGGTTGTGACGGATGTGGGGGACTTGACCATCGGACCAGTGAATGTCAAATGGGAAAAGCCGAAGACGTTGAAGAAGTGAATCAAGTGTTTGGTGATCGCAAGAATAACGACATGAACTCAAACCATCGAAATAATAACAACATATGGATTCCCGCTTTAGTGGGTATGGCTAATCAACCACAACACCGAGAGTAAATCGAGGACCACCGGTTAATCAAGAGGTGAATGGTCCGCCGAGAAATAACAACCGCAACAACCAACGTCCACCACAAGGGTTGATGGTCGGTTTCGACCGATGATATCGGAGAATGATTCTCCAATTGTACCGCCTCAAGGAAGATTGGTATTCGATTGCAAGCCCAACTATATAAACATTCTTCCACACTTCAATGGGCGATCAAATGATGATCCGTACACACATTTACAAAAATTTTCGGCGAGTTGTAGCACCATTTGGGGGGGGGGGACTTTTCATAGAAGAGATTCGCCTTGGACTATTTCAGTGCTCCTTAAAAGATAAGGCAAAGCAATGGTTCTTGACTCTGCCCACCCACAGCATTCGTACAAGGGTTGAGATGCAACAAGCATTTTTGGATGAATATTATTCGATGTCTAAAACTGATGATGCTCGGGATGAAATCCGGTCCTTTAAACAACTTTCGAGTGAAACCGTTGCATGAAGCATTCATGAGGTACAAAGAATTAATTCGAAAGTGTCTGCATCATCAAATTAAGAAGTGGGAGTTGGTGAAATGTTTTGTACAGGGTTTAGATGGTGAGTTATGGAACCATCTTGAGTCGACTAACAATGGGACGATACTAAGCAATCACGAGGACGATGATTGGGAATTCCTTGAGAGAATGGTGAAAAGATCAAAAGCTAAAGAGTCAGCCGACCTAGCTAAGAAGCACCCTATCTCTCGGTCACTTCCCGATCTTGATTCTAGCTCTAAAGATCGAATTTCTACTTCGGAACGGGAGTTGGCCACCATGAAGAAAAAGGATGTGAATGCGGTGCAATTCGCAGTTTGTGACGGATGTGGGGGACTTGACCATCGGACCAGTGAATGTCAAATGGGAAAAGCCGAAGAGGTTGAAGAAGTGAATCAAGTGTTTGGTGATCGCAAGAATAACGACATGAACTCAAACCATCGAAATAATAACAACATATGGATTCCCGCGTTTGTGGGTATGGCTAATCAACCACAACACCAACGGTAAATCGAGGACCACCGGTTAATCAAGAGGTGAATGGTCCGCCGAGAAATGACAACCGCAACAACCAACGTCCACCACAAGGGGTTGAATGGTCGGTTTCGACCGATGATATCGGAGAATGATTCTCCAATTGTACCGCCTCAAGGAAGATTGGTATTCGATTGCAAGCCAACTATATAAACATTCTTCCACACTTCAACGGGCGATCAAATGATGATCCGTACACGCATTTACAAGAATTTTCGGCGATTTGTAGCACCATTGGGGGGGGGGGGAACTTTTCATAAGATGAGATTCGCCTTTGACTATTTTAGTTCCCTTAAAAGATAAGGCAAAGCAATGGTTCTTGACTCTGCCCACCAACAGCATTCGTACATGGGTTGAGATGCAACAAGCATTTTTGGATGAATATTATTCGATGTCTAAAACTGATGATGCTCGGGATGAAATACGGTCCTTTAAACAACTTTTGAGTGAACCGTTGAATGAAGCGTTCATGAGGTACAAAGAATTAATTCGAAAGTGTCTGCATCATCAAATTGAGAAGTGGGAGTTGGTGAAATGTTTTGTACGGGTTTAGATGGTGAGACATGGAACCATCTTGAGTCGACTAACAATGGGACGATACTAAGCAATCACGAGGACGATGATTGGGAATTCCTTGAGAGAATGGTGAAAGATCAAAAGCTAAAGAGTCGGCCGACCTAGCTAAGAAGCACCCTATCTCTCGGTCACTTCCCGATCTTGATTTTAGCTCTAAAGATCGAATTTCTACTTGGAACGGGAGTTGGCACACATGAAGAAAAAGGATGTGAATGCGGTGCAATTCGCAGTTTGTGACGGATGTGGGGGACTTGACCATCGGACCAGTGAATGTCAAATGGGAAAAGCCGAAGAGGTTGAAGAAGTGAATCAAGTGTTTGGTGATCGCAAGAATAACGACATGAACTCAAACCATCGAAATAATAACAACATACGGATTCCCGTGTTTGTGGGTATGGCTAATCAACCACAAAACCAACGGGCAAATCGAGGACCACCGGTTAACCAAGAGGTGAATGGTCCGCAGAGAAATGACAACCGCAACAACCAACGTCCACCACAAGGGGTTAATGGTCGGTTTCGACCGATGATATCGGAGAATGATTCTCCAATTGTACCGCCTCAAGGAAGATTGGTATTCGATTGCAAGCCCAACTATATAAACATTCTTCCACACTTCAACGGGCGATCAAATGATGATCCGTACACGCATTTACAAGAATTTTCGGCGATTTGTAGCACCATTGGGGGGGGGGGGGAACTTTTCATAAGATGAGTTTCGCCTTTGACTATTTTAGTTCCCTTAAAAGATAAGGCAAAGCAATGGTTCTTGACTCTGCCCACCAACAGCATTCGTACATGGGTTGAGATGCAACAAGCATTTTTGGATGAATATTATTCGATGTCTAAAACTGATGATGCTCGGGATGAAATACGGTCCTTTAAACAACTTTTGAGTGAACCGTTGAATGAAGCGTTCATGAGGTACAAAGAATTAATTCGAAAGTGTCTGCATCATCAAATTGAGAAGTGGGAGTTGGTGAAATGTTTTGTACGGGTTTAGATGGTGAGACATGGAACCATCTTGAGTCGACTAACAATGGGACGATACTAAGCAATCCGAGGACGATGATTGGGAATTCCTTGAGAGAATGGTGAAGATCAAAAGCTAAAGAGTCGGCCGACCTAGCTAAGAAGCACCCTATCTCTCGGTCACTTCCCGATCTTGAATCTAGCTCTAAAGATCGAATTTCTACTTTGGAACGGGAGTTGGCACTCATGAAGAAAAAGGATGTGAATGCGGTGCAATTCGCAGGTTGTGACGGATGTGGTGGATTTGACCATCGGACCAGTGAATGTCAAATGGGAAAAGCCGAATAGGTTGAAGAAGTGAATCAAGTGTTTGGTGATCGCAAGAATAACGACATGAACTCAAACCATCGAAATAATAACAACATACGGATTCCCGTGTTTGTGGGTATGGCTAATCAACCACAAAACTTACGAGTAAATCGAGGACCACCGGTTAATCAAGAGGTGAATGGTCCGCAGAGAAATGACAACCGCAACAACCAAAGTCCACCACAAGGGGTTGATGGTCGGTTTCGACCGATGATATCGGAGAATGATTATCCAATTGTACCGCCTCAAGGAAGATTGGTATTCGATTGCAAGCCCAACTATATAAACATTCTTCCCCACTTCAATGGGCGATCAAATGATGATCCGTACACTCATTTACAAGAATTTTCGGTGATTTGTAGCACCATTGGGGGGGGGGGGACTTTTCACAAGATGAGATTCGCCTTCGACTATTTCAGTTCTCCTTAAAAGATAAGGCAAAGCAATGGTTCTTGACTCTGCCCACCAACAGCATTCGTACATGGGTTGAGATGCAACAAGCATTTTTGGATGAATATTATTCGATGTCTAAAACTGATGATGCTCGGGATGAAATCCGGTCCTTTAACAACTTTCGAGTGAACCGTTGCACGAAGCGTTCATGAGGTACAAAGAATTAATTCGAAAGTGTCTGCATCATCAAATTGAGAAGTGGGAGTTGGTGAAATGTTTTGTACGGGGTTTAGATGGTGAGACATGGAACCATCTTGAGTCGACTAACAATGGGACGATACTAAGCAATCACGAGGACGATGATTGGGAACTCCTTGAGAGAATGGTGAAAAGATCAAAAGCCAAAGAGTCGGCCGACCTAGCTAAGAAGCACCCTATCTCTCGGTCACTTCCTGATCTTGATTCTAGCTCTAAAGATCGAATTTCTACTTTGGAACGGGAGTTGGCACGCATGAAGAAAAAGGATGTGAATGCGGTGCAATTCGCAGGTTGTGACGGTGTGGGGGACTTGACCATCGGACCAGTGAATGTCAAATGGGAAAAGCCGAAGAGGTTGAAGAAGTGAATCAAGTGTTTGGTGATCGCAAGTGTTTTGTGACGGATGTGGGGGACTTGACCATCAGACCATCTAGGTTTGAGAAATCACCCTAATTTTCGTTATGGGAACGCCGAGAACCAAATGAACCCGAATTTTCATGCGGGTAACCAAGGCGGATCCTCCTTCCAAAACCGTCAACAGGGTAACCAAGGAGGTTATCAATGTAATTACAATCAAGGGTACCAAGGGCGTGACAATAGTAATTATCAAGGTGGGTACCAAATGAATTACAACAACCAAGGTGGCGGTGGAAGTGGTACGGGAAATCAAAATAGGGGTGGTAGTGATTTGAATGCCAAAATGGATGCGATGCTTTCGATGATGCAAGAGTCTAAGAATGAGAACGAGATTCGAGAGAAATCACATGAAGCATTAGCGAAGCAAGTGTACCAACTAGCAGAGGAGATGGCTCAAATGAGAGGTAGCGGTGGAAGGCTTCCAAGCGACCACCACGGTAAATCCAAAACATCAAGGCTCTTCCGGAAAGAACACACGTGAGGTACCAATCAATAAAATTCTTTACGTAGTGGTCAAGTAGTTGATAACGGTGTCAAAACCCCACCATCTCAGTTTGTTGAAGGGATGGTGGAAGATGTGAGTGATTAAGAGAGTGATTATGGTCAAATAGGTCCAAACGAGAAAGTTGCTAAAAATGATGAAAAAAACACCCGTTGTGACCACGTCCATCCCCATTGCTAAGGAAAAGGGTGTGGAGGGTAATACCGCCCCTTATCCCGAAGCATTGAAGGGACCCATTAAAAAGATTGTAAACAAAAGAGGTCCACAACAAGAAGAGTTGCTAGAGGTTTTTAAACAAGTAAAAATTAATTTACCTCTTTTGGATGCAATCAAAAAAAGTTCCGTCTTATGCTAAGTACCTAAAAGAATTATGCACTTAAAACGAACTCATAAATTTCCAAAGAAATTAGACTTAACCTAAAATGTGAGTTCAATCCTTTCGGGTGCACTTCCACCTAAGCTTCAAGATCCTGGCGCACCCATTATCTCGGTCCAAGTGGGCGATTTTAAAATCAACCGGGCGCTCCTTGAACTTGGTGCTAGTGTGAGCATCTTACCGGGTAGTTTATACGACCAATACGATTTTGGTCCACTTCAAGCGGCAAATACCACCATGGTGTTAGCCGACTTGACTCCTAAATTACCCCGTGGGATTGTCTCCGATGTGATAGTGAAAGTCGAGGATTTTTATTATCCGGTGGACTTTTTAGTACTTGATTATGTGGCCATGGACCCAACCAAACAACCTACGGTGATATTGGGTCGACCGTTCCTTGCAACTGCGAATGCTCAAATTGATTGTAAAAAGGGGACGGTTGACATAACATTTGGAAATCGTAGGTTGAGGTTGCATGTTTTTTCCGGACTGATGAATCCTTCAGTTGATGACAAATGCTATATGGCATATGTTATTGACAAATGTATACCTCTCTGCGACACCGTTGTGGATGAGGAGAACACAATGGAGGAGTGTTCTATGTTTGACAGGTCATAGGTGGAGACATACAGGAGCATAGACGTGGAGGTGAAAAGTTTGGAGGTGCTTGCGGTTAAAGTAGGAAAACCGACATAGACGCACCAAGTGGAGAACTTACCGGAGACTTTTGATACAAAGTTGAAGTCGTCGTTAGTAGAACCTCCAGAAGTTGAGTTGAAGGTATTGCCCAAACACCTCAAGTACGCGTATGTTGGAGAGGGCAACACACTCCCGGTCATAATTGCTTCGAATTTGACCGAAGAACAAGAGCAGAAGTTTATGGGGATTTTGGTCACTAATAGGGCAGTTATTGGATGGACCATTGCGGATCTGAAGGGTATTAGTCCCTTGGTAGTGATGCACAAGATCATCACTGATGACACCATAACACCCACCCGTGATGCACAAAGGAGGTTGAATCCAAACATGCGGGAAGTTGTCAAGAAAGAGGTGTTGAAGTGGCTCGATGCGGGTATATTTACCCCATCTCTGATAGCCAGTGGGTGAGTCCTACACAAACCGTCCCCAAGAAGGCAGGTATTCAAGTTGTCAACAATGACGCAGGTGAGGAGGTGGCTACCGGCCGGTAACCGGGTGGCGTATATATATAGATTGTAGGAAGTTGAATAACGCTACTTCTAAAGATCATTTTCTCTTACCATTCATTGACCAAATTGTGGAGAAACTAGCCGGACAAAAATTTTATTGTTTCTTGGATGGGTATTCCGGATACAATCAGATTGCTATTCATCCGGAAGATCAACAAAAGACTACTTTACGTGTCCATACGGCACGTTCGCATTTAGGAGAATGTCGTTTGGATTATGTAACGCCCCCGCCACCTTTCAAAGGAGTATGATGAGTATCTTTTCGGATATGGTGGGGGAGTCTTTGGAGATCTTCATGGACGATTTCTCCATTTTTGGGTCATCTTTTGAAACAAGTCTAGACCAACTTGAAAAAGTACTAAAAAGATGTGTTGAAACTAATTTGGTTTTGAGTTGGGAGAAGAGTCATTTCATGGTTCAAGAGGGGATAGTATTGGGACACGTGGTGTCGAGTCGTGGGATAGAGGTAGACTGGGCAAAAGTAAAGGTTATTTCTACTTTACCCTACCCCACGAGTGTTAAAGGCTTTAGCACATTTTTAGGGCACGCGGGTTTTTATAGGAGGTTCATTAAAAGATTTAGTGATATTACAAAACCTTTATGTAACCTTTTATTAAAAGATGTCCCATTCAAATTCAATGAAAATGTAAAGAAGCTTTTAACATCTTGAAGCAAAAGTTGGTTGAAGCCCCAATTTTACAATCACCAAATTGGTCACTTCCATTTGAAATCATGTGTGACGCAAGTGATTATGCGGTTGGGGCTGTTTTTGGTCAAAGGGTTGATAAGAAACCCGTTGCGGTATACTACGCAAGTAAGACTCTTTCGGATGCACAATTGAATTACACGACAACCGAAAAAGATCTACTTGCAGTAGTATATGTGTTGGATAAGTTTAGGGCTTATATTTGGGGTAGTAAAGTGATTATCTTCTCGGATCATAGTGCCATACGGTTTCTCATGGAAAAGAAGGATGCTAAGCCTAGACTAATCCGTTGGGTTTTGCTTTTGCAGGAATTTGACCTGGAAATTGGGACAAAAAGGGAAGTGAGAATGTGGTGGCCGACCACTTATCCCGGGTGATTTTTGAGGAGGATCCTACATCTGTAGAGATAAATGAGTCGTTCCCGGATGAGAATATTTTGAGTTTATCTAAGTTGCCATGGTATGCTAACATTGTTAATTACCTTGTTACAAGTGATTTACCGTAGCATTGGGATCGACGGAGGAGACAACATTTTTTGTCTCAAATCAAGTATTACCGGTTAGAGGAACCGCATCTATGGAGAGAGTGTGCGGATTAAAGAATCCGGAAATGTGTAGCCGATGAAGATATTCCTAGCGTGTTGAGACACGTACACTCATTTGCATGTGGTGGCCACTTTAGCGGTCAAAAGACGGGTCATAAAGTGTTGAATAGTGGCCTCTATTGGCCAACTATATTTAAGGATGCATTTGAGTTTGCAAAGAATTGTGTTGAGTGCCAAAAATTAGGGGGTATTTCGAAAAGAGACGAGATGCCCATGCAGCCAATCCTCATTGTTGATGTCTTCGACGTGTGGGGCATTGACTTTATGGGCCCGTTTCCCAATTCTTAAGGTAATTTGTATATTTTGGTGGCCCTTGACTATGTGTCAAAATGGGTCGAAGCAATAGCCACCAAAACAAACGACCATACCGTTGTCTATAGTTTTGTCCAATCCCACATATTTTCAAGGTTTGGGATTCCTCGAGTCATCATAAGTGATGGAGTATCTCGTTTTAAAAACTTTCGGTTTGGCAAATTATTGAAACGGTATGGTATTGACCATAGAATTGCTACTCCCTATCACCCGCAAACCAGCGGGCAAGTAGAGGTGTCGAACCGGCATATCAAAGGAATCTTGCAAAAGACCGTACGGACGGACGTAAGGATTGGTCAATTAAATTGAACGATGCTTTATGGGCCTACCGGACGGCACATAAGACACCCATTGGCATTGCACCTTACCGGCTAGTTTATGGTAAAATCTGCCATTTACAGGTCGAATTAGTGCATCGATCATTGTGGGCGATTAAAGAAGTTAATATCAAATATGATGATGCAGGTAAGGAGAGAAAACTCAACCCTTGTGAGTTGGAGGAGCTACGGGAAATGGCATATGAATGGGTGGACCCAAACATTGCGGACCAATATGAACCCAATTACGATAAGTTAAGGAACTACATTCCGGATGATACTAGATTTAGTGTTCCAAGTTACCGATCACCGGATCGGTTTAGCGTTAACACATGGCAATCGAAAGATAAGGGGGAAGATGGCTTTGGGAAGAATGAAAATGATGGGAACTTCTAAAATGATAGGGGTTTCGACCGTGAAGAGGGGTATCAAAATGCCAACATCAACTACCGGAATGAAGAGTGGGATGACGGGTACGGTTATGGGAATCAGTACGATGGTGGGTACAACCAAGATGTCAGTTATCAAAACAATCGCCAACCCCGGAACAACAACCAAAGGAATCCGAACAACAATCGAAATAATAACAACATACGGATTCCCGCATTTGTGGGTATGGCTAATCAACCACAACATTGACGAGTAAATCGAGGACCACCGGTTAATCAAGAGGTGAATGGTCCGCCGAGAAATGACAACCGCAACAACCAACGTCCACCACAAGGGGTTGATGGTCGGTTTCGACCGATGATATCGGAGAATAATTCTCCAATTGTACCGCCTCAAGGAAGATTGGTATTCGATTGCAAGCCCAACTATATAAACATTCTTCCACACTTCAATGGGCGATCAAATGATGATCCGTACACGCATTTACAAGAATTTTCGGCGATTTGTAGCACCATTGGGGGGGGGGGACTTTTCACAAGATGAGATTCGCCTTCGACTATTTCAATTCTCCTTAAAAGATAAGGCAAAGTAATGGTTCTTGACTCTGCCCACCAACAGCATCCGTACATGGGTTGAGATGCAACAAGCATTTTTGGATGAATATTATTCGATGTCTAAAACTGATGATGCTCGGGATGAAATCTGGTCCTTTAAACAACCTTTGAGTGAACCGTTGCACGAAGCGTTCATGAGGTACAAAGAATTAATTCGAAAGTGTCTGCATCATCAAATTGAGAAGTGGGAGTTAGGGCGTCGCCCATTTTTGCAAAAGCCAAGTGGCGTCGGCGATGGGGGGCCAGGTTGTCGCCGACGGCCTCCCTAAAGTCAGCTGGCACTGATTGTTGTTTGATGAAAATTCTCGAACCAAAACCCATTTTTGGCCACCCGAACTCGACCCGGACCTTGTTTTAACCACAAACTTGACTCGGTAGACCCTACATCTGTTCCCAAACCTTAAATCACCACAAAAAAGCTTCTGTATCCATCTTCTTCATCTTCTCCTCAAGAACCCTAATCTTCATTCTTCCATAACTCCTTCAGTTCTCCACCAAATCTAGTGATTCTTGAGCCTATCTTGCGTAATTTTTCGAGAGGAACAAAACCCCCAACTTTGTTTTCAGTAATTCTTGTTAGTTTGCAAGATTTCTGGGCGTGAATTTCTGGGTTTTTGAAGAAGTTCATCAAGCTTCAAGCTTTTCATCTTTTTCTAGTTCTTCTTGCTTAGACAACATCAAAGGTATGGTTTTTACTCAAAGTTAAGCATGATTATCATATGGTTAGTCAATTTCTTTCGAAATTTTGAACTTATTGTTTAAGAGTAGGTTGTTATTGTGATTTATGATGTTATAGCTTGATTGTGAGGTTGAATATTTAATTTGGGTGGGTTTTGAGCATCCAACAACCATAGTGATGTGATTACACTTGTTGTTTGTGTGATTGAACATAGATATGATGTTGAATCTTGTTGAACTTACATGGATTTAGGGGTAAACATGATGAAAATTAAGCTCTAGATAATAAAGTTTGCTACTTTTCAAGTTTAAACAAGCTAATTTATGTCTAAAGCAAGAATTTGTCAACATCATAGTTTGTGTTCAAAGTTTGGAGTGTTTGAAGTTTTGGTTATAGTAATTTGTTCCCTTGTTTGTGGTTGTAGTCATGTTTGGAAGGAAAAGAAGCAAGACCTCAGGTGAAGGGTCCTCCTCGGGAGCTGGATCAGGTTTCGGCTATATTTAAAAGAAGTCGGAGCAGTTAAGTAACATTGAGGAAGGAGATGGTTAGTTGGAGCGACATGATTGGGATTGGGAAGAATTTAGAAATAGCCGAACAGCTTCACAATGGAATGACAATAAGAAGAAACCGTTGTCAAGATATAACAATAAAAAGCTGGAGGCCAAGATGTGGAAGTGGAAAATGGTCTCGGGGAACATCACCACTTCAATTCCGGAGCGAAGTGTCGCAGAGAGGACCGTCAATGTGGAAGAGTTCACGGCAATTGGGATTGCCCAAAAGTTCGTGAGGATTGGATGGGAACGTGTTCTGGATTGGTGTGAGGATATCACCTCACGGGTGTATTTGGCTGCAGTCTGCGAGTGGTTATCGACCTTACGGTTCTTGAACAAGGATGGGCCTCCTCACACGTGGCAATTGGTGGGGGATATAGGAAAGAACCAAATGGTGATGTCTTTCGAGCACATGAACTCTATTGCTCGCTTTGATTCCTTGGGGATCGATGACTATTATTACTATAACATCGATCAATTCTTGGATAATAAAGTGAACACCGCCGACCCTGCTGATATATTGGTAGCGGTTCTGCCAGGTTCGGGAGGTATGTCGGATTCGAGAAACGGTTGAACAATACTGGGAAGTGCAACAGTTGTTCAATCGTAGCAGCAATCCCAATGGGAGTTGATGGAGCAACAAAGAGCTTAAGAGAATGCCCGACGAAGGGAATGGGAGGACGAACAGGATCTTCTCCGTAGGGAGCGAGAGTCTTTGGAGGATCGGTGTTGGATGGCGATGGGCACAGATCAACAATTAGCGATCCTTAATGCCAAGGCCCTTCATGATCAGGAACGACATCAGCGGGATTGGTTGGCCGGCTTTTCGTATAGCGAGCACTCGCCATGGACTAATTTCCAAAATCTACCCGTACCACGAGGTCCCTCCGACCCAACTCCCATTGGCCTGAGGCACCGGGCTCTAGCTTCCTCCCACCGCAGATACCACCACCACCAGAAAGAGAATCGGGCCCACTCGACAATTGCAGGGAGGTGATGTCATCCCTCACCGGGTTCCCATATAACCCGTATCCGCCTAGAGACCCAAACGAGCGATACCAGAGGTTGGCGAGGTATGTTTTATGTTGTTATTGTAAATTTTGTTTTTAGCTTTATTAGATAGTTTTTATTGCTTTCTTAGTTAATTGAACGTTATGGGTGTGTTCCCTATATAACCCTCACGAGACCTACTCGTCCTCCCGAGCTATCAGAAGGTTTTAAAGGGCTTGTTGCATAAGCTAAATGCAACCGTGATTCCTACGAAAGTGTGTTAGGATTGTTATTGTTGTATTTTATTTTCCACACTAATCAAAAGTAACTTAACGTATGGCTTGGTAAATGTTCATAAAAATGGTAGAACTAGGTTACTAACAAATTTTGATGGTTGTGAGAAGCATGCTTTTACACAAGGATTGAGATTTATAGGTACATCATGTTCGTGGGGCGACCATTTTGTTGAAGAATAAAGAGCACATGACGGACGAGATCGAAAATTCAGGTGCATACGTTTCTTTTTTACTTTTGATATTTTAGTTAGAAAATAAGTGGATTGTAAATTGTATAGTATTTTCAGGGTTGAAATTTCGGGGAAGTTAGCCGTGTCACATCCCTTGTGCGATTTAAAAAACCTATTCTTGCACATGGAGGACAATGTTTACCTCAAGTGTGGGGATGGGGGAGAAAAAGTTTTTTGATTTTAACCCGTTCATTTAAACAGTACACATTGAGGACAATGTTTACCTCAAGTGTGGGGATGGGGGGAAATTTCAAAAACTTTTCAAGAGTGTCTTTGTTTGGAGCGATCTAAGAAGCACAAGTATCTAAGTTAGCGAGGGATAGCACGATCCATTTGGTCTTTCGTCATGGTCGGGTTCAAATTAATAACATGAAGGGTATTTAATGGGTGGTTATTTGGGAATAATTCGCCTAAGGAACTTGTAATTTGTGCATATCACACTTCATACCCTTTATATGTGAGGTTTTGAGCCACTTATATACATTATGCATGCATATGTTTCTTTGTTGAGTGGATCGTTAGTCATGTATTGTAGAACTTGCATCTTTTGATACATTTGAGACCATAGACCGAATACAAGCACGAGAATGATCAAGGCATTAGGTGAACATTTTCCTCTAAAACCATTTATCTATCTTTACCCAAACAAATTCCCTAGTCGCCCAATTTGAGCCTAAACCTTTCGTTTGACAACCCACTTAGCCCACAACCATAATTTTTTTCTTTTTAAGCCCGTGTGATGAAAATTTGATTATAGGATTATATACTTGTATAGTCATGTTTTACTTATGCGTTAAAAAAAATTCAAAAATTCAGAAAATGTTGCGAAAAAGAATAGAGAATCATTGAGAAAAGTACAAAAATATGAGTTGTAGTTGTTGAATACAAGGCGAAGATTGTTGCCTCCCAGTTGATTAATTGTAGTTAATTTTGTTTAGATAGTTGTTTTGTAATAAAGATCGAATTTCACCTTAGTCACTTTAAAAATATCCTATTCCATACCCTTAGCCTAGCCCTGTTACAACCCTCTAAAGACCTTTTGACTTGTGCTTAGTATTTGTGTTCGGTGGTTGATTGAGTTGCAAGCCTATGCGGATACCTGTTCTATTCGGTTTTGAGTGATCACCTTCAAAAGTGCTAATACATTATATAATTAGCCAATTTGTAACTGAGTGGAGTGAACATTGTGAGGGATATGCATATATTGTGGGTTTTAAGGGCGGGTTAATCTTGAATAACCATTTTTATATGATTGGTCCATTGTTTTCAAATAACTTGAAATTGCAAAATATCTTAAAACGGGTATGACTTGAGACCTTAACTTACATCTCAAGAATGGGGAGTGTATTTCTTGTTCTACGTGAAAGTGAAAAACAGATTTGCTTAAGGGCAAGCAAAAGACAAGTGTGGGGATGTGATACATGGGTGAAAACCGGTGTTTGTTTAGGTTTAACTGTATGTTTTTACGTGACTTTTAATTCCGGATAGCCTACTTTTAATAAGATTTGTGTTTTGCAGGTCTTAAGGAGTTTAAGGAGCTAATCGGGAGCTTAACGGAGCACCGTAACGCGAATCGGATCAACCGGAACCAAGAAACGAAGAAAACAGGAATCAGTGTTTCTGGGTACCGTCGCCGACGCCACCTTGGCCCGTCACCGCCCATCTATGCTGGTCCGTCGTGTGTCGCTTGTCGTAGACAGCGGATTAAGCCGTCGGAGAAATCGAGGGATGCACGGTCCGTCGCCGACGGGACATCATACCGTCGGTGACGGCCCTCCTAAAGTTGTTTCGCGAAATCTTTGGTTTGTTGAGTTGGGGGACGGGTTTAAACACTGGTTTTGACCTATTTTGAGGAGTTATGAGTTATTGGAGTTTGAAACAAGTTCTTGGAGCCACAATCACCTACCATCATCATCTTCCATCAATCGAATCCATCCAACTCATCCGAATTCATCTTTCAATCGTAACCCTAACACCACCACCATCACCTTCATCATCAAACATTTCATCCATTCATCATCACCATCCCACGTAAACCCTAATCACCATCCATCTCCATTACCAAGTTTCAAGATCAAGACTCGAGCTTTCATTATCCGGTGATCAAGTTCCTTTGACCATGAGCGGCTAATCACCTCGGTTTCACCCCGGTGTAGGTAGTTGTTGATTCTAGGGTTTTGATTTGTGCTAGTTTTGACTTGTATGACAAATTGTGTTTTGATTAGAACATCTTTGATAATTGTCGTGCAATTGAATTGAATTTGCAAACCGTCGAACGATGATAAAGTTATGACTTTGTGAAATGAGTTTTTGCACTTATGCGTTATCTTGGTTAGGATTTACTTGTGTTTATTATAAAGTGTATTCTTGTCCATTCTCATGAATGTTGATAATTATTGACACCTAAGTCACGGTACACTAAATCCGTTAATCATTTCTCCGATTAGGTCAATTCTAAAACTTGTAGAAACTCTAGGATTGCAATTACTGAAACCGGGTGTGAACCCTTTTTCTCATTATTGTTTAAATCATCATTTGCAATTGCGTTTACTTGTGTTTGAATAATCGTAGTAATTAATCACATTCATAAACATTGTCGGTGAACTCCGACACCTTTTCCAACCAACAAATTAAGTTAATCAAAATAGCAAGCTTCATCAAAACGTGACAACTTCATAATTAGATTAATCCATACGTAAACCACATACTCTTCATGGATCGACCCCTTACTACCACTAACGCATTTGTTAAGGGTAATTCGGGCATAAAAGTATTATCTTTGACCGGGGCGCGACACTCGATTAGTAAGCCATTCTGCCGGAGAAACCGAACGCTATCGCTAGACAGTGCCGGACCGCCGCACCTTGACCGAAATAATTCAAACATTCTACTTTTCTTTTCTCTTAATATTTTGCGCTCTACTAAGTCAAAAGGTGAGGGTCAATGGTAAAAAGTTTCCGGCAAGTACTCGGTTTAACTGGAAATTTGGTCGGCCGGGGGGTTAGCGGAACCCCCTGACCCCAAGGTTTCCAAAATTAGAAAAGATTACGGAGGTGATCAGTATTCTAGAATTAGTTTAGAAACCCATATATTATATAATTAAATATTAAAATAATCTAAGATTAAATAATATTTTAATTTATAAATGTTATAAACTTGTATATTACACATGTTAAATATAAAAAAATATAAATTATAAATCCTAGATAATGCTTATTACACGATTAAAAAAGTGTAATAATATTATAATCCTATTATTAATATAAGGATGGTTTAATAAAAAAATTATAGTTATTTTTTTTCTTTTTTGTAGTTTACGATAATATTTAATAAATTACATTCTATTTATCTAATAATATTAAATAAATAGTGCTTTCCAATCTGGTTATTAACATATTTAAATTAAATTCATTATAATAGTAAGGATATGGATTAAAAAATTATTTTAAAAATAAGGGTTAATTACTGTTTTCGTCCCTGTGGTTTGTCAAAAATCACTATTTCAGTCCATTAGTTTAAAAATTGTGAATTTCAGTCCCTGTGGTTTCACTTTCGTAACCATTTCAGTCCACCTCGCAACCATTTCAGTCCCTGTACTTACAGAATAAATGGATTGAAATGGTTACAAAAATGAAACCACATGGACTGAAATGGTTACGAAAGTGAAACCACAGGGACTGAAATCGTAATTTTTAAACTAATTGACTGAAATAGTGATTTTTTACAAACCACATGGACAAAACAGTAATTAACTCTAAAAATAAAATGTAAGTACAATTTGTAAGGTTGAAGAAGAGAGTGACGCGTGATATTAAATGGAATCCTTTATTAAAAGTTAGATTGATTTATTGTTTTGTTTGTAATTTCACTATCTTTATCAATAATTAATAGTTAAAATTATTTTGTTTTAGAAATATATAATGTGTTAAAAACAAGATCTAATCTTAATGTGTTAGATAAAAATAATCTATTATAATAATGCATAAATAGATATATCAGAGATATAATAATAACTAGTGATATTTCCCCGCACTTTACAAGAAAATTTTGTTGGTATCAGTTTGACTCATTACGATATCGATGCTCGCTATTGTAATGAAAGAGAAAACTTTAAATCGATCAGAAACAATTAAAAATGAATATCGATACAGATCCTGATGTTCAATTGACATCGGTTCGATTCGGTTAGATTCGATTCGTTTGCGTTCTATAAATTGACACCTAACATATAACAGTGCATTCGATACCGATATTTATTTTATTGTGTTCTCTTTCAATAATAAACTAGCACTATATTATTATATCACAGTATCTGTATTCATTTTTATGGTTTCGGATTTCATTTTATCCACTCTGTCTGCGACGATGAATGAATATTGGTAAAACTACTTTGACTCTCAACCGATTGATACCATTTGAACAACATCGGTGCTAATACCAGTGTTCGTTATCATTTTTTATCATGTAAAACATATGTTAATTTCTATACCGAATGCGTATATCATACTGGTACTGTAATAAACCGAATCAATATCTATCCAATAAAAATCAATTAACTAATAAAACAATCAAAATTCTATTCTATTTATTAACAAAACACAACGTGAACAAAAAAAACCATAGAAAATCTTTTAATTCTTTTAGGTTTATTGTTTAAGTTAATTTACATTTACACTTTTCACTGTGAAGGCACCAAGTCACTAACAATAAAAGACCTTTTAACTCTTTAGGTTTTTTGTATTACTGATTTTAATTTATATTTACATTTTTAACTATTAGTTTACAAATGATTTATGTTTATACCCCTAAATTCTAATAATTCTTTTTATAAATGGTTTATGTTTATACCCTAAACTTTAATAGTTTATAATACGAAAGTTTAATTATAATTCTTTTTTCTATTAGCGATTTACGTTTCTACCCCGAACTATAATAGAGTTATCATTACGCTCTTGAAGTCTAATAAAGTTATTTATTTTTAACATATTTATTTTTTTTATTTCTTATTATTTATTTAAATTATTATATTTAAAACTAACTTTTAACTCTAGATATGTTATTTAATTGTGTTGTTTGCTTATTTTTACCGTCATTTAGATTAAAGCATACACAGTCTGAATTAACCCTTGAATATACATGCAACAAAATTAATTATTATTTTATTTACCTTATTATAGTTAAAGCTAAATTTTAATTCTGGACATGTTTTCTCAACCGTATTGATTGCTTATTTTTATCAACATTTAAAATAAAGTCTGCATTAAATCACTGATATATAATGTAACAAATATATCAGCGCCAACATTCTTGTACGACCTCGCCGCGAAGCGCGAGCGTCAATACTAGTTATAAACAATATTATAAAAATCTTTGATTACTATTCATGGGGACTTGATTTAAATATGTACCAGTGAAATTGCCTCGCGCTTCGTGGCGAGAATCTATAGTAATTAAAAGAGAAAACCTTACATCAATCGAAAACAATAAAAACGAATACCAATGTTTTTCAATTGATATCAGTTCAGTTGGTTTGCTTTTGTATCTATTTTTTTCAACGTTACGATATAAACTTTATTGAAACGGATATTGTGCCGCTATCATACCAAAATAGACCGAAACAAACTAAACAACATTTGTATTGGCACCCTATTTATTTTTATTGTTTTTGTTTTTTGTAATCTAACACCGCATCGCTATTTACCAGATCGAACCACATTCATACCAAGATGTATTCATTTTTATGGTTTATTGCTCACTAACGTATATTGTGCGCTATCTAGTGAACCGAACCAAAACCGAACAAACAAAATCGGTTCGATATCAATATTTGTTTTTATTGTCTTTTTTCTTTTGATAAACTGGCATTGTATCGCTACCATACTGCACCGAGTATCATTAGTACCCATACCTGCATTCATTTTTGTGGTTTCCAATTATTTATTTTTTTCATTTATACAAATCTGTCTGCAACAATAAATGAATATCGGTACCAGTACCATGGCAATACAAACATATCGATACCATTCGAACAACACTGGTGTTGGTACCGGTGTTCATTTTTATCGTTGTCAGTCGATTATATCAAGTGTGTGTGTCCGGTACTATAACGAACCGAACCGAACGGATACAAATCCAATGCTTGCAGTAACGTATTGTCACAACGTGAAGGCAAATAAACATAGATGTGAATGTAGATATTTTTAAAAAAAATTACAAACGCAACTTATTACTAAAAAAGCAAATTAATGGATAAATAAAAGGAATATTGGATTTTAATAATCCTAATTATTCGTCATTGGCCGCCGCCAGTCCCAACTTAAAAAATAACCACTGCCAGTCCCAATTATTGACATAGTGGCCACCAATAGACCGTAACTAACAGAACCCTAACGTTGTTAGTCTCCGATTGCCGGAAAAAACGTTTTTGGCCGGAAAAGTCATTTGCGAAAACTCACATTTTTGTCTCAAACCTCTTTGTAACCTTATTACAGACCTTTAGGAACATTTTTCTAGTAAAACCCCCAATTATTAAAGTCATCGGAAAACTCCTTTTTTCGCTGAAAAACTTTCTCTTTGGCTGGAAAACTAAACTTTTTGGATGGATAACTTAACATTTTCGTCCCAAACCTCTTTGTAACCTTAGATCGGACCTTTAGAAACCTTTTTCTGGCCAAAACGGTTTTCCAGCGACCGGAGACTAACAACGTTAGTGTTCTGTTAGTCAGGGTCCATTGGTGGCCAATAAGCCAATAGTTGGGACTGTTAGTGGTTATTTTTGAATTTGGGACTGTTGGCGGCCAATGGCGAATAGTTAGGATTTTTAAAATCCAATATTCCTAAATAAAATACTACTAATAAAAATCTAATACTTAGCAATTATCAATTACTATTTATTAAAAAATAAAAAAATAATATTTAATATACTACTAAAAAAAAAATATATATATATATATCAGCAAGCACTATTCATCACTACTTTCAAATCATATGTATAAGTACAATATAATACTAACTAGGTGTTGATGCATTTGGTGTTCATCATTTGTCGAATAGGCTAGATTGAGCGTGTGTTGAATATTGTATAGGTTAGAATTGAACACACGACCAAAATACGAAGCGAATAGTGAAATTGGGAACAAATTCGCCCGAACTTGATATGTGATGGTCAAGTTAGCCCGAACTTGTATGTAATGGGCGAACTTGACCTATGAAGGACAAGTTCGCCCGAACTTGTCCATGCACACTCCGGGCGAACTTGTTACCCTATATATAGGTGTGTTGTTCATTTGTCATTTAAGTTTTTGTCATCCCTACGGGGAGGTGCTGCCGGATTCTCTCCAGGAACTCTGGCAGCTGGACTTAAAGATGTATACTCTTTCAGTATAAATGAAGACTTCCGCTGCATTCTACTTGTACTCCATTCTGTTAATAACATTCCTACCGAATCGGTTTACGTTTACGCACTAACTTCCATCTAGAACCGCCTGATCACAGAC
The DNA here is from genome assembly GCA_947069175.1 of Scalesia atractyloides. Classification (NCBI taxonomy): domain Eukaryota; kingdom Viridiplantae; phylum Streptophyta; class Magnoliopsida; order Asterales; family Asteraceae; genus Scalesia; species Scalesia atractyloides. The sequence continues at coordinate 93,156,737 of CAMTDV010000005.1, read as the reverse complement.
CTGCAATTGGTATCAGAGCTACGTTATCACCTACGCTCATGAATTTGGACATTGATGGACATTAGGAGGGGTTTTAGACGTAAATCATCAAATAAAATACAATCCACGAAAAAAAAGTGAAATTGAACAGATAGGATTGTTAGAAAATCATTTTCGACCAGATCTATGGTGGATTCATCTCGAAATTCGAAGAAATAAAGATTATGGATCGAAAAATGTAGAAATGGGCTGGTTCAAGTTCGCCCGAACTTGTATCACATTGATCAAGTTCGCCTGAACTTGTATCATTGTGGACAAGTTCGCCCGAACTTGTCCAATGAGCCTAAAAAAGGCATGGAAAAATTTTGTTGATCGTATTGATGGGATGAGTGTCCAGAAAAAATTTGGCGATAGAAATTTTTTCGAGTTTTCGATGACGAACCGGGATGTTTGGGGACACCGTCTAGAGCTTCAGAGTATAGATTTGTGATACGGTCACAAAATTTTGAAGATAACGGGAGAGTCATTGATACCGATGCAGAATGTTGATCATTTGGGTGTCGTGAATAGTAATGGGCCTAAATGTTAAATCCGCATTTGATGAATACTGAAAATTCAGATTTGAGGGGGAATTTTAGTGAAAATTTCAGTATGGTCAGAATTTGCAAAAATGAGGGGGAATAAAAATTTTACGATATATGAAGATTCCGGCATTTTTGAAATTCGTGATTGCTGCAACAGTATCCGGGTGGTTTTAACGATTGCAGATTATAGGGGAAATGCAGAGGATTGAGATTCATTGGGTATTTCAAATTGATATCTAGTTTGAAAATGGGTGGTTACATAACTTAGTCTTGGAGGAGTTGTTTATCAGATTCTGAGGTCATGGTTGTGGATTGACACCTGAGTCGCGCGTATGGTTTTGGAAGCACATACGACTGCCTATCTTTAACTCTGCTTTGCACATGAATTATTGATCGGACTAACCGCCAAGAGGTAAGGATGCTCTGTAGTTTTAGTTGCCCCGGGTTGTACGCGGTACCATGATTAAAGAAGATGATTTATGGGATCGGATCTTCCAGACAAAGAAGTGTACCGGTTGCTGACAAAAGAGGTTATACATTTGGGATTCCGTGATCACAGGAAGTTCAGAGTTTTCAGATCATGATACAGGTTGATGCTTAAGGGATGTAGGATTTAGGTCCTGATCTCCGATGTGGGGTTGGCGCATACACGACTGCTTATCATTAACTCTGCAAAGCAAATGAACTGTTTTGATCGGGTAAGCCGGAAATAGGCATGTTTCGTAGTTTCAAGGCGCCAGGTTCAGCGGAGATAGCTATATCTGTTATTGTGACTGAAGAGGAAGAATGTGATTTTGATTACGGACGTATGTTTTTCAGATTCGATGCGTTACCGGATTATCTGTTTCCGATGAAGATTTGTTGATTGAGCAGATTACCGATTTGCTAATCAAATCTTTCTAAGGGTGCTTAACTGCGATTACGGAAATCGGGATTTCAGATTTTCAAGGGTATTCATTGATTTGAAGTTCTCCGGTGAGGTGATTCGAAGTTTCTATCAATTGCCGGTTGAGTTTTTGATATTTTAGGAGTGTGCGGAATAAACTCTCGATGCTCAACGCTTATTCAAAATCTGAATTTGGATGCGGTTATCGTCGAAATGGAGAAGCTGCTGCATTGATTAGCTTCAAGTTGGTGGTTATTCAAGAAAGTATGTCGGTCAAGCAAATTAGAAGAGGTCGGAAATCGTGCAACCAAAGATCTGAACTGGAGATTTCAGCGGAATTGAAAGTTGATAATGCAAACCAGGATCATCAATTAAGGGGGAATCTGTTGACGGGTTTCGACGACATCGGCAGATACCTTGTTTGAAGTTGCAGAATATTCAAAAATGGCTCAGAGATTTGAAGATCAAGATCAAGCTTCGATAGTAACGAACAAGGGGGAATCTGTTGATGCATTTGGTGTTCGTCACTTGTCGAATAGCCTAGATTGAGCGTGTGTTGAATATTGTATAGGTTAGAATTGAACACAAGACCAAAATATTGAGCGAATAGTGAAATTGGGAACAAGTTCGCGCCCGAACTTGATATGTAATGGTCAAGCTCGCCCAAACTTGACATGTAATGGTCAAGTTCCCCGAACTTGTCCTGTGAAGGACAAGTTCGCCCGAACTTGTCCATGTACACTCCGGGCGAACTTGTTACCCTATATATAGGTGTGTTGTTCATTTGTCATTTAAGTTTTTGCCATCCCTACGGGGAGGTGCTGTCGGATTCTCTTTAGGAACTCCGGCAGCTGGACTTAAAGATGTATACTATTTCGGTATGAATGAAGACTTCCGCTGCATTCTACTTCTACTACATTCTGTTAATAACATTCTACCGAATCGGTTTACGTTTACGCACTAACTTCCGTCTAGAACCGCCTGATCACGGACCTTCACTAGGATTAAGACCTGCCCGCGTTGCGGTGCGGATACATCGTACACATTGAATGGATTAGTCCAAACGTTATATGATGCATTAACCATATGAAAACACGCATTTCGATGTATCCAGTTGAACTCAATGTAACCCGTATAAGCATTGTGATTGGATCAATCGTAAAGTAAATCAAATTCATATCGAACAATCATAACGTATTATATGTGACCCAACTCATACATAAAAAACGTAACGGTATAAAGGAAAATCTGACACATGTAAGGGATTAGTTAGAGCTTTCGAATAAAAGGGAAAAAAAGAAACCATAATTTGACTCCACACGGTTCGAAACAAACTTTACAAAACATACATAAAATAAACACAAAAACATATTATATTTGACCTGAATCATTTCCCAAAAAAGTTTACGTCGAAACGTATAACAACTTAAATTTATACCAAAACGTCCATAAAAATATACACATAAAAATGGTTTCGTTAAACGAAAACGTATTATATTTGACCTAGAGTTGTTTATAAAAAATGTTTACGTCGAAATGTAGAACAAATCATATCTTATACCTACCCGTACATAAAATATGCACGTAAAAATTGTTTTTAAGTAAAGGAAACATAAGGGTAAACCGAAACAAAATATTAGTAAAAAAATTAATAGGTTAAAAACGTTCGTAAAATCGTGCCAAGTAGCACCAATGCCACACAGGCATCGACTCCCAACATCGGAAAAACTCGTAAAAATAAAATAGATAATATGGAAAAAATTACACCGAACGAAACGCAGACTTAAAATCGTTGAACCACGCACACCCGTTACAGTTTGTTAATGCGAAGAAATTAAACAGAAACGTAAAACGTAGAAAATAATAACTTAGTCGATCAAGGACCCGTCCGTTGCGGCGAACTTGTCAAAAGGGGAAAAATGGACACGTTGCGACAGCCTATCAAATTCGGAAAAATAGAACAAAAAACGTTGAACCTCACATGCACGCTACGACGTGTTAACTTGCAAAATTTAGAACGAAACGTAAAACAAAAAAGTTTTGAAAGATAAAAGTATGAGGGACTAAAGTTGTAAATAATAAAGTGTTGAGTTAAGTTATAAATGATGAAAAACTTTAGTTAAAAGTGAAAAATTAGAAGGGGTGAAAATAAAAAATATGAAAATGTTTGAGTTAAAAGTGAAAAATCAAAGTTTTATTTTTGAAAAACACCCTAAGCTTGGAGTACAACTCCTAATGAACAAAAAAGTTGCTAATTTATATTGTATAAATAGTTTGTTTATTAAAACAAATAAATTAAAGGATTTTGATTTTTAAAGTATATTTCATATAAAAAATAAACATATTAAAAAATAACGACTCATCATCGTATGTCAAAAGAGACAAAAAATAATCTTGATCTCTAATATGTAAAATCGGTATATTCAAGCGATAAAGTAATTCTTATATTTTTATATCTATTCGTATAGTAAAATTGTAAAATTGGTATATTCAAATATAATCTTGATTTTTAATATGTAAAATTTATTAACCCAAGCATCATGGTATATCACTTTCTTTTGAGAGATAGGAAGTGTTGGCATGTATTATTATTTAGAATTCTTTATTAATTAGTAGGATAATAATCCTTATATTAATTTATTATTTGGAACTGTTTATTAAAGGTAGGGTGATTTAGGCATCGCAAACGCCCCACCCTGCCAGCTCGGACGCCCGGGGAACTGTGGCTCCACTATATTATGCTTTGACACCTTCAGGCCTCGTACTTTCTTCAAATACCTCCAAAATACGTATATAAATTTTTAGACCTGCAAATCATAAACACTTGCAAAGTGAACGTGTTTTATGAATAAAACATATAAAACATGTATTAAACATGTTTAACACCGAAAGTTAACCTGAATATCACTAAGATAACTTGAATTTAGAGAGAAGTAGGTAGATATGAAGAGAATTAAATGAAAAATGAAGAAGCCTATAGCTGTTGTCATTTATATAGTAAGTTTTGACGGAATGTTACGTCTTGTCAAATAGTATGTGCGCATAACGAGGAATATTAAATCTAGTCAAATTTACCCAGATGTTTCGAGGAATTTTATGTCGAGTCAAACGACTCGCATGTGAATCGAGGAATCTTACGTCAAATCATTGGATTGTAAAATGTATATAAAATTTATACGACTCATATACATGTATACATGCCGTATGATCCATCATAAAACATCTATACAAGCGACAAAAATCTTGCATTGACAACATATATATGACTTATATATATAGGGTGTAAAAATAATATTTTGAGTGTAAATTTAGCAACACTTAATTTAGAGTAAATTACATGTTTTGTCCTTTATCTTTATACTAATTTTAGGTGGTGTCTTTTGTCTTTAAATTGATAAGTTTTGTACTTAATGTTTAAAATGTTACACGTTTTCTCCTTTAGTACTAACCTAGTTACTTTTTTTCTTGTTAAATCAAACCACACAATGGTAGTTTAGTCTTTTTAGCTATTATTAAAAATATTTAACAAAAATTAAAATAAATCTAAATTATATATATATATATATATATGGAAAATGTATGACTGAGATTTGTTATTGGGTCATGACATGTGGGTTAAATGCTTTCGAATAGAAAAAACCGTTCCTAGTACAAATAAGGGCAAATTCGACATTTGCAACCCAGACTTTTGTGAGACGGCCTACTGTCTCATCAACCCAATCAAAAACTATTGTAAACATCATCATATCCACAAAGCTCCGACTTACATTAAAACATATTTTATTTTTTTTTGAACGGCCCACAAACCAAATTATATAAAAAAAGCTGGACTAAAAAATCATTAGCCCAGCCAATGTACAGCAACATACAACAAAAAAAATGCAGAGGACAAAACAACCAAAACTATATGCCCAAACCTGCAAGATCGAACCCAAGCCACCTCTCCCACGTCAATCCTCTGGCTTTGGCCCGGTTTTTATCCACAAGAAACTGAGCGCCTTTATGTAAAAACAAAAAAAAAAGAAAATTTTCGCATTCACAAACACCAGAAATCAAATCCTGATGCAAAAAAGGTACCTATTTTTCCCTAAAAAACTAACATTACTTCAATTTGAAATTTTCAAATCTTTAACATTGATGTAAATGTTGTTGTGAATAATACTTGTCATCCATTCCAATCAACAAAATCACCTACAAAAATTGTTCTACATCGCAAGTGTAAAAAAACCATCCTTTCACACTCCCTACAATATTTAGCTTCAAGTCTTATTTCAAGTTGAAATTTTGAGGCTCCTCTAGTAAAAGAATTCGAGCCACATCGCCAAGCTCGAGTGAGGCAGTTTAAAATAATGAAAGTTCACTATTCCTCCTAGTTTTTTTAAAGTATAGATAGATAATATTTAGAGTAAATTTACGATTTTGGCCCCTGTGGTTGTATCATTTTTACTATTTTAGTCCAAAAAGGAATTTTTTTATTATTTGAACCCCCAACGTCCTTTTATCTAACTATTTTGGCCGATGCTTCTAACTCCATCCATTACCATGGTTAAAAAGATGTCACGTGCCCCTCACATGAGGAGCAATTGAGTCAATTCACCTAAAACCCTATATATATCACCTCCCTCCCTCTCATCTGCGTTCTGAACATCATCTTCTCCATCTTCTTCTTTAAACCTAAAACCCTAGTTCCACCAATTCAACATCATCTTCTCCTTCATCAATCTTTAAACCTAAAACGCTAGTTCCACCAATTAGAACTTCCAATACTGATGCGAACCCTGGAACAGCTGCCCACGTCGGGTAAGGTTCCATACCTGAATTTGTTCTAACAAAACGACTTAATTAAAGAATTTGCAATTTCAAGGTGTGAGAGGTTGTGGTTTTGTTGCTTGGGCTAATCACCCCATTTGTCCGATTGTTCTGAACTATTGGCAGAGTTAGAGAGAACAACAAGCATGAATGAAGATGTTGGAAGGAAGCCGCTTGCTGAAAAAAAAGAGACTGAAAGTCTACTTTCATAGTTGATGATGTTTCTGATATACGTAATTACCAAGTGATTAGATGTAATTAGATGGTATATTTTTTTGTAATGTATTAGATGTAATGTACACATCCAGCTATGTATGCAATGTATTTGACACCTTTGCAATATATGTAAGCGATTAAATGTTTTGATACTTTTGTTTCGAGGCAAATATTTGATATAAAACTTTATCTCCGACACTTGACCAAACATAATACACAACAACCTGCACTTGACACAAACTTGCACTTGACATAAACCTGCACTTGACCAAACAAGACCAGTTGACCAAACAACTGCATTAAAGGATCAGTCAATAATAACCAACAACTCCAATAAATACCAGAACTACTTTAAAGATCATTCAATAATATACCAACAACTGCATTAAAACACTGTCCAAGAGCATTACAAAATATCAAAATACCAACAACAAAAACTGGTCTTAAAACATAGACTACTTAAATGGTCTTAAACAAAAGCGGAACCATTGTCTAGCAGCATTATAAAACATCAAAATACTAAAAAGACACTAATAAGCACCATGCAAAAGATCATTCCGGAACAAACTTTGAACCTCCTTGCTCCTTGCATCCTCTCCTTTTGTGCCCTTTTTTTCCACAGACCTTACATGAAACAGACACTCCTTTCCTTGTAAGCTTCCCATTGTTCTCAATGTTCTGTGAAATCACCTTAGCCGTCTTTTGTTTTTTTCTCAAAAATTTCCTCAGCACTCTTCTTCCTAGCCTTTTTGGCCTCCGTATTTGGTTGTGGTGTTTTGGTGGTAACAGTGAGGTTGGGTAGGATGATGGTCTCCACATTTCCCTTCCATTGATTGGTTCAATGGTAAAGTTGTAGACCTTTTTCGAGTTGTCTAACCAATACACCTCATCCACCCATGTTTCTGGAAGCTCAACTAGGACACCAAATCTAACCATATCCCAATTCACAACCACTGCATGCTTGCATGGCATGCCTGGCAAATCCCACTTCCTGCATATGCATGACCTTGTATTCATATTGACCACACACTGATTATGCCCTTCACCACTCACCTTATACTTTTCCTGACCAACATAGATCACATTTAACTGAGATGTATCACTCTTGATTTGGTTGAAAATAATTGTGGTTGTTGGGGTCAAAGGGCCATCACATTTTCTTAACATCCTGTTAACCAGACCAATTCTCCTTATCATGTACTCTAAGGAATTCTAAACAAGTTAGAATTGGCTCATCTCTGTCCCCCACCAACTGTTTATTATAACACTCACACATGTTATTCAGTAGAACATCGCACTTGGCCCTCCCTGTATTATGTCAACAAATATTAAAACGGTAACATTATATAAGTGTCATATAAAAATTATAGCCTAATTAATACTTACCACCAAAATGGGATCTAGCCTAATGTTTTGGTGGGATTTGCTACAACCAGTTGTACAAACCAACATCTTTCTGTTTGATCTCTTCCGTGTATTTGTTGAAGAAGGGAACTGTGGTGGCACTAGCACATTTCCATAACATCTCTTTGTAAAGGTCTCCTCTCCATTGAGACTTCATGTTTTCATGAATGTGACGAGACAAAACCTATGTTCAACACAGGAAATAACTTGTTATTTGCAGGTATCAGTCCCCAAAAACAATAATAAATTAGATATCATTTTCATTTAGAACATCTATAAGAGTAAAATATAGAAACAAGGAATGATACCTTTTGTCTATCACTAACGAATGTGAAGTTGGTATTAGCATGGATGTCTAAATCATCACCTAGGTATCGAAGGAACCAAAGCCATGATGCAGTGTTTTCTGATTCAACTATGGCATATGCCACAGGGTAGATTCCATTATTGGCATCAACACCAACAGTTGTTAATATCTGCCCTGGATAAGGACCCTTCATAAAGCATCCATCCAACCCCAAAATGTCTCTACCACCTTGTTTAAAACCTTGATCCAAAGCAGATGTAGACCCTTTTAAATTGACTAATCTCACTAGTTGGGTTGGGCCCTCTTTCTACCTCAAGCTTGATTGTTGATCTCGGTTTGTTCTGAGCAACTCATCACAGTAATCCCTTAGAAGCAGATACTGTGCAGTGTAGTCACCCTCCACCTTTTCAACAGCCATCACCTTTTCCCTGAGTACTTTCTGGAAAGACACTTGAACCTGGTTCTTCTTTTCAATCAGATCTTGTGGTGCCTTTAAAGGTATACTTAGATTTGATTCAATAGTTGGTTGTATCTCTTTGGCAATAGAGCTTACAGTGTATAACCTCACCTGCCTAGTTTGCAAACATTTGTGTTCATGTTTGTATGTTTTCACCAACCAATTTTCTTCATCTTTTTTCCTTGAAATATGAAGTACCCAAGGACAAGTTGGTTTGCCCTTTTTATTCAAAGAGGTGGACCCACCCACTTGTGAACTACTACCTACTTTTCCAGCCAAAGATTCTCCGTTTTTGTTTCTTTTTGTTTGCCCCTTCGTGTTTCTTTTTGTTACCTACTTTTCCAGCCAAAGATTCTCCTTTTTGTTGTTTCTTTTTGTTTGCCCCTTCATGTTTCTTTTAGTTACCTTTTGACCTTCCTGATACAAACACAGGATTCATCCCTAGACGCACCACCCTAAACCTGTACATTTCATTCCTCCTGATAAGTAATTGTCTTCTACTTCTAATTGCATGTAACTTGACCATATTCTTGACATCCTCTTTGTTGGAAAAGGTTTGACCAACAAAGAAAGGTTGCTGATCGAGGTGTCGCGCCTCGGTCAAAGATAATATTTATAGTCCCAAATTACCCTTAACAATGTGCTAGTGGTAGTAAGGGGTCGAACCACGAAGAGTCTGTGGTTTGCGATCGGATGTGATTGATTTTGCTAAGATTGTCACTTTATGAAGCTTGCTACGAAATTGATTGATTTGTTTATTTGAAAAAGGTGTTGGAATGAACCAACAATTTGTTTGATTAATTAACTAATAGAACTTGAAATTGTGCAATGAAAGTAAATGTGATTGTAAGACAATAGTGAGAAAACAAGGTTCACACCCGGTTCAACAATTGCAAGACCTCGGGCTACTACACATTTTAAATTTGTTTAAACGAATTAGTTCATTAACGGCTTAGAATCATAAAGCTTAGGTGCCAATTGCTATCACATCATATACAACGGACCACAATTCACTTCATTACTTTGTACAAGTGAAACCTATCAATCGACGAGGCATAAATACGCATATTGATTTCACGAAGTCAAATTTCATAACTCACTCGACAATTCGCAAATACAATATAAACGTAAGACAATTATCAAAAGATTAAATGCAATTCGAGTTATCACAAACCAAATGTTTAACATATTGTAAACCCTATAAATCTTACAAAAGTCTACACCGGGGTGAAACCTCCGGGAATTAGCCGCTCATGGTGAACATGACATGATCAATGTATGATGAAAGCTCGAATCTTGACATCTTGGAACTTGGAGATGGAAAGTGGTTAGGGTTTGTGGTGAATGATGGTGATGATTGGATTGATGATTGATGGAAGATGATGATGGTGATGATGGTAGTGAACTAGGGTTAAGATCGAAGGGATGATTTAGGTGATTGGGAATGATTGGGGATGATAGAGGTAGGTTAGAGGTGAAGAAGATCCCCAGAATGGTTCCAAGATGTGTTTTTATGCTTCAAAACTCGTCCACGGGTGTTTAGAAACGGGTTTGGGTGACCCGGTTCGTCAAAATAAGAACAATTGACAAAATTCAGCGTCTGACACAACGAGGATGCGTCGGCGACGCCCCCCATGCGTCGTCGACGCTGCCCAGAACTTCTAAATTGCCCCCGACGCACTTGTGTGCTGCCTACGCATGTTTTCGAGCGACGGAGTGAACCTGGGTGCGTCGGCGACGTAATCCCTAAATGCCAGTTTCATGCGAAAATTGTTTTCTTCATAACTTCTTCGTTATAGCTCCGTTTTACTCACCGGTTTCGCCCACGTACTCGTAATTCAGCCCTCTATCATGCTATCTTCAAATATCTTCATTTTAAATCCATTAACCTCCCCCAAAAACACATCCAATCTTTGTTGTTAACCCGGTTTTGTTCATTTCACATCCCCAGTTGATCCTGTTCGCTCCCGGTGCTCCGTAAAGCTCCCGAATAGCTCCTTAAACTCTCTTAGACCTGTAAAACACAGATCCCATTAAAAGTAGGCTATTCAAGATTAAAAGCTATGTAAAAACACCAACTTAAACATAACAAAGCACCAGTTTTTTACCACATATCACATCCCCACACTTGTCTTTTGCTTGCCCTCAAGCAAATCTGTTTTTTCGCTTTCACGTGGGTCGAATAAAAGATATAATTCCCATCCTCGAGACGTAAGTTAAGGTCTCAAGTCATACCCGGTTCAAACTTTTCACAACTTACAAGATATTTACCAATAAATGAATAATCACATACAATGGTTACCCAAGATAAACTCGCCCTTGAAACTCACAACTCATACACATCCCTCACAATGTTCACTCTACTCGGTTTACAAATTGGATAATTTTATAAGTATTAGCATCCTTCAAAGTAATCACTCAATACCGAATAGAAGATGTACCCGCATAGGCTTGTAGCTCAATCATTCTCCACCGCCGAACACGAATACTAAACACAAGTCAAAAGGTCTTTGAAGGGTTGTAATGAGGCTAGGCGAAGGGTAGGAAATAAGATGTTTTAAAGTGGCTAAGGTGATGAAAATTTGATTCTTATTTCAAAACAACTATTCTAAACAAAACATCTAAAAATAACAACTATGAGGCAATTAAATTTTCGCCTTTTATTCAACAACTAATAACTCATATTTTTGTATTTTTCTCAATAATTTCCCATTCTTTTTCGCCATATTTTCTGTTTTTTTTCACGTAAATTGTACAAACACATAATCCTAAAATCGAACTTTCATCACACGGGTTTAAAAGAAATAGTCTATGGTCGTGGGCTAAGTGGGTAGTCAAACGAAAGGTTTAGGCTCAAATTGGGTTACTTAGGGATATGTTTGGGTAAGGATGAAAATGGTTTTAAAAGAAAAGGTTTACATAATGCCTTAATCATTCTTGTGCTCGTATTCGGTCTATGGTCTCAAACGTATCAAAAGCTTCAAGTTCTACAATACATGACTAATGGTCCACTCAACAAAGAAATATGTGCATATATCTATGATATTTAAAGTGGCTCAAAAATCTCACGCATAAAGGGTATGGTGTATGATGTGCACAAGTTACAAGTTTCTTAGGCGGATTATTCCAAAATAACCACCCGTTTATGCTATTTGTTTAAACTTGACTATGAAAAAAGACCACATTGGTTGTGCCATCCCTTATCAACTTGGTTACTTGCTTTTTAGATCACTTGAAACAAAGACATTTTTGAAAAAAATTTGAAATTTTCTCCCATCCCCACACTTGAGGTTAACATTGTCCTAAATGTGTAGTGCTTAAATGAACGGGTCAAAATCGAAAACTTTTTCTCCCCATCCCCACACTTGAGGTTAATATTGTCCTCAATGTGTAGGAATAGAGCTTTTACGCGCATGGGATGTGACACGGCTAAATTCCCAAAATTTTCACCCCGGTAAAATATGGTACAATTTACAGTCCACTTATTAACTAACTACGAATCAAAGCTAAATAGAAACGTATTCACCTGATTTTTGAGCTCGTTATACATGTGCTCTTTCATCTTTCACAAAAATTTACCGTCTTATGAACATGATACCCTGCAAATCTTAACCCTTGTGTAGAAGCATGCTTCTCACAACCGTTAAAATTTGTTAGCTATCCCATCCTACCATTTTTATGAAAACCTTACCAAATCATACGTTAATTAGCTTTGATTTATGCGGAAAAAATACTTTACAACGACAAAAATCCTAACTCACTTTCGTAGGAATCACGGTTGCATTTAGCTTATGCAACAAGCCCTTTTAAAGCTTCTGATAGCTCGGAAGGACGAGTAGGTCTCGTGAGATTTATATAGAGAACACACCCACAACGTTCATTTAACTAGGAAAGCAATAAAATACTACTACTAAAAGAAAAGAAACAAATATACAACAACAACAATACACATACCACCTCCACCTCATGGTGGTCGAACGGAGTGCTTGTCGCCCACGAACTCTTCCACATCACCGACCAGTGATTCATACCATTTATTTCCAAACGGGCCATACCTCCTTAGTTCTTCCTCTGCCTTCTTCTCTTGAGGTGACTTCTTCACTTTCTTCTTCTTGACCGGTTTCTTCTTCGATTCTCCAAACCTACCAACCATAGCACATATCTTTTTGTTTGGATTCATGTCCACTTTTGGACACTCATCCTCACCGAGTAGGTTAGTAAATTTAGGAAAAACATTCAACTTTAGTTCCCGATCCCCAAATACCGTTCCCGTTGCACAATTTATTATGGCATTAGCAGTTGCCAGGAACGGTCTACCCAATATGACTATCGGTTGGGTGTCCTCTACACACCCAACATAGTCAACTACCAAAAAGTCAACTGGGTAATAGCAATATTCAACCTTCACTATCACATCTTCCACCATCCCCCTTCGATGCGTGGGAGTCTGATCGGCCAATACCACGGGGGTGTCGAACTTTTTCAATGGACCAAAATCATATTGGTCGTACAGACTCCCAGGCAAGATGCTCACACAAGCTCCAAGATCTAGGAGCGCCCTCTTAATTTTGAATTTACCAATTTGGATTGGAATAAGAAGGTCTCCGGATCTTTAGATTTTTGGGGGAGGGCACTCAATAAACGACACTAACATGAGATATTAAATCAATCGGTTCAGGTAGTTTGTTGTGCCGTTTTCCGATGCTTAACTCCTTCAAACATTCAACAAGAGCAGGAACCTTTATTATGGCATCAAGCAATGGTAAATTGATTTTTGCTTGTTTAAAACTTTCCCACCTCTCGTCCTTTGGTGGGGTTTGTTTTCTCACCGTTGATGCCTTAATTGGTTTTAATAGAGCCAATGGATATGGGATGGTATTAAACTCCACACCCATATCATTAGCCCTAGCATGCAATTCATTTAAACAACTTTCACAAAAAGAATTTTTTGACTTATCTTTTTCAATTTTAGTTTGTGAAATTGTTTCTTGCTCATGTTCGCTTTCATCACTAAAATCCTCCACTACACCATCAACAAGTTGTGGTGGTGGAGTACTCTCAACACTACAAACCTCATCATTTAAAAGAAGACTTACCGCATTAGTGCACATTTCGCATATTATTCGTGCTTGAACTTTGATGCTTTGGGTTCACTGTAGTGTCCCTCGGAAGCCTTCCTCCGCTTCCACGCATTTGGGATACTTCCTCCGCAAGTTGACCCACTTGCTTCTCTAATGCCTTATGAGATTTGTCGCGTACCTCGAACTCTTTCCTCACCTCCGCCTTGATCTCTTGGTTCGATGCCGTGATAGCGTTCATGATGGCATCTAACTTTGAGTTGAGCGAATCATCACTTGTTTGAGAATTGGAGTTCCCGCCACCATTACCACCTTGATTATACCCCTTTTGGTAGCCTCCTTCGCGGTTTTGGTACCCATGGGTACTCCCTTGGTTGTAATTCCTATGGTAACCCCCATAGTTACCAGCTTGGCGGTTTTGGTACGATGATCCGCCTTGATTCCCCGCATGAAAATTTGGGTTCATTTGATTCTCAGCATTCCCATATCGGAAGTTAGGGTGATTTCTCAAACCGGGATGATAAGTGTTTGAGTTCATGTCGTTATGCTTGAGGTCACCAAACACTTGATTCACTTCTTCGGTGTCGTTGGCTTTTCCCATTTGACATTCATTGGTTCTATGATCAAGCCCCCCACACCCGTCGCAACCCGCGAATTGTACCGCATTAACTTCCTTTTTCTTCATACGGGCCAACTCCCGTTCTAGTGTAGAAATGCGATCCCTTGAACTAGAATCAAGATTGGGTAGTGATCGGGATATAGGGTGCTTCTTAGCTCGGTCAGCCGATTCTTTAGCTTTCGATCTTTTGGCCGTTCTCTCGAGAAACTCCCAATCATAGTCTTCATGATTACTCAACAACGTCCCGTTACTAGTCGACTCCAAATGATTCCATGTTTCCCCATCTAAACCTCTCACAAAGCACTTCACCAATTCCCACTTTTCAATTTGGTGATGTGGGCATTTCAGAATCAACTCTTTGTATCGCATAAATGCTTCGTGCAACGGCTCACTCGATAATTGTTTGAATACTCGAATTTCATCCCGTGCATCATCGGTTTTAGCCATAGAGTAGTATTCGTCGAGGAAGGCTGGTTGCATCTCGACCCAAATATGAATGCTATTAGTGGGTAGTGTTAGGAACCACTGTTTAGCTTTATCCTTCAACGAGAACTGAAATAAGCGCAAACGAACCTCATCTTGAGTAAAGTGGCCACCCCCAATAGTACCATATATAGCCGAAATTCTGCCAAATGTGTGTACGGTTCATCATTGGATCGACCATTAAAGTGGGGAAGGATGTTGATGTAATTCGGCTTACAATCAAACGCAACTCTCCCGCGCGGTGGTGGTACGATCAGAGAATCATTCTCCGATATCATCGGTCGAAACCGACCATCAACCCCTTGTGGTGGACGTTGGTTGTTGCGGTTGTTATTTCTCGGTGGGCCATTCACTTCTTGATTAACCGGTGGCCCACGATTTACTCGTCGGTTTTGTGGTTGATTTGCCATACCCACAAACTCAGGAATCCGTATGTTGTTATTATTGCGATTGTTGTTCGGATTCAGTCGGTTGTTGTTCCGGGGTTGGCGATTGTTTTGGTAACCGACGTCTTGATTTTATCCACCACTGTACTCATTCCCATAACCGTACCCGTCATCCCACTGATCATCCCCGTAGTTGATGTTGGCATTTTGATACCCCTCTTCACGGTCGAAACCCCTTCCATTGTAGAAATTCACATCATTTTCATTCTCCCCAAAGCCATCTTCCCTTTCATCTTCCGATTGCCATGTGTAACGCTAAACCGATCCGGTGGCCGGTAACTTGGAACACTATATCTAGCGTCATCCGGAATGTTGTTCCTTAACTCTTCGTAATTTAGTTCATGTTGATCCGCATGGTTTGGGTCAACCCGTTCGAACTCTGGTTGATTAAAGTTTGGTTCAGGACCCAAGTTTTGGTTGCGGTTACGGTTGTTAAGGTTGGGTAGAGGATTTTGGTTTTGGGGTTCATTTTGTCGAAGTGGGTTGGCCGGTGTGCGGTTGTTGTTGCCCCCCGAGCGGTTGTTACGGTTTTGAGGGTTTGGGTTTTGTTGGTCCATTGGAACGGTTCCAACAGACGGTGTGGATGGTGAGTTTTGGGTGTTTTGGTTAGGGGCAAGTGTTGCCTCTAACCGGCTTGCTAAATTCCTTCTTGCCACTCGCTCGATTTCCGGTTCGTAAACTAATGGTGACGTTCGGCCGGAATTCCGTGTACGCATGCACTACCTGTAACCTGCATAAATAACACACCCCGCGTAACACAAAAGCAAATAAACTGAAAGAAGCAAGCAATTAAACAGCTAATCACAGAAATCAATAATTCCAAATGCAGAGCGCACGAACTCCCCGGCAACGGCGCTAAAATTTGATCGAGGTGTCGCGCCTCGGTCAAAGATAATATCTATAGTCCTAAATTACCCTTAACAATGTGCTAGTAGTAGTAAGGGGTCGAACCACAAAGAGTCTGTGGTTTGCGATCGGATGTGATTGATTTTGCTAAGATTGTCACTTTTATGAAGCTTGCTACGAAGATTTGTTTATTTGAAAAAGGTGTTGGAATGAACCAACAATTTGTTTGATTAATTAACTAACAGAACTTGAAATTGTGCAATGAAAGTAAATGTGATTGTAAGACAATAGTGAGAAAACAAGGTTCACACCCGGTTCAACAATTGCAAGACCTAGGGTTACTACACGTTTTAAATTGGTTTAAACGAATTAGTTCATTAACGGCTTAGAATCACAAAGCTTAGGTGCCAATTGCTATCAACGCATAAACAACGGACCCAATGCACTTCATTACTTTGGACAAGTGAAACCTATCAATCGACAAGGCATAAATACGCATATTGATTTCACGAAGTCAAATTTCATAACTCACTCGACAATTCTCAAATACAATATAAACGTAAGACAATTATCAAAAGATTAAATGCAATTCGAGTTGTCACAAACCAAATGTTTAACATATAGTAAACCCTATAAATCTTACAAAAGTCTACACCGGGGTGAAACCTCCAGGAATTAGCCGCTCATGGTGAACATGACATGATCAATGTATGATGAAAGCTCGAATCTTGACATCTTGGAACTTGGAGATGGAAAGTGGTTAGGGTTTGTGGTGAATGATGGTGATGATTGGATTGATGATTGATGGAAGATGATGATGGTGATGATGGTAGTGAACTAGGGTTAAGATCGAAGGGATGATTCAGGTGATTGGGAATGATTGGGGATGATAGAGGTAGGTTAGAGGTGAAAAAGATCCCCAGAATGGTTCCAAGATGTGTTTTTATGCTTCAAAACTCGTCCACGGTGTTTAGAAACGGGTTTGGGTTACCCGGTTCGTCAAAATAAGAACAAATGACAAAATTCAGCGTTTCACAAAAGGAGGGTGCGTCGGCGACGCCCCCCGTGCGTCGTCGACGCTGCCCAGAACTTCCAAATTGCCCCAGACGCACTTGTGTGCTGCCTACGCATGTTTTCGAGCGACAGAGTGAACCAGGGTGCGTCGGCGACGCCCATGCGTCGGCGACGCAACCCCTAAATGCCAGTTTCCTGCGAAAATTGTTTTCTTCATAACTTCTTCGTTATAGCTCCGTTTTACTCACCGGTTTCACCCACGTACTCGTAATTCAGCCCTCTATCTTCAAATATTATAACACTCACACATGTTATTCAGTAGAACATCGCACTTGGCCCTCCCTGTATTATGTCAACAAATATTAAAACAGTAACATTATATAAGTGTCATATAAAAATTATAGCCTAATTAATACTTACCACCAAAATGGGATCTAGCCTAATGTTTTGGTGGGATTTGCTACAACCAGTTGTACAAACCAACATCTTTCTGTTTGATCTCTTCCGTGTATTTGTTGAAGAAGGGAACTGTGGTGGCACTAGCACATTTCCATAACATCTCTTTGTAAAGGTCTCCTCTCCATTGAGACTTCATGTTTTCATGAATGTGACGGAGACAAAACCTATGTTCAACAGCAGGAAATAACTTGTTATTTGCAGGTATCAGTCCCTAAAAACAATAATAAATTAGATATCATTTTCATTTAGAACATCTATAAGAGTAAAATATAGAAACAAGGAATGATACCTTTTGTCTATCACTAACGAATGTGAAGTTGGTATTAGCATGGATGTCTAAATCATCACCTAGGTATCGAAGGAACCAAAGCCATGATGCAGTGTTTTCTGATTCAACTATGGCATATGCCACAGGGTAGATTCCATTATTGGCATCAACACCAACAGTTGTTAATATCTGCCCTGGATAAGGACCCTTCATAAAGCATCCATCCAACCCCAAAATGTCTCTACCACCTTGTTTAAAATCTTGCTCCAAAGCAGATGTAGACCCTTTTAAATTGACTGATCTCACTAGTCGGGTTGGGCTCTCTTCCTACCTCAAGCTTGATTGTTGATCTCGGTTTGTTCTGAGCAACTCATCACAGTAATCCTTTAGAAGCAGATACTGTGCAGTGTAGTCACCTTCCACCTTTTCAACAGCCATCACCTTTTCCCTGAGTACTTTCTGGAAAGACACTTGAACCTGGTTCTTCTTTTCAATCAGATCTTGTGGTGCCTTTAAAGGTATACTTGGATTTGATTCAATAGTTGGTTGTATCTCTTTGGCAATAGAGCTTACAGTGTATAACCTCACCTGCCTAGTTTGCAAACATTTGTGTTCATGTTTGTATGTTTTCACCAACCAATTTTCTTCATCTTTTTTCCTTGAAATATGAAGTAACCAAGGACAAGTTGGTTTGTCCTTTTTATTCAAAGAGGTGGACCCACCCACTTGTGAACTACTACCTACTTTTCCAGCCAAAGATTCTCCGTTTTTGTTTCTTTTTGTTTGCCCCGTCATGTTTCTTTTTGTTACCTACTTTTCCAGCCAAAGATTCTCCTTTTGTTTTTCTTTTTGTTTGCCCCTTCATGTTTCTTTTTGTTACCTTTTGACCTTCCTGATACAAACACAGGATTCATCCCTAGACGCACCACCCTAAACCTGTACATTTCATTCCACCTGATAAGTAATTGTCTTCTACTTCTAATTGCATGTAACTTGACCATATTCTTGACATCCTCTTTGTTGGAAAAGGTTTGACCAACAAAGAAAGGTTGCTGATCGAGGTGTCGCGCCTCGGTCAAAGATAATATTTATAGTCCCAAATTACCCTTAACAATGTGCTAGTGGTAGTAAGGGGTCGAACCATGAAGAGTCTGTGGTTTGCGATCGGATGTGATTGATTTTGCTAAGATTGTCACTTTATGAAGCTTGCTACGAAATTGATTGATTTGTTTATTTGAAAAAGGTGTTGGAATGAACCAACAATTTGTTTGATTAATTAACTAATAGAACTTGAAATTGTGCAATGAAAGTATATGTGATTGTAAGACAATAGTGAGAAAACAAGGTTCACACCCGGTTCAACAATTGCAAGACCTCGGGCTACTACACATTTTAAATTTGTTTAAACGAATTAGTTCATTAACGGCTTAGAATCATAAAGCTTAGGTGCCAATTGCTATCAACATCATATACAACGGACCACAATTCACTTCATTACTTTGTACAAGTGAAACCTATCAATCGACGAGGCATAAATACGCATATTGATTTCACGAAGTCAAATTTCATAACTCACTCGACAATTCGCAAATACAATATAAACGTAAGACAATTATCAAAAGATTAAATGCAATTCGAGTTATCACAAACCAAATGTTTAACATATTGTAAACCCTATAAATCTTACAAAAGTCTACACCGGGGTGAAACCTCCGGGAATTAGCCGCTCATGGTGAACATGACACGATCAATGTATGATGAAAGCTCGAATCTTGACATCTTGGAACTTGGAGATGGAAAGTGGTTAGGGTTTGTGGTGAATGATGGTGATGATTGGATTGATGATTGATGGAAGATGATGATGGTGATGATGGTAGTGAACTAGGGTTAAGATCGAAGGGATGATTCAGGTGATTGGGAATGATTGGGGATGATAGAGGTAGGTTAGAGGTGAAGAAGATCCCCAGAATGGTTCCAAGATGTGTTTTTATGCTTCAAAACTCGTCCACGGGTGTTTAAAAACGGGTTTGGGTGACCCGGTTCGTCAAAATAAGAACAATTGACAAAATTCAGCGTCTGACATAACGAGGATGCGTCGGCGACGCCCCCATGCGTCGTCGACGCTGCCCAGAACTTCCAAATTGCCCCCGACGCACTTGTGTGCTGCCTACACATGTTTTCGAGCGACGGAGTGAACCAGGGTGCGTCGGCGACGCCCCCCTGCGTCGGCGACGTAACCCCTAAATGCCAGTTTCCTGCGAAAATTGTTTTCTTCATAACTTCTTCGTTATAGCTCTGTTTTACTCACCGGTTTCGCCCACGTACTCATAATTAAGGCCTCTATCATGCTATCTTCAAATATCTTCATTTTAAATCCATTAACCTCCCCCAAAAACACCTCCAATCTTCGTTGTTAACCCGGTTTTGTTCATTTCACATCCCTAGTTGATCCTGTTCGCTCCCAGTGCTCCGTAAAGCTCCCGAATAGCTCCTTAAACTCTTTAGACCTGTAAAACACAAATCCTATTAAAAGTAGGCTATTCATGATTAAAAGCTATGTAAAAACACCAACTTAAACATAACAAAGCACCGGTTTTCGACCATGTATCAGTTGCTCATCTAGAGTCTTGGTCTTGTATTGTTTCTTTCTTTTCTTGCACTTCTTAACAGCTGCATTTAGAACATTGTCACCCTCATCCTCACTACAACTTTCAAAATCATCTAAATCAAACTCCAACCCACAATCATCATCTACATCAGCTTCAGGGTCTTTACCAACATTGTTGTTAAATGAATTCATGTTAACTGGTATTTCTACAACCATGTTATTAATATCCACTATCATATCATTTTGTGTCTCATCAACACGTTCCTGATCATCTAGCCTATCATCTGCATTTCATTCTTAGTTATATCCTCATTCAAAGTTGCATCAATATGTTCCTGATCATGAACTTCCCGATACTCTACAACATCCACAGTGGGATTCTCGTTATGAGGAAAACACTCTAGGGCTAGTTGTCTCCTTCTAGGGTGGGATGACTGAGGGTGAGGTGGCTGAGGATCATCATCTTCTAACTCCTCAATGACAACAGTTGATGTCTTGATTGGAGAAGTAAAATGATACTCAACACCCAGCCTAGAGGACCACTGCTCAGTAAACAGCTCTATCACTTTATTCTAAGGAACATGCTCAATCAACAAACGCACGTCTTCATCATTACCTAATGGCCTTAACCCATCACTAAGTTGTGTTTGAGGAATTAATAAGTGATAGAACATAATTTGTTCCTTGGGATAACTTGTTTCCCTAATCATGTGATTTAACTCGATAACAGACAAAAAACATCAGAATCAACCTTGTCTACATAGTCGATTGTTCCATCTACCTACCTTTTTACATAAACACTCCACCATGGTTGATTTTCAAACTGAAGATATTAGGGCTATTACCTATAATCAAACAATCAACAATAAAAAAATAAGAAATACAGTTAATGATTGACACACATTAGGTTAACATTGTAAAAGTACAGATTTTTGATGTTTGCAAAACATACCATACACTTCCAGTGGATCAAACTTCTCGTTTTTGTCACGTATCCACCACAGGGTTAGCACCATTGTGTTTCCCCTTGATCGTTCGCGTTCTGTTTAGGGTTTGGTATTCAATCGCAGAAGATGATTGGAGAATATGATTACACTAGGAGGAGAGAAATTAGTTTGGAGAAGAAGGGTTTTGGGTATAACGAGGTATTAAAGTGAATTAAATAGGTGGCAGATATTAATAGGTGAATTGACTAAATTGCCCCTCATGTGAGGGGCAAGTGACATCTTTTTAACCATGGTAATGGATGGAGCTAGAAGCAGGGGCCAAAATAGTTAGATAAAAGGACGTTGGAGGTTCAGATGATAAAAAAATCCTTTTAGGGCTTAGATAGTAAAAGTGATATAAACACATGGGTCAAAATCGTAATTTACTCTAATATTTATGTTTATCTTTCATCATCCGCTAAAAGTTGGTCGTTGAAAGTAACGGTATTAAAATCCTAGATGGTTATAAAGATTATTTATTATATGTTAAGACACTAAATCTCGAGTTGTGGGCTCGCCAAGATGCTCATTGTGGAGCCTATGAACTAAATTTGAGTTCATTGATTTGAATTTCTTCTTCAATTCTTAGCTCTTATCTCTTGAATACTAGTCTAAGTGTAATACGTAACAAACATAAAGGAAAAAACATGACTGTGTTGTCCTTACACTATGATGGGCAAATTGGAAATAAATAATCTTAGCTAACTCAACTTGGCCAATAATAATCCCAAGGCAGTTATTGGCCGATAATAATCCGAACTGGTCAATTTTTTTTTTGTAAAATAGTCTGCCGTTAAAATAGCTTAACGGAGTTAATTTTTTTCCAAATTACAAACCGATGTTTTAGGGCTTTTGATCAGAACGACGATACAAGTCGATTGATGTAAAACTTACCTCGAAATACTGCCCCAACCCACGAAAACGGTGCTTTAATTCGGGTGTTTGAACTTCCAAATAACAAAAATCAAGCCATTTCGAGCACAATTTCGAGATAAGTTTTACATCAATCGACTCGTATCGTCGTTCTGATCAAAAGCCCTAAAACATCGGTTTGTAATTTGGAAAAAAACTAAACTCCGTTAAGCTATTTTAACGATAGACTATTTTACAAAAAAAAATTACCAATTCGGATTATTATCGGTTAATAACTGACTTGGGATTATTATCGGCCAAATTGAGTTAGGTGGGATTATTTATTTCCAATTGTCACCATGATAAAGGTTAAAATCAAAGAGGACCCATTTAAGGTTTTGCCAAGTGACTCACTCCATCGGTATCCTGCTAAACAATAGGTAAAACGTAGCTCGTGTGCTAAACTGGCAGTGGAAGAAGGTTAAAAGACAACAAAGACTAGAGACCTTTTGCTTCATTTATTTTGTGAACACTGTTTGAATAAACTGATCCGGTATTCCATGAAATAACCGATCCGGTTAGTCTTTTGTTGAATGCTTAATATAAATATTAAATTGGTCAAGTTTAATAAACTTGATAAATTCCCCTGCTCTAATAATCTGTTCATCCCTTGTTGGTTTTAAGGACAAATTAAACTTCACAGCAAGAAGATAATAAAAAAATCTTGAGATTTTTACATATATCCCCTACTAAGAGCCTTTATTACAATCTTAGTTTTTTTAGTTCATATGCTGGTCAACTGATTTCTTTATATGCTGGCTCAGTCAATTTCCATCTTCAAAAACATCATAATTTGGTTCATGACACTGTCCTCTTCTGATCACTAGATTCTTGAAAAATTGTTGCCTCATCAACATAGTTATTTATGACTTCAATGATATCCACATGCCCAAACCCAACTCATTATTTGTTTGTACACAAACGGTTCGGTCTCAAACCACACAATGAGCCGATACATGTATTGCTCGCGTATAAATAAAGAAATTGGTCATGTGTTTCAGGGGCAGACCTAGGTAGAGGGTTGGGTGGGGAGCGCACCCCTTAAAATTTAGTGTATTTTATAGGGCAAAATCTCGACTGCACCCCTTGAATATTTGGTTAAACCCCTCATTCGCACCCCCAGAAAATGATGTGTTTGGGAGCACATGACGCCAAGTACCAATTATATATGTGTAAATTGTTCACATTTAGAGTCTAGTGTCTAATCTCGCTGTGATTGTAACAGTTATAACAATCATCTGTTTCTCAACAGGTAAATCGTTTAACTAAAAACATTAGTTGGAGCCCTTCAGTTATTGATGGGACTCTCCAAAAATAGGCGTATGCCACTTTGAGCAGCGAGCACACGGTATTCTTTAGTAAAAGGCGAAAGAATAGTTCGCTATGTGCTCACTGCATGGCTGCGTGCCTTTCAAACTCCGCACCGTTTGCATTAAATAGCGAATCTCACTACTATTACTTCCCTATTCTGCCAATGTGGGATGGACTCTAAACCCAGCTGGTTTATTGTTTGTTTAGAACCGGATCAGTCTCAAACCAAACAATGAGGCGATACATGCTCAATTTCCCGATAACACAAATCTAAAAACAATATTGCCTCGTGTTTTAAAAATTAAGAATTTGATATGGTTACAGTTTTGAATTTTGATCAAACTTAAACGTTAGATTAAATAACAAACCTTTGTATCCATCTGTCTTCAAAACTAAAAGATATGCAGAAAAATAGATTAATAACGAACGTTTGTAAAGGTTGTTGTAACTGCCTCGGCTGAACCATCCGATGTTCCAGTTTTTCAGTCGAGCCTTTGCTTTCAAGGATGAAGAAACTGTGACGGTTGCTGATCTGCTCCGTGAAAAATTACCTTTTTAAGCAATGCTTTGAGGCCGGACAACTGATGGATGTTTGCCTCGTGTTTATGAGCTCTGCCGATTCAATAGACCAGAGGACGCTTATAGAGTTAGAGATTAGCAAACATTCATAATACGTCATGGGCTCACAAATCTTTAGCAAAAGGATTACATCAAAGCTGACAGTTTAGCCGTGTAGCGTATTTGCCCTTTCTTGAAGGAAGCACACATGTAACCATGTAGCGTATTTTGAACTTAAACATTGGTTGGAGCCCTTCAATTATTGAAGGGACTCTCCAAAAATAGGCGTATGCCACTTTGAGCAGCGAGCACACGGTATTCTTTAGTAAAAGGTGAAAGAATAGTTCGCTCTGTACGTATGGCTGCATGCCTTTAAACATCCCACCTGCTTGCCTGAAATAGTAGATTTGCCACAATAATACAGGTAAAACTTTAAACTAAAAACATTGGTTGGAGCCCTTCATTCCTTTAGTCAATTTCCAACTTCATAAACATTATCATTTGGTTGACGACACTGTCCTATGATCACTATAGTTATTTATGACTCCGTCGATGTCCACATGCCCAAACCCAACTCGTTATTTGTATGTTCAGAACCGGACCCACCCGGTCTACAAGACTCAAACCAAACAATGAGGCCAATACATGTTTAATTTCTCGAAAACACAGATCTAAAACAATATTGACGCGTGTTTTGTAAATATAGAAATTGATATGGTTATGGTTTTGAACCTTGATCAAACCAAAAACATGGATTCAAGTGTCATTTATTTAAATTTGTTAATTTTTACCAAGGACAAACCTTGTAGGGGTGTGTAATAACAAAACTTGATCATAGTCTCTAATCTTGCTACGATTGTAACGATTATATCAAAGTATAAACTTCGCGGACGGAACGAATACGATTATGTGACATGCAATCTAAATGTATATCCTGGGATTGCTAGACTTATGTGACTCAGTTATATCGAAATTAAGTCTAATGCACGTAATTGTATATGTACACAGGGATTAAGTTGTACGTAATTACCGATTATTTTGCCGTTTGTCACAGAATACAAACGTAATAGCGGCCTGTCAGAACGTAAACTAACTCGAATTTATACCATTAAGTCAAAGCGTAATATATGCGATCCGACTGATAAGTAGAAAACATACAAAATATGAAATCATATACCAATTTACGTGGAAACACAATAAATTCGAATTAATACAAAAGTATACCAAATTTATGTCAAAATATGGACTAACCCGAATTTTGTACCAAAAATGCAGCGTGATTATGTATAGGTTATTATCAACAGTTAACGTAAAAACGTAGAGCAACTCGAATTTAATCAACAAACCAAAATGTATTACATTTGACCCGACTTGTTTTCAAATGAAATTTACATCGAAATGTACATAAAAAGCAAGCATGAAAACATATTATAAATGAAAACAGAACTAACGTCAGAACGTGAGCATGAAAACATATTATATTTGACCCGACTCATTTCCAAACAAAATTTTCGTCGAAACATAGACTAACTTGAATTTACATCATCACGTACATACAAATATGCACTCAACAAATTATTTTTTTAAGTTAACGAACAAAGGTATTAAGGAAAAACCAAATTATACATACTCTCGAGGGAGTCAAAGTGACATTTTACAAAGTTTATAAAAAAGCTGTTGAAATGACAATTACTACACTTAAGGGCCTAACATGAGTAAAAATGAGATTTCATAAAAGTAGGCAAGTTAGAGGTAAGAATGAAAATGACAAAAGTTGGAGGGAAATATGAAAATTGCACCGACTTTGTATTTTAAGATACTATGGAACACCTAACCACTACACAACCCGTACTTTGCATCAAAACTTAGCGGCATCAAAACATATTGTAACTCGAATTAATATCCGAATGAAAACGTTTTAGATGCCAGTCAAAAAGTAAATTAACTCGTGACCAATTGAATGCGTAGATAAAAGAAAGCACCAAAACGTATTATATTTGATCACACACGTTTCTAGAAAAAAATAAATTTACATTAAAACGTAGATCAACGAATACGTACGTAATAATAATCATAAGAAAATAGTATATATATGACCCAACTTATTTCCGATAAAAATCTACGTCGAAACGTGAAATAACTTGATATATACCCATACGTACATAAAAATATACACCTAAAAGTTGATTACAAAATATTTAAAAAGTTAAATCATTGTAAGTGTTATTGCTGAAAATTGAGTGATAAAAATATAACAATACATCAACACATAAAAAAGAAACCAGTCTCTTTATTTATGTACGTACACCTTTGTTTCAGGGTGGGGCCGCCCTTCTCCTGCTAATCCGGCCATTTTCATGTGAGGAGCCAACTCCACAACTTTGACGGGCTTTTTTTGAATAGATCTTGACTTGGGCTTGCTTTGATGATGGGTAGGCTTGTGCTTTCGCCCTTCTGTGGGCATTTTACATGGATGAATTCATACCATACAAAGATACACTTTAAACTATAAGATTGACTATGGAAGAATATTAAACAAAGCAAAAACAAAATAAAAAGTGTCAAAGCGTAATATATGTGACCCGGCTCATAAGTAGAAAACTTACAAAATACGAAGGCATATACCCAATTTACGTGGAAACACAAATAAAATCGAATTTATACGAAAACGTATACCAAATTTATGTCAAAATGCAGACTAACTCGAATTTTGTACCAAGAATGCGGCGTGATTATGTATAGATTATTATCAACCATTAACGTTAAAACGTAGAGCAACTCGAATTTAATCAATGAATCAAAATGTATTATATTTGACCCGACTTGTTTTCAAACAAAATTTACGTCAATACGTACATAAAAAGTAAGCATGAAAACGTAATACAAATGAAAACATAACTAATGTCGAAACATACATAAAAAATGAGCAATGAAAACGTATTATATTTGACCGTTACCAAACAATTTTTTTTGTCGAAATGTAGACCAACTTGAATTTATATCATCACGTACACAAAAATATGCACGCAACAATTTTTTTTTAAGTTAATGAATAAAGGTATTAAAGAAAAATCAAATTATACATACTCTCGAGGGAGTCAAGTACTCTCGAGGAAGTCAAGTGACTTTTTATAAAGTTTATAAAAGTTAAGGTGTTGAAAATGACAAATACTAAACTTAAGGGCCTAACATGAGTAAAAATGAGATTTAACAAAAGTTGGCAAGTTAGAGGTAAGAATGAATATGACAAAAGTTGAAGAGAAATATGAAAATTGCACCAACATTGTATTTTATCTTTATATTTTAGAAGATATGAATAAATTTAATTTTCTTTTTTTAATCGTAACTAAATTATCGAAGGATGAATTGGTAATGTCTCATGCATTTCGTGGGTTATAGTGTATGCTTCACCAGAAAGGATTGGCACCCACTTGAGAAGACCCATCGATAATCCCTTGCTTACGTTGAACTTTATAATCCGTTGATAATCGATAACACATTACCAACGAACTTTCACCAACTGATTTCCGTTGATAACCACTTTCAACGACCGATTTTTTGACAGTAACCACTTTCACCAGCTGATTTTGATTCTGATAGAACTGGTCGTTGGTGATACTTATTTGCTTAGTAGTGTAATCGACATTGCCGTGTGAACAAAATCTTAGCGTGTCCAAACAGTGTCTTGATAAAGATGTGTAAAACTAGGATCACACATATAGGTTCATTATCAACACGGTACTCTTCTAGTTTTATGGATTTTACATGAGTTTACACCGCTAGCCAAATAGCCCATAAAAAGGGATCTTCTAGTTATAAGCAATGGTGAATCTAAAGAAAAAGTTTAGGGGTAGCCAGTGGCGGACCCACCTCTTTGGTAAGGGTAACATCCGCTACCCCTTAACTTTTCGGCTGAAGTGCAAAATATATACATATTTTTTTGACGTTTTTGTATTCTAGCTCCCTGAAAAAGTTATAAACCCTGTCAAGAACTGAAGAATTGAATGAATAAGGTGGGATAAACTGGATATTAGCGCAACTAAATTAAAGCTCCAACCTGGTGAAGAATATAGAATAGGGGCTCTGAACAACTTCCACTTTAATTTCGTAGATCAACTATGTTGGCTAATAGGAATTTTTTTCATGACTAATAATAGTTGCTACAAATAATTATTAAATTTATTATAAATATTATTTCAATTGGTCCAAAACTTTTAATAGTTGCTAACAAATAATTGTATGTAAATATTATTCAATATTAACTTTTTTTACATGATCTTATCCAACCCAACATGAATAAGACCCAAAAAAATATAATATAGCAATAGACAAACGATCTATAAAATGTTTCAACACGGAAAAAAAATCTTGATTCGCCAGTACGTGTTTTGAACAAATCTTGTTTGTTACTCTCAGAAGCATGTTGGAATCAGTGTTCTCTAGAACTATAAAAGAGGATGAAAATTTGAAAAGAAGGCGTAGAAATAGAATGGAGAAGTTGTTTTAGAGTTTATAATTGAAATTGAAGTTTGGAAACTTGAAAAGTGATAATAACGTCTAGATATGCAGACCCTTGGAAATTACAAGTTTTACTACTTTTTCATTATTAGTTCGTTTTATTTTATTCAATGATTTTTCAAAATAGCTTATAAATATCCTTAGTTAGTTATTAAATATGTGATCTGGTTCCTGTATCTAGTTAGAGCGGCCCAACCGGATCGATAAAGTAAAAGAAGAGCATGTAATGACTTGATTTCAATCTTTCAAAAACCGAAGAGGAGAAATCTATTAGGTATGCATTTAACTTCATTTGTTATCGTGTTTTTATTTTTGTTCAGTTTACTTGTATGAAGTACGATAAAAAAAATTGAACGTTACCTCTAAATTTTGGTCTAGATCCGCCACTGAGGGGTAGCCAAAATTTTTTTTGACCTAGGGGTATCCCGATATATAAAACGGAAAAGAAAAAGCTTTTGCACTAGCTTTACATCCGCCAACAAAGTTGAGGGGTAGCACGGGCTACCCCTAAAGTACACATACCTCTGTCCCTGGTTATAATACCATGCCCTACTCGTTACTTTTTGTGCGTTTTGAAGGCCAAAAACGCCCTAAAACACGCCCGAAACGGCCCCTTGGGCTTTTTTGCCAAAAAATTGTTGGGGCGTCCAATATTCCACGCCCTTGCCCCCATTTAATTGTACAATCACCCTTCATCTTCCTATTCTTTGTCCAATCAATTTTTTTCATGTTTTTTTTATTTTTTTAATTCTTTACACCCCTGTTAACATAATACTCATATCCCCACTACACCTATTTTAGAGAAACACCCCTTTGCTGTCTGGGACGACACGTGACGGACAACGCCCAAAGGTGGGGCATTATTCACCCCATCAACTACGCATGTTCTAATGCTTTTATATAAATTTACACCACTAGTCAGATAGGTGATAAAACCACGTCGTTTAGATGCGTAGAGTAGATTTTTGTACAACTATTGAAATAAATAAATATAGTGCTATAACTGTTCAATATGAGAAAATTGACATGCACTTAAATGCGTAGAGTAGATTTCTGTGTACAACTGTTGACATAAATATAGTTGCTATAAATGTTCAATATGAGAAAATTGACATGCACAAGTTGTACTAGAAAATTAGGCCACGGCCTTTTTTTAAGGTGGTAATGTCATAATAAAGATTATTGAAAAAAAAATAGTTTCAAATGTCATACTAGAAAATTGACATGCTTCTAGTGGAATTTTGTATTGTCCCCATAAATATTGTTGATAAAAAAAGTTCAATATGAGAAAATTGGCATGCACAAGTTGTACAAAAAATTAGGCAACGTTTCCTATTTATAGGGTTTGATACTCTATCGCATCAAGAAAATAAATTATAGGTTCGTCACTGACAAAACTAACTAAAAGATCGCGGGTCTGTATCCAAGTATGATATTAAGTGATTACCGACACGATGTACTCATTTACCAATATATCTAGAATAGCTATTTTTTATTTTATTTTCCTTTGGCCCGTATCAAGCAACGCTTTATTAGTCTAGTAGTTTCATTATATGGAAAATGAGGGCTTTTTGTGGAGTATATAGTTTATGTTATTATTTATAGTTTATACATTATGAAGCATCGATTTATCTTTTCGAATTTATATCTCATGATTTTTACATATTCTAAATATTTCAAACATTTTATCGTTAATGATATGTTTATAATTTATCATAGTTTAATTTATTGTACTCGTTATAAACATAAAATTATTTACAAATTAGAATGATAAGAGAAATATATTTACTTGAAATCTCAACAGGTATTTTTAGCAAACTAACAATATACCCAATACCTCCTTGTATGCCTTATACTCGTTAATATGCCCGATAACGGACATGTAATAGTTGATAACCGGAAAAATCCCTACTTGGCGGTGAGCTGGGTATAAAACATGGTTTTACAATAAGTTATGGGATTGAAATTACAAGTACCCGTTTCATTATCATCTATAGCACTAAAGCAATTCTGCGCATTTGAAAATTGAAACTTCTTTTATAGGAGTTTTGTTTCCAAAGGAGTGTCAATAAGAAAAGTATGTATATATTTAGCAAAAGGGAAAACTTTATTTAATAGGGCCCACGTTTTCCAAGTGGTCCAGTCTGGTTACTCGAAAGTTTTCTTCTACTTCTAGAGTCGTTCAACTTTCATTAGGTATTCTAATTCAATGTATCTTTATAGATTTTTTTTACTTAAAGTGGTGTAATAATACACATATGAATCTTGGTTATCAATAAGTAATATTATTTTTCAAATAACTTGAAGCATGAGGTAATAGTGAAAAATAATCTCCAGGATTTAATAACTAACTAAGAAATAATAATCACTAAGAAAAAGTAACCATGATTTATCTCATTAGCCTCATCTAATTTAATTTTTTTTAATATGTTCAAAAAGTTACATAGGATTGAAAATTAATGAAAATTGAGAGGGATTAAAGGGGAAAAAAGTTCAGCGATTATAAAAACACACTTAAAAAACTTAATTACTATTGTGTAAGTTAGCTCTTATAAAAGTAAGGTTTATTAAAAATATTTACTAAAATTGTGTTTGTCTATTTATATTGTGTTTACCTTAGTGGTTACTTTTTTTATCCAACATATTATAAGTTTTTATTTTTATATTCAATCAATCCATTATCTATATTATTATTATTATTCTTTAATATACATCATTTTTTAGGTTTTTATTAATAAATCCGATATCTTTTTATATTTTTTCTTCAGTTAACCCGTTATAGTTTCTTTTACTAACCTATTAAATTTTATTTTTTTATTCAATCAACTTATCATTATTCTTTTTTTCTTTTAGTTCTTTTATTTTTAGTTTCAATCTATCGGTGAAAACCGTTCGTGATACTCATTTTTCTTAGGGTGGAAGAAGTGATCAAACACTCCCTATTTTCACTATCCAATAATCTCATGTCATGTCAACTCATCCCTTCACTCCTCATTTTACACTCAATCACTAGCAACGCTTCAAACACAGGGAGAATGGTAAACAATTTAAAGAAAAAATTGTGATTGGTTGAATAGGATAGGGCCCACCATTAACCCACTCTCTCCCTTCTCTCTTTTCTTCACCATTCGGTGAGTAGTCACCACATACCACACTCCCCACTCACCACTCATCCACTGGCATCACCTCCCCACTGGCAAACTATAACGGTCATTTGGCACATAAATTTATTTATTTGTTATTAGGATAATCTTTTTGTAGATACATATTTCATTTTCAGGGAATGTGTCAAAATTGGTTAATGATAGGTTCGGTTAATCAAGGATTTGATTAATTGAAAAGTGTAAACCAAAACCAACGATATAATGGACAGTTAACCCGTGGTTTGGTTGTACGGTTATGATTCGGTTATAAGGTTGATTATTTTTCATGCGGGTCTCATGTGATATACGAATAGGACATGTCTATTCACACACCTCTTTTTCTATTCACACACTCTCCCAGTGTCGAGCTTGGTCAAAGCGCGGCATTTTGGTCCGGTCAACCAGACAAAGACTGACGGTGTGTCTGACGGGTCTGTTGATCTGACCAAAACGCCGAGCTTTGGCAGCGTTTTGGTCCTGTAGGCTTATGTAGAAAACTAGAGGGTGATAAATATGGTTTTCTTTAAATTTCTTCTTAAACACTTGATTTATACACTTGAAAACTAGAGGGTGGTAACAATATCTTCTTATACTTTTAAAGATTTGATTGTAACTAGTACCAACTACAACAACTTAAATATTGTTAGAGCATTACAATGTAATGCATTTTGTTCATCTGTTCCACTGTGGCATGTGCGCCGGACCATTTACCTCGTCTGGGTGCATTGTAACACTCGTACGGTCCGTATCAAGACCGACAATCCGGACCCCGAACGGACTTGTTTTGTGGGCCCTTCGCGGGTTTCATATACTTCTTTTTCTACCTTGGTGTTTTGTTTGGCACCGATAGTGAGATATTTAGGCTTTCTCGAAGAGAAATTATAGGGCTTTTTATGTGAGATTTGAGGTTTCTAAATGTTTTCTTAGTTGATCTTCTGATCATGACGAGGTGTTTCAGGTTATGTCGATGTTCGGATCTTCTAGAGATTACTCACATGCATGTGAACCATCTTTGGATCTTGGCCTACGTGAAAGCGATGAGCTAAAACAAGCCCGTTAATGTTCTTAGATCTGTGAGGAATCAGAGTGTGCTCTAAAGTGTGGGTGCTCTTTGCTTCAATGTTTTAAAATCCAGTTTTTATATCGTGCCGGATTTGGCTCAGAAACGGTTTAAACAGGTGTATCGGGTGGTTCAACCGGGTGTACCGAATAGTTTAACCGGTTCTGTCGTACGATTCAACCGGTACAACCGACCGGTTTAAACCGGTTTTTAAAACATTGCTTTGATTAGGATCTGTTGTGTTGGTTTGATGATTTTCAAATCCGTAGGTAAGGCAGTAAATAAAAGAACCACACATAGGCTGACATGTGGCAGTCATAGATTGGGTACCCTGACCTATGTTTTTAGTAGATACAATATAATGAAGGAAAGTGATGACAGCCCAAAAGAAAAGAAACAAATTAATAGATGTAACATTGGATGTATATACCTTTGTATTAACTATTTGACTTATTTTATTTTTTTACTAGAACAACTGACATAAAAAGAGGGATAATTTTTAAAAATAAAAACGGAATTTACTTTTTAGCAAAGTAATCACCAAAAGCACAAGCTCAGTCGACACTTTTGCCAAAAAGCAACTTGCAAACTAATTTTCCCTAAAAAGAAACTAAACAGAAAAGGAAAAAAGTAAGTTGCTAGGTTTGAAGCTACTTTCTCTGGTTCAACATTCAAGGGAGTGGTCACCACTCCAACAATGTGTTCCCTTTGTTTGTTTTATATTATTTCTATGGGTCATTGTTGCATAAAACAAAAAATGGAAACAAAAAGTTTGGTTCATTCAATTTTTGATATAGTATATAAAATTACAAAATTGTAAAGTTGCTTAACCTATGTCCCATGAGATGGGTCCGCCCCGAAGATAGGCATTTTAAAGTTGCTTAACCCATACGTGGGTCCGCTGTAACGTGAACATTTAATTCGCATTAAAATTGTAACTTTGCTTTTATACAAATATGCCATAACATAAGCAAACGCATATAACGTTTCCTCTAGCTAAACTTAGCAAAGCCATCCATAAAATGTCTTTCAACCTACAAGTTGTTATCCTCTCTTGTTTTCCCTTACTCGTTGCCTTATTTATTTTAAAATCATATTTTTATTCCGTAAAACCCCACAAAAAACTACCACCATCTCCACCAAAGTTACCACTAATAGGAAACCTTCACCAATTAGGCTCGGGTGTGCATCGTATCCTTCAGTCCATGGCTCAGACATATGGTCCGCTCATGTTGCTTCACTTTAGTACTGTGCCGGTAATTGTTGCCTCTTCTGCTGATGCAGCTAGAGAGATCATGAAAACCCATGATATCATATTTTCAAACAGGCCATTTTTAAACATCCCTCATAGAATTACTTATGGCTCGAAAGATATAGCTTTTGCCTAATATGGGGAGTATTGGAGGGAGGTGAAAAGCATTTCCGTACTCCATCTTTTAAGTAACAAAAGGGTTCAAACATATCGACAACTGAGAGAGGATGAGGTGGCTCATATGATCGGAAAGATTCAACAGGTTAATGAAGCGATCGTTAATTTGAGTGAGTTACTTGTTTTACTTACAAATAATGTGATTTGTAGGGTGGCTTTGGGGAGGACATATGAAAGGACGAAGGTTAAGAACATGCTAGACAAGATTAAGAATTTGTCAGGACGTTCTATTGGGAGTTTTATTCCGTCACTAGTGTGGGTGGATAGATTTAGAGGATTGCATCGAGAAGCTGATGAACTTGCTAAAGAAATTGATGAGTTTTATGAGGACGTCATCGTGGAACATGTAAACAAGAAAGAGTTTGGTGTCGAATGCCAAGATCTTATTGATATTTTATTAAAAATTCAAAAAGATAACTCAACAGGATTTCGTCTTGAAAGATATATGATCAAGGCTATTATGGTGGTAAGATTTCCCCACACTCTCTATGTATCAATTTCACTACAATAGTAAAAATTTAATTAAGGTTTAAAAATAAAAAAAAAATGAAGAAGATAAAGATGTCGATTTTTGGGAGGTTAAACAACGGCTACATTAAAATTCAAACTTTTACTTTATAACCAATATATCGTAGTCTTAATATCTCGTGCCTTAATATCATCTTCAGTCATAATATGGTGTGAAAATTGTCTTTTTATCCTAAAGAGTTATATAATAATAATAATAATAATAATAATAATAATAATAATAACCACAACGATGATGATAATTATCAATTAGTTAATGTATATCTCATATAATTAATTCAGCACAATTATGAATTCAATCTCTTTAAATGTGTTTTCAAAGAAATTACAAGTGATTTAAGATGCATTATATACAAATAGATAAGAACCGTAACAATTAATTGAATTTAAAACCTAGGGTTTAGTAATAATCAGATAAAGTTTTTGTCATATAGAAGATTTTTTTATGATCTCTCATACATATATATATATATATATATATATATTATATACATACATATATATATATATAGGGGTTGGGTAAAATGAGAACCACCTTGAGTTGTGAGAAAAGTAGAAACAATACTAACCATTGATCAAATGTTTTTGGATTGATGAGATTAAAAAGACAATAAAGTAAAGTAATAATTGTGTTTTAATTAATGAATTTTTTTAAGTGAGATAAGGGCAATTAGGTCTTTTACAATATATATTAATGATTGGTCTCATTAATATGATTTATTTAATATGTTTAATTTAATATGATTTGATTAAAAATTTTATAGTAATTCATCATAAAATTTTGATTTAATTTTTACAATAAAATTTAATAAATAAAAAATATAATATAATTTAATTAATGTAATTTATGCGCCGGTATAAAATTTTTTTACACGCAGTTTTTAACATTTTTACGCGTCAGTTTTACACTTTTTTACGCACCGGTTTTAAACTTTTTTTACGCGCCGGTTTTAAACTTTTTTTACGCGCCGGTTTTCAATTTTTTATACGCGCCGGTTTTCAACTTTTTTTACGCACGATTTAGAACTTTTTTTACGCCCCGGCTCTAAACTTTTTTATGCACGGTTTTTAACTATTTTTACGCGCCGGTATAAAAGTTTTTTACACGCGGTTTTATACTTTTTTCGGGCCGGTTTTAAACTTTTTTACGCGTGGTTTTAAACTTTTTTTAGGCGCTGATTTTAAACTTTTTTACGGCGTTTAAACTTTTTTTACCCGCGGTTTTAAACTTTTTTTACGCTGGTTTTTAACTTTTTATAGGCGCCGGTTTTAAACTTTTTTTACGCGTGGTTTAGAACTTTTTTGCGCGTCGGCTTTAAACTTTTTTTACGCACGGTTTTGAACTTTTCGCCCCGGGTTTTAAAAACAGATAGAGCAAAAATAATAGATATTATTTTCGATTATTTGGTATTTTCTAATAAATATATAAGACAAATATAGCTTGCGTTTTATAAATAGAATTCTGTCATAAATATGGAAAATAGAGCAAAAAGAAATAGATATTATTTTTGATATTTTTGTATTTTCCAAAATTTCGTAATATTTTTACCGTATTAATATAAAACCTAAAATATTTTTCTTAATTTTAAATATAAAAAATTATAAAAGAGATGAAAGGAGAAAAATATTATGATGTGATTTAGAAATAAGAGTGAGGTGATGTGACATTGAGAGAAAAAGACTAAAATATCCTTGTGAATTAAATTAATTATAGGTGATGCGTTAAAATTCTATTGGATGGGAGAAGTTCTCATGGTTCTTGCAACTGAGGGTGGTTTTCATTTGAACTGGATCCTATATATATATGTATATATAGTGGAGGGTTCAAATGAGAAGAGATTTTTTGTAAGGAAAAAAAAAGTCTCAACCAATAAGAATGTTTCATTTTAGGGCTACGAGGAAAAATGCATAAAAACTGAAGCAAATATAAATTAAAACCTAAAGGGCCAAAAGGAAAAAAAAACATAAACGACTAAAGAAGTAAATTTCACCGACATAATGTGTTTAATATATATATAATTAGAACCACATAATGTTTTAAAATACATTACTTTTTTCACTATTTTGAAAATTATTTAGTTAAATAATTAAAAAATACTTAGTAAAAAAAACAGAAAAATAAAAAATAAGTGTTTTAAGTTAAATTTATTATAAGAGTTAATTGTGGGATTAGTTCATGTAGTTTCTCCAAAGTAATAATGTTGGGTACTAAGTTCTGTAATAACAAAAATACCCTAAGTTTCCGGTAAGTATTTAACAACTATTACCTAGGAACTATTAGCCCTAGGATGTTACAAAATCAAAAGTTAAAAGCTTAAATTGTTACTTTAGACAATTAGTATCTGAGGTTGTTACTTTCCACAAACTACAGGGACTAACGGTGTAATTAACTTCACATTTTCAAGAGGTTTTTTGGATATATGTATATATTGTCAATTTTTAATTATACACATGTGTATATTGCCAATTTTAAAATTATACAAATATGTATACTATGAAACATATATGTATGATACTTATTTTCGGCTTTAAATATGTATTTACATATAAGTAAACTAAAAAATACATGTTTAGGACCATAATCTTATTTTATATACATATATATACAAGAGTAAATCGCCATTTTCATCCCTAAGGTTTGGGCACATTTGCCATTTTCGTCCAAAATGACACTTTGGTACCATTTTGCCCCCCACGTTTGTAACTTTTTGCCATTTTCGTCCAAATGCCTAACCTAGTTACTTTATAACATTAGATGGGTTATTTTTGAAAGAGTAAATTGTCATTTTCATCCCTAAGGTTTGGGCACATTTATCATTTTCATCCAAAATGACACTTGTAACTCCAGCACCGTCTCCGGCACAACCTACAACTCCGGCACAACCTGCAACTCCGATACCGTCTCCAGCACAACCTGCTACTCCGGCACCACCTACAACTCCGGCATAACCTGCAACTCCGGCACAAACCTGCAAGTTCGGCACCGTCTCCGGCACAACCTGCAACACCGTCGCACCTTCAACTGTCTTCGGCACAACCTGCAACTCTGGCACAACCTGCAACTACCGGAGTTGAAGGTGGCGACGGTGTTGCAGGTTGTGCCGGAGATGGTGCCGGACTTGCAGGTTTGTGCCGGAGTTACAGGTTGTGCCAGACTTGCAGGTTGTGCCGGAGACGGTGCCAGAATTGCAGGTTTGTGCCTGATTTGCAAGTTGTGTCGGAGTTGTAGGTGGTGCCGGAGTTGCAGGTTGTGCCGGAGATGGTGTCGGAGTTACAATTGTCATTTTGGATGAAAATGGCAAATGTGCCCAAACCTCAGGGATGAAAATGGCAAATATGCCCAAACCTCAGGGACGAAAATGGCAATTTACTCTTTCAAAAATAACCCATCTATAAAGTAACTAGGTTAGGCATTTGGACGAAAATGACAAAAAGTTACAAACGTGGGGGGCAAAATGGTACCAAAGTTTCATTTTGGACGAAAATGGCAAATGTGCCCAAATCTCTGGGACGAAAATGGCATTTTACTCTATATACAATGATTTATACACATTTGTACATGTATGTACATCATCAAACATAGATATACAATGCTTGTGTTTCAATTTTAAACACGTATATACAAATATGCTTGTGTTTCAATTTTACTCTACCTATATGAATGCCCCTTTTAATTCTGTTTTCCTAAATAATCAAAGTTTTCAAAACTCATATTGAGTTTCTGTTATATTGAAAAAACATTTTTTTCCTTTGCTAAACTATTAACCAAATTATTATTATTATTACTATTACTATTATTATTATTGTTGTTATTATTATTATTTATTATTATTATTATTATTATTGTTGTTGTTATTACTGTTATTATTGTTGTTGTTATTGTTAAATATATACCTTGAAAATAAACATTAATATGTATATTAATTAGTTAATGTGCAATGGACAAAAATACTCATGATTTATTGTTAGTTTTTAAATGAGGTTTGCTTTAATACCCAATATTGTTATAAAAATAAAACCATAAAACTCAATGTTACAATAAAAAAGTTAGTACCCAATGTTGTATTTTAACAAAACCACAAGGACTAACAATGTAATTAACTCTAATATACAATTGTGAATATCCTAAAAATTGCATAATTTTGCACTTTTTTGCATAGGAAAATGTGTAATCCAGTTGTTCTCAATTACCCTAATGATTCTCAAATGATCTTTACCACACACACACACATATATATAGAGGAGGGTTTAAATGAGAACGCTAAATATCGCGAGAACCGTGAGAACGAATGAAAAAACCACGACAAACCTAGTAAAAAACAATTCAAATTCAAAATTTATATTTACACTAATCATACAATGTTAGAAATTAAATTTACATATTTAAATATTTAAATTTACATGAATTCGTAAATAAAAAAAATTACACATGTGTAAGTTTGTCATTTACACATGTGTAAATTCGTTATATTACACATGCGTAAAAAATATAGTAAGAGTGATTTTGAGAGGAGAAATGAATTATTTGATGTTGTATTTTACTTACATTGATCGATTTTGATTGGTTTTTCATTCGTTCTCACGGTTCTCGCAATATTTAGCGTTCTCAAGATAATCCTCCCCTATATATATGTGTGGGGGGGGGGGGGGGGAGGGGGGAATGATATTCTATATATAATGAGGCAAAACGTTAGGATATTATATACATATATATGTATATATATGGTGTGTATGTGTAAATATTTTGGAGGGTTTAAAACTATTTTATACTTGAAGAGAAGTCAAGATAAATGATTATTTTTTAATCTCATAGGGTATTAAAGATATAAGAAAAATTTTGTAATGGCAATGCATATTTCATATATATATATATATATATTATATAATATTTGTGTTTTTTTAATAAATCTAATATGTGCAAGTTCTGTATAGCTTATCTATAGTTAATATAGAAGTGTAACCAAAGGTTTAAACGTTAAACAAAAAAATTAACAAATTTAGTTTATTTAAACAGCCTACAGACATGCTAACTTCTTTTTAAGTATATGTGTGTAAATGGATTCATGATTCTTAGGACATATTTGGTGCCGGCACTGATACCACATCCACCACCTTAGAGTGGGCAATTAGCGAGCTATTACGAAACCCACGTGCAATGAAAAAATTGCAACAAGAGGCACGTAAAATAGAACAAGGAAGACCAATGATCCCAGAAAATGATATCGACAAAATGCCCTACCTAAAAGCCGTCCTTAAAGAAGCATTACGACTACATGCTCCTATTCCACTACTCGTTCCCCGTGAATCAACAAAAGATGCCAAAGTGCTCGGCTACGATATCCCATCAGGTACACAAGTGTTGATTAATGCATGGGCGATAGCAAGAGATCCTTCGATATGGAAAGAACCCGAAGAGTTTAAACCAGAGAGGTTCTTGAACAACTCTATAGATTATACAGGTTTTCATTTCGAGTTGATACCATTTGGTGCTGGACGACGAGGGTGTCCTGGTATTAGATTTGCAATGACGATTAATGAGCTTGCTTTGGCAAATCTAGTGTACAAGTTTAAGTTCGCATTGCCTGGTGAAGAGAGTTTGACATGACAGAGAGTGATGGTGTCACCATTCGAAAGAAGTTTCCTATACTCGTCATACCAACTCCTCGTGAGTAATTCGATGGTTGTCGTCTGGGTTTGTTAAGAAGAAACTAGCTATTATTTTCTATTGATATAATATGTAATAAATCCTTATACTTTACGTTAATATATGTAAATAAAAGTGTGTTGAAACAAATATTTCCTGAATTGCTGTGAAATTTTATAAAGGACTAGCAAGTAGCTAGAAAAAAAAAAGAACTATAATTCTTTTATATGAATGTTGGATCTTTGATCTAACGGATTCAATCTATGGAGGAGTTCTTGCTATTATATCATCAAAAAAATTGCAACTAAAAAGAGATTGGATTTTCTATCTTAAAGTTAATGACCGGATTTGTGACCGAAGTGTTTTACAACTGGAATGTTTTACAAAATACAACCATATATATACAAAACCATTCTAACTTGGTTCTCTCCTTGTGTTGTGTAACTTAGAACATCAATGGCTTCTTCATCCTCGAACAATACCTTTTCACGTAATTGTAAACAAATCCATTAGTATACTTTTATATAAAGAATGTTAAAATGTTAAAGACTATTGAACATTTTACAATTTTATTTATATTGATATATCATGTTAATAAATTTAATTTAATTGTGTTTGTGTGTGTAACATGTTTTAATACAAATGGACTGGATGGTTGCTTAGCTATTGGACTAAAGTGTTGCTCGGCTTAGAGGAGTGATGGGCTGCTGTGTTCGTGGGCTTGAAATCAACGAAGTTCAAGGCCAGGTATTATCCGGTTTCTATGGACTTAAGGAGCGGATGATTGGAGCAGCTATATAACACTTTGTCTGTGTGAAAAGTCAAGTATTCAGATCATTTGTCACTTTCACTTTCTCTTACACACAAGAAATTAGGGTTTGTTAGATCTGATCAGATTCTCGTGATTCTCGTTGAATCTGATCTAAGATTGTATCTGTTCATTGTTTGTAGAGAGTTTATCACTTTGATAATCTCTTAGAGGTGTTTAGAGTGTTCGATCATTGTTCATAAACTTGTAAAGTGTTTTCTAGGGTAATACAAGTCTTGGTTTGAGTATATGTCTTGAGTTGTGACAAATTTGTGTAAGATCTGGTTTGATATCATGTTGATGGCATGGTATCATGTTGATGGCGTGGTATCAGAGCTAAGTTGGCTCTTGGAAGTAGACTTTTGGATCTAGGGTTTTATCAGTGGTCCGATACGGTATTCAAGTTAGATCTGGTATTCTTGGTGGTTTCTTACTTCTGTCGTCTCAGATCTGTCGATTTGGCGTTCTCCAGGGATTCGTGTTGTGAAAATCAGAATCGGAATCTGAAACCCTAATTTCAGAAAGTTGTTGACCTGGAATGAAGAAACCCTGTCTTAGGGTTTGGTATCTCTTGGAGCTGGTTTTCTCATTCTTGAAATCTGTAACCCAGATCAAGAAATCTTGAAGTTAAAGGTTGGAGTGAGATCTTTCCTTTTTTTTTCTTTCTTTATTTTTCTGTTTTAGGCATATTGTCTGGGTTAGGGGGATCGGAGTTGTTACAGGACTTGTTTCCGTTATTTGTGATTTTTGTGTTATTTGCGCATTGCGTATTGAATTTTCTATGTGTGCCTAGCTATATAAGGCTCCCGCAATAAGACTTGCAGGGGCACCTTTGAGTGATGAACCCGGATCTAGCCCCTGTTGTGGTTTCGCCTTTGTGTGATAATTTTCTTGACTGATTCTTTTATGTTGGTTATATCTTGTTTGTTATTTTTTATCTATTTGATACTTCTTGGTTGTGTTGTCATGGGTGATGGTCCAAGTGAAACATTAGTTAGCAAATTAGATGATAGTGGTCCTCTTTACTTACATGCATCTGCTTCTAGTAATCTAACTAGTGTGTCAATAAAGTTAAAAGGTTCAGAAAATTACACTATCTAGGCTAATGCTATGCAACTAGTGTTACAAGTTAAAAACAGGTGGGGTTTTATAGATAAGAAATGTGTTAAGTCTGAAGATAATGAAGTGTTAGCTAGGCAATGGGATAGGTGCAATTCAATTATGCTAACATGGATACTCAATTCTATAAGTAAGGATTTATACATGGGTCATGTGTTTTCCAAGTTAGCCTGTGATGTGTGGACTGAACTAAAAGAAACATATGATAAGGTCGATGGGTCTGTGGTGTATGATCTTTATCAAGAAATAAACTCTTTTAGTCAAAATGGATTAACTGTTTCCGAGTATTGTCACAAACTAAACATAATGTGGAAACAATTAGATCAAATCTTGCAATGTACCCCTTGTACATATAATGCATCCAAAGAATTCAATAATTTTAATCACATGATTAAACTATGCAATTCTTAATGGGACTTGACAATGTGTATCAAAGTGTTAGAATAAGTTTATTGATTAAGGAGACTTTACCTTCTGTTAAAGAGGCCTTTGTTATCATTCCTGGAGAAGAGTCACATAGAAATGCTAGTAATGGTCAAAAGAAGAATCAGTATATAGCTTTTGTGTCTAAAATAAACCCACCTGTTGAACTTAAGAAAGCAAACAGAGTGTCTAATCAAAACTTAAAATGCACACATTGTAATAAAGTTGGGCACACTGTAGAGAAGTGTTTTGTAAACTTATATATAGGATTTGTTAAACAAGAAAATCCTGGTAACTGGTAGTCAAGTGAATGGTATGTATTACTGTGGACGTTCCATTGTGTCTAACAAGGTGTGTTATAATAGTAGTATTTTTATAGGGTTATGGCATGCTAGATTAAGACATCCTTCTGATCAGGTTGTTATAGTTCATAAAAACAGATTAAATTTGGATAACATGGATAATATTTATCCTTGTGAAATTTGCCATAAGGCAAAACAACACAGGGAACCTTTTCCCTTGAGTGATCATAAGTCTGCTTGTATTGGTTAGTTAGTTCATCCAGACGTATGGGGTCCTTATAGAGTCTAGAGTAAGGAAGGGTTTAGGTTCTTCCTTACTATAGTAGATGACTATTCAAGGGTTGTTTGGGTGTGTTTGATGAAGTCTAAACAAGAAGTTTTTTATAACATACAAGACTTTGTAAATATTATTAAAACAAAGTTTGACAAAAATGTTAAATTCTTTAGAAGTGATAATGGTGCAGAGTTCATCAATAATCAGATGAA
The DNA here is from genome assembly GCA_947069175.1 of Scalesia atractyloides. Taxonomy (NCBI): domain Eukaryota; kingdom Viridiplantae; phylum Streptophyta; class Magnoliopsida; order Asterales; family Asteraceae; genus Scalesia; species Scalesia atractyloides. Next base: position 93,113,047 of record CAMTDV010000005.1, on the reverse strand, counting down.
CATGTTTTGTAAATCTAAAGGCATTGTTCATCAGACTTCTTGCACTTACACACCCTAACAGAATGGGATTGTAGAATGTAAACACGTACATCTTTTAAATGTAACTAAGCCTTTACTTTTCTAAATAATCTTACTCTCAAATTCTGGCCTGACTGTGTTTTAACTGCATTCTTATTTGATAAATAGGACACCTTTTTTGGTACTTGGTGGGAAAACTCCTTATGAGCTAGTTTTTGGGTTTGAACATTATCTTGATCACTTAAAAGTGTTTGGGTGTGTATGTTTTAGTATTGTTCTTAATGAGACAGATAAATTTAACAGCAGTGCTGAAATGTGTGTTTTTATAGGATACTCTTTTGAGAAAAGGTCTATAAGATGTATAGTCTTGATAGTAAAACTAATTTTTTTCTAGGGATGTAAAATTTTATGAATCTATCTTTCCTTTCAAGGAAAATAGTATCTTAAAAATGTTGGGTGAAATCAGACTTGCTGAATTAACAAACTTAATTTTTTTTGACTTGTTTGAGGGCATAGATTCTGAACAGTTTGAAGTTCCTAATGATGAAGAAGAGGTTACAAAAGTGTCAGAGACACATGGGTCTTAGTAGTCAGGTCCAAGTGTTTCAGATTATGTTGGTTTGGCTTCAGGTGAGCAACCCAGAACTGAGACTAGTGGACCTGATAGTGTTGAGCATGCGATACCTGAACATGAAGCTTCTCACAGTTTTGAGGGAAATGCAGTAAATCAACAAAGTCAACCTATAAATAGAAAGTCAACTAGGAATACCAGTTTACCCAGAAGTTTGAGTGATTAGGTCATAGATGGAAATGTTAAGTATGGGTTAGAAAGAGTGGTCAATTATTCTAGTGTCTGTTTTAAATAAAAGTTATGAACCAAAACAGTTCAGTGAAGCATATTAGACCCAAATTAGGTCACTGTTATATAAGCCCTTCATAAGAATGATACTTAGGAACTTGTTGAGAAACCTAGTAATAGAAGTCTTGTTGGGTGCAAGTGGATATATAAGTTAAAGTACAGTTCTATTGGAGAGATTGAGAGATACAAGACTAGGTTGGTAGCTAAGGGATATAGTCAAAAGCAGGGTATAGGTTGGTAGCTAAGGGATATAGTCAAAAGCAGGGTATAGATTTTGAAGAGACTTTCTCTCTTGTGATTAAACTTGTTACTATTAGGTGCATATTAACTTTGGTTGTGAATAATAATTGGAATTTGTTCCAACTTGATGTGAATAATGCTTTCCTTTATGATGATTTATTTGAAGATGTATATATGACTTTACCAGATGGTTACTATTCTAAAGAAGAAACTAGGGTATGCAAATTAAAATAGTCTTTATATGGATGAAAACAAGCACCTCGAATGTTGAATGCTAAACTTGTGAGTGTGTTGTTTGACTTAGGATTTAGTCTAAGCAAGTGTGACTATTCTCTATTCTATAAAGTAAGTGATTCTATGTGTATTTTCTTACTTGTGTATGCTGATGACATAGTAATAACTGGGAGTAATATGGTTGAGATAAATAAAACTAAAGAATATTTGAGATCTAAATTTGAAGTAAAAGATTTGGATGAATTGAAATATTTTTTAGGCATTGAAGTAATTAATAGCAATAATGGCATTTGCTTATCACAAATGAAGTACTGTTTGGAATTGCTTGCTGAGTTTGGAATGATAGCTTGCAAACCTGTTAATTGCCCCACAGAGTAGCATCATGTTGTGTCTAGTATATGTAATGAGTTTAATAGTGTTGTTGATAATATAACAAGATATCAAAAATTAATAGGGAAACTCATTTATCTTGCACACACTAGACCTGATATTTCTTATTATATGAATGTTCTTAGTCAACATATGCATATGCCAACTAAGGGTCACTTAAAGGTGGCTTTAAGACTTCTAAGATACTTAAAAAGATCTCTTGGAAAAGGTCTGATGATCAGCAACGAATCTGAATTAAATTTGGTTGCCTTTGCTGATTCGGACTGGGAAAAATGATTAAATACCATAATACCCATAACAGGTTTTTGTGCATTTTTAGGAAATGTTTTGATGTCATAGAAAAGCAAGAAACTGGCAACTATTTCTAGGTCTTCAGCTTCAGCTGAATACCGTGCAATGTGCGCAGCCACTTGTGAAATGATGTGGTTGTTAAATATGTTAACTGAGATTAAATTCGGAATGAAGTTACATGTAAAGTTGTTTTGTGACAATACTTCAACATTGTCAATTTTTGCAAACCCGGTTTTTCATGATATGGGGACCTGAGTTGTTATAGGACTTGTTTTCTAGATCTTTCCTTGTTTTTTGCTTTTTTATCTTTTTGTTTTAGGCATATTTTCCGGGTTAGGGGGACCGGAGTTGTTACATGACTTGATTCAGTTATTTGTGATTTATGTGTTATTTGTGCATTGCATATTGCATTTTCTGGTGTGCCTAGGTATAGAAGGCTCCCACAATAAGTCTTGCAAGGGGCACCTTGAGTGATGAACCCCTGATCTGGCCTTTGTTGTGGTTTCGCATTTGTGTGATAATTGTCTTGACTACTTCTTTTATGTTGGTTATTTCTTGTTTATTATTTTATCTATTCGATACTTCTTGGTTGTGTTGTCATGGTGATGGTCCAACTGAAACATTAGTTGGCAAATTAGATGCTAGTGATCCTCTTTACTTACATGCATCTGATTCTAGTAATCTAACTATTGTGTCAATAAAGTTAAAAGGTTCAAAGCTACATTGTCTGGACTAATGCTATGCAACTAGCCTTACAAGTTAAAAATAAATGGGTTTTATAGATAAGAAATGTGTTAAGTCAGAAGATAATGAAGTGCTAGCTAGGCAATGGGATAGGTGCAATTCAAGTGTTTTAACATGGATACTCAGTTCTATAAGTGAGGATTATACATGGGTCATCTGTTTTCTAAATTAGCTTGTGATGTGTGGACTGAACTAAAAGAAAATACGATAAGGTCGATGAGTCTGTGGTATTTGATCTTTATCAAAAAATAAACTCTTTTAGTCAAAATGAGAAAATTAAGTCTCTGTCGCAAAACCAGTCGCAACGTTTATCAAGGAAAATTAAAAAAATCAAATAAAAGTCGTCAAAATAGTATTAAAAGAACAAAAAGTAAACCTAAACAGACTAACTCGGTTGAAAAATGATTGCAGCTTTTCTTTAAAAAAAAAAAACTAAGACAATACTTGTTGCAAATAAATTTTAAGAAGGCAAAAATAAATAAATTAAAAAAAAGTTAGAAATCAATTAACCTTTAGTAGGTTGCCCTTACATTTTTTAACCTTAAGGCGTCTTCCTATACAGAAAACACGTTAGCTTGTGAAATGTCATATTTTTCTCGTCTTGTCTATTCATCTAGTTTTGATGGAAGCCTTTGTGACATCAAGAAAACATCTCTTATATTCGATTGTTCTAAGGGAATTCATAGTTTTGATTTATTTGAATCATGATACAACATCAGAACAAATACAACTAGGAACCATGATTACAAGGTTCCCAAAATAAAAGTTCAAGTCGTGTTAATTTGTTCGAGTTCAAATCTGATAAAGTTGTAGGAAACATACAATAATCCAATTCAGGCTCATTAGACCATCTCCAACGTAGAGGGAACGGGAGCCCTGACCCCCCCCCCCCCCCCTCTCTCTCCACGTCGGAATCCCTGGTTCGACTGAGTCTGGATCAATGATCGACTTAGGACCAACAAATTTAGAGTGTTTCATTCGACAGATTCATAAGAAAACTTACTAATTAATGTAGTCAAGAAGGTGCTGATCATGTGTAATGTTTATATTTATGTTTTATCTTCATTATACGTTGGTCGTTGCCAGTAGCGGGATTAAAATCCGAGATGTTATAAAGATTGTTTATCATCTGTTGACACCATATCTCGAGTTGTAGGCTCGTCAAGACGCTCATTGTTGAGCCTATGAATTAATTTGAGAGAACCTGTTAGTACTAACTAAAATCTAAAAACAAAAACGCAGCGTATAATCAGAAAGGTAGTATTATTTAACATAGTGAAAAAAACATGACTCTGCTGTCTTTACATCATGATAACGTTAAACTATAGACATTGGTTGGAGCCCTTCAATGATTGAAAGGACTCTCCAAAAATAGGCGTATGCCACTTGAGCAGCGAGCACACGGTATTCTTTAGTAAAAGGTGAAAGAATAGTTCGCTCTGTGCTCACTGCATGGTTGCGTGCTTTTCAATCACCGCATCTGCTTGTGTTAAATAGTGGGTTTCATCTAGTCAAATATTACCCACGCGTTTCAGAGGAATTTTTATGTCAAGTCAAACAACTTGCATGTCAATCGCGGAATCTTACGCCAAATAATTGAATTATATAAATGTATATATCACATTTATGAGACTCATATACATATATACGGGCCATATAATCCATCATAAAACATCTATACCAGCGACAAAAATCTTATATTGACAACATATATATGGGTCGTATATAGGGTGTAAAAATAAGATTTTGAGTTAAAATTAGCACTCTTAATTTAGAGTAAATTACAAGTTTTATCCTTTATCTTCATACTAAATTTCAGGTTGTGTCATTTAGGGGTGTTCAAAAAATCCGAAAATCCGAATAAAACCGAAATCCGAACTGAATCTGAAACCGAAAAAAACCGATCGAAAATTTTATTTGGATATTCGGATTGGATCTATTCAAATCCGAATTCTTATTCGGATATTTGGACCGGATTCGGATTTTAGAACAAAAAATATTCGGATTATTTGGGTTACTAGGACGGTATCTAAATAAACCGAATAAGCTTTAATATATGTTTTGAAGTTTGAACTTTTTATTTGTGTTTTAAGACTAATATATATTTTAGAAGACTGTGTTTTGAAGTTTGAACTCTGTATTTGTGTTTTAGTTGTACTTTTCAGGTTTTGTATGTTTATTGTGAATCTAAGTTAGTAAAATGTTACAAACCAAAAACTAGAGTAAAAATAAAAAAAAACTTGGAAAAATTGTCATTCGCTTTAGTTTCGATTACTTGGATATCCGTTAGGGTTATTTGGATTTATCCGAATCCGATCTGAATTAAATTCGGATCGGATGTGAATGTTTCCAATTTGGATCGGATCGGATTTCGGATAGGTTTCTAAAATTTTCAAATCCAAATAATCCGATTCGAATAATCCAAATAATCGTTCCGAATAATCCGTTATCCGATCCGATGACACTTTCATTTGTCTTTAAAATTGATGAGTTTGTACTTAATATTTTAAAATGTTGCACGTTTTCTCCTTTGGTACTTACCAAAGTTAATATTTATTTCTTGTTAATCATATCACACAATGATAGTTTAGTCTTTTGAGCTAATTCTTTAAAATATTTTAACAAATAAAACAAACCAAATTATATATATATATATATACATATATATATATGGGAGATTCATTATTATTTAATTTATAAATTATTAAATTTTTAATATATATGTTTCAAATATTTAAGAAATTACGGATAAAGTTTCATAAAATATCTTATTATATATTTATATTAATTAATAGGTTAGAAATTATATCTTAATTCCTTAATTAGGGCTGACGTGTCACCAATACAGTAATCAGAGACATTTTAAAACTTAAATAAAACTTTAACTCCAAAGATTTAAAAATCTCAAACCACACAACAGTCTTAAAGAAAATAAAAGTGTCTAAAATTTAAATAGCAATTTAGTTAAACTCCTTATTTCCAACTCTAGCCATTTGGTGTTCGCTCCTCACACATTTCCCCTGTTCCCTTGAGTACATGTTTAAGAAATAAGAGGAAACAACAAAAGAAACACGGCTGAGCCAAAAATTGCCAAGTAACAGAAAAACAATAGCAATAACGGTAATTCGATGAAACGATCAATACGGTATTCGATCAATGGTGAAACAATACTATGACAATGACAACGTAACGATGCAGTCAATACTATACAATGGTCAGTCAATACGATAAGAATCTATGTGGAAATACCCATGTGAGCCAATGTCAATAAAAATAAACAGTGTGTACATTAGCTGCAGATTTAATGCACCAGTATGTAGAGGGATGTGGGCACACACACCTATCCCAATACCAATACAATAACAATAATTGTGACATCCGGTTTTTCAGGTATTTTAAACGCGCTACTTTATCGTCATTTGTTTCTACGCTAATTTAATTCGGAGAATTAATTACGCGCACGCTATAATTACACTAACTTTAGTATTTTGGGAATACACGATGTTTGGGAATTTTAACGGGTCGTATCTGAATTACGTGCTATGTGTTATTAGACGTTTGTGAATTTATTGCGTCACGCTCCAATTAGTGATTTAATATTTTATAAATTTCTTGTCGCGAATAATTGTCGAGGCATATAGGTGTAGTTATTTAACGAGTTATAATTGTTGGTTAGTAAATTTATTTAAAGCCGAACCGAACCGAGCCTGTGAAACGTTTCGACTTCCCACACCCCTTGCGGACCAAACCCAACCCGCCACCCTATCCCTTGCGGCCCAAGAAATAGCCCAAACCGCCCCCCTTGGCCCCCCTTATGTATGTATACGTATGTATGCATGTGTGTTCTTGAAAATTGGCAAACCCTAAAACCCTCCCTTAGTGATACCCGACGGCAGCAGCAGCCCCCCTCTTCGGTTCGCGCAAACAGTAAGCTGATGTGCGAAGACAGACAACTTCAGTTCAATGTTAACATGCAGGTAGCGAGCCTAGAATTATGTCACATAAGAGTTCGCGATCGAAGCTGACTGTTGTTGCTTCTGTGTTGCCAGGTCTATCACTGACCATGGCGAAAGTTAGGCCAGATAGATCACCGTTTGACCATTCCCGGTCGTCTAGCGCGACTAGCTCGGGTGGGGCTTGTCGGGCCCAGTAGTACTACTATAATTTCCCCGCTATCTAACCAATACTAACGATCCGAGAGTTGGTTGAGGACTTCCGTGATAAAAGCTACTTAGTGACCATAACATACTTTACATTAACTTAGTTACCAAATAGTTAACGACGTTAATTTCACATAACGTAAAAATAGTATTGTAGAGTGTATACATGTTTCTCCCCCTGTTGTTCAAAATCGAATAAAATAGGGGCGTGAACTCACCTTAAGTTGCTCGGTTAGATAAGTGCAAAGGAAGTAAAGGATGGAAACCGCTAATCACGTCCTAACATGTCAACCGGTTCAAAGTTTTGTGTGTGAACGCACACTGACACAAAACCCTACGCGTAACTAGCACACAGTACGAAACACGTAATGACAAGTTCAAAACCATAATCATGCATGAAAGTGTCGCTATAGAAATAGCAACCAACAACTTGTCACAAACACATGGATAGCACATACAACACCTAGATACACATAATGTAAGTTATCATGTTTCAGCTTGTACATTCAGAACTCGGCTGTTTTCGGAGATTTTTATAAAATAGTTCCCATGTTTTCCCAAAAAATTTAATTTTTTACAGAAGGTGTCAATTAGACTAAAAAATTTGTGAAAATTTTCAAGTCCTAATTCCTTACCAATTATTTATAAGAATTTATTTACTAGGCTGCAGTGAGATTCGTCACTTTCTGACTGCAGTACACGAGAAAAATCATTTAAAAACTTCCGTTTATCCGATTGACGAAATTCCAGTGGGAGATTTTCATAAAATCCCATCTCCAGTTTCTGTACAAATTTCGTGACCTAACCCTACCCACGCTACGAGATATGACCCCCGCAAACAACACGTAAATTCTGTAGAAAAAATGCAGCTTCAGCTGCCACACGAAATCATTAATTTAAAATAGTAAACGACTTCAGAAAAATGTGAACATGCCATTAGAAGCGTTTTTCGAAAACGTATGTTTTAGACTTCAGAAAATCAATTTTTCGATTTATAACGGTTCGTTTACAGCCAACTGAAGTTGTTGTCTTCGCGCATGAGCTTACTGTTTTACCCTTAAACTCCACCGGAAACCCTCCTAATGATCACCACGACTTATGATAATGATTTGCAGCAGATTATTCATAAATTATCATGTATCCATATTCATAATATCGAAACCCTAAACATATATCATGATCTTTATAGAGAAAACGCAGCCTACGATTCTAATACTCAAACATATCATCACAAACGCAAAGATTCGCATATTCATCCGAACTAATCATACACAACAACACTTTTTCATAACATTATCATAGAACACATGATCATGATCGACACAACACAAAATCATAACGTGAACATAACACAATTAAACCCTAACCTTGAAACGATGACAACTAGCGAACCGGAACAAGCTTGAAATCGATCCAAGAGGTGTGAGGGCTGTTTGCGCGAACCGGGGGGGGGGGGGGGCGCTGCTGCCGTTGAGTATCACCAAGAGGAGGGTTTTAGGGTTTGCCAATTTTCAAGAACACCACATGCATACATACGTATACATACATAACGGGGGCCAAGGGGGGCGGTTTGGGCTATTTCTTGGGCCGCAAGGGAGAGGGTGGCAGGTTGGGTTTGGTCCGCAAGGGGTGTGGGTGGCGGGTTGGGCTTGCTAGGTCACGAAGTCGAAACGTTTCACAGGCTCGGTTCGGCTTTACAATTAAAATTTACTAACCGACAATTATAACTCGTTAAATAACTACACCAATATCGCCTCAACAATTATTCGCGACATGAAATTTATAAAATATTAAATCACGTAATTGGAGCGTGACGTAATAAATTCACAAATGTCTAATAACACGTAGCACGTAATTCAGATACGACCCGTTAAAATTCCCAAACATCATGTATTCCCGAAATACTAAAGTTAGTGTAATTATAGCGTGCGCGTAATTAATTCTCCGAATTAAATTAGCGTAGAAACAAATGACGATAAAGTAGCGCGTTTAAAATACCTTGAAAACCGGGATGTCACATTATCCCCATGTTGAAAGAATTTTCGTCCCGAAAATTGAGTAAACGCGGTTAAGAATTCAACGCACAAAAGTTCAGTTTATTAGAATGGTACAAGAAAATCCCAGGCTGTCACATCATCCCCATGTTGAGAGAATTTCGTCCCGAAATTCAGTTGGTGGTAACATCAGATTGCTGCTTAGCTGCGAAAAGGTGTGGATATTTGCTTTTCATTTGGTCCACTCTTTCCCACATGAACTTCGGTCCACGCTTAGAGTTCCAACGAACCTTGACGATCGGTATCTTGTTGTGCCTTCGAGTCTTGACCTCATGGTCCATGATCTCGATAGGCTGTTCCACAAAATGCAGTTGTTCATCCACTTGGATCTCATCCAATGGAATGACCAGGGTTTCATCTGATAGACCCTTCTTCAGGGTGGACACGTGAAAAACGTTGTGAACTCCACTGAGTTCGGTAGAAAGGTCTAACTGATAAGCTACGGGCCCGATACGCTTCGAAGTCACAAATGGGCCTACGTATCATGGATTTAGTTTGCCTCGTTTTCCAAAACGAATTACACCCTTCCAGGGTGACACTTTCAGTAGGACTCGGTCACCTACTTGAAATTCGAGCGGTTTGCGTCGTTGATCAGCGTAACTTTTCTGTCGATCCCGTGCCGCTGCCATGCGGTTTTTGATCTGCACAATCTTTTCAGTAGCCTCGAGTATCAACTCAGGGCCTGTGAGTTGACTGTCACCGACTTCTGCCCAACAGACCGGTGACCTGCATTTGCGACCGTACAATGCTTCGAACGGTGCTGCCTGAATACTCGTATGATAACTGTTGTTATACGAGAATTCCACTAAGGCAGATGGTTTTTCCAACTATTCCCGAAGTCTACCACGCATGCCCTAAGCATGTCCTCCAAGGTCTGAATGGTCCTTTCACTTTGACCATCCGTCTGAGGGTGGTAAGCTATGCTCATATCCAAGCGTGTACCCAACGCTTTCTGAAGTGACTGCCAAAAGTTGGACGTGAAACGAGCATCCATGTCTGAAATGATGGACGTTGGCACTCTGTGCCGAGATACTACTTCTTTAATGTAGATGCGAGTCAACTTCTCCACCTTATCTGTTTCTTTGATCGCTAGGAAGTGTGCAGACTTAGTCAGCTGATCCACGATCACCCAGATGGTATCATAACCGCCAGGAGTTCGCGGGAGTTTAGTGATGAAGTCCATCGCGATCTGATCCCATTTCCACACTGGGATCTCAGGTTGTTGAAGTAGCCCTGATGGCTTCTGGTACTCCACCTTGACTTTCGCACAAGTCAAACACTTACTCACGTAGGTGGCGATATCCGCTTTCATGTTGGGCCACCAATACGCAGTTTTAAGGTCTTTATACATCTTGTCCGAACCAGGATGGACAGAGTATCGGGATTAGTGAGCTTCGTTCATAACTAGCTCTCTGAGGTTTCCGCAGAGAGGTACCCATATACGGTTCATGAAGTATCGGGTACCATTAGGTTTCACTTCCTAATCGCGTTCCATATTTCCCACAGATTCGGCCTTGATGTTCTCTTCCTTAACTGCTTCTAGATGCGCGTCGTGAATCTGTTCGGGTAAACCAGAATGAATAGTGAACTGTACTGCTCGTACCCGACGAGGTTTCAAGTGCTCCTTCCGACTGAGGGCATCAGCTACCACGTTAGCTTTACCCGGGTGATACTGAATGGCACATTCATAATCGTTCAGGAGCTCGACCCAGCGACGCTATCTCATGTTCAACTCCTTCTGATCAAAAATGTGCTGGACTACCCGAGTAGATTCGCGACACTCAATTGGAAGTTGTTAAGGAAGAGAACATTAGGGCGGAATCTCTACGCAAAATGGAGCGTGATTGGGAAACGAAACCCGACGTACCCGGTACTTTATGTGTAACATCCGTCAAAAACGGATTTACCAAACCCGCTCCGTTTAGCAACCGAACAGTCAGTCAAAATTTTCGTTGCGAATTAAATGCCCAAAATATTTTTAAACGATCCGTAATCAATTAATATACGGGAATATATATTTAGTTTTTGAAAAACTGTCAAAAATCGCAAAATAAAAATGAATTGTTTCAGCCGGGTTTCGAACCCGGGTCTGTACCGAATCAGATGCAACTTATCTTCACACACACAAACCACTGCGCCGCGGACTTTGTTTGTGATATAATAGAATCATTTAATTGATAAAGTGTCTTTACGAATTCAAAACCGGCGCCCAAACGATTCAGTCGTCGGAATCCCGGAATTCTCGCGAGTTTTAACACCAATTTACGTTATAACGTAAACCATTAACCACATATCGGTTATAACCGATGTTTGAAGTCCGCGACACTTTTCAAAACCGCCGGAAAATTTAAATAACGAACACAGTCGGAATTCAGACCAAGTGCATTGACGATTTGTCCTATAAATTGACCCACAACCGACGACAAACACTTTCGCTCAAAAATTACACCTTTTCTCGGCGTAATTCCACTCGCCGGAACTTTCCTGTTTTTCGCCGGAAAACCGAACTTTAATCCCTGAGCTTCACTGAATCCCCTAAACCTTTAACGAAGTCACCCTTACCTTTTCCAAGCTTTCCGGAGACTAGCTGCTATACGGAACACGTCGCCGGAGGTGAATTCAATCGCCGGAGTTTCTGCCGGAAAACAGAAAGTTCAGTCGGTATCTTTCTCCGCCCAGTTTCTTTTCCTTTTCACTTTTATCTTACCGTAATAAACTGTAAAACACTAACAAACTGATAAAAAACTTGAACTAGTCGATTTCCGATTTCTGGTTCAAACTTGACGAGGAAGACGACGTTTTCTATATCATATAAGTATATTATAAATCAGGATTTTACTCGGGTTAGACACACAGTCCAGCGGTGGACTGTGTGCACATAAAACGTTAATCATGCAAAGGTCTCGAGTTCGAATCCCGTCTCACACACGCTGCCTTAATAAAATCCATTTTTTTTACTGAACCGGATCGCCTTAGATATATGTTAAGTATATTAATAACCGGAATAATAACCAAGTTAGACACACAGTCCAGCGGTGGACTGTGTGTTTGTTTATATCGCTGGTCACGAGTTCGAGTCCGGTCTTCAGCACCGACTCGGACGATTATCTATTCTTTTTAATTAAGGCAGAAAAGGAAATAAATAATTAGTATTTAAGTATAATAAAAATCGAATGTTATAACATGTTGAACACACAATCCAGCGGTGGACTGTGTGTTAGATTAAACCACAGGTCCCGAGTTCGAGACCTGTGGAGTGCAAAACCGGTCCGCTTAAACTGTTTTTAAAATAAAATGATTTTCTGTTAATTCTAATTAATGTATATATGAAATTAAAATCGGATATATAACGGGTTAGACACGTAGCTCAGTTGGTAGAGTTGCGTGCACGCGTACGGGAGGTCTCGGGTTCGAGCCTCACCCGGCGCATACAATTACACAAATAAAACCGGTCAACGACCAGTCAAAGTCAACAGGTCAATGTCACTGTAGCAGAAAAAAAAATATATAATATTTTTATTATTTTTATTTAATTATTTTAATTAAAAATCAATTATAAATACTTAAAAATAACATTTTTTTTAAGATTAGAAAATAGCCTCAAACTCACAAAAATACACCCAACAATCCTACTAAAATAGTTTAATAAAATTCGCTTACTTACCAAACCATAATGCGATTTATCTAGGTTAAATCTCACTCGTGGTTAAAACCACTTCGCGTGCATTCAACGTCATCAACCGAACGCACCCACTGTGAGTGAATCTTACAATTCCCCTTTTAAATTACACGTTTTGGGGTGTGTCATGTGTTATGAAATAATTAATTTATTTATTTAAACTTGTGCCATACCACATCATGACTTAAACTTAGATTGATTTATTGTTGTGATTTACTTATATTCCGTTTGTCAAATTACATGAAACTCATACATTAAGCCCATCAGTTCCTCGTGGGAAACGAGTAGAACATCGCGTGCTTCAATTCAAATTCATTATTGTTCATGTGTGTTTTCATTGAGTTTATATTGTTTGTAGTTGTGTTATTCATATTATCATGTTTATGCAATTCATTCATCAGGCCCCTCAGTTCCTCGGAGAGACGAGTTGAGCATCGCGTGCCTTTAATTGTTTCCATTATTATTCATGAGTGTTTCATTTAACATCTTATGATTGTTGATCAAGTTACATCTAATTTTACTCATGTTTGGTTGTGCACATATTTCATAATCAATTTAAATAAATTGTTCAAATGTTTTCCATAGGATTCACTCGCCAACATTATGTTGATCCAAAAACCTTTTTACACATGATACAGGTGAACAGGTTGAAGCAAGGAAAACATAGGATATGCCTTAGAAGAGAACAAAGAAGTTTAAATTGTAGTTAGATCATGTTGTAGCAATCATTGTAAATTTCCATTTAAATTGTATTAATGAATATGAAACGTTTAATAAATGTCATGAGCTTTGATGATAACCCAATCATGCCTCGATCACCTTATCCGCTGCGGGTCGGGGTGTGACAGATTGGTATCAGAGCCATGACTATAGGGATATAGGATAGGTTATTAGACTTTTAGAGCCTACACTATAGTCTGCCTAAATTTTAAATTGATTAGGTGGTTACATACAAACTTGTGATATTTATTTGTTTCATATTTGTTTACATTTCAGTCAAACATACATGCTCATATACATATTCATTATACATATATACATATTCATTATACATATATCGATGTTCATGTGTTCAATTTATTTTCATACTCTCGTTATCCAAAGATTTTTATGCAATTTTCAAATCTCATCAAAGTAAGTTCTGCGACGGGCATGTAGTAACTGGAAGGGTACGAGTACCAGTAGTCGGAACGTCCTGTCTAGGCTGGCATTCGTATAAATCCAATATAACGGACCAGTTTGCCTACCTGGGGACCAACGATGAGAGTACGAAGGACCTATTAGGCCAAAGCATGCCACACCAAACGTCGTTCGAACTAACCCTACTTTGAGGTGTCATCGTGTCTACACCTGGACACATTCCGAACATCACACGTTGTATACATATTTCTCGATTTTCCCGGGTTTTTGTGTACGCAACCAGGCAGAAACCGTGCGAACCATATGAAAAACCGGTATTCATGGGGGCCCACATGATTACACAAGGTAAAGTATGGCGGCATGACGGGCCTAACAGCGAGCAAAGCCCAAGACATCCTATGGATGTAGTATTTTTGTATAATTATTTTATGAATGTTCATTCCTAATGCGACCCATGATCCCAAAAGCATCCAACTCATACTCTTGTCATGTATTCATTGTAGATGTCTTCTAACCTCGCCCGTAGGAAGACGAGAGCAAGAAAAGCCCGCGATCGCATGGCTACCTTAATCGCTCAACAAATGGCTGCCGTAATACCCAACATTGTAATTCAAGTTCAACAAGCACTTACCGATAATCCTGTCAATCAAGCAAACCAAAACATTTTCAACTCTTCCCCAAACACCACTAAATGCACCTACAAGCATTCAAATCATGCGACCCTCCGAAATATAAAGGGACTGAAGGTGTCACCGCACTCCTCTATTGGTTTGAAGAAATGGAGAATACTTTTCTAAATTGCGATTGCCCTGATGATCGCAAAGTGCGTTATGCTACCGGTCGACTATATGGGATAGCACTTACTTGGTGGAACACAGAGAAGGCCAAGCGAGGTGTTGAAGATGCTATGTCCTTAACTTGGAACGAATTGAAGGAAATCATGACCAGACGATTTTGCCTAAGGAGCGAAATCAAGAAGCTAGAAGATGAATTTTACTCATTGAAGCAAGTGGAAGGAGACCACACCACCTACAACAAAAGGTTCCTCGAATTACATCAAATGGTTCCCAACATGTTTACTCCCCTCTACCGTTTGATCGAGCACTACATTCGTGGTCTTCCGTCAAAGATTCAAGACCCTGTGATAAGTACCAAGCCTGCAACTTTGGAAGTAGCAATGGAGCTAGCAATAGAGCTCACCGAGAACCGAATCCGAAACAAAGATTTCGAGGAGGAGAAGAAGAAGGATAAAGAATCAACTGAAACCTCCGACTCCACCCAAACCGAATCCCCTTCTCAACCCAATCCTAAGAGAAGAAGAGTCGGGCGACTTTTCGCTGCTACTCAACGAAATCAACCCGTTTCTCACGCTATACCCATCCGAGCTGTCCCAATCACCCAAGTGGCACCCAACTCAGCTTACCCAAATAAGAAACCATATCTCGGACCCCACCCTCGATGCAACAACTGTTTTTATCACCATCCCCTTACTTTACCTTGCCGGCTATGTACAGCTTGTGGACGTTATGGTCATTTGAGCAATGTTTGTCGCACCTTTCAAGACCAAACCTCTTCCCCTACTCAAAACATGGCCCAAACTTATTACCAACCTCAATATCCCATGTTCCCATATGCTCGAGCTTGCTTCAATTGTGGCGACCCTACCCACCTTAGAAACACATGCCCTCAATTGGTTAACGTTATCAACACTCAAGCCCAATCAAACCCAGTTAACCAAGTAAACCAAGAAAACCCAACCACTATGCCACCAGCAAGAGGAAGAGTCTTCAATATCAACGCCAACCCTGTCGAAGATAATGACGGCCCTGATGAAGATACTCAGCTAGTCCTCTTCGCCGAAGATCCAGATTCAACTTCTATTGTTTAGTCTTATGTCTTTCTTTATCACATGTGTAGACTGTTAGAGAAATTATTGGATATTATATATTATATATTGTTTTTGGTATATGCTTTTGCCGAGGCCGTGGCTCCCCATCCATCGAGGTTGAGTTGGATCCCCATTTTATTATGTGGTTGATCTTGGCGTGCCCGCACGATCGGCTCCGTTTGTTAGAGCCTTGATCGGTTACGTAATTTTACATTTCAATACATGCAATACGCTCGGCTCCGTTTGATTGAGCCTTGAGTGCAAAGATTTATTCACATTTCCAGTTCATGCAATACGCTCGGCTCCGTTTGATTGAGCCTTGAGTGCAAAGATTTATTCACATTTCTAGTTCATGCAATACGCTCGGCTCCGTTTGATTGAGCCTTGAGTGCAAAGATTTATTCACATTTCCAGTTCATGCAATACGTTCGGCTCCGTTTGATTGAGCCTTGAGCGCACATACAATTTCATTATCAGTATCTTGTGGTTGTGGTGTTTGTAGTAGAGTCGCACCGAACTAACCATAACTTTCGGATAAAGTCAACGAAAATTTGACAAGGATATGGTGGATACGCCGATGGTACTTCCTATATATAAGTATTCTTGTCAAATGATCGGAGGCATTATCAGGCGGTTATGAGAGGTTCCATGCATAGGCTGTTTGTATGGTTAAGTTATTCATATTCAGTACATTCAATATGTTCGGCTCCGTTTGATTGAGCCTTGAGCACACAATTTCAATTTCAGTACATTCAATATGTTCGGCTCCGTTTGATTGAGCCTTGAGCACACAATTTCAATTTCAGTACATTCAATACGTTCGGCTCCGTTTGATTGAGCCTTGAGCGCACATCCATTTTATTTTCAGTACATGCAAAACGATCGGCTCCGTTCGATTGAGTCTTGATCGCACAGATATGTTTCATCTCAGTAATTTATGTTTGTTGTATTGATTGTAGAGTTATAGGACTAATCATAATTCACTGTTAAAACCAATGAAAATTTGACAAGAATATGGTGGATACGCCGCTGGTACTTCCTATATATAAGTATTCTTGTCAAAGGATCAGAGGCATTAACGGATGGTTATGAGAAGTTCTATGTAGGATTTATTAGTTTCTTGGTAACCAATCATAACTTGTGGATAAAACTAATGAAAATTTGGCAAGAATATGGTGGATACGCCGCTGGTACTTCCTATATATAAGTATTCTTGCCAAAGGATCAGAGGCATTATCAGGCGGTTATGAGAAGTTCCATGTAGGATTGGTTGGAATTTGTGATACATTTACATCATCATGTTATTTTAAGAGATTGGATTGTGTTTCATTTCTACATAAATTAACCTTTCCATCATAACAAACGAGAGAGGAACTTCCATCATTCAAACATATATGTTATCAGAATGTGGATTCAAATATTTGCTGTTGTGTTTATTCATGTTCAAATATTCGCTGATGTGCCTATTCATGTTCGAATATTTGCTGTTGTGATTATTCATGTTCAAATATTCGCTGATGTGTCTATTCATGTTCGAATATTTGCTGTTGTGTTTATACATGTTCAAATATTTGCTGATGTGTTCATTCATGTTCGAATATTTGCTGTTATGTTTATTCATGTTCAAATATTTGCTGATGTGTTCATTCATGTTTGGATATCAGCTGTTGTGTTTTTATTTATGTTCCATGTAGATTGTAGTGTTAGAAGTTTTGCCTTAGGATATAACCATATATTTCCCAAACGTATCTAAACTCTTATGCATGATATCATTTTTTTTTAGCGAATCATTCCTGTTTATCAATATTCATACAGTAGGCAACAAAAAGCGATTCCTGAATAGGGTACTTAACCCTTACAAGGAACGTTACCGCCTCGAACAAAAACTTAAGCCTTTATTTTGCTAAGCATACAACTGTCAAACAAAACATCATCACCCTTTTAGTCAAAATATATCATTATTTAAATTTCGGGACGAAATTTCTAAAAAGCAGGGGATACTGTAACATCCGTCAAAAACGGATTTACCAAACCCGCTCCGTTTAGCAACCGAACAGTCAGTCAAAATTTCGTTGCGAATTAAATGCCCAAAATATTTTTAAACGATCCGTAATCAATTAATATACGGGAATATATATTTAGTTTTTGAAAAACTGTCAAAAATCGCAAAATAAAAATGAATTGTTTCAGCCGGGTTTCGAACCCGGGTCTGTACCGAATCAGATGCAACTTATCTTCACACACACAAACCACTGCGCCGCGGACTTTGTTTGTGATATAATAGAATCATTTAATTGATAAAGTGTCTTTACGAATTCAAAACCGGCGCCCAAACGATTCAGTCGTCGGAATCCCGGAATTCTCGCGAGTTTTAACACCAATTTACGTTATAACGTAAACCATTAACCACATATCGGTTATAACCGATGTTTGAAGTCCGCGACACTTTTCAAAACCGCCGGAAAATTTAAATAACGAACACAGTCGGAATTCAGACCAAGTGCATTGACGATTTGTCCTATAAATTGACCCACAACCGACGACAAACACTTTCGCTCAAAAATTACACCTTTTCTCGGCGTAATTCCACTCGCCGGAACTTTCCTGTTTTTCGCCGGAAAACCGAACTTTAATCCCTGAGCTTCACTGAATCCCCTAAACCTTTAACGAAGTCACCCTTACCTTTTCCAAGCTTTCCGGAGACTAGCTGCTATACGGAACACGTCGCCGGAGGTGAATTCAATCGCCGGAGTTTCTGCCGGAAAACAGAAAGTTCAGTCGGTATCTTTCTCCGCCCAGTTTCTTTTCCTTTTCACTTTTATCTTACCGTAATAAACTGTAAAACACTAACAAACTGATAAAAAACTTGAACTAGTCGATTTCCGATTTCTGGTTCAAACTTGACGAGGAAGACGACGTTTTCTATATCATATAAGTATATTATAAATCAGGATTTTACTCGGGTTAGACACACAGTCCAGCGGTGGACTGTGTGCACATAAAACGTTAATCATGCAAAGGTCTCGAGTTCGAATCCCGTCTCACACACGCTGCCTTAATAAAATCCATTTTTTTTACTGAACCGGATCGCCTTAGATATATGTTAAGTATATTAATAACCGGAATAATAACCAAGTTAGACACACAGTCCAGCGGTGGACTGTGTGTTTGTTTATATCGCTGGTCACGAGTTCGAGTCCGGTCTTCAGCACCGACTCGGACGATTATCTATTCTTTTTAATTAAGGCAGAAAAGGAAATAAATAATTAGTATTTAAGTATAATAAAAATCGAATGTTATAACATGTTGAACACACAATCCAGCGGTGGACTGTGTGTTAGATTAAACCACAGGTCCCGAGTTCGAGACCTGTGGAGTGCAAAACCGGTCCGCTTAAACTGTTTTTAAAATAAAATGATTTTCTGTTAATTCTAATTAATGTATATATGAAATTAAAATCGGATATATAACGGGTTAGACACGTAGCTCAGTTGGTAGAGTTGCGTGCACGCGTACGGGAGGTCTCGGGTTCGAGCCTCACCCGGCGCATACAATTACACAAATAAAACCGGTCAACGACCAGTCAAAGTCAACAGGTCAATGTCACTGTAGCAGAAAAAAAAAATATATAATATTTTTATTATTTTTATTTAATTATTTTAATTAAAAATCAATTATAAATACTTAAAAATAACATTTTTTTTAAGATTAGAAAATAGCCTCAAACTCACAAAAATACACCCAACAATCCTACTAAAATAGTTTAATAAAATTCGCTTACTTACCAAACCATAATGCGATTTATCTAGGTTAAATCTCACTCGTGGTTAAAACCACTTCGCGTGCATTCAACGTCATCAACCGAACGCACCCACTGTGAGTGAATCTTACAATTCCCCCTTTTAAATTACACGTTTTGGGGTGTGTCATGTGTTATGAAATAATTAATTTATTTATTTAAACTTGTGCCATACCACATCATGACTTAAACTTAGATTGATTTATTGTTGTGATTTACTTATATTCCGTTTGTCAAATTACATGAAACTCATACATTAAGCCCATCAGTTCCTCGTGGGAAACGAGTAGAACATCGCGTGCTTCAATTCAAATTCATTATTGTTCATGTGTGTTTTCATTGAGTTTATATTGTTTGTAGTTGTGTTATTCATATTATCATGTTTATGCAATTCATTCATCAGGCCCCTCAGTTCCTCGGAGAGACGAGTTGAGCATCGCGTGCCTTTAATTGTTTCCATTATTATTCATGAGTGTTTCATTTAACATCTTATGATTGTTGATCAAGTTACATCTAATTTTACTCATGTTTGGTTGTGCACATATTTCATAATCAATTTAAATAAATTGTTCAAATGTTTTCCATAGGATTCACTCGCCAACATTATGTTGATCCAAAAACCTTTTTACACATGATACAGGTGAACAGGTTGAAGCAAGGAAAACATAGGATATGCCTTAGAAGAGAACAAAGAAGTTTAAATTGTAGTTAGATCATGTTGTAGCAATCATTGTAAATTTCCATTTAAATTGTATTAATGAATATGAAACGTTTAATAAATGTCATGAGCTTTGATGATAACCCAATCATGCCTCGATCACCTTATCCGCTGCGGGTCGGGGTGTGACATTATGAATCGCATATGGGTACCCCTCTACGGAAATCTAAGAGAGCTTGTTATGGACGAAACTCACAAATCCCGATACTCTGTCCATCCTGGTTCGGACAAGATGTATCAAGATCTCAAACCGCTTATTGGTGGCCCAACATGAAGGCCGACATAGCCACCTACGTGAGCAAATGTCTGACTTGTGCTAAAGTCAAGGTGGAGTACCAAAAGCCATCAGGGCTGCTGCAGGAACCGGAGATCCCAGTGTGGAATGGGATCAAATCTCTATGGACTTCATCACCAAACTCCCGAGAACTCCAGGCGGCCATGACACCATCGGGGTGATCGTTGATCGTCTAACTAAGTCTGCACATTTCCTCGCGATTAAAGAAACGGATAAGATGGAGAAGTTGACTCGCATCTATATTAAGGAAGTAGTCTCTCGGCACAGGGTGCCATCGTCCGTTATTTCAGATAGGGATGCTTGTTTCACTTCCAACTTTTGGCAGTTACTTCAGAAAGCGTTGGGTACACGCTTGGATATGAGCACAACTTACCATCCTCAGACTGATGGTCAAAGCGAACGGACAATCCAGACATTGGAAGATATGCTCAGGGCATGTGTGGTAGATTTCGGGAACAGTTGGGAAAACCACTTGCCGTTAGTGGAATTTTCTTACAACAACAGTTACCACACGAGTATTTAAGCAGCACCGTTCGAAGTATTGTATGGTCGGAAATGCAGGTCACCGGTCTGTTGTGCAGAAGTTGGTGACAGTCAACTCACGGGTCCTGAGTTGATACTTGAAGCTACGGAAAAGATTGTATAAATCAGAAATCGTATGGAAACGACACGTGACTGACAGAAGAGCTATGTTGATCAACGCCGCAAACCCCTCAAGTTTCAAGTAGGCGACCGAGTACTGCTGAAGGTGTCACCCTGGAAGGGTGTTATCCGTTTTGGCAAACGGGGCAAACTTAATCCGTGCTACGCAGGCCCATTTGTGATTACGAAACTAATCAGCCTAGTAGCTTACCAGTTAGATCTTCCTACCGAACTCAGTGGAGTTCATAACGTCTTTCATGTATCCAATTTGAAGAAATGTTTATCAGATGAGACCTTAGTTAATCCATTGGATGAGATCCAAGTGGATGAACAGCTTCATTTTGTTGAACAAGCGATCGAGATCATGGACCGTGAGGTCAAGACTCAAAGGCACAGCAAGATATCGGTTGTTAAAGTTCGTTGGAACTTTAAGCGTGGACCGGAGTTCACATGGGAAAGAGAGGATCAGATGAAGAGCAAGTACCCTCACCTATTCGTGACTGAGCAGCAAACCGATAGTACTACAAACTGAATTTCAGGACGAAATTCTTTCAACGGGGGATGTGTGACAGCCTGCGAAAACCTTACACTAACTTAGCAACCCAGATTATGTTACTCAATTTTCAGGACGGAAATTCTTTCAACTGGGGATAATGTGATACCCCGGAAAAAGAAAAAAACAGGTACGTTCCTGAGTCAATTTCTCACATATTTCTAAAACACGAACCTTGGTTTCGCTTATATCCGTTACTACATATATATTATAATATGTGTATATGGATAGTTTATTATAACGCGTTTCTATATATATATATATATATATATATATATATATCTGGTGATACACGAAACGTATAACTCCCAACAAGAATCTTTATTCTTTGAACTTACCTGAACCGTTGTACCCGAAACTTATAAGGCTCAAATCATAGTGTGTATATTACATATTTAGATTGCTAATATATTATACTCTTGTATTAGTTGTAAAAAAAAGGGAAAATCAAAATTAGTATACTAATTAAACACATGTTGCTGCCACCATAAATTCTATTTCTCCTTTGCGTCTTAAGTTGGCAGCACCAACCACTCAATTTATGACTAACAGCCCAATAACACACCATGGGCTCAAGCCCATTTCGGATCTAGTTTACCCAAACCGCTAACCGCCCCACCTCTAATACTTATACGTAAATTGCATGTGTTGTGATCAGATTTACCATTCAAGAAAATATGAAACGCTAACCTCCTCTCACGCACATCAGCCTCCATCCTTCCCTCTCACTACCTCTCATCTCTCTTGGCTTCCCCTCCTTATTCTTTCCGGTCGGTGCTCACAAGCTAACTACTAGGTAACTATGATGCTTTCGTTAAGGTGTTGGTTTGTTGTATGTATGTGTATACGTGGGGTTCTAGGGGCTGCCGTAACTGGGATTAGGAAGGGAGATGTCGACCCAAGCAATGGGTCGGGATGTGGAATCTTTAGTATGATCGTATATTATGTTTTGATACTTGTTTTGGATACGTGTTCTTGTTGGCGTAGATGAGTATATATGTCTAATTTAAGTGACATGCTTATTATGTAATAGGGATGTTAGTCTCTTGTCGAGATCATGATCATAACACTTGACGCATGCGGATTTAAATGGGTTCGGTTAGGCATAAGTAATACTTACGCATGATTAGAATGATGGAAACTCATGTCCTAGTAGATGATTAATCAATACGGGTGGGTGATTGTCAGGTGCGATAAAGGTTGGATATAAACTGATACATATAGTGTTGATAGGTTGCATGATAACTAAACATGTTAACGGAACCGTTAGGACTCGCGTTAGGAAGCAAAAGCTGAAAATCAGAAAGCTGATTGGTGTTTTCAGCCAACTTCAGTTAGCTGTAACTGGGTCATAACATATCGAAAACCGGATTTTCTTGAGTCCAAAACGAATGATTTTGAAAAACGCTTCTAATGGAGCTGAAATCACAATTTTTGGACGTTTGTTACTATTTTTAAAGAATTATTTCGTTCAGCAGCTGAAGCTGCGTTTTTTCTGCAGAAATTACACGTTATGTTTTACGTTGTATCTTGTAAACTGGATAGAGTTAGGTCATGAAATTTGAAGAATAGCTGGGCACGGGTATCGCCGAAAATCTCCCACTGAAATTTCGTCAATCGGATAAACGTAGTTTTTTAAATAAATAATTCGGCAAACAGGGTCAGATTACGACGAATCTGATCATGTTTTGGCGCAAGATTTTTCACGGAAAATCCGTAAGGAATTTGGTCACCAAATTTTAATACAATGGTCTCTGGTTCGATTGACACGTTCAGTAATTCTTTGGGAATACTCCGGTGCCCGAACGGTCCCGATTAACGCACCGCAAATTGTCTGAAAATGCACTTAAAAACTGAATTTTGTGACAAGATGTATTATGTGTTTTGTGACGAAAAGTTGGTCGCTATTTCGAATAGCGACACTCAGCATGCATGTGTGTGTATATATATTATAATATTTTAAGTGCTACGTGTTAGATACATGTAGGATCCGCGTCTTCATGTAAGTCACACACTAATTTTTAACCGGTAATCATGTTAGAACATGATTGACCTGTTCCACTCCGCACATATTTTCCGTCTTTTAAGCGAGCAACCAAAGGTGAGTTCACGGCCCCTACATTTTAAGGTTTTAAATACACAGGGGGAGAAAACATGTACGCTTACGATAAACTTTCACTTTAACGTTATTGTTGAATAACGTCGTTAACACTGATAATTTAGTTTATGTTATATACGGTTATGGTCACTAAGTAGCAACTTTATCACGGGAAGTCCTCATCGACTCTCGGACCGTTAGTATGGGATTTGTAGCGGGGAAATTTTGAGTAGTACTACTGGGCCCGACAAGCCCCACCCGAGCTGGTCGCGCTAGCTGATCAGTTATGGTCAACGAGTGTAGAATTTGGCCTAATACACGTTATGGTCGGTGATAGACCTGACACACAGAGGCAACAATAGTCAGCTTCAGTCGCGAACTCTTATGTGACATAGCTTAGGTTCGCTACCTATATTATAACATGAAACTTATTATCAAAACACAGCATTATTATTCCAGGTTAGGAATAATGGGAAAACTATTGAATCGGTTAAACTATTCAACTTAACAAACCTGTGAACTCACTCTTCTTTATGTTGACACTTGTTTCTTACATGTTTTTCTCAGGACGCTAACTCAGGAGTAGGTGCACGCATGGACACAAAAACTATTTTTATCGAGTCTTGCATTTGAACATTTTATTATTTATGGGCGTTTGTTTTGGCGCTCGGTTACAATTGTTTACTTTACGCATTCTTTCAACATGGGGATAATGTGACATCCCGGTTTTTCAGGTATTTTAAACGCGCTACTTTATCGTCATTTGTTTCTACGCTAATTTAATTCGGAGAATTAATTACCCGCACGCTATAATTACACTAACTTTAGTATTTCGGGAATACACGATGTTTTGGAATTTTAACGGGTCGTATCTGAATTACGTGCTACGTGTTATTAGACGTTTGTGAATTTATTGGGTCACGCTCCAATTACGTGATTTAATATTTTATAAATTTCGTGTCGCGAATAATTGACGAGGCGATATAGGTGTAGTTATTTAACGAGTTATAATTGTCGGTTAGTAAATTTTAATTGTAAAACCGAACCGAGCCTGTGAAACGTTTCGACTTCGTGACCAAGCAAGCCCAACCCGCCACCCACACCCCTTGCGGACCAAACCCAACCCGCCACCCTCTCCCTTGCGGCCCAAGAAATAGCCCAAACCGCCCCCTTGGCCCCTGTTATGTATGTATACATATGTATGCATGTGGTGTTCTTGAAAATTGGCAAACCCTAAAACCATCCTCTTGGTGATACTCGACGGCAGCAGCAGCACCCCCGGGTTCGCGCAAACAGTCCCCACACCTCTTGGATCGATTTCAAGCTTGTCCCGGTTCACTAGTTGTCATCGTTTCAAGGTTAGGGTTTAATTGTGTTATGATTCACGTTATGATTTTGTGTTGTCTCGATCATGATCATGTGTTGTATGATAATGTTATGAAAATGTGTTGTTGTTTATGATTAGTTCGGATGAATATGCGAATCTTTGCGTTTGTGATGATATGTTTGAGTATTAGAATCGTAGGCTGCGTTTTCTCTATAAAGATCATGATATATGTTTAGGGTTTTGATATTATGAATATGGATACATGATAATTGATGAATAATCTGCTGCAAATCGTTATCATAAGTCGTGGTGATCATTAGGAGGGTTTCGGGTGGAGTTTAAGGGTAAAACAGTAAGCTGATGCGCGAAGACAGCCAACTTCAGTTGGCTGTAAACGAACCGTTATAAATCGAAAAATTGATTTTCTGAAGTCTAAAACATACGTTTTCGAAAAACACTTCTAATGGCACTGGAATGACATTGTTCTGAAGTCGTTTACTATTTTAAATTAATGATTTCGTGCGGCAGCTGAAGCTGCGTTTTTCTACAGAATTTACTTGTTGTTTGCGGGGTCATATCTCGTAGAGTGGGTAGGGTTAGGTCACGAAATTTGTACATCAACTGGAGATGGGAGTTTATGAAAATCTCCCACTGGAATTTCGTCAATCGGATAAACGGAAGTTTTTAAATGATTTTTCTCGTGGACTGCAGTCAGAAAGTGACGAATCTGACTGCAGCCTAGTAAATAAATTCTTATAAATAATTGGTTTAGAACTAGGACTTGAAAATTTTCACAAATTTTCTAGTCTAATTGACACCTTCTGTCAAAAATTGGAATTTTTGGAATATGGGAACTATTTTATAAAAATCCCCGAAAACAGCCGAGTTCTGAATGTACAAGCTGAAACATGATAACTTACATTATGTGTATCTAGGTGTTGTATGTGCTATCATGTATTTGTGACAAGTTGTTGGTTGCTATTTCGTATAGCGACACTTTGCATGCATGATTATGGTTTTGAACTTGTCATTACGTGTTTCGTACTGTGTGCTAGTTATGCATAGGGTTTTGTGTCAGTGTGCGTTCACACACATACTTTGAACCGGTTGACATGTTAGGACGTGATTAGCGGTTCCATCCTTTACTTCCTTTGCACTTATCTAACCGAGCAACTTAAGGTGAGTTCACGACCCTATTTTATTCGATTTTGAACAACAGGGGGAGAAACATGTATACGCTCTACAATACTATTTTTACGTTATGTGAAATTAACGTCGTTAACTATTCGGTAACTAAGTTAATGTTAAAGTATGTTATGGTCACTAAGTAGCTTTATCATGGAAGTCCACAACCAACTCTTGGATCGTTAGTATTGGGTTAGATAGCTGGGAAACTATAGTAGTACTACTGGGCCCGACAAGCCCCACCCGAGCTAGTCGCGCTAGCCGACCGGGAATGGTCAAGAGGAGATCAATTTGGCCTAACTTTCGCCATGGTCAGTGATAGACCTGGCAACACAGAGGCAACAACAGTCAGCTTCGATCGCGAACTCTTATGTGACATAATTCTAGGCTCGTTACCTGCATGTTAACATTGAACTTAATTACTAAACAACCTTATTATTCCGGGTTAGGGATAATGGACCTATGTCGCTATCCCGGGTTAGGGATAGCGGGGGAAACCAACTTTTAAACAGAACTTGCGAACTTATAAAACCTGTGAACTCATCTTCTTTTAATGTTGACACTTGTTTCTTTGCATGTTTCTCAGGACCCTAGGAGCGCTAGGTGCACTCACTTTGCATTTGATTAAGACACTTTTATCGAGTCTTTATGAACATTTACTTTTGGATTGTTGGTTTTGGCGTTTATGTTGGCGCCCGTTACTTTACATTAATGCTTCCGCTAAACTTTGAAACTTTGATACTTTAAAAACGACTATACTTGTTTACAATAACTTTTTTTGGAAAACGTTTAAATAAATCATATAGAGTCGTTCGACATTGCTAGTGTCTGAGATTCTGGTTTGTTCACACGCCTCGCGGTAAAACTCCGCAAGTGAAATTGAGGGTGTGACAATAATATCCTAGGATCGATCCATACGCCTCTCAATAATCCATACACCAATAATAATTTCAATATAGAGACGCCGTGAACTAATCGCACCGTCACGGATGATGCACGTCATCGGTGCCGATGATGACGCCTTATGTCCCCATAGGTGGATGTGCTCGGGTATTGAGGTCAATAAAACGGTACACTACAATACTGCACTTCTATGGCGATGATCAATGATCAATAGGAACATGCGATAATGAGTCTAAAGAATTTATCTATCGCATGCAAATCAATGGCAAAGAAGCAAAACTACTAGAAAACAATGATAACAGTTCGATGATCTAGACACTACAAGTACAATAACGATATAAAACGTTATGAGAAAAGACCACAGAATCCGTACCTTAATTAGCGAATAGCAAAAACCGTAGATTTCAATTAGCGTATGCAACCCTAGTGTCTCTCTTGAACAATAACACTGGCTAAAATATATATATATATATTTATTGAGGTTAAAATTGTGTTTTTAACATTTCGAGTTTTCAAATAATAATTCGTTGGTTATAATTCTTCTAAAAGGTCTATTTAATACATATAATTTACCCAAATGGTTGTAGTCATATTTTGCATTTGACAACAGTAAGATGACTCTTATTTACACACTTTAATAAATTATTATCATAAGTTCAGCATATATATGGAATGGATAATGAGAAAATTAGTTTAAATGAGAAAACCACAAAACTAACTTAAAAAGCCAAAAAAACATATCATTTTTTTATATTTTTTTTATAAAAAATCGCTATATATATTATATAAAAAACTTAAAAAAATATAAAAAAGTATATAATGCACATGTGCAACATATACATATAATGCACATGTGTAATACACATATAGTGCACATGTGCAGTACAAGTTTTTTTTTGAAAATTTTTTTTATACATAAAAAGCATCGATTTTTAATAAAAAAAATTGTAGAAAAAACAAATTGTATATTTTTTATGTTTTTTTTTGGCATTTTAGTTAGTTTTCTAGTTTTCTCACATTTAAGTAGTTTTCTAATGATTCTTTCCCTCTATATATATATAGTATAAGGTTAGATAGAAAACTCTAAAATTTTGAGAAAACCCTAGATAACCCAACCTCCCGACATTTTTTTTTTGAAAAAAATAACACATGTAATATACATGTTTTTAAGAGTTTTGAGCCAAAAAAATCAAAAAAGCATCGAGTGGATATTTTTTTTAAAAAAATAAACAAGTTTCAGCAACTTTCATCACTAACATGTGTTATACAAAAGTTGCTGAATTTTGTTTATTTTTTTTAAATATCCACTAGGCGCTTTTTTGTTTTTTTTTGCTCAAAACTCTTAAAAACATGTATATTACATGTGTTATTTTTTTCAAAAAAAATATGTCGGGAGGTTGGGTTTTCTAGAGTTTTCTCAAATTTTTAGGGTTTTCTCTCTCTCTCTCTCTATATATATATATATATATAAAATCTGATGTTGTAAACCAATTTCTAAAATAGTTACGATACGTAATATATTATATTCATAGAATTCACATTTTATAAATGAAAATTCAATTTAGGAAATCTTGTAACGAAACAGACGAACTAATCTTAGGATGAATATTTGTTGAAAACTTATTCTTTAACTAGTCTTAAGCCCCCGCGTTGCAGGGCTGGGATTAAAACTGTTTTACCAGCTTTTGCCAGGCTGGAGGCATAAACTGTGCTAAGTAACAACTGAACTACGATAAAGGAGGGGAAACCCTAATACAAAAACACGATTTTTTAACACCAAGTGACATACGTGACGTAAAAGTTACAAAAGATCGTGCTAAATTGCAACCGAACGAAAAAAAAAACTAAGGAACCAGATATGACAACTAAACACTGTGCTAAGCAGCAACCGAACAACGACCCAATCCTAGAAAAAGCGTACAACAAAAACTAATAAAAACTAAGCTTGTTTTACTTTCTATGACAAAATTATAAAAATTAGAATCAAACTTGTAAAACAAAAGTAAACGAAAAACCCAAAAGTAAAAAAAGAAAAAAAAAACTAAAACCAAAATCACAAAAAGACAAAATTATACACTTTTCATCAAAATGTTATCAATTAATACATATATATGAATCTATGACAAAATTATAAAAATAAAAATTAAACTTGTAAAACAAAAATAAACAAAAAACCCAACAGTAAAAAAAGAAAAAAAATCAAAACCAAAATCACAAAAAGGCAAAATTATACACTGTTTATCAAAATCTTATCAATTAATATATATATATATATATATATATATATATATATGAATTAGCTAACTCAAATGATCTGTCCAAATTAATTTATATAATAATACATTGATAATTTGTGTGAAAAGAAGGTACTGTACCTCATGTTATATGTTTGTGTTTTAAATTTAATAATGTATATGTATATCTGTATTAAAATTCTGAAGTGCACCATTATGATACTAATAAAATAATGGAACACCCACTGCAACCATCCTATTCATCTTCTATCTCAAGTCATGGTAAAACCAACTCTTAAAATGACGAACAATTTGATGAATTTAATTTTGTAAGCTTGTGACAAGAACGTTATGTGAGTGTCAAGGATTGATTGTTACCTTAATAGCTAAGTGATACAGATGCGAAATCAATGGTTTACGGTTGCGGCTTGACTTGACGACAATAGAACAATGATTCGCGGCTGCGTAAATCGTCAGGAACGAAACAACATGGTCAATTCACTTCGTAGGAGCATGATTCAGTCGGAGAAAAGGAATACTTGTACCTGGGTTTAGGCCAGTAAGTGAACCGAACGTACACAAACAGACATTTAACTTTAACCGAACACGAACACGAACGTATAATCGAACACATTTTTTGTTCGTGTTCGTTCATTAAGAAATCGGCCATGTTCGTGTTCGTTTATGTTCGTTCGTTTAAAGCCTAAACGAACAGTTCACAAACATAAACAAACACAAATGAACATAAACATGAAAAAACATATACAAAAATAAACGAACACAAATGAACATAATTGAACAAATATAAACAAACACAATAATATAAGTGAACACAAACAAACAAACAAGTTTATTATATTACAGTTAATCCGAAAACACATATAAATTAAAGTTAATAGATACTAAAATTAAGTAGTTTTTCATATAACTATTAAGTAAGTGCTCAGTTACGGCCTAAGAAAAATTTTAAAATTTCAATTTTTATTATTAGAAAACTCAATTACTAATTAGTTATAGTTATATAATACTAATTAGTTATAGTTATATAAGTAGTTAGAAAACCTAATATTTATATAGATATAACAATTTATGCATATACTAAATTTAAACAA
This sequence comes from Scalesia atractyloides, assembly GCA_947069175.1. Lineage (NCBI taxonomy): Eukaryota > Viridiplantae > Streptophyta > Magnoliopsida > Asterales > Asteraceae > Scalesia > Scalesia atractyloides. The sequence goes on along the minus strand of CAMTDV010000005.1, from coordinate 93,082,484 downwards.
ACATAAACGAACGTTAACAAACATAAATGAACGAACATAAACGAACGTTCACGAACATAAATGAACGAATACTAGGTGTGTTCATGTTTGTTCATTTAATTAAACGAACAAAATTTTTTGTTCGTGTTCGTTCGTTTATTAAATAAACGAACATAAACGAACTTCCCTCCAAACAAGTTCACGAACAGTTCATGAACGTTCGGTTCGTTTACAGACCTACCTGGGTTACACAGAGACGAGAAGAAATTACGGCAGCGGCCTCAGTTGATCGAACCGTTGGTGTGCGATGGCTGCCAATCAGGAATGAAATTCGTTGACAATGATTAAGAAACAAAACACAAGAGTATCGAATGGAAAATGGGAGGTTTACCGAATAGCCGATCAATGTGGTGTGCCGTCGCCGTTGTTTCCTCAACGTAGATTGCGGCTCAACAAAAACAAAGGTTCGGGGGGAGGGGGTTGTGCGATGATGCTTCTATGAATATGGGGTAGTCGTATGAGGTTGAGGGAGGTTTAAAACAACGATGTCGAGGATATACGCAGTCTTTTTAGCTATTTAGTTGAACATGGTGGTTATAGAACTTAGGTGATAAGGTTTGAATGCAGGGTGCTGACGTACGAAAGTTATAAGTTTGTTTTCTTATTTATTTTTCTTATAGGTTTTAACAATTATTATTGTTATTTTTAGATGTTCCCAAATTGATTAATATTTATTTTTCTCATAGGTTTTAACTATTATTATTGTTATTATTAGATGTTCCCAAATTGATTAAGAAACGATTTCATTTTATCTGAATGGTCATCTGATCGTAGTCACAACGATTTGGAATAGCATATTTGGTTTCCTTTTCTTATTTATATCCTTTTTGTTTTCTTTATTATTCTTATTATTATGGCATCTTAATTATTTAGAAATATTATATGTATTATTATTCAATCAATGCTCAAAGCATCAATTATATGTCATATTAATTTCTCCCAAATATATGTCATATTAATTTGTCGCAAAAGTTCTACGGTTTTTATTTTCGTATATTACAATTTTACCTCCCTTAAAAGAAATTACGTCCTTGAAATTACTGTCACTAAAACAATTGACACTAACATTATGGGTATTTTAATTATTTAATTTAAATTATTAACTTTAATATATGTTTCAAACATTTAAGAAATTATGGATAAAGTTCTATAAAATATCTTATTATTTATTTATATTAATTACTAAGTTAGAAATTATATCTTAATAATTGAAAAAAAAATATCGAGCATTTTCATAACGAGGGTGGAGGGAATGATTTTCTTACTTAACAAATTATTTATTAATTTAATATATTTAAAATGCAAGAAGAATAATAACTACATTTATCATACTAATAAATTTATCCAAAACTAGGTTAGAAATTATATCTTAATTCCTTAATTGTAGATAATTATTATTTAATTTAAATTATTAAATTTAATAAATGTTTCAAACATTTATGAAATTATGGATGAAATTCCGTAAAATAACTTATTATTTATTTATATTAATTACTAGGTTAGAAATTATATTTGAAACAAATATCGAGCATTTTCGTAACAAGGGTGGAGGGAACGATTTTCTTGCTTAACAAATTATTTATTTATTTAATATATTTAAAATGCAAGAAGAATAATAACTACATTTACCATACAAGTTTATCCAAAAACAATTATCCTTTTAAGATGCAACTCACGTCCAGAAATTTAAATTTTAAGTTATATAATTTAATAATTACCGATAATTTATACTTATCTAATTAATTTAAATATTATTTTGTAGCTATAAATTTATCTAATTCGCTAATTTCTATATGCCTAATCTGAACATTTCAACAATTTTTTAGAACTAATAAATTAAGACCACTATTATTTAAATAAAACTTGGGTTATTAAATATATGTTCACATGACTGTTAAAACTTGTGAGAAAGTCGATGATACAGTTGGTCTTCTAATCGATGGTTCAAATGCTTTCATATTTATAAACTTGACAAACATCACAAGTTTTGATAATACATGACATAAAATTTTGTTTGAATATCATAAAAGCGTCTTAACAATATCCTTTTATAATTGTTAAATCTTCATTAAGTATTTGATTTTTCTTCACTTAACCCGTATAATACACGGGGTTATAACCTAGTATATACATACATATATATATATATAGTATAAGGTTAGATAGAAAACCCTAAAATTTTGATAAAAACCCTAGAAAACCCACCTCCCGAATTTTTTTTTTTGAAAAAAATAACACATGTAATATACATGTTTTTAAGAGTTTTGAGCCAAAAAAATCAAAAAAGCGCCGAGTGAATATTTTAAAAAAAAATAAACAAGTTTCAGCAACTTTCATCACTAACATGTGTTAGACAAAGTTGCTGAATTTTGTTTATTTTTTTTAAATATCCACTCGGCACTTTTTTGTTTTTTTGGCTCAAAACTCTTCAAACATGTATATTACATGTGTTATTTTTTTAAAAAAATTGTCGGGAGGTTGGGTTTTCTCAAATTTTTAGGGTTTTCTATCTAACCCTCCCATATAATATATATATATATATATATATATATATATATATATATATATAATGTAAAATGAAAACTGTACCGAGTTATAAGAACCGAAGAAAGACCATTGATCAAGATGTGTTGGACGACTAAGATTTGTTATTATGTTATGACAAGTGGTTTAAATGCTTTCCAATAAAAAAACCATTCCTAATATAGATAAGGGCAAATTCGATATTTTACAACCCAGACTTTTGTGAGACTGCCTACTATCTCATCAAACCAATCAAAAACTATTGTAAACATCATCAAATCCCACAATGCTCCGATTTACATAACCGTAAAATATATTTTCATAAATGTAAAACATATTTTTTGATGCAATTTTACATTTATAAAACAAAAGTCCCTAAAAACTATGGTAAACAAATAAGAAAAATATAAAACAACTGATCCTCGTCATCCTCGTTGGCAAAAAAGCGCAGCACCTTCGAACACAAAAAAAAAGAAGATTTTCCAGTATGTTAACCACATTTGTGTATGTCGAAGTGTTTAGTACATTATGTAAATGTTTTTAACATCCGATTTTTATCATCATTTTCTCATGAACATACCAAAATAATTGCAAGGATGTAAAAACAAAAAAAATGAAAATTTTCGTATTCACCACCAAAAATCAAATCCTGATGCAAAAAGGTAACTCCATTTTTCCCTAAAAACCAGTCTTTAACATTACTTCAATTTAAATTTTTCAAACCTTTTACATTGATGTAAGTGTTGTGAATAATACTTTTTCATCCATTCCAATCAATAAAATCACCCACAAATTAATAGAATTGTAGGACATAGAAATAAAACTTAAAACAAGGCAGCAGGAAAATCTATGAACTGAAAACATTGGTTGGAGCCCTTCAATTATTGAAAAAGGGACTCTTCAAAAATAGGCTTATGCCACTTTGAGCGAGCACATGGTATTCTTTAGTAAAAGGAGAAAGAATAGTTTGTTTTGTGCTCACTGCATGGCTGGGTTACTTTTGAAACCCCCACGTATTTGCATTAAATAGCGAATTTCACTACTATTACTTCCCTATTATGCCGATGGGGGATGGACTCTAAACCCAGCTGGTTTATTGTTTGTTTAGAACCGGATCAGTCTCAAACCAAACAATGAGGCGATCCATACTCAATTTCCCGAAAACTCAAATCTAAAAACAATATTGCCTCGTGTTTTATAAATTAAGAATTTAATATGGTTACGGTTTTGAACTTTGATCAAATTTAAAACATAGAACCAAGTATCATTTATTTAAATTTGTAGAATTTTACCAAAGACAAATCTTGTAGGGGTATGTAATTACAAAACTTGATCATCGTCTCTATCATCCTATCTGTCATCTGGGTTCAAAACTAAAAGACATAGAAAAAGATAGATTAACAATAAACCTTATTGATGATGCCTCCGAATGTTGACATGTATTCTATGGTTTTACTGTGATGCATATTCACGAGGAAACTGTACGAGGTGTTCGTCAGCTTTTAGTTAAGTTGGACCGAACCAAAAGAAAAACTGGATACCAAAATACAGTGGTTTTCATCATTACTATTATTTCCCTTTATCTCAAAAAGATACTCTCCGTCTATGATCTATTGCTTGTTTCATCTTCAATCTGTAACTCTAGTTGCAAGTATCTGTTTGAACAACACTTTGTTATACATGCAGTTTGATTAAAAACAAGATGATTTAAGTTCATGTGACACATCCTGTGGACTCAGTTAGTCCCACATCGCCTCAGAACTGAACTGTAGCCGGTTTATATGGCTTAGGTGGGTCACTGTCATCCTCCCTTCGGGGACATCCGATAAAATTGGAACGATACAGAGAAGATTAGCATGGCCCCTGCGCAAGGATGACACGCACAAATCGAGAAATGGTCCAAATTTTTTTTTAATAAAAGAATCTTTTTGTGAAATTTAAACTGTGTATAGAGTTTGTGAAGCTATAATTAGCCAATTAGGCCAGTTTTTCTCAAATCATGATCCTTTTTGACCATCAAAGTAGTAAAATTGATGATTTAAGTCTTGTGCTCAAAGTGATGATGCTATATGATAGCTGGTTGAATTCCACACTGAACTCCCTAATTCACTTATTCTGAGGAGCTTACAAGATTGAAGTTTTTATGAATACCTCCTTAGAATAAGATCTTGGCTGCTTCTCTGGTAGTTGGGTCATTTTGTTCACGGTAACAAGAAGATTGTCAACCAAAAACGAATAAAATGAGTCCAGTCCAGTAACAAATTTCAGGTGTCGACCAAAATGTCAAATTTGGTTCTCATAAAACCCAAAACAATAAGTTGTCGGTTTGGTTATTCGACAATGGGTTATTGATATTACATGTATACGTCCGTTTTTCACACCTTCGCACCTATTGCTTTCTCTAAGCAGCCAGCCTCAGTAGGACACAAAGCCCCAAATTGTTTTAAGTGACGAATGAACTAATTTCCACTACATGGACGATGCACTGATTATTCAGATTATGTTTTAAAAGTACACTGATTAATTTGCAATTATTCGTATATATCATATGGTTTCAAAACTTTTAAACAAAAAAATGTTAAACTATAAACATTGGTTGGAGCCCTTCAATTATTGAAGGGATCTCCAAAAATAGGCGTATGCCACTTTGAGCAGCAAGCACACGGTATTCTTTAGTAAAAGGCGAAAGAATAGTTTGCTCTGTGCTCACTGCATGGCTGCGTGCCTTTAAACACCCCACCTGCTTGTCTTAAATATTGGGTTTTACTCCTATAACTTCTCTAACTAACTGATGTGGGACAAACACTAGATGCTTTTTTTTGCCACTTTTCAAGCCTCTAGTCCCCTCTACTGGATTCAAATCATGCACTCTCCTAATTGACTAATTGTTGTTCCCAAATTCATTCTACTCAACAACTACCAGTTTTGTTGGAGATAGGAGTCCCAGTTGCAGGACTTTTGCCAATACCGGGTATCAGAGAAAAGATGCAGTCGGTTGTGTGATCGCCTGATTGGTTCAGTTGAATTTTAGTTAACTCACTCTAGTACTTTGTGTTTCGGTTCTAAAATGTTTGATTTCCAGCCACATGTCGAATTTTTTAAGATTATTACTCAGTTGATTCCTCTATTTGTGCAGATATATTTCATAACAGGAACCTTTTAATTGGTAAGTTCACCTAATTATATCATAAAAGATTCAGTTACTGATGACTCTGTCGATGTCCACATGCCCAGACCAGCTGATTTATATGGATTACACCTGCCCACCACGTGATCGTGCGCGTACAGGGTGTGCTCAATACCAGCGCATAGACGATGAACTAAGGGGGCGTTTGGTTCACGGAATGTTTTGGAATTGGAATTGGAATTTCTATAGGAATTAGAATTTGAAGGAATTGGATTTGGAATTTAAATATTCCAATGGGAATTGGAAATTGTTGGAATTGGAATCTCAATTCCATTTTTGTTGTGTTTGGTTGTCAAATGAATTGGAATCCATCACCCTGTCACCCACAACCCCCGGTTCGGGTTAAAACGATTCGCGCCGAGTCGCTTCGTGTCAAAACGGTTAGATTCGAAACGGTACGGGTCAAAACGATTCGCGTCGAATCGGTTCGTGTCGAAACGGTTCGATTCGAAACGATATGGGTCGAAACCGTTCGCGACGAAACGGTACGGGTCAAAACGCTTCGCGTCGAATCGATTCGTGTCGAAACGGTTCGATTCGAAACGTTTGCGACGAAATGGTACGGGAGCGAAACGGGTTCGATTCGAAACGGTACGGGTCGAAACGGTTCGAGTCGAAACGGTACTGGTCGGAACGGTTCGCGTCGAAACGGTACTGGTCGGAGCGGTTCGCGTCGAGACGGTATGGGTTGTCGAAACGGTTCGAGTTGAAACGGTTCGTGTCGAAACGGTTAGCGTCGAAACGGTTCTTATCGAAACAGATACGGGTCAAAACCATTCGGGTCGAAACCATTCGGGTCGAAACGGTCGAAGATTCCAATGAATTTACTTTAATTCCTTCACATATAGGAAGGATTTTGAATTTCTTTAGTTAAAGGAATTTAAAGGAGATAAACTTGGTAATCAAAATAATTGTAATTGTGTATTGATTCTTATGAATCTCTTGGTTACATAGAGATATATATAATAATCATAAGTACACTTAGATCCCTAAACTATAAACATGGTACATATATCATCTAATATTCCCCGCAAGCTAAGGTCGGGGAGCGACCCTTAGCTTGGATCGTAGAAAAAGAAACCATTGTGATGATAATGGCTTTGTGAAGACATCAGCAATTTGATCATTGGTGGAAATAAACTGCACCAAGAGTTTCTCGTGAGCGACCTTCTCTCTAACAAAATGAAAATCCACTTCCACATGTTTTGTGCGTGCATGGAAAACTGGATTTGCTAATAGATACGTAGCCCCTAGATTATCACACCATAATGTAGGCACTGACTGTATAGGAAACACGAAGCTCATGTAGGAGAGCTTGAAGCCAGGTGAGTTCTGCAACTGTGTCTGCTAAGGCCTTGTATTCTGACTCTGTTGATGACCGAGAGACAGTTCTTTGTTTCTGAGCAGACCAGGATACAAGGTTGGACCCAAGATATATAGCATATCCCCCAGTGGATGGACGGTCATCCGGGCAGCCAGCCCAGTCAGCATCAGAGAAGGCGTTGATAGAATTGAAAGCTGAATCGGTGTAAGCATGAAGAAGGGTACTAGAGGCGTGTTGAATGAGAAGACCATACTCGACTGTACCTTGTAAATACCGCAAAATTCGTTCGACGGCCGACCAGTGGTTCTTAGTGGGAGAGTGCATAAACTGGCAGGCCTTGTTAACAGCAAAGGTAAGATCGGGGCGTGATAAGGTGACATACTGAAGAGCACCAACAACCTGTCTATATTTAACTGGATCAGAAAACGGTTGACTATCCCCAAGTGCTAAGTTAGCAGTGGTGGTCATTGGTGAAGGAACGGGTTTAGCATTGGAGAGACCGGCTCGTTCAAGTAATTCAAGGATATACTTTTTCTGCGAAAGTATCATGTTATAACCTTTATTGGTGATTTCAATACCGAGAAAGTAGGACAGGGAACCCATATCTTGAATAGCAAAGGATCGGCTAAGGCTGGTGACAATTCGATCTATCTCTTTAGAGTTGTTACCTGTCAAAATAATATCATCAACGTACACGAGCATGTAAAGTAGAGTGCCCTGTGAGGAGTAGATACACAAAGAGGGATCGGTTTTAGACCCCTGAAAACCAAGAGCATGCAGAGCAGTAGAGAGACGTTGAAACCAGGCTCGCGGTGCTTGTTTTAAACCATATAGAGATTTATGAAGAAGGCACACATGATCTGGTTTGGTGGGATCAACAAAACCCGAAGGTTGCCGTAAATAAACTGTCTCTTTTAAGTCACCATGTAAAAATGCATTTTGCACATCTAGTTGTCTTAACGGCCATTTTTGTGTAGCAGCAAGAGAGAGGACCACACGAATAGTAATGGACTTTACCACTGGACTAAAAGTTTCCTGATAATCAATGCCTGGTTGCTGATTAAACCCTTTAGCAACAAGGCGTGCTTTATAGCGTTTGATGGCCCCTGTTGGATCCTTTTTCAATCAATAAACCCATTTACAGTCAACAATATTGGTGTTTGGGACACGTGGAACAAGAGTCCATGTGCTATTTCTCAAAAGCGTTGAATACTCTTTAGCCATGGCATTACGCCATTGAGGATGTCTGTTAGCAACAGTAAAGGTGGCAGGTTTGGTGTCCAGAAAGGAAATGTGAGCGTGGAAAGAGGTAGCATTAAACGGTTTTGTTTGTTAGGATTGGGACGAAGATTGGCTGGCCGTGAACGAGGTTGGTTCGTAAGGGATGGAACCGTGGATTGGTGGGCCTTGGGTGTTTGGGTCGTAGAGTGGTGTGTAGCGAAGCGACGAGTATAGGTGTGTAGTAGGGGCGGGTTAGCGGTGGTTTGTATTTGGTCTGTGGTTGTGTGTGTGGCAGCGGGATTGGACTGAGATGGTGGAGGTGGAGAAGATTGGGTAGGTTCAGAGGTGTGGGCTGGAGATGTTGTTTGGGTTGGTTGTGGTGAGGCTTGGGTCGGGAATTGGAGAGGTTCAGTTGGTTGGGCCTGTGGTGTGGGTTGAAGAGGTGAGAATTCGGTGGGGTAGGAGGAAATGTAAGGGTCAGGTTTTGTTGAGGTGGGAGTTGTGACAGGTAGGTTTTGGTAGAGAAATGATTGTTCATGAAATCGGACGTGTCGAGCGACATATAAACGTTGAGATTGGGGATCAAAACATCGGTAGCCATGGTGGGATGTACTATACCCAAGGAAGACACATGGAATAGAGCGAAAATCCATTTTATGTTTGTTGTAAGGACGAAGATGTGGGTAGCAGCGACACCCGAATACCCGTAAGAAGGAGAAGTCGGGTGGATGATGGAAAATTTGTTCAAAGGGTGAAATATTAGAGTTTGTTCTGGATGGCATGCGGTTGATGAGGTAAACTGATGTGTCGAAGGCAAAGTGCCAGAACCGTTGTGGAACATGAGATTGAGCAAGCAAGGTAAGACCGTTTCGACCACGTGGCGATGACGTCGCTCAACAAAACCGTTTTGTTCACTCGTATGTGGGCATGAGAGCCGGTGAATGATGCCGAGTGAGGAGAAGTGGGGAGAAAGGCTTCTAAATTCACCCCCAGTCCGTTTGAACAGATTTTAGTTTTGTTTGGAATTGTCGTTCAACCATAACAATAAATTGTTTAAAAACATCACAGACATCAGACTTTAATTTTAACGGAAAAAAACCACATAAAGCGAGAATAGTGATCAACACACAATAAAAAATAACGATGTCCATCAAACGAAGTAACGGGGGCGGGGCCCCACACATCACAAAATACTAAATCCAAAATGTGCGAACTTTTAAACGTAGATGGTAATAAATGAAGTTTTGATGATTTTCCAACTAAACAAGGGTCACAAACAGAAGTACATTTATTTAGTAAAGGTAAATTATAATGAGATAACATAGAATTCAAAAGTTGTGATGAGGATGTCCGAGTCTTTGATGCCAGGTAGTGGAGGAAGCTCTTGTGGTGGAAAAAGCGACTTTAAAAATAGGCTGCATACGAGGAAGTTGGAAAGAATATAGACCAGCATTACTTGGACCAGTGAGGAGGACGTTGTGTGTAAACTTGTCCTTCACACAAAAAAAAGTAGAGTGAAATTCAAAGAAGACATTATTGTCATGGCAAAAACGTTGAACAGATAGAAGATGTTGTTTAAGTGCAGGAACATGAAGTATGTTTTTAAGGAAAAGGTTTTGTTTGGTGAGTAATATTTGGAAGAGTCAATGTGTAAAATGGATAGACCCTTACCGTTGCCAACATAGAGATTGTCCTCACCATGATATGGTTCAGAGTTGTCAATGCTAGAGAGATCTGGAGCAGCATGTGAACTAGTACCAGTGTCTGGAAGCCAATTTGGAGATGCTTGAGTCCAGTTGTGTGATCGATTATCCGCAAAGTTAGCAGAATATTGTCTCGTCCTCAAGGTATTAGGATCACGATTCGGACACTGTGAAGGAACATGACCAATACCACACCGATTGCACGTGCCATAAACAGTATTCTTGTTAGAAGCCCAAGAAAATTGACTACGATTACCTCCTTGATTGCGATTGTTGTAGTTGCCTCGACCACGTGTTGTGCCTGAACGATTGTTGGAGCCTCGAGTGCGGTTGTAACCAGACCGATTTGCATAATAGGCTTGTTGTGGTTGCGAGGGCTGTGTACTAGGTAATTGGAGTTGCAACCCTAGCTGTAAAGCAAGCTGTTGTACAGCTAAAAGGGCTTCTGTGGGAGATGGAGTCTGACCTGTAGCAGGAGCAGCCGGTGGGTTAACGGTGTCACATCCCGACCCGCGGCGGAATAAGAGTCGGGGCATAATTGGGTTATCACTAAAGCTCATGATATTTACTAATATGTTTCATATTTATTAAATTCAAAATTACATCCTCAATATTCCAAACATGTTCATACAATTACAAAGAAAGATAATCAACTAAACAATCCAAAGTCTAAACCAGTTTATTCTTCTAATCCATCCTATGTGTTTCTTGCTGCAGCTGGATCACCTGTATCATGTGTAAAAATGGGGGTTTTTAGGTCAACATAAGTTGGCGAGTGAACCTTGTTAGAAAACATTTATTATTGATTTCTTATTATATTTATTATGGAAAATTGTGCAATAATCATATGTGAGCAAACGTGAATAATCATACAATAACAATAACAATAACAAACAATAACATACAATAACATACAATAACAAACCAACTTGCATGAATATATAACATGAATGATACTGTATATGTTGGCAACGTCACGTTCACGCTCATAGGTAATGGGGAACGGACGGCCTATGATAAATGTCTGTGCGATCAAGGCTCAATCAAACGGAGCCGATCGTATGTTGGCAACGCCTAGTTCACGCTCATATGTAATGGGGAACAGCTCAACGCTCATATGTAATGGGGAGCGACGGCCTATGATAATGTATGTACTGAAAATGATAAATTTAATCTAAACAATAACCTCACAAACAGTTGATACATGTTGAATACACATTTGTTCATGGATATGATTGATGCACAATAGTTTAAATGTAATAAATAATAAGACACATGATACACCCCAAAAACGTGATTAAAACGGGGAATTTGTAGAGATTCACTCACATTGGGTGCGTTCGGTTGAAGATGTTGAAATGCGCACGAGTTTAGAGGATTGATCGACGAGAATTAACTAACCTAAAAAAATAACGAAAAGGTATGGTAAATGAGTGGATTTTATTAATAATTTTAATAAGATTTTTAGATATATTTTTGTGAGTTTAAGGCAATTTTCTAACTTTAAAAACATTATTTTTAAGTATTTTTAATTGATTTTTAAATTAAATAAATAAATAAAAATATAAAAAAAATGTTGACTTTTGAGTTGACCATTGACCGTTGACCGTGACTGTTGACTGTTTGACCGGTTCGCTAGTGTGCAAGTATGCGCCGGGTAAGGCTCGAACCCGAGACCTCCCTTACGCGTGCACGCAGCTCTACCAACTGAGCTACGTGTCTAACCCGAAATATTTCTGTTTTTAATTATATTTATATACTGTTTTAATTTATTCAAAATTCATTTATTTTTAAAAAGGATTTTAATCATCGAACCGGCGTGCGTAACAGGTCTAGAACCCGGGACCTGTGGTTTAGTGTTGCACACAGTCCACCGCTGGACTGTGTGTCTAACATGGTTAATATACTGATTTTTATTATACTTAACATCTTCAGTGAGTTAACCCGGTTCGGTTCTTAAAAAAAAACATTTTTATTTCCGAGAATAGGGTCGTGATAGGGATCGAACTCGAGACGTATGTTTATTGTTTGCACACAGTCCACCGCTGGATTGTGTGTCTAACCCGTTTATTATACTGATTTTAATTAATCTTATAATCATAATCAACTTCGTCTTCTTCGCTCAAGAACACAGATAACGATTAATCAACTGTTTCTTGCTTAATTCGATTAACAGGCGTATGAATGATTAAAATGTAACGGATAGGAAAGGTTTTGGGAATGAACATACCGGAATGACAATCTTTCTCAGAACTCCGGCGAAGTCGTCGGCTCTGTTTTTATGAACCTCGTCTGAGCGGACCGATTAACAGTTTTGATTAGCTAGTTGTGGAATTGAAGTACTAAACAAGAGTTATCAGAAGGTTTAAAAGACTATACCGTTTTACAGCGAAATCTGGGAATTTTCAGAAGTTTTCCGGCGAGAGTTGATTATCCGATATCGTCGCCTGAAACTGATTCTGATTGAAGGGTTTGAGTTAGCAAAAGCCTAACAACTGATAGAAGATAGAAGAATTGAGAAACTTACCGTTTTGATGAAAGACACGGTTTCCGGCGAAAGTCCGGCGAGTTCAAAAAGCAATTCCGACAATCAGAAATTAGAGTAAACGTGAAATTAGAAGTTCTCGGAATGTAATTGAGTCGCGAGATGAGGATTTTGTTAAAGTAATTCAAGAAGTGAATGTTTTCGGTTATAAAAACCGAACATCACATGAATTCAAGTTCATTAACGACTGAATTGATTAAGAATGTCGGCTTATCGGTTATAATCTAGAATCCGCGATCACTCAAACGTCTTGGACGGTTGGAAGCCGATATCGGTTTCAGTTTGGCGCAACAGGTTGATTCACGGTTGTACATATGCTTTAATTGTTTCCTAGAACTCACAAAGACATCAAGTGGCGGAGTGGTTATATGTGCGCGAGTTAAAACTTTGAGGCTCACCTGGCTGACCCGGGTTCGAATCCCGGCAGACGGTTTTCTTTTTTATTTATTTTATTTTCACTTTTATCAATTATAGTTTTTAAATTCTAATTTGTTTATTAATTATGCATCGTTTAAAATTAAAATAAACATAAATACGCAACGAAAAATTTATAACTTGATATTCGATTACAAATGAAGCGGGTTTGGAAAACCCGTTTTTTGACGAATGTTACATACGGTTAGGAATGGCCAGAAACGCCTGTGCTGGCGGGACAACAGGTGATGATTTCTTGATCATATACTCGTGGTCTGCAAGAAGACCATGGAGTTCAGCAAAGGCTGTGGGGAATTGTCTGGTAAGAAGAGTATACTTCAGGCCATTGTATTCTTCCCTGAGACCTGAGATAACCAGCATAACTATGTCTTTTTCTTTCATCGGTTCGCCAATATTGGCGAGGGCATCCGCATATTCTTGTGCCCGGGTCAAGTAAGTAGAAGAAGATTCAACACCTGTCATGGCAAGCTTCAAAAGTTGGGTCTTCAAGGTGTATTCCCTTGAGGATGTATGAGGAGCATAGGCACGCTCAAGAGACAACCAAAGGTTACGAGAGGTAGTACCCTGTACATGTTGAAAAGAAGCCTCAGAAACAGTTGACAGGAGAAGCATGCGAATATGGGCATCACCGGATACCCAAACAGCATAATTAGGGTTCGATTGAGGACTAGAGTTTTCAGGTGCCTTGTCTTTGTCAAAAGAGGAGGTAACGGGTTGGATGGTTGCTAGAGGACGCGGAATCGTGCCATCAACATAGCCAAATAGGTTGTTTGTAACAAGGAACAGATGGATCATTGTCTTCCAATAACCATAATTGGTTGGAGACAAGGTGAATCCAAATTTGTGTGAGTTGTGGGTGGTCTTGTCAGTTTGAGAGAAGGCAGCAAGTAAGGCCATTGATGATCGTTTTTGTCTTGTTGATTGAAAAAAAAACTGAACTGATATTAATAATTGCTGCTGATGTTAATGATCGCTGCTGATGTTGATTTATTTCCCAGAAGAGTGCAGAGTTGTTTTTCTGGGAAAATTGGTTGGTCGGCAGAATTAGGGTTAGGGAAAAGATCGACAGCTCTGATTACCAAGATAATCAGAATAGTTGTAATTGTGTATTGATTGTTATGAATCTCTTGGTTACATAGGGATATATATAATAATCATAAATACACTTAGATCCCTAAACTATAAACATGGTACATATATTGTCTAATGGAAGGAATTCATGCCTAATTCCAATTCCAATTCCATTGTCAACCAAACACATGAACATTGGAATTGAGATTCCAATTCCGTCAAATTCTTTGAACCAAACATATTAAGAGATGGAGTTCAAATTACAATTCCATTAAACTCCATGGAATTCCTGCCAACCAAACGCCCCCTAATTGTTTAAGTGACAGATGAACTAATGCCTTGGATATTGAAGAAACCCTAGATCAACTAGACCGGAGTCAAAGTAGATCTATGGAATGGGCTCTGCATAAAAGGGTTAACCCTCCGTTTGGTTTCACGATGGATGGTGAATGGAACTGCAAAACTGAACACCGTTAGCTCGCCACGGGGAGAAGGGGGGTTCTCTCCGTGACCACCCTCCGGCGTGAGAATAAGTACAGGTAGTCGGAAGTAAGTATTGTAATTGAGAGAGTAGTTGAGCGTGAATACCATTCCTTGAACTCCAAGTTACTTATTTATAGCCGGTGTTTGGCGCCAAAAAGAGAGATTGTTAACGTTAACGGAATCTTTTGTTATTCCGTTAATGTTTGTTGGCAATCTGTTAGTGCACACGAATCGTGAGCTCATCAGCGGTTAGGGAGGCGCCACGTGTCAACATGAGATCACTATATCTTATAAATGTGAGCATGCCATCACCGTGATCTTCCTCAGCCGTCCAGATGCTGCCATGTGGCAATTGGTTATAACCGAAAAGATGCTTGCACAATTGGGTGTTAATGGCTTCTAGAAGGTTTCACAGGTGTTATCCATCTATCATTCGCCACGTGTACATTCTGTTATAATAGAAAAGATTCCCTTTGCTTTTGCACCAAGGATTTTGCTAAGGAAAAGTTTCTCAGGATTTACTGTTTCCTTGCGGTGCAAGCTCTGCTGAGATGTCGTCGTCAACTTTGCCACCGCTAAAGTTCGAGTTATGGCCACCGGTGCAAGCTCTGCTGAGATGTCGTCGTCAACTTTGCCACCGCTAAAGTGGTCGAAGAAAGATTTTGATAATCTTGCCACCAACTTCCTTTTCGCTCCGTCCTGGAAAACGTTTCTTCCAGAGGCGAATGCCACGGCGGCTGATGCGCCGGCTGGCTACATTACATTATTCTACGACTATTTTGCCGAAGGGAACTTCCGGCTGCCGGTGACCCATTTCTTGCTGGAAATTCTTGATTTTTACAAGATTCACATTTCTCAGTTGAGCCCGATGGGAATGGTGAGGATCCGGCATTTTGAGTTCGTTTGCCGATCGATGCAGATCTTGCCGTCGGTCGAGAAGTTTAGAGTTTTCTACCAGCTGCACTGATCGTTGGGTTTTTATTCGTTCCAACAGCGTGTGCAAGCCAAACGTTTGTTGTTGGTGCCGCCGAAGTCCTACCATGACTGGAAGCAGAAATTTTTCTTTATCAAGGCGGCGGTGATCCCGATGAAGATGACATTCCGGGGTAGTGATGAGATTGAGCTGGAGACCCTTTCCATACTTGCCGACGAGGTATGGTATCAAGATATTAAGGATGTGCCCAATATTGTTTTACCAGAGAGGGCCCTCATCGCTGCCAGGATGAGTATTTTCTGGAAGAAGGAACGCCGAGAAAAACCGATGTATACAGAAGATGGAACTGGTATGTAACCCTTTAACTTCTTAGCAATATCTTTCAATAGATGTGTACTGATGCAAAAATGCTTGTTATGTAGCTGCGCCTCTCTACTTGGTCTCTTTCAAGAGAGAGAAGGGAAAAATGGCCGCCGTGCCTATTGCTGATGGTGAGGACACTTGGTTCTCACAAATCTTGGTGAACTTTGAGTTGCCCAAGCAGGAGGATCTTGAGGCGCAACCATGTTCGAAAACTGGTAAATAAGTCCATACAAAGCCTAAGTTGATATTGCAACATAACTTAATGGCGCAACCTTTACTCAATATGATTGATTATGTAGGTGATTTACTGAACTTGGGCATAGGCCCTGATTCGAAGAAGAAGAAGAAACCAACTGCTGTTGCCGCTGCTGCGCCTCCCCCTTCCAACCCAGAGAAAAAAACCAAGCCATCAGCTGCTGCGAAAGCTGAGGGCAAGAAAGGTACATTTCCCGTATCTGACTCTTGGTGCAATTATGTGGTGGTGTCGGACTCACTGGAGGGTCTTGCGCCTGTAGGTTTGAAGAAACCGAAGCCAGAACCCGTTGACAGCTCATCTCTTCCTGCTGCGAACCTAGATGATCCTTTGGAAATACCTTCAAGCCCGGAAGAGGCGTTGAAGCGTACTAAGAAGAGGAAGGAGGTGGAGACTAAAACTCCTGCGCCAACCAAGGTTGCACAACCGCGCATTGGCAAGAAGGGTAATCTGGATGCCTTTGCAAAGAAATTCTCACCTGGTACGTTTAGGTTGTTGTGCATTTCTGTCATTAAAGTTGCGCAGAATCTGATACTTGGTATTTGTTGATATGCTTTGCAGAGAAAATGGTGAAGGCTGCGCCGACCACCTCATCTGTTATATCATCGCCGCGCAGGCCTGAGAATGTTGAGGGAGATGCGGGGCAAGAAACTCATGTTCCTGAAGCCGACCCCATCGTCCCGGAACATATTGAGAAGGTGGCTCCAGAGAAGAGCCCAAAAATTTTGATACTGAGAATCCTGCTGGCAAGCAGGTTAAAGATATGGCTACAGATGTTGGGGAACCGTCAAGGTTGATATCTAAGGGAGCCGGACCTTCAACACAAGGTGAAGGCTTTGTGTTTGTTGAGGATTCGGAGGGGGAATCGCCCAGAGGAGACACCTGGGGACTATTATTATCGCTCTTATTCTGAGAGGCGAGCCTCTGCGATTCATCAGCCCGTGTGGAAGGTTAAGACAGGGCGATGTTTTTACCGATTGGCACTCCTGTAGGGAGTGGTATAAGGGCATTTTCCCGCCGGCGGAGGTGAAGCGCCAGGAGGAAAAAGACCATGAAGCTATTTACGAGTCATATCTGCAAGAGTCTGCCCTTGCCTCGTCCACCAGAAATAGAGTTGTGCGCGAATGGCGCAGTATGAACAAGGAGTGGGACGAGGTTGAGCTTAAGAAAGCGAGGGCTAAGCTTGAGAAGGAGAAGACGCTGAAGATGCTTGTTGATTTTGAGGCGGAAAAGGCCCAATTTGAGAAAGAGAAGAAGACTGAAGAATGGGCTGCGCTATCTTGGAAGCGCAAGTGTGAGGCGTCTGTTGCGCAATATGCGGACGAGCGCAAGCGCTTTGTGGAGGCTTGCGAGCGTGATAATAAAGAAAAAATTTCTCTGCGCAACGAGATTGAGAAACTCAAAAAAGAGAAAGTTGATGCAATTGCGGCAGCAGAAGAAGCGCGCTCACACAGAGAAAGAAGCGAGCAAAATGAGGTATCAACCAAAATGACTGTCCTTCTTAAGAATAAAGAGATTGATGATCTAACTGCTATGCTTTTTGACAGGAGCGGTTGCAAGCTGAGGTTGACAGTTTGAAAAAAGATGTCAACCTGCACCGAACAGAAAAAGCCGAGTTGATCCTCCGTTTGACTGAAGGCGAACAAAAACTTAATGACACAGAGGTCGCTCGCGCTACTGCAGAAAGCTTGACCGAGTCCCTCATGAACCAGCTTACCTGGTTGCGGGAGTACGGGATTGTGGAGGTAATATTCATTTTTCTTTACGTCTGATTTGATTGTCGCAACATATACTGATTGTATTTGTCTACAGATCGCAAATGCCATCCTTAACTCTACGGAGTTGGATGAGAGAGTGGCATAATTAATGGTGGCGGCGCGCAATGATGGGCATGCCGAGGGCTATAGAGAATGTACTTTGCACTTGGCCCATGCGCTGAAGACTGAATAGGATACCAGCCGTGCTGTCACGCATGGGCTAAATACTGCCGCCATTTATTCTGCTGCTAAGGAAAAATATGATCAATTACAAATTCCGATTATGGACCTTGTGGACGCTCGCGCTGCAGCAAGACGACTTTGTTGATAAGCTAAAGGAGATCTTTTCTTCAGCAGAGAAGCAGGCGGGAACCAAGTCCATAGGAAATTTGTAATTTTTATTGTATGATAATTTGTAACGTTGCGCTTCTGCGCAAGTATTGTGAATATAATATATTTCAGTTTTACAATGTTTGCATGGAACCAATTACTTGTGTAGGATAGACAAATGAACAATTTCTTTTCTCATGTATGAGCGTAAGTATTAAATTAGCTTGTGGCTCAGGAGTTTGTGTTTTTGTTTGTCCAAAGGAATTGCATGCATTTGTAAATGAACATATATAAGACTGTAAGTAGTGGCAAAGTATTTTATTCATACGACAAAGCGCAAGGCTATGGCTGCCACTAAGATTACATAACAAAATAAAGTAAGCAGTCTCGTTACGCAACGCTTAGAAGTTGCTTAAGAGGACTGAGATTACATATAACATCGACACAGTTGCTGAGCGTTCAGGTTCGGGGAACGCTAGATCCGTCCATACGCTTCAGAGTGTACGCGCCTTTTCCCAATACTTCATTTATTACGTATGGACCTTCCCATCGCGGGGCTAACTTCCCTGGTTTTTCGGCATTCGACACTTCATTATCGCGAAGAACAAAGTCACCAGGCAAAAAGGAACAGATGCGCACCCTTTTGTTGTAATTTTTTCAAGCTGGGACTTGTATTTAGCTTCGCGAATCGCTGCATTTTCTCGGTGCTCTTCCAGTAAGTCTAGGTCGATGCGCCGTTTTTCTTCGTTATCTTGTTTTTTCAAGGCTAGCATTCTTGGAGATGGTAACCCAATTTCGGCAGGAATCACAACTTTCGTGCCGTATACAAGGCTAAAAGGAGTTTCTCCAATACTAGTCTTGGGCATAGTTTGGTGTGCCCACAAGATGCTAGGCAATTCGTCAACCCACCCCGTCATGCCGTGCCAAGGCGGGCCTTTATACCGTCAACCAATTGTTTGTTTATGCTTTCAACTTGACCATTTGATTGCGGGTGCGCAACAGAAGCGAAAACATGCTGGATTCCCATTTCGGTCATCCATGTTTGCAGCTCTTGAGCGTTAAATTTGGACCGTTGTCCGTAATAATGCGCATGGGCAGACCAAAACGGCAAATAATATATTCCCAGATGAATTTGCAAATTACCATCGCTGTAGTAGAAGCTAAAGGTTTGTCTTCAACCCATTTGGTGAAGTAATCGACCGCAACGATGATAAACTTTACTGCGCCGGGCGCATCTGGAAATGGTCCCACTAAATCAATGGCCCATTGTTGAAATGGCCAAGATGTTGTGACGGGTACCAAAGGATTCTCTGGGTCGCAACGTTTTAGGGGCATGCCTTTGGCAGGACATGCACTTGCGCAAGATCTCTACCGTGTCAACGTACATTCCGGGCCAATAATACCCTGCACTTTTTACTTTGGCTATGACCATGCGCGGCCCAGAATGTATGCCACATAGTCCCTCATGAATCATCCTGATCAGGTATTGCGCGTCATGTTTGTCAACACAGCAAGCGTCGGTATAGGATACCGTCAATCATTTCATAATTGAGGGCTTTGCATCGTAACTTTCGTGCTTGTGCTCTATCTTCTGGTAAAGAACCATGCAACAGATACATCATTATTGGAGACATCCATGATGGATCTCCTATTTCAACCATTGTCACTTGCCTGAGAGGGACTGATGGATTACTTAAAACCTCGATGCGAACCTCTTTTGCTAAATGCTTGAAGCTAGTTGCAGCTAGTTTACTTAGAGCTTCAGCATGTTTGTTTTCGCTTCGCTTGACGTGTGTGATTTTAAATTGTTGGAACTGTGCTATAAGAGCTTTGGCTTGCGCCAAGTATAGAGCCATGATATCTCCCTTTGCATCGTATGTTCCAACTACTTGCTCAGCAACTAATAATGAATCAACATGGGCTTCTAAATTTGTTGCACCCATTTTGATAGCGAGGCATAAGCCTGCTAGGAAAGCTTCATATTCGGCCTCGTTGTTTGTGCTTTTAAAATCCAACCAATTGCATATGTGAACTCTGCTCCCTCTGGACTCATTAATCGAAGACCTGCTCCGGCCCCATCACTGTTTGATCCGCCATCTGTAAACAATGTCCAGGCTCTGTTGTCGATGACTGGGACTGGGTTTTGGATTGCTTGGCATTTTCAAGCTTATCCGCAGGAATTTCAGCGATAAAATCTGCCAAAACTTGGCCTTTGATAGCTGGTCTATTAAACAGATGTTATAACCTCCCAATTCTATTGCCATTTCGCAAGTCGTCCAGAAACGTCTGGTTTGGCCAGGACTTGGCCTATGTGAAAGTTTGTTAAAACTGTAATAACATGTCCAGAAAAGTATCTTCGCAGCCTGCACGAAGCATGGACCAATGCTAAAACTAATTTTTCCATGATTGAATACCTTGTCTCTGGATCGTTAACATCTTGTTGATATAATAAATTGGAGACTGGACCCCTTCGCCTTCTACCAGCAAGACAACACCTACTGCTACCTCAGATGCAACAAGATATAAGACCATGGGTTCTTTTTCTCGAGGAGCAATAAGTGTGGGAAGTTGAACTAAACAATCTTTCATCTGCTGGAAAACTTGATCAGCTTCAGGAGTCCGTGTGAACTCTTTGCTCTTTGTACAAGTGCGTAAGGTTCGAATGAATGGGTAAGATTTTGCAGCATGATTGGCAAGGAAGCGGTTTAGCGCAACTAACATTCCAGCTAAATGTTGCATCTCTTTGATGGTAGTAGGAGAAGACATTTTTTGTATTGCATCGACCTTTTCGGGATTAACTTTGAAACCGTCTTTGGTGACGATGAAACCAAAAATTTGCCCTCCTCCATGCCAAATGAGCATTTGCTGGGATTAAGCTTTAGATTTACCTCGTGTAGAGAATCAAAAGTTCTTTGGATGTTGTCTAGCATAGTGTCTTCTGAATTACTCATAATGACCAAATCATCCATGTAGACTTCCACAATTTTCCCAATGTCATCTCCAAACACTGTATCCATCAATCTTTGATAAGTAGCTCCCGCATTGCGGAGACCAAAAGGCATCTTGGTATAACAAAAAATGCCCTTCTCCGTGCAAAAAGCGGTTTTATCTTCGTCTTCTTTTTTCATCAAGACTTGATGATAACCTTTATAACAATCTAGGAAACATTTCCAACGAAAGGAAGCTAATGAGTCAACCTTTTTGTCAATCTCAGGAAGAGAATAACAATCTTTTGGACACGCCTTGTTTAGATCTTTAAAATCTACACACATCCGCCATTCGTCGTTATGTTTCTTTACCATGACTGGGTTTGCCACCCAGGTCTGGTATTTGACTTCGCGCAGAATACCAGCATTTAATAACTCTGTGACTTGTTCGTTCATTGCCGTTGTCTTTTCTGACCTGAGGCTGCGCTTTTTCTGCACAACTGGCTCTGCTGATGGAAATACATTCAGGCAATGTTCCGCAACGTCGCGCGGGATACCAACCATGTCGGCAGGTGTCCAGGCGAAAATGTTTTGTTGCGGAACAAAGTAATTTAAGCTTTGCGCGAATTTCAATACTAACTGCAGGTCCTAATAGGATTGTCTGCTCAGGTACTTATTGTTGAGTGCCCACTTTTCTGGTTCATTGCTTGGTAATGTCTTGCCAGCCTTCATAACTGGTTCCTCAATTGACATGATTGCTTTCGTGCATAAAGTATAGCTACGCCATTAGGTGTCGGAAAACCACAAGCAGCATGCGGAGCGGAAGTAATCATACTAAAATCACGTTGCACGCGGCGTCCCAATATTATATCGTGACGGGAATTTGCCGGCATCACCATGAAGTTGACGTTACTCGTTCGAGAGCACCTTCCAGCAGATAAAGTGACAGGAAAGAGGATTTGTCCTAGAGGAAAGACAGCCTCATTGCAGAACCCAGTTAATGGAAAATCAACTGGTTCCAAGCGTGCCTTATCCTCAGGATCTAGTTGCTTGAAACACTGTTCATACATGATATCCATGGAACTACCCAGATATATAAACATATAGTCTGTTTGGTAGTGCCCAAAGATACCAGTGATAACTACTGGCCGGTCTTCTTGAGGACCTCCTGGAACGATAGGAAAAATGACTTGCTGTTCGCGCCAAGTGTTGTTTTGAAAATGTTGAAGGCTACGCTTGCGCGATGATCCACCTTGAATCATGGAAACGTGCTGTTCCATTTTCTTGTTACTAGGCCCTTCGTTCTCGCGCGTAATCTGTTTAATCTCTTTGCGCACATTTTGGACTAGATGTGTAAGCTTCCCGCTCTTTAACGCTTTCTCAATCTCCATGCGCAGACTGATGCAATTATCTGTTGTGTGGCGGTGTCTCTATGATAGTCACAGAACAAATTTGGGTCTTGCCCTTTTTTGTTTTTCATTGGTTGCGGCTGTTTAAACTGATAATTCTCAGTGCTAAGAACCTTAGCCGGAGATTTCATTAAGGGAGTCCACTGATGTTCCCTATTCTCCTGTTTAATCGCTTTTTGAGTTGTTATCTTGTTGATTGTTGCTCGCGCATCAATTGGTGAATACGGAGAATACGAATTCTGACTTGACTCTTTCCAGTTTCTCTTATACTTGCGACTACCTCTACTCAGGTCTTGCGGACGGTTCTGAGGTAGAGGTGGCCGGTTAGAACTTAAGTTGGGCTCAGTCTGGGCAAAAACCTTGGCTGCCTCCATGAGTTTATCCCAGTTTTTTGGAAGGCCAGTTGTACCGGACAACACTTTAATCATTTCGTCGCACCTTACCGCATACTTGAACTGCGCACGTATAAGGTCTTCATGGACATTTCCAATTTCCAACACCTCTTTATTGTAACGTGTTATAAAATCTTCGAGGCTTTCATCGTCTCTCTGCCAGATGTTCATTACATCTGAGGAGTCACACACGTATCGCCGTTGCTGACTAAAGTGTGTAAGAAATTTTTATTTTAAGTCATTCCAAGAGGAAAGTTTACCTCCCGGCAAATTATCAAACCAAATGCGCGAAGCGCCAGTAAGGGTTTGCACAAATAAGTGACACCACATTGGCAGTGTCCAGCACCCGAGTAACCCAGCACCGGTAAAGAGGCGCATGTGATCGTCGGGATCAGTCAAACCGTTAAACTTTCCAACGTTGGATGGTAATTTCGCTCGCTCCAACGGAGCCAGTGCTATCTCTCTGGTAAGCTTTGATTGTTCAGCTGCTTCGGTTGGGCGATACACCAAATTGTAATTATGCTCAGCTTCTGGATTATATGCTGCGCGTACTTTTGGCCTGTAACTAGCATGATCTGCAGATATTCGATTAAAAATACTTGCACAATCCCTTTCCTCATAGGTTCTGTCAAGCTCGTCGTGTTGGGTGTCCCGTTTTTGTGAAGATCGCGGGCCCAAACAAGAGTGGACAGATGCGCGACGTTGAACATTGTCTTCTTGCCTTCTAGTATCAGAATGAACAGGATCATTCCTGGTTTTAGAATGCATTTCTGTTCCATCTTCAGGCATGCGCGAAGGGGAACGAGCATGACCTTGAGTATTATAACTCAAAACTCAAGGTGCCGGCGAAGCACGGACCTGAGGAGCGATAACCGGAGCTTGAAAAGCTGGAGTTCCGGTTTGGGCACATAACTGAGCATACATAGCGTTTAGAGTCGCTTGAGATTTGATTAACCACGATAATGGAGTCTCTCCAGGTGGTAAAATTGACGTAACATCAACCTGAGGAGCCGCCGGCATTACAAGAATACTCGCATGATTAGGATCATACTGAGCATTAGCTTCGCCGGGAGAATCCTCAACTATTTGTCCGTCGACCTGAGGTCCGACAACAACGCGTCGAATCCCTGATCTAGGACCTTGAAAAGATGATCCGTCAGCCATGACGCTGCAGATCTAAGTGAAACGAAACGAAAGGTGAGAGAATCGAAATCGGTGGGCGCCAATGAAGAAACCCTAGATCAACTAGACCGGAGTCAAAGTAGATCTATGGAATGGGCTCTGCATAAAAGGGTTAACCCTCCGTTTGGTTTCACGATGCATGGTGAAAGGAACAATACTCCGGCTGATCCTGCAAAACAGAACACCGTTAGCTCGCCACGGGGAGAAGGGGGTTCTCTCCGTGACCACCCTCCGGCGTGAGAATAAGTACAGGTAGTCGGAAGTAAGTATTGTAATTGAGAGAGTAGTTGAGCGTGAATACCTTTCCTTGAACTCCAAGTTACTTATTTATAGCCGGTGTTTGGCGCCAAAAAGAGAGATTGTTAACGTTAACGGAATCTTTTGTTATTCCGTTAACGTTTGTTGGCAATCTGTTAGTGCACACGGATCGTGAGCTCATCAGCGGTTAGGGAGGCGCCACGTGTCAACATGAGATCACTATATCTTATAAATGTGAGCATGCCATCACCGTGATCTTCCTCAGCCGTCCAGATGCTGCCATGTGGCAATTGGTTATAACCGAAAAGATGCTTGCACGATTGGGTGTTAATGGCTTCTAGAAGGTTTCACAGCTGTTATCCATCTATCATTCACCACATGTACATTCTGTTATAATAGAAAAGATTCCCTTTGCTTTTGCACCAAGGATTTTGCTAAGGGAAAGTTTATCAGGATTTACTGTTTCCTTGCAAGGAAAGCGCAAATTAGTTAATTGATCTTCCTTCTTCTCCTTGCTGCTTAGCGCAATGTTTGGTGGACGATTGCTTTGATATAAATATTTGCGCAAGGTTTGTGCGTGGAGCACTATCAAACAAGAATGTTCAAGGTTAACTTTGAACTTTGCGCGAGCCCGCGCAAGGTAGTTAAATGAAGCATTATCAGACAAGAATGTTCAAGATTAACTTTGAACCTTGCGCGAGCCCGCGCAAGGTAGTTAAATGAAGCATTTTCAGACAAGAATGTTCAAGATTAACTTTAAACCTTGCGCGAGCCCGCGCAAGGTAGTTAAATGAAGCATTTATCCAAAGAGAGTGTTCAAGGTTAACTTTGAACCTTGCGCGAGTCCGCGCAAGGTAGTTAAATGAAGCTTTCCTCTCTTGGATACTTGGCGTAAAGTTTTAATAAATCTTATTTTGGCAAAGAAGTCTGCGCGTAGTTTCCTTAGAAGTTATTAATGGGTATGGTTTCCTCGATTGGCGCAAGGTTTTTGGGACCATACCCCTTCAGATATTCACATTCGTAAGTCTTTATAGTATGTCATATGGGTTTAAAACTCTTAAACAAAAGAAGGTTAAACTATAAACATTGGAACCAAATGATAGAACCCATAACTCAAACAAAAGTAATTGATAGATTTAGTTGCTGAAAACTGAAATATTACAAGATAATAGACCCAACTCGAGATGGGTTAATCTCCAGAAACCAAGGTTTAGAACCCTAATTTTATATAAAACATCGACCTCTAAAACATTACCTATTATGCCTTATTTAATATAAAAGAAAAGAAGGTAATTAACTGCTAGAAACTGCCCACTACTTGCTCCCAGAACCGTTCCCCCCAAAACCCATTTCTGCAGATAATTAGATGGGTCAAATACCCATCTGGAGCTGCCCACAAGACATGGGTCGACCCATGGGTTCGTATCACATATGGATTCAAAACACCTCAGCAGAATGTGTATTATGTGCACATCAACGAAAGTTCTTGAATCTTGATCAACCCTTAACGTTATTTAAATGTTGACAATATCTTACTGTTTAACCAGGAGGCATATGGGTGTTCAGCAAGAAGAGTATAAAAATTGATTCTTGAGCTAAAACAAAGAAATAAAAAACACGAGATCACAGATATCAGTCATGTTGGTCCTCCAATCACTCTCGACTCAAAACACGGAAAGCATCTTAGAAATTGTTTAAACTACTAATTTTTTTTGAGCGGGTAAACACCCTCTAGCAGGCCCGGTTATGGCGCTGGCAGCCCGGGCGATTGCCAAGGCCCAAAAGTAAAATGGGCCCAAAATTTAAAATTTTGTTTACTGAACAATGAGTGAGTGTTAGGCAACTTCTTGACACGAAAAACAATTAAATTAAGTCAACCAATTAAAACAAAACATTTTTAGAGTTTTGCTGAAAAACCAAAACAATGGAAATACTGTTATTTTTAACTAAAGGAAAGTTTTATTTTTCGACTGGGGTAAAATTGTAATTTATTAAAAGCTAAAGTGATGGCAGTACTGTAAAATTGAAACCAGAGACAAAATTGAAAATTTGCGTAGGGGCAAATTTGTATTTTGAACTTGAGGTAACACAGTAATATAAATTTGAACTAAAGGCACAATCGTAATTTTAGGCTAGAGGCAAAACCATGATTTTATTTTTAACCTAGGGCAAAATCGTGATTTTGAGTTGGAGCCAAAAGCATAATTTTATTTTGAACAGGGGAAAAAACGTAATTTTGAACTGAGGGCGAAATCATAATTTTTTAAACGGGGAAAAACGTAACTTTGAGCTAGGGCGGAAACATAATTTTATTTTGAAGTGGGGACAAGAACGTAATTTTAGGGCAAAATCGTAATTTCAAACTGGGGGCAAAAACTTAATTTTCTTTTGAGCTGGGGCGAAAACGTAATTTTAGGCTGAGAGCCAAATTTGTGCTGGGGACAAAATCGAAATTTGATTTTGAGCAGGGGGTAAAAACGTAATTTTAACATGTGTAAAAATTAATAAACTGTTTGATACAATGGGAAAGTGTTTGGCTGCTACTATTCCCCCACACCCTTTCTGTAGTTATGTAAATGTGAATAATAGGGGACTGGGCTTATAATATAATAGTGAGCATTCCAGTTGGTTGTTATTTGAGTTTAATTTATGAAGTTTGTGTGTTCGATTATGTGTTTTGCCGCTTTTTTACGTTTCTTTAAATTTTTATAGCTTGCTATTGGCCTTTGACTTTTTGCATTTATTTCCTGGTTCAGAAAATTTTATTTGTGAAGCAACTTTCCATATTCTATTTTTCACACATAAATTTAAGTTGCTGTTAAATTAACACTAGAATTTTATGCTCATATGTTGTTGCTAGCAATATTGCTTGTATGGATCTTGTTGCTGCTGCAAATGGTTTTATTCAAAAACGTTAGGAGAGCCACACGATGTACTTATATAACTTCAATTATTTGTTACACTACTTTTTTTTTTTTTTTTATTATATTTATTGTCGTATTGTGATTTCTTGATAATAGATGAGTTTATATTATAAGAATGGGCCCAACTTTTTGTGGCCCGAGGACTCGGAGACAACCCTGCCCTCTAGGCCTCCGAATCTGGGTAAACACCAGCATCCTGCTTAACATCAGCTGCAAAATACAAAAAAGAGTTAACTGTCATTTTCGTCCCTGTGGTTTGGTGAAAAATGTCACTTCAGTCCAAAAAATAAATTTGCGCCACTTCCGTCCCCAACATTTTTGAAACGTGCCATTTCAGTCCAAAAAATAACGTCCGTTAAAAAGTTCTGTTAAAACTAAGAGCATTCTTATTTTTAACTAATAAGACTGATTATGTAAATTTGTAAATATAAAGGACCATTTAAGTAATTTATCTAATTATATAAAATAAAACTTCACTAAGATATACATATACACAAACACTGAGAGTATACATATACACACATCATCTGTTCACACACACATAATCTGTTCACCATATGTTACCACCGGACACCTTCACCATAAAATCCCCACCTTTCACCACCGTTCATTCATTCTGCAGCAGTTTTTTTATCATAATTACTTGATTTTGATTTTTTGTTTACTATTCTACAGCAGTACTAATGAATGCTCAAAAAAACCTTTGAACTGAAAACATTGGTTGGAGCCCTTCAATTAATGAAGGGTCTCTCCAAAAATAGGCGTATATAGACATGCAATTATAAGTGCAGCTTTGTTATTGCATACAGATCCTTCACAAACTTACACCTTGCTAAGAAGACGACAGTGATGTCGCAGCAAGCTGATTAAAGCAGTCACTAAAATGGATTTGTGGGATTTTCATATGATGTAATATTTTCCCTATGACATCGTCAACCTCTGCACAGAGACCGGAAAAACATGCCAGCAACTTATCCCTCTTTGAAGTAGGGAGGTCTTTCAGTAATAATTCTTCAATGTCACGCAGCCGGGAGAGAATGTCATGAGTCGTTGATCCGCCTTGATCAATCTGTACACCGACATCTTCCCAGCAGCTCTTCATCTCGGTCATTTTCCTCTCGAAGTGCAGCTGCACATTCTCCACTTGTGTTTTCCCTTGATCATGCGTATTCACCTCCGTTGGTGTCTTCCTCCTATTCATACGAGTCTCAATATTAGCTTCTCCTTTTCTAACAAGCCCTGTAAATTTGACATAAGTTTTTCTGCTTCTACAGCATTCGCAAGCGCTTGAGCCTTTTGCTGTTTTGCTTTTGTTTCCTGGAGTTTGACATAGTATAAGTGTACATAGAAGGCTCATATGTCGATGAATTTAAAGCCATAAACTAAAGCAAATATGTATATTGTATAGGGTTCAATACCTCATACGAGATCATTGTGAGTGTAACACTTGGAGAACCATCAAGCAAATAGTTTAAAACTTTAGTAGACATAGTTACTTTCTTGTGTAGGAGGTTCTTGTGTGCATCTCTCCTGTACGTCAGAAGGTTCTTGTGTAACTTCTGCGCTTTTTAACTTTCCTTTATAACGTTTACTAACAGCCTTTTGAACTTTCTTTGCTTTCTTCCTACCCTTTGTTTGAGGAGACCCTGTCGTCTTTGTCGTTGAAATAGTAGCAGACTTCACACGTTTTGCCTTTTTCTTTGGTCTTTCCTCATCAGATTCCTTTTCAAGATTTGGATCGAAATCAGCATCAGTTTCTTTGGCTTTTTCTACCTCAGTCTCTGCTATTGTTCTCTTATTAACTCTTTCAAGAGAATCAACAGAATCATCATTCTCTGAAGTAGCTGATATCACATCATCTTCCTGAGTCGTTTTAACTGTTTCCTGACTCTCAACAACCACTGCTGCACTAGAACCAGCTTCAGCTTGAATATTCTCTGGTTCATCTTCGTCAACAAGCATTGTCTCTACTTTCTTTGCAGCTCGTTTCTTCTTAGGCTTATCAACTTCGGCCTTTAAGAACCATTCACTTCGAGCTTTTGGTTTGAAACCTTTAAACCACTCTTTCTCATCATTCAGCTCTTTCTCGTCACCACTATCGTCTTTCCTTCATTTGTTGTCTGACGGCGCAATGTAGTTTGAATCTTTGATAGCTCCAAATACTGGTTTAGCAACCGGTGCTGAATCTTGCTTTTGAAACTTGATCAATTTCTTCACCATTGTATCATTGAGGTGACTAAGATAAAGTACATCATTTGGATCTCGTGCAATATTTGTTAATTTCTCATCTATCAGCATTTGCACGAACCTCGGATATAAACACAGTCTTGAATCTTCCATGTTTTTTGACATATGCGTGAATACAAGCTTTGAATAATTGAACGGCTTCTTCAAAATCAGTGCCGTTGCCATACAGGCCATATAGTCTTGCGCATCATCAAGGCCTGCCTTTCGGTGACTGAAAGTGTGTATGATAGCATGCAGTAGTAGCTTGTAGGGATGAGGTACTTCCCCCTTCTTCAGTGTCGGCTTATTCACACTGCCTTTATATCCCATCCTGTAAAAACAGCCACGAACCATCTTCTCATCAAGAAATATCGGATCGTCTTTATCATCATTGAACTGATGAATCCTGCGAATATCTTCCTCTGTAGCAGTAATCTCTTTGACTTCATTCCCGACGAATAGATGAGATAATAGACTTCTTATCATCGCTGAGCTTTGCGTTCATCCAGAAATGATACGTGTGAGATCTATAAGACACAGTGCCTCCGTAATAGCTTGATGTATTGGACATTCTTTGAGAAACTTCAAAATACTGTCGTATTCTTTCAATGATGGACATATCGTCTTGTTGAGCGTAATACAAGTGTTATGGAATTTTGAAAAATCCATAGCAATCACTCGCGCTGGTACTTGAGCCTGAAAAGCGACGCAAAACAATTAGCACGCATTACGAGAAAAAGTTACAAAATTTTTCAACATTTTCATCAAGTTCGGGCGGACTTGATGTGTGTTATAACATTCTGAATTTTCCAAGTTCGCTCGAACATGCCTTACACAACATGTTCATTATATAGTTATAAGTTCGGGCGAACTTATATCTTTTTACAACATTCAGATTTTCATATCACAAGTTTGGGCGAACTTCCCTTTAATCTTTCAAAGTCAGTTTTTAGGAAGTTCGTTCGAACATGCACTTGGCTCAGTTGTATTCAGATTTTATTAACAAGTTCGGTCGAACTTGATAACAAGTTCGACCGAACTTGGCATCTCCTTCAAACCAAAACCTGTTCAACATTATCATAATCATCTAAACAAAATCCAAGTTGAATCCATGGTCGATTTTAAACGATTAACTCTGTTTTAAGTTCAATTTAACCATCATATTCCTAAATCTATGAGTTTTGATAAGTTTCAGTTCAAAGAATCTCGATTCATATCCAAATAATGGTTTAAATCACAATTACTTACCTCAGCCATTGATAGTGGTGTGCAAATCACCAAAATCAAATGAAATTTGGACAGTATAACGGTATAACAAAACCAATTTCACACAATCGCTCTAAAATGATAAGTTCGCTCAATGACTTCGTTTTGCAGAAATGAGTTCGGCCGAACTTGCTTAGGAATTTATACCTTGATAAGTCCGGGCGAACTTGCAAGCCCAATAAGGAAGCCCATTCACATGTTTGGGCGAACTTACCTTTTAAACAAACCAACCATCATATCACAAGTTCGGTCGAACTTGCTGAATGTTAAACTTTGTTAGCTTAGCAAGTTCGGCCGAACTTGCCAAACTCAAATTCAAACTTTTTCAAATTTTACAATTTAATCCCTGAATTTTCCAACTTTTACCAGTTATGAAAATCCACTCAGTTGACCAAGTCCAATCTAATGACCTTGGTTAACCGAATTGTCTGCCTTTTGACCCGTTACAAACAAACTGTTGATATTTTCAAAATCAAAGTTTCAAATTAATGAACTTTTCATCGTTTTGACTTTTCAGATTTTATAGATTAGCTCCCAGCCCGTTGTCAAATGAGATTCCCACCAGTTCTAGCACCTTACTAGACTTCGAAGACCCATTCTCCAACATTGGTTTGCTGAAAAAAATGTAGAAACAAAATCTTTTTGTATTTTTGTAAGTTTATGCTAAAACACACTGAAAATCTTTTTGGTTTTAATATGTAAAGCTGATAAACTATTTACAAAACAAAATAAACAATGTACAAACATATTTACAGACATGTTTTTGTGACTTCGTGCCTAAAGGATCATATCAGTTGTATGAGACATATGACCAGTACCGTTGACCTTTAGATAACTTTAAATTTTAAACTTGTTTACCTAGATTGTTGATATGTTTGTCCACTTAAACTTTACCACGTTTCTCAATTGTTTCAAGATATGTTATGGTATGATTTATGAAACTTGACTTATCTGCGGTTCCACTTCTTGAATATACTCCCGTATCAAGAAGCCCATTCACATGTTCGGGCAAACTTACCTTTTAAACAAACCAACCATCATATCACAAGTTCGGTCGAACTTGCTGAATGTTAAATTTGTTCAGTTTAGCAAGTTCGGCCGAACTTGCCAAACTCAAATTCAAATTTTTTCAAATTTTACAATTTAATCCCTGAATTTTTCAACTTTTACCAGTTATGAAAATCCACTCAGTTGACCAAGTCCAATCTAATGACCTTGGTTAACCGAATTGTCTTCCGAGTCCAAGTTAATGACCCCGGTTTGACCCGTTACGAACAAACTGTTGATATTTTCAAAATCAAAGTTTCAAATTAATGAACTTTTCATCGTTTGGACTTTTTAGATTTTATAGATTAGCTCCCAGCCCATTGTCAAATGAGATTCCTACCAGTTCTAGCACCTTACTAGACTTCGAAGACCCGTACTCCAACATTGGTTTGCTGAAAACAATGTAGAAACCAAATCTTTTTGTATTTTTGTAAGTTTATGCTAAAACACACTAAAAATCTTTTTGGTTTTAATCTGTAAAGCTGATAAACTATTTACAGAACAAAATAAACAATGTACAAACATATTTACAGACATGTTTTTGTGAATTCGTGTCTAAAGGATCATATCAGTTGTATGAGACATATCACCAGTACCGTTGACCTTTAGATGACTTTAAATTTTAAACTTGTTTACCTAGATTGTCGGTATGTTTGTCCACTTAAACTTTATCATGTTTCTCAACTGATTCAAGATATGTTATGGTATGATTTATGAAACTTGACTTATCTGCGGTTCACACTTCTTGAATATACTCCCATATCAAGAAGCCCATTCACATGTTCGGGCGAACTTACCTTTTGAACAAACCAACCATCATATCACAAGTTCGGTCGAACTTGTTGGATGTTAAACTTTGTTCAGTTTAGCAAGTTCGGCCGAACTTGCCAAACTCAAATTCAAACTTTTTCAAATTTTACCATTTAATCCCTGAATTTTCCAACTTTTACCAGTTATGAAAATCCACTTAGTTGACCAAGTCCAATCTAATGACCTTGGTTAACCGAATCATCTGCCGAGTCCAAGTTAATGACCCCGGTTGACCCGTTACGAACAAACTGTTGATATTTTCAAAATCAAAGTTTCAAATTAATGAACTTTTCATCATTTTGACTTTTCAGATTTTATAGATTAGCTCCCAGCCCGTTGTCAAATGAGATTCCCACCAGTTCTAGCACCTTACCAGACTTCGAAGACCCGTTCTCCAACATTGGTTTGCTGAAAACAATGTAGAAACAAAATCTTTTTGTATTTTTCTAAGTTTATGCTAAAACACACTGAAAATCTTTTTGGTTTTAATTGTAAAGCTGATAAACTATTTACAGAACAAAATAAACTATGTACAAACATATTTATAGACATGTTTTTGTGAGTTCGTGTTTAAAGGATCATATAAGTTGTATGAGACATATCACCAGTACCGTTGACCTTTAGATGACTTTAAATTTTAAACTTATTTACCTATATTGTCGATATGTTTGTCCACTTAAACATTACCACGTTTCTCAACTGTTTCAAGATATGTTATGGTATGATTTATGAAACTTGACTTATCTGCGGTTCCCACTTCTTGAATATACTCCCGTATCAAGAAGCCCATTCACATGTTCGGGCGAACTTACCTTTTAAACAAACCAACCATCATATCACAAGTTCGGTCGAACTTGCTGAATGTTAAACTTTGTTCAGTTTAGCAAGTTCGGCCGAACTTGCCAAACTCAAATTCAAACTATTTCAAATTTACAATTTAATCCCTGAATTTTCCAATTTTACCAGTTATGAAAATCACTAGTTGACCAGTCCAATCTAATACCTTGGTTAACCGAATTGTCTGCCGAGTCCAAGTTAATGATCCCGGTTTGACCCGTTACGAACAAACTGTTGATATTTTCAAAATCAAAGTTTCAAATTAACGAACTTTTCATCGTTTTGACTTTTCAGATTTTATAGATTAGCTCCAAGCCCGTTGTCAAATGAGATTCCCACCAGTTCTAGCACCTTACCAGACTTCGAAGACCCATTCTCCAACATTGGTTTGCTAAAACAATGTAGAAACAAAATCTTTTTCTATTTTTGTAAGTTTATGCTTAAACACACTGAAAATCTTTTTGGTTTTAATATGTAAAGCTAATAAACTATTTACAGAACAAATAAACTATGTACAAACATATTTACAGACATGTTTTTGTGACTTCGTGCCTAAAGGATCATATCAGTTGTATGAGACATATCACCAGTACCGTTGACCTTTAGATGACTTTAAATTTTAAACTTGTTTACCTAGATTGTGAATGTTTGACCACTTAAACTTTACCACGTTTCTCAATTGTTTCAAGATATGTTATGGTATGATTTATGAAACTTGACTTATCTGCGGTTCCCACTTCTTGAATATACTCCCGTATCAAGAAGCCCATTCACATGTTCGGGCGAAACTTACCTTTTAAACAAACCAACCATCATATCACAAGTTGGTCGAACTTGCTGAATGTTAAATTTGTTCAGTTTAGCAAGTTCGGCCGAATTTGCCAAACTCAAATTCAAACTTTTTCAAAATTTACAATTAATCCCTGAATTTTCCAACTTTACCAGTTATGAAAAATCCACTCAGTTGACCAAGTCCAATCTAATGACCTTGGTTAACCGAATTGTCTGCCGAGTCCAAGTTAATGACCCTGGTTTGACCCGTTACAAACAAACTGTTGATATTTTCAAATCAAAGTTTTCAAATTAAGAACTTTTCATCGTTGTTTTCATGATTTTATAGATTAGCTCCCGCCCATTGTCAAATGAGATTCCCACCAGTTCTAGCACCTTACCAGACTTCGAAGACCCGTTCTCCAACATTGGTTTGCTGAAAACAATGTAGAAACAAAATCTTTTTTATTTTTGTAAGTTTATGCTAAAACACACTGAAAATCTTTTTGGTTTTACTTTGTAAGCTGATAAACTATTTACAGAACAAATAAAACTATGACAAACATATTTACAGACATGTTTTTGTGAATTCGTGTCTAAAGGATCATATCAGTTGTATGAGACATATCACCAGTACCGTTGACCTTATAGATGACTTTAAATTTTAAACTTGTTTACCTAGATTGTCGATATGTTTTCCACTTAAACTTTACCAGTTTCTCAACTGTTTAAGATATGTTATGGTATGATTTATGAAACTTGACTTAATCTGCGGTTCCCACTTCTTGAATATACTCCCGTATCAAGATTCCCAATTTCATCACATGTGATTAGCGTAATTTACTCTTTTTAACAAACCAGAGCATCATATACATTCGTACGAATGCATGAATGTCTTTAAATGTGTTCATTTAGGAATCTTCGCCAACTGCAAATAGATTAATTTTCGAACTTTTTACAATAATCTGCATTTATTTTTGCGAGTATTTATAGAATTATTAGGTTTGCTTGTCAGCAAAATAGGTTAACCTGAATTACCCGAGTATTAATGATCCTTTAAAACCCGTTAGACAAACTGTGAATTCTCAAACAAATTTCGAATTAATGAATTGTCATTATATTAGACTTTTAATTTAAAATTAAGCAGTTGTAAATTGGATTCCAAACCAGTTACTGAACTTTACAGATTCGAAGACCCATTCTCCAACATTGGTTTGCTGAAAACAATGTAGAAACAAAATCTTTTTCTATTTTTGTAAGTTTATGCTTAAACACACTGAAAATCTTTTGGTTTTAATCTGTAAAGCTAATAAACTATTTACAGAACAAAATAAACTATGTACAAACATATTTACAGACATGTTTTTGTGAATTCGTGTCTAAAGGATCATATCAGTTGTATGAGACATATCACCAGTACCGTTGACCTTTAGATGACTTTAAATTTTAAACTTGTTTACCTAGATTGTCGACATGTTTGACCACTTAAACTTTACCACGTTTCTCAACTGTTTCAAGATATGTTATGGTATGATTTATGAAACTTGACTTATCTGCGGTTCATACATCTTGAATATACTCCCGTATCAAGAAGCCCATTCACACGTTCGGGCGAACTTACCTTTTAAACAAACCAACCATCATATCACAAGTTTGGTCGAACTTGCTGAATGTTAAATTTGTTCAGTTTAGCAAGTTCGGCCGAATTTGCCAAACTCAAATTCAAACTTTTTAAATTTTACAATTTAATCCCTAAATTTTCCAACTTTCACCAGTTATGAAAATCCACTTAGTTGACCAAGTCCAATCTAATGACCTTGGTTAACCGAATTGTCTGCCGAGTCCAAGTTTATGACCCCGGTTTGACCCGTTACGAACAAACTGTTGATATTTTCAAAATCAAAGTTTCAAATTAACGAACTTTTCATAGTTTTTCATATTTTATAGATTAGCTCCCCGCCCGTTGTCAAATGAGATTCCCACCAGTTCTAGCACCTTACCAGACTTTAAAGACCCGTTCTCCAACATTGGTTTGCTGAAAACAATGTAGAAACAAAATCTTTTTGTATTTTTGTAAGTTTATGCTAAAACACACTGAAAATCTTTTTGGTTTTACTCTGTAAAGCTGATAAACTATTTACAGAACAAGATAAACTATGTACAAACATATTTACAGACATGTTTTTGTGAATTCGTGTCTAAAGGATCATATCAGTTGTATGAGACATATCACCAGTACCGTTGACCTTTAGATGACTTTAAATTTTAAACTTGTTTACCTAGATTGTCGATATGTTTCTCCACTTAAACTTTACCACGTTTATCAACTGTTTTAAGATATGTTATGGTATGATTTATGAAACTTGACTTATCTGTGGTTCCCACTTCTTGAATATACTCCCGTATCAAGATTCCCTAGATTTCATCTTACATGTGAATATAGCGTAATTGATATCTGTATCTGGGTAATGCGAGACCTTGAGAGCTCAGGTTAGTACTTCCGTACAGACAGAGAGATGAAGGCTCGTCTTTAAGGTGTGTTCCATTTAAGGAATCTTTTCAGCACTGCAAATGATTAGATCTTTCGATACTGTTCAAGATTGCATGCAGTTTAGGGGTTTATTGCGAAAGTATTATAGAAGTTATAGGCTATTGCTTTCGCAAAATCAGATAAACTTGTATAATACCCCAGATATCAACTATCTATAAAGACCTCGTATCTCAGAATCAGGCAATCTCTCAAACGAAATTTCGAAGTACTAAGTCCATATATCCAAGATGTGTTAATCTACAAGATTAAGCAGTTGTAAAATTTTGTTTATATCTCAAAAACAGTTTACTGAACGTGTTAATCCTATCGACACATCCACAGTAAGACTTGTTTATCACTATTAATCTTTACATTTCTTTAGCATACTATGATAGTCCACTTATGTACTATCATTTCCTTTTTGTGACACTGAATTCTTTTTGTCTTTTTCAATGTTTTTGTACTTTTTGTATTTTTCAAATGTTTTTGGATTTTAAAATATTTTAAATGTTTTTGTATTTTCTCTAACATTTCTCCCCCTAAAATCAAAAACATCTTTTTGTATTTTAGTTTTTAATAAAATTCTAAACTAGAAAGATATAGACAAACCAATGTGGATCACGTGAACTCGTCGTCTGATCCGTATTCAACCTCAGCGTCCGCACCTGTTAGCAAATTTTTCATACCATTAATTTTCAACAAGTATTTAAACCGTGATAAAGAAAATGGTTTGGTATAAAAATCAGCTTTTGTTCATCGGTGTGGATTTTTTCTATTCGTACCAACTTCTTTTCATAGCAGTCACGAATGATGTGATAACGAATTTCAATGTGTTTTGTGCGTGAGTGATGAACTGGATTTTTGGTTATATCAATGGCTACCTTATTATCAACATACAACGGAGTGTCAAGAATTTGCAGACCATAGTCTCTCATCTGCTGTTGTATCCACAGAATCTGTGAACAACAGCTGGAGGCCGAGATATACTCAGCTTCACAGGTAAAGAGAGTGACCGTAGTCTGTTTCTTACACTGCCAGGTTACCATTTTTGTTCCAAAGAACTGGCATCCCACTGTAGTCGATTTTGAATTCAACTTATCTACACCAAAATCAGAATCAGCGTATCCTGCAAGATCGAAATTATCATTCTTCGGGTACCACAAGCCGGTGCTTGGGCATCCTTTCAAGTATCTGGAGATTCTCATGACGATCTGCCTGTGTGAGATTCTCGGGCTTGACTGATATCTGGCACATAGGCAGGTAGAATACATGATGTCTAGGCGCGATGCCATCAGATACATCAACGATCCTATCATTGATCTGTAGAGCGTCTCATCCACTTTGGTTCCAGTTTCGTCAATGCAAATCCCGTGATTAAGAGCAAGAGGAGTAGATAACGGCTTCAAGCTTTCCATATCAAACTTCTTCAAGATGTCGTGCACATACTTGGTCTGATGAATGAAAATACCGTCTGGAAGTTAATCTACTTGCAATCCGAGGAAGAACTTCATTTCGCCCATCGAAGACATTTCGAATTTCTTCTTCATGATGACCTCAAACTCCTTACAAAGACTATCATTCGTTGACCCAAAGATGATGTCGTCCACATAGATTTGAACGATAATAGATGACTACCAACTTCTCTGGTGAAGAGAGTACTAGCCACTGTTCCTCTGACAAAGTCGTTTCCCACGAGATGTTGCGGTAACGTCTCGTACCAAGCCTCGGGGCTTGGTGTAAACCGTAAAGTGCTTTATCATTAAGATGCTTTCTTTTTGTTAAGTGGATCGACAAACCTCGGTGGTTGTCCGACGTACACCTTCTCGCGTAATTTTCTGTACAGAAAAACTGATTTGACATCCAACTGATAGACTTTAAATCCCTTCCATGTTGCAAAAGCAAGAAATATTCGAATAGATTCTAAGCGAGCTACTGGTGCATAGACTTCTGTGTAGTCTATCCCTTCCTGCTGGTGAAATCCCTTGACAATGAGCCGAGCTTTGTTTCGAACTATAACTCCTCGATCCTCTCTTTTGCATTTAAAGACCCATTTAGTATCAATCGCTTTCTGATTTTCAGGTAGGTCTACAAGCTTCCACACCCCTAACTTCTCGAACTGTAACAGTTCCTCTTGCATTGCTTGTACCCAGTTTTCATCGCCCAAAGCTTCAGAAACACTATTCGGCTCTATCTGGGATATGAAACAGATTAGTAGCAATACTCTTGCATTGGAGCAACACGAGTATAGAAACAGCTCAAAGCCTTGTTTATTTGACTCCGTGTTCTCACACCAGCTTGTAATTCGCCTATTATAGAATTTGACGGATGATAAGAATATGATCTTGGCATCACTTCGCCTGGAACAACTACAATATTCTTTTGATATGTGATATTTTGATCTACCACCCCTTCAACTTCAGTAGCACTACTCGGGCCTACAAATTCATTCAATAAACTCGTAATCTGCTCTGCTTCTTCATCTGAAGAAGATTCTCCATCGGCATCGAATGTTGGAGCCTCATCCGAGTCAGAATTATGTGCTTCAGAAAGATTAGGAACCACTGTAGTATTGACTGATTCTGTAGTCGGTGTCACTTGTTCTGTTTGAATTTCTTGACCACCGCTATTACGTGAACTAGCACCAGAAGAAGATGATCCCAACATGGGTTGATTAACCACAATTGGTCTGACGATTTGTTCTTGATTTGCTGATTGATGAAGATAATAAAACGCTGCAATTTCATCATCTGATGGTTCTTTAGGAAAATCAAATGATTTCCAAAGATCTTGATAGTTGAATAACCATGTGTCACCTTTTCTCTGAATAGGATCCGTATAGTTAAAACAATCAACATGTTGTGCTTCAATGACCTTTCGCAACGAGGGAACATAAACTCTTTGCAATGGACTTGCATATCCGACAAAGAAACCTTCGAGTGATTTAGCTCCAAATATGCCATCTTGATCTATAACAGTACATGGCGCTCCAAATGGTTCTAAGAACTTCAAATTCGGTTTCCGTCGGTTGATCATCTTAAAACATGTCTTCTTTGTTGGTTTTACTGTTAAGACTCTGTTGAGTGTGTAACAAGCCGTTGCAACTGCTTCACTCCAGAAACTGACTGGAAGCTTTGAGTCTGCAAGCATGGTTCTTGTAGTTTCTATAAGCGTCCTATTCTTTCGTTCAGCGACACCGTTTTGCTGCGAGTGTAGGGTGCACTAAACTCGTGCAAAATCCCTTTTGCATTGCAGAATTCCCTCAATTTGGTGTTTTTGAACTCAGTGCCGTTGTCACTTCTAATGCGTCTCACCGGAAGATGGTACAGGTTCTCAAGCTTCTTGAATAAAATCACCAAATTTTCAAATGTCTCATCTTTTGATTCTTGGAAGAATACCCACGAGTATCAGGAATAATCGTCTGTGACTACCAAGCAGTAGAGATCTCCAGAGATGCTTCTGACATTCAGTGGACCAAAGAGATCCATATGAAGTCTTTCTAGAGGCAACTTTATCAAATTGAGAATCTTTTTCGGATGAGATTTCTTGATCTGCTTTCCCTTTTTACACTCGAGGCAATTATCTGACATATGAAAACTTTTTAGATTCACACCTTCCACCAAATCGTTATGCTCCAAATGATTCATCTTTCTCAGGTGAATGTGGCCCATCTTTCTATGCCATAAGATTGACTCCTTCTCTGTAGCTTTCGAGACAAAAGATTGTGCCGTTTTTGAAGAATTCCCATGTCAAGAACATACAGATCATTCTCTCTTGGTGCACGGATGAGTATCCACTCATCTGGTATTTTGAAACCGGTTTAATTATCATTAATTCTTTATCATTGAAGTGGATGGTAAATTTCTTATCACAAATTTGAGAAATACTCAGAAGATTGTTCTCAAGCTCCGCA
Organism: Scalesia atractyloides; assembly: GCA_947069175.1. Lineage (NCBI taxonomy): Eukaryota > Viridiplantae > Streptophyta > Magnoliopsida > Asterales > Asteraceae > Scalesia > Scalesia atractyloides. The sequence goes on along the minus strand of CAMTDV010000005.1, from coordinate 93,041,827 downwards.
ATGTAGTTCACTTGATCAAATTGAAACAACTCCGTTTGAGAGCTTTCTCTCGGCGACACTCCTTCCACCTTGATTTCCAGCAAATCCAACATATCCACCATTGATAGCTTTTATGTCGAACAAGAGCGCTTTCATTCCTGTCATATGTCTGGAAGCTCCACTATCCAGAATCCACTTAGAAAGTACGGATCTCTGGAGCCCCTGCACATTTCAACACTTAGTTAAACAACACGACCCAAGCCTTCTTGGTCTTGGGTTGAATTGGATAACCATCATCGTAATCAAATTCACACTCGTCAACATACTCAGATTCACATTCATCAGCATAATCAAATTCACAATCATCATCTGGATTTTCTACGATGTTTATGTTTGAAAACTTCACTATCTTTTTATCTTTTGAACTGTTATCACTTGTAGATTTGACAGTTTCAGATTTGATTTCAGATTTTGATTCTTTCATGCTATCACTAGTCTTAACAGGCTCAGACTTAGTTTCAGATTTTGTTGACCTTTTCTTAGCAATCCAGGCTTGTGATTTGATATTAGCCTTTTTGATGTAAAACTTGTTTTCATTACTCCTAGAAGTTTCACCTTTTTTGAAAATTGAGTTTTCAAATCTCTTTTCAGTTTTAGGTTTAACTTCTGGTTCTGATTCATTTCTTTTCAAAATTGTTACAGGTTTTACAAACTCTGGTTGCTTTGGTTTCACAACATCTGAACTTTCTTTCCTTCGAAGATAAGCCGGCTTTGATTTCGGACACTTGCGTGCAATATGACCAATTTCATTACACTTGAAGCAAGTCCGATTATCATGTGAATGTCCACTAGTGGGTTTTACTCCACTTGTGGCTTTCGCCTTATCTCGAAGTTCTTTTTGTTTCTTAAATTCATCGTTTGATTGTTTCCTGATCAAACTTTCCTCATGAACCGTGTTCGTCCCATAGACAAATTTCATGTTTTTCTCTTTGTACTCGTGAAAAGGTAACTTTTTCTTAACCGGTTCATCAGATTCTTCTAATCCCAACCTAGTTCTCCGGCTTTCCGGATGATCACCACCATTCCTTCGGTAGTTGTTTCTTTTAGGTTTGGAATAGAATTTTCTTTCATTGTTCTCCAGATCATCTGATGTAACTTCCACAAGTTTAAAGAATTTATCCAACTGATCTTTCTTCACGTTCCGAATTGGAAAACTATCAAAGTACAATCTATCAGAATCCTTAACTTTGTATATTACAATGTTAGGATCATCACTTAGACCATCATCCGATGATTTATAATTATCTTCGGACTGTGAATCAGAATTCTTTGAACTTGAGTCGGCGCTTTTGAAGCTGCCATCATTAGAATCGTTCAGAACATTTTCAACAACCTTTTCCACTACCCACATTGTCATCATCTGATTTGGTATAGACTGCATCAATGTTCTCTAGCAACTCTGTTTTCTTTACAGATAACAACTCAATGTTGAGTGCCTTATCCATCCCATCAACAGTTTTGCGACAATACTTCTCGCAAAGGGGTGGAGGAACATTGCTATATTCTTTACCAATTTTTCTTTTAGGTTTTTCTTCCGATGGAATAGTAGGAAGAATGTGATCAATGACATATGCGTTAGTTGAATAACTTCTCAAAAGTTGTTGAACACGTTCTGTTTCAATTTTCATGTCTTGGAGTTGTTGTTTGGTTTCAGCAATGGTGTTGATATAAAAGTTTATTGCTTTTTGTTTATCCATTACTGTACCTTTCAACATCCTTATGGTATCATGTTGATCCATATTATCTCTATCGAGCCTGCCATAATCATCTTTCATTTTGTCGCTTCCTTCATTGTACGATAATCGTATTTGAAATGTTCATTATGTACATTAAGTTCAGCGATGATTTGTGATTTTTTTGGCACATTCAGCACAAGGCTCGATACATTTTGTGCAAGGTTTTACAACCTCCACAATTTGCACTTTAACAACTTCCTTTACCTCTGGACCTACCTTGGTTAGATTAGCCATCATAGCTTTATCTGCAAAGTCCTTGAGGTTTTCAGCAGTTACTTCTTGAACAACATCAGTACTTTCTTCATTTGACTTCTCCTCGATCACTTGCTCCTGAGAACTTCCATCAAAGTGTCCTGCAAAACTATCACACGAGTTAGGAGATAATATTCCTTGGTTCTTCATGTGGAGATATTCCTCTTCCTCCTGTTGTTGCAGATACTGTTCCAATAGAATATTCTCTAGCTGCTGCTTCTTTGGCAGAAGTATCTTCAACGATCTCAGCCATCAATGCAACTCCGGTCTTCTTACCGATATAAGAATTCCATTCGAAGCCATCATCCTCGTTTGAAGCAACCATTGCTTTATCAGTGTTACTACTGTTTGGCTTTTCCTGGATCTCAACTTGTGTCTTCTTTAGGAAAGGCTTGTATTGAAGAGATTTCTTGTAATACTCGTTGCTCCACTAAATGGACTTTGATTGCCCGTGGCTTCAGGATTTTTGCATTCTCTCTTAAAATGCCTTTTCTGTCGGCATCTGAAACATGTGACCTTCGATTTGTCGAACCCTAGCTGTTGCTTGAATTTTCGATATCTCGGCCAGTGAGTGCAACAAATTTTGTAACCCTTTGAATGATAGAAGCTAGAGACCACTTGATATCCATTAGCTCAAGTTCTTCTTCGTCCACCTGATCGTAGTCTTCGGCGGTCATTTCGGGATTGCGGATTTTTCCAGCTACAAGACTTTCATACGATTCTAGAACAGTGGCGAGAAGTGACATATGTTGTTTTGCAACTTGCTCAGAAACAACATTGTTTAGATTCACCGCAATATTACACTTGTACACATTCGGATTAGAATTTGTTTGTTGATTCTGATTTGCTTGACTCTGATAAGAAGCATTTGAACCAGTGCTTGAGAATGAAGAGCTTGTGGACTTTGATTCTGATTCTGTGGAGAAGAATTCATGTTTGCACTGAATGCTCCCTGAATCTTTGGACTTGAAATGTTGTCATGCAATCCGGTTTTGTAATACAGACCAACATCTTGAACAATGTTAGCATTCTTCGACTTTGCAATATTCAGCAATTCCATTTCATGGCCTTCAAGTTTGTCGATGAATGTTGACAACTTAAAGATTCCCAATTTGCACTTTCTTTTAGAACCATCAGGTAAGTAGTCCACTCTCCATCAGGTAACGCATCTGCAAGCTTGTCGATGTATTCTTGTTCCGACTTCTCAAGACCGTGTCTTCTCATTTGGACTTTTAGATGACAGAAACGCTAAATCATCTGCTTCATTGTCTCGCCCTTCAACATGTTGAAAATATCAAACTCCTTCATGATGAGAGCTTTCTTACTCTTGATCATCTCTGCGCTGCCTTGGTATTTCTTTTGTAGTGATAGCCAGAGATCTCTCGCAGTAGTATACTCTGGCAACAAGATCAGAATATCTTCTTTAATAGATTGTTGAATGAGGCTTATCATCTTTTTCTCAGCAATCTACTCATCTTTCTGTATTGTGGTGTACTTGTACTTCTCTAGTACTTGCTGATGTTCGTCCAACGGAACAGTGTAACCTCTTTTAATCGACACCCAGCCTTGGAAATGCATGGCTTGAACCCAATATGTAAATTTCTCCTTCCATCCTTTGTACTCGTCCATGCTCATTAGCTTTGGCGGTTTAACGGACGTGCCCATCTCATTGTCTAGATTGACTTGCTGTATGACATTAGCATTGGATGTACCACTCCTGACATATACGTCTCTTGAATATCATCCATTGAGAATATCGAAACACGTACGCTGAAAACACTTGAAAACTTTGAAAACAATTAGCTTTACTACAAGTTCGGTCGAACTTGTAGTGTAATGAAGAATTCAGATTTTTCTATCACAAGTTCGGTCGAACTTGTGATTTCTGATTTGAAAAATTTCCCTTGCAACTTCGGTCGAACTTATGACTATTTTGAAAATATCCCTGAGTAAACTTCGAGCGAACTTGTCTATTTAATTTTATAAGAAACTAGCAAGTTCGGGCGAACTTAGTTAAAGATTCTTGAATTTTATCAAGTTCGGTCGAACATGATAGAATATCTATGAAAATTTAGCAACTTCGAGCGAAATTAACCAAATTTCCTCAAAAATCACTCAAGTTCGAGCGAACTTGGCAAAAATTCACTCACAAAGTGACTTTTTACCTCAAGTTCGGTCGAACTTGGCTAACAAGTTCGAAAATGAGGATTTTAAAAAACATGGTTTTTTCACAATTTTGACACCAATTTGTTTGATTTTAGTCTCCAAACTCTCAGGGGTTTATCTATGTTGTTTTTAACATGTCATATTGAAAATTGGACAGAATTTGCCCGTGAATTCTTCATTTTTGTGAAAAATTTAAGAAAAATAAAGAATGGAGATGAAATAGAAGTGTTCTTGTCTTGATATCAATCAAATCAGGCTGTTCTAGCTCTGATATCACTTGTAGGACCGATCCTCGATGCTTAGGAACCTAGATTTATATCTATTGTCTATAATAGCGGAAATATTACGACAAGTTTACCAATAGACAAGAATTAATCAGTTAAAGGTCAATTTTATTGATTAAATGTCAAGAATCCAAATTGACATAGCTTCGCCTCAAAGATGCCAAAGTTACAAATGAGGACAACAAGCTAGCTATTTATAGATGAACAAGTTCGCCAGTGGAGGATGTAAGTTCGCCCGAAACTTGCCTTAGCAAGTTTGGCCCAAACTTGACTATACATGCAAACCATGGGCGAACTTGACCACTATTTACATAAATACTTCATATTGCTAGCCTATTCAACTCTATTCTATACAGACTCGATATAAGACTAAGACATAGACATTGTGCACCAACATGATCTCATTGATCCTCTTCCACTATAAATAGGTGTTGAATTCTTGAGTTTAAACTTGCACCTTTCTCATAAATCTTTCTATAACTCTCCTCTGAGGTTCCTGAGCAATTGGGAGCTTCCCTTGAGTTTTCTTCTGTCATTAGGACCACAAGTAGTGTTCCTTCCATGGCTAGTTCTTTTATTTAGCTTTTAAAGCTAAAGTCAAGCGTTTTTAATAAACGCTTTGACTTTCGGTTTGGACCTTAAAGGTCCAGCCATTATTCACAACGAACGTGGCTGCATGATCGTAATTAGGTAGGTGTTAATCCCTCAAAAGGGCACCTTCTGATTACCACGTTTTCTTAGTCAATTGACGGGTCAACATATTAATGTTTAAAAAGTCAACGGGTCAGATTTCGAAATATTTATAATCTGGGTTTATACATATTCTAAATTATGTTTTAACACTTAAAAACTTGGTAATAATTATTAGAACATGTGTAAACATGTTTGGCTCGTCAATTTTAGTTTTAGGGTCGGTTCGCAACCGAAAGTCGCAAAGTTTGACTTCTGCGTTGACTTTCGATTATGAGCCGAATTAGATTAGTATGCTACTGATATAAGTTCCTATTAGGATCATATTATGATGTACCATAACCCTCTGAGGTTGTTTTACATGATAATAATAGTTATCTGAGTTTTATGCGAGTTTCCGTAAAAATGCCAAACTTTGACTATATTGCCCTTTTATTTAAAAATGAGGTTTTAAACACCAATGGACTTGAAAATAAATTAGTTACTGATATAATATCACGTCTAACATATTTTGATGTTAAAAATCTGATCATAAACCGAGTTTTCGTAATCTATCATAAATAAGGCTTTAAATGACCGTAAAGTCCTTTCGGCGCGTAGAACGGTTTTAAATATAATTTCTCATACCAAAATTATTACCAACTGATGTAATATCATAATTAGGATATTTTGGGATATCATTTCAATTTATAAACTGAGTTTATGCACAAGATCTTGTATTATGATCTTAAATGACGATAACGCCCTTACGGCACTTAAAATGGTTTTTATTCATGATTTTCATATGGAACCTTTTTCTTACTGATATGTTATACTAAATGACTATTTTAATTTTTTAAAGCTGTTCATAACATCAGTTTTCACAAAATATTGTAAATATCGTCATTTAACGACTTTTACGCCTTTCTAGCGTGTAGTATGGTTTTAGACCATAAATACCACCAAGATTTGTTACCCACTGATATTATAAATCATTTAAATTAGGGGAATGTTTAATAGATAATGTCTGAAATTACCAAAATGCCCCTTCAGAGCATAGATTGGATTTAAACTATAAAAACACCATATATTCTTTCCGGTCATCGCTTAATTAAGCGCGTTGTATTGTTTTGATACTTAAGCTAGCCGGTCTAAGTCTACGACTTAAATAAGATCCGCTAGTATTCTAATTGGTTATTTATACCATCATTCCAGACTAGAGCCTTTCGGTAAATTGTACCTACGCTTACTTAAATTGTATACGGCTGTGCTTATCATATTTTCTTTTTAAAAGGATTGCTAAGCTCAGGTAAATACTCTTAACCTATTTTCCCTACACGGGCTTGGGATACGGTAAATTATTACCGCATGGTAGGGTATGGGATTCGAAGACCTATGTGTCGGGAAATTCAAATAATCCCGTTTTAATTCGTATTGCTTGACTTAAACATTGGGGGTTAATGCGACCGTGTCCTGGATATCCTTGACTCATTAATTGCAAATGACCATGACCTAAGCACGGGGTGTAGGCATACACCTGACAGATGCGATACGGTCCAAATAAATAATTTTATACCAGTAAGGTTCCCAATAAGGGTGTTCCCAATAAGGGAATAAATTATAAATTATATAACCCAATATGGGTTTTCCCAATCATGAACCGGCATAGTTTCCGGTCCCCGTATGTATTGTTAAGTTATGTAAAACTGATAACATGAGATTTAGATTGTCCCAATTTAATATTAAACCAATGTACCAATGTGTACATAAAATGATTTTGAAATGTCTTCAAATGTTTTCAAAATGTGTCGGTTGATTGTATTTACCAGCGAAAGCTGACGTATTTTCAGATAATTAAGTTACAGGTACAAATAGTAAATAGGCTGGAACCCGCTCAGTAGCGACATAAGGGGATCTTGCAAGTTCTTAGATGTGCTCAAGTCTAATGAACCTCTTTTGTATATGTTTCTCGATCCGCCTGTGGATTATTATTATTATTACGAGCCATTATATTTGAAGTCTGAACATTTTGGCTTGTAATAATATTATTTAAATTCAAGACTTCCGCTATGCTATTCTGTGTTATGAATGTTTGATTATGTTGATACCAATCTTACGTCACGATACTCCCCACCTGGGCCCACCGGGATACAGGTGGAAATTGGGGTATGACAGGTTGGTATCAGAGCCAACGTTTGAGTGAATTAAACACTAGCCTTTTGTGTTTAATCTCAAATGACACAGTAGCATATTCCTTATATCTTTCGAGTCTAGACTTGACATAGGAATGCTCTCATCCCTGTTAAATAAATCTTGTTTCGATTTTAGGTAATTCAGAAACAAGTCGCCAAGAAAAGAAGCCATTGATGAAAATTCTTCTCACCTGAAGCCGTGGAATGCTATGCTTCTGTAAGACCCTAACACGTTCTAATCGAAAACTCATAGTGGAAATACATGCCATAAAATTTCTTTCTTAAAATGTTCCTTTATATTTGAAATCATATAAAAACATCTTTATGTGAGGAACTACATTATTTATCTCTCATTAACGTGCCGATAAAATCATACAAATACAGATTACATGACCACCCATTCGTACAATCCATGCCTCTAACACTCGATCTTCAATCACTATCCTTCCATCATGTTGATCCATGATTCTATACCACCTGCACCCAACACATACACTCGTAACACTAGAATACTATACAAAGATCATAATCATAGAGTCTCGTTACGTTCTATTCTCATATACTTTCCATTCCGTTATCTTTCTAATTAAGCATTTCATCTAGGGTCTAATCCTTGGTGAGACTTCAATAATGCCTGCATTATATTTCATTCTCAAGGCACATGATTAGTAACATTAATACTCAAACGTATTGAAGCCATGTATACATATATACAAGCCCTATTCTTTCGTATACAATAATCCCACTTCATACAGACGTACACACACTACATACATACATACATACTACATACATACATACATACATACATACATACATACATACATACATACATACATACATACATACATACATACATACATACATACATACATACATACATACATACATACATACATACATACATACATACATAATACATACATACTACATACATACATACATACATACATACATACATACATACATACATACATACATACATACATACATACATACATACATACATACATACATACATACACGCATGCATACCTCCATATCCAAGCTTTTACATACCACTTACATTCCCATATAATTATACTAACAAATCTTAGTTACAAACATCCATAGGATTCCATAGGTAAATCCATACACATACATGCCTACAGACACATACATACATTCACGCTCCCTTCTTAATCGCACCTCATAAACACTCTTTAATGAGTTTGGGTATACAATTCGGAGCTTAAAATGATTTCAATACTCACCCGTAGCTCACAAAACTATTTGGTAAGGTTGGGGTACCTTATAGAAGTTTAACGGGGCTTAGGAATGGGTCTACGGGGTCCGGAATCAAAGAAAAACGAAGAAACGGGGCTACTGGCGTGGGCTGGCGCGTAGACAGCAAGTTAGGGCATCAGCCAACTGTGCCCAGCGTCGGGGACGTTGCTACCAGCATCTTGGACGCTGCCCCTGCAGCACCGATGGCGGATTTCATTCTTTTTGATGTTTTGGCCCCCGTTCGCGCATCCCGAACTTCCCAAATCATAAAATAACATTATTCCAAGCCCCCAAATCATTCTAACACTTAACCCCATGTTTCCATAATTTGATTATACTTTTATCATACATTCTTGATTTTAACCCGCTTGATTTTTACCAAGTTATTTCCGACATAGTAAACTACTTATGGCCCGCTACAACAATACTTATCTTAGTACTATGATTTCCTAAACATTCTTACATGATTCCCATACCATAACATCCAAATTCCACAATCCGACGCATACTTTCTACGTTTTGACCCGTTCTCATATATCGTGCATTTCCAAACATAAACAAATACATGCTACTTACCTTTGTACTTACCTTTACCAATAAAGCCTTACATGATTCCCTATATATTTTATAAACCAAACTTCATTAAAAAAATAAGAAGTGATTCCGGAATCACTTATCTTAGCGTCCGTATTTGCATCCGTTTTGCCTTCTTTTGACCCGTTACCTTTCCATGCTTCCATCTATCTTGACATGATCCCTATACTTTCATGTCATCGCAGTCACATTCTTGTTAGCATACATGATTGTACACATTAACGATCATATCGAATGCATATCTCACATTTGACTTTCATTAGTCAATTCTAACAAGCATAAGGCATATACCCAAAAATACATATTTTCAAATTCATATAATTCATCATGTCATCACACATAACACATATTGATTTAACACATACTATATGACTTTCTAAGATCTTACAAGTAGTGACAAAAAGTATACCCATGCTTCTTATGCGCAGTTGACTTTTAGAAGTCAACGGTTTATCATATGTACTTTCGAATTAACATCATACATCCGTGTCATCATATTAGACTATACTAATGACACTATATACATTCCATACTCATGATGCAATATGCTTACAACCACAAGATCACATATGCACACACAACATAATCAATTCCTTCCATACTAGTCGTCTCCTAATTCCACAACTAACAACATTATTCAAGATTAAACAATTTAACACTATCCTTGAACCCACCATTATCCTTACTAGAGATCCACATACCATACAAAGACACCACTTTCACCCCTTGATCTGTACCATAAAATCTACTAAACGCATAAGGTGTACCATATCTTCAAGCATAGAGTACAAGCTCCTAACGCACGCTTCTACCACATCATACCAACCATTCAAATTTCCATATGAACTTCATTTAAAAGACACTTCACATATTAGTTTGCTAATAACTACATCATTATCACTTTCTATACATATTTACCCACAACTTGCATACAATTCCACATATAATTGACACTTAAGCATTTCATCAAACACTTGGTGTGCATACAACTTTCTAAGCATAATGTACAAGTGGTTTAAGCATGTTCTTCCCAAATTCATCTCATGAATCATTACATTCAAACAAAATCACATTGTCATTAATTCTACATCTTGTCTAACTATCAAAATCTATCATATAACACCTTATGCATCCCAAGATCACAATATAACATTTACATGTTCATCATGATCATCATCTTCACACTCATGAAATGGGTTTCATTCTAAATCATCAAATTACTCAAAATCCTTCATAAACAATGTTTTATATGGTGATTCTAACACATATACATGATCAATTTCATTCAATTTCGTGGATTAAACATAAACCCACTTCACACAAGATCACCAAATCTCAAATTTCAACTTACCACATGTTTGTAAGGTTGAGATGATTATGATTCTTCATTCATGCATAAGATTTGATCTTAAATTCATCACTAATTTGGTGATTCTTGATGAACAAGTTTTTGGCTCCCTTTGTGTTCTCCTGATCTTTCACGCACACGCACACATACATTCTTTCTTATAAAATCTGAATTTTTATAAGGTTTGTCCCACTTGCTACTTCTAGTCCCTTGAATTAGGCCTTTGGTTATTTACAACCAAAATCACCATTTCATTTATACTTAATATTTAGGTACATAACTAAGTTAAATAACTTAGTTAGTACATTTCACACTCTACATAAGAAGATATACTATCAAATTATAACAGGGTCTTGAATCTTCGACGGAAGTTTCAGTCGATTCTTTATCCTTCTTCTTCTCCTCCTTGAAGTCTTTGTTTCGGATTCGGTTCTCGGTGAGCTCTGTTGCTAGCTCCATTGCTGCTTCCAAAGTTGCAGGCTTGGTACTTATTACAGGGTCTTGAATCTTCGACGGAAGACCACGAATGTAGTGCTCGATCAAACGGTAGAGGGGAGTAAACATGTTGGGAACCATTTGATGTAACTCGAGGAATCTTTTGTTGTAGGTGATGTGGTCTCCTTCCATTTGCTTCAATGAGTAAAATTCATCTTCTAACTTCTTGATTTCGCTCCTTGGGCAAAAACGTCTGGTCATGATTTCCTTCAATTCGTTCCAAGTTAAGGTCATAGCATCTTCCACACCTCGTTTGGCCTTCTCTGTGTTCCACCAAGTAAGTGCTATCCCATATAATCGACCGGTAGCATATCGCACTTTGCGATCATCAGGGCAATCGCAATTTAGAAAAGTGTTCTCCATTTCTTCAAACCAATGGAGGAGAGGGTGACGCCTTCAGTCCCTTTGTATTTCGGAGGGTCGCATGATTTGAAATGCTTGTAGGTGCATTTAGTGGTATTTGGGGAAAAGTTGAAAATGTTTTGGTTTGCTTGATTGACAGGATTAACGGTAAGTGCTTGTTGAACTTGGATTACAATGTTGGGTATTACGGCAGCCATTTGTTGAGCGATTAAGGCAGCCATGCGCTCGCGGGCTTTTCTTGCTCTCGTCTTCCTACGGGCGAGGTTAGAAGACATCTATAAGGAATACATGACAAGAGTATGTGTTGGATGCTTTTGAGATCATGGGTCGCATTCAAGAATGAACATTCATAAAATAATTATAGATAAATAAATTACTACATCCATTGGATGTCTTGGGTTTTGCTCGCTGTTAGGCCCTACATGCCGCCATACTTTACCTGTGTAATCATGTGGGCCCCCATGAATACCGGTTTTTCATATGGTTCGCACGGGTTTGCCAGGTTGCGTACATAAAAACCCGGAGAAAATCGGGAAATATGTATACAACGTGTGATATTCGGAATGTGTCCAGGTGTAGACACGGTGACAACTCAAAGTAGGGTTAGTTCGAACGACGTTTGGTGTGGCATGCTTTGGCCTAATAGGTCCTTCGTACTCTCATCGTTGGTCCCCAGGTAGGCAAACTGGTCCGTTATATTGGATTTATACGAATGCCAGCCTAGACAGGACGTTCCGACTACCGGTACTTGTACCCTTCCAGTTACTACATGCCCGTCGCAGAACTTACTTTGATGAGATTTGAAAATTGCACAAAATCTTTGGATAATGAGAGTATGAAAATAAATTGAATACATGAACATCGATATATGTATAATGAATATGTATATATGTATAATGAATATGTATATAAGCATGTATGTTTGACTGTAAATGTAAACAAATATGAAACAAATAAATATCACAAGTTTGTATGTAACCACCTAATCAATTAAAATTTAGGCAGACTATAGTATAGGCTCTAAGGGTCTAATAACCTATCCTATATCCCTATAGTCATGGCTCTGATACCAATCTGTCACACCCCGACCCGCAGCGGAAAAAGGTGATCGGGGCATGATTGGGTTATCATCAAAGCTCATGACATTTATTATGCGTTTCGTATTCTTTAATACAAATTAAATTGAAATTTACAATAAATGTTACAACATGTTCTAACTAACAATCTAAACTTCTTTGTTCTCTTCTAAGGCATATCCTATGTTTTCCTTGCTTCAACCTGTTCACCTGTATCATGTGTAAAAGGGTTTTTGGATCAACATAATGTTGGCGAGTGAATCCTATGGAAAACATTTGAACAAATTTATTTAAATTGATTATGAAATATATGCACAACCAAACATGAGTAAAAATAGATGTAAACTTAATCAACAATCATAGGATATTAAGTGAAACACACATGAACAATAATGGAACATTTAGAGGCACGCGATGCTCAACTCGTCTCTCACGAGGAACTGAGGGGCCTAATGAATGAATTGCATAACCATGATAATATGAATGACACAACTACAAACAATATGAACTCAATGATATACACATAAACAATAATGAATTTGATTTGTGGCACGCGTTGTTCAACTCGTCTTCCACGAGGAACTGATGGGCTTAATGAATGAGTTTCATATAATTTAACAAAAGGAAATAAGTAATCACAACAATATAAACAATCTAAGTTTAGGTCATGATGTGGTATGGCACAAGTTTAAATAAATAAGTTAATTATTTTCATAACACATGACACACCCCAAAACGTGTAATTTAAAAGGGGGAGTTGTAAGATTCACTCACAGTGGGTGCGTTCGGTTGATGATGTTGAATGCACGCGAAGTGGTTTTAACCACGAGTGAGATTTAACCTAGATAAATCGCATTATGGTTTGGTAAGTAAATGGATTTTATTAATCTATTTTAGTAGGATTGTTGGGTGTATTTTTGTGAGTTTGAGGCTATTTTCTAACCTTAAAAATGTTATTTTTAAGTATTTTTAATTGATTTTTAATTGAAATAATTAAAAAAAATAAATAAAAAAATTTATTTTTTCTGACCGTTGACCTGACCGTTGACCGTTGACCTGACCGTTGACCGGTTCGAATCGGAATACAAGTGCGCTGAGTGAGGCTCGAACCCGAGACCTCCTGTACGCGTGCACGCAGCTCTACCAACTGAGCTACGTGTCTAACCCGTTATATATCTGATTTTAGTTATATATATATATATTAATTAGTTTAAACCGAAAATCATTTTATTTTAAAAACAGTTTAAATCAATTCGGACGGTGCGCTCCACAGGTCTCGAACCCGGGACCTGTGGCTTAAACTAACACACAGTCCACCGCTGGACTGTGTGATTAACATGATATATAATCCGATTTTTATTATACTTAAATACAAATTAGTTATTTCCTTTTCTGCCTTATTTAAAAAGAATAGATAATTGTCCGAGTCGGTGCAGAAGACCGGACTCGAACTCGTGACCTGTGATATAAACAAACACACAGTCCACCGCTGGACTGTGTGTCTAACTTGGTTATTATTCCGGTTATTAATATACTTAACATATACCAGTGGCGACTCCGGTTCAGTTAAACAAAAAAAAATGATTTTTATTATGGCAGCGTGTGTGAAAGGGGATTCGAACTCGAGACGTTTGTATGTTTAACGTGCACACAGTCCACCGCTGGACTGTGTGTCTAACCCGAGTAATATCCTGATTTATATTATACTTATATGATCCGGATACATCGTCTTCTTCATCAAGTGATAACCAGATATAATGTCTGACTGGTTCGAGTTTTTATTCAGGTTTCTTTAGCGTTTTAGGTTAATTACTGATAAGATAGAAGTAAAAAGAAAGGAAAATAAGCGTGAGGTTTACCGACTAGTTTTCCTCTGTTTTCCAGCAGAACTCCGGCGACAGCGATTCCTTCCGACGACGAGTGTCTTGTAGCAGAGAAACTTCAGAAAGCTTACAAAATATGTGGGTGACTTCGGTATAAGTTCAGGGGGCTCAGTAAGGTTCAGAAATGAGGAAACCGGTTTTCCGGCGACGAACAGAAAAATTCCGGCGAGAGAGTTTTCGCCGAGAAAGGGTGTGGTTTTGAGTGAAAGTGTTTGCAGAGGTTCGAGGTGGTTTTTATAGGGCAAATCGTCGATGTATTTGGCCCGATTTCCAACTGGATTCATCGATTTAAATTTCTCTGGCGGTTATAATTTTGGTCGCGGACTCAGACGTCGGTTATAACCGATGTCTTGTTAATGGTTTACGTTATAACGTAAATGTTGTTAAAAGCTCGCGAGTTTACCGGGATTCCGACGACTGAACTATTGGGCGCCGGTTTTGAATTAGTAACGTCACTTTATGATTTAAATGATTTCATTATTTAACAAACAAAACAAGTGGCGCAGTGGTTTGTGTGTTAAGTGATAAGTCTTGTTGTTGAACCGGTACAGACCCGGGTTCGAAACCCGGCAGAGGACTTTTATTTTTATTTTGCGATTTTCAACAGTTTTTCAAAAACTAAATATATATTCCCGTATAATAATCGATTACGTATCGATTAAAAATATTTTGGGCATTTAATTCGCAACGAAATTTTTGACTGACTGTTCGGTTGATAAACGGAGCGGGTTTGGTAAATCTGTTTTTTTGACGGATGTTACAGTATCCCCTGCTTTTTAGAAATTTCGTCCCGAAATTTAAATTGATATATTCGACTAAAAGAATGATGATGTTTTGTTTGACAGTTGTATGCTTAGAAAAATAAGGGTTTAAGGTTTTGTTCGAGGCGGTAACTTTCCTTGTAAGGGTTAAGTACCCTATTACAGGAATCGCTGTTTGTTGCCTACTGAATAAGTATTGATAAGTAGGAATGATTTGCTAAAAATGATATCATGCATAAGAGTTTAGATACGTTTGGGAAAGTATGGTTATATCCTAAGGCAATACTTCTAACACTATAACCTACATGGAACATAAATAAAAACATAACAGCTGATATTTGAACATAAATAAACACAACAGCAAATATTCGAACATGAATAAACACAACAGCAAATATTTGGAATCCACATTCTGATTGCATATATGTTTGAATGGTGGAAGTTCCTCTCTCGTTTGTTATGATGGAGAGGTTAGTTTATGTAGAAATGGAACACAATCCAATCTCTTTAAATAACATGATGATATAAATGTAACACAAATTCCAACCAAGGCAATACTAAATCCTACATGGAACTTCTCATAACCGCCTGATAATGCCTCTGATCCTTTGGCAAGAATACTTATATATAGGAAGTACCAGCGGCGTATCCACCATATTCTTGCCAAATTTTCATTAATTTTATCCACAAGTTATGATTGGTTACCAAGAAACTAATAAATCCTACATAGAACTTCTCATAACCGTCTGATAATGCCTCTGATCCTTTGACAAGAATACTTATATATAGGAAGTACCAGCGGCGTATCCACCATATTCTTGTCAAATTTTCATTGATTTTATCAGTGAATTATGATTAGTCCTATAACTCTACAACCAATACAACAAACATAAATTACTGAAATGAAATATATCTATGCGATCAAGGCTCAATCAAACGGAGCCGATCGTATTGAATGTACTGAAATTGAAATTGTTTGTGTGCTCAAGGCTCAATCAAACGGAGCCGAGCGTATTGCATGTACTGAAAATGAATAACTTAACCACACAAACAGCCTATGCATGGAACCTCTCATAACCGCCTGATAATGCCTCCGATCATTTGACAAGAATACTTATATATAGGAAGTACCAGCGGCGTATCCACCATATCCTTGTCAAATTTTCATTGACTTTATCCGCAAGTTATGGTTAGTTCGATGCGACTCTACTACAAACACCACAACCACAAGATACTGATAATGAAATTGTCTGTGCGCTCAAGGCTCAATCAAATGGAGCCGAACGTATTGAATGAAATTGTATGTGCGCTCAAGGCTCAATCAAACGGAGCCGAACGTATTGAATGTACTGAAATTGAACAACTTAATCTAAACAACCATCACACAATCAGCCTATGCATGGAACCTCTCATAACCGCCTGATAATGCCTCCGATCATTTGACAAGAATACTTATATATAGGAAGTACCAGCGGCGTATCCACCATATTCTTGTCAAATTCTCATTGACTTTATCCGCAAATTATGATTAGTTCTATGCGACTCTACAACAACACCACAGCCACAAGATACTGATAATGAAATTGTATGTGCGCTCAAGGCTCAATCAAACGGAGCCGAACGTATTGCATGAACTGGAAATGTAAATTGAACTGTGCGCTCAAGGCTCAATCAAACGGAGCCGAGCGTATTGCATGAACTGGAAATGTAAATTGAACTGTGCGCTCAAGGCTCAATCAAACGGAGTCGAGCGTATTGCATGTATTGAAATGTAAAATGAAATAACCGATCAAGGCTCAAACAAACGGAGCCGATCGTGCGGGCACGCCAAGATCAACCGCATAATTAAATGGGGATCCAACTCAACCTCAATGGATGGGGAGCCACGGCCTCGGCAATTGCATATACTGAAAACAATATATAATATACAATAATTACTCTAACAGTCTACACATGGAGCCTCTCATAACCGCCAGATAATGCTTCTGATCCTTTGACAAGAATACTTATATATAGGAAATACCATCGGCGTATCCACCGTATTCTCGTCAAAGTTTCATTGGCTTTATCCTTAAGTTATGTTTGGTTCTATGTGATAAAGAAAAACATAAAACTAAATGATAGGAGTTGAATCTGGATCTTCGGCGAAGAGGACTAGCTGAGTATCTTCGTTTGGGCCGTCATTATCTTCGACAGGATTGGCGTTGATATTGAAGACTCTTTCTCTTGCTGGTGGCATAGTGGTTGGGTTTTCTTGGTTTATATGGTTAACTGGGTTTGATTGGGCTTGAGTGTTGATAACGTTAACCAATTGAGGGCATGTGTTTCTAAAGTGGGTAGGGTCGCCACAATTGAAGCAAGCTCGAGCATATGGGAACATGGGGTATTGGGGTTGGTGATAAGTTTGGGCCATGTTTTGAGTAGGGGAAAAGGTTTGGTTTTGAAAGGTGCGACAAACATTGCTCAAATGACCATAGCGTCCACAAGTTGCACATAGACGACAAGGTAGGGTATGGGGATGGTGATAAAAACAGTTGTTGCATCGAGGGTGAGGTCCAAGATATGGTTTCTTATCTAGGTAAACTGAGTTGGGTGCCACTTGGGTGATTGTGATAGCTCGGATGGTATGGCGTGTAAAACTGGTGGATTTCGTTGGGTAGCAGCGAAAAGTCGCCCGACTCTTCTTCTCTTAGGATTGGGTTGAGAAGGGGATTCGGTTTGAGTGGAGTCGGAGGTTTCAGTCGATTCTTTATCCTTCTTCTTCTCCTCCTTGAAGTCTTTGTTTCGGATTCGGTTCTCGGTGAGCTCTGTTGCTAGCTCCATTGCTGCTTCCAAAGTTGCAGGCTTGGTACTTATTACAGGGTCTTGAATCTTCGACGGAAGACCACGAATGTAGTGCTCGATCAAACGGTAGAGGGGAGTAAACATGTTGGGAACCATTTGATGTAACTCGAGGAATCTTTTGTTGTAGGTGATGTGGTCTCCTTCCATTTGCTTCAATGAGTAAAATTCATCTTCTAACTTCTTGATTTCGCTCCTTGGGCAAAACGTCTGGTCATGATTTCCTTCAATTCGTTCCAAGTTAAGGTCATAGCATCTTCCACACCTCGTTTGGCCTTCTCTGTGTTCCACCAAGTAAGTGCTATCCCATATAATCGCCGGTAGCATATCGCACTTTGCGATCATCAGGGCAATCGCAATTTAGAAAAGTGTTCTCCATTTCTTCAAACCAATGGAGGAGAGCGGTGACGCCTTCAGTCCCTTTGTATTTCGGAGGGTCGCATGATTTGAAATGCTTGTAGGTGCATTTAGTGGTATTTGGGGAAAAGTTGAAAATGTTTTGGTTTGCTTGATTGACAGGATTAACGGTAAGTGCTTGTTGAACTTGGATTACAATGTTGGGTATTACGGCAGCCATTTGTTGAGCGATTAAGGCAGCCATGCGCTCGCGGGCTTTTCTTGCTCTCGTCTTCCTACGGGCGAGGTTAGAAGACATCTATAAGGAATACATGACAAGAGTATGTGTTGGATGCTTTTGAGATCATGGGTCGCATTCAAGAATGAACATTCATAAAATAATTATAGATAAATAAATTACTACATCCATTGGATGTCTTGGGTTTTGCTCGCTGTTAGGCCCTACATGCCGCCATACTTTACCTGTGTAATCATGTGGGCCCCCATGAATACCGGTTTTTCATATGGTTCGTACGGGTTTGCCAGGTTGCGTACACAAAAACCCAGAGAAAATCGAGAAATATGTATACAACGTGTGATATTCGGAATGTGTCCAGGTGTAGACACGGTGACAACTCAAAGTAGGGTTAGTTCGAACGACGTTTGGTGTGGCATGCTTTGGCCTAATAGGTCCTTCGTACTCTCATCGTTGGTCCCCAGGTAGGCAAACTGGTCCGTTATATTGGATTTATACGAATGCCAGCCTAGACAGGACGTTCCGACTACCGGTACTTGTACCCTTCCAGTTACTACATGCCCGTCGCAGAACTTACTTTGATGAGATTTGAAAATTGCACAAAATCTTTGGATAATGAGAGTATGAAAATAAATTGAATACATGAACATCGATATATGTATAATGAATATGTATATATGTATAATGAATATGTATATAAGCATGTATGTTTGACTGTAAATGTAAACAAATATGAAACAAATAAATATCACAAGTTTGTATGTAACCACCTAATCAATTAAAATTTAGGCAGACTATAGTATAGGCTCTAAGGGTCTAATAACCTATCCTATATCCCTATAGTCATGGCTCTGATACCAATCTGTCACACCCCGACCCGCAGCGGAAAAAGGTGATCGGGGCATGATTGGGTTATCATCAAAGCTCATGACATTTATTATGCGTTTCGTATTCTTTAATACAAATTAAATTGAAATTTACAATAAATGTTACAACATGTTCTAACTAACAATCTAAACTTCTTTGTTCTCTTCTAAGGCATATCCTATGTTTTCCTTGCTTCAACCTGTTCACCTGTATCATGTGTAAAAGAGTTTTTGGATCAACATAATGTTGGCGAGTGAATCCTATGGAAAACATTTGAACAAATTTATTTAAATTGATTATGAAATATGTGCACAACCAAACATGAGTAAAAATAGATGTAAACTTAATCAACAATCATAGGATATTAAGTGAAACACACATGAACAATAATGGAACATTTAGAGGCACGCGATGCTCAACTCGTCTCTCACGAGGAACTGAGGGGCCTAATGAATGAATTGCATAACCATGATAATATGAATGACACAACTACAAACAATATGAACTCAATGATATACACATAAACAATAATGAATTTGATTTGTGGCACGCGTTGTTCAACTCGTCTTCCACGAGGAACTGAGGGGCTTAATGAATGAGTTTCATATAATTTAACAAAAGGAAATAAGTAATCACAACAATATAAACAATCTAAGTTTAGGTCATGATGTGGTATGGCACAAGTTTAAATAAATAAATTAATTATTTTCATAACACATGACACACCCCAAAACGTGTAATTTAAAAGGGGGAGTTGTAAGATTCACTCACAGTGGGTGCGTTCGGTTGATGATGTTGAATGCACGCGAAGTGGTTTTAACCACGAGTGAGATTTAACCTAGATAAATCGCATTATGGTTTGGTAAGTAAATGGATTTTATTAATCTATTTTAGTAGGATTGTTGGGTGTATTTTTGTGAGTTTGAGGCTATTTTCTAACCTTAAAAAATGTTATTTTTAAGTATTTTTAATTGATTTTTAATTGAAATAATTAAATAAAAATAAATAAAAAAATTTATTTTTCTGACCGTTGACCTGACCGTTGACCGGTTCGAATCGGAATACAAGTGCGCTGAGTGAGGCTCGAACCCGAGACCTCCCGTACGCGTGCACGCAGCTCTACCAACTGAGCTACATGTCTAACCCGTTATATATCTGATTTTAATTATTATATATATATTAATTAGTTTAAACCGAAAATCATTTTATTTTAAAAACAGTTTAAATCAATTCGGACGGTGCGCTCCACAGGTCTCGAACCCGGGACCTGTGGCTTAAACTAACACACAGTCCACCGCTGGACTGTGTGTTTAACATGTTATATAATCCGATTTTTATTATACTTAAATACAAATTAGTTATTTCCTTTTCTGCCTTATTTAAAAAGAATAGATAATTGTCCGAGTCGGTGCAGAAGACCGGACTCGAACTCGTGACCTGTGATATAAACAAACACACAGTCCACCGGTGGACTGTGTGTCTAACTTGGTTATTATTCCGGTTATTAATATACTTAACATATACCAGTGGCGACTCCGGTTCAGTTAAACAAAAAAAAATGATTTTTATTAAGGTAGCGTGTGTGAAACGGGATTCGAACTCGAGACGTTTGTATGTTTAACGTGCACACAGTCCACCGCTGGACTGTGTGTCTAACCCGAGTAATATCCTGATTTATATTATACTTATATGATCCGGATACATCGTCTTCTTCATCAAGTGATAACCAGATATAATGTCTGACTGGTTCGAGTTTTTATTCAGGTTTCTTTAGCGTTTTAGGTTAATTACTGATAAGATAGAAGTAAAAAGAAAGGAAAATAAGCGTGAGGTTTACCGACTAGTTTTCCTCTGTTTTCCAGCAGAACTCCGGCGACAGCGATTCCTTCCGGCGACGAGTGTCTTGTAGCAGAGAAACTTCAGAAAGCTTACAAAATATGTGGGTGACTTCGGTATAAGTTCAGGGGGCTCAGTAAGGTTCAGAAATGAGGAAACCGGTTTTCCGGCGACGAACAGAAAAATTCCGGCGAGAGAGTTTTCGCCGAGAAAGGGTGTGGTTTTGAGTGAAAGTGTTTGCAGAGGTTCGAGGTGGTTTTTATAGGGCAAATCGTCGATGTATTTGGCCCGATTTCCAACTGGATTCATCGATTTAAATTTCTCTGGCGGTTATAATTTTGGTCGCGGACTCAGACGTCGGTTATAACCGATGTCTTGTTAATGGTTTACGTTATAACGTAAATGTTGTTAAAAGCTCGCGAGTTTACCGGGATTCCGACGACTGAACTATTGGGCGCCGGTTTTGAATTCGTAACGTCACTTTATGATTTAAATGATTTCATTATTTAACAAACAAAACAAGTGGCGCAGTGGTTTGTGTGTTAAGTGATAAGTCTTGTTGTTGAACCGGTACAGACCCGGGTTCGAAACCCGGCAGAGGACTTTTATTTTTATTTTGCGATTTTCAACAGTTTTTCAAAAACTAAATATATATTCCCGTATAATAATCGATTACGTATCGATTAAAAATATTTTGGGCATTTAATTCGCAACGAAATTTTTGACTGACTATTCGGCTGATAAACGGAGCGGGTTTGGTAAATCCGTTTTTTTGACGGATGTTACAATGCGAGAACTAAGCATTTTTCTACATTCGCTATCATTACTTGTACTATGCACGCCCTTAGGTTTACCATCGAATCATTTCATTTATGTCACTATGTTCTCCGCCCTCTTCGCGCATTATTTATTTTACATAAGTAATTATGTCGTGCAAGTTCATCGTACGAGCGTTTAACCACTACCCAAAATTTCACTCAAGGCATTTTGAGATTTCCTTTATATGACATAAATTTCTCTTTATGTTGACTGTTAAAAGTCAAACATTCCATACCATACCGTATTTATCCTACCATCCATTTCCTTAATTCGTATGTCGTATTCAATCTACCAATTCATACTCATCATTCATGAGTTAATTATTTCACAAACCTCGATTTTATTGCATAACTCATCGATCTATGACCCGTATCGGCCACTTCTTCATGAGTCCAAGCTAGAACTGAATTGACTCCGTCCATCCATGTGATTAGCTTGGGCCCGTGCACATCCTTTTCCAACTCTACCAGCTTTACTCACCCGAGTCCTACCATTCTTATCTATAAAAAGAAGGATTAGCACATTTCATTCACATTCCTTCAAGTATGGCATTTATCAAATCATTTTGTTTACATACTACCCATTTCTAGATTCTTCTAAAACATTAGTTCGTTTGACCCATTCATAATGGGTCCTTACATGGCCATTCTTTAACATTTTATTTTCCTTTATTCGACTCATTCATAACGGGTCAATACATAACCATTCTTTAACATACCAATTCGACTAGGTTCTTCATTGTATTCAATGTTAATTCACCTATGTTCTTTCGAAAAATCCCTTGTTAATGGGTATCCTACCTTACACATTGCATTCCTTACGTAATACTTTCAAATTTTGTAAATAATTATTTACCGACTTCTGCAGTTGACTTTTCTAGGTCAAACTGCCATTTTTATTTATTGTTTACATATTTTGGAGTATGTGTTGTACTTACCATCTAACCAAACATGCTTACAAAAACATCATCCAATTGTTTTAGCTTTTCTTGCAAGACCTTACTTTTCCACCTATACTTAAGCCATGCATCTGGGTCGTAACTTGTGTTCACCCCAACTCTCATGAGTTTATTTCTAATCTTCTTTCTTTCGATAAAAATTATGCTTGCATGCCAATTACGATCATTCTCTTGTTATACTATCGTCATTTACCTTATACTTACTCGTATAACCTAATTGACTCCATCATGGTCAAACTGTCACATTCTTATATGGGTTAATTTTATTGTTTTTATGTTTTAAATCCGTCTCACGGATTCAAATCTTTATTTCATACCTTTCATATATTTTATGTTTTGAATCCGTCTCGCGGATTCAAACGTATCATCATACTTTTTATTCTTACTTGGTTAGTCTGTTCTTACTTACGGACTCCTACCTTTTCATCCTTACCATTCATTCTTACTTGTTTGATCCGTACTCACTTATGGGTTCAAACATTTTCATTCTTACCATTCATGCTTTTCTTTCATACCTTTCATTCTTACAAGTTTGACCCGTACATAAATCTGCGGATTCAAACTTTTCATTCATGCTTTTCTTTCTCATAGAGTACTCTCAATTTCCTGAGAGTCTTACAACTCCTTTCACCCACACGTCCACCTACTACCCAATTCTACCGGACATACCTGCAATGATTATCATGGTCTCATGAATGTCATATGTTTATTGCATACTGGCCAGGTGCGCAATCCACATACTAGTTCTGTGCCTTCATGCAATCATCACCGTATGTCCGAAGAATTGGGTTTCAGTTTGTGCAACATCTTTAAAATCTTACCAAGAAAATATCATTGTCTTTAGTTTAATATTTACCCTCCCTAAGGAGATTTTCTTTTTTTCTTTATCATCGGTACCCATATGTCTTAATATTGTGTACCTGAGATCCATCTGTCTAATTACATGTCTTGGTATTTATCCTAGACCGCATCCTCAAATCATCCTCCTTGAACACTTAAGCTTACCTTGCATATACAAAACAATTAGCTTCTTTATATGAGTACATAAGTACATGCTTACATTCAATTCTACCTTTGGATCTTGATCGAGTCTTGGATTATACGCTTCCTTGTCGTAAGAGCACACGAGCTTGAGTTCAAGTACTTACTTCCTCGTACTTGATTCTCTCAAACCAGGGCTCTGATACCAACTTGTAAGACCCTAACACGTTTTAATCGAAAACTCGCAGCGGAAATACGTGCCATAAAATTTCTTTCTTAAAATGTTCCTTTATATTTGAAATCATATAAAAACATCCTTATGTGAGGAACTACATTATTTATCTCTCATTAACGTGTCGATAAAATCATACAAATACAGATTACATGACCACCCATTCCATACAATCCATGCCTCTAACACTCGATCTTCAATCACCATCCTTCCATCAAGTTGATCCATGATTCTATACCACCTCGTAACGTTAGAACACATTATATATAAATAGATCAGTAATCATAGAGTCTCGTTACGTTCTATTCTCATATACTTTCCATTCCGTTATCTTTCTAATTTAAGCATTTCATCTGGGTGTCTAATCCTTGGTGAGACTTCAATAATGCCTGCATTACATTTCATTCTCAAGGCACATGATTAGTAACATTAATACTCAAACGTATTGAAGCCATGTATACATATATACAAGCCCTATTCTTTCGTATACAATAATCCCACTTCATACAAATGTACACACATACATACATACATACATACATTACATACATCTACATACATACATACATACATACATACATACATACATACATACATACATACATACATACATACATACATACATACATACATACATACATACATACATACATACATACATACATACATACATGCATGCATACATACATACATCATGCATACATACATACATGCATACATACATGCATACATACATACATACATACATACATACATACATACATACATACATAACATACATACATACATAATCATGCATACATACATACATACATACATACATACATACATACATACATACATACATACATACATACATACATGCATACATGCATCATACATAGCATACATACTATACATACATACATACATCATACATGCATACATGCATACATACATACATGCATACATACATACATGCATCATGCATACATCATACATGCATACATACATACATACATACATACTCATACATACATACATACATACATACATACATATACATACATACATACATACATACATACATACATACATAATACATCATACATACTACTACACGCATGCATACCTCCATATCCAAACTTTACATCCACATACTTCCCATATAAAATTTTAATAACAAATCTTAGTTTATAACATCCATATGGATTCCATAGGTAATCCTATACAATACATGCCTACAACTTATTCTTCAACACATACATACATTCACGCTCCCTTTAATCGCACGTCATAAACACTCTTAATGAGTTTGGATACAATTCGGGAGCTTAAAATGATTTCAATACTTACCTGTAGCTCACAAAACTATTTGGTAAGGTTGGGGTACATTATAGAAGTTTAACGGGGTTTAGGAATGGGTCTACGGGGTCCGGAATCGAAGAAAAATGAAGAAACGGGGCTAATGGCGTCGGCTGGCGCGTAGACATCAAGTTAGCGCGTCAGCCAACTGCTGCCCAGCGTCTGGGACGCTGCCCCTGCAGCACCAACGGCGGATTTCATTCTTTTTGATGTTTTGGCCCCCGTTCGCGCATCCCGAACTTCCCAAATCATAAGATAATATTATCCCAAGCCCCCAATCATTCTAACACTTAACCCCATGTTTCCATAATCAAATCTATACTTTTATTATACATTGCTGATTTTGACCCGTTTGATTTTTAACAAGTTATTTCCGACATAGTAAACTACTTATGGCCCGCTACAACAATATTTACCTTAGTACTATGATTTCCTAAACATTCTTACATGGTTCCCATACCATAACATCCAAATTCCACAATCCGACACATACTTTCTACATTTTGACCCGTTCTCATATATCGTGCAATTCCAAACATAAACAATTACATGCTACTTACCTTTGTACTTACCTTTACCCATAAAGCCTTACATGATTCCCAATATATTTTATAAACCAAACTTCATTTATAAAATAAGAAGTGATTCCGGAAATCACTGACGCTAACGTCCGTATTTGCATCCAGTTATCTTGCCTTCTTTTGACCCATTACCTTTCCATGCTTCCATCTATCTTGACATGATCCCTATATTTTCACGTCATCGCAATCACATTCTTGTTAGCATACATGATTGTACACATTAACGATCATATCGAATGCATATCTCACATTTGACTTTCATTAGTCAATTCTAACAAGCATAAGGCATATACCAAAAATACATATTTTCAAATTCATATAATTCATCATGTCATCACACATAACACATATTGATTTAACACATACTATATGACTTTCTAAGATCTTACAAGTAGTGACAAAAAGTCTACCCATGCTTCTTATGCGTAGTTGACTTTTAGAAGTCAACGGTTTATCATATGTACTTTCAAATTAACCTCATACATCCGTGTCATCATATTAGACTATACTAATGACACTATATACATTCCATATTCATGATGCAATATGCTTACAACCACAAGATCACATATGCACACACAACATAATCAATTCCTTCCATACTAGTCGTCTCCTAATTCCACAACTAACAACATTATTCAAGATTAACCAATTTAACACTATCCTTGAACCCGCCATTATCCTTACTAGAGATCCACATACCATACAAAGACACCACTTTCACCCCTTGATCCCTACCATAAAATCTACTAAATGCATAAGGTGTACCATATCTTCAAGCATAGAGTACAAGCTCCTAACGCAGGCTTCTACCACATCATACCAACCATTCAAATTTCCACATGAACTTCATCTAAAAGACATTTCACATATTAGTTTGCTAATAACTACATCATTATCACTTTCTATACATATTTACCCACAACTTGCATACAATTCCACATATAATTGTCACTTAAGCATTTCATCAAACACTTGGTGTGCATACAACTTTCTAAGCATAATGTACAAGTGGTTAAGCATGTTCTTCTGAAATTGATCTCATGAATCATTATATTCAAACAAAATCACATTGTCATTAATTCTACATCTTGTCTAACTATCAAAATCTATCATATAACACCTTATGCATCAAACTATCATAATATAACATCTACATGTTCATCATGATCATCATCTTCACACTCATGCAATGTGTTTCATTCTAAATCATCAAATTACTCAAAGTCCTTCATAAACAATGTTTTATACGGTGATTCTAACACATATACATGATCAATTTCATTCTTTCGTTGATTAAACATAAACCCGCTTCACATAAGATCACCAAATCTCAAATTACAACTTACCACATGTTTGTAAGGTTGAGATGGTTATGATTCTTCATTCATGCATAAGATTTGATCTTAAATTCATCACCAATTTGGTGATTCTTGATGAACAAGGGTTTTGGCTCCCTTTGTGTTCTCCTGATCTTTCACGCACACGCACACATACATTCTTTCTTATAAAATCTGAATTTGTATAAGGTTTGCCCCACTTGCTACTTCTAGTCCCTTGAATTAGGCCTTTGGTTATTTACAACCAACATCACCATTTCATTTATACTTAATATTTAGGTATTTAACTAAGTTAAATAACTTAGTTAGTACATTTCATACTATCAAATTATAAATTCGAGTTTTGGGGCGTTACAGCTTCGTACCGCGACTAAGTTAAGCATGCGACCGGTTTAGAGGAAAGACCTTTATATGCCTATTCCTAAACCCAAACCTATTGAAACCTTTAGCGAGACTTCAGACTCCATACCGATGTCCTTGAGGCTCAAATTTTAAAGTCTGTATTTCTGGAGTCTATACCAGAGGTCCCTGAGTCTCCAACTTAAAAAATGATACCAGTGGATATTTATGATCCATGTTTCTTACATTCGAGTTTTGGAATCCCAAACTCAGATTATGCTTACCAAACTCCAATCCGCGATCCATTTTATTTTTGACCGTTGAATCCATGGATTCTACTTCTACAACAGATTCCGATTCAGAGTTATTACACTTCTATTAAAAACCTTTGTGTTAATGCCATACATGGCAAGCCAATAAGAGAAACAACAAGGAATGAATTAAAGGAGATTCTGGAAAATCCTCCTTTCAATTGTATTTTATTTTTCCTTTGAGTCCTTATGTGGACATGTCTCTTCTGATTAGTCCCTGCGTGGACATTTGTTATTATAGTCCTTATATGGACCTACCCTTCGATTTAAGTCCCTGTGTGGACATTTGTTTCGAATAGTTCCTTCGTGAACATATTATCTCATTATAAGTTCCTTGTGGACATGTTATTTCTTATAGTCCCTATATATGGACTTATATATTTATTTTAGTCCCTGTGTGGACTTAAGTTGCTTTTAAGTCCCTGCGTGGACAAGTTAGTTATTAAAAGTCCTGTTTAAAGCGCTATTGTAATTTCCTAATGATGAGCGGAAATAATTTTGAAGTTATTATCATTATAATATATGTATTTCATTACATCCTTTTTCAAGCAATAATCTCGATTTTAATTCGAACTTTATCGATCTGCGAAATAATCTCAAAAGATCTTCTTGATGGTTTACCCCGGCCAAGTGACAAGTTCACATTAATTGGCAAATATAAAATGGTAGTTAAGAATTAAAGCCTTCTACCATGATAGTTAAGGAAGATTATCCCTTCTATCTAGATGTGTGGACTATGTTCAAACCTCCAAGCCTTTGTGATCAGTGTGATCATGGCTACATTGATTAAACCATTTTACGACAACTATTTTTGTTAACATTCAAGTAATGTTAATACTCCTGACAGTGTGACTTGAGGAACCACACTAGTCGTCTGGGTGAAGGACTATGTCCGAACCTAATAGCCTATATGACCAAATTTGATCCCAGCTTATATCATCAATATGATGATCATAATTTAAACATCCATTAGTGATGTAGTGCCAGGGGCCATAAATAAACATCCGTTAGTGATGTAGTTCTTACGAGCCATGATTTAACATCCATTAGTGATGTTTCGCATATGGGCTATATTGTTAATTAAAGATAATGACAGTTGTGACCTTTATGGTTCCCTGTTCAAAGTGGTGGCTATTCCAAGTATCATAGTCAATAAGATCAATATGATCGTGACTACTATCATCAGTGTGATGATTTTTATTTTAACATCCTTTTGAGATGTCAATTGATTTGCCTACGGGCCATATAATACGTTATTCATAACAAGACAGTTGTAGTCTACGAATCCCTGTCCAAAGGTGATGAACTACATTCAAACCTTAAAAGCCCAATTGATCAATATGATCGCGGCTTATATATTATTAAAAATGTCCTTGTGACAAGGCCTGGTGTCGTATTTTGACGTTCTTTGTGACCAGGCCTTTTGTGCCAAATCTTTTGTCCATTAGTGCCATACTTCTTATGTCTTATATGACAAAGGCCTTCGTGCCATATATCAAGTCCTATGTGACAAGCTTGCGAGCTACTTAAATTGTCATTATGACAAAGGCAGATGTGACTTTATGATCCACTTCTTGATATTACCGGACTAGGTCCGATCTTTTCAAATACCTGTGATGGTCTTTTGAGACCTAGGTTATATATATATAAATATCTATTAGACATCCATTTTAAATGTCAAATCCTAACATTTGGGACATCGAGCACACTGATCCCAAAAAGGGCAAGGGATTTATGTACCAAATTTAGAGCCAAAATGATTTGATAATACCATTGCATAGATACAATGAGTCATCAAAGGCGGATGACCAACTAATAGAATACAATTGGTGTTTAGTACCAAGTAGCTACAATGGCAACTTCTGATGGAGCCAACAGCAAGCGTGACGACGATAATGCAAATGCAAATATTGTCATAAGTAAAAACGATCTACAAGCTTTAATTGCCATGGAGGTTGGCAATGGCCATGAATGCCTATAGGGCAAGGCAACAGGAGTCGAGTGTTTCTCACTCCAAACAATTATCGAAACACTCATCTATACCTCGATCGAATCCAAGAGATAGTGAGGTACACTCCTCAAATGTGAGGAGTAAGACCGAGAGACAGGACCATCTGGAGAAGATGCGTTCCAATAAGGATGTGTGTTCATACAAGTATTTCATAACCTGTAAGCCCCATGATTTTAATGGGGGAGAAGGGGCAGTTGAAGCTCTTAGATGGTTAGATGAAATAGAAACCATAGTCGAGATTAGTGGCTGTGCTGACAAAGATATTGTGAAATTTGTATCACAATCATTCAAGGGCGATGCCCTAATTTGGTGGAAAGCTTTAGTACAATCTACTGGTAAAATACATCTGTACAACCTTAGCTGGTCCAAGTTTGTGGACTTGAATTAAAGATACCTTCTGTCCACCACATGAAGTGGAAAAGATTGAAACGGATTTCCTGACCTTGACAATGAAAAATTTGGATTGTCGGAATTTTGTCACCGACTACAACTCTCTGTCAAGATTAGTACCATACCTTGTCACTCCAGAACCCAAGCGCATTGCGCGATTTATTAATGGATTGGCTCCGGAGATAAGAACCTTGGTTAAGGTGGTTCAACCTGGTACTTATAAGTCAGCGGTGGAATTATCTCTTTCCCTCACACAAGATTATGTGAGACAAATGTCGGTCAAGAGTAACAATGACGGAAAGAGAGTAAGGGAGGAGGATAACTCCCAGAAATCTAGGAAAAAGGGCAAGTCTGGATTCAATAAGAGCCAGCAAGGGTCCGATAGAAAGCCCATGTGCCAAACCTGCAATAAAAGGCACTAGGGACAGACAATGTCGAAATGACCAAAAGCCTAAGCAGTGTGGTATCTGCAAAAGAACTGGACATCAGTCCCATGAATGTAGGGACATTAAGAATGCAGTCTGCTTTAGTTGTGCGAGAAAGGCCACATTAGTACTAATTACCCTAAAGCTGCTAAAGAAGGTGCAGCTAAGCCGGGAGAGGCTAAGAAAGGAAACGTCTGAAATTGCCTAAGGAATGTTGTAAGCAATAAATATCATAGTGTCATCAGGTACATTCCTTCTCATTACTCAAGGATATGTTTTTCTAAGAGTCCTGTTTTGAGTTAGGCACCAATAAGACTTTCATAAACCATAAGTCCAAAAAACTTTTATATATATTTATGAGAACACCAGATATTAAGTATAAGATAGAAACTACCGATGAAACCATAGAAATCGCTTCTTCCTTTTCTTGATGGATGTTCTTATCCATAAAAACCAGTCATGCTCTTCCTTCGGTTGAAGTACGACAAATTCTGATTATTATTATTTATTTATAACTTATTATATTTATTTATCTCATCGATTTCTATTGACTGCGAATGCCAAACCAGTGTGATAAAAGCGCCATATGATAATTGGAAGTATCTTAGCGTGTCCCATAGATTGCTTTCATGCCTGATCAACATGAAGGTTTAATGCATGGAACCACTAGGATCTCCCAACATTCATATTGTACTAAAATCAGCAAACGGTATTCAAGGAGATATTCCGTGTCAAATTGCTTGAGTAGGTGTCTCTACTCAAGGCATCCAAGTATTGAAGGACGAAGATGTCATTTTCATGACACTGGTGACGTTAGATGAACCAAAATCTAAGGTTGAGATTACCTCTATAATATTTGTTTATCCTGATAAGTTTCTAGAAGAAAGGCTTGTACAGCCTAGCTCGTCATTTAGGAAGTTTCGACGATGTTGGATAAGAAAGACGGTTCAATGCGGTTATGCGTTGATTACTGCAAGATCAAACAAGGTAACGCTCAGGAATCGTTAACCGCAGCCAAGGATCGACAATTCATTCGACCAATCAAAAGGGTTAAGTACTTCTAAGATCAATTTGGGTAGTTTTGGAAGTGACCATCTTACCTTAGTTAAGTTTACCTATAATATTTATATAAGCATCAAGGCTGCTCCTTTGGAGGCCTTGTATGGGAGAAAGCGTCAAACACTGTTGTTGAACAAAAGTTAGAGAGGCCCCACTAATAGGACCTGAGATTTGTCCTATAAATGACGAATAAGATGATACAAATCCGTGATCGCCTCAAAGTTGCCCATGATAGGCAGAAGAGTTACAACAATTAGTTGCACAAATCTCTTAAGTTCCCAATAAGGGATAAGGATTCTATTGAAGATATCACCATGGAAAGGTGATATGCCTTGGTAAGGAGGACAAATTGAGTCCTATATTTATATGAAGACCATCCGAGATAATCGAATGTGTCAAGTATCTAGCTTGTAAGTCAAACTTACTTGAAAAGCTCAGTGGAATTCACAAGGTGTCCCACGATTGCAATATTAAAGAAATGTCTAGCCAATGAGTTGATAGCTAAGTCACATAAAGATGTGCAAATTAATGAAAACCTGGGGTTTTATTGGAAAACTAGTATTGATCGAAGATCAACAGGTTAAGAAACTTCTAAGGAAGCATGTGCCTATTATAAGGTCTAATGGGATGCTTGTAGAGATCCCTAGTATACATGGGAGGTTGAGTACACTATGCGACAGATGTACCTCTATCTTTTTGAATAAAATCTCAAGGTCGAGATTTCTTTTAAGGGGGATCAAATGCGTCGTTATGTTATTTTATAACCTCTGAACGACGCTTTAATAGTTAAGGGACTAAAAGTGTCAACATGCTAAAACTAAGCCTCTGACTGACCTTTTAACGAACCTAAAGTCTTATAATATTATTCATACTCTTGTGTGTGCCTATTATATGCCAATGAGGGCTTTACACACTAATTATAATGTTTCACGCAAGTTTGGAAGTCCAGGGACTATTTCTAACAAACTGAAGAAACTTGCCGATTCTCGTATTTTGATATACAGACCCAATATATGGGTGCAAATATATTGTATACAATAAAATATTATGTTTTATTGATAAGAATGCAAGGATGTCCATCGTTGCGAAATTCCGATCGTTTTTGTGTCCGTTTAAGCTTTTTACGCTTTTAGCTGAACGTGCAACCGTACAACCGAACGAACTGACATCCAGAATATTTTTGAACATAATCCAAGTCACATATACCTTAACACCCTTATAGAGTTTAGAAATCAGGTTAAAAGGGGTTACGGGTGATAAAACACGACGAAACAAGTCCAGGGGCCAAAAGTGTCAAAAGATGAAAGTTGTGGCTGTTGACCTGGGTCCTTACGGACTGTATGTATAGGACCTTACGGTCCGTATGTATGTCTACAGACCATAATTTGCTTGCTCATCAAGCATAACTCTCACAATCCGACACCTAGCTTGTTTTGCCACCATTTAACCTGGTTTGGACACCTCATTAACACTTGTAATCATCCTAGCAACCCTCTAAACACCTGGAATGATCTCCTTGATCCTCTTCCACTATAATAGGTGTTGAATTCTTGAGTTCAAACTTGCACCTTTCTCATAAATCTTTCTATAACTCTCCTCTGGAGGTTCTTGAGCAATTGGGAGCTTCCCTTGAGTTTTCTTCAGTCATTAGGACCACAAGTAAGTGTTCCTTCCACGGCTAGTTCTTTTATTTAGCTTTTAAAGCTAAAAGTCAAGCGTTTTTTATAAACACTTTGACTTTCGGTTTGGACCTTAAAGGTCCAGCCATTATTCGCAACGAACGTGGCTACGTGATCGTAATTAGGTAGGTGTTAATCCCTCAAAAGGGCACCTCTTGATTACCACATTTGCTTAGTCAATTAACGGGTCAACATATTAATGTTTAAAAAGTCAACGTGTCAGATTTCGAAATATTTATAATCTGGGTTTATACATATTCTAAATTATGTTTTAACACTTAAACAACTTGGTAATAATTATTAGAACATGTGTAAACATGTTCGGCTCATCAATTTTAGTTTTAGGGTCGGTCCGCAACCGAAAGTCGCAAAGTTTGACTTCTGCGTTGACTTTCGATTATGAACAGAATTAGATTAGTATGCTACTGATTTAAGGTCCTATTATGATCATATTATGATGTAGCATAACCCTCTGAGGTTGTATTACATGATAAAAATAGTTATCCGATTTTATGCGAGTTTCTGTAAAAATGCCAAACTTTGACTATATTGCCCGTTTATTTAAAAATAAGGTTTTAAACACCAATGAACTTGTTAGTTACTGATATAATATCATGTCTAACTATTTTGATGTTACAAATCTGATCATAAACCGAGTTTTTGTAATATATAAGGCTTTAAAGTGACCGTAAAGTCCTTTCGGCGTGTAGAACGGTTATAAATATAATTTCTCATACCAAACTTATTACTGATGTAATATCATAATTAGGATATTTTGGGATATCATTTCAGTTTATAAACTGAGTTTATGCACAAGATCTTGTATTACGCTCTTAAATGACGATAACGCCCTTACGACACTTAAAATGGTTTTTAATCATGATTTTCATATGGAACCTTTTTCCTACTGATATGTTATACTAAACGACATATTTTAATTTTTTTAAACCTGGTCATAACATCAGTTTTCACAAAATATCGTAAATATCGTCATTTAACGACTTTTACGCCTTTTACGCCTTTCTAGCGCGTTGTATGGTTTTAGACCATAAATACCAACCAAGACTTGTTACCCACTGATATTATAAATCATTTAAAATATTTTTACAGTGGGTACATGTTATAAACTAAGAATCCCAAATATACATTCGAAACTATGTGTGAAATTACCAAAATGCCCCTTCGGAGCATAGATTGGATTTAAACTATAAAAACACCCATATATTCGATATCCTACTGATATTATATCATAAATAAAGTATTTTCACAAAATAATTATGGTCGTAACATCAGATTATACGCAAGTTCCTTTTATACCTCCCTAAATGACCAAAACGCCCTTAAGAGGCATAGTTTGATTTTAAAACTATAACATGCATACAAGTTGATATCCTACTGATATTATAACTTGATATCGTTCATGACTCATCTGGTTACCCGGTATCGCTTATATGCGTATGGTTAAGCCTACGAGGCTAGTTTACGTAATTTAACCGAAACGGGTTTAACCTTATCATTTTTATTTCAAAATCCAGAATACTATATGTTTACCCGTATTATACAAGTCATTGTACTTGTCGGGTTTAAACTACATTCTTTCCGGTCATCGCTTAATCAAGCGCGTCGTACCGTTTTGATACTGAAGCTAGCCGGTCTAAGTCTACGACTTAAATAAGATCCGCTAGTATTCTAATTGGTTATTTATACCATCATTCCAGACTAGAGCCTTCCGGTAAATTGTACCTACGCTTACTTAAATTGGATACGACTGTGCTTATTATATTTTCTTTTTAAAAGGATTGCTAAGCTCAGGTAAATACTCTTAACCTATTTTCCCTATACGGGCTTGGGATACAGTAAATTATTACCGCATGGTCGGGTATGGGATTCGAAGACCTATGTGTCGGGAAATTCAAATAACCCATTTTAATTCGTATTGCTTGACTTAAACATTGGGGGTTAATGCGACCGTGTCCTGGATATACTTGACTCATTAATTGCAAATGGCCACAACCTAAGCACGAGGTGTAGGCATACACCTGACAAATGCGATACGGTTCAAATAAATAATTTTATAACCCAATAAGGGTTTCCCAATAAGGGTGTTCCCAATAAGGGAATAAATTATAAATTATATAACCCAATATGGGTTTTCCCAATAAGGGAACAAGTGGTGTGTCGGTTAATCATGAACCGGCATAGTTTCCGGTCCCCGTTTGTATTGTTGAGTTATGTAAAACTGATAACATGAGATATAGTTTGTCCCAAGTTAAATATTAAACCAATGTACCAATGTGTACATAAAATGATTTTGAAATGTCTTCAAAATGTGTCAGTTGATTGTATTTACCTGCGAAAGCTGACGTATTTTCAAAATAATTAAGTTACAGGTACAAATACGTAAATAGGCTGGAAGCTGCTCAGTAGCGACATAAGGGGATCTTGCAAGTCTTTAGATGTGCTCAAGTCTAATGAACCTCTTTTGTATATGTTTTTCGATCCGCCTGTGGATTATTATTATTACGAGCCATTATATTTGAACTCTGAACATCTTGGCTTGTAATAATATTATTTAAATTCAAGACTTCCGTTGTGTTATTTTGTGTTATGAATGTTTGATTATGTTGATACCAATCTTACGTTACGATACTCCCCACCCGGGCCCACTGAGATACACGTGGAAATCAGGGTGTGACAGATGGTATGTGTTATGGGTGGAATTTCGAGCTTATATCCCGAAGGCATATCCTGATATTATATGCTTAATGCCGCGACCAAGATACTGAACCAGGATATTGGTAACATCCTGCGTGGGTATGCTGCTTGCTACAAATGATTTTCTTTGGTTGCAAGGTACCAACGTTAAAGGATTTGATCTACCTGAAGATTCGCTCATGGTGGTCAGGATAGAAGAAAGGCATCTTCTGTGAGTATTTAGGATGCTGGTCAATGCTATTAATTGTAACGGTTATATGAGCTGAAGACCCGAAATTATAGTTAATATGCACGTGGAAAACAAGTTGAAACAGTCCCCCAACGTTCAGAATGGAATATTCCCAGCATCCCCGAATAATAGGAGAGTTAGTTTGTTTTTTGTAACTATAAATAGGAGTGCCAGGTCGTAGGAACAACACACACTTTCGAGCTCTCATACTCATACACTCTCTTTTCTTTCAAGCAACCACACATTAACACTCATTACTTGCAATCGTTGTAACACTTAGTAGCGATCTGAGCATTATCCTCCACTGTATCCTGGTTATTCAAGCAATAAGAAGAAGAAGAAGGCAGCTGGCGATTGTCAGCTCCCGAGGTTTTATGCCGGCGATCTAGATTGATCAATGGCTTTCCTCGTACATCCCGTGCCAATTTCTACTTTTATTGCATTTACATGTTATTTTGATATAGTTCATTATCATGAGACAATATCCTGAAACTGTTTTCATAATCAACCAACTCGGCATATTCTCAGAAATCACAATAGCATGCTACCTCACATACTAAGTTTGATCACTTAATTTCCTCGGTAATTTTCTACCAAAACAATTTGGCGCCCACCGTGGGGCAAGTGGTGCTATTTTTAATCAAAACTTTTCTAAGATCACTAATCTGTTCTTTATTCTCTAATCTTTTTGCAAGATTATTTTTTATGGCTTCTCAGTCAGGTTTGAGCTCTTCTTTGGTGCCCGCATCAACCTCTGTTGTAACTGGTTCATTACCTCTTCCTCCTCCACCAGTTCAGACTTCTCAGAGATGGAGTGAAAGCCAAACAGCTCGAGACACCACTACTGCTGAAAACGCTTCCAGATCCGGAGTTTCAGGGAGAACTCATATTTCTGCTTCTAATGACGAAATTGTGTCTTTGTTTGGGAGTATACAGGATCAGATGAAGCAACAACAGGAAACTAACCAGATGATAATAAGAGAAATACAACTTTTGTAGTCCAACTGCAAGAGACCTGCTGAGGATGTTGTCACTCCCTTGCAGCCCAGGATGCTGAACTTTAGTTCGGCATTATACTGAGGATAATCAGGGCAACTATTATACCGAGTCACTCCCGGAGCAATATCCCAGAAATCCCCTCATCAGTTAGGATGTCGACTGTCAGGGATCCATGATACGCTCCAGGATATGGCCAGAATCAGCATACTGGTAACTTATATAATAATGTTAATACTCTTGCTACTAAAAATGTTGGATCTTCGCAGGATACAAGTGTAACATTGGCATTATCTAGAGAACTCCTGAAACTGAAGGATATGATATCAAATGTGGTTGGGGTAATTCAACCAATACCGGAAGTATCCCAGGATAGTCACAACATATCCCGCTTTGCTCACCATATTTGTGACGCTGAAATTCCGAAGAGATTCCAAACTCCCAACATGAAGCTTTATGATGGGACGACGGATCCTGAAGAGCATATTTCCCAGTATAGGGAGAGGATGGAAGTGAATCCTATTCCACCGGATCTTAAAGAAGCATGTCTCTGCAAGGGCTTCTGCTCTACTATGACAGGATCAGCCTTGACATGGCTCTTAAGCGTTCCACCTCATTCAGTTACATCATTTGCTCATTTGGTTAATTTGTTTAACAGTCAATCTTCTTGTAGTAGAAGCTTTGAAAAACTAACAAGTGACCTCTACAGGATAACACAGGGACCTCAAGAATCCCATAGGGATTATGTGAACAAATTTAGTAGGGAATCCTTAGATATCCCACATCTTAATGTTGCTACAGCTGTACAAGCATTCAAGATGGGATTACAAAAGGATTCTCCATTTTATCAGGATCTTGTGATGAATCCTTGCAGGAACTTGGACGAAGCTCGAAACAAGGCTCTAAGATATATCAGGCTTGAAGATGACAAGAAAATGCAAGAGAGGATGAATTCATCCTCAACATATGAATCAACTAATAGGAAGTCAGAATCCTCGTACAAGCCATATCGCTCCAAGCCATATGGCAGGAATGACAGCAAGAAAGTGAATGCTGTTGAGGACGAAGATCCTGAGGAGTATCTTGAGTTGTCAGAATATTGTTTTTCTATTAATATTCCTGAACTAATGTATACCATGTAGGGTTTAGGAGATAAAGCAAGATGGCCAAGGAAGAATCAACAAAAGGCTGATTGGAAGGATAAGTCCAAATGGTGTGCCTTCCATGAAGATTTTGGGCATGTCACAGAAGATTGCATAGCTTCGAGGAAGGGAATAAGCTACTTGCTGAGCAAAGGTCACCTACAAGATCTTATCGGCAGGAAGAAGAATAAGGGTCAGGATACTGACAAGGATCCTGAACGAGCAACATCGCCTCCCCCTGACGCCAAGATAATCAATTTCATATCTGGAGGATCCGAAATATGTGGAACCTCATACTCAGCAGCCAAGAGACATGCCAAGGAGGCTAAGGCAGAAAGAGGAGATAAGCGACGAGGATGTCAACACTTACAACTGACAAAGTGATAACATTTGATAGTGATGATCGGGATAGCATTCAGGATCCTCATCATGATGGTCTGGTAATCACTTTGTATATTGCTAACCATTTTGTGCGCGGATATTGGTGGAAAATGGCAGCTCGGTCAACATCATTCAACAAGAAACCCTGAAGAGGAAGAACATCCCAGAAATGGAGATTACCTCGAAGTCCATTGTACTTGTAGGGTTCAGTGGAGAAGCAAAGAACACTGTTGGAGAAATAAAGCTGCCTATATACGTTGAAGGAGTGAATTCGATTTCAACGATTTTGTGTCATGGACTCGTTATCCTGCTATAATATTATATTAGGTAGGCCATGGATTCATGATATGAAAGTTGTGCCTTCCACCTATCATCAATGTGTCAAGATCCCTACTCCTTGGGGGTTGTCAAAGTGGAAACTGACCAACAGGAGGCGAAGGAATGCTACTCTTCGATGAAGGCCTCAACAAAATCCAGGGTAGGATAGCAATTAAAGATACAAGCCCAGGATATCGTGGAAACTTCGGAGAAGGATGTTAAGAAAGTTGTCCTAGACCAGGATAATCCAGATATCTCGGTGCTTGTAGGAACCAATATCCCTCAGGATATTGAGAGTCAGCTTACTAACTTTTTGAAATGCAGGATGTCCACGTTTGCATGGAAACACAAAGACATGACAAGTATATCGAAAGATATTATAACTCACAAACATGGAATTGACAAATCCTTCAGGCCCATTCAACAAAAGAGAAGGAAATTCTCTCCTGGAAGGAATGTGATTATACAAGAGGAGGTTGAAAGGTTGTTGAAATCCAAGATGATTAGGGAAGTTAAATTTCTTAAGTGGCTAGCAAACGTGGTGGTGGTCCAAAAGAAGAATGGGAAGTGGAGAATTTGTGTAGATTACACAGACCTCAATAAAGCCTGTCCTAAAGACCCGTTCCCATTACCTCATATAGATTAGATGGTAGATGCAACTGCCGGTCATGAAATGCTGACCTTTATGGATGCATCCTCAGGATTTCAGCAAATCCAAATGGAGCCATCCGACCAAGAAGACCCATCATTCATGACACCCACAGGTATATACTATTATACTGCCATACCTTTTGTTTTAAAAAATGCAGGTGCAACATACCAGAGGCTAGTCAATATGATGTTCAAAGACAAACTGGGGGGCACAATGGAGGTGTATATTGATGATATGGTGGTGAAATCCAAGAAAGGGGAGGATCACCTCCAGGATTTAGAGTGTGCCTTCAATATCCTGGACCAGTATAATATGAAGCTGAATCCTGCTAAGTGACATTTTGGAGTGGGGACAGGAAAGTTTTTAGGATACCAGGTGACCAAAAAAGGGATAGAAGCAAGTCCAGAACAGATCAAATCTATCCTAGATCTTAAATCACCATCCAACATGAAGGATGTTTAGAGATTAACAGGAAGAGTAGCGGCATTAAACAGGTTCATATAAAGATCCTCAGAAAAATGCAAGGAATTCTATGATATCCTGAAGAAAAACAAAAAGTTTGAATGGGGTGAAAGACATGAAGCTGCCCTGCAAGAATTGAAGCGATATCTTTCCATTGCACCTCTGCTGATGAAACCTAGGATGGTGAACCTTTATTCCTATATCTTGCAGTATCAGGGAATGCAGTAAGTGCTGTTTTGGTAAAGGATCACGAAGGTCAGAAGTATCCTGTTTATTATGTTAGTAAAAGTTTGTTAGATGCTGAAACTAGATACTCACACTTAGAAAAATTGATATTAGCTCTAGTTATGGCGTCAACTAAGCTTAGACATTACTTTGAAACGCACAGGGTACATGTTAAAACCAATTATCCTGTTAAAATGTGCTTAGGAAACCCGAAATGTCTGGTAGAATGGCGAAATGGTCTGTTAAACTTAGTGCATATGATTTAGTATATGAACCTAGAAAGTCTCAGGCCTTAGCAGACTTTGTGGCTGATTTTAGTAGTGATATTCAAAATGAAGCTGACTTAGAAGTACAACAACTAGGTGAGAAGTCAGGATCTTGGATATTGTATACTGATGGTGCATCTAACATAAGAGGTGTAGGATTAGGTATACTACTAAAATCGCCACATGGGGACATATTACCCCAGGCTATTAGATGTGAATTTCCTGCTACTAATAATGAAGCTGAATATGAAGCCCTGATAGCAGGATTAGAATTGGCTAAGAATATGAATGTTGAATGTTTACAAGTGTATGTTGATTCCCTGTTGATTACTAACCATTTCAATGGATCTTATACAGTCAAAGGTGAAGCTAGTTGAATATCTTG
Source organism: Scalesia atractyloides (assembly GCA_947069175.1). Taxonomy (NCBI): domain Eukaryota; kingdom Viridiplantae; phylum Streptophyta; class Magnoliopsida; order Asterales; family Asteraceae; genus Scalesia; species Scalesia atractyloides. Next base: position 93,000,327 of record CAMTDV010000005.1, on the reverse strand, counting down.
AAATGTTAAAAAATATAGCAGGTATTCGAAATTTTACACTTGAACAGTACAGAGAAAAAATGCTGAAGCTGATGATCATATCTAAGGGATTCCTTGGTTCGGGTCGAAGAAGCAATGTCACTCGATCCTTATCAACTGATGCATGTCCGTGAGATCCCACAGAGCGCTTCCATTCTAATAGGCCACGAACTAGACCAGAATCATTTAGCAAATTTAGGATATATTGTCAGGCCACAGGAAGGAACTCGGATACCAATACTACATATCCTGTATCCGGCTATGGAACTATTCAAGTCTCAAGATAAGGAAGTAGTACCTGTGCAGAATCCTGGTGATGGATATCTTGAGGAGAATACTGAATTCTGGATGGCTCCAATCATGAAGTATCTTGAAAAAGGAGTATCCCAAAGGATGAAAATCCCATAGGTTTCCAGAATGAAGGTATCCCGTTTCACTATTATAAATAGTGTTTCCCTTGTAGGTCCATATCTATAGTGCTTGGAAGATCCTGAAACCAAGGAGATACTTCAGGATATACACGAAGGAGATTGTGGCAACCATACTGGGGGCATATCTTTATTCTCGAAGGTGTTGAGAACAAGATATTACTGGCCCACCATGAGAAAGGATGTTGCAGAGTATGCTCGAAAATGTGATGCATGCCAAAGACACAGCAATATACTACATCAACCTGCTGAACCTTTATATCCCATCATATCCCCTTGGCCATTTATGAAGTGGGGGATGGATATTGTGGGGAAACTAACAAGGCTCCGGGAGGAAAGGTCTTCATGTTGGCAATGACGGATTATTTTTCCAAGTGGGTTGAAGCAGAAGCCTTTGTCCAAGTAAGGGATCAAGAAGTGGTATCTTTCATCAAGAGGAATATCCTGACAAGATTCGGGATATCGACCGAGATAATTTGTGACAATGGCTCTCAATTTATCAGCAAAAGAACCACAAATTTTTGTAAAAATTGGGGAATCAAGATAATCACGTCAACACCGGTGCATCCTCAGGCAAATAGACAAGAAGAATCCTTCAACAAGATAATTGTCAATAGCTTGAAGAAAAGGTTAGGTGCCAAGAAAGGACAATGGGCTGAATAACTACCATTTGTATTGTGGGCAGATAAAACAGTGAAGAATGCTACTAGAATAAACTCCATTCTCATTGGTATTTGGAGCAGAAGTAGTGATTCCAACAAAGATGGTGATACCTATGGCAAGATCAAGCCTACGGGATCCTGAAACGAATCCTGAAGTCTTATGTCAAGAACTAGATACCGTAGATGAAACAAGGGATGCAACAAAGCTAAGGATGGCAGCATATCAACAAAGGATAGCTAAGTCATACAACAAAAATTTAAGAACCAGAAGATTCCAAGTTGGAGACTGGGTATTGAGAAAAGCTTTTCAAAACACAACCAATCCTGCCGACGGCAAGTTAGCCCCAGAATGGGAAGGACCATAGGTTGAATCAGAATCTGCAAAGGGAGCGTACCGACTCAAGACCATGGAGGGAGATATAATACCAAGATCTTGGAATGCTATACATCTCAAGGCTTATTTCAAGTGAGTTTAGAATTTAATTTCTAACTCAAGATGGTATGAATCCTATCTCTTCTAGATATATTTAATTTAGTAATCAACCTAATACTGACTTAAGATCGGAGGGGTGTTAGCCAAGCTAACACCCACCTTAGTTTAAAGGTGTTTTGTAGGATATGCTTCAGGATAATGCTCCAGAATATTTACTCAAGATGGATCGAAAGACTAGAGGATTGGCCCCCTCACTCACGTTTAAGGATTCAGATCCCTTCACAGGTTTAAAGGTATTCACCTTTTTTCCAAATTGGGGTTAAACACCCCGCCTGGAGCGCAAGTATCCGGGTATAGTTCAAGATGGCGGGACCAGTTCATGTAAAAGTGGCTGACAATTTTGTTATTGTTGGCTATATCCCGGATCCTTACTGTATATGACGATTGATCACCCTCTCTCGCGAAAGGGTATTTTCATACTCTCTAAGGTTTAAAGGTTTTCACCTTTCTAAGTCTTGGTGTTTATACCTCCCGCCTGTAGCACATGAAAATAAGGGTTTATCCCAAAGATACTAAGGGTTTATCCCCAGGATGCTAAGGGTTTATCCCTAATGAAACTATAGTTTTTGAAAGATTCCAAAAATGTGACCATGATTACACACATTCTTTCATGGAAGAAACGTTACAAAATCCGATCATTAAGTGAAGGGATACTCAAGTATGTCATGCACTGATGCAATATCCTGCACGGACAGGGGACATCCATGCTGGGGACATTGCAAAGGATTCAAAGGTTGGAGTTGAAAGTTATTGCACAAGTGTTTCTTGTATGGTTTTTATTTTCAAAGATTGAAAGCCTTATCTAAATAATTCCAAATTTATATGATATTATTCAACCGAGTTTTTGTCTAACATTTTGATTAAAGGTAACAAAAATGCTGAACATTTCATTAGTATCCTGACGAGGATATTCTGTCAGGATATCCAAAACAGGTTTTTCAGAATAATAACATAACAACAACAGATAAGGCAAAAAGGTTAGTTTATTACTAATGCATCAAAAGGTTGTACTCTTGGCTTCATCCCAAAGCGGGACCCATCCACCAGAAGTACAACTAGTTTTAAAATATATTTACATAAACAGTTGAAGGCTTCGTCCTGAAAACACAAGATCCCTCCACCTACAACTGTTGGTTGTTTTAAAGCATGCATGAAATATAAATTGTTCAAGTGCAAGCAAAGTAAATTGTTCGACAAACATCACACTAACATCACCACCAGCTCAAGCTCCACCTTCCTCATCAGCCTTGCCACCTGCTCCACAGGGTTTCCTCCCAAATCCTCCAGCTTTGCCTCCAGGAGCTTTGCTATTCCACAAGCCTCCTCGTAAAGAGACACCGAGCGATTCAAACCCTATAAAACAGAAGGCAGGGATGTATTCATGGAATCAATGGACTCCATGAAGCCCATATTTTCATAGGAGAAGGCTGTGGTAGCAGTAGCAGGGAGATCAGCACCCTTCCTCTTCTTAGATCCTGATGCCGGGACCTGGTCAGAAGGGAAGGCTTAGGAGCAGCAGAAGAAGGTTTAGAAAAACTGTCAAGCTTCTCTAGATCGAAAGTAGCAGGGTCCTTGGTGGAATCTATGTAAAAGGGAGTAATTCTAATTTTATTACATGATAATATTTTGAAGTAACCAAACATATGCAGGAAAAGTTAAAACATATATCCTTACCAGACATGCCAGAAGACTACCTACTTATGAGAAAGTATAACCTTGGAAGTTGCACGAAGTCACATCAATATCTACATCCCATTAAGTGCATCGAACAACGCAAAGAAAAATATACTTGTTTGGATTCAGGATCCTAACAGATATATTTTTGGGGACAATTGTTATGGGTGGAATTCGAGCTTATATCCCAAAGGCATATCCTGATATTATATGCTTAATGTCGTGACCAGGATACTGAACCAAGATATTGGTAACATCCTACGGGGGTATCCTGCTTTCTACTAACGATTTTCTTTGGTTGCAAGGTACCAACGTTAAAGGATTTGATCTACCTGAAGATTCGCTCAAGGTGGTTGAAAATGGCAGAAGAATGGGTCTTGTAACAGTCAGGATAGAAGAAAGGTATATTCTGCGAGAATTTAGGATGCTGGTCAATGCTATTAATGTTGTAACGGTTATATGAGCTGAAGACCCAGAATTATAGTTAATATGCACGTGGAAAACAAGTTGAAACAGTCCCCCCAACGTTCAGAATGGAATATTCCCAGCATCCCGGAATAATAGGAGAGTTAGTTTGTTTTTTGTAACTATAAATAGGAGTGCCAGATCGTAGGAACAACACACACTTTCGAGCTCTCATACTCATACACTCTCTTTTCTTTCAAGCAACCACACATTAACACTCATTACTTGCAATCGTTGTAACACTTAGTAGCGATCTGAGCATTATCCTGCGCTATATCCTGGTTATTCAAGCAATAAGAAGAAGAAGAAGGCAGCTGGCGATTGTCAGCTCCCGAGGTTTTATGCCGGCGATCTAGATTGATCAAGGGCTTTCCTCGTACATCCTGTGTCAATTTCTACTTTTATTGCATTTACATGTTATTTTGATATAGTTCATTATCCTAAGACTATATCTGAAATTGTTTTCATAATAAACCAACTCGGCATTCTCACAAATCACAATGGTACGCTACCTCGCACACTAAGTTTGATCACTTAATTGCCTCGATAATTTTTGACCAAAGTAGTATGAATTCTATCTTTTTTGAATATATTTTATTAAATTTATTATTCTTTGAAACTCAATACTGACTTAAGCATCGGAGGGGTGTTAGCTAGTTTGAAGGTGTTTTGTAGGATACTCTTCAGGATATTACTCCAAGATATATACTCAAGATGGATCGAAAGATTAGAGGATTGGCCCCCTCTCTTACGTTTAAGGGATTCATATCCCTTCAAAGGTTTAAAGGTATTCATCTTTCTCCCGAATTGGGTTTAAACACCCTGCCTAGAGCGCAAGTATCCAGGAATAGTTCAAGATAGTAGGACCAGTTCATGTAACAGTGACCGACAATTTTGTTATTGTTGGCTATATCCTGGATCCTTAAGGTATATGAGGATTGATCACCCTCTCTCGCAAAAGGGTGTTATCATACTCTCTAAGGTTTAAAGGTTTTCACCTTTCCAAGTTTTGGAGTTTATACACTCCCGCTTGTAGCGCACGAAAACAAGGGTTTATACGCAGTAAAACTAAAGTTGTTAACAAATTCTAAAGATATGGCAGACTATGATTGTGTTTACACGCATTCTTTTATGGATAAAATATTACGAAGTTCAATCACTAAGTGAAGAAATTTTCAAGCATGCCATGCACTTATGCAAAATCCTGCACCAGACAGGGGACATCCATGATGGGGACATTGCAAAGGATTCAAAGGCTGGAATTGAAAGTTTTTGCCTAAGTATTCCTGGTATGGTTTCTTATTTATCAAGTTTTGGAAACTTTATCTAAAAGATCTAATTTTTCTACTAAAACCAAGTTTTTGTCTAACATTTTGACAAAACTTTTTACAGTATCTTGAACAGGATATTTTATCAGAATATTCCAAACATATCTTTCAAAATAAAAACATAATAACAAAAGATAAAGTAGAAAGGTTAGTTTATTATTAACAAGTGAAATGTCACACTCTTGGCTTCATCTTAAACCAAGACCCATCCACCAAGAGTATGATAAGTTCTAAGGCATATAAACATTGGTGACCAAAGGCTTAGTTCTGGAACCCAGGATCCCTCCACCTCCGGTCATTACAAAATACTAATATTTAAAGCATGCATGAAATATGAATTGTTCAAGTGCAGGAAAAGTAAATTTTAGTGGGTACAGACCATTCAAATTCAAAAAAGTTGGCTATGGCCTAAGCAACAATATCCATCATTGCCCACTTTGATGCTCTCACACAGCAGCATCTTCACCAACCTTCTTCACCTCCTTCGCATCAGCATCACCACCAACATCCGCTCCAACATCAGCCCCAGGATCCTTTTCAGCCTCAACTGCTACCTCTGCCGCCTTGGACGTCTCTTCGACCCCCGGCTTAGCTGGACACTCCACAGGTTTGCCCCCAAGGTCCATCAACCTCCTCTCCCAGGCTTCAATGGTCCAGGCTGGGCATTCAAAGCCCACGGCTTGGGCTTCATAAGCCATTTTTAGTCTGGCCTGAAAGAGGGAAATGACAATGGAACCCTTGAGGCCTTCCCGATAAGAGACCAGATCCTGCTCATGTTGGAGCTGAGCAACATCCAGTTTGGCTTGAGCTTCTAGAGCAGCCTTCTTGCAGCAGCCTCGAAGTCTTGGGTGACCTTCTTTAGTTTATACCTCATAGTGCCGGGTCCTGGTGTTGGCGGCAGTTTTCAACTGCTCGACGATTGCCTCCGCCTTCTTTGCCCTAGCCTCATGAAAGACCGCAATTCCACAAGCTTCTTCATACGCAACCAACATGCGATTTAGGCCCTACAGTATGAGGTAAGAGTATTAATATGACTAACCAGGATATCAATTCAGTATATACGCGCAAGATATAGGATAAGGATACTTACCTGGTTGAAAAAAGAAGTCATGAGGCTGCTAGATTCGGCGAACCCCAAATTTCATAACGAGAGGCCTCAATAGGCGTAGCAGGGGAATCAGTCTCCTTTCTCTTACGGGAACTGGAGGCACTAGCCTTGGAAGTTGAAGAAAGCTTGGGGACAACAGCAGGCTTAGAGCTGGAGGAGGGCTTCGATGCGACTGAAGGCTTGGAGCTTGGCTCTTTTTTCAATGGTGCAGGTCCAGAGTAGCTATCCAACTCATCGAGATCGAAGACTTCTGGGATCTTGGCTAGTTCTGCACAAAAAGGGAGGTAACCATATAATTTCAATATATCCTGGATAATAAATATTTGCAGGATATAAGACAGGATTCTTACCAGACATGTTTGAGCTTGAGTATTGGCTTGAGGTTGTTAGTTTTGGTACAAAATTTCTTTCAATCTCTGGTAGCTTGTAAATGGCTTCAATCCTCTTTGCTGAATCAGTATGAGGGGGTGATACTTTCCTGAAATCCGCTGCGAAAGGAAAAAACAAAGATATTAGAACAAAAATATTTTATAGGATATTAAACAGGATAAGTTTGATGATAACCCTAAAACCCTGATTCCTACCCTTGGTTAAACACTTCACCTGATAATCCGCTCCACCAGGGATTGAACTTCTTTTTACAAAAAAAGAACTTGGATTTCCATTCCTCTTCATTCCTGGTGGTTCGGAGAATCAGGGGATCGTTGGAAGTGGAGTAAAACAGAAATTGCAAGACCTATGGGATCTTAACCAGTACGCTAGGGGAAGATCGTTAACAATAAACTCTGGATTGTGAACATTCTTGATTCGATCAAGAACGACCAACACCAGCCAAAGCATAGGCATGGTTTGGCTGAAACTAAGGCGGTGATGCGAAAGAAATCGGTGATGAAATCAGAAAAAGGGAATCAAAGACCTAAGGTGAAGGGGTAAGCGTTAAAACAGACCCATTCTGAAGAGGACATGTCTGATCGGAGTTCCCGATCATATGGCTGAATACGGCGTCGTCCGGGAAGATACCGGAGGATTGAAGGGCTGACAAGTGAGCATTATTAAATGTGCACACTTCCTTCCCAGGATTCTGGAGAAGATTCTGCAGTGTGAACGTAGGTACGGAGTCGACGGAGCTGGATCTTGTTTGCCTCGCCATTTTTAGCCGGAAAATACAAAGGAAGAAAGAGGAAAATAGAAAGAAGAAGAGGATGAGAGAGAAACTTTACATTTTACTTTCTTGATGATGGTTAAATGGGGATAAGGAAGAGAAGATATAGGGAGGCAATGAGTAGATATAGCCTGGGTGGTTACATCATGTCAAGTCTGGAAATCTAATCACTTAATGACCTCGATAGACGTAAAAATATTACCGTTGGGATACAGGATCCTCAACGGTAACATTTTTGGGGACAATTGTTATGGGTGAAATTCTGAGCGCATATCCTGAATTATATCTTGAGTCATTAATATTTGTTTACGGTCAGGATACCACACCAGGATATTGGTAACATCCTGATGCAGTATCCTGGTAATCGCTAACAGTTTGCTTGCAGGAGATGACTGTAGGGCTTACAACCTTCACAAGGACCTTTTCTCCTGAAGACTCGCTCCATTCGGTTGGAAAATTGACGCTGAAGCTGGAAGCCCAGGTCTCCAAAGTTCCAAAAGGAATATTCCGGAGCACCCCTAGTTTTTAGGAGATTTAGTTCATTCTTTGTAACTATATAAACGGATAGCCAGATCGATAGGTCACACACTCGACACACTTCACACTTTCTTCTCTAGAACTCTTACACTTTTTCTCTTTCAGTTACACACGAACACTCATCACTTGCAATCATTGTACCACTTAGCAGGGATCTGAGCATTATCCTTCACTGTATCTTGAATATTCAAGCAATAAGAAGAACAAGGCACCCTGACGTTTGTTAGCTCCCGAGTTTTTATGCCGGAGATCTAGATTGATCAAGGGCTTTCTTCATATCCTATGTCCATATTTACTTTTTCTGCTCATTGTTTGATTATTGATATAGTTTCATATCCTAGGGCTATATCCTGAAACTGTTTTTATAAACGAACTAACCAATATATTTTTACAAGCATTGCTAGCACACTACCTCACAAAACTAATTTGATCACTTAATTGCTTCGGTAATTTTTGACCAAAACACTTATCTTCCCCCTTTTCTGCAATCCAAAAGCTCAAGTATCTGTTGACTTTATTAATGCATTTTCTGTTGGTCAACAACTGGTCAACAGATTAACTATTGGTATTTTTGCCAACAGATGTTCAACATATTATCTGTTGGTATTTTTGCCAACAGATGGTCAACAAATTATCTGTTGAATCAATAAGTCAAATTCTGTTGAAATGTATCTCAAATGAATTGAAAGTTTCTGAGAATAAGCTTAATGAATTTTTTTTAGGTGAAAGGGAGTGCTGGAGAATTCTTTCGTGATACTTACATTGATTTGAAGTGTCTTCTATTGATGATGATATTTGAAATTTTCTGATAAATTGATCAGATTTTCTGATAAGTTGATCAGATTTTCTGATGAAAGTTGTTTTCATGTTGGGTTATCAGAAAAAATGTAATTTTAATCAGAAATTCTTTTAGGAGATCAAAATAGTTCTTTGAAAGAAAAAGATGTTGCATTTGAAAAAAGAACTTGTTAAACCATATCTTTATCTCCTATTTTCTTTTTGAAAATTTTCAGTAGAATTTATCAGATTTTGTCAGAAAAATTTGATTTTAGAAGAATCAAGAAAAAGTTGTTGCATTTGAAAAACATATTTTCATCTCCTATTATCCTCTGAAAATTTTCTTCATTTCATACTTTTGAAATATTTTCATTCTTTTGAAAGTAAGTCTCTTTAAGGTTTCCATTGTCTCTAAAATTTTTGAAGATTCTTAAAAAATGATCCCATCATTAGTTCTTCCTTAAAATATGATCTCAATTAGAAAATATTCTTTGAACTAAGATTTTATCAGAAATTTCCCTTGTATTGCTGATCTCATCAGAAATTCCCTCTAGATTACTGATCTCATTAGAAATTCCCCCTGGATTACTGATCTTATTAGAAATTCTCCCTCAATTAGATATTAAACTAAAATGCTAAAGAAAATAAGCAAGAAAGACGTATATATACTTATATATATAGAAAATACAAACTAAAATAAAAAACTTAAACTAAATCTTCATCCCAAGAGTCTTCATTCCCATACATGATTCCCACCATCTCCCAGAGAAGTGTCTCACTCCTTGTGTTTTCTGTTGTTGGTATGAGGGCTGCAATGTGTTGATCCTCCTGAGGAACTACCTGGGCTCTGACATATGTCGTAGGAACTCCTCCAAAGTCCAGTTGTGAGGTTATCACCTTCATCAAGAATCTTGGGTAGATGAGGAAAGGAAGAGCTCCCAAGAGGTTTGCCCTAAAGTCATTCATCAGATAGGAGGAGTAGTTGTAAGGGAAATGGTTTACCAGTGTGTGAATGAGATCCATCAATCTCCTAGTGATCTCATACCAACTAGAAGCTTTCCTTGTGAAGCAAAAAAGAAAACTGGGTTACCAGGAACTGCCATGGTTCAATGAACCCGCTTTTGAAGATTGGGACTCTTCCTTGAGGGTCATGGTATCCCATCATAGCCAATGTGGTTTGCCTGTCTTCAAAGGAGAAGGTGTTTGGGGGATAGTCATCATGCAGCTTGAGAGCTTCTCTGATAGTGTACTCATTTAAACAAATGAGCCTGTCTGCCATCACCCATCCTACAATGGTGGTTAGCCTCCCATCATCTATAACCAACCGTGCAGATTTCCAAAACTCTTGAAGAAGTTCCGGATACACTTGAACGTGCATGGAGAGTGCAAAAAAGCTATTGGACTTCTCAAAAGCATGTTCAATATTGTAGAGCACCCAACGTAGTTTGGTCCATCTACATTCATTCTCACTCTTGCATTGTGCCTTTGGAGGTAGAGGGAATCTGCTTCCATCAATCCTTTGCATGGTGAAGTTGTTTTTGAAATATGAGGGTTAGGTTTTGTATGTGAAGAAGATGAGTGGTAGAAAATTTCAAGGTGAAATTGTACAAGCAAGTGTGTGTATATTTAAAGACAATGAGCAGATGCTTTAAATGTATCCACCGGTTCAAGTCCTTCTACTCCACTATAAGATATGGTGTCAGATTTGTTAGCACTAAAAATTGCCATATTCTCCCTCCTCATTTAAGAATAGGCGCACCCTAGTCTTTCAATTTTCTGTTGAGGGGAGACGTGTAGCCTTCCTTTCCTTTTACCGTGCTGAGTAAGCGTGTGAAACAGATGTGATTGGGGTAAAAAAATAAAATAAAGGAAAACTTGGTGAACTATCCTTATGACATATACATTTCTCATGTATTTGATATCCCAAGTAAGTGGAAAGAGACTATTATTCAAAAGTTAAAAAAAATATATGTGCAGTATATGTGTGCATGCATGGTACAAAAAAAGATATGTGATGGTGACACATGAAAAATTGTTTTGTTTCTGATGGATTGATCAGATTTCTGATGAGATTATCAGATTTCTGGTCTATTCGATAGAAACTTTTCAATTTTCAGGCCCTTGTTTAGTTTCATTAGAAACATTTGTGCATAGACTTGTTTCATTGTATCTATTATTTATCATTCCCAATTTGCTGATCAGATAATTATGTCTTTTCTCATCCAATGGTTTTGTAAAAATATTAGCAAACTGGTTTTCTTTTGGAACAAAATACATTTCTATGTTTCCTTTTTCTACATGATCTTTTATGAAATGATACCTGACATCAATGTGCTTGGTTCTTGAGTGGTGAACAGGATTTGAAGTTATAGCTATTGTACTCTTGGAATCACACAAGATTGGTATCTTTGTTATATTCAATACATAATCCTTGAGTTGTGTTTGCATCCACAAAACATGTGAACAACAACTTGTTGCGGCTACATATTCCGCTTCAGCTGTAGAGGTGGAAACACAATTTTGTTTCTTGCTTGCCCAACAAACTAGCTTTTCTCCTAGCATCTAACAAGCACCAGATGTGCTTTTTCTGTCTAGTTTACAACCTGAATGATCTGCATCCGAATATGCAACTAGGTCTAAACTGGTCCCCTTAGGGTACCATAAGCCATGGTCATATTTGTGTTTTTTAGATACTTAAAAACCCTTTTTACTGCCTTTAAGTGAGATTCTTTGGGATTACACTGATATCTAGCCAGAAAGCATGTTGAAAACATTATGTCAGGTCTACTAGTTGTTGATATAAGAGTGACCCAATCATCCCCCTGTAGGTTTTAAGATCTACATTTGCACCATCAGGATCAGGATCTAACTTATTTCCAGTGGCCATTGAAGTTTTTGAGGATGAGCAATTTTCTAATGAATATTTTTTCAAAATGGTTTTAACATATTTTGATTGATTTAAAAATATTCCATCAGATTCTTGTTTTACTTGGAGACCTAAAAAGAAACTTAATTATCCCATCATGATCATCTCAAAGTTGCTTGTCATTAGTTTTTCAAACTTTATAATGATTTGTATTGGTTGATCCAAATATTATGTCATCAACATATATTTGTACCAACTGAGTGTGCCCTTTGTGTGTTTTGAGAAACAGAGTTGTATCTATAGTACCTTTGGTAAAACCTGATTGGATCAAAAAGTTTGAAAGAGTTTCATACCATGCTCTTGGAGCTTGCTTCAACCCATTTAAGGCTTTGTTTAGTTTGTAAACATGTATTGGAAATTTTGGATCAACAAAGCCCTCTGGTTGCTGCACATATACTTCTTGATCAATCTTACCATTCAGAAAAGTTGACTTGACATCCATTTGATAGACTTTGAAGCCTTTTGAAGCTGCAAAAGCAAGAAAGATTCTAACTGCCTCCAGTCTTGCTACTGGTGCAAAAGTTTCATCATAGTCAATTCCTTCTTGTTGACAGTACCCTTTTACTACCAATCTAGATTTGTTTCTTATAATTATTCCTTGTTCATCAGATTTGTTTCTAAATACCCATTTTGACCCTATGACTGATTTATCACTTGGTCTAGGTACTAGATTCTATACTTGACTTCTTTCAAACTGATCAAGCTCTTCTTGCATAGCTTGAACCCAGTCTTTGAGTGCTTCATTTGCTGTTTTTGGTTCAGTTAGGCTTAAGAAACCAACATGAAGACATTCATGAATAGTTGTTGAACTTGTTTTAACACCATCTTGAGGGTTTCCTATGATATTTTCTGTTGAGTGACCCTTTAGCCATCTTGTAGTAGTATTTGCTGGATTAGAGGATGGATTTTGTGAAGAACTTCCTGCTTCCCCCTGTCTGATGATTTGTTCAGAGCTTAAATCTTTAGACATATGTTCTTCTTGATTTTCTGATGTGAAATTTGATGTCTGATTTGTTGTTCCTTGTAGTTCATCTGTGGGCTCTGCATTTTCTGCAGAGTTCGAATTTGACTGGTTTTCTGGTAAATTTCCATAATTTCCTTCCCAGTTATACCCAAGTAGTTCATTTGTTAGTTCTATCAGAAGATGTTCATTATTTATTGGATTTTGTTCTTATGAAAAACGTAAGATGTCATCAGAAATTTCTATTTCTGATGAATCATCAAAAGAGACATACACACTTTCTCTAATTGTTCTGTTATTTAAAACAAATACTCTATAAGCTTCTGATGAGAAGAATATCCAAGAAAAATTCCTTTTTCAACTTTTATGTCAAATTTCTGTAAACTATCAAAATCATTGAAAAGAAAACATCTACATCCAAAAGTATGTAAAAATTTGACACTTGGTACTCTTTTGTTTATGATGTGAAAAAGTGTCTTCTGATGTCTTTTGTTAATGATAGTTCTGGTTTGTGTAAAGCATGCATTTGCCACAGCTTCTGCCCAGAAATAGGTTAACAGTTTGGCATATGCAAGCATTGTCCTAGCAGCATCTACCAAAGTTATGTTTCTTCTTTCAACAACCCCATTTTGTTGAGAAGTCCTGGGAGCAGAAAAATCATGAGATATTCCTTTTTCTGTTAGGAAATTCTCAAGTTTTGCATTTTTGAATTCTGTCCCATTGTCAGATCTAATTTTTCTTAAAGTTAATTTTAACAGATTTTCAATTTTCTTAACAAAATTTATGATCAGATCTGGGGTTTCACTCTTTTGCCTTGAAAGTTCTACCCATGTGTACCTTGAGTAGTCATCCACATGACCAAAATGTATTTCTTTCCAGAAAGACTCTCAGTGCTTATTGGTCCACAATCCATATGTAAAAGTTCAAGATTTTTAGAGATAGAAAATTTCCACCACAGTTTTGTGTGAGCCTCTTTTTGACTTTCCTAGCTCACATGCTTCACAAAGTTTGTCTTTTCTTGAAGAAATAAAAGGCAATCCTTTTACCAGACACTTGCTTGCTAATTTGTTCAAATTTTTGAAATTTATATGAGCTAGCCTTTTATGCCATAACCAACTATTTCCTTTATTTTCTTTTGAAATAGACAAAATTGAGGTTCTTCAGTTTTGTTATTGAAGTCAAAGAAATAGATTGATTTTCTTATTCTTTTTCCTTTAATATAAATTTTATAATATTCAAGACCTATTAATAAGCAAGTGTCAGGTAAAAATGTTACCTTGAAGCCTGTGTCACAAAATTTACCACAACTTAGAAGATTATATTTTAAACCTTCCACATGTGCCACTCTCTCAATTGTTATTGTACCATATGTTATGCTTCCATAACCTTTTACTCTACCCTTGACTCCATTACCAAAATTTACAAATTTACCTAGCTTTTCTACATAGTTGCTAAGAGAGCTCCTGTCCCCAGTCATGTGCTTGGAGCTTCCTGAATCGCAGTACCAAATCTGCTACACATGATGGTCCTGTAATGAAGAGGTTAGTGATTTTTTGGTACCCAGACTTTCTTGGGTACTTTGTCGGATGAGTATATTGAATGTAATAGTTGTTCGTCACCATCTTTCGATCTTGATCTATCAGAGTTCATTGATTCAATCTGATCAGATTTTTGTATCAAATCTGATGACATCTGATCAAAATTGATGAGAGTTCTATCCAATGCTGAATCATTGACAGATTGTTGGTTTTTATTCAGATGCTGTTGAATTACTTTCAGAATATCAACACACATGCATCCCATCTTGTTGGAGATATCTGATGGGATGGTTTTTGATGAAAGCACATTTTTCTGATGTTTTTGAAAAATGTTTTTGATCCTTTTGGTTTTCCCTTTTATATGACCTTGTTTTTGTTTTATTTTCTCGTTTGAGCAGATTTTCTTTGATTCTGGATCTAACTCAGAACATGATGTTATAAAGTAAGATTCTTCTGATAAATTTGAATCAGTATCAGATTCTGAGTGTGGTTCATTTGAAGCTTTTACAAACACTGTAGGGTTATGTTTTGTTGTCTTAGTATAACCAAATCCTTCACCCTGATTTTTTGAAGTTTTTTCAATGTAGTCAATGAAATCCTTTGCTTGTTGAAAACCTTTTGCATTTACCTTATTTTTATGAATTTCTGTATATAAAAGTTTTCTTTCTTTTTCATAGAAATTGATTTTTGTATCTTTGATCAGACTTTCTTCATGTAAAATGTTTTCATTTTCTTGACATTGTTTCAGCATGTCTTTGAGTTCATCAGATTTCTTTGTTTCTGCCAAGTATTTTTCTTGCAATTCTTGAAAATCTTTCAACAATTTGTTTAACTGATTTTGAAGTTCTTGATCATTTTGACTTACATTGGTTTCTGTTGTTTCTTCATCAAGTTTTTCCATAAGACAAAGTTGGCCATTTCTTCTTGGTTATCATCTGATGAGTCATCAGTTATCCAGGTATCTGTTCCTGCAATCAGGCTGACTTGTTGTTGTTTCTTGGCTTCTTCTAGTTTCTTTTCATAGTAAGCTGGATCTTTTAGCTTCTTGTTCTTGCATTCTGATGCATAATGACCCTTTTGTTTGCATCTATAGCACACTACTTCTGACTTGCTTTCTGCTCTTCTTTCCTTGGATCTAGCTTCCATCTTTCCTTTATCACATCTCTGAGTTCCAGGACTTCCACCCTTCATTCTTTGCTCGAAAGTTTTGGTGAGCAAAGCTATTGCTTCAGCAAATGCAGAAAAATCTGATTGATTTTCAGATGTTGGAGGGTTGTGGATCAGGTGTGATTGATCTTTGTGAATTTGATATTAAGGTTATAGGTCCACCATACTGTTTTGAGTATTCAATGATTTGTTGCTCTCTTGGAAGTAAAATGCTATATAGATCATGTAGGTTTAGATTTCCTAGCTCTAGTGTAGAGGCTATGGTCATGGCAAGATTTTGCCATTCTCTTGGTAAAGCATCAAGAAATTTTACATTTCTTTCATCATTGGTTTTTTCAACTCCATGCTTTTTTAGTTCATTTAAAATTTTGTTAATCTGTTGTAAGCATCTGTGAGTGTTTCATTTGGTGAACATTTAAACCTTTCATAAGCAGAGACATGATTTGTTCTCATGTTTCTTTTCATTTTGTCTCCTCCTTCACAAAGATTTTCAAGTTGATCCCATATTTCTTTTGCAGATGAGCATGCATCTACATAAGAAAATATGTCATTTGGAAGTGCCATAATCAGAAGTGATTTGGCCCTTTCATCTGTTTCTACTAGTTTCTTGTCTTCTGGGCTCCAGTTTTTCTCTAGTTTGGGAGCCCAAGAAGCAGAGATTTCTGGTGAGTCATCAGATGCTGGAACTCCTGGTATTTCAACACGTGGTATATGCTGGCCACACACAATGGATTGAAACAGAGCTCGATCATGTCCATTTAGGAAATTGATCATCCTGATTTTCCATTGGGGTACTCCTCCCTAACTAATGCGGAGGCTTTGACATAGAACCCATGTTGAAAGCATTATTCCTGACTGAAAGTTTGCCATTTTTGATCAAAGTTAAAAAAAACAAGAGTATAAACAAAGATACTCGAGCAGGTGATCAATTTGAAAATGTTTTATTCAATCTGCTCTGATACCAATTGTTGATCCCAGATAACAATGCTTTTGATCTAAAATGGCAAGTTGATTTCAACTTTATATGAAAATAATGTGCGGAATTAGAAATCAACTTGTAAGAAACAGAAGTATAGAATTTTCAAGTTTATATCACTTTTGAGAGATTACTAAAGATGATTAAAAAAGTTATTTTCTAATACAAAACAATGCTTAAGAATTTTGTGGGAGGGAAGGGCAATGGAGTATGGAAGATGTAATACTTGCAATGCTCAGCTCCATTGATCTCCGGTGTTGGTGATCTCTATTTATAGAGACCAATTGGCATGAATAAATAATTGTTTATTCATACAAATGTTTATCGTGGAAGACCATTTCATTCGCCATGCTTACTACTTCCACTTGTGTCATAAATGTCCTTCAAACCGTATTACCTTATCTTTGAATGCAAGTGGACACTGTGATTGGTCATCAGAAATCTGATGACTTCTGATCAGAATCTGATAAGGTTTTATCATATTTTTATTAGAAACTTATGATCCATTCTTCGAACACTTAGACAAAGATATTCTCATCAGATCCGATTCAGATGCTTCTTCTTATGGCCTATGATCATGTATCTTCTGTTGACTTGATCCTTTGACTTCTTCTTCATTAGATCTAATTAGATTGATCAGATTCTTTTCTTCATTTTTCTTCAATACTTTACATTCATACTAAGGTTTCCTAACATTACCAGTGAAAACTGACGTATTTTCAAAAGGTTAAGATACAGGTACAGCACGTAATAGGCCGTGAGCTGCGCAGGCGTTCAACATAGAGGACTTTGCAAACCCTTAGTTATGCCATTAAGTCTGTTGATCTTTTGTACATATTTTGCGATCCACATGTGGATCTTTATTACAAGGCATTGTATTTATTATTTCAAACTTTGAACATTTTCGGTTTGTAATAATAATTTAAATCCAAGACTTCTGATATGTTGCTATGTGTTGTTTGGTTATGATGTTATCAACTTACGTCACAATACTTCCCACGGGCCCACCGGGATCTACGTGGAAATAGGGGAGTCACAGGTTGGTATTAGTGCCAACGTTTGAGTGAATTCAACACTAGTCTTTTGTGTTGATCTCAAACGACACGGTAACACATTCCTTAGACTTTCGAGTCTGGGCTTTGACCTAGGATTAATATTTCTTTATCCTATTATTCTTGCTTTGTTTTAACTTGTTTTTGAAGCAGGAAATATGCCACCCCGATTCAGAGGACGTGGAGGCAAAGGCAAAGGTCTGATGCGAAGCGGACCATCGATGCAGGGCCGTCACATATTCCCAGCCCAAACCCCTACGAAGGGTCGGGGGACTATTCGTCGCCATGGATACCTTTTCGCCATTCAATATCCCATGAATACTCGCCACCCCATTCACATTCCCAACATTCTCATCATTCACATCACTCCCATTCACACCACTCACATTCCATCCGCACCATAAAAGTTTTTAAACTTCAATCCAATTGACCATGTACAATCACCACCAATAACACCTCATGTTGATTCTCCTGCACACATGGAGGTATACTCAGATCCTGAGATGCCGCCAACAGTATCATATGGACATTCAATCGAGCTGTCCAGTGGGTCCAATTCTTTAGCGGAATCACCTTATCGAGGTCCCCATGAATTTCAGCAACGGTGTGAACAATACAATTTCTACAACACCCTTCCTACCACAACACCCCACCCTACCATGCTCCTTCACCACATCCTCACATAGAGGATGACCATATGCAACAGGTGGACCAACGTCAACCACCACCTGAACCATCACAACCACGACGAAGACGTGGTGCACGCATGTCGGTGCGGGCAGGACAAATGTCGGGATCGCTGCCACCTTTGCCACCATCTTACCTCATCATCCCCGAGGATCCAAAAATGGGTGGACCCTTAAACATATCACCTGTGGTGGATCCAACCCCATAACCTGCTGCTGATCTGATGCCCCAACCGGCAGTTCAGCCATCACCATCGGGTTTAGGTAACCCGATTCCCACCTATCCAGGAATGCCTGGATATGACCATGTTGATGTTGTTGCTCCAGCATATGACCCGTATCTTGAAGCAAATATGTACAATGCACTTTATCCACCTCCCTTTCCAGGTTATCCACCTCCTAACACCTCATATTCATCTATTGGATATCCACCTTATGGATACCCATATCCGGTTGTGCCTCAACCACAACCACCGCCTCAACCGCAACCTCAGCCTCAGGCACCACTCGAGGCCATGCAAGAGGCCTTAGAAAGAATGAAGGAAATTCAACAAAAAGCTGAAAAATCCGAGAAGCAAACAAGCAAGTTCTTCAAGAGGCTAGCGAGGATGGTTAAAGGGAAGAAGGGCGAATAAAGTTGTATTTCTTTATTTTATGTATTTTAATTCCAAAAGTCCCTACGAGGACATAGTATTTCTATTTAAGCCCCTGTGTGGGTATGTTTTCTTATTTAGGCCCTACGTGGACAATGTTTTGTATTCTAAAGTCCTGTTTAAGGCACCTGTGTAATGTAATTACTTTTAATAAAAGTTTTTGGAAATTCTTCATAGCATATGTATTCCGTTACATCCTTTGTTCAAGCGATCGTCTCGATATTAATTCGAACTTTATAGATCCGCTATATAAATCCAAAAGATCTTATTAATGGTTTACACAGCCGAGTGATAAGGTCACATTAATTAGCAAATATTGTAGTTAAGAAGTAAAGCCTTCTACCATGATAGTTAAGGAAGATCATACCTTCTATCCAAAGGTGGTGAATTATGTTTGTGCCTCTTAGTCTATGTAGTCATTGCGACCATGACTAAATCATTTAAACCATTAAAGACAATTATTATGTGTTAACATTCAAGTAATATTAGTCCTCCTGGTAATGTGACTTGAGGACCATGCTAGCCGTCTAGGTAATGGACTGTGTCCAAACCTTATAGCCCTTGTGATGAAAATTTGATCCTGGCTAGTATCATCAATTCGATGATTAAAATCCATTAGTGATGAAGTGCTTACGAGCCATATTTATGCCCATTAGCGACAATGACAGTTGTGGTCTATGACCGCCTGTCTAGAGGGAATAGATTTTCTTCAAACCTCAAAGCCTTATGATCTTTGAGATAACGGCTCATATACTCCAAGACATTATGTCAATCCATTAGTGCTACCTTTACAAGTCTTTCGTGATAGGCCCTCTGTGCCATATTTTAAATATCCCCTGGATAGGCCGACGCAACGATGATAACGAAAATGATAATATCGTCATAAGTAAAGACGATTTATAAGCTTTGATTGCCACGGAAGTTGGCAAAGCAATAAAGGATTAAGCTGAGAAGCAACAGGAGTCGAGTGCTTCTCACTCCAAACATACATCTAAACACACCTCTAAACATACTAACCGCTCTCAAAGCCTCCTCCTTCGGATAAAAAGGAAAACTCAATACACTCCTCAAATGTGAGGAGCGAGAGGCAAGAACACCAACACAAGAAATATAACAAGGACAGCTGTTCCTATAAATATTTTGTGTCTTGTAAGCCTCGGGATTTTAACGGGGAGAAAGGAGCTGTCAAATCTCTTAGATGGTTAGATGAGATGGAAACAATTATTAAAATTAGCGGTTGTGCTGATAGGGATGTAGTGAAGTTTGTTGCACAGTCGTTTAAGGGCGATGCCCTGATCTGGTAGAAAGCCATGGTGCAGTCAGCAGGCAAGGTGTATCCATACAATCTGAGTTGGTCCAAATTTGTGGACTTAGTTAAGGGCACCTACTGCCCGCCTCACGAGGTGGAAAAGATCGAGTCAGACTTCTTGGCTCTTTCTATGAAGAATCTGGATTGTCGGAAGTACGTGCCCGACTACAATTCACTCTCAAGGCTTGTGCCTTATTTGATCACTCCTAAACCCATGCGTATTGCATGCTTCATTGGTGGATTAGCACCTAATATAAAAGGAAACGTTAGGGCTTCAAAGCCAGATACTTACAGGTCCGCTATGGACCTAGCCCTAACCTTGACCCAAGACCTGCTAAGGCATAGGTCTGTTAAATCTGAAAGTGATGGAAAAAGAAAGCGGGAGGATGATAACTCCCAGAGGTTTAACCAGAAATGAAAGTCTGGGTTCAACAGAAACCATAACATATCTGGTGACAAAGCAACATGTAAGATTTGCATCGACGACACGGAGGACAATGTCGGTTCGATCCGCAAGCGAGGCCTTATGGCATTTGTAAGAAAATGGGGCATAAGACCCTGGAATACAAGGACTTAAAGGATGCGACTTGCTTCACTTGTGGCGAAAAGGACCACATTAAAAAAAACTGCCCCAAGAACAAATATAACAATGCCAAGAATAGTGGGGCGAAAAAGACAAATGCTCGAGCTTTTCAGATGAATGCTCGAGAGGTGGTCAACGATAATAATGTCATCACAGGTACTTTCCTTATTAATGGCATTTATGCTAGAGTTCTTTTTTATTCGGGCGCTGATAAGTCATTTGTGGACCATAAGTGTAGACATAACATACAAAGTAGAACTCACTGACGGAACAATAGAAACTGCTTCTTCCATTCTGGATGGATGCCTTATAACCATCAAGAATCATTCTGTTTCTATCTCTATACTGCCAATGAAATTTGCGGGGTTCGATGTAGTTTTAGGTATGGATTGGTTATCTCATAACCAAGCCCACATAACCTGCGATAAGAAACTCATCGAGATCAAATCCCCAACTAGTGACGTACTTACCATCCAAGGAGACTTACACTATGGATTACCTGAGAAAGTGCCATTACTTAAGGAATCCAGATGAATGAAGAAAGGTTGTGTCATTACCTGGCACAAGTAACCATCGATAAGCCAAAGCCGAATATTGAAGATTTATCGATCATCTCGGAGTTTCCAGATGTATTCCCCGAAGACTTACCCGGTTTACCTCCTGACAGACAAGTGGAGTTCAGGATTAATATTTTACCCGATGCTGCACCCATTGCAAGAGCTCCATACCGCCTGGCACCAACAGAAATGAAAGAATTAAGGACCCAGCTCGATGACCTTCTGGAGAAAGGCTTTATACAGCCTAGTTCATCACCGTGGGGAGCTCCTATTTTATTTATAAAGAAGAAAGATGGATCAATGCGTATGTGCATTGATTACCACGAATTGAATAAGATAACGATCAAGAATCGTTATCCATTGCCCAGGATCGACGATTTGTTTGATCAACTGCATGGGGCAAGCTACTTCTCGAAGATTGATTTAAGATCGGGTTATCATCAATTAAAGGTCAGAACTAAGATGTTCCAAAGACGGCCTTCAGAACAAGATATGGTCACTACGAGTTCTTAGTGATGCCATTCGGGCTCACTAATGCACCTACAGCCTTCATGGATCTCATGAACAGGTCTGCAAACCTTATTTGGATAAGTTTGTCATTATCATCATAGACGACATACTTATTTACTCTCGCAATCAATCTGATCACGAGAAACACTTAAGGTGCATCTTAGAGTTGCTGAGACAAGAAAAGTCGTATACCAAATTTTCTAAGTGCGAATTTTGGCTTCGCGAAGTCCAATTTCTTGGACATGTGTCAGTGAACACGGTATCCAAGTAAATCCCGCCAAGATCGAGGCAATCATGAACTGGGAAGCGCCTAAGACACCATCTGAGATCCGCAACATTTTGGGCTTAGCTGGTTATTATAGAAGATTTATAGAAAATTTTTCAAGGATAGCTACTCCTTTAACTACATTGACCCGCAAGGATGTTAAGTTTAACCGGGGTACTAAACAACAAGAAGCTTTGAGATCTTGAAGCAAAAGTTGAGCAATGCTCCGGTGCTGACGCTACCTGAAGGTGTTGAAGACTTCATTGTTTATTGTGATGCATCGTACACGAGCATGGGATGTGTGCTTATGCAAAAAGGCAAAGTAATTGCCTATGCGTTACGACAACTAAAAGTGCACGAAAGGAATTACACCACCCATGACTTAGAGCTTGGTGCCGTTGTATTTGCACTTAAATTGTGGAGGCATTATTTATATGGGAGAAAGTGTATTATATACACTGATCACAAAAGCCTCCGACACTTGTTCAACTAGAAAGATTTGAACATGCGTCAACGCCGGTGGATGGAAACACTTAACAATTATGATTGTGAGATCCATTACCACCCCGGCAAGGCAAATGTAGTTGCTGATGCACTTAGTCATAAAGAAAGAGCTAAGCCGCTTAGAGTTAATGCTAAGAGCATGGAACTAAAGAGTATTTTGAATGAAAGACTACCGAGTGCGCAAAAACAGGCCTTGCTAGAGGCAAATCCTTCCAAATGAAGGATTAGGCTCAAATGTGGATCAGTTGACACCTGGAGGCAATGGAATCCTCAGACTTAATGGATGAATTTGGGTTCCAATCTTTGGAGGACTTAGAGATCTAATCCTCCAGGAAGCACATAACTCAAATACTCTGTTCACCCAGGAGGTGATAAGATTTACCAAGACTTGATACCTTATTATTAGTGGATGGGTTTGAAGAAATCAATAGCCACCCATGTAGCTAAGTGTCTGACGTGTTCACAGGTTAAGGCTGAACACCAGAAACCGTCAGGACTTCTACAACAATTAGAAATCCCACGTGGAAGTGGGGATGTGTAACTATGGATTTTATCACAAAGTTACCTAAGACCAATCATGATAAGGACACGATTTCGGTCATCGTGGACAGGCTGACTAAGTCAACTCATTTGTTGCAAATCAGAGAAACTTACAGTTCCGAGAAATTGGCTAAACTTTACGTGGATGAGATTGTATCCCTACACGGCATACCGGTATATATTGTATCCGATAGAGATACAAGATACACCTCACACTTCTAGAAAAGCTTCCAACAAGCCTTGGTCACACGATTGAATTTTAGTACGACATATCATCTGAGACTAACGGACAAACCGAACATACTATCCAAACGTTGGAACACATGCTTCAAGCATGCGTGATCGATCTAGGTGGAAGTTGGGATAATCACTTACCCCTAATCGAATTCTCCTATAATAACATACAAGTATCAAGGCCGCTCCGTTTGAAGCCTTGTATGGGAGAAAGTGCCGAACACCCGTTTGCTGGCAGAAGTTGGGGAACCCGAACTAACAGGACCTAAAATATTCCTGGAAACGACGGATAAGATCATAAAAATCTGCGACCGTCTAAAAGCTTCCTGAGATAGGCGAAAGAGCTATGCAGACAAGAGGCGTAAGCCTCTACAGTTCCAGATAGGGGACACGGTGTTACTGAAGGTGTCGCCTTGGAAAGGCGTCATGCGATTTGGTAAAAAAGGGTAAGTTAAGCCCGAGATATATAGGACCGTTCGAGATTATCGAACGTGTTGGGTCCGTAGACTTACAAGCTCAAGTTACCCGAAAAGCTCAATGGAATTCACGATGTATTCCACATTTCAAATTTGAAGAAATGCTTGGCCGATGAATCACTGACAATGTCACACAAAGATGTGCAGATTGATGGAAACCTGAGGTTCGTCGAGAAACCTATAGCGATCGAAGATCGAAAAGTTAAAAAGCTTCGGAGAAAGCATGTGCCTATTGGGAAGGTCAAATGGATGCCCGTCAAGGTCCCGAATATACATGGGAGGTCGAGTCCACTATGCGACAAAAGTACCCACATCTTTTTGAATAAAATCTTGAGGTCGATATTTCTTTTAAGGCGGTGAGGATGTAACACCTCATGAAAACACGTCCTATGAATTTCCGACACGTGTCCCGCTGATCCTCGTTTGCCACGTGTGGCCGAGAGGGACCGAAGATGCCGTTATGTTATTTAAATAACCTCTGAACCAAGAGTGTAAAAGTCGGGGGATCAAATGAGTAAATTGCCCAAACTTGGTTTCTGGAAGGCGGTTACTGTAACATTCGTCAAAAACGGGTTTTCAAAACCCGCTCCGATTTGTAATCGAATATCAAGTTATAAATGTCACGTTGTGTATTTATGGTTATTTTGATTTTTAATGATACATAATTAATAAACAAACTAAACTATAAAAATTATATTTGATAAAAAGTGAAAACAAAATAAGTAAAAATAAAATGTTGCTGCCGGGGCTCGAACCCGGGTCAGCCGGAAACTGAAATCCAAAGACTTAACACACACACACACATCACCACTCCGCCACTTGTTGTTTTCTGTTATCACTAGGAAACAAATGAAACTTATTCAAACAGAAAACAACTTGAATGCCAAACCATAACCGAAATCGGTCACCAATCATCCAAAGACGATTGATTACCGCGAATTACTGAACAAAACCGGTGCACCGACGATCCTAATCAATTCGGATTTGAATGAACTTCAATTTTGATCATGATCGGTTTTTATAACCGAAAATAATCAATGTCTGAATTACTTCAATCAAGACCCCTCTCGCGACTCAGAAACATCATACAAACTTTCCATTTCACTTTCTTCATACATTCAGTCCATCAAAAAGCTTAAATCAACTCGCCGGAAAAATTCTGCAAGTCGCCGGAAAACCGTATTCTTCATCAAAACAGTAAGTTTTTCAATACCTTCGTGGTCTATCGATTGTTAAGCTATTTCTGACTCAAACCTTCCAATTGAAATCAAATTCAGACGTCGTCATCGGATAATTTCTGCTCGCCGGAAAACTTCTGAAAATCCTTATCTTCCGCTGTAAAACGGTATAGCCATTCAAACCTGCTGATAACTCTTATTTAGTACTTCAATTCCACAGTTAACTAAATCAAAACTATTAATTTGTTCGCCAGTCGAAGTTAAAAAAAAAAAAACAGAGCCGACGCATTGCCGGAAATTCTGTGATAAATCATTCCTACGGTATGTTTACTTCCAACACCGTCTCTGCCATTTCATTTTAGTCTTATGAATGATTAATAATCGTAAAAGCAAGAAACAGATTAGTAACACAGTCGACTGTAAATTGAGCGAAGAAGACGAAGATAGTTAAGTTATAAGTTTATTTAAAATCAGTAATATGAACGGGTTAGACACACAGTCCAGCGGTGGAATGTGTGCAAACAAATTTCATACGCGACGCGAGTTCGATCCCTGATACACGCACCCTCTCTATTATAAAAATGTTTTATTTTTCTAACCGAACCGGGTTAACTCAAATAGATGTTAAGTATAATAAAAACCGAAATATTAACCAGGTTAGACACACAGTCCAGCGGTGGACTGTGTGCAACACTAACTCGCACGTCACGCGTTCGAGTCTGGTTAACGGCACCGGTTTCGATGATAAATCTTTTTTTAAAACAAATGAATTTTGAATAAATCGAATTAGTAGATAAATATAATTAAAAACAAGATTATTTCGGGTTAGACACGTAGCTCAGTTGGTAGAGCTGCGTGCACGCGTACGGGAGGTCTCGGGTTCGAGTCTCACCCAGCGCATACATGCACACTGACCGAACCGGTAACAGGTCAACAAGTCGACGGTCAACGGTCAACGGTCAACGCAAAAATAAACAATTTTTTTATATTTTTTATTTATTTAATTTAATTTAAAAATCAATTAAAAATACTTAAAAATAATATTTTTAAAGATAGAAAATAGCCTTAAACTCACAAAAATATATCTAAAAATTCCATTAAAATCCTTAATAAAATCCACTCATTTACTATATTTTTCCGTTATTATTTAGGTTAGTAATTCTCGTTGTTCAACTCTCCCGACTCGTGCGCATCTATCACTCCAATCAAACGCACCCAATGTGAGTGAATCTTTACAAATTCCCCGTTTTAATCACGTTTTGGAGTGTATCATGTGTCTTGCTATATATTATATTTAAATTATTGTGCATACATCATATCATGAACTTGTGTATTCAGCTTGTTTCAACTGTTTGTGTGGCTATTGTTAGATTCAATTTATTATTTCAGTACATGCAATTTCATAGGCCACCGCTCCCCATTACATTATGAGCGTGTGAACTAGGCGTGCCAACATACGATCGGCTCCGTTTGATTGAGCCTTGATCGCACAGACATTTATCATTTTCAGTACATGCAATACGATCGGCTCCGTTTGATTGAGCCTTGATCGCACAGTTTCATTCATGTTATTTATCGTATGATGTTGGTATGTTAATGTATGCTATCATATGTTATTGTATGTTATAGTTGTGATTGCAATTGCAATTGCTACTGCTTGATTATTTACATTTGCTCATTTATGATTATGCACAATTTTTCATTGATAAACTAACAAGTAAATCAATAGTAAATGTTTATCTAACGAGGTTCACTCGCCAACTTATGTTGACCCAAAAACCCCCATTTTTACACATGATACAGGTGAACCAGCTGCAGCAAGAAACACTTAGGATTGGACTAGAAGAATAAAATGATTTAGAGTTGGAATTGTTTTGTTTGGTTTATTTTCTTTGTATTGTATGGACATGTTTGGATATTTGGGAATGTAATTTTGACTTTAATAAATATGAAACATATTAGTAAATATCATGAGCTTTGGTGATAACCCAATTATGCCCCGACTCTTATTCCGCTGCGGGTCGGGGTGTGACAGATTGGTATCAGAGCCATGACTATAGGGATATAGGATAGGTTATTAGACCCTTAGAGCCTATACTATAGTTGATTAGAAACTTATAAGATTTTTGTGTGTTACATGCCAAATTTCATGATGTTTATATGTTTTATGTTAAATGTTACATTCAATGTTATGCAAGCATGTTCATAGGTATATATTATCATATAATGCCTATCATGAATCATATTCTCATAACATATCACATCCATGAAAGCACACACCACATCATGATTGCTTTTACAATGATTTTTGTGTTTTCAAATCTCATCAAAGTGAGTTCTCATGACGTGCATGTAGTAACTGGAAGGGTACCAGTACCGGTAGTCGGAACGTCCTGTCTAGGCTGGCATTCGTATAAATCCAAAATAAAGGACCAGTTTGCCTACCTGGGGACTAACGATGAGAGTACGAAGTACCTATTAGGCCAAAGCATGCTATACCAAACGTCGTGTGAGCTAACCCCACTTTGAGTTGTCATTGTGTCTACACCTGGACACATTCCGACCATACATCTCGTAAACATATTTGTGGTTTGCATTCGGGTGATGCGAGTGTTAAATCGCCAATACTAATGTGAATCCTACTAAGCCAATAGTCATGGGGGCCCACATGACTATACAGGTGAAGGTATGGGGACATTTGAGGCCCAACATGAGCAAACCCAAGACATCCTATGGATGTAGTTGCATTATTGATATTTATGTTATTTTCATTTTTCTTAAAGACACATGACACCTAAAAAGACTCCATAAACTCACAATCTTCTTATGTATGTTCCTGTAGATGTCGTCCAGACAACAACGAGGGGGTAAAAGATCAGGAAGGTCTCAGGAACGCTTGGCCACACAAATCGCGAAACAAATGGCCACGATACTTCCTGACATTGTGGTCCAAGTACAACAAGCTCTCGCCACAAATCCCATTAATCCTCCCCAACAGAATGACCAGAACATCGGCAACCCTCCTACCAGCAAGTGCTCATACAAACATTTCAAATCTTGTGATCCTCCTAAATTTGAAGGGACCGAAGGTGTCACTGCTCTCCTCCATTGGTTTGAGGAAATGGAAAACACCTTCCTAAACTGCGATTGTCCTGAGGATCGCAAGGTTCGATACGCCACCGGGAGACTATTTGGGGTAACTCTCACTTGGTGGAATACTGAAAAAGGGAAGAGGGGAATTGATGATGCAATGGCCTTAACTTGGGAGGAGTTAAGGGAAATCATGACTAGGCGTTTCTGTCCTAGGAGTGAAATTAAAAAGTTGGAGGACGAATTTCATTCTTTAAAGCAGAAGGAGGGAGATCACACCACCTATAACAAGAGGTTCTTAGAGTTGAACCAAATGGTTCCAAATTTGTTTACCCCAACTTATCGTTTGATCGAGTATTATATTCGAGGACTTCCCTCGAAAATTCAAGATTCAGTTCTCAGCATTTCACCGGTAACACTTGAAGCTGCTATGGAGCTAGCGACTGAACTGACCGAGAATCGAATTCGCAAAGGAAAGTTTAAAGAAGAGAAAAAGAAAGCCCCTGTTGAGGGTCAAACTTCAAACCATTCCATCTCCTCCTCTAAGTTTGCTAACAAGAGGAAGCGCAACACCAGAAACTTCGCCGTTACACAAACCAACCTCCCTATTCCTGCTGCACCCATTACCCAAGTCGCTCCTTCACCTGCACCATACAAAAGAACATACTCTGGCCCACTACCAAAATGCAACCGTTGCCAATATCACCATTCTCCTGATTATCCTTGCCAACATTGCACCGGCTGTGGTCGCGCAGGTCATATTGTTCAAACCTGCCGCATGCCTCAGCGAACGAACCGCCACCAGCCTTCAACCCAAACCCACCAACAAATAATGGGTCAAGCCCAACAACCCCTACTATTACCACCCACCCAACATTTAGCCCAAACATATTACCAATCCAATTATCCTATGGGTCAACCTATGCGGGCTTGCTACAATTGCGGAGACCCAAGCCATTTCAGAAACACTTGTCCAAGGTTGGTAAACATTATTCATGCTCAGGCCCAAGCCAACCCGGTGAATCAAGCGAACCAAGCTCCTCCACCTTCAAGAGGAAGAGCTTTCAATATCAACGCTAATCAGGCTAGAGCTAACGGCAATGTGGTTAACGGTACGTTCCTTATAAATGGTAGATATGCATCTATGTTATTTGATACTGGTGCGGATAGAAGTTTTGTGTCCTTAGAATTTGAACCTATCTTAAACCAAAATTGGGATAAGCTTATGGAATCTATAACGGTAGAAGTTGCTGACGGGAAACCAGTTTCATTAAATTCTATTATACGCAACTGTACACTCACCTTAAACGACCACGATTTCTCAGTCGACCTTATTCCTATGAAGCTGGGAAGTTTTGATATCATAATTGGTATGGACTGGCTCGGTCAACATCAGGCATAAGTTGTATGTCGCGAAAAATTTATACGAATTCCTCTTTCAAACGGTCAGACTCTTCGAATCTTTGGGGAAACCTCATCGAAGGGGCTCAGCTTAATGTCTTGTCTTCAAGCCCAAAAATATCTTCGCAAAAATTATGTCGCGTTTTTAGCTCATATCATCGACAAGGGAACCATGGAGAAGAAACTTGAAGACATCCCAGTAGTAAAAGACTTCCCGCAAGTTTTTCCTGATGACATTTCAGGACTTCCTCCAGTTAGAGAAGTCGAATTCCGTATTGATCTTATACCTGGTGCTACACCAGTTGCAAAGTCTCCTTATAGGTTAGCCCCCTCTGAAATGCAAGAGCTAGCCAGTCAATTACAAGAGTTGACTGACAAGGGATTCATACGTCCTAGCTCATCGCCTTGGGGTGCACCTGTCCTTTTTGTAAAGAAGAAAGATGGATCGTTTCGTATGTGCATCGACTACAGAGAGCTTAACAAATTAACAATCAAGAATCGCTATCCTTTACCTCGCATTGATGATCTTCTTGACCAACTCTAAGGTGCCAGCTACTTTTCCAAAATCGACCTTCGATCTGGTTATCATCAACTTAGAGTACATGAAGAAGACGTCCCAAAGACCGCATTCCGAACTCGTTATGGTCATTATGAATTCATGGTCATGCCATTTGGTTTAACCAACGCTCCAGCAGTCTTCATGGACCTAATGAACAAAGTCTGCAAACCTTATCTTGATCGATTTGTTATAGTTTTCATCGACGACATTCTTATTTATTCAAAGTCTAAGTCTGATCATGAGCGTCATCTTCGACTCATCCTTACACTTCTAGAGAATGAAAAGCTTTACGCCAAATTCTCCAAATGCGAATTCTGGTTAAAAGAGGTGCAATTCCTCGGACATGTAGTCAATGACAAGGGAATACATGTCGACCCCTCAAAGATCAAAGCGGTACAAGAATGGCAAGCGCCACGTACACCAACTGAAGTAAGATCTTTTCTTGGTTTGGCTGGTTATTATCGTCGTTTCATTTCAAACTTCTCTCGCATTGTTGTACCACTCACGGCTTTAACTCATAAGGTAAAACCTTTCATATGGGGACCCAAGCAAGAAGAAGCCTTCCAAACCCTTAAACAAACTCTGTGATGCACCAATCCTCACTCTTCCTGAAGGTTGTGATGATTTCGTGGTCTATTGCGACGCGTCAGGGCAAGGATTAGGCTGCGTTCTAATGCAAAGAGGAAAAGTTATAGCTTATGCTTCGAGACAACTCAAGACGCATGAGAAGAACTACACCACCCATGACCTTGAACTTGGAGCCGTTGTGTTCGCTCTTAAGATATGGAGACATTATCTCTATGGTACTAAGTGTGAAATATACACTGACCACAAGAGTCTTCAACATATCTTCAATCAAAAGGAGTTAAACATGAGGCAACGAAGTTGGTCAAACTTCTAAATGACTACGACTGTGAAATTCGATACCACCCTGGCAAAGCAAATGTGGTGGCTGATGCACTTAGTCGAAAGGGTTATGGAACTCCATTCGTCTTCTATGTTCGCAAATTATAACTGACATTAAAGATCAAATTCGAGAAGCCCAACACATTTCAGTAACGGAAGATGATGTACGAAAGGAGATGTCCTGTGGAGCTGAACTTAAAATTGAAATTA
Source organism: Scalesia atractyloides (assembly GCA_947069175.1). Taxonomy (NCBI): domain Eukaryota; kingdom Viridiplantae; phylum Streptophyta; class Magnoliopsida; order Asterales; family Asteraceae; genus Scalesia; species Scalesia atractyloides. The sequence goes on along the minus strand of CAMTDV010000005.1, from coordinate 92,969,394 downwards.
AATCTGACGGTATTCTGTATTATCTAGATCGTATATGGATTCCTAACCACAACAATCTTCGTGAAATTCTTATGAAGGAAGCTCATAAAACGCGATACTCTATACACCCAGGAGCCGATAAGATGTATCAAGACCTACGCTATACCTATTGGTGGCCTGGAATGAAAAAGGATATTGCTGTTTTTGTTTCTAAGTGCCTTACATGTTCCAAGGTGAAAGCTGAACACCAAAGACCCTCAGGACTTCTGGTCCAACCTGAAATACCTGTATGGAAGTGGGAAAATATAACCATGGACTTCATTACGGGTTACCTCGCACTTCTGGTGGGTATGACACTATATGGGTAATAATTGACCGACTTACAAAATCAGCTCACTTTATTCCTATCCGCGAAGATTTCAAGAACGAAAAGCTTGCTCGTATTTATATCAGCGAAATCGTAAGCCGACATGGGGTACCGTTAAGCATTATTTCTGATCGTGATAGTCGTTTCACTTCACGAACATGGCAAGCATTACAAGCCGCTATGGGTAGCGATTAGATCTCAGTACCGCCTATCATCCTCAAACTGATGGTCAATCTGAACGCACCATTCAAACTCTTGAAGATATGCTTCGAGCATGTGTTATAGATTTCAAGGGAAATTGGGACGCTCATCTACCATTAGTCGAATTTTCGTACAACAACAGCTATCATTCAAGCATCGGCATGGCACCTTTTGAAGCTTTATATGGTCGTAAGTGCCGATCTCCAGTATGTTGGCACGAAATTGGGGAAGCTCAAATCACTGGTCCAGAACTGATTCAAGAAACCACAGACAAGATCCATCAAATTTGAAACAATCTTCTAGCGGCTCAAAGTCGTCAAAAGAGTTATGCAGATAAACGACGAAAGCCTTTGGAGTTTAACATTGGTGATCATGTACTTTTAAAAGTATCACCGTGGAAGAGAGTAGTTCGTTTTGGTCAAAAAGGCAAGCTAGCACCACGCTACGTAGGACCCTTCAAGATACTCGAAAGAGTAGGACCTATAGCATACAAGCTTGACCTACCTGAAGAACTCAACAGGTTTCATCCCACATTCCACGTATCAAACTTGAAGAAGTGCCTCGCTGATGAGAACCTCCACATTCCGCTGGAAGATATTCAGATTGATGAATCTATGCATTTTATTGAAAGACCTGTAGAGATCATGGACTTCGGAGAAAAACGTTTACGACGAAGTCGCATTCCAATTGTTAGGGTACGCTGGGAGTCGAAACGGGGACCTGAGTTTACTTGGGAACGTGAAGACTCAATGCGCGAAAAATACCCACATCTTTTTCCTACTACTACTTAAATTTCGGGACGAAATTCCTAAAAGTAGGGGATACTGTAACATTTGTCAAAAACGGGTTTCCAAAACCCGCTCCATTTTGTAATCGAATATCAAGTTATAAATGTCACGTTGTGTATTTATGGTTATTTTGATTTTTAATGATACATAATTAATAAACAAACTAAACTATAAAAATTATATTTGATAAAAAGTGAAAACAAAATAAATAAAAATAAAATGTTGCTGCCGGGCTCGAACCCGGGTCAGCCGGAAACTGAAATCCAAAGACTTAACACACACACACACATCACCACTCCGCCACTTGTTGTTTTCTGTTATCACTAGGAAACAAATGAAACTTATATTCAAACAGAAAACAACCTGAATGCCAAACCATAACCGAAATCGGTCACCAATCGTCCAAAGACGATTGATTACTCGCGAATTACTTAACAAAACCGGTGCACCGATGATCTTAATCAATTCGGATTTGAATGAACTTCAATTTTGATCATGATCGGTTTTTATAACCAAAATAATTAATGTCTGAATTACTTCAATCAAGATCCCTCTCGCGACTCAGAAACATCATACAAACTTTCCATTTCACTTTCGTCATACATTCAGTCCATCAGAAAGCTTAAATCAACTCGCCGGAAAAATTCTGCAAGTCGCCGGAAAACCGTATTCTTCATCAAAACAGTAAGTTTTTCAATACCTTCGTGGTCTATTGATTGTTAAGCTATTTCTGACTCAAACCTTCCAATTGAAATCAAATTCAGACGTCGTCATCGGATAATTTCTGCTTGCCGGAAACTTCTGAAAATCCTTATCTTCCGCTGTAAAACGGTATAGCCATTCAAACCTGCTGATAACTCTTATTTAGTACTTCAATTCCACAGTTAACTAAATCAAAACTATTAATTTGTTCGCCAGTCGAAGTTCAAAAAAAAAACAGAGCCGACGCATTGCCGGAAATTCTGTGATAAATCATTCCTACGTATGTTTACTTCCAACACCGTCTCTGCCATTTCATTTTAGTCTTATGAATGATTTATAATCGTAAAAGCAAGAAACAGATTAGTAACACAGTCGACTGTAAATTGAGCGAAGAAGACGAAGATAGTTAAGTTATAAGTTTATTTAAAATCAGCAATATGAACGGGTTAGACACACAGTCCAGCGGTGGACTGTGTGCAAACAAATTTCATACGCGACGCGAGTTCGATCCCTGATACACGCACCCTCTCTATTATAAAAATGTTTTATTTTTTCTAACCGAACCGGGTTAACTCAAATAGATGTTAAGTATAATAAAAACCGAAATATTAACCAGGTTAGACACACAGTCCAGTGGTGGACTGTGTGCAACACTAACTCGCACGTCACGCGTTCGAGTCTGGTTAACGGCACCGGTTCGATGATTTAAAATCTTTTTTTAAAACAAATGAATTTTGAATAAATCGAATTAGTATATAAATATAATTAAAAACAAGATTTTTTCGGGTTAGACACGTAGCTCAGTTGGTAGAGCTGCGTGCACGCGTACGGGAGGTCTCGGGTTCGAGTCTCACCCAGCGCATACATGCACACTGACCGAACCGGTCAACAGGTCAACATCACGGTCAACGGTCAACAGTCAACGCAAAAATAAACAATTTTTTATATTTTTATTTATTTAATTTAATTTAAAAATCAATTAAAAATACTTAAAAATAATATTTTAAAGATCGAAAATAGCCTTAAACTCACAAAAATATATCTAAAAATTCCATTAAAATCCTTAATAAAATCCACTCATTTACTATATTTTTCCGTTATTATTTAGGTTAGTAATTCTCGTTGTTCAACTCTCCCGACTCGTGCGCATCTCATCATCTCCAATCAAACGCACCCAATGTGAGTGAATCTTTACAAATTCCCCGTTTTAATCACGTTTTGGGGTGTATCATGTGTCTTGCTATATATTATATTTAAACCATTGTGCATACATCATATCATGAACTTGTGTATTCAACTTGTTTCAACTGTTTGTGTGGTATTTGTTAGATTCAATTTATTATTTCAGTACATGCAATTTCATAGGCCGCCGCTCCCCATTACATTATGAGCGTTGAGCATGTTCCCCATTACATTATGAGCGTGAACCTGGCGTGCCAACATACGATCGGCTCCGTTTGATTGAGCCTTGATCGCACAGACATTTATCATTTTCAGTACATGCAATACGATCGGCTCCGTTTGATTGAGCCTTGATCGCACAGTTTCATTCATGTTATTTATCGTATGATGTTGGTATGTTAATGTATGCTATCATATGTTATTGTATGTTATAGTTGTGATTGCAATTGCAATTGCTACTGCTTGATTATTTACATTTGCTCATTTATGATTATGCACAATTTTTCATTGATAAACTAACAAGTAAATCAATAAGTAAATGTTTATCTAACGAGGTTCACTCGCCAACTTATGTTGACCCAAAAACCCCCATTTTTACACATGATACAGGTGAACCAGCTGCAGCAAGAAACACTTAGGATTGGACTAGAAGAATAAAATGATTTAGAGTTGGAATTGTTTTGTTTGGTTTATTTTCTTTGTATTGTATGGACATGTTTGGATATTTGGGAATGTAATTTTGACTTTAATAAATATGAAACATATTAGTAAATATCATGAGCTTTGGTGATAACCCAATTATACCCCGACTCTTATTCCGCTGCGGGTCGAGGTGTGACAGTTACAGACCGCAAGGATCAGTCCTTAGGGTCTGTAACCATTTTCATTATGTGGGCGCCTATGGCCCTTACGGACCACAAGGCTTACCCTTTACGGTCTGTAAGGGACTGCCACCTTTGTCACAAAGTTCATGTTATGCCACCTTTGTCACAAAGTGCCACACCCTGGCTGTTTCTTACACGTCTCTAGCCACTTGGAGACCTCTGGGAGCACCTCTAACACCTGGCATCAGTCACATACTCCTTCCTTGGCTATCATTAGCATCCATGATGAACCATTTTCTTTGCTCATTCCTATTTCTCCTATCTTGCTCATATTGGAAGCCTACTGATCTTCAAGGAGTAATACTCTGAGTTTAAGAAGTTAGCTTGGACCACTTGTAAGTGCTCCAACCTGCTCTTTTCATTTTAGTAGGCTTTAAGCCAAAAGTCAAAGCATTTACGTAAAAACGCTTTGACCTTTGGCTAAGACCATTATGGTCCAGCCATTGTTCGGTACGAATATGGTTACGTGATCGTAATTAGTTAGGTGTTAATCCCTTAAAAGGGCACCTCCTGATTACCACGTTAGCTTGGTCAATTGACGGGTCAAAGTTATTGATAAAAAGTCAAACTGGGTCAGTTTGGAAAATAAATTCATATATGATAATGTAGGTGTTATAAAATATGTTTTAACACTTTAATAATAATAATTATTAGAACATGTGTAAACATGTTCGACTCGTCAATCCCAGGTTTAAGGTCGGTTCGCAACCGAAAGTCGCAAGGATTGACTCTTGCTTTGACTTTCAGTTCTGACCCGAATTACCAACTTAGGCTACTTATTATAAGTTGCATTGCGACCATGTTATATTATAGTATCACTCTCTAGAGTCATACTATATGGTCATGTAGCATTCCGAGTCGTTATGCAAGTATCCATTAACTATGCCTAAAATGCCCTTTAGTCAAAAATAAGGTTTTAAACATAAATGAGCATGCAAATGAGTTACCCACTGGTATGATAACTTGATTAACCTATTTTGTTATTAACATTCTGGTCATTACTTTGCAAACCCTTAGTTGTGCCATTAAGTCTGTTAATCTTTTGTACATATTTTACGATCCGCATGTGGATCTTTATTACAAGCCGTTGTATTTATTATTTCAAACTTCGAACATTATCGGTTTGTAATAATAATTTAAATCCAAGACTTTCGATGTGTTGCTCTGTGTTGTTTGGTTATGATGTTATCAACTTACGTCACAATACTCCCACCGGGCCCACCGAGATCTACGTTGAAATAGGGGTGTGACAGTTATGCTACATTAAATTATAATCATAATGCAACCTTAGATCAGTAGTAAACTAATCTAATTCGGGTTAGAATCTAAAGTCAAAGCAGAAGTCAAACTTCGCGACTTTCGGTTGCCAACCGACCCTAAAATTGGACTTGACGAGCCGAACATGTTTACACATGTTCTAATAATTATTACCAAGTTGTTTAAGTGTTAAAAAATATTTTAGAACACCTTTAAACTCATATTATGATTATTTAAAAATCTGGCCCGTTGACTTTTTAAAACATTAATATGTTGACGCGTAAGTTGACCAAGCAAATGTGATTCTTATGAGGTGCCCTTTTTAAAGATTAACATGTAACAATCCGACTTTTCGAGTGTTATCCACTTTTTTAGTCTTTTCCCTTGCAACCGTTGTATTCCAAGATTCGAACATTAATGTAGAATCTATTTTTAAATACATTTTTATACCGCTTATTTAAACGCATCTAATCGCTTAATACTCGCAACACTCATCGCTCAAACGCAAACTCAAACGCCGTGCTTTATACTACCTTATGTGTTATGCGTGCTTTATATTTTGTGATTTATACTCGCTCTCGCAACGCACTCACTCGCACAACTCGCTTTATCGCATTAATATGATTAATGCAATGTTTAACATCTCACTAAAATGCTTAACGAACAAAACCTAACTAATCTAATCGAACGAAATCACCGAACGAACGGCCAATGCGCGAATCGGAAACGATTCGTGGCAAAATAGCTAATTCATACGAATTACACCCTCTAATTCGACCAAACCTGCTGGTTGGCTAGTTCGTACGAATTAGAGGCCTAATTCGTACGAATTAGACCACCGCCACCCTTCACCATTCTCACCTATAAATACTCAGCTCCTCCTTACACACTCCTCTTGCTGCCACTTCACATAGAAACGCTCCGGAACCCTTTTTCTCTGTTTCAAGTAAGAACATCCATTTTCAACAATTCAAAACGATTTATACGAGTTTATCTCCGATTTCATCAAAACTTATTCTTTTACGAAAATCTTCATCTTTTTTCATAAAACTTATGATTTTAACATCGGATATACACTTAAACGAATGTATTTGGGTTAGATTCGGCTTCCCAAGTTGGAAACCTTAAAGTTTCAAGCTCATTAAGTGATCTATCCAAATAAAACTGTTTTAGACTCGATTTTTACACAAAAACGGACTAAACTGACACACGTTTCGTTCACTGCTTAGTGGGATGAAGCAGGGTCGAAATCAGCCTGAAATGGACTCGAAACCACGTATGTTTCAAGCGAAAACTCAGTTCTGAATGCACGAAGACGCAAAAGTCACTTTGTGCGAATTAGACTGCTTCGTACAAATTAGACCTAATACGTACGAACCAGTCCAAGTTCTTACAAGTGACTAATATGTTCAAAATACTTCTCTGGCACACGGTTTGATCAGTGACTTAAGGCTGGAGGGACGAACACTCGTTTTCCCGAAGACAAGAAGCGAAAACACTCAATTTTGGACACTTAATAGCCTAATACGCACCAAACGGACTAATTTGTACGAATTAGACACTAATTCATACGAATTACTCACTTGGTACACATCAGTGCTACTTCGTACGAATTACACTTTGTATGAACTAGCACTAGTTCGTACGAATTACCCTGTTACAAAACCGAACATTCACTCTAACGGTTTTAGCACTTCGGAAGACTGATGCACTTCTGTTATCGCTTACAGGCTGATTCAGACTCTCCATTCAATCCACAGCCGCTTGTGTTTACTTGCTAAGAACGAACTTTGAGTATACTTGAACCCTTTATCGTTTAAACACACTTTTGGGTGTTACATACGTCTCTATATCAAAACACACTACACAAAACGCTAAACTCTTTAAACGCTAACCGTACATGCATGTTATACGTGAATCGTTGAATGTTTGTTGCTAACCGTACTCGCAGACCATCCTTAGCAACGATAGTACTATAGTTTGGACTCAGCACCTAATTAGTTCAGAGGTTTTTAAGGCTCGCAAACTCACTTTACGTGTGTGTTCACTGTTGTGGACACGTATCGCGCATACTCCACCTCGCAGTCGTGTTGGTTAGCTTGTATCATTGTTGTTAGCTTACTTGGATTCACTTCTCTACGTATTACATGCTGGTTATGCGTAATCGCTTTATCTCTACTATTATGCTATTAAACCTGTGTACTCACCTATACTTTATGTATTGACTTTTACTTTAACGTATGTGGCAGGATGATGGATTTAGCTTATGCTGCAAAACGGATAAGACTCCTAGAAACTCGCTAAATAAATATAGGTTGTCGGACTATGTTTGTTTAAGAGATTTTAAATTCGTATTGAGTGTGTAATGACTTTATGTTTGATTGTATGAGAAATTGGACGTTAAGATTATTGTGATTAAAATAGTTGTTATGGATTCTCTTGAGCAATCTGGTTCGCCTTGTGTCGTGCCCTGAGGATTCCGCCATCAGTTGGGGTGTCACAGATTGGTATCAGAGCCATAACTACAGGGAATTAGGTAGAATTGCATGATTCGGCCATCGGTTGGGGTGTGACAGACCCAACACGCAAACTCATCTCAAATATATGAACAAACCAGTTCGTGCGAACTGACCACTTCGTACGAAGTGTGTCTCCTCAAACAGAGAAGGTCCACTTCGTACGAACTGGGTAATTCGCACGAAATGGACACTTGTACGAAGTTCCGAAAACACGATCGAAAACGAACGACTTTACTCCTGTTTCGTTTCTGATCTAACTTCGTTATAGGCTTTTCCTAAGGCTACCATAATACACGCTCGATGATACTCGTGTAATAGAAACGGGTGATTATGTCGGGATTAGGTGTGAAAACCAAGAACTCTCGATAAGATCGCTCATTCCACGCATTACCCTCTGCATGGGATTCCGTCGTCAAGTTAGGAGTGATATCCACATCTTGACGAAAAATCTCCATCTCTATCTCATGGTGATCTCTCACCACAAATTACGGTACGAAGTTGTTAAGTTAAAGGTGAAACCCACACCTTAATAACTAGTTCCACTCCTTGATGATTTTCAATCACACCAAAGTCACGATGGTTTCACTAATTTGGAAGGCATAGTAACCAGAAGGGTAATGTCATTAGCCGCGAGGCGGTGAGAGCATATTCCTATTAGTCCAAAGCGTGTGTCCAGACTCAGGGGAACGGTCGAACCACTTTGGGCAGTCAACGTCTCAAAACCCAGGACACTCCAAATTGTTTTAAGCCTACAATCGCCGATTTTCACATCATCGATTTTGTCGTGTTTACATGTTTAAATTGTGAAATTTAACTTTTATACTTTATCGATTTCTCGATTTATCGCTTTTCGCTCCACAAACGTACGCACAACTCGCACAGCTCTCGCAATAAAAAATGATAAATATAATCACAACAAAACTAATCGCCCAACAAAATCACACGCATAACCTCGCTCGCTATACTATTCGCTTATATGCGCTATACTACTCGCATCTCATATGCGCTACGCTTAATTAAATGAAGGTGAATAGGTGCAAAATATGTGTGTTTACATGCCTATGTGTCTACGTGCTTACATGCCTATGTGCTTATGTGCATATGTGGATACGTGTTTACATGATTTTGTGCCTTATGTGAATAAGAATAATAAGTGTTATGGTGTAAAACGCAAAGTTTTTAAATAAAACCCATTATAATCGAATCTCATCCAATCTTTGTCTTTCGATGGCTTCCATGGGATCTCACACCCGCCACACTATCCAAAGGAACAACACTGACAAGCGCATCACCTCCTTCGTGGCCAAAGAAATGGCCAAGGTGATCCCTCAAATCGTCAGCAAAATCCAAGCCACTGGAGGCAACTCCTTTGTCGATTCCAAGGCCGATGCGCCAAGACCCTCATTCAGCTTCAAACAGTTTAAGGCATGTGGTCCAATGCCCTTCACGGGTGAAGAAGATCCGAATAAGATGTTTCAATGGTTTGATGCAATTGAGGATACTTTACGCCAAAGCGGATGTCCGAAAAACCTTCGCACTGTCAATGCTACAGGTGTTTTTCAGTCGAGGGCACTCGACTGGTGGACCGCCAAGCGCAATAGGCGCGGAAATAATTCAGCCTATGGGCTCTCATGGAAGGAATTAAGGGAGTTAATGATCAAAGAATTATGCCCTCCCCACGTAGTTTAGAAGCTGGAAATGAATTCTGGAACATCAAGAAAGTTGGTGGTGATAACGCTGGCCTCACCGCCCGATTCAAGCAGTTGAGCATCATTTGTCCTGGTCAAGTGGACACTAGTGAGAAAACCATCAAGAAGTATATTCGCGCTCTCCCCTACTGTGTAGCCGACTTTGTTCAAGCAGTGAGACCGACTACTATTGAGGAAACCTATCAACTCGCGGCCGAGATATAGACAAGCGAGTCTTGGCTGGAGCTTTCAAAGCCTCAACCAAAAGTCTTAACCAAGCTACTACCGAACCCAGCGCCAACAACGCACCATCTCAAGCCTCCAAGTCAAACCACCAGAATCGCAAGCGAAAGGGTAACAACAAGAACTGCACAGTAGTCCCCGCTCCAAACCCTCATTCTCACCAAGCTACTACTCTCAACGCACCAGCTGCTAAGCGTGTGTATACTGGTCCTCACCCTCTATGCTCCAAGTGCACGTATCATCACGCGGTTGGAGGAAACTGCCGCTTTTGTGCCAACTGCAACATTTATGGTCACTTCACGGCGTACCGCCGCACTGGTCCACGTCAACAAGCTCCTCCTGCTCTCATAGCTCCGCCAACTCCTCTCAATGTTACTCCCCTCAACCAGGAACCGTAAGCACCAGCAGTTCAGGCACGTGCTTGCTACACTTGTGGCGACCCAAATCATTTCAGCAATGTCTGCCCGCACCGCATCGTCAAACAGGAACCACAGCAGCAGCAGCCTCAGCAACAGCCATCGCAACAGCAACAACCACAGGCTGTACGTGGAAGAGCGTTCAACATCAATCACCGCCAGGCTCAGAATGACAACAATGTTGTCAATGGTATGTTCCTTGTTAATGGTACTTATGCTTCTTGCTTATTTGATACTGGAGCCGATAACTGTTGTATATCGTTTATATTCGAAAAAATTTTAAAGCGTAAACGCGCTAACCGCCTAAAGACCTTCGATGTCGAAATCGCCACCAGAAAAACCGTCATCGTTAACTCCGTCTTACATTATTGTACTCTCGAACTCAACAATCACAACTTCTTGATCGACCTCATACCCATGGAATTAGGCAGATTTGATGTCATAGTAGGCATGGATTTTCTTCGTGACAATCGTGCTGAATTCGTTTGCTTTGATGAAATGATTCGTTTTCCACTTCCTAACGAGATCGACTGCATGTTTACGGCAAAACACCCTCAAAGAAGTTGATGCTTTTGTCATGTACTCGAGCAAACAAGTACCTGCTCAAGAAGTACATCGCTTTCCTAGCCCACATTGTGAAACCGGAGAAAGAAATGAAAACCTTGAAAGATGTACCTGTTGTTTGTGAATTTCCTAAAGTTTTTCCTGATGATTTACCTGGTTTACCCCCTACTCGTGATGTCGAATTCCGTATTGATCTAATCCCCGGCGCTATGCCTGTCACTAAAGCTCCCTATCGCCTTGCACCATCCAAAATGCACAAGCTATCTAGCCAACTTTAAGAGCTTATTGATAAAGGCTTTATACGCCCGAGCACGTCACCTTGGGGCGCACTCGTTCTTTTCGTGAAAAAGAAGGATGGGTCGTTCCGAATGTGCATCGATTACAGGGAACTTAACAAGCTTACAATTAAGAACCGCTACCCTCTTTCTTGAATCAATGATTTATTTGACCAACTCCAAGGTGCTACTTGTTTTTCGAAGATCGATTTACGTTCCGGATATCACCAGCAACATGTCACACCCCGACCCGCAGCGGAAAAGGTGATCGGGGCATAATTGGGTTATCATCAAAGCTCATGACATTTATTATATGTTTCATATTCATTAATACAATTTAATGGAAATTTACAATAAATGATACAACATGTTCTAACTATTAATCTAAGCTTCTTGGTTCTCTTCTAAGGCATATCCTATGTTTTCCTTGCTTCAACCTGTTCACCTGTATCATGTGTAAAAAGGTTTTTTTTTTGGATCAACATAATGTTGGCGAGTGAATCCTATGGAAAACATTTGAACAAGTTTATCCAATTGATTATAAATAAGGTGCATACCACATATGAGTAAATGTAGATGTAAATTTATTCACACAACACATAATATTGAATATTGAACACACAAACACCAAATAATTGTTTTGAGGCACGCGTTGTTCGACTCGTCTCCCACGAGGAACTGATGGGCCTAATGAATGAGTTTTGAGGCACGCGTTGTTCTTACGAACTGATGGGCCTAATGTATGAGTTTTGAGGCACGCGTTGTTCTTACGAACTGATGGGCCTAATGTATGAGTTTTGAGGCACGCGTTGTTCTCGTCTCCCACGAGGAACTGATGGGCCTAATGAATGAGTTTTAAGGCACGCGTTGTTCTCGTCTCCCACGAGGAACTGATGGGCCTAAATAATTTGCATACAACTTTGACAATTTGTAATACATCACAACCAATAATAGTTACATTCTAATTTAGTTCATAAAATGGTATAGCACGAATTTGCATAAGAGAATTAGTTTAAGCGACACATGATACACCCCAAAACATGAATAAAAAGAGGAGTTTGTAAGAATTCACTCACATTGGGTGCGTTCGGTTGATGAAGTTGAATGCACGCGAAATGGTGTTAACCACGAGTGAAATTAACCTAGATAAATCGCATTATGGTTTGGTAAGTAAACGGATTTTATTAATCTATTTTAGTAGGATTGTTGGGTGTATTTTTGTGAGTTTGATGCTATTTTCTAACCTTAAAAATGTTATTTTTAAGTATTTATAATTGATTTTTAATTAAAATAATTAAATAAAAATAATAAAAAAAATATTTTATTTTTGCTACAGTTGACTTTGACCGATTGACTTTGACTGACGTTGACCGGTTCGGAAGGCATATTATTGTGCGCTGGGTGAGGCTCGAACCCGAGACCTCCCGTACGCGTGCACGCAGCTCTACCAACTGAGCTACGTGTCTAACCCGTCATATATCCGATTTTAATTATATATATATATTAATTAGAGTTAAACAGAAATCCTTTTATTTTAAAAACGAATTAAATCACAAAACCGGTGCGCTCCACAGGTCTCGAACCCGGGACCTGTGGGTTAGCGGACACACACTCCACCGCTGGACTGTGTGTCTCACTTGGTTATAAACTCGGTTATCAATATACTTAACATATTCTTAAATCAACCCGGTTCAGTTTGCTGAAAAAAAAGGAATTTCTCTCAAGGCAGCGTGTGAGGGACAATACTCGAACTCGTGACCTTAGCGTTAAAAGTGCACACAGTCCACCGCTGGACTGTGTGTCTAACCCGGTAAATAACTGGATTTTAATTATACTTAATCATTACTGAAACGTCGTCTTCTTCACTGGTTTTAACCGGAAGTGACGACTGACTGGTTCGAATGTTGATTCAAGTTTCTTTTAGCGTTAAATGATCAATTACAGACGAGATAAAAGTAAAAAGAAAGGAATTTAGGCGTGTAAAGTACCGGCTGTTTCTCCTCTGTTTTCCGGCAGAACTCCGGTGGCAGCAAGTTCTTCCGGCGACAAGTCTCTTGCAGCAGAGAGTCTTCCGAAAGGTTACAAAGGTTGTGGGTGACTTCGGTAAAAGTTTAGGGGTTTCAGTAAAGCTCGGAGACTAATAATACGGTTTTCCGGCGATGTATCAAATATTTCCGGCGAGTGATTTTTCGCCGAGAAAAGGTGCGATTTGAGTGTGAAAGGTTTCTGGCGAGTTGAGGGTGTATTTATAGGGTAGTATTGAGATGAATGGGGTCTGAATTCGGTCTCAATTCGAAGTCAGCCGTTCTCCGGCGGTTACAGCTGATGTCGCGGGTTCATATGTCGGTTATAACCGTCGTAGGAGTTAAGTCATCGGTTATATTGGGCGAAAACGTAATTAAACGGCGAAGTCGTCGGGATTTCCACGACTGTTAATTGGGCGAAATTTACTGAATTTAACTTTGGAACTTGAATATTTGAATTAAATGTTTCCTTGTGTTAACAGAAAATCAAAGTGGCGGAGTGGTTGTTTGGCTAGGTGATAAGTTGTTGGTTTGAACCGGTACAGACCCGAGTTCGAAACCCGGCATGAGTAAAACATTTTTATTTTGTTATTTTTGACAGTTTTTCAAAAACTAATTATATATCCCCGCATAATAATTGATTACGTATCGTTTAAAATTATTTCGGGCATTTAATTCGCAACGAAAATTTTAACTGACTGTTCGGTTGATAAACGGAGCGGGTTTGGTAAATCCGTTTTTGACGGATGTTACAGTATCCCCTGCTTTTTAGAAATTTCGTCCCGAAATTTAATTAGGGATATAATTGACTAAAAGAATGATGGTGTTGAGTTTGCCAGTTACATTTTTAGAAGAAAATAAGGGTTTAGGTTTTTGTTTGAGGCGGTAACGTTCCTTGTAAAGGTTAAGTATCCTAATACAGGAATCGTTTTTTTTTTGTTGCCTACTGTATAAGTATTGTTAAGCAGGAATGATTTGCTAAAATGATATCATGCATAAGAGTTTAGATATGTTTGGAAAAGTATGGTTATATCCTAAGGCAAAACTTCCAATACTACAATCTACACAAATAACCACAACAACTAATAATTGAATCCACATTCTGATAGTATATATGTTTGAATGGTGACAGTTCCTCTCTCGTTTGTTATGATGGAGAGGTTAGTCTATGTAGAAATGGATCACAATCCAATTTCTTTAAATAGTGAGATGATATAAATGTAACACAAATTTCAACCAAGGCAATACTAAATCCTACATGGAACTTCTCATAACCGCCTGATAACGCCTCTGATCCTTTGGCAAGTATACTTATATATAGGAAGTACCAGCGGCGTATCCACCATATTCTTGTCAAATTTTCATTGGTTTTATCAGTGAATTATGATTAGTCCTATAACTCTACAACCAATACAACAAACATAAAAATACTGAAATGAAATATATCTGTGCGATCAAGGCTCAATCAAACGGAGCCGATCGTATTGTATGTACTGAAATTGAAATGTCTGTGTGCTCAAGGCTCAATCAAACGGAGCCGAACGTATTGAATGTACTGAAAAATGAAATTGTCTATGTGCTCAAGGCTCAATCAAACGGAACCGAGCTTATTGCATGTACTGAAAATGAATGACTTAATCACACAAACAACCTATGCATGGAACCTCTCATAACCGCCTGATAATGCCTCCGATCATTTGACAAGAATACTTATATATAGGAAGTACCAGCGGCGTATCCACCATATTCTTGTCAAATTCTCATTGACCTTATCCGCAAGTTATGATTAGTTCTATGCGACTCTACAACATAAACAACACAACAACCAGCGCTTGAGTCTAAATTCTGATAGTATCCATGTTTGACAAAACCTCTCTCGTTTAATATGATGGAGAGGTTAGTCTATGTAGAAGTGAGGCACAACTCAACTTCTTTAAATGATGAAACTGAGATATGTCGTGAAGTATGATGATATGAATATTAAATCAATGAGTATAAAACAAACTGAACTAGTAATTTGCATTAAAATTCTTGGATAAAATTCCAATTGGGATACGTGAAAATTGAGATAACATAAAGAAAAACATAAAAACTGAGTGGTTGGAGTTGAAATCTTGATTCTTGGTGAGAGAAGGCTAGTTAAGTGGTTGGTTTGGACCGTTAATATCTTCAACAGGATTGGCGTTGATGTTATAAACTCTTCCTCTTGCTGGCGGTGGAGCTGGGTTTGCTTGGTTTGCTTGGTTAACTGGGTTTGCTTGAGCTTGGGCGTTTATGATGTTAACCAAACAAGGGCACGTGTTTCTAAAATGGGTAGGGTCGCCACAATTGAAACAAGCTCGAACATATGGGTACATGGGGTATTGAGGTTGTTGATATGTTTGGATCATGGGTTGAGTAGGGGTTGAGGTTTGGTTTTGAGAGGTGCGGCAAACGTTGCTCAAATGACCGTAGCGTCCACAATTCGCACATAGTCGACAGGGTAAGGTAGATGGATGGTGATAGAAACAGGTGTTGCATTGAGGGTGAGGTCCAATGTAAGGTTTCTTGTTTGGGTAAGTTGAGTTGGGTGCTACTTGAGTGATTGGGATAGTTTGAGGAGGTACAACTTGTGAAGCTGGTTGGTTGCGTTGGGTGACGGCGAAGATTTGCCCATCACGTTTTCTCTTAGAAGTAGGTGGTGTAAAGGATTCGGTTCGTGTGGAGTTTGAGGTTTCAGTTGATGCTTTATCCTTCTTCTTCTCCTCTTTGAAATCTTTGTTCCGGATTCGGTTCTCGGTGAGCGCGGTTGCTAGTTCCATTGCTGCTTCCAAAGTTGCAGGCGAGGTACTTATTACAGAGTCTTGAATCTTTGATGGAAGACCACGAATGTAGTGCTTGATCAAACGGTAGAGGGGAGTAAACAAATTGGGAACCATTTGATTTAACTCAAGGAATCTCTTGTTGTATGTGGTGTGGTCGCCTTCCTTTTGTTTTAAAGCATGAAACTCATCCTCCAATTTCTTGATTTCACTTCTTGGGCAAAACCGTCTTGTCATGATTCCCTTCAACTCTTCCCAAGTCAAGGTCATAGTTTCTTCAACACCTCGTTTGGTCTTCTCTGTATTCCACCATGTGAGTGCCGTTCCAAGTAAACGACCGGTAGCATAACGCACTTTGCGATCATCGGGGCAATCGCAATTTAGAAAAGTGTTCTCCATTTCTTCGAACCAATGGAGGAGAGCGGTGACACCTTCAGTACCTTTGTATTTTGGAGGATCGCAGGATTTGAAATGTTTGTAGGTGCATTTAGTGACTGAAGGATTGACAGTGTTTTGATCCTCTTGTTGGGTTGGGTTAACGGAATTTGCGGTAAGGGCTTGTTGAACTTGAACTACGATGTTTGGTATTACGGTCGCCATTTGCTGAGCGATTTGGGCAGCCATGCGTTCACGGGCTTTTCCTGCTCTCATCTTCCTACGGGCGAGGTTAGAAGACATCTACAAGGAATACATGTCAAGAGTATGAGTTGGATGCCTTTGGGATCGTGGGTCGTGTTTGGGAATGGACGTTCATAAAATAAATATAGAAAAATAAATCTACTACATCCATAGGATGTCTTGGGTTTTGCTCGTAATTGGGCCTTGCATGCCGCCATACTTCACCTTCGTAATCATGTGGGCCCCCATGATTACCGGGTTTTTCATATGGTTCGCATGTGTTAGCCTGGTTACGTACACTAAAACCCGGAGAAAATCGAGAAATATGTAACGTATGATATTCGGAATGTGCCCAGGCATGGACACGGTGACATCTCAAAGTGAGGTTAGTTCGAACGACGTTTGGTGTGGCATGCTTTGGCCTAATAGGTCCGTCGTACTCTCATCGTTAGTCCCCAGGTAGGCAAACTGGTCCGTTATTTTGGATTTGTACGAATGCCAACCTAGACAGGACGTCCCGACTACCGGTACTTGTACCCTTCCGGTTACTACATGCCCGTCGCAGAACTTACTTTGATGGGATTTGAAAATTGCAACAAAATCCTTGAATAATGAGAGTATGAAAATGAATTGAATATATGAACATTGATATATGTATAACGAATATGTATATAAGCATGTATGCTTGACTGTAATATGAAACAAATAAATATCACAAGTTTGTATGTAACCACCTAATCAATTAAAATTTAGGCAGACTATAGTATAGGCTCTAAGGGTCTAATAACCTATCCTATATCCCTATAGTCATGGCTCTGATACCAATCTGTCACACCCCGACCCGCAACGGAAAAGGTGATCGGGGCATAATTGGGTTATCATCAAAGCTCATGACATTTATTATATGTTTCATATTCATTAATACAATTTAATGGAAATTTACAATAAATGATACAACATGTTCTAACTATCAATCTAAGCTTCTTGGTTCTCTTCTAAGGCATATCCTATGTTTTCCTTGCTTCAACCTGTTCACCTGTATCATGTGTAAAAAGGTTTTTTTTTTGGATCAACATAATGTTGGCAAGTGAATCCTATGGAAAACATTTGAACAAGTTTATCCAATTGATTATAAATAAGGTGCATACCACATATGAGTAAATGTAGATGTAAATTTATTCACACAACACATAATATTGAATATTGAACACACAAACACCAAATAATTGTTTTGAGGCACGCGTTGTTCGACTCATCTCCCACGAGGAACTGATGGGCCTAATGAATGAGTTTTGAGGCACGCGTTGTTCTTACGAACTGATGGGCCTAATGTATGAGTTTTGAGGCACGCGTTGTTCTTACGAACTGATGGGCCTAATGTATGAGTTTTGAGGCACGCGTTGTTCTCGTCTCCCACGAGGAACTGATGGGCCTAATGAATGAGTTTTAAGGCACGCGTTGTTCTCGTCTCCCACGAGGAACTGATGGGCCTAAATAATTTGCATACAACTTTGACAATTTGTAATACATCACAACCAATAATAGTTACATTCTAATTTAGTTCATAAAATGGTATAGCACGAATTTGCATAAGAGAATTAGTTTAAGCGACACATGATACACCCCAAAACATGAATAAAAAGAGGAGTTTGTAAGAATTCACTCACATTGGGTGCGTTCGGTTGATGAAGTTGAATGCACGCGAAATGGTGTTAACCACGAGTGAAATTAACCTAGATAAATCGCATTATGGTTTGGTAAGTAAACGGATTTTATTAATCTATTTTAGTAGGATTGTTGGGTGTATTTTTGTGAGTTTGAGGCTATTTTCTAACCTTAAAAATGTTATTTTTAAGTATTTATAATTGATTTTTAATTAAAATAATTAAATAAAAATAATAAAAAAAATATTTTATTTTTGCTACAGTTGACTTTGACCGATTGACTTTGACTGACGTTGACCGGTTTGGAAGGCATATTATTGTGCGCTGGGTGAGGCTCGAACCCGAGACCTCCCGTACGCGTGCACGCAGCTCTACCAACTGAGCTACGTGTCTAACCCGTCATATATCCGATTTTAATTATATATATATATATTAATTAGAGTTAAACAGAAATCCTTTTATTTTAAAAACGAATTAAATCACAAAACCGGTGCGCTCCACAGGTCTCGAACCCGGGACCTGTGGGTTAGCGGACACACACTCCACCGCTGGACTGTGTGTCTCACTTGGTTATAAACTCGGTTATCAATATACTTAACATATTCTTAAATCAACCCGGTTCAGTTTGCTGAAAAAAAAAGGAATTTCTCTCAAGGCAGCGTGTGAGGGACAATACTCGAACTCGTGACCTTAGCGTTAAAAGTGCACACAGTCCACCGCTGGACTGTGTGTCTAACCCGGTAAATAACTGGATTTTAATTATACTTAATCATTACTGAAACGTCGTCTTCTTCACTGGTTTTAACCGGAAGTGACGACTGACTGGTTCGAATGTTGATTCAAGTTTCTTTTAGCGTTAAATGATCAATTACAGACGAGATAAAAGTAAAAAGAAAGGAATTTAGGCGTGTAAAGTACCGGCTGTTTCTCCTCTGTTTTCCGGCAGAACTCCGGTGGCAGCAAGTTCTTCCGGCGACGAGTCTCTTGCAGCAGAGAGTCTTCCGAAAGGTTACAAAGGTTGTGGGTGACTTCGGTAAAAGTTTAGGGGTTTCAGTAAAGCTCGGAGACTAATAATACGGTTTTCCGGCGATGTATCAAATATTTCCGGCGAGTGATTTTTCGCCGAGAAAAGGTGCGATTTGAGTGTGAAAGGTTTCTGGCGAGTTGAGGGTGTATTTATAGGGTAGTATTGAGATGAATGGGGTCTGAATTCGGTCTCAATTCGAAGTCAGCCGTTCTCCGGCGGTTACAGCTGATGTCGCGGGTTCATATGTCGGTTATAACCGTCGTAGGAGTTAAGTCATCGGTTATATTGGGCGAAAACGTAATTAAACGGCGAAGTCGTCGGGATTTCCGACGACTGTTAATTGGGCGAAATTTACTGAATTTAACTTTGGAACTTGAATATTTGAATTAAATGTTTCCTTGTGTTAACAGAAAATCAAAGTGGCGGAGTGGTTGTTTGGCTAGGTGATAAGTTGTTGGTTTGAACCGGTACAGACCCGAGTTCGAAACCCGGCATGAGTAAAACATTTTTATTTTGTTATTTTTGACAGTTTTTCAAAAACTAATTATATATCCCCGCATAATAATTGATTACGTATCGTTTAAAATTATTTCGGGCATTTAATTCGCAACGAAAATTTTAACTGACTGTTCGGTTGATAAACGTAGCGGGTTTGGTAAATCCGTTTTTGACGGATGTTACACAACATGTGCATGAGCAAGACGTTCCGTAAACCGCCTTTCGTACTCGCTATGGCCAATACGCATTCGTGGTCATGCCTTTTAGACTCACAAATGCACCCGCGGTCTTCATGGACTTGATGAACCGTGTTTGCAAAGCATTCTTAGATCGTTTCCTCGTTGTCTTTATCAATGATATCTTCATTTACTCGAAGACGAGAGCTAAACATGCGCGACATCTCTGTTTAGTTCTCGAACCTCTCCAAGGAAACCGCCTTTACGCCAAATTCTCCAAGTGTGAATTCTGGCTTAAGGAAGTTCAATTCCTCGGTCACGTCGTTAACGACCAAGGAACCACGTCGATCCCACCAAGATTGAAGGCGTAAAGAGTTGGAATACCCCAAAGAATCCTTCCGAAATTCGTTCCTTTCTAGGATTGGCTGGTTACTTCCGCCGATTCGTCGTTGACTTCTCAAAAATCGTTGTACCTCTGACCTCTTTGACTCATAAGGATAAACCTTTTGTTTGGGGTCCCAAATAGGAGGAAGCCTTTCAAACTTTCTAGCGGATGCTTTGCAACACTCCTATTCTCGCACTCCCCGACGTAAACAACGATTTCGTTGTTTATTGCGATGCCTCAAACCTCGGTCTCGGTTGCGCTCTCATGCAACGAGACAAGGTTATCGCTTATGCGTCTCGACAACTCAAAATCCACGAGAAGAACTACACTACCCATGACCTCGAGCTCGGTGCAGTCATTTTTGCGTTAAAGATATGGCAACACTACCTTTATGGTACAAAGTGTACGGTCTTCACCGACCATAAGAGCTTACAACATATCTTTGACCAGAAAGAACTAAACATGCGCCAACGCAGATAGGTTGAACTTCTCAACGACTATGGTTGTGAAATACGCTACCATCCCAGCGAAGAAAACGTCGTAGCTGATGCTCTCAGTCGACGAAGCTAAGTGTATAGCATTCAGGACGTACAAGCCCATAATAAACTCGAAACCCTGATTCGCGAAGCCCAGCACGCATGTTTCATTGAGAATACCTTGTATGAGGAAATGAAATGTGGTGTCGAAACCCAGCTGGAGAATAAGTCTAACGGTATCTACTATTTTCTTAATCGCATTTTGATCCCTAGCCGCAATAACCTCCGAGAATTACTGATAACCGAAGCCCATAAATCTCGATATTCCATTCACCCCGGTGCCGACAAGATGTACCAGGACCTCCATTCCAGGTATTGGTGGCCGGGCATGAAAAAGGATGTCGCCCTATACATTTCGAAATGCTTAACTTCTGCGAAAGTTAAAACCGAACTTCAAAGAACCTCTGGCTTACTCAAATAGCCCATATCCCGATGGGCGAATAGGAGAGTATAGCCATGGATTTTGTTACAAAACATCCTCGAACAATCTCTGGTCATGATAGCATTTGGGTTATCGTTGATCGTCTTACGAAATCTGCTCACTTCATTGCCAAATGAGAAGACTATAAGGTTGAACGATTAGCACAAATCTACACCGACGAAGTTATTTGTCGACACGGGACACCTCGTGACATCATCTCTGACTGCGATGGTCGTTTTACCTCGCGTCTCTGGGAGACTTTTCAATCCACTCTTGGTACTACTCTCAATCTCAGTACCACATTCCATCCTCAGACTGACGGTTAGACCGAGTGCACGATCCGCACCCTCGAAGACATGCTTCGCTCGTGTGTCATAGATTTTGGTGGTAATTGGGATTCGCATTTACCTTTAATAGAATTTTCGTACAACAATAGTTATCATACTAGTATTCAAATGGCACATTTTGAGGCACTTTATGGTAGAAAATGTCGATCGCCTACTGTATGGCACGAGATCGGAGAAGCATAAATCACCAGTCCCGAGTTGATACAAGAAATGACTGACAACATCCTCCAGATTAGAGACAATCTCCTGAAAGCTAAGAGCTACGCCGATAGACGCCACAAGCCCCTACAGTTCGAAGTTGGAGATCACGTTCTCTTAAAGGTTTCACCTTGGAAAGGAGTGATCCGATTTGGAAAGAAAGGGAAACTAGCGCCACGATACATAGGTCTCTTAAAGATTCTGGAAAGAATTGGCAAGGTGGCCTATCGACTCGAATTACCGGCAGAACTAAGCAACATACATTCGACTTTCCACATCTCAAACCTCAAAAAGTGTCTAGCTGAAGAAAATCTTCATGTACCTCTTGAAGATTTGCAAATAAACGAGACTCAACACTTCGTGGAAAAGCCAGTAGAAATCATGGACCGAGAGACCAAGAAACTACGACGCTC
The DNA here is from genome assembly GCA_947069175.1 of Scalesia atractyloides. Classification (NCBI taxonomy): domain Eukaryota; kingdom Viridiplantae; phylum Streptophyta; class Magnoliopsida; order Asterales; family Asteraceae; genus Scalesia; species Scalesia atractyloides. The sequence goes on along the minus strand of CAMTDV010000005.1, from coordinate 92,947,221 downwards.
TCGCATCCCAATCGTGAAAGTCCGATAGAAAGGCAAACGCGGCGACGAGTTCACTTGGGAACTCGGGAGTGATATGAAAGCTAAATATCCACATATCTTTGTTACTTCTACTACTTAAATTTCGGGACGAAATTTTCTAAAGTAGGGGTGATTGTAACAACCCAACTTTTCGGGTGTTATCCACTTTTGTAGTCTTTTCCCTTGCAATCGTTGTATTCCGAGATTCGAACATTAACGGAGAATCTATTTTTAAATACATTTTTATATCGCTTATTTAAACGCATCTAATCGCTTAATACTCGCAACACTCAACGCTCAAACGCAAACTCAATCGCGGTGTTTATAATGATTGATACTACCTTATGTGTTATATGTGCTTTATATTTGTGAGTTATACTCGCTCTCGCAACGCTCTCACTCGCATAACTCGCTTTATCGTATTAATCTGATTAACACAACGTTTAACGTCTCACTAAAATGCACAACTCGCTTTATCGCATTAATCTGATTAACGCGTGAATCGGAAACGATTCATGGAAAATAGCTAATTCATACGAATTGCACCTTCTAATTCGTACGAATTACCAAACCTGCTGTTTGGCAAGTTCGTACGAATTAGAGGCCTAATTTGTACGAATTAGACCGCCGCCACCCTTCACCATTCTCACCTATAAATACTCAGCTCCTCCACACGCACTCCTCTTGCTGCCACTTCGCACAGAAACGCTCCCGAACCCTTTTTCTCTATTTTCAAGTAAGATACATCCATTTTCAACAAATCACAACAATTTTACACGAGTTTATCTCCGATTTCAGCAAAACTTCTTCTTTTACGAAAATCTTCATCTTTTTCCATAAAACTTCTGATTTTAACATCGGATATACACTTAAACGAGTGTATTTGGGTTAGCTTCGGCTTCCCAAGTTAGAAACCTTAATGTTTCAAGCTCATTAAATGATTTATCCAAATAAAACTATTTTAGACTAGTTTTTTACACAAAAACGAACTAAACTGACATATGTTTCGTTCACTGCTTAGTGGGATGAAGCAGGGTCGAAATCAGCCTGAAATGGACTCGAAACCACGTCTGTTTCAAGCGAAAACTAAGTTCCGAACGCACGAAAACGCAAAAGTCACTTTATGCGAAATGGACTATTTTGTACGAATTAGACACTAATTCGTACGAATTACTCACTTGGTACAAACCAGTGCTAATTCGTATGAATTACACTTCGTACGAACAAGCACTAGTTCGAACGAATTACCCTGTTAGACCACCGAACATTCACTCTAACTGTTTCAGCACTTCAGAAGACTGATGCACTTCTGTTCTTGCTTTCAGGCTGATTCAGGCGCTCCCTTCAATCCACAGCAGCTTGTGTTTACTCGCTAAGCACGAACTGTGAGTATACTTGAACCCTTTATCGTTAAAACACACTTTTGGGTGTTACATACGTCTCTATATCAAAACACGCTACACACAATGCTAAACTCTTTAAACGCTAACCGTACATGCATTGTTATACGTGAATCGTTGAATATTTATTTGCTATGTGTGAATAATGAGGACTCGCAGACCACCCTTAGCAACGATAGTACTATATTTTGCACTCAGCACCTGATTGGTCAGGGGTTGTTAAGGCTTGCAAACTCACTTTACATGTGTGTTCAGTGTTGTGGACACGTATCGCGCATACTCCACCTCGCAGTCGTGTTGGTTAGCTTGTATCATTGTTGTTAGCTTACTTAGATTCACTTCTCTACGTGTTACATGCTGGTTATGCGTAAACGCTTTATCTCTACTATTATGCTATTAAACCTGTGTACTCACCTTTACTTTATGTATTGACTTTTATTTTAACGTATGTGATAGGATGATGGATTTAGCTTATGCTACAAAACGGATAAGACTCCTAGAAACTCGCTAAATAAATCTAGGTTGTCGGACTATGTTTGTTTAAGAGATTTGAAATTCGTATTAACTGTGTAATGACTTTATGTTTGATTGTATGGGAAATTGGACGTTAAGATTATTGTCATTAAAATAGTTGTTATGGATTCTATTGAGCAATCTGGTTCGTCTAGTGCTGCGCCTCGGGGATTCCGCCATTGCTTGGGGTGTGACATAACACCTGCCTAATTACGATCACGTAGCCATAATGTCTAAACTAAAAGTTAAATTATTTATAAAAAATGCTTGACTTTCGGCTTTAAAAACCTAATAAACAAAAATGTAGATGAAAGGAACACTTACCAGTGAACCTTAGATGAAAATGGACAGAGTTTGGATGCTCCTTTCAGTTAGGAACTTCCAAAGGAGAAGAAAGAATGAATTCAAGAAAGGTGCAAGTTTCAACTATGAACAACTATTTATAGTTGTGGAGGATCAAGGAGAAGGTTACAGGTGTTAAGGGGAGTTAGGAGAAGGCCACAAGTGTCAATGGACGTGGCACAACTAACAAACAAGCCCACGGTTTTGAAATGGTGGGTTTTGGAAGCTTGGAGTGGGCAACAAGCAAAAACAAAATTGCTGGCAAAACTGAACCGTAAGCTTTCATCGAGGCCTGGCCAGTACACCCACAACTTTCATTTTTTGCTCATTTGGCCCCTATAACTTCTAAACTTGCGTGTAACGTCATACTTAAAACATGAAGCCTTCCTTGGTCAATATTAGGCACATCCAAGAGTATGATCAACCTCATAAACTCCCAATTCGTTATAAGGTCACTCAAAGGTAAGAATTAACATGTTGACGCTTTTAACCTTCGTCACACAAATTTTCCAACAATTCTATAAACGTCTTCTCATGTCCAACAAGTGGCTCAATTGAGTATACAAACACCGTCTACGGTTAGCTGAGGCATAGTTAGCATGTGACACTTTAGTCCTTCGTACTCATAGTTTTCAATTTTGACAAAAATAGTCCCTCCTAGCCAACTTTAGGCACATATAGGATTAGGGACACATGTCAATATATTATTGGACACGATTTTACGAGGTGTTATAGAAAATGGGTGAAAAGAGGGGAAATCACGCGTTTAGAGCTGGATTCTACGTAAAGGCAATAAGTGCGACGCGTGTTGCCGCTATTGACCTAATCCCATCGCCGCTATTGATCATTTCTCATCCCAGCCGTTGGATCAAGATAACAAATGAATGGCTGGGTTTAACCTTAGACACCGCACCCTGGATCGACTAATAACGGCGACATATGGCCCCGCCGCTATTGCCAAATTTTTGTAGTGGAAACAGAGGTAGTGCCATTGTGGCGAGTCAATGATTATACAACTACTTAGGGTAAAGAATTGTATTTTACAACTTGTTATGTTGCGTTAAGTGATACTATGTTAATATGTTATTTGGTGCCATGTAAGTTATGTTACAACTTTAATGGATGTCAAAGTTTTTGGATATTCTTAAAAAAATAGATTTCACCCATAGTTATTTTTTAATATGCTCAAGAATATAAAGTGTAGGTCAGTTGGAAGGGTAGGGTATTAGAAAAAAATAATCAAATATAATGATAACTATGAAATGTTATTGAAACCAACCTTGGTATCAACGTTTCAATGGTATTGGTTCGTTCCGGTATAGTACCGGTACTCGATATTGTTTTTTTAAATACAATTCTGTTTTTTTAATTGAATTGAAGTAGGAATGTTGGAAAAAAATAACATCACTGTGTATTTAGAATGTGTTTTAAAAAGATTAAAGAATAAAATTTATTAGAATAAAAATCAAAATAAATGATAAATGAAATTTTAATAAACATTTAAAATGAAAAAATCTGGATTTGTGGATTTACTATAGTAAGTGAAATGTTATCAAAACCAAAACCATAAAAATATATACCACTGTTTGTAGTGATGTTATTCGGTCGGTATTGATTCGGTTGAAAACAAAAGTTATTAGACAAAATCAAACAAAATGATAACTGAAATATTATTGAAACTAGTACAGGTAAAAATATTGTTCAGTCTATATCGGTTTGGTTCGGTAGTGCTATGATATTGGTACGATACCGGTACTCGGTGTTTACGATATAAAAATAAAACTTTATTTTGAATAGGAATATTGGATTTTAATAATCCCAACTATTCGTTGTTGGCCGCCAACAGTCCTAACTTAAAAACTAATCAATGTCAGTCCCAACTATTAACATATTGGCCTCCAATGGACCCCGAATAACAGAACCCTAACGCCGTTAGTCTCCGAAAAACGTTTTTAGCCGGAAAACTACTTTTTGGATGGAAAACTCAATATTTTCGTCTTAAACTTCTTTGTAACATTATTAGAGAACTTTAGGAACATTTTTCTAGTAAAGACCCAATTATTGAAGTCGTTGGAGAACTCATTTTTGCCGGAAAATACAACTTTTTGGACGGAAAACTCAACATTTTCGTCACAAACATCTTTGTAACCTTAGATCGGACCTTCGGGAACCTTTTTATGGCAAAAAAACGGTTTTCTGATGACCGGATACTAATGGTGTTTGGTTCTGTTAGTCATAGTCCATTGGTGGACAATATGTGAATAGTTGGGACTGCAAGTGGTTATTTTTAAAGTTGGGACTGTTGGCGGCCAACGACGAATAGTTGGGATTATTAAAACCAATATTCCTTTTGAATACAACTTCTTTTTCAATAAAAAAAAATATATCTTTGTTGACAAATAGAAAATAATATAACTGTGTATGTAAAAATTTCTTAAAAATTAAAGAGCAAAAGTAATTAGAAGAAAATCAAATTAAATGATAAATGAAATATATAATAAATGATAAAATTAAATACTAAAATAATATGAATATGAAGAAAAGAAAATCTTGATTCATCAAGCTTGAGTTTGAATATATAATTTTGTTTAACACCCTGAAAATGTTTATACGGTTTCCAAAAAATTGAATTAACGACCTATAACCGAATTAATCGACAAATTCAAACCGAAAAAACCAAAACAAATCAAAAACTGGTGAGTCGGTTAATGGTTTTCTGAAACAAAAAGTAGCTTGTCGGTTATGATTATCAATGTCCCATACCCACTATAACCGAACTGACATGTAGTAAAATCTTTGTTGGATTTAAGACTTTTCACCATTTTTTCAATATTTGATATTTTTGGTTGAACGTTATTTTTTTTTGTAGTTATGGGTTATTTCATATAATTTTAGTTGAATGTTTATATGAATTTATGGAACATATCATATCGCTTTGTTTGAATATTAAGTAACAATCGGTATAAGATTATTGATTATATGTATTTTTAATATTATGTAATATGCTAATATATAGAAACATGTAATAACAATTTATTTCATGTTAAAAAATTGACCTATTTTTAGCTTGGCCTAAATTAACAGTTAACCACCCATAACCGACCTACTATAATCTTAAAAACTTACTAACCTAATGTAACGCCCCAAATTATAATCACATACTTCTATGATTATATAAAATGCTACAAGCAAGTTATAAAACATATAACTTTAGTATATAAATATTTAAGATGGGAATAATAATAGTAATAAAAATTAGGAACTTGATTATTATGTGAAAATTTAACCAAACAAAAAGGAATTAGCAATAAATGTAAACACAACATTTGAGGGACCAAAATGACCATATATGAAAAAATGAGTGATAAGTTGAATTAAAACAGAAGACACGCACACATCTGATATGTGTGTCACCCAGGAGATCAAGGGGGAAGGGGAAAACCCTTACCACCTTAAAATTCAGCAACTAAAGGAAAGAATTGAAGCTAATCAACTGCATGTTCATCATTTTCTAACCATATTAGCATTTTAAACATAAGGTATGTTGAAAATTTCAATTTGATGATCATGAAATAGGTTTCAAGTAAATGCATGAATTTGTATGAAATTAATATAAATATGGGTTAGGAGCATTTCATGGAACATGAATTAAACTAGAATTTGATTAGATTGATAAGTAAAAATGAAAACCCGTTTGTGTTATGATGTGTAATATGAAATTTGATGTAAATTAGTGTAATGATATTTGTATGATGATGTTCATAATAAGATGTTGATAAGTGGAATCAATTTAGGATGAAGGTTATATGAGATTTTGATTGAAATCGATGTTCTTGATTATATGGGTATGAATTGACCAAGTTGAGCATATAATACTTGTACACTATGCTTAATTAATTGTACGCACGCCAAGTGTTTGTTAAAATGCTTGAATGAAACGATCAAATGATTTTACAATGTTAAATAGTAGACTTGGAAGTTGTTAGTTGTTAACTTGAATATGTTAAGAATGGAACGAAAAGAATGGCACGAGATTAAATAAATAATTATGAATTGTAGGAATTAAGGAAGAAAGCTCAAGTCGTTCTGGATCGCAAACAAACAACGACAAAGGTAAGTTCTTATGCTTACAATTTTTAGTAATGTATTATATCCAGAATATGTTATTAAACTAGATTTGTAAATTTCTATGTAAAATGAGTTTATGCTATAGTTCATATCATGGATATAGGTCGAACGAGTAGAATATGTCACACGTCGAATTGTAAACTTGATGTTGAACCTTGAATAAGGTAACGCAAATAGAAAGATAATGAACCTCATTAGAATGAATGTTGGAAGGAATGCTCGAAGTAACACCATCATGTTCGAACCAAGAGTTAATCCTTAAGGTTCGGTTATATTGAAATGGCTAATTGTTTGTTATGAATGTAGGTAAATCGTCTTGTTAGTCCGCGCTATATTGGAATGGACACACCGATTCGCACGCTTCCGCTATGATGCTTGATAAATGGGTCAAAACTGTTGTTAGATGGTTCTCCATTAAGTTGGGTCTTTGTCAAAACTTAATTTGAAAGGATGTCGAAACTCTTGTTGTTTTAATGTCTATGTTAGTTGTTTAAGAATTTTGGATGTAAACATTAAGTAAATTATCTTGGTTAGTTTATGAAGATGTTTATGGAAATTTTGTAAGTTGATTGTTTGACCCGGTTGGTCTTTTTGTGACTTAAACTCTTATGATTTAATAAGAATACTTAGACCTTACAAGTTGGTATCAGAGCCGAGTTTTGAGGGATTCGAGTATCAAATTTAAGATACTCAAACTCAAACCAAAAGCTGGTAAGAAGGTGTGTTTGTTCCGAAGCGCTATGCAAGTAAGTAATTTAAGAATTTCAATAATTGTGCTTTTAGTTGGAAACGGGGAGGGATTATGGTTAACTTATTGGAATAACCTGGGTAGGAACGTTACGGAATGTTACTGGAGGTTTCGGACTTCACGGACCCATTTTGGGTTGAATCGGGGCTCGAGAACGAAATTTTTGGGTTAAATTAAGTTAAAACAACGTTTGCTGGACAGAAGGTGCGTCGGCGACGGCCCCTACGGCGTCGGCAACGCCACCAATGATTCCCGACGGCCAAATTAACTGCCTACTCCAAAAATCAACGACGCAAGGTTCCAGAAGGCGTCGGTGAGGCGACCTAGTACCGTCGGTGATGCCGTCTCCTGGTTCGCGTTGCTAATTTGTTTAAATTGTTAAGCTAAAGCTCCCTATTCAGTTCCAAACCCTCGTTAAACTTTAGGAAAGCCCCAAAAGGTCAAGAGAATCATGGATACAAGCTAGTTAACATGAATATCCATAGTGAATGCAAAAAACACAGACACATATATATATATATATATAGGGCTAGGATTTAGAGAAAACGCTGAAAAGTGTGAAAACGGTGAGAATGGCCATCAGCCGTTGGATCGAAACAATCAGTGGATTAGATTGGCGCGGTGGCGTTTCCGTAAATAACGTAAAATTTATTACTTGAACGTGCCTCATTAAGGGTAAAAGGGTCTTTCTACACCTCTAAAACGCCACAATAATTATAAAACGCCTCATTAAGGTAAAATTTTCTCTAATTTATGCTTTGTTTGATATAAAACGCCAAAACGCCACAAAATGAAAAAAAAAACATAACGCCAAATATGGAAGATGAGACGTTTAGCAGTAATCAACAGATAAAAGGGGCTGACCAACAGTAACTGGAGAGACGTATATTTTATTACTACCATTTTATAAAAAAAATCCCGCCTAAACTACGGGCCAAAAAACTATTATATAAAAAAACATCTCAGTATCCATTTAGTCACAACCAAAAACACAAAAAACCCATTATACCTCAGCAAACTATTCACTATTCACGCCCATGTTCTCTTGTCAAACTCCTCACTTAAAACGCCATGCTCTCTTACAAAAACATTCGCTTAAAACGCCGGGTTCTCTTTGTCACACCCATAAACTTTTGCTGAATGAGATGCACAAATCCTCTAGAAAACGGCTCTAGTGAGGATGATCTCACTTTGTAGCCTTGTACACAAGGAACGTTTGGATGAGAAGAAGAGACTTATGCCGGTGTAAATACTATTTTGGACTACGTTATTAAATGATGTAGAGTGTGATGAGCTTGAAGATGATAGCATGCATAAACGCTATTTTGGACATCAAGCGAGAAAGCCCACACACAAATCACCCCAATAATAGCATTGACAGTATACGGCATCGGTCTATCTTTCCAACATCCAAAAGAACCACACCCAACAAAAACAAGAAATATGTCAAACACAAAAAACCAAAACGGCATATTTTACTGATCGATTGGCTTCATCTAGAGCTTGGCGTTTCAACTGTGTAGGACAAAAAAAAGATTAAGGATACAACGGATACGAAGGTTCAGGGGACAAAAGAAGTTCATGGAGAAGAGACTTGATAGCAGTGAATATTAGATTAGCATTTTTTATTAATTTTTTTATTTGGTGTCATTTTCTGTGTTTTGTTGTCCACTTTTGAGCTAATAAAAACATCTATATTAATAGCAAAAACGCCAAACAACATAACGCCAAATAAAAAAGGGTTCCGTAAAAGGCCATTAATACAGCCTTAGCAGTCTGAAAAAACAGTAACTTGAAGCGACGGATACTTGATTACTACCATTTATTATATTAAAAACCACACAGTGGCGCACAAATCAAAAATTTTATATTTTCTAAACGCCATAATCACCTATTACAGAATAACGCAATTAAAAATATAAAATGCCAAACTTGAAAATATGGGGAAGAGGGTGTTACAGAATTAACAGATAAAGCTGGACAAAAACAGTAAACCTGAAACGACAGATACTTTACTAATTGCATTAATTATAATAATATCCCGCCCAAACTACGCGCCAAAAATGTCCTATAAAGAGAGACGTCTCAGCACCTTTCGTTTATCACACAAAAAATAGAAACGCCATGATTCCTAAACACCACCCCCTATAAAAACACCAAAGATGGCAAACAACGTCTCTTGGTTATTTAGTATTGTTTTCAATGAAGTTTCGGTGAATGTATTCTTAGGTGATGGGTTTGACTCAAAAAGCTTTTGCTGAATGACATGACAAATCTTCAAGAAAAAGAGAATGATGACAGCGTTTTGTCATTTTGTGTGCTTTTTTCTTGATGAAAATTGGCATGTGGAGAAGGAGACCGACACCAGTGAAAATGTGGTTTTGACTCCATGATGATAAAGAAGATTGAGAGCAAATAGCATCCACCCAAACGACGTCGATCTATGTCTCTAAATCAACCACAACAAGCCACTTCAAAAACGACCATGAAAAATCACGCGAAGCCAAAACGCCAGTGATTTGGAACAAATATTAGATCCAGATTTTAGAATGTAAAACGCCAAGTTGGAATACATATTTTTTCTTTAGTTTGTTATCTAATTCTTTTCTGTGGAATGTAAAACCCCAACTCTATGATTTAATAAAAACGCCAAGTTGGCAATAACGTCAGCCTACAAAAAAGACTAAGTTCTAAAAAATGAAAACGCCTAATTGATTCAAAGTTGAACTAAATAAAAACGCCATGTATTTAAGCGGGGGCGGATCATGACAATCGTGCCCCCGTATATCATTTGGACTCCCCTGCCACGTGTTGGGCCAGGATCCGTTCTCACCGTTCTCACACTTCAAAACGTTTCTCCGAATCCTGTATATATATATATATATATATATATATATATATATAAGGTTAAGTATATAAATGAATGAATGCGTTGAGTAACACGTCTAGAATGTTTGTAATGAAGAATTATATGGGTCCATGACATATGGGAATGAACTATTGAAAGCAAATAATGCATAGAATGAAAAAGAGAATGAATGGAATGATATCTAACACAAGTATGTAATTGTATAGGGAAAATAAAGAAAACCTAAATACCACGGAACAAATAAGTCAAGATGAACTAAACAAGCTAATTTCAGATGAAGTGGTTAAGGTACTTGATGCAAACATTCCACGAATAGCCCAAGAAGTATAAAGTCAAGTGCTAAGCGTGGTAGAAACTCTAATCAAGTAAGATGGATGAACTAAAGGAAATGATAAACAGAATACAAGGCAAGAAGGAAGCCTGACAATGTACATACAAGGAGTTTATGGCATGTAAGCCTGCATCTTACAATGGGGAAATAGATCCCATTGAATGCCAAAGATGGATTTCCAATATAGAAGGGGTATTTATTCGAAGTCACTGTGAGAAGGAAGACCAAGTTATGTTTGCCACAGGGCAACTATTCCGACAAGCTAAAGATTGGTGGGACACTTATAGTAAAGAAGTTGGGGAGGATAAGCTCCAACCCTAACATGGCAAGAGTTTAAGGAACCTTTCATCAAGTATCATTGTCCACAATCGGCTATGGATCGAATTCAAGAAGATTTCCTCTGACTTCGACAGAAGAATGAAACAATCGATGAAATTACAAACATTTTCCTCGACAAGATGAAGTTTTGTAAGGAGTTTACAAGAACGGAAAGAATGAAAATTAACCGCTATCACGACATGTTAAAAGCGGAGTACCGGGAATTCATCACCCCTTCCAAATGTGAGACATTGAATGAGCTCATCAGCTGGGCAAGGGATAGGGAGATCAAGTTGAAAAGGCAAGAAGAACGTGGGGATAAAAGACAAGTTGAGAAGTGATCGACACAAGGCACACCTGAAAAGCCCAAAACACATGATCAAGGAAAGAAGACGCCACTAAAGGAGTGTTTCCTCGGTGCAAAACGTGCGGGAAACTCCATTCGGGAGAGTGCTTGATGGGGAAGAAAGGATGTTATAATTGCGGACAAGAAGGACATCCGTATTATAATTGTCCGAATCCAAAAAGGGTATGTTACAACTATAACGAGTCAGGCCATGTGAAGGTTGAATGCCCAAAGCTCAAGCAATGAGCGAAGAAAGAAGGAAGAACCCCTTAAAGCTAAAGCAAGAATGTTTCAAATATCATCTGAGGAAGCAAGGGCACACCCGAATGTGGTGTCAGGTATATTCATGATAAACTCTAAACCTACATACGTATTGTTTGATACCGGAGCAAGTAGGTCATTTGTTTCAAGTGAGTTTATACTTTCCCATCTGTTTATATTAGAAAGAATGCCTATACCTTTAGAAGTAGAAATAGCCGATTGTAAGAGTTACCTTTTACACGAAATATGTAGAAATTGTAAGATCACCATAGAGGATGAGGATTTTGATATTGATCTTATTCCCATGGTTTTGGGAGAATTCAAAGTAGTGGTGGGTATGGATTGGCTATCTCGATATCATGCGGAGATCTTATGTGAAAGTAAAACTATTCATGTGATGTCTCCGAAAGGAAAACGGGTAAGCATTTATGGGGAAAGAGAGGTAAAGGCTAAATTGTGCACCATTATAGAAGCGGTTAAGTATGTTAAGAACGGAAGTAAGGCGTTCTTAGCCTATGTAGTTGATACGAAACAAGATACTTCAAGGATTGAAGATATGAGAATCGTGAATGAATATCTGGATGTGTTTTCGGATGAATTGCCGGGACTTCCACCCGAGCGAGAGGTTGAATTTCGAATTGAATTGGAACCAAATGCTAAACCGGTAGCCAAAGCTCCTTACCGGTTGGCGCCTGCGGAGGTACGGGAATTAATGGTCCAATTACAAGAATTCTCGACAAGGGCTTCGTACGTCCTAGTGTATCCCCGTGGGGAGCGCCTGTTTTATTTATTAAAAAGAATGATGGGCCGATACGTATGTGCATCGACTATCGTGAGCTTAATAAACTAACGGTGAAGAACCGATATCCTTTACCAAGAATAGATGATCTTTTTGATCAATTACAAGGAGCAAGTTGGTTTTCCAAAATCGACTTACGGTCGGGCTACCATCAAGTACCAGTAAGAGAAGAAGATGTAGCTAAGACTACGTTCAGAACCCGTTACAGACATTATGAATTTTTAGTAATGTCTTTCAGGTTAACTAACGCTCTAGCCGCTTTCATGGATTTAATGCATAGAGTATGCCGAAACATGTTAGACAAATTCGTCATAGTATTAATTGACGATATTTTAGTATAATCTCGTAGCAAGTCTGAACATGCAAGTCATCTACGTGAGGTGCTCGAGACGCTTCGAAAAGTAAGATTATATGCTAAGTTTTCTAAATGTGCATTTTGGCTCAGGGAAGTACAATTCTTGGGTCATGTAATTAATGAGAAGGTGATTTTGGTGGATCCATCCAAAGTAGAAGCTGTAGTAAGGTGGATACCCCCGAAAAACGTTAAGGAAGTGAGAAGTTTCCTCGGTTAGCCGGCTAGTACCGGAGATTCATCTAAAATTTCTCCAAAATAGCCCTACGTTTAACCAGGTTGACAAAGAAGGAAGAAAAGTTTGCATGGGGCATTGAACAAGAGAAAGCTTTTCAAACGTTAAAGGAAAAGTTGTCAAGTTCTCCGATATTAACTTTACCAGAAGGAACAGAAGACCTAGTGGTTTATGCAGATGCATCGCTTCAATGTTGGGTTGTGTACTAATGCAATGTGGCAAGGTCCTTGCTTATGCTTCAAGGCATCTTAAACAGCACGAAAATAACTACCGACTCATGATTTGGAGTTGGCGGCGGTAGTTTTTGCCTTAAAAATCTGGAGGCACTATTTGTATGGAATGAAATGCACGATATTTTCATACCACAAAAGTCTCAAATATTTCTTTGATTAAAAAGACCTTAATATAAGACAACGGAGGTGGTTAGAATTAATTAAAGAATATGATTGCTATATTTTTACCATCCAGGTAAGGCCAATGTCGTGGCGGACGCGTTAAGCCGAAAAGAATATCCACCACCTATTCAAGTGAAGTCGATGAGAATGATAGTCACACCAAACCTTCTTGAAACAATACGAGAAGCTCAAGAAAAGTCATTGAATGCAAGTGATCCAAAAAGTGAAAGAAAGAAAGGGTTTGTCGATAAGCTTGAAGTAAATGCAAGTGGAATTAAGACGAGATTCGGACGAATTTGGATACCACGTTTTAGTTAAGCAAAAACTATATTATTAGAAGAAGCACATAAGTCCCGCTACTCAGTTCATCCGGTAGCTACCAAAAAGTACCGGGATTTGAAAGGAAATTACTGGTGGCCGAGAATGAAACGTGATATTGTCACTATGTATCCAAATGCTTGACGTGTTCTCAAGTAAAAGCGGAACATCAAAAACCATACGGAAAAATGCAATATTTGGAAATTCCAATGTGGAAATGGGAGGATGTAACCATGGATCTCATAACCAAACTTCCGAGAACGAGAAAGGGGCATGAGGCTATATGGGTTATTGTTGACCGCCTTACCAAAAGTGCCTATTTTCTAGCTATTCGAGAAAATTATTCCTCGGAAAGGATGGCTGAAATCTTTGTAAATGAAATCATATCCCGCCATGGTGTGCCCATATCCATTGTGTCGGATCGGGACACGTGGTTTACCTCCCGTTACTGGCGAAAGTTTCACGAAGGAATGGGTACTCGATTGCACATAAGTACCGCATATCACCCCAAACGGATGGTCAGATTGAAAGGACCATCCAGGAGCTTGTGGATATGTTGAGAGCATGTGTTATGGGTTTTGGGGGAATTGGGATGAACATCTACCGTTAGTAGAGTTCTCATATAGTAATAGCTATCAAAGTAGCATTCAACTGGCGCCATATGAATTGTTATATGGAAGAAAATGTAGAACTCCTGTTTGTTGGGGAGAAGTGGGACCAAGAGAACTCACCCCCAAGGATGTGGTAGCAAAAACTAATGAAAATATTGAACTTGTACGAGCTCGATTAAAAGCAGCGCAAGATCGCCAAAAGTCCTATGCGGATAAAAGGAGGCGTCCTACTGAGTTTCAAGTAGGAGATCGAGTATTGCTGAAAGTCTCCCCGTGGAAAGGTGTAATTTGATTTCGTAAACGAGGAAAGCTAGGTCCTCGATACATTGGACCGTTTAAAATTCTAGCTCGTATCAGAAAAGTAGCTTATCAATTGGAATTGCCACCAGCATTAGATGGTATCCATAACACATTTCATGTACTAGTGCAGTTGCAACACCGGAAAGGTCGGATCTCACATGGGAACCGGGAGACAAAATATGAAAATACTACCCGGCTTTATTTGGTACGTGACTAGGTTTCGGGGACGAAACCTCTTTTAAAGGGAGTGGACTTGTAACGCCCCAAATTATAATCACACACTTTTATGATTATATAAAATGCTACAAGCAAGTAATAAAACATATAACCTTAGTATATGAATGTCTAAGATGAGAATAATAATAATAATAATAATAAAAATTAGGAACTTGATTATTATGTGAAAATTTAACCAAACAAAAAGGAATTAGTAATAAATGTAAACACTACATTTGAGAGGGACCAAATGACAATATATGAAAGAATGAGTGATGAGTTGAATTGAAACACAAGACGCACACACTTCTGATATGTGTGTGTCGCCCAGGAGATCAAGGGGGAGGGGAAAACCCTTATCACCTTAAAATTCATAAATTAAAGGAAAGAATTGAAGGTAATCAACTGCATGTTCATCATTTTCTAACCATCTTAGCATTCTAAACATAAGGTAAGTTGAAAATTTCAATTTGATGATCATGAATGAAATGGGTTTCAAGTAAATGCATGAATTTGTATAAAATTAATATGAATATGGGTTAGGAGCATTTCATGGAACATGAACTAAACTAGAATTCGATTAGATTGATAAGTAAAAATGAAAACCCGTTTGTGTTATGATGTGTAATATGAAATTTGATGTAAATTAGTGTCATGATATCTGTATGATGATGCTCATAATAAGATGTTGATAAGTGGAATCGATTTAGGATGAAGGTTGTATGAGATTTTGATTGAAATCGATGTTCTTGATTATATTGGTACGAATTGACCAAGTTGAGCATATAATACTTGTACACTATGCTTAATTAATTGTACGCACGCCAAGTGTTTGTTAAAATGCTTGAATGAAACGATCAAATGATTTTACAAAGTTAAATAGTAGACTAGGAAGCTGTAGTTGTTAGCTTGAATATGTTAAGAATGGAATGAAAAGAATGGCACGAGATTAAATAAATAACTATGAATTGTAGGAATTAAGGAAGAAAGCTCAAGTTGTTCCGGATTGCAAACCATCGCAAACCAACAACGACAAAGGTAAGTCTTACGCTTACAAATTTTAGTAATGTATTATATCTGGAATATGTTATTAAACTAGATTTGTAAATTGCTATGTCAAATGAGTTTATGCTATAGTTCATATCATGGATATGTAACAACTCTCCAAAAACACCCAAGAACGAGCCATAAACGAAGAACCAGACACGCGAATCGAGACACATCACTTAAAACGAAGAAAATGGAGCTGGGCATCCCAGGCATCACGTGCCAGGAACCCCTGATCCTGGCGCAACGCGCGACAGAGGTCAGACACGTGTATGTCTGTTTTCGACAAGTGTCAAGCCTACACTAGCTTACGAGGCTGACCTAGCCCTATGGGGCAGCTGTCGCGCCACGCGCGAGCCACCCCTGTTCCTGGCGCGACGCGCGGGAGAGGTCAATTTCGAGTATAAATGGAGTAGCGTGGGACTAAAATTTGTGCTCAAAATCGAACGAAATAACCGATCATATACTCGCTATATCCCTGTTTCTCTGAACAACACCCCCTAAACCTGCGAAGCTGCCCGCTATAAGTATCTTAACCCCCGATCACTAATTCGTTACCCTACCCGAGGACCCACAATGCATGTCAAGGATCTGCTCGACTAAGTTCATTGGGGTTCTATCTCGTGTTGTATGGGCATCCTACCCGATTGATTTAGGACCCACCGACGCATGTCAAGGCTCTGCCTGACTAAGATTCGTTGGGGTTCTGTCTTGTGTTGTATGGCTAAAGTGACTTGGGTTATTACACTGACACGTGTTGCATTATAATGTTATTAGAAACTCGGAAATAGCTCCAAGAAGCTACAAGATAACAACCTTAAAACTATAATGTGAGTCATTCTTTCTTTTTACCAAATGCTTTGCAAAACCCTAAATGTTTTTCAGTTATATTACAGTGATTAAGTCTTTGTATTCTTTCTGGGAAACTATGTAGGGTTTTATATACAATACTTGATAATCTTCACTATTGGACAATGGGTTAGCCAATGAGTGATACAGCCACAGTCACAGGAACTGCCACCGAGTGACAGATACTATTTTAAATAGTTTCTTTAGTGTTGGACGATGAGTTAGCCAATAGTAGTTTGGTAAGATAAACAAATGTAAAAACTCTTGATGCTGTAAATATAAGAATGTGTCATTTTGTACAAATTGAATAAACTCACCAGTATTTCCTGCTGACAAAAATATTTTCAAACATGTTTCAGGTGATTTCAGTGGATCGGATTAACAGTTGGGATACAGCACCAAAATGCTTAAAAGGAGTGGCTTATTTTATCAATTAAATTAAGGAATGTTGTTTTATGAATTCGGGTTTATCCCTTATGAAAAGCTACCTTTATAAAACATTGGTTTTATTCCCATCCGTTTAATAAACAAAATCCGGTATTTCTAAACTCTGATGTTTTTCCTAACTACGGTCCTGATGAAATTTCCGCTGCCATGTTTTCGAAATAACCACTGGTACCGCCTGACTGCCTCACGGCTCCCGCTCCCAGGGTGGGGTCAGGGGCTGTGGTAGAAGGTGGTATCAGAGCCACTGGTTTAAGCAATTAAGTGTTGTGATAATACCTAAACTTAAACAAAAGAGTTAGGAAATCGATATTAACTGGTAGCACCAGGATAGTATTTAAACTTGAACTTAAGAAAGATGCACTTTTAATCATGGTTTGAGAAAATTCTTTTTTACGGGAAATATAATTACCTCTCCGGCAAGATTAGGTATGGTGTGGTAGACTCTCCAATTTATCAGGGTAAGATGGGGTAGCCTCTCTGGCGAGACCGGGTAAGATGGGGTACATGTTATGTTAAAAAGTTACAGAATTCCTTAAATAATACCATGACCTGATGTCTGACTTGTTTTTGGAAATATGAACTTGTTAAATACATTAACCTTCTAAATGGTTTGTATATGAACCATATAATCGTATGGATATGTATATCTATAAGGAAATCCAAAATCCATATAGGTGCTATTTTAAACTTAACCCATAAAGTTAAGAGGATCATATAAAATAACCTATGCGTTATTTCTGTGAATATAAATTTAAATATATTTGATTGTTTTATGATATTAATACTTGCGATTCAGATTTCAAACGAAGTTAATCAAGAAAATCCTTTGGACAAAGAGGCCATAGAAAACATAATCGCCCAGGGCATAGCTAATGCCATTCCGTTAATTATTGAGGCTGTAAAAAATCCCGTAGAACATACCAAAGCTGTGAGTAACAAGCGTACTCATAGTAACAACTTTAGCCACAACGTCAATGGAGGCAATGATGATATTACCAAAACCCCATTACCTAAAAAGATGAAAACAATGACTGTTGGATGTTCCTATAAAGAATTTCTAGCCTGTAAGCCGACTGAGTTTGCCGGCAGTGAAGGAGCCACAGCTGCACTGTGATGGTTGGAAAAGACAGAAGTTGTTCTTAAGATCAGAAAATGTACTGAAGAAGATAAGGTGATGTATGCTTCCAATCTCTTTAAAGATGAAGCCTTAGAATGGTGGAATACTATTCTTCATGAAAAAGAAAGTGACATGACCTATGCCACGAACTGGGGAGAATTTAAAGAAATGGCAGAAAGAAAATTATGTCCTCCTTATGAGAATGGAACAAATGACAAACAAGTTCCTAAATCATAGCATGGTCGATGTGAAGTGTCATGAATATACGACAACGTTCTTCAAATATGCAAGAATGGTACCAACTCTGGCTTCGCCAGAACCTGTACTAATTTCTCGTTATATTTGGGGACTGATTAGTGAAATCCGCGATATCGTCAAGGCTGCTAGACCTTAGACCATCGAGGAAACAGTCGAACTAGCCAATACATTAACAGACGGACTAATCCGCACAAGAGAAGAAAACAAGAAGAAGGAGTTAGCCCGGAAAATTACCCGAGAATTTGGCGCCGATGAGTCCTATAAGAAGAAAGAAACTGAACCGTCATTTGAGAAACGTATATGCATAAACTGTAATAAAAAGCATTTAGGAAAATGTTACTTTAAGAGGAATCCCTACTGTAACCTCTGCAAAACACCTGGCCATAAGGAAGAACAATGCAAGAGGAAAAACCCAGTCTGTTTTAACTGTGGAGAAACAGGCCATATCCGCCTATATTGCCCAAAACTGACGAAGGTAACCGACAACAAGGCAAAAACAACAGACGGAGTTAAGAAGAACGCCCGAGCATTCGTACTTTCTACGCAGGAAGCAGAAATGATTCCAGACGTGATCGCTGGTATGTAATATATAAGTTAAAGTATTACTTGACCCTAGTACAAACCAAAGTCTATTAATAAATAATGCTTTCTATGTTCAAAACCATAATAGACTTGTTTGGTGTTCACCTTCTTTGAATCATGTATTTTTCATGACACCTTGTGATGGTACTTTTCATTAACTTGAAGCTTGAACTAACCCCATTTGCACACCCGATATGCAGGTTTATTTTATTCTTAAAACCCATCTTATTGATTCATTGTCATAAACAGTCTTAACAAAATTATGTGTTAAGATAAAGGTATACAACTTCATGTTATTTTTCAGTGTACCTATTATGTGTAACATCCGCCGAAAAACGGGTTTTCAAAACCCGCTTCGTTTATTTAACGAATATCAAGTTATAAAATTTTGTTGCGTATTTATGATTAATTTTAATTTTAAACAATACATAATTAACAAACAAATTAGGATTTAAAAACAAAAATTGTTAAAAAGT
This sequence comes from Scalesia atractyloides, assembly GCA_947069175.1. Taxonomy (NCBI): domain Eukaryota; kingdom Viridiplantae; phylum Streptophyta; class Magnoliopsida; order Asterales; family Asteraceae; genus Scalesia; species Scalesia atractyloides. Next base: position 92,927,945 of record CAMTDV010000005.1, on the reverse strand, counting down.
GAAAATAAGAAAATTAAAAAATAAAACAAGGCTGCCGGATTCAAACCCGGGTCAGCGGGTCAGCAATGACTTAACTCACACACATCCAACCACTCCGCCACTTGTGTTATTTGATAACATATCGAAACAATTAATTCAAATAACAAAACACAGAAATCAAATCCAGTCAATGACGCGCCCATTTCGCAGTCGCCGGAAATCCCGACGACTTCACCAATAATTGACAGTTTCTATCAATATAACGGAAGAATTAATCTTAACATCGGTTATAACCGATGTCTAAACCCGCAACACCATTCGTAACCGCCGGAAAACAGCTGACTATGAATCGAGACTAAAATCAGACCCAATTCATCTCGATTCTTCCCTATAAATACACCCACAAGTCTCTGGTAGTCTTTTCGCTCAAAATCGCACCTTTTCTCGAAGCAATTTCACTCGCCGGAAATATTCTGCCATCACCGGACTTTCGCCGGAAAACCGAGACTCACCTCAAAACGGTAAATACCTCGACTCTTTCTGTTTCAATCCGTTGTTAGACTGTTACTAACTTCAAACCAACAATCAGAATCAATCCCAGACGACATAGCCGGAATATTCAGCTCTCGCTGGAAAACTTCGGGAATTTCCAATCTCACGCAGTGAATCGGTATGAACATTCAAAACTTCTGTTAATCCTTGTTTAGTACCCCACTTTCATAACTAATCAAACAAAAATGTTAATTGATTCAATAGAAGGAATACACAAATCAGAGCCGACGTTCATTGCCGGAATTCTGAGGAAATACAGTTGATCGGTACATTCGATTTCCTGAACTCGTTTTATTCATCACATTTCAACCAGTAATATGTTCGATTAACGACTCAATCAAGAACAGTTGAAAAATCGTCGACTGAGTCTTTGAGCGAAGAAGACGAAGTCGACTGTGTATAATAAGATTAATTAAAATCAGATTAATAAACGGGTTAGACACACAGTCCAGCGGTGGACTGTGTGCAAATAATAAAAACACGTCTCGAGTTCGATCCCTGCCCCAACCTCACTCCTTTAAACAAAAATGCTCTTTTTAACCGAACCGGGATAACTCACAGAATCATGTTAAGTATAATAAAAACCGGAATATTAACCAGGTTAGACACACAGTCCAGCGGTGGACTGTGTGCAACACTAACTCGCACGTCCCTGGTTCGAGACTGGTTAACGGCACCGGTTCAATACAATTTAAATCCTTTTTAAAAATAAATGATTTCTGGAATAAATCTAAATAGTATATAAGTATAATTAAAAACAGAAATATTTCGGGTTAGACACGTAGCTCAGTTGGTAGAGCTGCGTGCACGCGTACGGGAGGTCACGGGTTCGAGTCTCCCCCAGCGCACACATACAAACGACCGAACCGGTCAACGGTCAACAGTAACGGTCAACGGTCATGGTCAACGGTCAAAAGTCAACATTTTTTTATTTTTATTTATTTATTTAATTTAAAAATCAATTAAAAATACTTAAAAATAACGTTTTTAAAGTTAGAAAATAGCTTTAAACTCACAAAAATATATCCAAAAATCCTATTAAAATTGTTAATAAAATCCACTTACTTACCGTACCTTTTCGTTATTAATTAGGTTAGTTATCTATCGTCGATCAATCCTCTAAACTCGTGCGCATTCAACATCTTCAAACAAACGCACCCAATGTGAGTGAACTTCTCCCACTTCCCCGTTTTAATCACATTTTGGGGTGTTTCAAGTGTCGCTATTATTTATTTAAATTAAACACTTGTGCATCCATCATATTCATGATCAAATGTGTTGCCAATATATATCAATTGTTTGTGTGGTTAATGTATAAAGTTATCATTTTCAGTACATACATTATCATAGGCCGCCGCTCCCCATTACCTATGAGCGTGAGCCGTTCCCCATTACCTATGAGCGTGAACGAGGCGTTGCCAACATACGATCGGCTCCGTTTGATTGAGCCTTGATCGCACATACATTACATCATAGGCCGTCTGCTCCCCATTACCTATGAGCGTGAGCCGTTCCCCATTACCTATAAGCGTGAACGAGACGTTGCCAATATATACATTGTCATTCATATCATATACTCATGCAAGGTGTTTGTGATTGTTTGTTTACATTTGTTTGTTCATGTATGATTATTGCACAATTTTCCATATTAAATACAACAAGGTATCAATAACAAATGTTTTTAACAAGGTTCACTCGCCAACTTTTGTTGACCCAAAATTCCCCATTTTTACACATGATACAGGTGATCAAGTTGAAGCAAGAAACATATAGGGCGGCCTAGAAGAATAAACCAGATTAGAATTTGGATTGTTTTAGTTAATTTTTCCTTTCCTTGTATTGTATGAATTTGACTTGAAACTTTGAGATGTAATTTGATTTTAATAAATATGAAACATATTAGCAAACTTTGGTGATAACCTAATTATGCCCCGACTCTTATTTGCTGCGGGTCGGGGTGTGACAGATTGGTATCAGAGCCATGACTATAGGGATATAGGATAGGTTATAAGACCCTTAGAGCCTATACTATAGTTGATTAGAATTTTTAAATTGTTTGTGTGTTACATGCAAAATTCATGATGTTTATATGCCTTATGTTTATTATTACAAACAATGTTTTGCAAGCATGTTCATAAGTACATTTTATTATACAATGCCTATCATGAATCATATTCTCATAACATATCATATTCATGGGAGCACACACCTCACAATTCATATGATTTTTACAACGATTTTCGTATTTTCAAATCACATCAAAGTGAGTTCTCATGACGGGCATGTAGTAACTGGAAGGGTACAAGTACCGGTAGTCGGAACGTCCTGTCTAGGCTTGGCATTCGTATAAATCCAAAATAAAGGACCAGTTTGCCTACCTGGGGACTAACGATGAGAGTACGAAGGACCTATTAGGCCAAAGCATGCTATACCAAACGTCGTGTGAGCTAACACCACTTTGAGTTGTCATTGTGTCTACACCTGGACACCCTCCGATCATACATCTCGCAAACATATTTTATGGTTTTCATTCGGGTGATGCGAGTGTTAAACCGCAAATACAATGTGAATCCTACTAAGCCAATAGTCATGGGGGCCCACATGACTATACAGGCGATGGTATGGGGGACATTGGAGGCCCAAACATGAGCAAACCCAAGACATCCTATGGATGCAGTGCATTATTGATGGTTATGTTATTTTATTATTTTAAACGACACATGACATCTAAACACTCCTTAAACTCACCATCTTCCTATGTATATTCCTGTAGATGTCGGCTAGGTAGCTACGTGGAGGACGAAATTCAGGAAGGTCAAACGAACGCTTGGCCACTCAAATTGCAAAACAAATGGCCGCGGTGCTTCCTGATATTGTAATACAAGTCCAACAAGCTCTCACCGCAAATCCTATCAACCCACCCAATCAAGAGGATCAAAACATCGAAAACCCTTCCTCCAAGAAGTGCTCCTACAAACACTTCAAGTCTTGCGATCCCCCAAAGTATGAAGGGACTGAAGGTGTCACCGCTCTCCTTCACTGGTTTGAGGAAATGGAAAACACCTTCCTCAATTGCGATTGTCCCGAGGATCGTAAGGTACGTTACGCAACCGGGAGACTATTTGGGGTAGCCCTGACCTGGTGGAACACCGAGAAGGGTAAAAGAGGAGTTGAAGATGCTATGGCCTTAACGTGGGAAGAGTTAAGGGAAATAATGACAAAACGCTTTTGCCCAAGAAGCGAACTCAAGAAGTTGGAAGACGAATTCCACTCGCTGAAGCAAAAGGAAGGAGACCATACTTCCTACAACAAAAGATTTCTTGAGCTGAACCAGATGGTTCCTAACTTGTTCACCCCAGTGTACCGCTTGGTTGAACACTACATTCGAGGCCTCCCCTCGAAGATTCAAGACTCAGTCCTCAACACTTCGCCTGCAACTCTCGAAGCTGCTATGGAATTAGCCACCGAACTTACCGAGAACCGCATCAGAAATGGTAAATTCAAGGAGGAGAAAAAGAAAGCCCCCGTTGAGGGCCAAACTTCAAACCATTCCACCTCCTCCTCAAAGTTTTCAAACAAGAGGAAACGAAGTACTAGAAATTTTGTTGTTACCCAAACCAATTTCCCTATCCCTGCTGCACCCATCACTCAAGTTGCCCCTTCACCCGCACCATACAAAAGGCCATACTCCGGCCCCTACCCAAAATGCACCCGTTGCCAATACCATCACTCTCCCGAACACCCCTGTCAATATTGCACCAGCTGTGGCCGTGCAGGTCACACCATCCAAACCTGCCGCTCACTACAGCAATGAGCCGCAACCAAACCGCAACCCAAACCCACCATCAAATAATGGGTCAAGCCCAACAACCCCTACTACTACCACCTACACAACATACGGCCCAAACCTACTACCAACCCAACTACCCCATGATGCAACCCATGCGGGCTTGCAACAATTGTGGAGACCCAAACCACTTTAGAAACACTTGCTCACGTTTGGTGAACATTATACATGCTCAAGCTCAAGAAAATCGGTGAACCAAGCTAACCAAGCTCCTCCACCTGCTAGAGAAGAGCTTTTAACATCAACGCCAACCAAGCTAGGGCCGACAACAACGTGGTTAACGGTACGTTTCTCATCAATGGTAGTTATGCATCCATGTTATTTAATACTGGCGCGGATAAGAGTTTTGTGTCCTTAGAATTTGAACCCATCCTCAACCAAACTCGTGATAAACTTATGGAAACCATAACGGTGGAAGTTGCTGACGGAAAACCGGTCTCATTAAACTCCATTATCCGAAACTGTACTCTTACTCTAAACGATCACGATTTTCCTGTTGACCTCATTCCTATGAAGTTGGGAAGTTTTGACATTATAATCGGCATGGACTGGCTCAGCCAACATCATGCTGAAGTGGTATGCCGCGAAAAGTTCATTCGCATTGCTCTTGCAGCCGGTCAAACCCTACGAATCTTTGGAGAAACCCCTTCGAAAGGACTCAAACTGATGTCCTGTCTTCAAGCCCGAAAATATCTCCGCAAGAATTATGTAGCATTTCTAACTCACATTGTCAAGAAGGGAAGCAAAGAGAAGAAACTCGAAGATATACCCATAGTGAAAGAATTCCCGCAAGTCTTTCCAGACGACATCTCAGGACTTCCTCCCAAGAGAGAAGTCGAATTCCGCATTGATCTTATACCTGGCGCTACACCCGTCGCGAAATCTCCTTATAGGTTAGCCCCATCCGAAATGAAGAGCTGGCCAGTCAATTACAAGAACTGACCGACAAAGGATTCATACGTCCTAGCTCATCGCCTTGGGGTGCACCTGTTCTGTTTGTAAAGAAGAAAGATGGAACGTTTCGCATGTGTATCGATAACTCAACAAATTAACGGTCAAGAACCCCTATCCATTACCTCGCATCGATGATCTTCTAGACCAACTCCAGGGTGCCACTTGTTTTTCAAAGATCGACCTTCGTTCCGGCTATCATCAACTCAGAGTACATGAAGAAGACGTCCCAAAGACCGCCTTCCGAACTCGTTATGGTCACTATGAATTCATGGTCATGCCATTTGGTCTAACCAACGCTCCAGCCGTCTTCATGATCTAATGAACAGAGTTTGCAAACCCTATCTCGATCGCTTTGTTATAGTCTTCATCGACGATATTCTCATTTACTCAAAGTCTAAGACTGATCATGAACGACACCTTCGACTATCCTCACGCTCTTAAGAACCGAAAAGCTCTACGCTAAGTTCTCCAAATGCGAATTCTGGTTAAAAGAAGTTCAATTCCTTGGACATGTCGTCAATGACAAGGGAATACATGTCGACCCCTCAAAGATCAAAGCAGTGCAAGAATGGCAAGCGCCACGTACACCAACGAAGTAAGATCTTTCCTTGGTTTGGCTGGTTACTATCGCCGTTTCATATCAAATTTCTCTCGTATCGCTGTACCACTCACGGCTTTGACACATAAAGGAAAACCCTTCATATGGGGACCTAAACAAGAAGAAGCCTTCCAAACCCTTAAGCAAAAGCTTTGTGACGCATCTATCCTCACACTCCCCGAAGGTTGCGATGACTTTGTAGTATATTGCGTCGCATCAGGGCAAGGACTAGGTTGTGTATTAATGCAAAGGGGAAAAGTGATAGCCTATGCTTCTAGGCAACTCAAAACTCATGAGAAGAACTACACTACCCACGACCTAGAACTTGGAGCCGTTGTGTTCGCTCTTAAGATATGGAAACATTACCTCTATGGTACCAAGTGTGAAATTTACACTGACCACAAGAGCCTCCAACATATCTTTAACCAAAAGGAGTTGAATATGAGGCAACGAAGATGGGTCGAACTTCTTAATGACTACGACTGTGAAATTCGGTATCATCCTGGCAAAGAAAATGTGGTGGCCGATGCACTCAGTCGAAAGGGTTATGCGAACTCCATTCGTCTTCTATGTTCGCAAATCATAACCAACATTAAAGATCAAATCCGAGAAGCTCAACATGTTTCCATAACAAAATACGACATACGAAATGAGTTATCTTGTGGAGCAGAACTTAAACTCGAAACAAAATCTGACGGCATTCTGTATTATCTATATCGCATATGGATTCCCGATCACAATAACCTTCGCGATACCCTTATGAAAGAGGCGCACAAAACACGATACTCTGTACACCCAGGAGCCGACAAGATGTATCAAGACCTTCGATACACCTACTGGTGGCCTGGCATGAAAAAGGATATTGCTGTTTTTGTTTCCAAGTGCCTTACCTGTTCTAAAGTGAAAGCTGAACATCAAAGACCCTCAGGACTTCTAGTCCAACCTGAAATACCTGTATGGAAGTGGGAAAACATAACCATGGACTTCATTACCAGGTTACCTCGCACTTCTGGTGGGTATGACACTATATGGGTAATCATTGATCGTCTTACAAAATCAGCCCATTTCATTCCGATTCGCGAGGACTTCAAGAATGAGAAGTTAGCTCGTATCTACATCAGCGAAATCGTAAGCTGGCATGGTGTACCGTTAAGCATTATTTCAGATCGTGATGGTCGTTTCACTTCACGAACATGGCAAGCCGTACAAGCCGCTTTGGGTACACGATTAGACCTCAGTACCGCTTATCATCCTCAAACTGATGGACAATCTGAACGCACCATTCAAACTCTTGAAGACATGCTTCGAGCATGTGTCATAGACTTCAAAGGGAATTGGGATGCTCATCTACCATTAGTTGAATTTTCGTACAACAACAGTTATCATTCAAGTATCGGCATGGCACCTTTCGAAGCGTTATATGGTCGTAAGTGCCGGTCACCAATATGTTGCCATGAAATTGGAGAAGCTCAAATCACCGGTCCAGAATTAATACAAGAAACAACAGACAAGATCCATCAAATTCGAAACAATCTTCTAGCGGCACAAAGTCGTCAAAAGAGTTATGCAGACAAACGACGAAAGCCCTTGGAATTTAACATTGGTGACCAAGTACTTTTAAAAGTATCGCCGTGGAAGGAAGTAGTTCGTTTTGGCCAAAAAGGCAAGCTAGCACCAGGCTACGTAGGACCTTTCAAGATACTCGAAAGAGTAGGACCTGTAGCATACAAGCTTGACCTACCAGAGGGACTCAACAGAATTCATCCCACATTCCACGTATCGAACTTGAAGAAGTACCTCGCCGATGAAAATCTCCATATTCCTCTAGAAGACATTCAAGTCGATGAATCTATGCATTTCTTTGAAAACCAGTAGAAATTATGGACTTCGGAGAGAAACGTTTAAGACGAAGCCGCATTCCAATTGTCAGGGTACACTGGGAGTCGAAACGAGGACCTGAGTTTACTTGGGAACGTGAAGACTCAATGCTCGAGAAATACCCACATCTTTTTCCTGTTACTACTACTTAAATTTCGGGACGAAATTTCTAAAAGTAGGGGATACTGTAACATCCGCCGAAAAACGGGTTTTCAAAACCCGCTTCGTTATTTAACGAATATCAAGTTATAAAATTTTGTTGCGTATTTATGATTAATTTTAATTTTAAACAATACATAATTAATAAACAAATTAGGATTTAAAAACAAAAATTGTTAAAAAGTGAAAATAAGAAAATTAAAAATAAAACAAGGCTGCCGGGATTCGAACCCGGGTCAGCCGGGTCAGCCAATGACTTAACTCACACACATCCAACCACTCCGCCACTTGTGTTATTTGATAACATATCGAAACAATTAATTCAAATAACAAAACACAGAAATCAAATCCAGTCAATGACGCGCCCATTTCACAGTCGCCGGAAATCCCGACGACTTCGCCTTTCTATCAATATAACGGAAGAATTAATCTTAACATCGGTCATAACCGATGTATAAACCCGCGACACCAGTCGTAACTGCCGGAAAACAGCTGACTATGAATCGAGACTAAAATCAGACCCAATTCATCTCGATTCTTCCCTATAAATACACCCACAAGTCTCTGGTAGTCTTTTCGCTCAAAATCGCACCTTTTCTCGAAGCAATTTCACTCGCCGGAAATATTGTGCCATCACCGGACTTTCGCCGGAAAACCGAGACTCACCTCAAAACGGTAAATACCTCGACTCTTTCTGTTTCAATCCGTTGTTAGACTGTTACTAACTTCAAACCAACAATCAGAATCAATCCCAGACGACATAGCCGGAATATTCAGCTCTCGCCGGAAAACTTCGGGAATTTCCAATCTCACGCTGTGAATCGGTATGAACATTCAAAACTTCTGTTAATCCTTGTTTAGTACCCCACTTTCATAACTAATCAAACAAAAATGTTAATTGATTCAATCAGAAGGAATACACAAATCAGAGCCGACGTTCATTGCCGGAATTCTGAGGAAATATAGTTGATCGGTACATTCGATTTCCTGAACTCATTTTATTCATCACATTTCAACCAGTAATATGTTCGATGAACGACTCAATCAAGAACAGTTGAAAAATCGTCGACTGAGTCTTTGAGCGAAGAAGACGAAGTCGACTGTGTATAATAAGATTAATTAAAATCAGATTAATAAACGGGTTAGACACACAGTCCAGCGGTGGACTGTGTGCAAATAATAAAAACACGTCTCGAGTTCGATCCCTGCCCCAACCTCACTCCTTTAAACAAAAATGCTCTTTTTAACTGAACCGGGATAACTCACAGAATCATGTTAAGTATAATAAAAACCGGAATATTAACCAGGTTAGACACACAGTCCAGCGGTGGACTGTGTGCAACACTAACTGCACGTCCCGGGTTCGAGACTGGTTAACGGCACCGGTTCAATACAATTTAAATCCTTTTTAAAAATAAATGATTTCTCGAATAAATCTAAATAGTATATAAGCATAATTAAAAACAAAAATATTTCGGGTTAGACACGTAGCTCAGTTGGTAGAGCTGTGTGCACGCGTACGGGAGGTCACGGGTTCGAGTCTCCCCCAGCGCACACATACAAACGACCGAACGGTCAACGGTCAACAGTAACGGTCAACGGTCATCAAAGTCAACATTTTTTTTATTTTTATTTATTTATTTAATTTAAAAATCAATTAAAAATACTTAAAAATAACGTTTTTAAAGTTAGAAAATAGCTTTAAACTCACAAAAATATATCCAAAAATCCTATTAAAATTGTTAATAAAATCCACTTACTTACCGTACCTTTTCGTTATTAATTAGGTTAGTTATCTCTCGTCGATCAATCCTCTAAACTCGTGCGCATTCAACATCTTCAAACAAACGCACCCAATGTGAGTGAACTTCTCCCAATTCCCCGTTTTAATACATTTTGGGGTGTATCATGTGTCGCTATTATTTATTTAAATTAAACACTTGTGCATCCATCATATTCATGATCAAATGTGTTGCCAATATATATCAATTGTTTGTGTGGTTAATGTTTAGATTAAAGTTATCATTTTCAGTACATACATTATCATAGGCCGCCGCTCCCCATTACCTATGAGCGTGAGCCGTTCCCCATTACCTATGAGCGTGAACGAGGCGTTGCCAACATACGATCGGCTCCGTTTGATTGAGCCTTGATCGCACATACATTACATTATAGGCCGTCTGCTCCCCATTACCTATGAGCGTGAGCGTTCCCCATTACCTATGAGCGTGAACGAGACGTTGCCAATATATACATTGTCATTCATATCATATACTCATGCAAGGTGTTTGTGATTGTTTGTTTACATTTGTTTGTTCATGTATGATTATTGCACAATTTTCCATATTAAATACAACAAGGTATCAATAACAAATGTTTTTAACAAGGTTCACTCGCCAACTTTTGTTGACCCAAAATTCCCCATTTTTACACATGATACAGGTGATCAAGTTGAAGCAAGAAACATATAGGGCGGCCTAGAAGAATAAACCAGATTAGAATTTGGATTGTTTTAGTTAATTTTTCCTTTCCTTGTATTGTATGAATTTGACTTGAAACTTTGAGATGTAATTTGATTTTAATAAATATGAAACATATTAGTAAACATCATGAGATTTGGTGATAACCCAATTATGCCCCGACTCTTATTCCGCTGCGGGTCGGGGTGTGACAGCATGGTTGGATATCGGATTAAAGACCAATGAGTCGGGAATTTAAATAATCCATTTTAATTCGTATTGCTTAATAGTAAACATTTGGGGGTTAAAACGACCGTGTCCTGGATATCCACGGCTCATTTAATTGCAAATGGCCACGACCTAAGCACGGGGTGTAGGCATACACCCGTCAGATGCTAAATTAAAATTATGACCCATTAGGGGTGTACCTATTAAAGGTGTTAAAGTGGTGTGTCGATTAATCATGATCCCGGCATAGTTTTCGGGCTCTAATTGTATTATTAGCATGTAAAACTGATAACATGAAAATTATTTATTCCAAGTTATTTATTAAAACTAAGTACCATTGCGTACACTAAATGTTTTCAAAATATTTTCAAAATGAGTCGGTTAATGTATTTACCAGTGAAAACTGACGTATTTTCAAAAGACTAAGCGCAGGTGACAAGTACACGTAATTAGGCTGGAAGTGCTCGGCGAAGCTTAAGAGGAATTGCAACCATTTGCTTAGAAGCCCGTAGTCTGTTAAATTTCCTTTTGTAATTACATTTCGATCCGCCTGTGGATCTAGTTACAAGCGTTGTATTTATTATTTTGAACTTTGAACATTCGAACGTTTGTAATAGTAATTATCCAGACTTCCGTTGTGTTATATTGTATTGTTTGGTAATGATGATATCAACTTACGTCACGATATTCCCCAACCGGGCCCACCGGGTTACACATGTAAATTAGGGGTGTGACAGGTTGGTATCAGAGCCAACTCTCGAGTGAATTAAACACTAGCCTTTTGTGTTTAATCTGAGAATACATATTAACACATATCTCTTAGACTTTCGAGTCTAGACTTTGACCTAGGTGTAATCATTTCCATCTTATTATTCTAGCTTGTATTTGGTTTAACTTGTTTTTGAAACAGGAACAATGTCGCCTAAGTTTAGACGTGGAGGAAAGGGTAAAGGACTCATGAGGGTCAATGACTGGACCATCTTTCACTGGACCATCCTTCAGGCCACCATACAGACCCTCTTTAGCTGGAGCAGCCAACTTACCTGAAAACAACCCTTACGAAGGATCCGGAGATTCTTCATCCCCCTTTGAACCTTACCGACATTCGATATCACATGAATACTCCCCACCTCATTCACATTCTCAGCATTCCTACCATTCTCACCATTCCCATCAATCTCACCATTCACACTCCCATTCCCAACAAGAATACTTCAACTCTATTTTGATAACCCAGTCAACCAACCCGCACTAGAAACCCCTCCAGTTGACTCACCCACACATATGGAGGAAGATTCCGACCCAGAGGAATTCCCGAAACCGGATCGTATGGTCATCCTATTGAGCTGTGTAGCAGTTTGAACTCCGTGGCAGGATCTCCATTTAGAGGTCCCGATGAATTTGACCAAAGATGGGCACAATATGTGTTCGTCAACACGCCCTCATACCATAGCACTCCCCAAGACCAAAACCTATCACCCCATCCTCACCAAGAGGATGTTGAAATGCAACAGGTGGATCAACCTCAGCCACCACCTGAATCATCATCACAACCACGCCGAAGGCGTGGAGTACGTATGTCAATACGTGCTGGTCAAAGGTCGGGTTCGCTACCACCTTTGCCACACTCTTACCCCATCATCCATGAGGACCCACAAATGGTGGACCCTCAAACACCTCGCCAATGGCGGAACCCCCACCGCAACCAGCTGTTGAGCCTTTGCCTCAACCACCACTACCACCGCCGGATTTTACCAATCCAATACCTGCATATACAGGACCATCAGGGTTTCACACTGTTGACCCTCCCATCTTGTATAATTACATTCACCATGGTTTAAAGTAAGATCCATATTATGATGCAATTATTCATAATAACCTTTATCATTCCTCTTACCCTTCCTACCCACCTCCTTATACCTCTACCGGGTATCCACCTTATGGATATCCGTACCCAGTTGCGCCTCAGCCGCAACCACCTCCACCTCAGCCGCAACCCCAACCACAAGTACCACTCGAGGCCATTAATGAGGCCTTGGATCAAGTAAGGGAAATGCGACAACAGGTCAAGAAATCAGAGAAGAAAACAAGAAATTTATCAAGAAGCTTTACAAAGCCGTAAAAGGAAGGAAGGATGACTAACTTTGAATTTTTAATATATTTAATTTAAATTCCAAAAGTTCCTGCGTGGACATTGTTATTTCTGTTAAGTTCCTGCGTGAACTATTTTTGTTATTTTAAGTCCTATATATTAGGCAATTTTGTAATGTTCCTTTTAGTAAAATTTCCTTATTATTATTTACTTCATCCAATCAATCATCATGATTTTATTCAAGAGTTATTGATCCGCTATATTAACCCAAAAATCCATCAGCCAATGGCTATAATAGATTGGCAAATGAAAATTTCGGAAGTAGCCTTCTGTCTAGCAAAGGTGAACAATGTTCGACTTCCGAATTTATTATTTCTCTGTGTCAAACCCTATCGCCTAAGTGATTAAGTTAGATCCTGGCTAAAATGTTCAAACACTCAATAGTAGTGTAAAGCCAATAAGCAATAATACTGTAGTGACGCATGACGCACTAACTGATATATTCTGGACTATGTCCAATCTATAAATGCATATGATGGTCCTTTGAGACCTAGGTTATATATAAGTATACCACATTTAATATTTAAAATTCCGTATGGTCATAGAACCATGTTGTGAATAAGGGTACGCCATAACATCTAACCAAAATTCATCTCAGAATTTAGAAGTAAAATTTGCAACAATGGCGGAATCAAACGAAGTAAATAGAAAACGCATCTATGACGACGCCAATGAGAATATCATCATAAGTAAGAATGACTTGAGAGAACTTATTACCATAGAGATTAGCAAAGCCTTAAAGGACAAATCTGATCCAAACAGAATCGAGTGCTTCTCGCTCTAAGCACGTCTCTAAACTTAAAACTCATCCTTGCCACTCAAGGACGAAAAAGAGTGAGGCACACTCCTCGAATGTGAGGAGTATAGCAAAGAGTGATGAACATCCTAAGAAGCCGAATGTCGATGGAGATGGTTGTTCCTACAAGTACTTCGTGGCTTGTAGACCCCGTGATTTTAATGGGGAAAACGGAGCTGTTGAGTACTTGAGATGGTTGGACGAGATGGAGACAGTGGTGGATATCAGCGGCTACGCTGATAAAAATGTGGTTAAGTATGTGTCTCAGTCGTTCAAGGGCGATGCCCTTATCTGGTGGAAAGCCTTGGTTCAATCTACAGGAAAAGTTCATCTCTACAACTTAAGCTGGTCCAAGTTTGTGGACTTGGTGAAAGATACCTACTGTCCGCCCTATGAGGTAGAGAAAATTGAGTCAGATTTCTTAAATCTGACTATGAAGAACATGGATTGTCGGAAATTTGTTACCGACTACAACTCTCTCTCAAGGCTAGTGCCTTATTTAGCCACCCCGAAGCCCAAACGTATCGCACGTTTCATCAATAGGCTAGCTCCTGAAATCAGGAGTATGGTTAAGGCGGTGCAGCCTGGCACCTACAAATCTGCTGTAGAACTATCCCTCTCCCTCACACAAGATTATGTGAGGCAAATGTCAGTTAAGTCTGACAATGATTGGAAGCGAAAACGGGAGGACGGAAACTCCCAGAAATTTAACAAGAAAGGAAAACATGGGTTTAGTAAGGATAATCAAAAGTCGAGCGATAAACCCACGTGCAAGACGTGTGGAAAGCAACACTACGGACAGTGTCACTTAGATCAGAAACCGAAACAATGCAATATCTGCAAGAAGACTGGGCATCGGTCGCATGAGTGCCGAAACATAAAAGATGCTACTTGCTTTGGATGGGTGAGAAGGGCCACATCAAAACAAGTTGCCCAAAGGCAAAGACCGAGGGTAAACCCAAAACCTCAGAGGCAAAGAAAGCCACTGCCAGAGCTTTTCAAATGAATGCTAAGGAAGTTGTGAAGGATAACAATGTCAACGGGTACGTTCCTTATCAACGACGCTTTTGCTAGAGTTCTTTTTGATTCGTACGCCGATAAATCGTTTGTAGATCATAAATTTAGTGAACTAATAAACTTGCCCGTAAGAACTCTAGACATAACCTATGAAGTAGAGCTCGCTGATGGAACTATAGAAACCGCTTCTTCCATTCTTGACGGATGCTTCATAACCATCAAGAATCATTCTATCCCTGTCTCTCTTTTACCCATGAAACTAGCGGGATTCGATGTAGTCTTAGGCATGGATTGGTTATCGCATAACCAAGCATGCATTGCCTGTGATAAGAAACTCATTGAACTCAAATCCCCGTCTGGAAAAATCCTCACCATTCATGGAGACAAATACTTTGGATTGCCGGATAAAGTAGTTTTGCTTAAAGCATCTAGATGTATGACGAAAGGATGTGTCATCTATATGGCACAAGTCACCGTTGATGGACCTAAATCGAAGATTGAAGATATACCTATCATCTCTGAATGCCCAGATGTGTTCCCCGAAGAATTACCTGGCCTACCTCCTGATAGGCAGGTAGAGTTTCGAATTGATATCATACCTGGAGCAGCTCCCCAATTATTTAAAATAAATGTTAAGTCGTATCCAATTATCAACGACCTCCGAACAATATCTCTATATTTTGATCAACCAAATTGCCAAAACCAATCTGTGGTAGATCAATTTAAACCAGTTTTTTAGATTCCCCATGTGATTAGTAGGTCATGGAGCTAATAGTTTGAATGTCTAAACTTTCTATGTCCCTTTGTGTTTCATCAAATCACAACACACAAAATTTCTAATAGGATAATCGAATTAATATTGTAATCTGGATTATTCAACTACGAATAGGAGGTGTTACGATCCAGTTAACACATTTGGCCAATCATATAGATTAATATCTTAGCAAATTCAGTTATACAATCTGGAAATGAAAAGCAAACAAACCGCAAATGTTATATGACAAAATTGTTTCTCCAGTACGATCAGTAGACAAATCGAAGAAAAAATGAAAAGATCAATCGGTAGCATCATGACCTTCGAGGATCTTAAGAACGGAAGTAGCCATGGGGATAGATCTGTGAAGATGAAGAGGTTTTGTTTGGTATTTTCATGTTTGAAGGTATTTGGAGGATTTAATTTACTTTAACCAAAACTACTTAGTTTTGGATGGTTTCACATCTAACCTTAGATGTGTAACAACCCCATACTTACGTTCCCCATTATAAAAACCAAATCTAATACTTCAATTGTAAACCAAATTTTCAAAGGTGAAGTTTGTTTTTTAAGAGGTAAAATATCTGCAGTACGCGGACCACATCTGTAGATATCTGTAAAAGAAGAGGTGGACCAAACCACTGTAGTCTGCAAGAAGAAGGTTGTTTGTTTTATAGCAAATGTAGACTTCTAAAATAAATTGGTGGTAGTGTACGAACGGTAGTGGTGGGTGGTGGTGCTGGACGGTGGTGCTGGGTGGTGCACGTGGACAGTGCTTTGGTGGTTGTGGTAGATGGTGGTGGTGAGTGGTGGTGGTGGTGCTTAACCCTCTACAGACCTTACAAGATCTTAGAAGTGGCTGAGCCAAGTCGGCACCAAGAAGAGCTCGCACAGACGTTCTTTAATGAAACGTCTTCGGATAAAGAAACCGTCTGCGGATGGCAATGTCTGCGCATGTTCTGCGCACTGCAGACAGAAGAGGCTGCACAGATATTTTTTAGAAACACAAACACCACCTAAATGTTTTTGTTTTGTTATTCTAATAAAAAGTAGCAACACTATTATTATGTTTTATATCAAATGTTCATTTTTATATTGGTCCATCAATTTTTAACTATGATTAGCCAATTTGACACTGAATAATTTCAACCAAAATTTAACTACGCATCGAGTTGGTAATATAGCTATGAAGGCCTAATATAGTCCAATAAGATGTGATTTCTTATTTCTCGTCATGATCAAAGATGACTCGCCACAACCCATATAACTCATTAAGACCTAATATTTCATAATAAAGCCCATCATGGGCCATTAGGAGTTTCCTAAGCCCAATATGGTCCATCGAATACGCGTATGTCATTTTATTGCCCATTATGATATAATGTGACTTGTTAAGCGTCATTATAACTATGAAGACCCAAAATACCCCATTAAAACACATGCAATTATTGCCTATTATGGTCAAACATGACTTACTATATAACCCAATATGACTATATAAGACATGATATGACACAATAATGCTCAATACGATCCATTTAGACATGTGTGATCTATTATCGCCCATTACGGTCTAACACGACCCACAACAACCCGATGGAACCCTTCACATGGCCCAATATATCATAATAAAGCACATCATGGTCCATTAAGAGTCACCAAGACTATTAAGGATTAAATGGTCATTATGACATGTATGATATATTATTGCCTATTACGGTGTGAACGACATATGTAACTCTTTAAAACATAAAGTGACACAGTGAAGCTCATAATGGTTCATTAAGAGTTATCATTACTATCAAACCCAATATAGAGATTTGTTATATATTATTTCTTATTATTGTTAACATGAGGTCACTACAACTCGATGTAAGTGGTAAAAGCCAATCTGCTCAGGATTGGGTCGCTAAAATCTCAAATCATTTCGGGCTTAAACGAGTTTGAACGGAGAAATAAACTTGTTTAGTTAACGAGCCTGAGCCGACTTGCGAGCCTTAACAAGCCTAATATTAGTATATATTTTATTCCATATATTAAATATGTATCTATATAGTGATTGTTATTATTTATTTAGATAATTATGATAAAAATTAATGAATAATATATATTATGGTACACATTAAAATTATTATGAAGAATAGAGTAAATTGCCAAAATCTTCGTGAGATTTGTGCATGTATGCCACTTTCATTCGAAACTACTTTTTGTGTCATATTGCCCTTCACGCTTAACATTTTTGTCATTATAATCTAAACCTCTAAAGGTGTTTATTTTTTCTGTTAACTAAGGGGCAATTTAGAGATTTTTTGCCCAAAAAGACTGCTTAACATTTGAACTAACACTAACCTTCAACGACAAAAAGGATTTTGTCTTGTCACCAAATCTAACAACGGAAAATAAGATTTTGTCTTCCTTTTTCTAACCGATTCCTTTTCGGTTTCGATCAAACAACACGTAAACACATCTGGACATGGTGTTTCACGAAACAGTCATGGAAAGGCTTGTTTCAGATCTGCTTGTTTGCGAAAAATTCGTTAAATAACTTCTCTTATAATATATATATACACATATATTCTGACTTGGTTAAATTTTACGAACTAACTTAGTTAAATGATTTCTTTAATATTTAACGAAATCAACCGAATATCTTTATATAGTTAACATTTTGTCTTAGAAATCAATTAGGTTAAGAACGACACATCATAAAGTAATAATTAAAGAATTAAAAAAAAGAATTTTGTTCTCATTAAAAACATATGGAATCTGGTTTACACAACGGGTCGGGTTTCGGGATCCGTTTTCGACAAATCATAAAATATAATTAAAGAATTAAAGAAAAAGAATTTTGTTCTCATTAAAAACATATGGAATCTGGTTTACACAACGGGTCGGGTTTCGGGGTTTCGTTTTCGACGGTTGTTACACTATTGTCTGGGACACTTAGGCGCTTGTATTATTAGTTTTGACCGATCTTACTTGTTTAATTGATCTTATTTATAATTTGAGTCTTCGGGTTTGTATATATTAGTAGTGTGTCTAGTCGTCTTTGTAAATTTTTTTTAGTTAGTTTTATTTTATATATTTGTATCATGTGTTTTGCTTTATCTGTGGAGGATCCCATTACAGAAAAAATTATCCAAATAGATCGGGGTATCCCACATATTACTATGCTAACTCGTATTCATAGCCGTAGCAATATCAGTATTCATATTCTCGACTATATCAAACATGCGACGAATTGATTAAACTGATTAGAGCTAATAAGGAAGAGAGAGAAAATGAAATTCAAGTTGTACTTGATAGATCAAGATAAAAGAATCAAATCGTCAAAGAAAAGGTACAATACAAATTACATATGTCAGGTCATATAAGATTTGCTGATGATGAAAGCCAAAACCCAAGAGAACCATCTTCCCTGCTTGAGGAAGTTAAAGTAGAATCAATTGTCCAGAAGTTTCCCCTTGAATGCTTCACTAACAACCAACCAAAACCGCTGATACAAGAACTATTGGGTCAATACTAGAAGACAAAATACAAGTACTGAACTGATAAAGTGTTGGTCAACAAGTCAATGACAGAGTCAACAAGTCAATGTTGAAGACCAAAGACCAGTCAACAAGTAACCACTAAGGACCGGAAGTACAGGATTCCAAAAGTGTTTGAATCCTTTTGAAAATCCAATTGTTTACCTTGTATTATCACTAGTTTAATGTAATAGTGGTTTTTCACTAATTGTCGACAGTTACATCATTTAATAGGTTGTTTAGGGTCTCTTTCTTTGTGACGTCACCAATAGTTCTCTCCTCTAGATATAGAACAGTACCACGAAGTAATACGTAGAACTCTTAGAGCTAAAAAAGTAGAAGAAGTAAGAGAGAGAAAGTGCACCGGTGAGGTGGGTCAATTTGTATCTTTGTTGTACTGAAAAACATGATGAATATATTAAATAAGTTGACAATCATTCCCAAATCCAATTGTTTATTGATTGATGTGTTTATTATTGCCGTGTTGATTTAATTCTAAATTGTTTTATAAAAAACACACACAAACACACACTCTTAGATCCAACAACATATGATGGTTATGGTGATGATATTGGATTGGAGATAGTAGAAAAAGAAGAAATACAGGTTGAAGAGGACCTTCCAAACGATCCAGATTTGTAAGATATGAAATCATGGAGATCCAATATACACCAAACATAGAAAAAGAAAAAAAATAGCTGAAGAGTTTGTTAGTAGGCCCTAAGGGAATTAGATGTTGGATTGCCCCTCACACTAACAAGAACACGAGAGAAGGCACGAAGAAAACATTTGGATCAACATAACGTGAAGGTAGAAAGATAGTGGAAACAGAATCATAAGGCAACATTGAAGTACAGAGAGAACTATCTACCTCATTATATTTCATGTATCATGTTTGATCTAGGTAAGTTTAAATTTTGGTGGTTTAACCCGTTTAAATTTCCTAATAAATTGTTGGTTTAAAAATATGTTTTTTTAATATATAATGATAATCAACTACAATTAAATTGGTTGGACAAGAGTTGGATAAAGGAGAAGCCTGCTGATTGAGAAATAAATGTGGGGATACTATTTCGGTTTTCACCCAAGTTGTAGAGTTTGTATTATGAGCCGGTGTTTATTTTTTAATTTTTATTTCTTTTGAGTCGATATTGCACTTGGGGTTTGTTTTTTACTTATACTGGTTTGGATGAGACCGCTCGTACCTAGAAGCATAAAAAACATAATTAACAAGACTAAAAACAAAAACACAATAAATAAACAGACCAAATAATACAATTGACATAAAAAAATGTAATCCACAATACAAAAAAATAAAAAAAAACTATATTCAGACAAAAAAACACAATTAACTAATCATTGTGTTTTATTTTACATGAACAAACACCCACTTTAAATTTTGTTTTTTTTCTTCTAAGTTTTATGTAACAAGATCATTATCATTGGAAAGATAAGAAAGATAAAAAAAACACTCTGTAGTGTAATTTTTTTTAATATCATATAAAAAGTTATTAACTTTTAAAGATGGTGAGGGAAAATGCATTTTCATGCACATGAGAAAGAGAACATTATTAACAATACCCCCATTCCAATTCAAGTGAAATCTAATAAAAATTCCTCCATTTCCTTACCCTCTATCAGATTTTAAGATCAAAAAATCTTTCGTATCTTAAAAAAAAACCTTTTTTATTTTTATACTTTCATTATACTTGTAAATATATTAGACATGGCTTTATAGTCTAGTGGAATGTTGGGGGTGGGATAAAACTTTAGAACATAGGTATTGGTTTGATTTTACAAGAATGTTTTTCTCATATTTATTATGTTTTCTCTTGAATTTGTGTATAAGCATTATTCCTAGTATAGATGGATATGATTGGATAGTTTCGCTGATTATACGATGATACTACACTATTTGTGAAACGTCAGTGATCCAAATTTGCTGTTAAAAAAAGAACATACATCTATGGATAAAATATAATCTTCATTGGCTATTTCTAGAATTTCCATGTTTACGATGGGATTGAAATCTGTATCGTTATTGCCTTCCTTTTAAACAAGAGAGTTTTAATCCAAATTGATCACTTCAGTCTTTATGGCCATCTTTTTTGACACCTTCAATCGATGTATTTCATTTTAAGGATTTATATATTAAGATTAAACTTGCACATAGTTTTCATAGATATCCATATTTAAAAAAAAAACTATGAGAAAAGTTCCATAAAATTCATGTTATTTTTTGGAAGTTTCATGTTTCGCTTACGTACATGAATAAATTAATATCAAATACAAATATTATGCACTAATTATAATACGATGCATTCAACAACTTTTACAACTGGAAATAAAAATAACTTATAATATATTACAATTGAGTTCATGTTTATACCATCACTGCTAAGTTCGACGATGATTTATATTTAAAAGAAAAGTAAATTACAAGTTTTGTCCTTTATGTATGTTCAAAATTACAGGCGGTATCCTTTACCTTCAAAATTGATCAGTTTTGTACTTAATGTTTGCAAATCTTGCATGGTTTGTCCTTAATGTTTGCAAATCTTACATGGTTTGTCCTTTAGGTCAAAACCAAATTGCATGTTTTGTCCTTAATGTTTAACCAAAAATATGAAGTGGTTATGGCCTAAAGGACAAACCATGCAAGATTTGCAAACATTAAGGACAAAACTGATCAATTTTGAAGGTAAAGGACACCGCCCGCAATTTTGGACATACATAAAGGACAAAACTTGTAATTCACCTAAAAATTATTTTGTTAACTGTAATATTGATCTGACGTCTCCGATTAAACTTTTGCAATATATTTGGTCTCGTTAGAATGTTATTTAAATTACTACAAAGGCTATAAATCAAAGGTTCGACTAACTTACATCTGGAGCAACGCCACACGGAAGATATTTGTGATCTAGATAAATTGGAATATTTGGTATGAAAATGGAGAAAAAAAACAGATAGAGATGTCAAATTGGAAACCATGTTCCTATCCCTATAAAACCTTTACAAGTACCCTACTTTCTTTTGGACATTTTAGAAAGGAGCAACAACAGATCATGGGTTCCTTACCCGTCTTTACTGTTCTTGAAGATTCCCACGTATCGCCACCAGCCACTACCGTTGGTGACAGGACGTTTCCACTCACCTACTTCGACTTCCTATGGCTAAGGCAACCTCCCGTTCACTATCTATTCTTTTATGAGTTGTCTATCTCACAAACTCAATTCAATGAAACTAATATTCCCAGTCTTAAACACTCATTATCAATCACGCTTCAACCTTTTTTTCCACTCGCTGGTAACTTGATTGTGTATCACACTTCTACCAACAAGCCAGAAATCCGTTATGTTAAAGGTGATTCTGTCACGGTTACTTTTGCAGAATGTGACCTTGATTTCAACGAACTAACTGGAAACCATCCCCGAGATTGTGAAAACTTTTACCATCTTATACCTCAACTGGGCCAGGCTTATAAAACTTCAGATTTCACAAAGATCCCCGTGTTCTCTGTTCAAGTGACACTCTTTCCAAACTCTGGAATTTCTATTGGAATGACGAATCACCATTGCCTAGGTGATGCTAGCACTATATTTTGTTTCTTGAAGGCGTGTACATCCATTGCTCGACTTGGTTCAGATGAGTCGTTCCTAGCTAATGGAACTTTACCAACTTATGATAGACCGATCCAAAACCCTAAACTTGATGACAGTTATCTGAGGTTTGCAAAAGTTGAAAACTTTGAAGATTATCAACCTCCAAAACTAGGTGGACCAACTGACAAAGTTCGAGCCACCTATATTTTGACTCGGCCTTTGCTCAATAGATTGAAAATTTTGGTTTCAACAGAACTACCAACATTAGCATATGTATCATCTTTTACTGTTGCATGTGCTTATATCTGGAGTTGCATGGCAAAAATGCGCAACGATGGGCTGCAAATGTTTGGCTTTGCCATCGATTGTAGGGCACGTATGAATCCCACACTCCCAGTATCCTACTTCGGCAACTGTATTGGAGGGTGCATAGCTATGGAAAATAGCATACAATTAATCGGAAAAGAAGGGTTCGTGACCGCTGCAAAATTGATTGGAGAAAGACTACATAAGACTTTGATAGATAAGGATGGAATTGTTGAAGAAATATAATCATTTGAGGACTTGTTTTCCAACGGGGTTCCTACAACTACGATCTGGGTTGCTGGAACATCAAAGCTCAAGTTTTATGACATAGATTTTTGGTGGGGTAAACCCAAAAAGATCGAAATAGTTTCGACTGATTATAATGGATCGATTCCGAGAACCGAGATGGAGTCTTTCGTTCGTATCTTTGAGAATGGGTTAGAAAAATATATCTTGATGCCTCATATTGTTAGATCCTTCTTGAGTTAATCAATTATGGAAATATATCTGGATGCATCATATTATTATATTCTTGTTGAATTATTGTTTACATCTCCCATCTGCAATGTATCTTTCACTGTTTGCTTCCAGAGCTTTAAACTTTAATTCAAATTGATCACTTCATAGTCTTTATAGTTATCCTTTAGTGCAGTTGTGCATGTCAGTATAAGATGGTGACATCATCAAACCCGAAAATACCCGCAACCACATTCATTATCAAACCCGAAAATGCCCGCAACGTACCACATTCATAACTATTAGAGTATATTTCATTATTTCAAAATTATTATTATGAGCTCAAGGACCCGATTTGAATTTCTATGGATTTTTGTAGTCTATGTATTATAAGATAACATTCACTATTCAGTGTTCCACCCTCTTATACAGGATCAGAGCTAGCTAGGCTCTACCGCCTCCATTGCACCACACTCAAATAACCATACCTTATACTGAGCTCGTGGGTTTATACTAGTAAAGCCTAAATAACATTATATTCAAATAAAGTCTCGGTTTTGATTATGGATTCCGACCAATATTCCAAAATGTTTATACGAGACACTTGGTGTCCACCACTTAATTGTCACCACACACGTCATCACTTAATCGTCACCACACACGTCATCACGCGCCACCACATCCTCCATATCTGATGCTATGCGTCGCCTTTCAGCCACGATTGAGAGTGTGTCACTGCTCCTTTGTTGTCATAATTTTTCTATCGTGATCAGAACTTCGAGTAGCAGAATCATGTATGAATACTTTTCGGATTTTTTTAGTTGTGCTTGCAATGGTCCGGTGTCTTTTCTAATACATGCCAAGAACGACCACGCCGATGATGCTACAACCCCATCTTGTTAATTCCACTACTCCATCAAGCCGACATGTTACTTTATTATTGGACTATGGTTCTATGTCGTTTCTTATCCCTCGAGTTACTCCTCCGCCAAGCAAATCAGACTACCGTCCTTGGGCAATGCTTCTCCATTAAGGCATGACGATTTGTAGTGGCTGAATGTGACATCTGTCAATTATCCGTATACATAACCCGACCCGTTCTCATATCGATTTTTAAATTTCAAATTAATCACACCAATATTCTATAATATTATTTAGAGTTAAATTCAATTTTGCTCTCTCAGATTTGACAAAAACATCAATTATCCTCCAAAAAATTAGAACCATTGTTTTACCTCCAAAAGTTTTCTTAGTGGTTTCGATTTTATCCACACTTCTAACACTGTCTATTTTCTCATTAAGTTTTACCCATGTGCTTGTCATATGATTAGCATATTGGTAATTTCCCAGCGAAACTCAAGAAACCCTATACAAAATAACCCATGTTTCCATCTTTTATTCCAAGGAGAAAAGCTATATTCCAAGGAAAAATAACAATGAATGTCATGAAATGAATCATGTTTTATGTTGTGGTTTTTTGGCTCTCATGAGAACCTGAGAAATCACACAAATTATGGTTATGTCATCATAACTCACTAATCCACCCACGTTTTTTTGTGATTATTAGAACTTCGGTTAGTACACTAACTTACCGGAGTTTCTATGCGAAAGTTAAGGACGAAGATTAAAACCAGTGAAATTAGGGAAGCACCATTGAATGAAATTAGTCTGTTGAGAGGGATGGTTGGATCGTTGTTCTTTTTTCTTAGATTAAAAGATGGAAACGTGGTTAATTTCATATAGGTCTTTCTTGAGTTTAGTGGAGAAAATTACCAATATACTCATGACTGATAACTACATAGGTTACTTAACACGAAAAATAGATAGTGTTAGAGGTGTGGTTAAAATTGAAACAACTAAGAAAACTTTTGGAGGTAAAATGTTTTTTTTTAATCTTTTGGAGGAAAATGGATGTTCTTGTCAAACATCAAGAAGTAAAATTGAATTAACTCTATTTTTTTATAAAAAAATACATAATAATAGAATATTGTTATTTTACAAAATATTTGTATCTACAAACAATTATATATATATATATACATATTAGTTCATAAAGGAAATATATATTGATATATAAAAACTTAACTTTAGATATTATCTTATAAAAATTATGATTCTAAAAGGTTTATAAAAAAGGTTAAAGAATTAAAGTTTTGATAATTTTTTTATGGGAAAACTCCACATAATAGTAACCAAGTTTTCCTAGTGTTTCACCAAAGTCACTGTATCTTTTTTTTGCCTCTTTAAATTCACTCAAGTTTGATTTCTTGTTCTAATATTGCGTAATTACTAGGTTGCCAGGTTATCGCATTTATTGTAGTTTTTTTAATATTTATTTGAATTTTTAATTTACCTTTCTACCCTTACAACTAAAAAGAGATTAAAGGGGAAATTATACATTAACTTTATCTTGTTAATGAAAATAAAAATATATAATTTCACCATCTTGACATATTCATCCTCGTTTTCCAGAAAATCTTTAACCAATCCTTGCGAATCTTCCGGTGATACTCTTATGGCTATTCCCGACAACCATATCCCGTCGGCTTCCAACTCCATTGCCAATCCCCATTCATGCCTTGTATTGCTTCCACGTTTCACAAGCCAAATCAATTTCACAGCCATAGATTCCAGTGAACAATGGAACTTTCCCATCTACGACTCATCCCTTCAAAACGCTTCTTAATGACCACTTTTAGTTTTATAAATCCCTTACGAAGCTTCGGTAACCTTTTGGTCATAAGCCGAGAACCGTACTGCTACGACTCAATGCTCCAACGAAATGGTTACCGGGAGAGGTGGAACGTAGAGAAGACGAGTAGTACGTCATGTGAAGAAAAAAAGGTCCCTGAACGCCGAGTCTTTTAATTGAAGGCAAGATCTTGTTGCCGGAGATACAGGTTTGTAAAGTCGTGAAGACGATAGTTACGAAGAAGAAGAAGATATGTACTATGTTCTTTTTTTTTGTTTTTGGGTTTATGCTTTTGTTTTACTTTTGTTTCTGTTGCTAATCCTTTTGTTATGTTTTATGTGAAAGGGTAAAAAGGTAATAACAAAACTCAACGTAATAAAAAAAAACAAATAAAAAGCGTTTACCTGATAACCTACTAATTACGCAAGATTAGAACAGGAAAACTTGAGTGTCTTTAGAGGGACAAAAAAAGATTGAGTGACTTTAAGAATAAAAATGTGAAACTTGATTACTATTCTACAAAGTTAACCCCTGCTATTCTATAGTGATGGTTATTGTATTTAATGTTAGGGGTTGGTTTTGGTTTTGATGTATGTTAAAGTGACACGTTAACCCTAGCAAGGTTGAGGTGTTACAATTATAGTATAAGAGCAAAAGACACCTTTTATGTAGAAAACTTAAACCTGAAAAATAAAACCTATGAGTTAATGGTAGAAGTTGGGTTAGGATTTCCACTTCTGTCAATCTTCATGCTCAACAGTTTTGGGTCTTTTGACATGTTTGTAAGAGAGAATTTTGTTGTTAATAAATAGTAGTGTATTATTTTCCTCGACCTTGTCAAATAATTATGCTCTCACCATTGTGATTTCGTTGACGAACTCATGAATGACTCACGATCAAAAGGAGTATGGCACCGAAAGAAATTGACTATGTTCCATAAGGA
The DNA here is from genome assembly GCA_947069175.1 of Scalesia atractyloides. Lineage (NCBI taxonomy): Eukaryota > Viridiplantae > Streptophyta > Magnoliopsida > Asterales > Asteraceae > Scalesia > Scalesia atractyloides. The sequence goes on along the minus strand of CAMTDV010000005.1, from coordinate 92,901,043 downwards.
CGTTGTTGCCATACATGTTCCAAGAGGTGTTTCACGTCAAATATATATATTTTAGGGTAAGTGACACTTATGATTCATATATCATCTCATTATATTTTTTTAGAACCATAGCTAACCATGACTTGTCTATCGTCATGTTGCTTTTCTTTACATTTTGAATAGGTCATTGAGATGCATTATAGGAGGACCGTTAGGGCACTTATGTAAGGTAATTGACGATTATGGTCGCGAACATAATCGTGAATTACAGGTACAAACGTGTGCTTTTAGATTCCTATTATGTGGGGGGCTATCTGAATCCATTTACGTCTTAGTACTTGTATTTCTTATCTACTCGATTTGATTTGATCGCACTAGAATTTAATTAAATTCGGTCTTCGTTTACCTTGTGGTGCGGATAACTTTGTATTATTTAAATAGTGTATAATACACCTTTAGTTAATTTGATGTCGTAATTTCATAGACAAAAGGACACTTCTCATCTTCGAGAATTTATAGAATATATAAAATAAAATAAAAAACTGGAGTTACCGTTATCATCATGAAATTACAATTTGAAATAATATACTAGCTTTCGATGCACACTATTCACATATAAACTTTTACTAGTGACATTTGAATTGGAATGACGTAAAACTTAAAATGTAGAATATTAAATAATTCGACCTTTTGAATAATCCAAATCATATTTTTTCAACTTTTAATAAGATGTGTTACTGTAACATGTAGTTTTAGAATAGCACTAATTCGAGAATGGAAAATTTTATCAAAACTATTTTACATTGAAATCAAAAGATTACAATTACAGAAATGATTCTATAAACTCCCTCTCAGCCTGATCACTCACAAATTTGTTTATGCAAAAGGAATGTGTGTGAAGTGATTAATAGATCTCTACCATGTGAGATCTATTTATACTAAGTACAAAAGGTATATTAGCAATCACGCTAACCTCACCTTGATAGTGACATCTAACATTCTTAACAGAAAAGATTCCATAGATGATTACATCTAACGGAATTAAACAACTGTCTAAGTATAACTAATATATGTTCTAAGCATACGTTGAGGTTTTTTCTTCTTCAATAGATGTTCCATGCCTGGAACAGATCTTTGCAATCTTCAAACAAATGTTCTAATTAGTGTTCAAGATTCACTATCTTTGGGGGAGTATGCATCGTTATCTGTTTATTTATTGGTCTAATTATCATGTTTTAGCTTTCAGAAATCATCTATTCTTTTGTAGGTTTAACATTATATGAAATGAAAATGTTCATGCACTTCCTGGACATTGCTAGACTTCGTGGACTCAATTAATACATAATTAAGTCTAAATGTGTCACACCCTGTGTCACACCCTCAATTTCTACTTGCGGAGTTTTACCGCGAGGCGTGTGAACAAACCAGAATCTGAAACACTAGTACGTCGAACGACTCTACATGATTTGATAATACGTTTTCCAAAATCATTCGTTGTAGATTTTATATCAATTACCAATATTTAGCAGAGCATTAGTTTTAAAGTTTGAGCGGAAGCATAAATAAGTAGTGATGCGGGCGCCAACACAAACGCCAAAACAAATGAAAAATCCCAAAACGATATTAATAAATAAGACTCGATAAGATGTCTTGTTCAATGCATGTGCGTGCACCTAGTGCTCCTAGCGTCCTGAGAAACATGTAAAGAAACAAGTGTCAACATTAAAGATGAGTGAGTTCACAGGTTTTCATAAATTCGTTTGTTCGGTTATAGTTTTGTTTTCTCTGTTATCCCCAACCCGGGATAACGTATTAGTTCCATTATTCCAACCCGGAATAATAAGTTGTTGCTTTCAATATTCCAAACCCGGAATATTAAGTTGATGTTTCCATTATTCCACACCCGGAATATTAAGTTGATGTTTCCATTATTCCACACCCGGAATAATACAGTTGATTCGTAATTAAGTTCAATGTTAATATATATAGGTAGCTAGCCTAAAGTCATGTCGCGTAAGAGTTCGCGATCGAAGCTGACTGTTGTACCTCCGTTTTGCCAGGCCTATCACATGACCATGGCGATGTTAGGCCAATTATTCACCCGTTGACCATACCAGTCGGCTAGCGCGACTAGCTCGATGGGGCTCGTCGGGCCCAGTAGTACTACTTATAATTCCCCCGCTATTAACCCAAATACTAACGATCCGAGATATTGTCGAGGACTTAAGTGATAAAGCTGCTTAGTGACCATAACATTACATTAACATTAACTTAGTTACCGTATAGTTATGTGACGTTAAATTCGTATAACGTAAAGAGATTGACTTTGAGAGTGTATACATGTTTCTCCCCCTGTTGTTTTAAAAACCGTATAAAGTTAGGGGCTGTGAACTCACCTTTATTTGCTCGGTTAGTGTAGCAAGAAGTTGTAAAGGATGGGACCGCTAATTGCGTCCTAACAAACCAATTGATTTCACGTCAGTGTACGATCACACCATTACAATTTCTACACGTAATTCACGCACAAGTGATACACACAAACGACATATCTAACACTCAAACATGCATGCAAATATTCTCATGTGATCATAGAAATCAAACAACTTATCATGAACATATTCCAAATCCATGCAACACTTTAATGCATAAAATCACGAGTTATCAATTTTCTGCTTTACACTCATTATTCAGCTGTTTTCTAGGATTTTTATAAAATAGTTCTAAGATTCCAAAAATTCCAATATTTTTACAGTAGGTGACATCTATACCATATAAATTTATATAAATTTTCCAAGTCCTAAATCTTTACCAATTAACCATAAATATTAATATACAAGGCTGCAGTCAGATTTATCACTCTCTGACTGCAGTCCACGGAAGAATTTATTTAAAAATCACTGATCGTCCAATTAACAAAATTCCAGTTGGAGTTGCCCGGAAATTTCCATACCTAGTTGCTGTACAAAAATCATGACTCAACTCCCTACTGATTTTAAAATCCAACTTGATAAACAACTAACAAAATTTCAGGATTTTCACAGTTTTAGTTACTGAACTTATTTAGCCCTTTAAAAATATCAAACGACTTCAGAAAATTATGAATCCAGCGCCATTAGATTCCTTATTCAAATCTCTACGTTCTAGACATCAGAAAATCCGTTTTTCAACAACTAACGACCAAGTTACAGCCAGATGAAGTCGGCTGTAACTATTATTCAGCAGACTGTTTTCTGCATATGTTTATCCTGAACTCGTATTACCCGTTCATGCGATTAACCTAGGCGATCTAGAACTGATTTCTAATCATAGATTAATACTAATAACCTATCCATGCAAACCCTACTCAATAACTTTAGTCTTTAGAAACAAATCACAGCCTATACATTCAGCTTTCAAACAACATTCAATCTAGTATAAACAATCCGAAACAATACAATCATCCAATGTAAACATCATTAACAAATCGGCTAGCCTAACTTCTCGTTCAATCATACTTGGCAAACTTATATGTTCCGAAAACAACCATACTTGTAACTAGGATACATCAGCCGATTAAAACATGTATACTCCGAAAACAACACAATCGTTTCATTCAATCAATCAATCCGAAACAAACAACAAAATCAACACACATATAACCGAATACTATCTTGTAACATATGCTGGATTCTAACCTTTGATAACTAGGTAAACAAGCCGAGATGTGGACAAGAGCGACCCGGCTGTTCCAACAAGATCACGACCGAACTGACAAGAACTGGAAGAAGGGCTGCCTGTGATCAACAAGGAGTGTAGGGCTGTTTGTTTGCGATTGAAAGGATGAACAAAGGAGCTGATCTCGATCGGTTGGGAGGAGGAAGAGGCTGCCGACGGCAGTTTTCTTCTTAGGGTTTGTGTTTTAGAATGAACATGCATTGAGAGTTTGTATGTATATATGCGCAAAAGATGCTAAGGGTCACGGTTTGGATAAGCATTGTGGCCGAGGATTAGGGTGGGTCGGTTTGGGTTTGATCTTCGCGGCCGAAACATGTTTGGGCTGTTTTGGTTTGGTTTTGAACAAAGTAGATTTGCGGTCTTAGGCTTGATATCGCGGCCAAGGACTTGGGTTTAAAGTTTAAACTTCGTTAATTCCTAGAGTCACAATAAATCAAAGCTGATTCGTGTCGCGGTTCGGTTCAGTTCGTGTACATATCTATCATACTTACTCTATAACTAAAATTTCACACAACACACAACACGTATTCATTTAATTCGTGCACGCTTAAAACTTAGCATATATATTATTCGACAAGTGTCGCGTTTAAGTTATCCGAAAAACCCGGGATATCACATTATCCCCATGTTGAAAGAATTTTCGTCCCGAAAATTGAGTAAACGCGGTTTAGCATGTAGCGTACATGTTTAAAGTGCCACGCACAAAGAGTTAGTTCGTTTATGATGGTACGCAACGTTACAAGAAGTTCCCAAGTGTCATACACAAAGATTTCCAAGTGCCATGCACAAGAATTTAGTCAACAATAGTACTCGAAAGTATAAGAAGTTTCCAGGTTGTCACATCATCCCCATGTTGAAAGAATTTTCGTCCCGAAAATTTAGTTACTGGTATCGTTAGTTTGCTGCTCAGTTGCGAAGAGATGTGGGTATTTGCTTTTCATTTGATCCTCTCTTTCCCACGTGAACTCCGGTCCACGCTTAGAGTCCCAACGAACTTTAACGATTGGAATCTTGCTGTGCCTTCGAGTCTTGATCTCACGATCCATGATCTCAATAGGCTTTTCCACGAAGTGTAGTTGTTCATCCACTTGGATCTCATCCAATGGAATAACTAAAGTTTCATCTGATAGACACTTCTTCAGATTTGACACGTGAAATACGTTGTGAACTCCACTGAGTTCGGCAGGAAGGTCTAATTGATATGCTACGGGTCCAATACGTTTCAAGATTACAAACGGGCCTACGTACCGTGGGTTAAGTTTGCCCCGTTTTCCAAAGCGGATTACACCCTTCCAGGGTGACACCTTTAGTAGGACGCGATCGCCTACTTGAAATTCGAGCGGTTTGCGTCGTTGATCAGCGTAGCTTTTCTGTCGATCTCGTGCCGCCGCCATGCGGTTTCTGATTTGTATAATCTTTTCAGTAGCCTCAAGTATTAACTCAGGGCCTGTGAGTTGACTGTCACCGACTTCTGCCCAGCAGACCGGTGATCTACATTTACGACCGTATAATGCCTCAAACGGTGCTGCCGAAATACTCGTATGATAGCTGTTGTTATATGAGAATTCTACTAGAGGCAGGTGAATCTCCCAACTATTTCTGAAGTCCACCACGCATGCCCTAAGCATGTCTTCCAAGGTTTGTATGGTCCTTTCGCTTTGACCATCAGTCTGAGGGTGATAAGCTGTGCTCATATCCAAGCGGGTTCCCAACGCTTTCTGGAGTGACTGCCAGAAGTTTGACGTGAAGCGAGCATCTCTGTCTGAGATGATGGACGTTGGCACTCCGTGCCGAGAAACTACTTCCTTAATGTAGATGCGAGTCAACTTCTCCATCTTATCTGTTTCTTTAATAGCTAGGAAGTGTGCGGACTTAGTTAAGCGATCCACGATCACCCAGATGGTATCGCAACCACCCAAGGTTCGCGGGAGTTTAGTGATGAAATCCATTGAGATCTGATCCCATTTCCACACTGGGATCTCAGGTTGTTGGAGTAGCCCCGATGGCTTTTGATACTCCACCTTGACTTTTGCACAAGTCAAACATTTACTCACGTAGGTGGCTATATCGGCTTTCATGTTGGGCCACCAATACGCAGCTTTAAGGTCTTGATACATCTTATCCGAACCCGGATGGACAGAGTATCGAGATTTGTGAGCTTCATCCATGACTAGCTCTCTGAGGTTTCCGTAGAGAGGTACCCATATGCGATTCATGAAATACCGGGCTCCATTGGGCTTTACTTCCCAATCGCGTTCCATTTTTCCCACTGATTCGGCTTTGATATTTTCTTCCTTAACTGCTTCTAATTGAGCGTCGCGTATTTGTTCGGGTAGCCCCGAATGAATTGTGAGTTGTAATGCTCGTACACGACGAGGTTTCAAGTGTTCCTTCCTACTGAGGGCATCAGCTACCACGTTAGCTTTACCCGGGTGGTACCTAATAGCACACTCATAATCGTTCAAGAGTTCGATCCAGCGACGCTGTCGCATGTTCAACTCCTTCTGGTCAAAGATGTGTTGGAGGCTTTTGTGGTCAGTAAAGATTGTGCACTTCATTCCATAGAGGTAGTGTCTCCAAATCTTAAGTGCAAGCACTACTGCTCCCAATTCCAGGTCATGCGTCGTATAGTTTTTCTCGTGAACCTTCAGTTGTCGCGACGCATACGCGATGACCTTATCACGTTGCATGAGTACGCATCCCAATCCCTGAATGGAAGCATCACAATACACTACAAAGTCATCTGTCCCTTCCGGCAAGGACAGAATGGGTGCACTGCAAAGTTTCTGCTTCAGCAATTGAAATGCTGCTTCTTGCTTTTCACCCCAAGCATACTTGATGCCTTTCTGGGTGAGGGTAGTAAGCGGTTGTGCGATCTTTGAAAACCCCTCGATGAAGCGTCTGTAGTAACCAGCCAATCCCAAGAATTGGCGGATCTCCGTCGGTGTCTTAGGTGCTTCCCAGTTTTTGATGGCTTCAATCTTGGCAGGGTCTACGTGGATACCCTTCTCATTCACGACGTGCCCGAGAAACTGAACTTCCCGGATCCAGAAATCACACTTCGAGAGCTTGGCATATAGCTTTTCCTGTTGAAGTAATCCTAGCAGTAATCGTAGATGTTCAGCATGCTCTTCTTCACTTTTGGAGTAGATGAGTATGTCATCGATGAACACAATGACAAATTTGTCGAGGTATGGTTTACACACGCGGTTCATGAGGTCCATGAACACCGCAGGTGCGTTAGTGAGACCGAATGGCATGACCAAGAACTCGTAATGGCCATACCGAGTGCGAAAGGCCGTCTTAGCGATATCCTCCTCCCTGACGCGTAGCTGATGGTAACCGGACCGTAAATCAATCTTAGAGTAGTAGCTGGACCCTTGAAGTTGGTCGAAGAGATCGTCGATGCGAGGTAACGGGTATCGGTTCTTGACGGTAACCTTGTTGAGTTCCCTATAGTCGATGCACATGCGGAAAGTCCCGTCCTTTTTCTTGACAAACAGGACTGGAGCTCCCCATGGCGAAACGCTTGGCCGGATAAATCCTTTTTCTAATAGCTCCTGAAGTTGGGTAGTCAGCTCCTGCAGCTCGGCTGGAGCTAGGCGATATGGAGCCTTGGCGATAGGAGTTGCATTGCTTGCCAATTCGATTTCAAACTCCAATTGTCGATGTGGTGGAAGACCAGGTAGTTCCTCTGGGAATATATCAGAAAAATCACGAACGACAGGGATGTCTTCTATACGTTTCTCGTCCTTAGGCTGTTCGGTAATCAGTGCGAGTAAAGCGAAGGAATTCTTTTTCCGAAGATACTTCTGCGCTTGCATGTATGAGATGATGTTGGTGATGGCGCTTGCCTTGTCGCCTTGTACCGTCAAGATTTCGTCGTTCGAGAGTGGGATACGGATAGATTTTTCGAAGCAGAGAACTTCAGCCCGGACGTCGGATAGCCAGTCCATTCCGACTACCACGTCAAAACTACCCAGAGTAGTTGTCATCAGATCAATGGTAAAAGTGTGGCCCGCGAGTTTGAGTTGACAGCCGGATACGATTTGGGTCACATCTACAGATTTACCATCGGCTAATTCTATAACATAAGGGGTCTCTAATGGTTTAGGCGTGAGATTTAGGTTCTTCCTAAAAGACTCAGATATAAAGCTCCTATCCGCACCCGTATCAAAAAGCACAGAAGCAAAATGTTCATTAAGGGGAAACTTACCGGTGACCACGTTCGTGTCGTTTCTGGCCTCTCCGCGGCCCAATGTAAATGCGCGACCTTTGGCACCTCCTGTGCCACCGTTCCCATTATTGTTGTTGTTATTATTGTTGTTATGGTTATTGTGGTTGTGGTTGTTTCCGCCATTATTGTTGTTATTACGCAGCTGTGGGCAGTCTCTTCTGAAGTGGGCAGTACTACCACACTGATAGCATCCCCGGTTTATACCCTGCTGCTGACCCTGGGGCTGATTTTGATTTTGTCGGGACATGATTTCCCCACGACAATCCTTTGCCGCATGTCCCACCTTGCCACATCTTTGGCAGCGATTTCCGGCACAAGGGCCGTTATGATGGAGATTACAGCGGTTGCACTGCGGCTTTCGACCTGCATAGCCGCTTGCATTCTGGTTGTTGTTGTTGTTGTTGGCGGGATGATTTTGGTGACCCCGGTGGCTGTTGTAGTGATTGAACCGTTTCTGGTTCCCTTGCTGCGGATGAGATGACGAAGACTGTCGAATAGTGGAGTCCTCAAACTTTCTTTTGTTATCCGGGGCAACTTCAGTTGTACCCCGTGCTGGCAGCTTCTTTTGATCCACCGCCTTATCGGTGAGTTTGTGAGCCAATCGGATTGCTTGATGTTCAGTTACAGGGTTACTAGCCATTACCATACCCTGAATTTCCGGAACCAGACCCCCGAGATAGAACTCGAGTCTTTTCTCCACCGTGTTGGCCAATTCGGGACACAGAAATACTAAGTCATGATGTTTTGCAGTGTAAGCTTCAATTTCCGATCCCACCATCTTGTGGTTCCATAAAGCTTGCTCTAACTGTTGTACTCTGTCTCGTGGACAGTACTCCTCTTTAATTAGGGCCTTGAACTCAGCCCATGCCATTGCATTTGCAGCTAACAGTCCACGTGTTTGGACTTGTGAATTCCACCATGTCAATGCCCCATCTTCCAGTGTTGAGGCTGCGTATTTGACCTTGTTGGCCTCTAAGCAGTTGCACATTTCAAAAACGGATTCAGACTTTTCGATCCAACGGACCAGTCCAATGGGTCCTTCCGCCCCCGAGAACTTGCTTGGCTTTGCATCAAGGAACATCTTGTAGGGGTTAAAGCCCCCTCCTGCTGACAGAGAACAGGAAGTCAGCAAGGAATTTTACTAACCTCACTATTAGATTTTCACGCGAAAATTTAACAATGGTTACCTGCCGGCTGGTTCTGAACACCCGCTAAAGCTGCGTTCACGTGTTCTTGAATCATGGCAGCTAGCTCTTCGGGCGTCAAGTTAAGGTTTCCACGTCTTCCAGTCGCCATTTAGATCTTCGAAACACAACACAAACACACCCTGATAAGTCTATATATCCAATATAGTTATCCTACTTCGTACTTCAATAATTATTAAATTATGTCAACTCAATATGTTAAATAGTCAAAAGAAATACTTGATTAACTGAAATCTCAACGTCTTACAAAAGTGCAATCAAACATACGAATTCACTATAAAGTTTCAAGTTTAGACACAAGTGGAAAATAATGAACTGAAGGAAAACAAATAAAATAAGCGGGACGTGTCAGTCGTCTACATCTCCATCCCCCAAGTCACTGTCGTTGCCGTCATCCTGTGCGGCATTTCCAGCTTCTACAGCTGGGTCCTCCTCCGGATCCTCTTCAGGGTCCTCCTCTGGATCCTCTTCCGGATCCTCCTCTACCGGCACTGGAGGGGCAGGTGCTGGTGCAAGTGCTTGATTTTGCAGTTCCTGAATGTTCCAACTATTTCCAGGACTCTGTCCTCAAGCCAGTCAGCTCTTATCTGCTCAGCACGCAGATCTCTGGCTATGGTGTTACGAGCTATCTTACTCGTACGATGCTCTTCCTCGAGCGAGTCGTTCTTACCTGTAAGGTGTCGGATCATCCATCCTTGTGCTAGGATGGTTTCCTGCATTCTTTCTAGCTGTTTTTGTTGTGTATGTACCAGGATTCTAAGCATGTCAATTCCTATTTCTACAGGATTAACCGGTTCAACCGGTATAGCAATAGTTGGGCGTAAAGACGACTCCTCCCCCAGAGCGAGCCTTTTCCTCGCCGCTGAGCGTGTCTCCACGCCATAAGGTGGTATGGGTTCCACCATTGGTGCCTTTCCTGGTGCCCTTGGTGGCGTAAGTCTGTCGGATGATGACGACGATGAGGATGATGACATTGCCTGTTAGGTCGTGTAGTTAGTTATGAGTTGTTTTCATTTCTTATTATGAAGGCATAATCTACCAAACACAGTTGTGGTATATTGCATAACATGATATAATAATTCGGTGCCAAACTAAGTCTAGTGTCGTGATATCAGCTATAGTTTAGGTCTACTTCTAATGCAAACCTGGTTCTCTATAGCTAGTGGCTCTGATACCAATCTGTCACACCCTCAATTTCTACTTGCGGAGTTTTACCGCGAGGCGTGTGAACAAACCAGAATCTGAAACACTAGTACGTCGAACGACTCTACATGATTTGATAATACGTTTTCCAAAATCATTCGTTGTAGATTTTATATCAATTACCAATATTTAGCAGAGCATTAGTTTTAAAGTTTGAGCGGAAGCATAAATAAGTAGTGATGCGGGCGCCAACACAAACGCCAAAACAAATGAAAAATCCCAAAACAATATTAATAAATAAGACTCGATAAGATGTCTTATTCAATGCATGTGCGTGCACCTAGTGCTCCTAGCGTCCTGAGAAACATGTAAAGAAACAAGTGTCAACATTAAAGATGAGTGAGTTCACAGGTTTTCATAAATTCGTTTGTTCGGTTATAGTTTGTTTTCTCTGTTATCCCCAACCCGGGATAACGTATTAGTTCCATTAACCCGGAATAATAAGTTGTTGCTTTCAATATTCCAAACCCGGAATATTAAGTTGTTGTTTCCAATATTCCAAACCCGGAATATTAAGTTGATGTTTCCATTATTCCACACCCGGAATATTAAGTTGATGTTTCCATTATTCCACACCCGGAATAATACAGTTGATTCGTAATTAAGTTCAATGTTAATATATATAGGTAGCTAGCCTAAAGTCATGTCACGTAAGAGTTCGCGATCGAAGCTGACTGTGGTGCCTCCGTTTTGCCAGGCCTATCACATGACCATGGCGATGTTAGGCCAATTATTCACCCGTTGACCATACCAGGTCGCTAGCGCGACTAGCTTGGATGGGGCTCGTCGGGCCCAGTAGTACTACTTATAATTCCCCCGCTATTAACCCAAATACTAACGATCCGAGAGATTGTCGAGGACTTAAGTGATAAAGCTGCTTAGTGACCATAACATTACATTAACATTAACTTAGTTACCGTATAGTTATGTGACGTTAAATTCGTATAACGTAAAGAGATTGACTTTGAGAGTGTATACATGTTTCTCCCCCTGTTGTTTTAAAAACCGTATAAAGTTAGGGGCCGTGAACTCACCTTTATTTGCTCGGTTAGTGTAGCAAGAAGTTGTAAAGGATGGGACCGCTAATTGCGTCCTAACAAACCAATTAATTTCACGTCAGTGTGCGATCACACCATTACAATTTCTACACGTAATTCACGCACAAGTGATACACACAAACGACATATCTAACACTCAAACATGCATGCAAATATTCTCATGTGATCATAGAAATCAAACAACTTATCATGAACATATTCCAAATCCATGCAACACTTTAATGCATAAAATCACGAGTTATCAATTTTCTGCTTTACACTCATTATTCAGCTGTTTTCTAGGATTTTTATAAAATAGTTCTAAGATTCCAAAAATTCCAATATTTTTACAGTAGGTGACATCTATACCATAGAAATTTATATAAATTTTCCAAGTCCTAAATCTTTACCAATTAACCATAAATATTAATATACTAGGCTGCAGTCAGATTTATCACTCTCTGACTGCAGTCCACGGAAGAATTTATTTAAAAATCACTGATCGTCCAATTAACAAAATTCCAGTTGAAGTTGCCCGGAAATTTCCATACCTAGTTTCTGTACAAAAATCATGACTCAACTCCCTACTGATTTTAAAATCCAACTTTATAAACAACTAACAAAATTTCAGGATTTTCACAGTTTTAGTTACTGAACTTATTTAGCCCTTTAAAAATATCAAACGACTTCAGAAAATTATGAATCCAGCGCCATTGGATTCCTTATTCAAATCTCTACGTTCTAGACATCAGAAAATCCGTTTTTCGACAACTAACGACCAAGTTACAGCCAGATGAAGTCGGCTGTAACTATTATTCAGCAGACTGTTTTCTGCATATGTTTATCCTGAACTCGTATTACCCGTTCATGTGATTAACCTAGGCGATCTAGAACTGATTTCTAATCATAGATTAATACTAATAACCTATCCATGCAAACCCTACTCAATAACTTTAGTCTTTAGAAACAAATCACAGCCTATACATTCAGCTTTCAAACAACATTCAATCTAGTATAAACAATCCGAAACAATACAATCATCCAATGTAAACATCATTAACAAATCGGCTAGCCTAACTTCTCGTTCAATCATACTTGGCAAACTTATATGTTCCGAAAACAACCATACTTGTAACTAGGATACATCAGCCGATTAAAACATGTATACTCCGAAAACAACACAATCGTTTCATTCAATCAATCAATCCGAAACAAACAACAAAATCAACACACATATAACCGAATACTATCTTGTAACATATGCTGGATTCTAACCTTTGATAACTAGGTAAACAAGCCGAGATGTGGACAAGAGCGACCCGGCTGTTCCAACAAGATCACGACCGAACTGACAAGAACTGGAAGAAGGGCTGCCTGTGATCAACAAGGAGTGTAGGGCTGTTTGTTTGCGATTGAAAGGATGAACAAAGGAGCTGATCTCGATCGGTTGGGAGGAGGAAGAGGCTGCCGACGGCAGTTTTCTTCTTAGGGTTTGTGTTTTAGAATGAACATGCATTGAGAGTTTGTATGTATATATGCGCAAAAGATGCTAAGGGTCACGGTTTGGATAAGCATTGTGGCCGAGGATTAGGGTGGGTCGGTTTGGGTTTGATCTTCGCGGCCGAAACATGTTTGGGCTGTTTTGGCTTGGTTTTGAACAAAGTAGATTTGCGGTCTTAGGCTTGATATCGCGGCCAAGGACTTGGGTTTAAAGTTTAAACTTCGTTAATTCCTAGAGTCACAATAAATCAAAGCTGATTCGTGTCGCGGTTCGGTTCAGTTCGTGTACATATCTATCATACTTACTCTATAACTAAAATTTCACACAACACACAACACGTATTCATTTAATTCGTGCACGCTTAATACTTAGCATATATATTATTCGACAAGTGTCGCGTTTAAGTTATCCGAAAAACCCGGGATATCACACCCTGCAAAATCAGAGTTGGGCGTAACGACTGCTATCTTCATTGCACAACGGAAGTATAATGCTAAGACTTCTAGAAAGTAAGGGTTCTCCTATTCCAACCGTGCCATAGTTCGAATGTGAAACCTGAGAAAAAACATGCTAAAAATCAACATAAAGTTGGCGAGTTCATAGTTTCTTTGAAAAAGATTTGAGATAAATCTTTTTGATAACCAGTTTAATTAATGTTGATAAAACATAATAAAACCATTTTCCTCAGCATGTCATTGAAAAACTTTGCACTTGTAAAACTTGTATAACCGTCATTATCCACGTAAGACAAGACAACATGTTGCATGAGCCTATAACCTACCTCGAGCTAGTGAGTACCTCGCTAAACCGTGTACTCAAGACGGTAGACTAGCAGCTGGTTATAGTTCCGAAATGTAGAGAAGACTTCACTGTACAGTTGAAAGGACCATACGGCTCTTATGCTTGAGTAGAGGAAAAACCAATCCTTATGTTTGTATGTAGGACAATCTTGTCCCGATGTTTCAATTGTGGCGACCCTACCCATTTTAGAAACACGTGCCCTCGTTTGGTTAACATCATAACCGCCCAAGCTCAAGCAAACCCAGTTAACCAAGCAAATCAAACAAACCCAGCTCCACCGCCAGCAAGAGGAAGAGTTTATAACATCAACGCCAATCCTGTTGAAGATATTAACGGTCCAAACAAACCACTTAACTAGCCTTCTCTCACCAAGAATCAAGATTCAACTCCAACCACTTAGTTTTTATGTTTTCTTTATGTTATCTCAATTTTCACGTATCTCAATTGGAAATTTATCCAAGAATTTTAATGCAAATTACTAGTTCAGTTTGTTTTATACTCATTGATTTAATATTCATATCATCATACCTCACGACGTATCTCAGTTTCATCATTTAAAGAAGTTGAGTTGTGTCTCACTTCTACATAGACTAACCTCTCCATCATATTAAACGAGAGAGGTATCGTCATCATTCAAACATGTATACTATCAGAATTAAGACTCAAGCGCTGGTTGTTGTGTTTGTTTATGTTCTAGAGTCATATAGAACTAATCATAACTTACTGATAAAACCAATGAAAATTTGACAAGAGTATGGTGGATACGCCGCTGGTACTTCCTATATATAAGTATTCTTGTCAAATGATCGGAGGCATTATCAGGCGGTTATGAAAGGTTCCATGTATAGGCTGTTTGTGTGATTGATGTTTAGATTAAGTTATTCATTTTCAAGTACATGCAATACGTTCGGCTCCGTTTGATTGAGCCTTGAGCGCACAGACAATTTCATTTTCAGTACATGCAATACGTTCGGCTCCGTTTGATTGAGCCTTGAGCGCACAGACAATTTCATTTTCAGTACATGCAATACGATCGGCTCCGTTTGATTGAGCCTTGATCGCACAGATATATTTCATTTCAGTATTTTATGTTTGTTGTATTGGTTGTAGAGTTATATAGGACTAATCATAATTCACTGATAAAACCAATGAAAATTTGGCAAGAATATGGTGGATACGCCGCTGGTACTTCCTATATATAAGTATTCTTGCCAAAGGATCAGAGGCGTTATCAGGCGGTTATGAGAAGTTCCATGTAGGATTTAGTATTGCCTTGGTTGAAATTTGTGTTACATTTATATCATCTCTCTATTTAAAGAAATTGGATTGTGTTCCATTTCTACATAAACTAACCTCTCCATCATAACAAACGAGAGAGGAACTGTCATCATTCAAACATATATGCTATCAGAATGTGGATTCAATTATTAGTTGTTGTGTTTATTTGTGTAGATTGTAGTATTAGAAGTTTTGCCTTAGGATATAACCCTAACCTTCTAAGCATATTCAAACTTTTATGCATGAAATCAAAGTTAGCAAAATCAATTCTGCTTATCAATACTTTTACAGTAGGCAACAAAAAGCGATTCCTGTATTAGGGTACTTAACCTTTACAAGGAACGTTACCGCCTCAAACAAAAAACTTAAACCCTTATTTCTTCTAAACATGTAACTGTCAAACTAAACACCATCATTCTTTTAGTCAAATATATCACTATTTAAATTTCGGGACGAAATTTCTAAAAAGCAGGGGATACTGTAACATCCGTAAAAAACGGATGTACCAAACCCGCTCCGTTTATCAACTGAACTGTCAGTTAAAATTTTCGTTGCGAATTAAATGCCCAAAATAATTTTAAACGATACATAATCAATTATTATACGGGGATATATAATTAGTTTTTGAAAAACTGTTAAAAATCGCAAAATAAAAATGTTTTGTTTCTGCCGGGTTTCGAACCCGGTCTGTACCGGTTCAACAAACAACTTATCACCCAGCCGATCAACCGCTCCGCCACTTTGATTTTCTGATAATAAAAGGAATCAATTAATTCAAATAATAAAGTGCGGAAGTCAAATTCAGTCAATTTGCGCCCAAATAGCAGTCGTCGGAAATCCCGACGACTTCGCCGATAATTTACGTTTCCGCTCAAGTTAACCGAAGAATTAACTCCCACGACGGTTATAACCGACGTCTGAACCCGCGACATCAGTCGTAACCGCCGGAGAACGTCTGACTTCGAATTGAGACCGAATGCAGACCCCATACATCTCGATACTACCCTATAAATTCACCCACAACTCATCAGAAACCTTTCACTCTCAAATCGCACCCTTTCTCGGCGAAAACTCACTCGCCGGAAATATTCTGTTCGTCGCCGGAAAACCGAGTTCTTAATCTCTGAGCTTTACTGAACCCCCTAAACTTATACCGAAGTCACCCACACCCTTTGTAAGCTTTCTGAAGATTCTCTGCTGCAAGACACTCGTCGCCGGAAGGGATTGCTGTCGCCGGAGTTTCGCCGGAGAAACAGAGGAATTCAATCGGTATACCTCACGCTTAATTTCTTCATTCTTTTTATGTAATCTCACTTGTAATTAACCCTCTGTCACTAAAGAACATGTTTTAATCATCGAACCAGTCGATTTCCGATTCTGGTTAAAACCAGTGAAGAAGACGATGTTCGGTAATGTTTAAGTATAATTAAAAGCAAGATATTACTCGGGTTAGACACACAGTCCAGCGGTGGACTGTGTGCACAATAAACACTAAAGTCGCGAGTTCGAATCCGTCCCAGCCTTACTCACTTGAAATAAAAATCTGCCTTTTTAAACTGAACGGGTGGACTTACAGTCTATGTTAAGTATAATAAAAACCGAGTTAATAACCAAGTGAGACACACAGTCCAGCGGTGGACTGTGTGTACGCTAACCCACAGGTCCCGGGTTCGAGACCTGTGGAGCGCACCGGTTCTCTGGATTAAAAATCGTTTTCAAAATAAAGGATTTCTGTTTAAATCTAATTAATATATATATATATAATTAAAATCAGATATATGACGGGTTAGACACGTAGCTCAGTTGGTAGAGCTGCGTGCACGCGTACGGGAGGTCTCGGGTTCGAGCCTCACCCAGCGCACTTATTCTCATTCGAACCGGTCAACGGTCAGAAAAAGTCAAATTTTTTTATTATTTTTATTTAATTATTTTAATTAAAAATCAATTAAAAATACTTAAAAATAACATTTTAAGGTTAGAAAATAGCCTTAAACTCCCAAAAATGCACCCATCAAATCCTACTAAAATGGATTAATAAATCCGTTTACTTACCGGACCATAATGCTATTTATCTAGGTTAATTTTACTCGTGGTTAAAACCACTTCGCGCGCATTCAACATCATCAACCGAACGCACCCAATATGAGTGAATTCTTACAAATTCCCCTTTTTATTCATGTTTTGGGGTGTATCATGTGTCGCTTAAACTAATTCTCTTATGCAAACTCGTGCTATACCATTATATGATCTAAACTAGAATGTAACTATTGTTGGTTGTGATGTATTACATATTGTCAAAGTTGTATGCAAATTATTTAGGCCCATCAGTTCCTCGCGGGAGACGAGTTGAACAACGCGTGCCTTAAAACTCATTCATTAGGCCCATCAGTTCGTAGAACAACGCGTACCTCAAAACTCATTCATTAGGCCCATCAGTTCGTAAGAACAACGCGTGCCTCAAAACTCATTCATTAGGCCCATCAGTTCGTAAGAACAACGCGTGCCTCAAAACTCATTCATTAGGCCCATCAGTTCGTAGAACAACGCGTGCCTCAAAACTCATTCAATAGGCCCATCAGTTCCTCGTGGGAGACGAGTCGAACAACGCGTGCCTCAAAACAATCATTTGGTGTATGTGTGTGCAATATTCAATATTGTTTGTTGTGTGAATAAATTTACATCTACATTTACTCATATGTGGTTATGCACATTATTTATAATCAATTGGATAAACTTGTTCAAATGTTTTCCATAGGATTCACTCGCCAACTTTATGTTGATCCAAAAACCCTTTTACACATGATACAGGTGAACAGGTTGAAGCGAGGAAAACATAGGAAATGCCTTAGAAGAGAACAAAGAAGCTTAGATTGATAGTTAGAACATGTTGTAATTCTTATTGTAAACTTTCCATTAAATTGTATTAATGAATATGAAACGTATAATAAATGTCATGAGCTTCGATGATAACCCAATCATGCCCCGATCACCTTTCCGCTGCGGGTCGGGGTGTGACAGATTGGTATCAGAGCCATGACTATAGGGATATAGGATAGGTTATTAGACCCTTAGAGCCTATACTATAGTCTGCCTAAATTTTAATTGATTAAGTGGTTACATACAAACTTGTGATATTTATCTGTTTCATATTTGTTTATATTTACAGTCAAACATACATGCTTATATACGTATTCATTATACATATATCAATGTTCATATATTCAATTCATTTTTCATACTCTCATTATTCAAGGATTTTGTTGCAATTTTCAAATCTCATCAAAGTAAGTTCTGCGACGGGCATGTAGTAACCGGAAGGGTACAAGTACCGGTAGTCGGAACGTCCTGTCTAGGTTGGCATTCGTATAAATCCAAAATAACGGACCAGTTTGCCTACCTGGGGACTAACGATGAGAGTACGACGGACCTATTAGGCCAAAGCATGCCACACCAAACGTCGTTCGAACTAACCCCACTTTTAGATGTCACCGTGTCCATACCTGCGCACATTCCGAATATCATACGTTACATATTTCTCGATTTTTCTCCGGGTTTTAGTGTACGTAACCAGGCTAACACATGCGAACCATATGAAAAACCCGGTAATCATGGGGGCCCACGTGATTACGAAGGTGAAGTATGGCGGCATGCAAGGCCCAATTACGAGCAAAGCCCAAGACATCCTATGGATGTAGTAGAATTATTTTTCTATATTTATTTTATGAATGTTCATTCCCAAACGCGACCCACGATCCCAAAAGCATCCAACTCATACTCTTGACATGTATTCCTTGTAGATGTCTTCTAACCTCGCCCGTAGGAAGATGAGAGCAGGAAAAGCCCGTGAACGCATGGCTGCCCAAATCGCTCAGCAAATGG
Organism: Scalesia atractyloides; assembly: GCA_947069175.1. Lineage (NCBI taxonomy): Eukaryota > Viridiplantae > Streptophyta > Magnoliopsida > Asterales > Asteraceae > Scalesia > Scalesia atractyloides. The sequence goes on along the minus strand of CAMTDV010000005.1, from coordinate 92,882,209 downwards.
CGACCGTAATACCCAACATCGTAGTTCAAGTTCAACAAGCCCTTACCGCTAATTCCGTCAACCCAACCCACCAAGAAGATCAAAACACTGTCAATCTTTCCCCAAAAGTCACTAAATGCACCTACAAACATTTCAAATCCTGCGATCCTCCAAAATACGAAGGTACTGAAGGTGTCACCGCTCTCCTCCATTGGTTCGAAGAAATGGAGAACACTTTTCTAAATTGCGATTGCCCCGATGATCGCAAAGTGCGTTATGCTACCGGTCGTTTACTTGGAACAGCACTCACATGGTGGAATACAGAGAAGACCAAACGAGGTGTTGAAGATACTATGACTTTGACTTGGGAAGAGTTGAAGGGAATCATGACAAGGCGGTTTTGCCCAAGAAGCGAAATCAAGAAATTGGAGGATGAGTTCCATTCTTTGAGACAAAAGGAAGGCGACCACACCACATACAACAAGAGATTCCTTGAGTTAAATCAAATGGTTCCCAACTTGTTCACTCCCCTCTACCGCTTGATCGAGCACTATATACGTGGTCTTCCATCAAAGATTCAAGACTCTGTAATAAGTACCTCGCCTGCAACTTTGGAAGCAGCAATGGAGCTAGCAACAGCGCTCACCGAGAACCGAATCCGGAACAAAGATCTCAAGGAGGAGAAGAAGAAGGATAAAGCATCAACCGAAACCTCAAACTCCACCCGAACCGAATCCTCTACACCACCCATTTCTAAGAGAAAACGAGATGGGCAAATCTTCGCCGTCACCCAACGCAACCCACCAGCCTCACAAGTTGTACCTCCCCAAACTATCCCAATCACTCATGTAGCACCCAACTCAACTTACCCAAATAAGAAACCTTACATTGGACCTCACCCTCAATGCAACACCTGTTTCTATCACCATCCATCTACCTTACCCTGTCGACTATGTGCGAATTGTGGACGCTACGGTCATTTGAGCAAGGTTTGCCGCACCTCTCAAAACCAAACCCCACCCCCTACTCAAAACATGGTCCAAACATATCAACAACCTCAATACCCCATGTTCCCATATGTTCGAGCTTGTTTCAATTGTGGCGACCCTACCCATTTTAGAAACACGTGCCCTCGTTTGGTTAACATCATAACCGCCCAAGCTCAAGCAAACCCAGTTAACCAAGCAAATCAAACAAACCCAGCTCCACCGCCAGCAAGAGGAAGAGTTTATAACATCAACGCCAATCCTGTTGAAGATATTAACGGTCCAAACAAACCACTTAACTAGCCTTCTCTCACCAAGAATCAAGATTCAACTCCAACCACTTAGTTTTTATGTTTTCTTTATGTTATCTCAATTTTCACGTATCTCAATTGGAAATTTATCCAAGAATTTTAATGCAAATTACTAGTTCAGTTTGTTTTATACTCATTGATTTAATATTCATATCATCATACCTCACGACGTATCTCAGTTTCATCATTTAAAGAAGTTGAGTTGTGTCTCACTTCTACATAGACTAACCTCTCCATCATATTAAACGAGAGAGGTATCGTCATCATTCAAACATGTATACTATCAGAATTAAGACTCAAGCGCTGGTTGTTGTGTTTGTTTATGTTCTAGAGTCATATAGAACTAATCATAACTTACTGATAAAACCAATGAAAATTTGACAAGAGTATGGTGGATACGCCGCTGGTACTTCCTATATATAAGTATTCTTGTCAAATGATCGGAGGCATTATCAGGCGGTTATGAAAGGTTCCATGTATAGGCTGTTTGTGTGATTGATGTTTAGATTAAGTTATTCATTTTCAAGTACATGCAATACGTTCGGCTCCGTTTGATTGAGCCTTGAGCGCACAGACAATTTCATTTTCAGTACATGCAATACGTTCGGCTCCGTTTGATTGAGCCTTGAGCGCACAGACAATTTCATTTTCAGTACATGCAATACGATCGGCTCCGTTTGATTGAGCCTTGATCGCACAGATATATTTCATTTCAGTATTTTATGTTTGTTGTATTGGTTGTAGAGTTATATAGGACTAATCATAATTCACTGATAAAACCAATGAAAATTTGGCAAGAATATGGTGGATACGCCGCTGGTACTTCCTATATATAAGTATTCTTGCCAAAGGATCAGAGGCGTTATCAGGCGGTTATGAGAAGTTCCATGTAGGATTTAGTATTGCCTTGGTTGAAATTTGTGTTACATTTATATCATCTCTCTATTTAAAGAAATTGGATTGTGTTCCATTTCTACATAAACTAACCTCTCCATCATAACAAACGAGAGAGGAACTGTCATCATTCAAACATATATGCTATCAGAATGTGGATTCAATTATTAGTTGTTGTGTTTATTTGTGTAGATTGTAGTATTAGAAGTTTTGCCTTAGGATATAACCCTAACCTTCTAAGCATATTCAAACTTTTATGCATGAAATCAAAGTTAGCAAAATCAATTCTGCTTATCAATACTTTTACAGTAGGCAACAAAAAGCGATTCCTGTATTAGGGTACTTAACCTTTACAAGGAACGTTACCGCCTCAAACAAAAAACTTAAACCCTTATTTCTTCTAAACATGTAACTGTCAAACTAAACACCATCATTCTTTTAGTCAAATATATCACTATTTAAATTTCGGGACGAAATTTCTAAAAAGCAGGGGATACTGTAACATCCGTCAAAAACGGATGTACCAAACCCGCTCCGTTTATCAACCGAACAGTCAGTTAAAATTTTCGTTGCGAATTAAATGCCCAAAATAATTTTAAACGATACATAATCAATTATTATACGGGGATATATAATTAGTTTTTGAAAAACTGTTAAAAATCGCAAAATAAAAATGTTTTGTTTCTGCCGGGTTTCGAACCCGGGTCTGTACCGGTTCAACAAACAACTTATCACCCAGCCGATCAACCGCTCCGCCACTTTGATTTTCTGATAATAAAAGGAATCAATTAATTCAAATAATAAAGTGCGGAAGTCAAATTCAGTCAATTTGCGCCCAAATAGCAGTCGTCGGAAATTCCGACGACTTCGCCGATAATTTACGTTTCCGCTCAAGTTAACCGAAGAATTAACTCCCACGACGGTATAACCGACGTCTGAACCCGCGACATCAGTCGTAACCGCCGGAGAACGGCTGACTTCGAATTGAGACCGAATGCAGACCCCATACATCTCGATACTACCCTATAAATTCACCCACAACTCATCAGAAACCTTTCACTCTCAAATCGCACCCTTTCTCGGCGAAAACTCACTCGCCGGAAATATTCTGTTCGTCGCCGGAAAACCGAGTCCTTAATCTCTGAGCTTTACTGAACCCCCTAAACTTATACCGAAGTCACCCACACCCTTTGTAAGCTTTCTGAAGATTCTCTGCTGCAAGACACTCGTCGCCGGAAGGGATTGCTGTCGCCGGAGTTTCGCCGGAGAAACAGAGGAATTCAATCGGTATACCTCACGCTTAATTTCTTCATTCTTTTTATGTAATCTCACTTGTAATTAACCCTCTGTCACTAAAGAACATGTTTTAATCATCGAACCAGTCGATTTCCGATTCTGGTTAAAACCAGTGAAGAAGACGATGTTCGGTAATGTTTAAGTATAATTAAAAGCAAGATATTACTCGGGTTAGACACACAGTCCAGCGGTGGACTGTGTGCACAATAAACACTAAAGTCGCGGGTTCGAATCCGTCCCAGCCTTACTCACTTGAAATAAAAATCTGCCTTTTTAAACTGAACCGGGTGGACTTACAGTCTATGTTAAGTATAATAAAAACCGAGTTAATAACCAAGTGAGACACACAGTCCAGCGGTGGACTGTGTGTACGCTAACCCACAGGTCCCGGGTTCGAGACCTGTGGAGCGCACCGGTTCTCTGGATTAAAAATCGTTTTCAAAATAAAGGATTTCTGTTTAAATCTAATTAATATATATATATATATATAATTAAAATCAGATATACGACGGGTTAGACACGTAGCTCAGTTGGTAGAGCTGCGTGCACGCGTACGGGAGGTCTCGGGTTCGAGCCTCACCCAGCGCACTTATTCTCATTCGAACCGGTCAACGGTCAGAAAAAGTCAAATTTTTTATTATTTTTATTTAATTATTTTAATTAAAAATCAATTAAAAATACTTAAAAATAACATTTTTAAGGTTAGAAAATAGCCTTAAACTCCCAAAAATGCACCCATCAAATCCTACTAAAATGGATTAATAAATCCGTTTACTTACCGGACCATAATGCTATTTATCTAGGTTAATTTTACTCGTGGTTAAAACCACTTCGCGCGCATTCAACATCATCAACCGAACGCACCCAATATGAGTGAATTCTTACAAATTCCCCTTTTTATTCATGTTTTTGGGTGTATCATGTGTCGCTTAAACTAATTCTCTTATGCAAACTCGTGCTATACCATTATATGATCTAAACTAGAATGTAACTATTGTTGGTTGTGATGTATTACATATTGTCAAAGTTGTATGCAAATTATTTAGGCCCATCAGTTCCTCGCGGGAGACGAGTTGAACAACGCGTGCCTTAAAACTCATTCATTAGGCCCATCAGTTCGTAGAACAACGCGTACCTCAAAACTCATTCATTAGGCCCATCAGTTCGTAAGAACAACGCGTGCCTCAAAACTCATTCATTAGGCCCATCAGTTCGTAAGAACAACGCGTGCCTCAAAACTCATTCATTAGGCCCATCAGTTCGTAGAACAACGCGTGCCTCAAAACTCATTCATTAGGCCCATCAGTTCCTCGTGGGAGACGAGTCGAACAACGCGTGCCTCAAAACAATCATTTGGTGTATGTGTGTGCAATATTCAATATTGTTTGTTGTGTGAATAAATTTACATCTACATTTACTCATATGTGGTTATGCACATTATTTATAAAATTGGATAAACTTGTTCAAATGTTTTCCATAGGATTCACTCGCCAACTTTATGTTGATCCAAAAACCCTTTTACACATGATACAGGTGAACAGGTTGAAGCGAGGAAAACATAGGAAATGCCTTAGAAGAGAACAAATAAGCTTAGATTGATAGTTAGAACATGTTGTAATTCTTATTGTAAACTTTCCATTAAATTGTATTAATGAATATGAAACGTATAATAAATGTCATGAGCTTTGATGATAACCCAATCATGCCCCGATGACCTTTTCCGCTGCGGGTCAGGGTGTGACAAGAGGTACTAAAGGGAAGCTTGTTCTTCCTACCTCATGTATGAATTCTCTAACACAAAAGAGGTTCCTAAATGGAGGGTTGATCTTCTACCTCATACTTGACTTATAATCTATGTAATATATATATATATACATCCTATATAAATCTATTTAAGTAACAAGACTTAATGATAACTAAAATAGTTACTTTTTAAGAAACATGTTACATCATCCATGACCATGCACTTGTCACGATTCTAATGGAGCTTGAATCCGTGAAAACACACCAACCTTTGAGGTCTTAGTAGTTTCAAGAACAAGTGCTATGTGTATAAGATGATTACATTTATAAGTCTACTTTTATGTTGACCATTCCGAATCTATAACTCGTCCATTACCATTCCACTACTTACACACCTTCGTTTACCCTATGTAGGGTAACCTCGGTGTTCCATCTCCAAACTCAACAACACTCTCGGGATTTCAAGTAGGAAAGCTTGCAAAACCATGAGTATACTCGATCCCATTTTCCATCTTTAATATTTTGGGTGCAACATGTACAAAACACATAAAAACTCGCTTACAAATTTACTCTATCTGTTATAACATGATACTTGTTTATATACTTGAATAATGCATGCTATGTTAGACTTGTGTTATATGCTCATTAACTTTGCTAGCCAACCTTAACAAATATAGCGCTATAGGAGTAATGCCCGCCCGTATGCTTGTGGTATTGTTAAGTAAACTATTAAACACCCGTTTTATGACAATGTTGGGTAATCACAATTGCGTTAGACTATGGATTGACATATAAGAGCACATGTTTAGTATGTTATGACAATTATATACAACGTTGCCATGTTGGATATGAGACAAGCTTTATTCACTATTATGCTATGTAACAAACTTGTAAGCTCGCCAACCTTTGTTGATATATATTATTTTAATACGTGTTGTAGGAAACTAAGTTGATGCCAATGAAGAAACATATTAGGGTGGATTAGATACACACCTAGTTTTAATTTCATGTATTTTGTTCTATGTTGTATTGTCATTTGAAAATTGTCGCATTTCCATTTCGAACCATTGTTTTACCAACTTAGTATCAAGTAAAATTTGCTTTATTAAATATTGTCGCAAAGTAGTGTTATGACGTTTTGAGCAAATTGTTAGTCTCATCCCGATGTTTCCGCCATCGGTTGGGGTGTGACAGATTGGTATCAGAGTCTTAACTATAGGGAATTAGGAAAATTTCCATGCTCTTGACCCAGTCTATAGTTTAAGTGTCCAACTTTTGACCATTCTTTATTCATGCTTAAAATGTTAATTCTTCCTACTTTGCTCCTATCTCTTCTTTTTGTCTTAAACATACGTGTCTTTCCTAAGACGCTTACACAAATTACACACTTGAAGACACTCTTTTTGCATCAACAAGACGATTTGCACCAAGATAGGCCCAATGGCCCGCAATTTTTGGTGAAATCCCTCACTCTGCGATTATGATTTTTACACGAAGTAACGCTATCAAGCTAGGAGTGATATCCACATCTTGATGGAAACTTCCATTTCAATCTCTAGTGGACCCTTACCAACGAGTTAAAATTTTCTCCTCGTTTGGTAAGTACCAACCACGTTTAGGGTACGATGTTATCATGTTAGGGGTGAAACCCGCACCTTGTTAACTAGTCCCATTCCTCGATTTTCAATCTCGCCAAAGTCTCGAATTTTCGATCGACTAGGGACATGTAGTAACTGGAAGGGTGAATACCGTTAGTCGCTTCTCGATGAGAGTATTCCACCTATTAGGCCAAAGCAAGTTTCCCTAACTCGAAAGGATTTTCGACCCACTTTGGAATAGTCGACGTTTCTCTACCTGAAACATTCCAATGTTTTATTGAGCCTATCTTTTATGCTAATTCAATTTCAATGTATTTTATACTTTGAACGTTTGTAACTTCGTTTCAATTACACAATTTGCACTTTCCTCGCAATCTCAAACAATAATAATCCTTCGTGAACGAACTAAATTTACAATCTTTTATGTCAATATTTGTGGTTATGCAATATGAAATCTTGTTTCGCCTATGTAAACTACTTGAAACTACGTGCTACATGTTACATGTTAAATTATGCAAATTGTCTTTTCTCAAAAACATTATGATCAAGTCTCACCTCTTATCATCACCCTTGTAGATGTCTTCCAACCGCCGTTCTAACTCCAAGAGGAACTCAAAGTCAAGCTCTAGCAAGAAGAAATTACTTGCGTTCATGGCTAAGCAAATGGCTCAAGTCATTCCCGACATTGTGAGCAAGGTTACCACTACTGCCGCCAACTCGTCTGTCAACTCCAAAACTGGCCAGCCTAAGCCTACCTCTTTCAACTACAAGCACTTTGTCGCTTGCAACCCTAGGCCATTCACTGGCAACGAGGGTGTCACCGCTATGCTCGAATGATTTGAGAGCATCGAAGTGACATTTATCAACGGTGATTGTCCTGAGCACCTTAAAACCCGAAGCGCAACGGGCGTCTTCCATTCTCGAGCTCTCGAGTGGTGGACGAACGAGCGTAACATCCGCTCCAACGAAGAAGCCGATGCCCTCCCTTGGATCGAGGTTAGGGAAATGATGATGTTGGAGTTTTGTCCTCCATATGAACAAGAAAAGCTTGAGGATGAATTTTGGCACCTCAGGCAAGTGGGTGACGTTAACCTTGGTTACACCACCCGCTTCAAACAATTAAGCATCATCGTTCCCCACCTCGTGAACACGCCTACACGTACCATTACAAAATACCTTAACTGCCTTCCCCCTACCATACGTGATGTTATTCTAGCCTCGAGACCTGATAACATCGAACTATGTTACCGCCTAGCCGCTGAAATCAATGATAATCGGGTGCGTGATAAAACCAAACCCTCCAACACCACCAAGTCTGCCAACCAAGCCACCACCGGACCCAGTGAACCCAAATCTCAACCGCGAAACAACAATGGCAAGAAACGAAAGTTTCAAAACTAAAGTTGCAACGCAATTACTCTAGCCGCAAACCCAAATCCCCCTCAAGAACCCCAAGAAAACTGTACGTTGGGAATCATCCCAAGTGTACCATATGTCATCACCATCACCCAGCCAACATCGCATGCCGCCATTGCACAAATTGCAATCGGTTTGGGCATGTAACTGCCGCTTGCCCAGTGGTCCTGCAACACAAGGCAACCAAAACCAGCAGCCTCCCCAAAACCAAAACCGTCAAAACCCTGCCAACAACGTCCGAGCGTGCTTCAAATGCGGTTATCCAAATGATCTTCGACCTCATTGCCCTCAAAACAATCAAGAGCAACAACAACTGGCTCCCCGTGGTCGCGCTTTCAACATCAACGCAAATCAGGCGCAACACGACAATCGTGAACGGTACGTTCCTTGTCAATGGCTTATATGCTTCTTTACTATTTGATACTGGTGCGGATAAAAGTTTTGTATCCGTAGAATTCGAACCAATGCTAAAGTGTACACGTTCTAAGCTTCCAAAATCTTTCACCGTCGAAGTTGCCAATAGCAAGTCCATCACCATTGACTCTGTCCTTCGCGATTGTTTTCTCACTCTCAATAATCATGTGTTCTCCATCGATCTCATACCAATGCAATTGGGTAGTTTCGATATCATAGTAAGTATGGATTGGCTACGTAAGAACCATGCTGAAATCGCTTGTCACGAAAAGTTTGTTCGATTGCCTCTTCCGTCCGGTGACACGTTGCACGTCTATGGGGAAAGACCCTCGAAAGGTCTCAAACTCATGTCATGCACCCAAGCGAACAAGTACTTATGTAAGGAGTACTTTGCCTTTTTAGCCCACATTGTGGAAGAAAAGGGCAAGGGAAAGGACGTAAGTGATGCCCCGGTGGTGTGTGATTTTGCCAACGTTTTCCCTGAAGACCTTCCCGGTCCTCCTCTTCCTCGTTCAGTTGACTTCCATATCGATCTCATTCCTGGCGCTACGCCTGTCGCTAAATCTCCTTATTGCCTAACACCCACGGAAATGCAAGAGCTATCTATCCAACTTCAAGAACTTCTTGATAAAGGCTTCATAAGCCCTAGTACTTCTCCTTGTGGCGCTCCCGTTTTATTCGTCAAGAAGAAAGATGGTTCGTTTCGGATGTATATCGATTATCGTGAGCTCAACAAACTCACTGTCAAAAACCGTTATCCTCTTCCTCGCATCGATGACCTTTTTGATCAACTTCAAGGCGCAACTTGCTTTTCCAAGATCGATCTTCGTTCTAGTTACCATCAACTTTGAGTCCTCGAAAAAGATATCCCTAAAACCGCCTTTCGCACTAGATACGGCACTACGAGTTCGTAGTTATGGCCTTCGGTTTAACGAATGCACCCACGATCTTCATGGACTTAATGAATCGGGTGTGTAAGTTATACTTGGATCGCTTTGTGATTGTGTTCATAGATGATATTCTCATCTATTCCAAGACTCAAGATGATATTAGTGGTTTATCCTTGAACTTCTTCAACGCGAGATACTATACGCCAAATTCTCCAAGTGTGAATTTTGGCTAAAAGAAGTCCAATTTCTCGGTCATGTTGTGAACGAGAAAGGCATTCACGTCGATCCCGCAAAGATCGAAGCTGTAAAGAACTGGATCGCTCCTTAATCTCCGTCCGAAATTCGCTTTTTCCTTGGTCTAGCTGGTTACTATCGCCGCTTCATTTCGAACTTTTCAAAAGTCGTCGTCCCTCTCACATCTTTGACCCAAAAAGATAAACCTTTTGTTTGGGGTCCCGAACAAGAGGAGTCTTTTCGAACACTCAAGGACATGCTATGTAACGCTCCTATCCTCGCTCTTCCCGATGGAAACGACGATTTTGTCGTGTATTGCGATGCTTCGAACCGAGGTCTTGGTTGCGTTCTTATGCAACCTGACAGGTTATCGCTTACGCTTCAAGACAACTCAAGATTCATGAGAAAAACTACACTACGCACGACCTTGAACTTGGTGCGGTTGTTTTTACATTAAAGATATGGCGACACTACCTTTATGGTACCAATTGTAATACCCCAAAAACGTCGCAGCGGAAATACAAATGTAATGGTGACGGAAGTTGGTGCCCATAAATATCTTAGTGGACGATGCATAGTTAATTTTGGACATATTACTTAATTAAAACATTGTTTACAATTTTAAACATAAACCACAACCATAACATAGTTTAGTTGTCTTGATCCTTATGGATCTTAATACAGTCGGTCCCAAATAAGTTTTAAAAGTGTCCAAAGTTTATTATTAAACAAACATGCATCACAACCACAAGATACGCCAAAGATTCCCGAAGCCATGCTCAAGTACCTGAAGAACATGTTAAAATCAGGTGTCAACACAAAGGAGGGTGAGCTCACATATTCAAATTTAAAATAATTTGATCCAAGGAAAAACTTTCTAATTATGTGTTTATTATCAAAACATCCAAATAATATTTTCGAAAGTTTATTTATTTATTTCCTTAATAAAATTCATGAGTCAGCCGTCGCAAGCGTTTCCCCGAAACCTCCGAACTAAGCATCTTCCCAAGTTTCACATATTAAATTTATTGCATCAAATGTTCAGACTCGTATGTTTGCAAGACAGTACGAACTATATATTAGCATTAAGGGTATAATCAACGCTAGACAATAACAGAATATATATTCGTCGCTTGACATGACACGGAGCTACCGGTCGCGACGGGGTTGTCAACCCGATAGATCTATCAACAATTCCACGTAATCCATATTAATGATTAAATGGCTAAGTTTGCACAAAGTGCCCGCAATGGGTCACCCAAGGTGCCAACCTTATGAACAATATATATATCCTACTAAAATGATAAAATTTAATATAACACGTTGTACGAATCCCCGACGTCCCCACCGAAACGTAAGCCTAATCCCGATACTTACTCTCTTGAGACCGGGCCAATTCGTTACAACTTTAGATTTAAACATTTTAAATCCACACGGTCGTTCTATCCCATAACACTGTAAGGTCCCCGTTTCATCCCCGAAACGCATATATCATTATTCCAAAATCCGTTTCATCCCGAAACATATTTATATCCAAAACCATTTTTTTCTCCAAAAATATATCATATAATTTCCAAATCATATTTTCCACGAAAATATATTTATAGTTTAATCAAAGACATATTTTATACGAAAACGTATACTTATCCTTTTAAGGCGTGTTCTTCCCCCAAAACATATACAAAACAGTAAAAGAGGGGGTTTAGTGACACTCACCTTTGGGTGCGTATTTAAAATAGCGCGATCCCACAATTTGATTCTACACGTCCTAACATACGTAGGCACGATCTAATAATCAATATATTACAAAATTCCTAAGTTTCTCCAATACTTAGCATTTTCACATAACTTTGAGATTTCCTCGAAAAGTCATTATTTTTTATTATGTTGGCATATTAATATATATATATGAGTTCATATATATATATATATATATTTAATACTTTGTGACTTGAACGGCTTTATTGGTGACCTTAATGTTTTATCCGTTACACTCCCGTTTATAAGTACTATATATCTACGACTTGCGCGTCGTAATATATATACATAAACGTACACATTTTCACAATATCATAACACGCGAAAACTCATCAACTTATTCACTTATCATTTTTGAAGCATGTATACATGAAATAACTCAATAAGTTAACCTATGTATCAATTTTCATGCTCGACAAATAAGTTACACATTTTAACGCGATTTCACCGATTCTACCGTTTTAAACATACAAGCGTACATGCATAGTCTTAATTCCCGCTATCATATCAAAACTTAACATATTATCATATTCACATATTTAATCACATAACACATTTAAATACATAAGGTTCACCCATGAACAACCCATTCTAGTGTATGTTGAAAATGCGTATTTTAGTGATTCGGTAACGTTTTCGGGTGCCGAAAGTCGCGTATGACTAACCAAACACCAAATAAACTAAATATAAGTTAATATACTTATATTTATACTAAAAATATCAGTTTATTTACTGATTTAAAACAGTTTCATAAAAACCCTCTTAAAAGGCGATTTTTACCGTTTTTACAGCATAGTTTTGCTTCAAACGTTACTCCAACCATCCGAACTCGAAACGACTTCATATTTTAAGACAATACATTTTATATACTGAATAAAATGATGGTTATAACCAGATTAGTGCAGTTTTTGTGTAAGGCACATAAATCATGCGATTTCATGTATTTTACAACACTTTTAAGCACATAGTACAACATGCAAAGCTAGTAAACTTTATGTGAAAGTTTTATATCATTTTAACACTTCAAATATTCATATTTTAGTGTTAAGAATCTGTTCATAATTTATTTTTATCAAATCATGCTCAAATCATCTTTCCATGATTATATATCAACATGCATGTCCTTGTATGTGCATCTAATGCATCCATAACATATTATTTTCAACTTGCATGTACTCATATGCATCTAGACATACATTTATTTCATGTTTATATTATCCATGACATTCAAATCTTCATATCATTATCATCTCATCATTCAACATAAATGCAAGACATATTCCTTCATATTTATGAACTAACTACAAATTTTGTGTGCATACGGCTCACACACATATACATACATGCTTCCAAAGACCCACTTTTCATGTTCATTCTTTCAAATCACTAAAAACCTTTTAGAACATTCTCTTATGACAACTTTTGATGCATGCATGAACTTTAAACTTTACAAATATCATGTTAATCAAGAATCACTCAAGAACCAAAAGCCAATCTCATATATACATATATACATACTCACGGCCACCTACATGTATATATACATGTCCATTTTTATTTCTTTTAAAAACCCATTTGTGGTTATTTTCAAGTTAGTGTTTAAACTCAAGAACAAGAGAAACTTTTATCATCATCAACATTCATCAAGATCAAGAACAAGTTTTTAAAGATGAATGTTATACCTTCAAGATTCTAGTGGGTTTTGAACAAGAGTTGATGATATGAAGCTTGGATGTTGCTTGAAACAATTGGAAATCACCTCTAAACCTTCAAGAACACTTGAAATCACCTTCAAATGCCCTTGGATCTTTAAGAAATGATTTGAAATTTTGAAATGTATGTGTGAGGGCGGCGTTTCGGCCTAGAGCTGGAGAGAGAGAGTGAGTGTATGTTTGGTTTGATCTTGGATGGTTTATTGGATTGTGCTGGAGGTGTGCATGATTACTTTTAAAGTTCCAAGGCCACACTTGGCTATTTAGAAGCAAAAAGGAAAAAGGTGGGCAGCCATGATGCCGCCACCTAGCCCCTTCTCTCTCATATTTCATATACATACACATATATAGGTTAATTATTGGTATTTTACTAGATACCGGGTGTTTTTATCCAGCGTTTTAACTGCGTTTTTAACGCGTTTTAAATTTTTCAACGCTCTATAAAAATAAACACACCAAAATATTACTAAGCAGTATTTTATTTGCCAGGACCAGTTACGTTGTCGGTATTTGGCAGTATGCGCGCTGTGTTGCGCAGTACGCGCTTAAATTCGCAAAATAGGGATTTTAAGCGTTTTAATTTATTTTTATCATTCTATAAAAATAAACTTCTCAAATTATTATTATAATGCCCTGAACTGGCTGTGTTGACAGTATTTGTCAGATATGCGCAGTATCGCGCGGTACGCGCTTAAACTCGAAAAATAGAGTTTCTTAGCGTTTTAAATTATTTTTCCTCACGATTATGATTAAATATATTATTTAACTCATATTGGACTAATTTTAGGATTTTAACATTATTCAGCGGTCACCGACGTTCGTTTCGCATTTTAACCGTTACGTGATAAGCGTTTATCTTAATATTGCCAACGAAATTTTTATCAAACTTTGGATTTACCAACACATCAAATACCATATATCAACATCATAAATAATCAAATACGGCCTTTTATTCATTCATGACACGTGTTACATTTGTACGAGACAGCCTAAATAGCCGGGTGTCACACCAAGTGTGTGGTCTTCACCGACCATAAGAGCCTTCAGCACATCTTCAATCAAAAGGAACTCAACATGCGTCAACGTCGGTGGGTAGAGTTTCTCGACGACTACGACATTGAAATTCGCTATCACCCTAGTAAAGCGAATGTTGTAGCTGACGCTCTAAGTTGTAAACCTCATGCGAAGAGTATCCACTGTTTCCAGATCTTAAGTAATCTTAAGGACCGAATTCGTAAAGCACAACACTCCTCCATTAACGAGAACAATCTGTACAATGAAATGAAGTGCGGTGTTGAAGAAAAACTCTCGTCCAAAGCCGATGGTATGTTATACTATCTCAATCGATTCTGGATCCCGAATCGTGACAACCTTCATGACTTCTTGATGAAGGAAGCCCACAAATATCGATACTCTATTCATCCTGGTGCCGACAAGATGTACCAAGACTTGCATACGTCTTATTGGTGTCCTGGCATGAAGAAAGATATCGCTCTTTACGTCTCGAAATGTCTCTCGTGTTCCAAGGTCAAATCCGAACATCAACGTCCCCCTGGCTTACTCGACAACCAGAAATTCCCGTCTGGAAATGGGAGAGTATCGCTATAGACTTCATCACTAAACTTCCTCGTAAGTCCTCTGGTCACGACAGTATCTGGGTCATCCTTGACCGTTTGACCAAATCCGTGCACTTTCTCCCTATTCGTGAAGATTATAAAGTCGAGAAATTGGCTCGTATCTACACGGACGAAATCATTTGTCGTCATGGTATCCCCATTGACATCATCTTGGACTGTGATGGTCGTTTCACTTCGCGTCTTTGGTAAACCTTCCAAAAAGCACTCGGTACTCACCTTAATCTTAGTACTGCTTTTCATCCTCAATCCGATGGTCAAACCGGGCGTACTATTCAAACTCTGGAAGATATGCTTCGTTCTTGTGTAATCGATTTTGGTGGCAATTGGGATTCACATTTACCATTGGTAGAATTCTCATACAACAACAGTTATCACGCCAGTATTCAAATGGCTCCATTTGAAGCATTATATGGTCGAAAATGTCGATCGCCTATCTGTTGGCACGAGATTGGTGAAGTTCAACTCACTGGTCCTGAACTCATACAAGAAACAACAGACAAGATCTTGCAAATACGTGATAACCTACTCAAAGCTTGAAGTCGTCAAAAGAGTTACGCTGACAAAAGACGCAAACCCTTGGAATTCAATGTTGGTGATCAAGTACTTCTCAAGGTATCCCCTTGGAAGGGAGTAGTTCGTTTTGGTAAGAAAGGTAAACTCACACCTCGCTACGTAGGTCCTTTCAAAATTCTTGAAAGGATTGGCAAGGTTGCGTATCGACTGGACCAACCTGAAGAGCTCAACAACATTCATCTCGTCTTCATGTTTGGAACCTCAAAAAGTGTCTAGCTGAAGAAGGACTTCAAGTTCCACTCGAAGATCTACAAATCAACGAGACCTTGCACTTCGTGGAGAAACCTGTAAATCATAAAGTGACAAATATAACCAAACCATCAAACAGTAGATATTACTAACAAAAAAAACATGTATACGGGCCTACTTCATCATTACAAATCACAAATTTTTTTGTACCAAAAACACGTTACATGCACATGTGCATCGATATTGTTACTCGAAATTTTTTTCTTTTTTTAATTGAAGGAATGTAGCGATTTTTTTAAAAAATATATATTAAAAAAATTGTGTGTTCTTTAAATTTTGTTAGGTATTTTTTTTTGTGTTTACATTGGTTCTTGTGGTTCTCGCGATAAGAGTGGTTCTCAAATGAACCCTACCCCTATATATACATACATACATATATATATATATATATATATATATATGATAAGGATCCGTTTGCGAGAAACGCGAGAACCAATGTGAACACAACCAAAAATACGAAAATGAAAAAAAAATCGCTATATTTCGTCACTAAAAAAATTCGAGTAACAATTACAAATGCACATGTGCATATGTATCTTTTATTTGACAAATTCCGTACTACATTACCAATATTAGACAGTTGCACTTTCATTCACACTACCGTCCGTAATTCACTACTTTTTTATAATACCAATATTAGAAATGCACATATGCATTTATATGTATGAACATCATATACCGTGTTTTTGGTACACTACTTTATGTTTTGGTACACTACTTTGAATACACTTTCCTTTCATTTATCATACCGTCCATAATACATTACTATTACCTCCTACCATCCATAATACAATACCATTACCAGTATGTATAATATTTTGCACTTTATGAACATGTACATGAACACCCTTCATACCATCCAAACAACATAGTAAATCATAAAGTGACAAATATAACCAAACCATCAACCACTAGATATAACTAACCAAAAAACATGTAAATGAGTCTACTTCATTATTCAAAATCACAAAATTTTTGTAACAAAACACGTTATAACATGGTTATACATAATGATAAACATGTGTATTTTTAATATTGGTAACGTAAAAAGTAGTGTATTACGGATGGTAGTGAAAATGAAAGTGCAATTGTTTACTACTCGTAATGTATTAAGAATTTGTCAAAGAAATGATACATATGCATCGATAATTATTACTCGATTTTTGTTTTTTATTGTTTTTTAAGTGACAAAATATAGCGATTTTAAATATATATATATATATATATATATATATATATATTATATATTTAAAATAATTGAGTAAATTGCCAAAATTGTCCATGAGGTTTGGGCATCTTTGGCTATAGTTTCATTCAAAATAACTTTTTTGCACTAGATAGTCCTTAACTTTTGAGATTTTTTTGCCATTTTTATCGAAAAGTCTAATTTGTTTTACGTTTTCTATCAAAACTTGGATGAAAATGATGAAAAAAATACACAATCTTTAGGACGACTTTGGCCAAAAAGTCAGACGTTTGGATGAAAATGGTAAAAAATCTCAAAAGTGAAGGGCAATATGGTATAAAAAAGTTGTTTTGAATTAAATTGGCAAACATGCCCAAACTTAGGGACGATTTTGGCAATAAAAATTTATGTGTTTTTTAAATTTTTTAGGTATTTCTTTGTGTTCATATTGGTTCTCGCACTAAAGGTTGTTATCGCATGAACCTTACCATATATATATATATATGTGTATATATATATATGTATATATATATATGTATATGTATATATATATATATATGTGTGTATATATATATTATGGATCGGTTCAAATGAAAACCAACCCAGTTGCGAGAACCGCGAGAACCACTCTCCACCAATCAGACCATGCCATCTATACACTATTAAATTAAATCTTAAAGGTTGTTTTGGTAATTTACTCAAAATGTCATGTCTCCTCTCTCTCTCTCTTTGAAATCTTATCAGACTTTTCCATCCATCAAAATGTCATATCTACTCTCTCTCTCTCTTAAAATCTAAAATAAAATTGTTTTTTTGGAAAAAAAATCTATTATACATAATATTAATATGCTATGTCGGTGCTTCTTTCGGATTGGTCGACTTTCTTTTTTCAGAGCAAAATTTTGTTAAGTTGCAACTTTTAATTAGTCGTTATTGTGTATTGTGCAGTAAAAAGATGTAGGTTAGCTTGATATGGTTGGTTTTGGTGCGAAGAAAAATAAATAAATAATTTTTTTCTTTTACTTTTCATTTTTATACCACACCATATATGTGATACAAGTTTTTAATGATTTACTAATTTGGTTTTTTTAATACGTTTGTTAGCTTTCTTAAAAAAACGAATACGTAGTTTGTTTAATTTTTCGATATTGTAAAAATACGAGAGTCGGGCCGATACCGTGACGAACCGAATCGAATTCCCGCCACGGAGCGCGGGTATTCCCACTAGTTTTTTGTAAAAAAGTTTAAAACCGTAAAAAATTTTGGGGCGTAAAAAATGTTTTAAAACGGGTCGAAAAAAAAAATTTTTTATACCGGCGCGTAAAAAAATTTAAACCCGCCGAAAAAAAAATTTATAATTGGCGCGAAAAAAAAATTTTAAAACAATCTTTCATAATCCGTAATCAAAGAAAATTCAAATTGATAACGTCTAATAAAGTTCATTAACATTCAATTGCGAAAAGAAATTAAAAGGGAAAAAAGAACTGTGGGGAGTGGGGGTTTTAAAGCAAATTTGGAGGGAAGAAGAACACCAATTTGCTTAAACAATCTTTATAACCGTAATCTAAAATAGAGATGGGATAAAAACCCGGTTCCGAACCCAACCGGTAAAACCGAACGGGAAACCGGTTCCGCCCCTACCCGACATTAATAGCCCGGGTTTCCGGGTTCAAAATACCCGTTGTTCCAACCCGGGTTCCACAATTTTACCATTTGAATCGGGTAGAAACCCGGGTTTTCCTACCCTCCCCGGTTCCTACCCGTCCCCGGGTTTCATAGTCCCGGTTCCATCATACCCGGAAATGCATTTTAGAAGGAACCCGGGTTTTAACCGTTAAAATTTACCTTTGGACCGGTTTTATAGCCGAAAAAGTGGAGACAAAATAGAAAGAAACAAAAAATAAAAAACACAATAGAAAGAAAATTTAAACCAAACTTTTTTAAAACACCAAAACCAAAAGGGTTACTCAAAATTTGAAGAACCGGTGCCGGAACCTTCTCCCGTCTCATTTTTCTTTTCCTTCGTCACTGGGCAATGCCGCTCGTGTGTTTCTTAAGGGGTTTAGTTGGCTGCGGCCTTCATAAATTTTTTCCGCAAGCTTTTCTCTAGCCATCTCGTGGCTGTCGGACATTTAAAAAGAGATCAAAATTCTTCCATATAGCGGGTTTCTTTTCGTCTCTAAGACAGTAACAACTTGTTCGTTGTTGCCATAGATATTTGAAGATTTTTGGAAGATGATTGAGTTTGTAAGTTGATGATGGGGAGTTTGTAATTGAAATGGTAAATGGGAGGGGGTTTATAAAAAAAAACCGATTTCGGAACAGGAAAAGGTTCCCAAAGGGAACTTTTTTTTAAACAGGAACCCGGGTTCTACGGTAACATTTTTTTCAGGGCCGGTTCTGAACAGTAAAAGTCAGATTTTTCGACGTCAGGAACCCGGTTCTGAACAGTAAAAGTCAGATTTTTCGACTGTCAGGAACCGGTTCTGAACAGTAAAAGTCAGGATTTACTGTTGGAAACCCGGGTTTTAAACAGTAAAAGTCAATTTTTCGACTGTCAGGGAAACCGGTTTTTAAACAGTAAAAAATAGATTTCGACTGTCAGGAACCGGGTTTCCACACAGGAACCGGTTCCACACCAACCCGGTTCCATAATACCCCTACCCGGTTCTACCGGTTCCATTTCTTGGGTGTGAACCCGGGGAGGGAAATGGGCCCGGTTCCACACCATACCCGGTTTCCAATGACATCAGCAGAACCGGTTCCGGGTTGAAGGTTCCGGGTAAAATAAAACCCGTTATCCCTCTCTAATCTAAAATCCCCTGTTATATCTAAACTTGTTTTTGGGGTTATTAAACGGGCCACAAGGTTGGCCTAAAGGTCTACCGGTTCATAACTTATTCAGTTTATATCCATGTGTTTTAATAGGATCAAGCTCAGTTAGTGGTGCACCAACGGGTTTTTTGAATACCCGGTTTCGGGGATGGAAACCCGGGGGCGGGGGCCGGGTTTTAAAATTTGGGTTTTAAGAATCCCGGGGGGGTCCCGGGTTCAGGGTTTTTACAAAAAATGTATACCCTATATAGGTTGGGTAGGGTCGGGTCGGGGTTTTAATACCCGGGATTTTAAAACCTATTTTGGGTTCGGATTGGGTTTGGGTATGGATCGGGGATAAAGTATAGAATTAAAAGTAAACCAAAAAATGGTCAAAAATATACTTTCTAAGGTATTAGCCGTTACCAAAGTGCAAAACTCGAAAAAACACAAAAAAAAAACGAAAAAAACCCGAACGGGGGATTGAAAAACCCGGACCGGGTATTGAAAAAAAACCCCGGGTTGGGTTCGGGGTTTAAACCTGTCTCGTAAAACCGGGTTTAAACGGGTATAAAAAACCCCGGGTTTTTAGTTTGGGTTTTATTAGAAATGCATACCTGATCCCTATACGGGTAGGGTCGGGTTCGGGTTCGGGTATAAAAAAACCTGGGTTTTATAATCCCGGTTCCGGGTTTCTTTTTTCGGGGTTTGGGTTTTT